>OZ014525.1:497823575-499273325 GCA_963966055.1 Lathyrus aphaca
AATCTAATTTTTAGATGATTTTTTTGCATGAACTTCCATCATAACCTTCCCTCTTAACATATATAAATGATATGTGAACTCTCGTATCATTTCGAATAGTCCCCAATTAAATTTTATTTTTTTGACCGAAACTAGTGGGATGTAATCGTCACGAAGATTTAATCCTGATATTCTTTTATCCTTGGATAGTAGACAAACGGTCTATACGAAGATCTATTCCCTAATCCAGGATATTTTCAAGGGATGTATCCTGGATTAGGGAATAGATCTTCGTATAGACCGTTTGCCTACTATCCAAGGATAAAAGAATATCATGATTAAATCTTCGTGACGATTACATCCCTTGAAAATATCCTGGATTAGGGAATAGATCTTCGTATTGACCGTTTGCCTACTATCCAAGGATAAAAGAATATCAGGATTAAATATTCGTAACGATTACATCCCTTGATTAAGTATCAGCACTAGACCTTCGTATAAATCGTCTCTGACCTGTTGTGAATTGTTGATAGTATTTTATCTGTATATAACCATCCTGCAAGGAAAATGTTAGTTTATGCAATATGTATGCATGCATGGCATGGTGTACCCAAGTAAATGTATTATGCATTTATGGATATGTTATGTTATGATATAAATGATGCATGTATGAATCATGCAGCCTGAAGCGTCTGGATATCTTCGTATAACAACTGCTGGCTTAGGGAAAATAAATCCCGATTCGTTGCTGAAGAATATGAGGAACTCGTTCCCGTCTTGTTTGATAATATAGTATTTATAACCTCCCGTCTTCGTTTGTCGTACTTCTATTGAAGGAATAAGTTCCTGAATATCCTGACTGAGGATAAAAGAGATGGATATAAATTCAAGGGGAGACGTAACTTGAAGTATCTATAAAGATAAATTTTCTCTACTGGGGATTTGTAGTTGTCTTGTGGGGATGAACCGGCGAAGCTTCGTTGAACTACTACCCTCGTTCGTCCTTAGTAAATACTATTACTGCATTTCATGCATTTCTGGTAAGCATCAATCATATTCAAAGCATATATACATTCAAACATAACCAACAAACGTTTTTCGCTTTAGTAAAAGAGGAAAAGTAATCCTGAATAAAGAGGGAAAAGTAAAGCTGAACTCGAAAACATAATCGTTTCAACTTTGAGAGTGTATAACCAATTGGATTTAGAGCTCCTGAGATTCTTAACTTTCCTGAATACCTTCCCAGAAATCCTCATAGATGGATCTGAAGACATGATACTGACACCATCTGATACTACTGGCGTAGACAATTAATTTCCACAATGGCTTCTGCTGAGAATCCAATATCAAGGTAATACAATGAGAGGAACGTGTCTTCAAATTGTGATGGACCATATACGCTCTGGGTATTAGATTTGAAAAGAAAGCATTGCCCCTTGGTTGAGGATGAATTGTCCCATAATGGAAGTATCTGAATGTAGTTACCTCAAGAGAAATAAGCATAATGCCCCACAATAATATACCCCTGACATCATGAACTTTATAATGTTACCCTTGGTAATTCAAATATATGAGGAGAGCTGCCCCTGGCTATTAAGCATTGTTGAATCTGGACCTGATTTCCCCGAATGAATTGAACAGTAAGTTGGTATGCCCCTTGATTGGGAAACAGTGACTATGCCCCTGGCATTATGAACTCTGTAATGTTACCCTTGGTAATTTAGATAGATGAGGAGATCTACCCCTGGCTACTTAAACATAATTGAATCCTGTCCTGATTGCCCCAAATGAGTTAGGAAGTATCATGGCCTGCCCCTTGATTGAGAGATAATGACTATGCCCCTTTGTATACAAGGACTTTGATCCAGGAAGCAACTTTTTTTATCGGAAGGACTTTGGTTTATTGAACATTCATCTTGTAAGTTTATCTGTTTATAAAAACACTCAGGTATATGCAAACAAATATATTCAAAAATGCAATGCTTATGTCTGTCTTGAAGTTTTGAAAAAGAGTTATTTTAGAAAAACAGTTTTTGTGAACACTGTGATATTAACTCAAGTCTTATAATAAGCCCTAAAGGAGTCAGGATACCTTTTTGTAGCAGTACGCTTTCGTATATATTTGATTTTTGACGTAAACTTGCATTTCGAAAAGTTTCATTGAATCTAATTTTCGGATGATTTTTTGCATGGACATCCATCATAACCTTCCCTCGTAAAATATATAAATGATATGTAAAGTTTCGTATCATTTTGAACAGTCCTCGATTTAATTTGATTTTTGACCAAAACTAGTATAAACTAGTGTATAATATATTATGATTTTTTGACCGAAAGTTGCATTTCGAAAAGTTTCATAGAATCTAGTTTTTAGATGATTTTTTTTTGCATGGAATTCCATCATAACCTTCCCTCTTAAAATATGTAAATGATCAAAAAAGTCTCGTATCATTTCAAATAGTCCCCATTTAAATTTTATTTTTTTGACCGAAACTAGTGTATAATATACTATGATTTTTGACTGAAACTTGCATTTCGAAAAGTTTCATAGAATCTAATTTTAAGATGATTTTTTTGCATGGACTTCCCTCATAACCTTCCCTCTTAACATATATAAATGATCTAAAAAGTCTCGTATCATTTCAAATAGTCCCCATTTAAATTTGATTTTTTTGACCAAAACTAGTGTATAATATACTATGATTTTTGACCGAAACTTGCATTTCTAAAAGTTTCATAGAATCTAATTTTATGATGATTTTTTGCATGGACATCCATCATAAACTTCCATCGTAAAATATATAAATGATATGTGAAGTTTTATATCATTTCGAACAGTCCCCGATTTAATTTGATTTTTGACCGAAACTAGTATAAAATAGTGTATAATATATTATCATTTTTTGACAGAAACATGCATTTCAAAAAATTTCATAGAATCTAGTTTTCAATTGATTTTTTTTGCATGGACTTCCATCATAACCTTCCCTCTTAACATATATAAATGATCTGAAAAGTCTCGTATCATTTGAAATAGTCCTTATTTAAATTTGATTTTTTTTGACTGAAACTAGTGTATAATATACTATGATTTTTGATCGAAACATGTATTTCGAAAAGTTTCATAGAATCTAATTTTTAGATGATTTTTTTGCATGGACTTAAATCATAACCTTCCCTCTTAACATATATAAATGATATTTTAAGTCTCGTATCATTTCGAATAGTCCCCAATTAAATTTGATTTTTTTTGACCGAAACTATTGTATAAATATACTATGATTTTTGACCGAAACTTGCATTTCGATAAGTTTCATTGAATCTAATTTTCAGATGATTTTTTGCATGGACATCCATCATAACCTTCCCTGGTAAAATATTAAACTGACATGTGAAGTTTCGTATCATTTCGAACAGTCCCCGATTTAATTTGATTTTTGACCGAAACTAATATAAACTAGTGTATAATATATTATGATTTTTTTTTACCGAAACTTGCATTTAAAAAAGTTTCATAGATTCTAGTGTTCAGATGATTTTTTTGCATGAACTTCCATTACAACCTTCCCTTTCAACATATATAAATGATCTGAAAAGTCTCGTATCATTTCAAATAGTTCCCATTTAATTTTGATTTTTTGACCGAAACTAGTGTATAATATACTATGATTTTTGACCGAAACTTGCATTTCTAAAAGTTTCATAGAATCTACTTTTCTTATGATTTTTTGCATGGACATCCATCATAACCTTCCCTAGTAAAATATATAAATGATATGTGAAGTTTTATATCATATCGAACAGTCCTTGATTTAATTTGATTTTTGACCGAAACTAGTATAAACTAGTGTATAATATATTATCATTTTTTTGACAGAAACTTGCATTTCAATAAGTTTCATAGAATCTAGTTTTCAGATAATTTTTTTGCATCGACTTCCGTCATAACCTTCCCTCTTAACATATATAAGTTATCTGAAAAGTCGCGTATCATTTGAAATAGTCCCCATTTAAATTTGATTTTTTTGACCGAAACTAGTGTATAATATACTATGGTTTTTGAGCGAAACTTGCATTTCGAAACGTTTCATAGAATCTTATTTTTAGATGATTTTTTTGCATGGACTTCCATCATAACCTTCCCTCTTAACATATATAAATGATATGTGAAGTCTCGTATCATTTTGAATAGTCCCCATTTAAATTTGATTTTTTTGGGACCAAAACTAGTGTATAATATACTATGATTTTTGAACGAAACTTGCATTTCTAAAAGTTTCATAGAATCTAATTTTCAGATGATTTTTTTGCATGGAATTCCATCACAACCTTCCATCTTTACATATATAAATGATCCGAAAAAGTACCGTATCATTTCAAATAGTCCACATTTAAAATGAATGTGAAATATTAAAATGATATGTGAAGTTTCGTATCATTTCGAACATTCCCCGATTTAATTTGATTTTTGACCGAAACTAGTATAAACTAGTGTATAATATATTATGATATTTTTTACCGAAACTTGTATTTAGAAAAGTTTCATAGAATCTAGTTTTCAGATGATTTTGTTTTGCATGGACTTCCATCATAACCTTCCCTCTCAACATATATAAATGATCTGAAAAGTCTCGTATCATTTCAAATAGTCCCCATTTAATTTTGATTTTTTTGACTGAAACTAGTGTATAATATACTATGATGTTTTTACCGAAACTTGCATTTCGAAAAGTTTCATAGAATCTAATTTTCAGAAGATTTTTTTGCATTGACTTCCATCATAACCTTCCCTCTTAACATATATAAGTGATCCGAAAAAGTATCGTATCATTTCAAATAGTCCCCATTTAAATTTGATTTTTTTTGGACCAAAACTAGTGTACAATATACTATGATTTTTGACCGAAACTTGCATTTCTAAAGTTTCATAGAATATAATTTTCAGATGATTATTTTGCATGGACTTCCATCATAACCTTCCCTCTTAACATATATAAATGACATGTGAAGTCTCGTATCATTTTGAATAGTCCCTAATAAAATTTGATTTTTTTGACCGAAACTAGTGTATAATATACTATGATATTTGACCGAAACTTGCATTTCAAAACGTTTCATAGAATCTAATTTTTAGATGACTTTTTTGCATGGAATTCAATCATAACCTTCCCTCTTAACATATATAAATGATATTTTAAGTCTTGTATCATTTCGAATAGTCCCCAATTAAATTTGATTTTTTTGACCGAAACTAGTGTATAATATACTATGATTTTTGACCGAAACTTACATTTCGAAAAGTTTCATTGAATCTAATTTTCGGTTGATTTTTTTGCATGGACATCCATCATAACCTTCCCTGGTAAAATATTAAAATGATATGTGAAGTTTCGTATCATTTCGAACAGTCCCCGATTTAATTGTATTTTTGATCGAAACTAGTATAAACTAGTGTATAATATATAATGATTTTTTTAACAAAAACTTGCATTTAGAAATGTTTCATGGAACCTAGTTTTCAGATGAATTTTTTTGCTTGAACTTCCATCATTACCTTCCCTCTCAACATATATAAATGATCTGAAAAGTCTCGTATCATTTTAAATAGTCCCCATTTAATTTTGGTTTTTTTGACTGAAACTAGTGTATAATATACTATGATTTATGACCGAAACTTGCATTTCTAAAAGTTTTATAGAATCAAATTTTCTGATGATATTTTGCATGGACATCCATCATAACCTTCCCTCATAAAATATATAAATGATATGTGAAGTTATATATCATATCGAACAGTCCCTGATTTAATTTGATTTTTGACCGAAACTAGTATAAACTAGTGTATAATATATTATCATTTTTTGACAGAAACTTGCATTTAATTAAGTTTCATAGAATTTAGTTTTCAGATGATTTTTTTTGCATCAGCTTCCATCATAACCTTACCTCTTAACATATATAAATTATCTGAAAAGTCGCGTATCATTTTAAATAGTCCCCATTTAAATTTGATTATTTTTGGACCGAAACTAGTGTATAATATACTATGATTTTTGACCGAAACTTGCATTTCAAAAAGTTTCATACAATCTAATTTTTAGATGATTTTTTTGAATGGACTTCCATCATAACCTTCCCTCTTAACATATATTAATGATATGTGAAATCTCGTATCATTTTGAATAGTTCCTAATTAAATATTATTTTTTTGACCGAAACTAGTGTATAATATACTATGATTTTTGACCGAAACTTGCATTTCGAAAAGTTTCATAGAATCCAATTTTTAGATGATTATTTTGCATAAACTTCCATCATAACCTTCCCTCTTAACATATATAAATGATATGTGAAGTCTCGTATCATTTTGAATAGTCCCTAATTAAATTTGATTTTTTTGACCGAAACTAGTGTATAATATACTATGATTTTTGACCGAAACTTGTATTTCAAAACGTTTCATAGAATCTAATTTTTAGATGATTTTTTTGCATGGACTTCAATCATAACCTTCCCTCTTAATATATATAAATGATATTTTAAGTCTCGTATCATTTCGAATAGTCCCCAATTAAATTTGATTTTTTTGACCGAAACTAGTGTATAATATACTATAATTTTTTACCGAAACTTGCATTTCGAAAAGTTTCATTGAATTTAATTTTCGGATGATTTTTTTGCATGGACATCCATCATAACCATCCCTGGTAAAATATTAAAATGATATGTGAAGTTTCGTATCATTTCGAACAGTCCCCGATTTAATTTGATTTTTGACCGAAACTAGTATAAACTAGTGTATAATATATTATTTTTTTTACCGAAACTTGTATTTAGAAAAGTTTCATAGAATCTAGTTTTCAGATGATTTTTTTTTGCATGGACTTCCATCATAACCTTCCCTCTCAACATATATAAATGATCTGAAAAGTCTCGTATCATTTCAAATAGTCTCCATTTAATTTTGGTTTTTTTGACTGAAACTAGTGTATAATATACTATGATTTTTACCGAAACTTGCATTTCGAAAAGTTTCATAGAATCTAATTTTCAGATGATTTTTTTGCTTGGACTTCCATCATATCCTTCCCTCTTAACATATATAAATGATCCGAAAAAGTATCGTATCATTTCAAATAGTCCCCATTTAAATTTGATTTTTTTGACGGAAATTAGTGTATAATATACTATGATATTTGACTGAAACTAGTGTATAATATATCATTTCAAATAATCCCCATTTAAATTTGATTTTTTTGCATGGACTTTCATCATAACCTTCCCTCTTAGCATATATAAATGATATGTGAAGTCTCGTATCATTTTGAATAGTCCCTAATTAAATTTTATTTTTTTGACCGAAACTAGTGAATAATATACTATGATTTTTGACCGAAACTTGCATTTCTAAAAGTTTCATAGAATCGAATTTTCTGATGATTTTTTACATGGACATCCATCATAACCTTCCCTCGTAAAATATATAAATGATATGTAAAGTTTTATATCATATCGAACAGTCCCTGATTTAATTTTCTTTTTGACCGAAACTAGTATAAACTAGTGTATAATATATTATCATTTTTTGACAGAAACTTGCATTTCAATAAGTTTCATAGAATCTATTTTTCAGATGGTTTTTTTGCATTGACTTCCATCATAACCTTCCCTCTTAACATATATAAATTATCTGAAAAGTCGCGTATCATTTGAAATAGTCCCCATTTAAATTTGATTTTTTTTGGACCTAAACTAGTGTATAATATACTATGATTTTTGACCGAAACATGCATTTCAAAAAGTTTCATAGAATCTAATTTTTAGATGATTTTTTTTCATGGACTTCCATCATAACCTTCCCTCTTAACATATATAAATGATATGTGATGTCTCGTATCATTTTGAATAGTCCCTAATTAAATTTTAATTTTTTACCGAAACTAGTGTATAATATACTATGATTTTCGACCGAAACTTGCATTTCGAAAAGTTTCATAGAATCCAAATTTTAGATGATTTTTTTGCATGAACTTCCATCATAACCTTCGCTCTTAACATATATAAATGATATGTGAAGTCTCGTATCATTTTGAATAGTCCTTAATTAAATTTGAATTTTTTGACCAAAACTAGTGTATTATATACTATGATTTTTGACCGAAACTTGCATTTCAAAACGTTTCATAGAATCTAATTTTTAGATGATTTTTTTGCATGAACTTCAATCATAACCTTCCCTCTTAACTTATATAAATGATATTTTAAGTCTCGTATCATTTCGAATAGTGCCCAATTAAATTTGATTTTTTTGACCGAAACTAGTGTATAATATACTATGATTTTTGTCCGAAACTTGCATTTCGAAAAGTTTCATTGAATCTAATTTTCGGATGATTTTTTTGCATGGACATCCATCATTTCCTTCCCGGGTAAAATATTAAAATGATATGTGAAGTTTCGTATGATTTTGAACAGTCCTCGATTTAATTTGATTTTTGACCGAAACTAGTATAAACTAGTGTGTAATATATTATGATTTTTTTTACTGAAACTTGTATATAGAAAAGTTTCATAGAATCTAGTTTTCAGATGATTTTTTTTTGCATGGACTTCCATCATAACCTTCCCTCTTAACATATATAAATGATCTGAAAAGTCTCGTATCATTTCAAATAGTCTCCATTTAATTTTGATATTTTTGACTGAAACTAGTGTATAATATACTATGATTTTTGACCGAAACTTGCATTTCGAAAATTTTCATAGAATCTAATTTTCAGATGATTTTTTTTGCATGGACTTCCAAAGTACAGCTTTGCTTGGGTGCCCACAGCATATATGAACCTGCTCAATTCAATTGCTATTGAGGAGGTATGGTTGGTAGGGACCCAATTTGAGGTGCCAATCCTATGCTGCATTGCATACTTCCTTGTCAGCAAGCTAACAGAAAATTTCCCTTTGACTGGCCAAGCTTTGAATTGATTAGCAGTGATGACCTTGCACACATGGTTATTTATCTTTCCCAGCTCATTAGGTCCATCAGATTCTCTTCCTAGATAGTGGTTGATAACCCTAGAAGAGAATTCCACACATTTCCCTCTTACATACACCTTTCTGAAGTCATCTGATTTACCATCATCACAGTCCTCTTGAAGGTTGACAATGAATTCCTTGACTAGCAGCTCATAGCAAGGTGAAAAGTTTGATACTATCTTGAATAAACCAGCAGAAGAAATTAGGTCAATTACCTCAGTGCACTCAAGTGCATTTCTGCCCAGCTCTCTTTCAAGTGCTACCCTTCTTTGGTATACAAATTTCCATTTGCTCACACTTGACACATGATGGAATGAAACATTGTCCAGAGGAGCTTCTGGAACAGCAGAGGTGGACCTTGAGGGTGCTGGTTTCTTCTTTGGTTGGGATGTTGGGACATCCTCTTCAACATCTGAATCTGGTGGAGTTACAGCTTTCCTCTTTTGGGTATTCACCTTGCTCCATTGTTTAGTAGGACCAAGTATCACTTTGACCTTGTCTTTCTTTGGAGTAGGCTGCTTCTTTTCAGGAGATGAATGTCCTGTAGTCTTCTTTTCCTTTCTAGCCCTAAGCCTTTTGGCTATGCTAGGGTCCACAGAAGCAATGATCATTATCTAAGTCTTCAACATGTAGCATAGATGCCTCCTCTTCCAGGTTAGGAGTAGGTTCCAAACATATGTGATCATCACACATTTGTCTAGCACCCAAAGCATCCATCATCACACCAGTTTCCTTCTTCTGGAACACAAAACTAAGCTTGGTTCATAAACTGTTGATGTGTAGTGTGGTGTTAAGCCATTAGGATTGACATATCAATTCAGCTTCTTTCTTGATGAAACTTCCTTCAGTTCATGATTTAGACAATCATAAACATGTATCTTCACAGGAGAGATTTTCTCCAGCTATACCTAAACAACATAGGACACCATAACCAAGAAGGATATCCTCATTAGGTCACCATAAATAAGCTTAAGAGATAACTTATCAAGATTTTCACTCCCGCATGAAAGATTTGATAATTATACTTTTTTGTTTTGGCTCCAACCTCTTCTTTCATCAAGAACCACAACATTCTGAACTAAGTGTTCTCCAATTCTCACAGAAAACAAAATACAAGCCTCCTTCAAATATAGAATTCTCAGAACCAAGATGTCAGGACATTCTGTTTGACATCATAGCTACACAACAATTCACCAGCAAATTTCCAGCCCTGATAACACCAGACTGGTCCAATATACACCATATGATGAATAGTCCATCCTCCACTTCTAGGGACCATTCAAACACCAATATGAACCTCTCAAGTTCAAACAACTTTTCATTATATCCTCTTTCTTCCTTTACCATGAACCAGAAAGTATCCCCCTTAGATCTCATCCAGAAACAGACCAGGATGCCTGCTCTGATACCAATTGAAATTCTGGTATGACAGACTCAGATGTCTAATATGATGTTGAGACATCTTATCTGTTACTTATAAACATGGTAAGGTATACATATCAGTACTTAAATAATTCTGGTATATCAGAGTCAAACATGCTTCAGGATGTTGGGACATCTGATAGGACATTCAGTTCAGGTACTGCATAAAACATAAAAGATAAAAAGAACACAGCAGAAGTTTGTTAACCCAGTTCAGTGTATAACCACACTTACATCTGGAGGCTACCAAGCCAGGAGGAAATCCACTATAAGTAATATTAATTCTAGACTTAAACCACCCTGTTTAATCTATCACTTAATAACTACCCAATGCAATTTCTACCTAAGACACAACTTAGATATGAGTACCCTACTCACTCCCCCTCAATCACACAGTGATCTTTTACAATGATTAATAAAATTGAAGTCACACTTCAAACACAACAGCTTGATCTTACTTAGAAGTTTCAATCAAGACACAATACTTCTCTTGCTTACAAGCTTCGAGAATCACAAGTGAAACAGCCACAATAGTGTTACTTGTTATGCACGGCTGACACAAGGACACAACCCTAATAATGTTTACATTTTCGGTTCATTGGGTTGATCCTAAACTAGGTTACAAGGTTTCTTTTATAACCTATTCCCAACTGGATTTGGGCCTAAACAATCACAACAATAGCTGCTACAAATATGCAGAAATATCTGCTACAAATATGCAGAAATATCTGCTACAAATATTCCAAAAGATCTTCAACTCCTAAAATATCTCTAAATATAGAAACCTATATTTTTCAATATTTGTCTTCAATTTAAATTGAGTCTTTAAGATCTTCTAGATCAGCACCACATATGATTGCATAATATCTCCAGAATATTCTGCATAATTCAGATCTGATAAATCCAATGTCATCACCTTGAATTAGGGTTTGTTACTTCCTAGATTCTAGGTGATTTTGTTCTTCTGATTAATCTGAATCTTCATAACAAAACTCCCTACAGATGCGCCTTGTTCTGTTTTTATCCATCCATAATTAATTCCAGATAACTCTCCTTAAATATCTCAGATCAGTTAGTTATTAATTAATTCTGGTAACAGGTCTGAGATGTCTCAACATCTGTTGGGACATCCTGAAAAACTGAACTTACTTCATTTACTGATACAATGTCACAACATCTGTTGGGACATCCTGTAAACTGAACTTATTCCATCAACTGATACAATGTCCTAACATCTGGTGTGACATCCTGATATCTTGACTTAAGTTCATTAACTGTTACTCTGTTTGACAGTGTCACAACATTTGGTGTGACATCCTGAACTAAGTTCAACACTTCTTGTTTGATATCTATATGTAACATATGACAACATCTGTTGGGACATCCTGAATTTAGTTCTTCTACTCTGTTTGATAATGTCCCAACATCTGATAGGACATTCTGAACTGAATTCAACATCTTCTTTGACAACTTCCACATTTATCTGTGCCACCATGTCAGGACATCATGTTTGACATGTTCTTCCAGAGTCTATACTATGTTAATATGGAACTTCTTATTCAACATTTTCCAGCCATATTAGTTTTACCAAACATAATGCCAATCATAAAATAATAGCATTAACAATCTCCCCCTTTGGCTTATTTTGGCTAAAACTAATTTACATACAGGTGTAGTAGTACCTTATGTAGAAGTTCCTTAACATCACATCTTCATATCAGACCTCACACTATTACTTCTCCCCCTTTTTAGCCATAAAAAGACAAAGGTACCATAATAAAAATAGAGGTATATAATCTCCATATTCTTGAAACACACACAATTCCTCAAGAATCAAACATAAACTGCAGAGAGAAGCTTTATGTAATATAGCCTTCTAGACTCTTAGGATTCTCCTTATCTGGTTAAGGTATTACTCCCCCTTAACACCCCAAAATCAAGTGCACATACTTGTAACACACTCCCCCTGTCTAGGATACTCCATGCTTCTCTGTACATTGATGAAAGGAAAACATAAGACGCATCTTCATGTCTTCAAGAGCTCACTCTCTGTTCAATTCCCAATCGAACACATTCACTTCTTGTACCAAAGCATACCTGATTCCTTTCTAGGTTTGTAGTTACCACAGACTACACAAGATGAACATCTTCTAGCACATAGGTTCTTGACACTAAGCCTTTACACACCAAAGGCCATACAATCCAGATAAAACACATCCAAACTAATTATGAAATTAGAATGAATGTCCACAAACAAACTTCCAAGCAATCAATACCTGATATACTTCTGGTGGATCAACAGAGATGTGCTATTCAGTTGAGGCCTAGTGCTGATCCTCAGATGCTTCTTCATCACAATTATTGAAGGCCTTTTTCTGGTCCTCAGATGTTTCAACATCTATTGGGACATCCTGTTGAGCAGGAGTGTCCTTTGCAGCCTAAGTTTGTTGATCTTCTTGTGGGGCTGGCATAGTGTTCAGAGGGATAGATATGCCACTTACCACTCTTTGCTCAGATAGGATCTTGGTTACCAACTCCTTTATGGAATCATCCACATACTCAGAAGCTTTTGGAGTGTTGTACAATGGTGAAGGTATGCCTTTGGTCTTGCTGAAAACTTGATCTTTTTGGAGTTCTTGGCTTTTTAGCACGAGGAACACTTCCAGTCTCTTCTACATGTTTCTTCCAATATAGATCATCTACTTCATCATTCTCCCATATGATTAGGTAGTCTAATAATAGAAACCATGTAGATAAACACCCCAGATAATGTACTAACACTTAGTTAGAACATTTTTCATACACCAAGACCTTATCACCATGATCCTAGATGTGCTCCACCAACTGGACTTACTATAGCATAGTAATCCAAGAACTGAAAATCTTCAACTACACTGTGCCACCAGTTAGAATCAGAAATCCAGAAAGAGTGATAAACTCTCATCCACCTTCAAGAAGAATAAATCCTCTTGAGTCTTCAACTCATCACTCCTCTGCCCAAGAGTAATTTGTTCCAAGACAATCCTCAAGAACAACCAGCTGCCACACTCTGATTATCTTGATTCTTTGAATCTACTTTAAAGATCAATCAATTACCACATTTTGATAACCTTCTTTATGAATCCTCATATGAAAAAGCCAATTGCCACTTTTGTCTTCTTCACGTTTATAATAAATCTTCCAAAGATATCCTGATCAAAAAAGTTGATCTTCACCAATTAGACTCTGATGTTGAACTAGATGTTTAAACATTATTAGCCCACATCCATCTGTTAAATTCAGTTCCTTCTTCTGCCACTTGAAAGAACCTCCTTCCTTTATAGAACAAGAGTTCCATGCTCTCATAGACTTGATTTATCCATCAAGTTTGAGTAAACAACCTCCATTCTATTGGTTTTGCAGAAGTTCTTACCAATAACACATATTGATGAGAAACTTCCAATGTTTCTCCAAAGTCTTCAAACCTGCCACTGTCTGATTATTCAGAAGGAATAGTTAAGAACTACACCTCAAAACTATACCAAGGATGCCACCTTTCCTTGAGTAAGGAAGTCTAAACAAATTTATGATATCTCCACCTATCTTAACTCCATGATGAGCATTCTGGACTACACCTAGATCAGAAATAAACCAATCCAAGTAGTTACCAAGATTATGATATGTTCATGGTCTTTCATCTCCATCTTTAGCATCAACAATATCCAGACAAGTTCTTGCCAAGAAACTTTCCAGAATTACATAACTCCTGTCACACAAGACTGAAGCCAATGTTACAACTTATGCAATACCTCTCCCATGATTCTGCACAAACTCTGATGATAAGATGTTCCAACATCTTTTTGAACATCACCAATCTTGAATCACAAGGATAATCAATCAAATATTTGTGAATTCCACAAACAACAATTGATCTTAAATTCTTGTATAATACCTTATCAGATAGTTCTACACAATCTGATCTTTTACTTTTGAAGGATTTTAAGGTTAGCTCCAGATAAGATTAGCAAGATCTCCTCATGTCATGGATAAACAATACTTCAGCTGAGCATGTACTCCACTAATTCTCAATTTCACACCCCTGATGAACATACAAAGAGCACAACTGATAAATATCCACACTTGATTTTATATTCCAGAACAGATGCTCTTAGTTTGCTTGCCACAAAGGGTTTATACTGCCACTATCCATGACTAGTAGTGGAAGAGACTACCAGTTCAACAACCATTCTGATCAGACTTCCCAATCTGACATTCTTCCCTTGCTTCTAGCAATTGTTGGTCACATTGCTAGCTTTAATCATGACCAAAGTCATGCATTTATCACCCACATTTGTAAATACATTTAGAAGCTTCTTCATCTTCAGATTCACCATTAGATTCATCAGTATTCTGAGCAACCTCTTCCAGCTCCAGCCTTTGAAATACTTCCTCAAGCTTTTTCTTCCTGGCATCCAGATTTTTGCAAGTGGTCTTCAGATCTGCAATCAAGGCAGCTTTGGATATGGGAGTCTTTGCTTTTGAAGGTCCAGCACTAGTGTACAATATACTATGATTTAAATTTGATTTTTTTTGGACCAAAACTAGTGTACAATATACTATGATTTTTGACCGAAACTTGCATTTCTAAAAGTTTCATAGAATCTAATTTTCAGATGATTATTTTGCATGGACTTCCATCATAACCTTCCCTCTTAACATATATAAATGACATGTGAAGTCTCGAATCATTTTGAATAGTCCCTAATAAAATTTGATTTTTTTGACCGAAACTAGTGTATAATATACTATGATATTTGACCGAAACTTGCCTTTCAAAACGTTTCATAGAATCTAATTTTTAGATGACTTTTTTTGCATGGACTTCAATCATAACCTTCCTTCTTAACATATATAAATGATATTTTAAGTCTTGTATCATTTCGAATAGTCCCCAATTAAATTTGATTTTTTTGACCGAAACTAGTGTATAATATACTATGATTTTTGACCGAAACTTACATTTCGAAAAGTTTCATTGAATCTAATTTTCGGTTGATTTTTTTGCATGGACATCCATCATAACCTTCCCTGGTAAAATATTAAAATGATATGTGAAGTTTCGTATCATTTCGAACAGTCCCCGATTTAATTGTATTTTTGATCGAAACTAGTATAAACTAGTCTATAATATATAATGATTTTTTAACCAAAACTTGCATTTAGAAATGTTTCATGGAATCTAGTTTTCAGATGAAGTTTTTTGCTTGAACTTCCATCATTACCTTCCCTCTCAACATATATAAATGATCTGAAAAGTCTCGTATCATTTTAAATAGTCCCCATTTAATTTTGGTTTTTTTGACTGAAACTAGTGTATAATATACTATGATTTATGACCGAAACTTGCATTTCTAAAAGTTTTATAGAATCAAATTTTCTGATGATATTTTGCATGGACATCCATCATAACCTTCCCTCGTAAAATATATAAATGATATGTGAAGTTATATATCATATCGAACAGTCCCTGATTTAATTTGATTTTTGACCGAAACTAGTATAAACTAGTGTATAATATATTATCATTTTTTGACAGAAACTTGCATTTAATTAAGTTTCATAGAATCTAGTTTTCAGATGATTTTTTTGCATCAGCTTCCATCATAACCTTACCTCTTAACATATATAAATTATCTGAAAAGTCGCGTATCATTTTAAATAGTCCCCATTTAAATTTGATTTTTTTTGGACCGAAACTAGTGTATAATATACTATGATTTTTGACCGAAACTTGCATTTCAAAAAGTTTCATACAATCTAATTTTTAGATGATTTTTTTGCATGGACTTCCATCATAACCTTCCCTCTTAACATATATTAATGATATGTGAAATCTCGTATCATTTTGAATAGTTCCTAATTAAATATTATTTTTTTGACCGAAACTAGTGTATAATATACTATGATTTTTGACCGAAACTTGCATTTCGAAAAGTTTCATAGAATCCAATTTTTAGATGATTGTTTTGCATGAACTTCCATCATAACCTTCCCTCTTAACATATATAAATGATATGTGAAGTCTCGTATCATTTTGAATAGTCCCTAATTAAATTTGATTTTTTTGACCGAAACTAGTGTATAATATACTATGATTTTTGACCGAAACATGTATTTCAAAACGTTTCATAGAATCTAATTTTTAGATGATTTTTTTGCATGGACTTCAATCATAACCTTCCCTCTTAATATATATAAATGATATTTTAAGTCTCGTATCATTTCGAATAGTCCCCAATTAAATTTGATTTTTTTGACCGAAACTAGTGTATAATATACTATGAATTTTGACCGAAACATGCATTTCGAAAGGTTTCATTGAATCTAATTTTCGGATGATTTTTTTGCATGGACATCCATCATAACCTTCCATGGTAAAATATAAAAATTATATGTGAAGTTTCGTATCATTTCGAACAGTCCCCGATTTAATTTGATTTTTGACCGAAACTAGTATAAACTAGTGTATAATATATTTTTTTTTACCGAAACTTGTATTTAGAAAAGTTTCATAGAATCTAGTTTTCAGATGATTTTTTTTTGCATGGACTTCCATCATAACCTTCCCTCTCAACATATATAAATGATCTGAAAAGTCTCGTATCATTTCAAATAGTCTCCATTTAATTTTGGTTTTTTTGACTGAAACTAGTGTATAATATACTATGATTTTTACCGAAACTTGCATTTCGAAAAGTTTCATAGAATCTAATTTTCAGATGATTTTTTTGCATGGACTTTCATCATAACCTTTCCTCTTAACATATATAAATGATCCGAAAAAGTATCGTATCATTTCAAATAGTCCCCATTTAAATTTGATTTTTTTGACGGAAATTAGTGTATAATATACTATGATATTTGACTGAAACTAGTGTATAATATATCATTTCAAATAATCCCCATTTAAATTTGATTTTTTTGCATGGACTTTCATCATAACCTTCCCTCTTAACATATATAAATGATATGTGAAGTCTCGTATCATTTTGAATAGTCCCTAATTAAATTTTATTTTTTTGACCGAAACTAGTGAATAATATACTATGATTTTTGACCGAAACTTGCATTTCTAAAAGTTTCATAGAATCGAATTTTCTGATGATTTTTTACATGGACATCCATCATAACCTTCCCTCGTAAAATATATAAATGATATGTAAAGTTTTATATCATATCGAACAGTCCCTGATTTAATTTTCTTTTTGACCGAAACTAGTATAAACTAGTGTATAATATATTATCATTTTTTGACAGAAACTTGCATTTCAATAAGTTTCATAGAATCTAGTTTTCAGATGGTTTTTTTGCATTGACTTCCATCATAACCTTCCCTCTTAACATATATAAATTATCTGAAAAGTCGCGTATCATTTGAAATAGTCCCCATTTAAATTTGATTTTTTTGGACCGAAACTAGTGTATAATATACTATGATTTTTGACCGATACATGCATTTCAAAAAGATTCATAGAATCTAATTTTTAGATGATTTTTTTTGCATGGACTTCCATCATAACCTTCCCTCTTAACATATATAAATGATATGTGATGTCTCGTATCATTTTGAATAGTCCCTAATTAAATTTTAATTTTTTACCGAAACTAGTGTATAATATACTATGATTTTCGACCGAAACTTGCATTTCGAAAAGTTTCATAGAATCCAAATTTTAGATGATTTTTTTGCATGAACTTCCATCATAACCTTCGCTCTTAACATATATAAATGATATGTGAAGTCTCGTATCATTTTGAATAGTCCTTAATTAAATTTGAATTTTTTGACCAAAACTAGTGTATTATATACTATGATTTTTGACCGAAACTTGCATTTCAAAACGTTTCATAGAATCTAATTTTTAGATGATTTTTTTGCATGGACTTCAATCATAACCTTCCCTCTTAACTTATATAAATGATATTTTAAGTCTCGTATCATTTCGAATAGTGCCCAATTAAATTTGATTTTTTTGACCGAAACTAGTGTATAATATACTATGATTTTTGTCCGAAACTTGCATTTCGAAAAGTTTCATTGAATCTAATTTTCGGATGATTTTTTTGCATGGACATCCATCATTTCCTTCCCGGGTAAAATATTAAAATGATATGTGAAGTTTCGTATGATTTTGAACAGTCCTCGATTTAATTTGATTTTTGACCGAAACTAGTATAAACTAGTGTATAATATATTATGATTTTTTTTACTGAAACTTGTATATAGAAAAGTTTCATAGAATCTAGTTTTCAGATGATTTTTTTTTGCATGGACTTCCATCATAACCTTCCCTCTTAACATATATAAATGATCTGAAAAGTCTCGTATCATTTCAAATAGTCTCCATTTAATTTTGATATTTTTGACTGAAACAAGTGTATAATATACTATGTTTTTGACCGAAACTTGCATTTCGAAAATTTTCATAGAATCTAATTTTCAGATGATTTTTTTTGCATGGACTTCCATCATAACCTTCCCTCTTATCATATATAAATGATCCGAAAAAGTATCGTATCATTTCAAATAGTCCCTATTTAAATTTGATTTTTTTGACCAAAACTAGTGTATAATATACTCTGATTTTTGACCGAAACTTGCATTTCGAAAAGTTTCATAGATTCTAATTTTCTGATGATTTTTTGCATGGACATCCATCATAACCTTCCCTTGTAAAATATATAAACGATATGTGAAGTTTTATATCATATCGAACAGTCCCTGATTTAATTTGATTTTTGACCGAAACTAGTATAAACTAGTGTATAATAAATTATCATTTTTTGACAGAAACTTGCATTTCAATAAGTTTCATAGAATCTAGTTTTCAGATGATTTTTTTTTGCATGGACTTCCATCATAACCTTACCTCTTAACATATATAAATTATCTGAAATGTCGCGTATTATTTGAAATAGTCCCCTTTTAAATTTGATTTTTTTGATCGAAACTAGTGTATAATATACTATGATTTTTGACCGAAACTTGCATTTCAAAAAGTTTCATAGAATCAAATTTTAGATGATTTTTTTGCATGGAATTCCATCATAACCTTCCCTCTTAACATATATAAATGATATGTGAAGTCTCGTAACATTTTGAATAGTCCCTAATTAAATTTTATTTTTTTGACCGAAACTAGTGTATAATATACTATGATTTTTGACCGAAACTTGCATTTCGAAATGTTTCATAGAATCCAATTTTTAGATGATTTTTTTGCATGAACTTCCATCATAACCTTCCCTCTTAACATATGTAAATGATATGTGAAGTCACGTATCATAACCTTCCCTCTTAACATATGTAAATGATATGTGAAGTATCGTATCATTTCAAATAGTCCACATTTAAAATGAATGTGAAATATTAAAATGATATGTGAAGTTTCGTATCATTTCGAACATTCCCCGATTTAATTTGATTTTTGACCGAAACTAGTATAAACTAGTGTATAATATATTATGATATTTTTTACCGAAACTTGTATTTAGAAAAGTTTCATAGAATCTAGTTTTCAGATGATTTTTATTTTGCATGGACTTCCATCATAACCTTCCCTCTCAACATATATAAATGATCTGAAAAGTCTCGTATCATTTCAAATAGTCCCCATTTAATTTTGATTTTTTTGATTGAAACTAGTGTATAATATACTATGATGTTTTTACCGAAACTTGCATTTCGAAAAGTTTCATAGAATCTAATTTTCAGATGATTTTTTTGCATTGACTTCCATCATAACCTTCCCTCTTAACATATATAAGTGATCCGAAAAAGTATCGTATCATTTCAAATAGTCCCCATTTAAATTTGATTTTTTTTGGACCAAAACTAGTGTACAATATACTATGATTTTTGACCGAAACTTGCATTTCTAAAAGTTTCATAGAATCTAATTTTCAGATGATTATTTTGCATGGACTTCCATCATAACCTTCCCTCTTAACATATATAAATGACATGTGAAGTCTCGAATCATTTTGAATAGTCCCTAATAAAATTTGATTTTTTTGACCGAAACTAGTGTATAATATACTATGATATTTGACCGAAACTTGCCTTTCAAAACGTTTCATAGAATCTAATTTTTAGATGACTTTTTTTGCATGGACTTCAATCATAACCTTCCCTCTTAACATATATAAATGATATTTTAAGTCTTGTATCATTTCGAATAGTCCCCAATTAAATTTGATTTTTTTGACCGAAACTAGTGTATAATATACTATGATTTTTGACCGAAACTTACATTTCGAAAAGTTTCATTGAATCTAATTTTCGGTTGATTTTTTTGCATGGACATCCATCATAACCTTCCCTGGTAAAATATTAAAATGATATGTGAAGTTTCGTATCATTTCGAACAGTCCCCGATTTAATTGTATTTTTGATCGAAACTAGTATAAACTAGTGTATAATATATAATGATTTTTTAACCAAAACTTGCATTTAGAAATGTTTCATGGAATCTAGTTTTCAGATGAAGTTTTTTGCTTGAACTTCCATCATTACCTTCCCTCTCAACATATATAAATGATCTGAAAAGTCTCGTATCATTTTAAATAGTCCCCATTTAATTTTGGTTTTTTTGACTGAAACTAGTGTATAATATACTATGATTTATGACCGAAACTTGCATTTCTAAAAGTTTTATAGAATCAAATTTTCTGATGATATTTTGCATGGACATCCATCATAACCTTCCCTCGTAAAATATATAAATGATATGTGAAGTTATATATCATATCGAACAGTCCCTGATTTAATTTGATTTTTGACCGAAACTAGTATAAACTAGTGTATAATATATTATCATTTTTTGACAGAAACTTGCATTTAATTAAGTTTCATAGAATCTAGTTTTCAGATGATTTTTTTGCATCAGCTTCCATCATAACCTTACCTCTTAACATATATAAATTATCTGAAAAGTCGCGTATCATTTTAAATAGTCCCCATTTAAATTTGATTTTTTTTTGGACCGAAACTAGTGTATAATATACTATGATTTTTGACCGAAACTTGCATTTCAAAAAGTTTCATACAATCTAATTTTTAGATGATTTTTTTGCATGGACTTCCATCATAACCTTCCCTCTTAACATATATTAATGATATGTGAAATCTCGTATCATTTTGAATAGTTCCTAATTAAATATTATTTTTTTGACCGAAACTAGTGTATAATATACTATGATTTTTGACCGAAACTTGCATTTCGAAAAGTTTCATAGAATCCAATTTTTAGATGATTGTTTTGCATGAACTTCCATCATAACCTTCCCTCTTAACATATATAAATGATATGTGAAGTCTCGTATCATTTTGAATAGTCCCTAATTAAATTTGATTTTTTTGACCGAAACTAGTGTATAATATACTATGATTTTTGACCGAAACTTGTATTTCAAAACGTTTCATAGAATCTAATTTTTAGATGATTTTTTTGCATGGACTTCAATCATAACCTTCCCTCTTAATATATATAAATGATATTTTAAGTCTCGTATCATTTCGAATAGTCCCCAATTAAATTTGATTTTTTTGACCGAAACTAGTGTATAATATACTATAATTTTTTACCGAAACTTGCATTTCGAAAAGTTTCATTGAATTTAATTTTCGGATGATTTTTTTGCATGGACATCCATCATAACCATCCCTGGTAAAATATTAAAATGATATGTGAAGTTTCGTATCATTTCGAACAGTCCCCGATTTAATTTGATTTTTGACCGAAACTAGTATAAACTAGTGTATAATATATTTTTTTTTTACCGAAACTTGTATTTAGAAAATTTTCATAGAATCTAGTTTTCAGATGATTTTTTTTTGCATGGACTTCCATCATAACCTTCCCTCTCAACATATATAAATGATCTGAAAAGTCTCGTATCATTTCAAATAGTCTCCATTTAATTTTGGTTTTTTTGACTGAAACTAGTGTATAATATACTATGATTTTTACCGAAACTTGCATTTCGAAAAGTTTCATAGAATCTAATTTTCAGATGATTTTTTTGCATGGACTTCCATCATAACCTTTCCTCTTAACATATATAAATGATCCGAAAAAGTATCGTATCATTTCAAATAGTCCCCATTTAAATTTGATTTTTTTGACGGAAATTAGTGTATAATATACTATGATATTTGACTGAAACTAGTGTATAATATATCATTTCAAATAATCCCCATTTAAATTTGATTTTTTTGCATGGACTTACATCATAACCTTCCCTCTTAACATATATAAATGATATGTGAAGTCTCGTATCATTTTGAATAGTCCCTAATTAAATTTTATTTTTTTGACCGAAACTAGTGAATAATATACTATGATTTTTGACCGAAACTTGCATTTCTAAAAGTTTCATAGAATTGAATTTTCTGATGATTTTTTACATGGACATCCATCATAACCTTCCCTCGTAAAATATATAAATGATATGTAAAGTTTTATATCATATCGAACAGTCCCTGATTTAATTTTCTTTTTGACCGAAACAAGTATAAACTAGTGTATAATATATTATCATTTTTTGACAGAAACTTGCATTTCAATAAGTTTCATAGAATCTAGTTTTCAGATGGTTTTTTTGCATTGACTTCCATCATAACCTTCCCTCTTATCATATATAAATGATCCGAAAAAGTATCGTATCATTTCAAATAGTCCCTATTTAAATTTAATTTTTTTGACCAAAACTAGTGTATAATATACTCTGATTTTTGACCGAAACTTGTATTTCGAAAAGTTTCATAGATTCTAATTTTCTGATGATTTTTTTCATGGACATCCATCATAACCTTCCCTCGTAAAATATATAAATGATATGTGAAGTTTTATATCATATCGAACAGTCCCTGATTTAATTTGATTTTTGACCGAAACTAGTATAAACTAGTGTATAATATATTATCATTTTTTGACAGAAACTTGCATTTCAATAAGTTTCATAGAATTTAGTTTTCAGATGATTTTGTTGCATCGACTTCTATCATAACCTTACCTCTTAACATATATAAATTATCTGAAATGTCGCGTATTATTTGAAATAGTCCCCTTTTAAATTTGATTTTTTTGACCGAAACTAGTGTATAATATACTATGATTTTTGACCGAAACTTGCATTTCAAAAAGTTTCATAGAATCAAATTTTAGATGATTTTTTTTGCATGGACTTCCATCATAACCTTCCCTCTTAACATATATAAATGATATGTGAAGTCTCGTAACATTTTGAATAGTCCCTAATTAAATTTTATTTTTTTGACCGAAACTAGTGTATAATATACTATGATTTTTGACCGAAACTTGCATTTCGAAATGTTTCATAGAATCCAATTTTTAGATGATTTTTTTGCATGAACTTCCATCATAACCTTCCCTCTTAACATATGTAAATGATATGTGAAGTCTCGTATCATTTTGAATAGTCCTTAATTAAATTTGATTTTTTTGACTGAAACTAGTGTATAATATACTATGATTTTTGACCGAAACTTGCATTTCAAAACGTTTCATAGAATCTAATTTTTAGATGATTTTTTTGCATGGACTTCAATCATAACCTTCCCTCTTAACATATATAAATGATATTTTAAGTCTCGTATCATTTCGAATAGTCCCCAATTAAATTTGATTTTTTTGACCGAAACTAGTGTATAATATAGTATGATTTTTGACCGAAACTTGCATTTCGAAAAGTTTCATTGAATCTATTTTTCGGATGATTTTTTTGCATGGAAATCCATCATAACCTTCCCGGGTAAAATATTAAAATGATATCTGAAGTTTCGTATCATTTCGAAAGTCCCCGATTTAATTTGATTTTTGACCGAAACTAGTATAAACTAGTGTATAATATATTATGATTTTTTTTACCGAAACTTGTATTTAGAAAAGTTTCATAGAATCTAGTTTTCAGATGATTTTTTTTGCATGGACTTCCATCATAACCTTCCCTCTCAACATATATAATAATCTGAAAAGTCTCGTGTCATTTCAAATAGTCCCCATTTAATTTTGATTTTTTTGACTGAAACTAGTGTATAATATACTATGATTTTTAACCGAAACTTGCATTTCGAAAAGTTTTATAGAATCTTATTTTCAGATGATTTTTTTTGCATGGATTTCCTTCATAACCTTCCCTCTTAACATTTATAAATGATCCGAAAAAGTATCGTATTTTTCAAATAGTCCCCATTAAAATTTGATTTTTTAGACCAAAACTAGTGTATACTATACTATGATTTTTGACCGAAACTCGCATTTCTAAAAGTTTCATAGAATCTAATTTTCTGATGATTTTTTGCATGGACATCTATCATAAACTTCCCTCGTAAAATATATAAATGATACGTGAAGTTTTATATCATATCGAACAGTCCCTGATTTAATTTGATTTTTGACCGAAACAAGTATAAACTAGTGTATAATATATTATCATTTTTTGACAGAAACTTGCATTTCAATAAGTTTCATAGAATATAGTTTTCAGATAATTTTTTTGCATCGACTTCCATCATAACCTTACCTCTTAACATATATAAATCATCTGAAATGTCGCGTATAATTTGAAATAGTCCCCATTTAAATTTGATTTTTTTTACCGAAACTAGTGTATAATAATATACTATGATTTTTAACCGAAACTTGCATTTAAAAAAGTTTCATAGAATCAAATTTTTAGATGATTTTTCTGCATGGACTTCCATCATAACCTTCCCTCTTAACATATATAAATGATATGTGAAGTCTCGTAACATTTTGAATAGTCCCTAATTAAATTTTATTTTTTTGACCGAAACTAGTGTATAATATACTATAATTTTTGACCGAAACTTACATTTCGAAATGTTTCATAGAATCCAATTTTTAGATGATTTTTTGGCATGAACTTCCATCATAACCTTCCCTCTTAACATATTTAAATGATATGTGAAGTCTCGTAACATTTTGAATAGTCCTTAATTAAATTTGATTTTTTTGACCGAAACTAGTGTATAATATACTATGATTTTTGACCGAAACTTGCATTTCAAAACGTTTCATAGAATCTAATTATTAGATGATTTTTTTATGGACTTCAATCATAACCTTCCCTCTAAACATATATAAATGATATTTTAAGTCTCGTATCATTTCGAATAGTCCCCAATTAAATTTGATTTTTTTGACCGAAACTAGTGTATAATATACTATGAATTTGACCGAAACTTGCATTTCAAAAAGTTTCATTGAATCTAATTTTTGGATGATAATTTTCAATGGACATCCATCATAACCTTCCATGGTAAAATATTAAAATGATATATGAAGTTTCGTATCATTTCGAACAGTCCCCGATTTAATTTGATTTTTGACCGAAACTAGTATAAAATAGTGTTTAATATATTATGATTTTTTTTACCGAAACTTGAATTTAGAAAATTTTCATAGAATCTAGTTTTCAGATGATTTTTTTTGCATGGACTTCCATCATAACCTTCCCCCTCAACATATATAAATGATCTGAAAAGTCTCGTATCATTTCAAATAGTCCCCATTTAATTTTGATTTTTATGACTGAAACTAGTGTATAATATACTATGATTTTTGACCGAAACTTGCATTTCGAAAAGTTTCATAGAATCTAATTTTCAGATGATTTTTTTGCATGGACTTCCTTCATAACCTTCCCTCTTAACATATATAAATGATCCGAAAAAGTATCGCATCATTTCAAATAGTCCCCATTTAAATTTGATTTTTTGGACCAAAACTAGTGTAGAATATACTATGATTTTTGATCGAAACTTGCATTTCTAAAAGTTTCATAGAATCTAATTTTCTGATGAATTTTTGCATGGACATCCATCATAAACTTCACTCGTAAAATATATAAATGATATGTGAAGTTTTATATCATATCGAACAGTCCCTGATTTAATTTGATTTTTGACCGAAACTAGTATAAACTAGTGTATAATATATTATCATTTTTTGACAGAAACATGCATTTCAATAAGTTTCATAGAATATAGTTTTCAGATGATTTTTTGCATCTACTTCCATCATAACCTTACCTCTTAACATATATAAATTATCTGAAATGTCGCGTATCATTTGAAATAGTCCCCATTTAAATTTTATTTTTTTGACTGAAACTAGTGTATAATATACTATGATTTTTGACCGAAACTTGCATTTCAAAAAGTTTCATAGAATCAAATTTTTAAATGATTTTTCTGCATGGACTTCCATCATAACCTTCCCTCTTAACATATATAAATGATATGTGAAGTCTCGTAACATTTTGAATAGTCCCTAATTAAATTTTATTTTTTTGACCAAAACTAGTGTATAATATACTATGATTTTTGACCGAAACATGCATTTCGAAAAGTTTCATAGAATCCATTTTTTAGATGATTTTTTTGCATGAACTTCCATCATAACCTTCCCTCTTAACATATATAAATGATATGTGAAGTCTCGTATCATTTTGAATAGTCCTTAATTAAATTTGATTTTTTTGACCGAAACTAGTATATAATATACTATGATTTTTGACCGAAACTTGCATTTCAAAACGTTTCATAGAATCTAATTTTTAGATGATTTTTTTAGGAACTTATATAATAACCTTCCCTCTTAACATATATAAATGATATTTTAAGTCTCGTATCATTTCGAATAGTCCCCAATTAAATTTGATTTTTTTGACCGAAACTAGTGTATAATATACTATGATTTTTGACCGAAACTTGCATTTCGAAAAGTTTCATTGAATCTATTTTTCGGATGATTTTTTTGCATGGGCATCCATCATAACCTTCCATGGTAAAATATAAAAATGATATGTAAAGTTTCGTATCATTTCGAACAGTCCCCGATTTAATTTGATTTTTGACCGAAACTAGTATAAACTAGTGTATAATATATTATGATTTTTTTTACCGAAACTTGTATTTAGAAAATATTCATAGAATCTAGTTTTCAGATGATTTTTTTTGGATGGACTTCCATCATAACCTTCCCTCTCAACATATATAAATGATCTGAAAAGTCTTGTATCATTTCAAATAGTCCCCATTTAGTTATGATTTTTTTGACTGAAACTAGTGTATAATATACTATGATTTTTGACCGAAACATGCATTTCAAAAAGTTTCATAGAATCTAATTTTTAGATGATTTTTTTGCATGGACTTCCATCATAACCTTCCCTCTTAACATATATAAATGATATGTGAAGTCTCGTATCATTTTGAATAGTCCCTAATTAAATTTTATTTTTTTGACCAAAACTAGTGTATAATATACTATGATTTTTGACCGAAACTTGCATTTCGAAAAGTTTCATAGAATCCAATTTTTAGATGATTTTTTTGCATGAACTTCCATCATAACCTTCCCTCTTAACATATATAAATGATATGTGAAGTCTCGTATCATTTTGAATAGTCCCTAATTAAATTTGATTTTTTTGACCGAAACTAGTGTATAATATACTATGATTTTTGACTGAAACTTGCATTTCAAAAAGTTTCATAGAATCTAGTTTTCAGATGATTTTTTTTTGCATGGACTTCCATCATAACCTTCCCTCTCAACATATATAAATGATCTGAAAAGTCTCGTATCATTTCAAATAGTCTCCATTTAATTTTGATATTTTTGACTGAAACTAGTGTATAATATACTATGATTTTTGACCGAAACTTGCATTTCGAAAATTTTCATAGAATCTAATTTTCAGATGATTTTTTTTGCATGGACTTCCATCATAACCTTCCCTCTTATCATATATAAATGATCCGAAAAAGTATCGTATCATTTCAAATAGTCCCTATTTAAATTTCATTTTTTTGACAAAAACTAGTGTATAATATACTCTGATTTTCGACCGAAACTTGCATTTCGAAAAGTTTCATAGATTCTAATTTTCTGATGATTTTTTGCATGGACATCCATCATAACCTTCCCTCGTAAAATATATAAATGATATGAGATGTTTTATATCATATCGAACAGTCCCTGATTTAATTTGATTTTTGACCGAAACTAGTATAAACTAGTGTATAATATATTATCTTTTTTTGATAGAAACTTGCATTTCAATTAGTTTCATAGAATTTAGTTTTCAGATGATTTTGTTGCATCGACTTCCATCATAACCTTACCTCTTAACATATATAAATTATCTGAAATGTCTCGTATTATTTGAAATAGTCCCCTTTTAAATTTGATTTTTTTGACCGAAACTAGTGTATAATATACTATGTTTTTTGACCGAAACTTGCATTTCAAAAAGTTTCATAGAATCAAATTTTAGATGATTTTTTTGCATGGACTTCCATCATAACCTTCCCTCTTAACATATATAAATGATATGTGAAGTCTCGTAACATTTTGAATAGTCCCTAATTAAATTTTATTTTTTTGACCGAAACTAGTGTATAATATACTATAATTTTTGACCGAAACATGCATTTCGAAATGTTTCATAGAATCCAATTTTTAGATGATTTTTTTGAATGAACTTCCATCATAACCTTCCCTCTTAACATATGTAAATGATATGTGAAGTCTCGTATCATTTTGAATAGTCCTTAATTAAATTTGATTTTTTTGACCGAAACTAGTGTATACTATACTATGATTTTTGACCGAAACTCGCATTTCAAAACGTTTCATAGAATCTAATTTTTAGATGATTTTTTTGCATGGACTTCAATCATAACCTTCCCTCTTAACATATATAAATGATATTTTAAGTCTCGTATCATTTCGAATAGTGCCCAATTAAATTTGATTTTTTTGACCGAAACTAGTGTATAATATACTATGATTTTTGACCGAAACTTGCATTTCGAAAAGTTTCATTGAATCTAATTTTCGGATGATTTTTTTGCATGGAAATCCATCATAACCTTCCCGGGTAAAATATTAAAATGATATCTGAAGTTTCGTATCATTTCGAAAGTCCCCGATTTAATTTGATTTTTGACCGAAATTAGTATAAACTAGTGTATAATATATTATGATTTTTTTACCGAAACTTGTATTTAGAAAAGTTTCATAGAATCTAGTTTTTAGATGATTTTTTTTGGCATGGACTTCCATCATAACCTTCCCTCTCAACATATATAAATGATCTGAAAAGTCTCGTGTCATTTCAAATAGTCCCCATTTAATTTTGATTTTTTTGACTGAATCTAGTGTATAATATACTATGATTTTTAACCGAAACTTGCATTTCGAAAAGTTTTATAGAATCTTATTTTCAGATGATTTTTTTTGCATGGACTTCCTTCATAACCTTCCCTCTTAACATTTATAAATGATCCGAAAAAGTATCGTATTTTTCAAATAGTCCCCATTTAAATTTGATTTTTTAGACCAAAACTAGTGTATACTATACTACGATTTTTGACCGAAACTCGCATTTCTAAAAGTTTCATAGAATCTAATTTTCTGATGATTTTTTGCATGGACATCTATCATAAACTTCCCTCGTAAAATATATAAATGATACGTGAAGTTTTATATCATATCGAACAGTCCCTGATTTAATTTGATTTTTGACCGAAACAAGTATAAACTAGTGTATAATATATTATCATTTTTTGACAGAAACTTGCATTTCAATAAGTTTCATAGAATATAGTTTTCAGATAATTTTTTTGCATCGACTTCCATCATAACCTTACCTCTTAACATATATAAATTATCTGAAATGTCGCGTATAATTTGAGATAGTCCCCATTTAAATTTGATTTTTTTTACCGAAACTAGTGTATAATAATATACTATGATTTTTAACCGAAACTTGCATTTCAAAAAGTTTCATAGAATCAAATTTTTAGATGATTTTTCTGCATGGATTCCATCATAACCTTCCCTCTTAACATATATAAATGATATGTGAAGTCTCGTAACATTTTGAATAGTCCCTAATTAAATTTTATTTTTTTGACCGAAACTAGTGTATAATATACTATAATTTTTGACCGAAACTTGCATTTCGAAATGTTTCATAGAATCCAATTTTTAGATGATTTTTTTTGCATGAACTTCCATCATAACCTTCCCTCTTAACATATATAAATGATATGTGAAGTCTCGTAACATTTTGAATAGTCCTTAATTAAATTTGATTTTTTTGACCGAAACTAGTGTATAATATACTATGATTTTTGACCGAAACATGCATTTCAAAACGTTTCATAGAATCTAATTATTAGATGATTTTTTTATGGACTTCAATCATAACCTTCCCTCTAAACATATATAAATGATATTTTAAGTCTCGTATCATTTCGAATAGTCCCCAATTAAATTTGATTTTTTTGACCGAAACTAGTGTATAATATACTATGAATTTGACCGAAACTTGCATTTCAAAAAGTTTCATTGAATCTAATTTTCGGATGATAATTTTCAATGGACATCCATCATAACCTTCCATGGTAAAATATTAAAATGATATATGAAGTTTCGTATCATTTCGAACAGTCCCCGATTTAATTTGATTTTTGACCGAAACTAGTATAAAATAGTGTTTAATATATTATGATTTTTTTTACCGAAACTTTAATTTAGAAAATTTTCATAAAATCTAGTTTTCAGATGATTTTTTTTTGCATGGACTTCCATCATAACCTTCCCCCTCAACATATATAAATGATCTGAAAAGTCTCGTATCATTTCAAATAGTCCCCATTTAATTTTGATTTTTATGAATGAAACTAGTGTATAATATACTATGATTTTTGACCGAAACTTGCATTTCGAAAAGTTTCATAGAATCTAATTTTCAGATGATTTTTTTGCATGGACTTCCTTCATAACCTTCCCTCTAAACAAATATAAATGATCCGAAAAAGTATCGTATCATTTCAAATAGTCCCCATTTAAATTTGATTTTTTGGACCAAAACTAGTGTACAATATACTATGATTTTTGATCGAAACTTGCATTTCTAAAAGTTTCATAGAATCTAATTTACTGAAGATTTTTTGCATGGACATCCATCATAAACTTCACTCGTAAAATATATAAATGATATGTGAAGTTTTATATCATATCGAACAGTCCCTGATTTAATTTGATTTTTGACCGAAACTAGTATAAACTAGTGTATAATATATTATCATTTTTTGACAGAAACTTGCATTTGAATAAGTTTCATAGAATATAGTTTTCAGATGATTTTTTTGCATCGACTTCCATCATAACCTTACCTCTTAACATATATAAATTATCTGAAATGTCGCGTATCATTTGAAATAGTCCCCATTTAAATTTTGCATGGACTTCCATCATAACCTTCCCTCTCAAAATATATAAATGATCTGAAAAGTCTTGTATCATTTCAAATAGTCCCCATTTAGTTATGATTTTTTTGACTGAAACTAGTGTATAATATACTATGATTTTTGACCGAAACATGCATTTCAAAAAGTTTCATAGAATCTAATTTTTAGATGATTTTTTTGCATGGACTTCCATCATAACCTTCCCTCTTAACATATATAAATGATATTTGAAGTCTCGTATCATTTTGAATAGTCCCTAATTAAATTTTATTTTTTTGACCAAAACTAGTGTATAATATACTATGATTTTTGACCGAAACTTGCATTTCGAAAAGTTTCATAGAATCCAATTTTTAGATGAGTTTTTTGCATGAACTTCCATCATAACCTTCCCTCTTAACATATATAAATGATAAGTGAAGTCTCGTATCATTTTGAATAGTCCCTAATTAAATTTGATTTTTTTGACCGAAACTAGTGTATAATATACTATGATTTTTGACTGAAACTTGCATTTCAAAAAGTTTCATAGAATTTAATTTTTAGATGATTTTTTTGCATGGACTTTAATCATAACCTTCCCTCTTAACATATATAAATGAGATTTTAAGTCTCGTATCATTTTGAATAGTCCCCAATTAAATTTGATTTTTTTGACCGAAACTAGTGTATAATATACTATGATTTTTGACCGAAACTTGCATTTCGAAAAGTTTCATAGAATCTAATTTTCAGATGATTTTATTGCATGGTCTTCCTTCATAACCTTCCCTCTTAACATATATAAATGATATGTGAAGTCTCGTATCATTTTGAATAGTCCTTAATTAAATTTGATTTTTTTGACCGAAACTAGTGTATAATATACTATGATTTTTGACCGAAACTTGCATTTCAAAACGTTTCATAGAATCTAATTTTTAGATGATTTTTTAGGGACTTATATCATAACCTTCCCTCTTAACATATATAAATGATATTTTAAGTCTCGTATCATTTTGAATAATCCCCAATTAAATTTGATTTTTTTGACCGAAACTAGTGTATAATATACTATGATTTTTGACCGAAACATGCATTTCAAAAAGTTTCACTGAATCTAATTTTCGGATGATTTTTTTTTGCATGGACATCCATCATAACCTTCCATGGTAAAATATTAAAATGATATGTGAAGTTTCGTATCATTTCGAACAGTCCCCGATTTAATTTGATATTTGACCGAAACTAGTATAAACTAGTGTATAATATATTATGATTTTTTTTTTACCGAAACGTGCATTTAGAAAAGTTTCATAGAATCTAGTTTTCAGAAGATTTTTTTTGCATGGATTTCCATCAGAATCTTCCCTCTCAACATATATAAATCATCTGAAAAGTCTCGTATCATTTCAAATAGTCCCCATTTAATTTTGATTTTTATGACTGATACTAGTGTATAATATACTATGATTTTTGACCGAAACTAGTGTATAATATACTATGATTTTTATGACTGAAACTAGTGTATAATATACTATGATTTTTGACCGAAACTTGCATTTCTAAAAGTTTCATAGAATCTAATTTTCTGATGATTTTTTGCATGGACATCCATCATAACCTTCCCTCGTAAAATATATAAATGATAAGTGAAGTTTTATATCATATCGAACAGTCCCTGATTTAATTTGATTTTTGATCGAAACTAGTATAAACTAGTGTATAATATATTATCATTTTTTGACAGAAACTTGCATTTCAATAAGTTTCATAGAATTTAGTTTTCAGATGATTTTGTTGCATCGACTTCCATCATAACCTTACCTCTTAACAAATATAAATTATCTGAAATGTCGCGTATTATTTGAAATAGTCCCCTTTTAAATTTGATTTTTTGACCGAAACTAGTGTATAATATACTATGATTTTTGACCGAAACTTGCATTTCAAAAAGTTTCATAGAATCCAATTTTAGATGATTTATTTGCATGGAATTCCATCACAACCTTCCCTCTTAACATATATAAATGATATGTGAAGTCTCGTAACATTTTGAATAGTCCCTAATTAAATTTTATTTTTTTGACCGAAACTAGTGTATAATATACTATGATATTTGACCGAAACTTGCATTTCGAAAGGTTTCATAGAATCCAATTTTTAGATGATATTTTTGCATGAACTTCCATCATAACCTTCTCTCTTAACATATATAAATGATATGTGAAGTCTCGTATCATTTTGAATAGTCCTTAATTAAATTTGATTTTTTTGACCGAAACTAGTGTATAATATACTATGATTTTTGACCGAAACTTGCATTTCAAAACGTTTCATAGAATCTAATTTTTAGATGATTTTTTTTATGGACTTCAATCATAACCTTCCCTCTTAACATATATAAATGATATTTTAAGTCTCGTATCATTTCGAATAGTCCCCAATTAAATTTGATTTTTTTGACCGAAACTAGTGTATAATATACTATGAATTTTGACCGAAACATGCATTTCGAAAGGTTTCATTGAATCTAATTTTCGGATGATTTTTTTGCATGGACATCCATCATAACCTTCCATGGTAAAATATAAAAATTATATGTGAAGTTTCGTATCATTTCGAACAGTCCCCGATTTAATTTGATTTTTGACCGAAACTAGTATAAAATAGTGTATAATATATTATGATTTTTTTTACCGAAACTTGAATTTAGAAAATTTTCATAGAATCAAGTTTCGAGATGATTTTTTTTTGCATGAACTTCCATCATAACCTTCCCCCTCAACATATATAAATGATCTGAAAAGTCTCGTATCATTTCAAATAGTCCCCATTTAATTTTGATTTTTTTGACTGAAACTAGTGTATAATATACTATGATTTTTGACCGAAACTTGCATTTCGAAAAGTTTCATAGAATCTAATTTTCAGATGATTTTTTTGGATGACCTTCCTTCATAACCTTCCCTCTTAACATATATAAATGATCCGAAAAAGTATCGTATCATTTCAAATAGTCCCCATTTAAATTTGATTTTTTGGACCAAAACTAGTGTACAATATACTATGATTTTTGATCGAAACTTGCATTTCTAAAAGTTTCATAGAATCTAATTTTCTGATGATTTTTTGCATGGACATCCATCATAACCTTCCCTCGTAAAATATATAAATGATATGTGAAGTTTTATATCATATCGAATAGTCCCTGATTTAATTTGATTTTTGACCGAAACTAGTATAAACTAGTGTATAATATATTATCATTTTTTGACAGAAACTTGCATTTCAATAAGTTTCATAGAATATAGTTTTCAGATGATTTTTTTGCATCGACTTCCATCATAACCTTACCTCTTAACATATATAAATTATCTGAAATGTCGCGTATTATTTGAAATAGTCCCCTTTTAAATTTTATTTTTTTGACCGAACTAGTGTATAATATACTATGATTTTTGACCGAAACTTGCATTTCAAAAAGTTTCATAGAATCAAATTTTAGATGATTTTTTTGCATGGACTTCCATCATAACCTTCCCTCTTAACATATATAAATGATATGTGAAGTCTCGTAACATTTTGAATAGTCCCTAATTAAATTTTATTTTATCGACCGAAACTAGTGTATAATATATTATGATTTTTGACCGAAACTTGCATTTCGAAATGTTTCATAGAATCCAATTTTTAGATGATTTTTTTGCATGAAGTTCCATCATAACCTTCCCTCTTAACATATATAAATGATATGTGAAGTCTCGTATCATTTTGAATAGTCCTTAATTAAATTTGATTTTTTTGACCGAAACTAGTGTATAATATACTATGATTTTTGACCGAAACTTGCATTTCAAAACGTTTCATAGAATCTAATTTTAAATGATTTTTTTGCATGGACTTCAATCATAACCATCCCTCTTAACATATATAAATGATATTTTAAGTCTCGTATCATTTCGAATATGGCCCAATTAAATTTTATTTTTTTGACCGAAACTAGTGTATAATATACTATGATTTTTGACCGAAACTTGCATTTCGAAAAGTTGCATTGAATCTAATTTTCGGATGATTTTTTTGCTTGGACATCCATCATAACCTTCCCGGGTAAAATATTAAAATGATATGTGAAGTTTCGTATCATTTCGAAAGTCCCTGATTTAATTTGATTTTTGACCGAAACTAGTATAAACTAGTGTATAATATATTATGATTTTTTTTACCGAAACTTGTATTTAGAAAAGTTTCATAGAATCTAGTTTCAGATGATTTTTTTTGCATGGACTTCCATCATAACCTTCCCTCTCAAGATATATAAATGATCTGAAAAGTCTCGTGTCATTTCAAATAGTCCCCATTTAATTTTGATTTTTTTGACTGAAACTAGTGTATAATATACTATGATTTTTAACCGAAACTTGCACTTCGAAAAGTTTCATAGAATCTAAATTTCAGATGTTTTTTCTTGCATGGACTTCCTTCATAACCTTCCCTCTTAACATTTATAAATGATCCGAAAAAGTATCGTATCATTTCAAATAATCCCCATTTAAATTTGATTTTTTAGACCAAAACTAGTGTATAATATACTACGATTTTTGACCAAAACTTGCGTTTCTAAAAGTTTCATAGAATCTAATTTTCTGATGATTTTTTGCATGGACATCGATCATAACCTTCCCTCGTAAAATATATAAATGATATGTGAAGTTTTATATCATATCGAACAGTCCCTGATTTAATTTGATTTTTGACCGAAACTAGTATAAACTAGTGTATAATATATTATCATTTTTTGACAGAAACTTGCATTTCAATAAGTTTCATAGAATATAGTTTTCAGATAATTTTTTTGTATCGACTTCCATCATAACCTTACCTCTTAACATATATAAATTATCTGAAATGTCGCGTATCATTTGAAATAGTCCCCATTTAAATTTGATTTTTTTATACCGAAACTAGTGTATAATAATATACTATGATTTTTAACCGAAACGTGCATTTCAAAAAGTTTCATAGAATCAAATTTTTAGATGATTTTTCTAAATGGACTTCCATCATAACCTTCCCTCTTAACATATATAAATGATATGTGAAGTCTCGTAATATTTTGAATAGTCCCTAATTAAATTTTATTTTTTTGACCAAAACTAGTGTATAATATACTATGATTTTTGACCAAAACTTGCATTTCGAAATGTTTCATAGAATCCAATTTTTAGATGAATTTTTTGCATGAACTTCAATCATAACCTTCCCTCTTAACATATATAAATGATATGTGACGTCTCATATCATTTTGAATAGTCCTTAATTAAATTTGATTTTTTTGACCGAAACTAGTGTATAATATACTATGATTTTTGACTGAAACATGCATTTCAAAACGTTTAATAGAATCTAATTTTTAGATGATTTTTTTTATGGACTTCAATCATAACCTTCCCTCTAAACATATATAAATGATATTTTAAGTCTCGTATCATTTTGAATAATCCCCAATTAAATTTGATTTTTTTGACCGAAACTAGTGTATAATATACTATGATTTTTGACCGAAACATGCATTTCAAAAAGTTTCACTGAATCTAATTTTCGGATGATATTTTTTTGCATGGACATCCATCATAACCTTCCATGGTAAAATATTAAAATGATATGTGAAGTTTCGTATCATTTCGAACAGTCCCCGATTTAATTTGATATTTGACTGAAACTAGTATAAACTAGTGTATAATATATTATGATTTTTTTTTTACCGAAACGTGCATTTAGAAAAGTTTCATAGAATCTAGTTTTCAGAAGATTTTTTTTGCATGGATTTCCATCAGAATCTTCCCTCTCAACATATATAAATCATCTGAAAAGTCTCGTATCATTTCAAATAGTCCCCATTTAATTTTGATTTTTATGACTGAAACTAGTGTATAATATACTATGATTTTTGACCGAAACTAGTGTATAATATACTATGATTTTTATGACTGAAACTAGTGTATAATATACTATGATTTTTGACCGAAACTTGCATTTCTAAAAGTTTCATAGAATCTAATTTTCTGATGATTTTTTGCATGGACATCCATCATAACCTTCCCTCGTAAAATATATAAATGATAAGTGAAGTTTTATATCATATCGAACAGTCCCTGATTTAATTTGATTTTTGATCGAAACTAGTATAAACTAGTGTATAATATATTATCATTTTTTGACAGAAACTTGCATTTCAATAAGTTTCATAGAATTTAGTTTTCAGATGATTTTGTTGCATCGACTTCCATCATAACCTTACCTCTTAACATATATAAATTATCTGAAATGTCGCGTATTATTTGAAATAGTCCCCTTTTAAATTTGATTTTTTGACCGAAACTAGTGTATAATATACTATGATTTTTGACCGAAACTTGCATTTCAAAAAGTTTCATAGAATCCAATTTTAGATGATTTTTTTGCATGGAATTCCATCACAACCTTCCCTCTTAACATATATAAATGATATGTGAAGTCTCGTAACATTTTGAATAGTCCCTAATTAAATTTTATTTTTTTGACCGAAACTAGTGTATAATATACTATGATTTTTGACCGAAACATGCATTTCGAAAGGTTTCATAGAATCCAATTTTTAGATGATATTTTTGCATGAACTTCCATCATAACCTTCTCTCTTAACATATATAAATGATATGTGAAGTCTCGTATCATTTTGAATAGTCCTTAATTAAATTTGATTTTTTTGACCGAAACTAGTGTATAATATACTATGATTTTTGACCGAAACTTGCATTTCAAAACGTTTCATAGAATCTAATTTTTAGATGATTTTTTTTATGGACTTCAATCATAACCTTCCCTCTTAACATATATAAATGATATTTTAAGTCTCGTATCATTTCGAATAGTCCCCAATTAAATTTGATTTTTTTGACCGAAACTAGTGTATAATATACTATGAATTTTGACCGAAACATGCATTTCGAAAGGTTTCATTGAATCTAATTTTCGGATGATTTTTTTGCATGGACATCCATCATAACCTTCCATGGTAAAATATAAAAATTATATGTGAGGTTTCGTATCATTTCGAACAGTCCCCGATTTAATTTGATTTTTGACCGAAACTAGTATAAAATAGTGTATAATATATTATGATTTTTTTTACCAAAACTTGAATTTAGAAAATTTTCATAGAATCTAGTTTCGAGATGATTTTTTTTTGCATGGACTTCCATCATAACCTTCCCCCTCAACATATATAAATGATCTGAAAATTCTCGTATATTTTCAAATAGTCCCCATTTAATTTTGATTTTTTTGACTGAAACTAGTGTATAATATACTATGATTTTTGACCGAAACTTGCATTTCGAAAAGTTTCATAGAATCTAATTTTCAGATGATTTTTTTGGATGACCTTCCTTCATAACCTTCCCTCTTAACATATATAAATGATCCGAAAAAGTATCGTATCATTTCAAATAGTCCCCATTTAAATTTGATTTTTTGGACCAAAACTAGTGTACAATATACTATGATTTTTGATCGAAACTTGCATTTCTAAAAGTTTCATAGAATCTAATTTTCTGATGATTTTTTGCATGGACATCCATCATAACCTTCCCTCGTAAAATATATAAATGATATGTGAAGTTTTATATCATATCGAATAGTCCCTGATTTAATTTGATTTTTGACCGAAACTAGTATAAACTAGTGTATAATATATTATCATTTTTTGACAGAAACTTGCATTTCAATAAGTTTCATAGAATATAGTTTTCAGATGATTTTTTTGCATCGACTTCCATCATAACCTTACCTCTTAACATATATAAATTATCTGAAATGTCGCGTATTATTTGAAATAGTCCCCTTTTAAATTTTATTTTTTTGACCGAACTAGTGTATAATATACTATGATTTTTGACCGAAACTTGCATTTCAAAAAGTTTCATAGAATCAAATTTTAGATGATTTTTTTGCATGGACTTCCATCATAACCTTCCCTCTTAACATATATAAATGATATGTGAAGTCTCGTAACATTTTGAATAGTCCCTAATTAAATTTTATTTTATCGACCGAAACTAGTGTATAATATATTATGATTTTTGACCGAAACTTGCATTTCGAAATGTTTCATAGAATCCAATTTTTAGATGATTTTTTTGCATGAAGTTCCATCATAACCTTCCCTCTTAACATATATAAATGATATGTGAAGTCTCGTATCATTTTGAATAGTCCTTAATTAAATTTGATTTTTTTGACCGAAAATAGTGTATAATATACTATGATTTTTGACCGAAACTTGCATTTCAAAACGTTTCATAGAATCTAATTTTAAATGATTTTTTTGCATGGACTTCAATCATAACCATCCCTCTTAACATATATAAATGATATTTTAAGTCTCGTATCATTTCGAATATGGCCCAATTAAATTTTATTTTTTTGACCGAAACTAGTGTATAATATACTATGATTTTTGACCGAAACTTGCATTTCGAAAAGTTGCATTGAATCTAATTTTCGGATGATTTTTTTGCATGGACATCCATCATAACCTTCCCGGGTAAAATATTAAAATGATATGTGAAGTTTCGTATCATTTCGAAAGTCCCTGATTTAATTTGATTTTTGACCGAAACTAGTATAAACTAGTGTATAATATATTATGATTTTTTTTACCGAAACTTGTATTTAGAAAAGTTTCATAGAATCTAGTTTCAGATGATTTTTTTTGCATGGACTTCCATCATAACCTTCCCTCTCAAGATATATAAATGATCTGAAAAGTCTAGTGTCATTTCAAATAGTCCCCATTTAATTTTGATTTTTTTGACTGAAACTAGTGTATAATATACTATGATTTTTAACCGAAACTTGCACTTCGAAAAGTTTCATAGAATCGAAATTTCAGATGTTTTTTCTTGCATGGACTTCCTTCATAACCTTCCCTCTTAACATTTATAAATGATCCGAAAAAGTATCGTATCATTTCAAATAGTCCCCATTTAAATTTGATTTTTTAGACCAAAACTAGTGTATAATATACTACGATTTTTGACCGAAACTTGCGTTTCTAAAAGTTTCATAGAATCTAATTTTCTGATGATTTTTTGCATGGACATCGATCATAACCTTCCCTCGTAAAATATATAAATGATATGTGAAGTTTTATATCATATCGAACAGTCCCTGATTTAATTTGATTTTTGACCGAAACTAGTATAAACTAGTGTATAATATATTATCATTTTTTGACAGAAACTTGCATTTCAATAAGTTTCATAGAATATAGTTTTCAGATAATTTTTTTGCATCGACTTCCATCATAACCTTACCTCTTAACATATATAAATTATCTGAAATGTCGCGTATCATTTGAAATAGTCCCCATTTAAATTTGATTTTTTTATACCGAAACTAGTGTATAATAATATACTATGATTTTTAACCGAAACTTGCATTTCAAAAAGTTTCATAGAATCAAATTTTTAGATGATTTTTCTAAATGGACTTCCATCATAACCTTCCCTCTTAACATATATAAATGATATGTGAAGTCTCGTAATATTTTGAATAGTCCCTAATTAAATTTTATTTTTTTGACCAAAACTAGTGTATAATATACTATGATTTTTGACCAAAACTTGCATTTCGAAATGTTTTATAGAATCCAATTTTTAGATGATTTTTTTGCATGAACTTCCATCATAACCTTCCCTCTTAACATATATAAATGATATGTGACGTCTCATATCATTTTGAATAGTCCTTAATTAAATTTGATTTTTTTGACCGAAACTAGTGTATAATATACTATGATTTTTGACTGAAACATGCATTTCAAAACGTTTCATAGAATCTAATTTTTAGATGATTTTTTTTATGGACTTCAATCATAACCTTCCCTCTAAACATATATAAATGATATTTTAAGTCTCGTATCATTTTGAATAATCCCCAATTAAATTTGATTTTTTTGACCGAAACTAGTGTATAATATACTATGATTTTTGACCGAAACATGCATTTCAAAAAGTTTCACTGAATCTAATTTTCGGATGATTTTTTTTTTGCATGGACATCCATCATAACCTTCCATGGTAAAATATTAAAATGATATGTGAAGTTTCGTATCATTTCGAACAGTCCCCGATTTAATTTGATATTTGACCGAAACTAGTATAAACTAGTGTATAATATATTATGATTTTTTTTTACCGAAACGTGCATTTAGAAAAGTTTCATAGAATCTAGTTTTCAGAAGATTTTTTTTGCATGGATTTCCATCAGAATCTTCCCTCTCAACATATATAAATCATCTGAAAAGTCTCGTATCATTTCAAATAGTCCCCATTTAATTTTGATTTTTATGACTGATACTAGTGTATAATATACTATGATTTTTGACCGAAACTAGTGTATAATATACTATGATTTTTATGACTGAAACTAGTGTATAATATACTATGATTTTTGACCGAAACTTGCATTTCTAAAAGTTTCATAGAATCTAATTTTCTGATGATTTTTTGCATGGACATCCATCATAACCTTCCCTCGTAAAATATATAAATGATAAGTGAAGTTTTATATCATATCGAACAGTCCCTGATTTAATTTGATTTTTGATCGAAACTAGTATAAACTAGTGTATAATATATTATCATTTTTTGACAGAAACTTGCATTTCAATAAGTTTCATAGAATTTAGTTTTCAGATGATTTTGTTGCATCGACTTCCATCATAACCTTACCTCTTAACATATATAAATTATCTGAAATGTCGCGTATTATTTGAAATAGTCCCCTTTTAAATTTGATTTTTTGACCGAAACTAGTGTATAATATACTATGATTTTTGACCGAAACTTGCATTTCAAAAAGTTTCATAGAATCCAATTTTAGATGATTTTTTTGCATGGAATTCCATCACAACCTTCCCTCTTAACATATATAAATGATATGTGAAGTCTCATAACATTTTGAATAGTCCCTAATTAAATTTATTTTTTTGACCGAAACTAGTGTATAATATACTATGATTTTTGACCGAAACTTGCATTTCGAAAGGTTTCATAGAATCCAATTTTTAGATGATATTTTTGCATGAACTTCCATCATAACCTTCTCTCTTAACATATATAAATGATATGTGAAGTCTCGTATCATTTTGAATAGTCCTTAATTAAATTTGATTTTTTTGACCGAAACTAGTGTATAATATACTATGATTTTTGACCGAAACTTGCATTTCAAAACGTTTCATAGAATCTAATTTTTAGATGATTTTTTTTATGGACTTCAATCATAACCTTCCCTCTTAACATATATAAATGATATTTTAAGTCTCGTATCATTTCGAATAGTCCCCAATTAAATTTGATTTTTTTGACTGAAACTAGTGTATAATATACTATGAATTTTGACCGAAACATGCATTTCGAAAGGTTTCATTGAATCTAATTTTCGGATGATTTTTTTGCATGGACATCCATCATAACCTTCCATGGTAAAATATAAAAATTATATGTGAAGTTTCGTATCATTTCGAACAGTCCCCGATTTAATTTGATTTTTGACCGAAACTAGTATAAAATAGTGTATAATATATTATGATTTTTTTTACCGAAACTTGAATTTAGAAAATTTTCATAGAATCTAGTTTCGAGATGATTTTTTTTGCATGGACTTCCATCATAACCTTCCCCCTCAACATATATAAATGATCTGAAAAGTCTCGTATATTTTCAAATAGTCCCCATTTAATTTTGATTTTTTTGACTGAAACTAGTGTATAATATACTATGATTTTTGACCGAAACTTGCATTTCGAAAAGTTTCATAGAATCTAATTTTCAGATGATTTTTTTGGATGACCTTCCTTCATAACCTTCCCTCTTAACATATATAAATGATCCGAAAAAGTATCGTATCATTTCAAATAGTCCCCATTTAAATTTGATTTTTTGGACCAAAACTAGTGTACAATATACTATGATTTTTGATCGAAACTTGCATTTCTAAAAGTTTCATAGAATCTAATTTTCTGATGATTTTTTGCATGGACATCCATCATAACCTTCCCTCGTAAAATATATAAATGATATGTGAAGTTTTATATCATATCGAATAGTCCCTGATTTAATTTGATTTTTGACCGAAACTAGTATAAACTAGTGTATAATATATTATCATTTTTTGACAGAAACTTGCATTTCAATAAGTTTCATAGAATATAGTTTTCAGATGATTTTTTTACATCGACTTCCATCATAACCTTACCTCTTAACATATATAAATTATCTGAAATGTCGCGTATTATTTGAAATAGTCCCCTTTTAAATTTTATTTTTTTGACCGAACTAGTGTATAATATACTATGATTTTTGACCGAAACTTGCATTTCAAAAAGTTTCATAGAATCAAATTTTAGATGATTTTTTTGCATGGACTTCCATCATAACCTTCCCTCTTAACATATATAAATGATATGTGAAGTCTCGTAACATTTTGAATAGTCCCTAATTAAATTTTATTTTATCGACCGAAACTAGTGTATAATATATTATGATTTTTGACCGAAACTTGCATTTCGAAATGTTTCATAGAATCCAATTTTTAGATGATTTTTTTGCATGAAGTTCCATCATAACCTTCCCTCTTAACATATATAAATGATATGTGAAGTCTCGTATCATTTTGAATAGTCCTTAATTAAATTTGATTTTTTTGACCGAAACTAGTGTATAATATACTATGATTTTTGACCGAAACTTGCATTTCAAAACGTTTCATAGAATCTAATTTTAAATGATTTTTTTGCATGGACTTCAATCATAACCATCCCTCTTAACATATATAAATGATATTTTAAGTCTCGTATCATTTCGAATATGGCCCAATTAAATTTTATTTTTTTGACCGAAACTAGTGTATAATATACTATGATTTTTGACCGAAACTTGCATTTCGAAAAGTTGCATTGAATCTAATTTTCGGATGATTTTTTTGCATGGACATCCATCATAACCTTCCCGGGTAAAATATTAAAATGATATGTGAAGTTTCGTATCATTTCGAAAGTCCCTGATTTAATTTGATTTTTGACCGAAACTAGTATAAACTAGTGTATAATATATTATGATTTTTTTTACCGAAACTTGTATTTAGAAAAGTTTCATAGAATCTAGTTTCAGATGATTTTTTTTGCATTGACTTCCATCATAACCTTCCCTCTCAAGATATATAAATGATCTGAAAAGTCTCGTGTCATTTCAAATAGTCCCCATTTAATTTTGATTTTTTTGACTGAAACTAGTGTATAATATACTATGATTTTTAACCGAAACTTGCACTTCGAAAAGTTTCATAGAATCTAAATTTCAGATGTTTTTTCTTGCATGGACTTCCTTCATAACCTTCCCTCTTAACATTTATAAATGATCCGAAAAAGTATCGTATCATTTCAAATAGTCCCCATTTAAATTTGATTTTTTAGACCAAAACTAGTGTATAATATACTACGATTTTTGACCGAAACTTGCGTTTCTAAAAGTTTCATAGAATCTAATTTTCTGATGATTTTTTGCATGGACATCGATCATAACCTTCCCTCGTAAAATATATAAATGATATGTGAAGTTTTATATCATATCGAACAGTCCCTGATTTAATTTGATTTTTGACCGAAACTAGTATAAACTAGTGTAATATATTATCATTTTTTGACAGAAACTTGCATTTCAATAAGTTTCATAGAATATAGTTTTCAGATAATTTTTTTGCATCGACTTCCATCATAACCTTACCTCTTAACATATATAAATTATCTGAAATGTCGCGTATCATTTGAAATAGTCCCCATTTAAATTTGATTTTTTTATACCGAAACTAGTGTATAATAATATACTATGATTTTTAACCGAAACTTGCATTTCAAAAAGTTTCATAGAATCAAATTTTTAGATGATTTTTCTAAATGGACTTCCATCATAACCTTCCCTCTTAACATATATAAATGATATGTGAAGTCTCGTAATATTTTGAATAGTCCCTAATTAAATTTTATTTTTTTGACCAAAACTAGTGTATAATATACTATGATTTTTGACCAAAACTTGCATTTCGAAATGTTTTATAGAATCCAATTTTTAGATGAATTTTTTGCATGAACTTCCATCATAACCTTCCCTCTTAACATATATAAATGATATGTGACGTCTCATATCATTTTGAATAGTCCTTAATTAAATTTGATTTTTTTGACCGAAACTAGTGTATAATATACTATGATTTTTGACTGAAACATGCATTTCAAAACGTTTCATAGAATCTAATTTTTAGATGATTTTTTTTTATGGACTTCAATCATAACCTTCCCTCTAAACATATATAAATGATATTTTAAGTCTCGTATCATTTTGAATAATCCCCAATTAAATTTGATTTTTTTGACCGAAACTAGTGTATAATATACTATGATTTTTGACCGAAACATGCATTTCAAAAAGTTTCACTGAATCTAATTTTCGGATGATTTTTTTTTGCATGGACATCCATCATAACCTTCCATGGTAAAATATTAAAATGATATGTGAAGTTTCGTATCATTTCGAACAGTCCCCGATTTAATTTGATATTTGACCGAAACTAGTATAAACTAGTGTATAATATATTATGATTTTTTTTTACCGAAACGTGCATTTAGAAAAGTTTCATAGAATCTAGTTTTCAGAAGATTTTTTTTGCATGGATTTCCATCAGAATCTTCCCTCTCAACATATATAAATCATCTGAAAAGTCTCGTATCATTTCAAATAGTCCCCATTTAATTTTGATTTTTATGACTGATACTAGTGTATAATATACTATGATTTTTGACCGAAACTAATGTATAATATACTATGATTTTTATGACTGAAACTAGTGTATAATATACTATGATTTTTGACCGAAACTTGCATTTCTAAAAGTTTCATAGAATCTAATTTTCTGATGATTTTTTGCATGGACATCCATCATAACCTTCCCTCGTAAAATATATAAATGATAAGTGAAGTTTTATATCATATCGAACAGTCCCTGATTTAATTTGATTTTTGATCGAAACTAGTATAAACTAGTGTATAATATATTATCATTTTTTGACAGAAACTTGCATTTCAATAAGTTTCATAGAATTTAGTTTTCAGATGATTTTGTTGCATCGACTTCCATCATAACCTTACCTCTTAACATATATAAATTATCTGAAATGTCGCGTATTATTTGAAATAGTCCCCTATTAAATTTGATTTTTTGACCAAAACTAGTGTATAATATACTATGATTTTTGACCGAAACTTGCATTTCAAAAAGTTTCATAGAATCCAATTTTAGATGATTTTTTTGCATGGAATTCCATCACAACCTTCCCTCTTAACATATATAAATGATATGTGAAGTCTCGTAACATTTTGAATAGTCCCTAATTAAATTTTATTTTTTTGACCGAAACTAGTGTATAATATACTATGATTTTTGACCGAAACTTGCATTTCGAAAGGTTTCATAGAATCCAATTTTTAGATGATATTTTTGCATGAACTTCCATCATAACCTTCTCTCTTAACATATATAAATGATATGTGAAGTCTCGTATCATTTTGAATAGTCCTTAATTAAATTTGATTTTTTTGACCGAAACTAGTGTATAATATACTATGATTTTTGACCGAAACTTGCATTTCAAAACGTTTCATAGAATCTAATTTTTAGATGATTTTTTTATGGACTTCAATCATAACCTTCCCTCTTAACATATATAAATGATATTTTAAGTCTCGTATCATTTCGAATAGTCCCATATTAAATTTGATTTTTTTGACCGAAACTAGTGTATAATATACTATGAATTTTGACCGAAACATGCATTTCGAAAGGTTTCATTGAATCTAATTTTCGGATGATTTTTTTGCATGGACATCCATCATAACCTTCCATGGTAAAATATAAAAATTATATGTGAAGTTTCGTATCATTTCGAACAGTCCCCGATTTAATTTGATTTTTGACCGAAACTAGTATAAAATAGTGTATAATATATTATGATTTTTTTTACCGAAACTTGAATTTAGAAAATTTTCATAGAATCTAGTTTCGAGATGATTTTTTTTTGCATGGACTTCCATCATAACCTTCCCCCTCAACATATATAAATGATCTGAAAAGTCTCGTATCATTTCAAATAGTCCCCATTTAATTTTGATTTTTTTGACTGAAACTAGTGTATAATATACTATGATTTTTGACCGAAACTTGCATTTCGAAAAGTTTCATAGAATCTAATTTTCAGATGATTTTTTTGGATGACCTTCCTTCATAACCTTCCCTCTTAACATATATAAATGATCCGAAAAAGTATCGTATCATTTCAAATAGTCCCCATTTAAATTTGATTTTTTGGACCAAAACTAGTGTACAATATACTATGATTTTTGATCGAAACTTGCATTTCTAAAAGTTTCATAGAATCTAATTTTCTGATGATTTTTTGCATGGACATTCATCATAACCTTCCCTCGTAAAATATATAAATGATATGTGAAGTTTTATATCATATCGAATAGTCCCTGATTTAATTTGATTTTTGACCGAAACTAGTATAAACTAGTGTATAATATTCTATCATTTTTTGACAGAAACTTGCATTTCAATAAGTTTCATAGAATATAGTTTTCGGATGATTTTTTTGCATCGGCTTCCATCATAACCTTACCTCTTAACATATATAAATTATCTGAAATGTCGCGTATCATTTGAAATAGTCCCCATTTAAATTTTATTTTTTTGACCGAAACTAGTGTATAATATACTATGATTTTTGACCGAAACTTGCATTTCAAGAAGTTTCATAGAATCAAATTTTTAAATGATTTTTCTGCATGGACTTCCATCATAACCTTCCCTCTTAACATATATAAATGATATGTGAAGTCTCGTAACATTTTGAATAGTCCCTAATTAAATTTTATTTTTTTGACCGAAACTAGTGTATAATATACTATGATTTTTGACCGAAACTTGCATTTCAAAAAGTTTCATAGAATCCAATTTTTAGATGATTTTTTTGCATGAACTTCCATCATAACCTTCCCTCTTAACATATATAAATGATATGTGAAGTCTCGTATCATTTTGAATAGTCCTTAATTAAATTTGATTTTTTGACCGAAACTAGTGTATAATATACTTTGATTTTTGACCGAAACATGCATTTCAAAAAGTTTCACTGAATCTAATTTTCGGATGATTTTTTTTTGCATGGACATCCATCATAACCTTCCATGGTAAAATATTAAAATGATATGTGAAGTTTCGTATCATTTCGAACAGTCCCCGATTTAATTTGATATTTGACCGAAACTAGTATAAACTAGTGTATAATATATTATGATTTTTTTTTACCGAAACGTGCATTTAGAAAAGTTTCATAGAATCTAGTTTTCAGAAGATTTTTTTTGCATGGATTTCCATCAGAATCTTCCCTCTCAACATATATAAATCATCTGAAAAGTCTCGTATCATTTCAAATAGTCCCCATTTAATTTTGATTTTTATGACTGATACTAGTGTATAATATACTATGATTTTTGACCGAAACTAATGTATAATATACTATGATTTTTATGACTGAAACTAGTGTATAATATACTATGATTTTTGACCGAAACTTGCATTTCTAAAAGTTTCATAGAATCTAATTTTCTGATGATTTTTTGCATGGACATCCATCATAACCTTCCCTCGTAAAATATATAAATGATAAGTGAAGTTTTATATCATATCGAACAGTCCCTGATTTAATTTGATTTTTGATCGAAACTAGTATAAACTAGTGTATAATATATTATCATTTTTTGACAGAAACTTGCATTTCAATAAGTTTCATAGAATTTAGTTTTCAGATGATTTTGTTGCATCGACTTCCATCATAACCTTACCTCTTAACATATATAAATTATCTGAAATGTCGCGTATTATTTGAAATAGTCCCCTATTAAATTTGATTTTTTGACCAAAACTAGTGTATAATATACTATGATTTTTGACCGAAACTTGCATTTCAAAAAGTTTCATAGAATCCAATTTTAGATGATTTTTTTGCATGGAATTCCATCACAACCTTCCCTCTTAACATATATAAATGATATGTGAAGTCTCGTAACATTTTGAATAGTCCCTAATTAAATTTTATTTTTTTGACCGAAACTAGTGTATAATATACTATGATTTTTGACCGAAACTTGCATTTCGAAAGGTTTCATAGAATCCAATTTTTAGATGATATTTTTGCATGAACTTCCATCATAACCTTCTCTCTTAACATATATAAATGATATGTGAAGTCTCGTATCATTTTGAATAGTCCTTAATTAAATTTGATTTTTTTGACCGAAACTAGTGTATAATATACTATGATTTTTGACCGAAACTTGCATTTCAAAACGTTTCATAGAATCTAATTTTTAGATGATTTTTTTATGGACTTCAATCATAACCTTCCCTCTTAACATATATAAATGATATTTTAAGTCTCGTATCATTTCGAATAGTCCCATATTAAATTTGATTTTTTTGACCGAAACTAGTGTATAATATACTATGAATTTTGACCGAAACATGCATTTCGAAAGGTTTCATTGAATCTAATTTTCGGATGATTTTTTTGCATGGACATCCATCATAACCTTCCATGGTAAAATATAAAAATTATATGTGAAGTTTCGTATCATTTCGAACAGTCCCCGATTTAATTTGATTTTTGACCGAAACTAGTATAAAATAGTGTATAATATATTATGATTTTTTTTACCGAAACTTGAATTTAGAAAATTTTCATAGAATCTAGTTTCGAGATGATTTTTTTTTGCATGGACTTCCATCATAACCTTCCCCCTCAACATATATAAATGATCTGAAAAGTCTCGTATCATTTCAAATAGTCCCCATTTAATTTTGATTTTTTTGACTGAAACTAGTGTATAATATACTATGATTTTTGACCGAAACTTGCATTTCGAAAAGTTTCATAGAATCTAATTTTCAGATGATTTTTTTGGATGACCTTCCTTCATAACCTTCCCTCTTAACATATATAAATGATCCGAAAAAGTATCGTATCATTTCAAATAGTCCCCATTTAAATTTGATTTTTTGGACCAAAACTAGTGTACAATATACTATGATTTTTGATCGAAACTTGCATTTCTAAAAGTTTCATAGAATCTAATTTTCTGATGATTTTTTGCATGGACATTCATCATAACCTTCCCTCGTAAAATATATAAATGATATGTGAAGTTTTATATCATATCGAATAGTCCCTGATTTAATTTGATTTTTGACCGAAACTAGTATAAACTAGTGTATAATATTCTATCATTTTTTGACAGAAACTTGCATTTCAATAAGTTTCATAGAATATAGTTTTCGGATGATTTTTTTGCATCGGCTTCCATCATAACCTTACCTCTTAACATATATAAATTATCTGAAATGTCGCGTATCATTTGAAATAGTCCCCATTTAAATTTTATTTTTTTGACCGAAACTAGTGTATAATATACTATGATTTTTGACCGAAACTTGCATTTCAAGAAGTTTCATAGAATCAAATTTTTAAATGATTTTTCTGCATGGACTTCCATCATAACCTTCCCTCTTAACATATATAAATGATATGTGAAGTCTCGTAACATTTTGAATAGTCCCTAATTAAATTTTATTTTTTTGACCGAAACTAGTGTATAATATACTATGATTTTTGACCGAAACTTGCATTTCAAAAAGTTTCATAGAATCCAATTTTTAGATGATTTTTTTGCATGAACTTCCATCATAACCTTCCCTCTTAACATATATAAATGATATGTGAAGTCTCGTATCATTTTGAATAGTCCTTAATTAAATTTGATTTTTTGACCGAAACTAGTGTATAATATACTTTGATTTTTGACCGAAACTTGCATTTCAAAACGTTTCATAGAATCTAATGTTTAGATGATTTTTTTATGGACTTCAATCATAACCTTCCCTCTTAACATATATAAATGATATTTTAAGTCTCGTATCATTTCGAATAGTCCCCAATTAAATTTGATTTTTTTGACCGAAACTAGTGTATAATATACTATGAATTTTGACCGAAACTTGCATTTAGAAAGGTTTCATTGAATCTAATTTTCGGATGATTTTTTTGCATGGACATCCATCATAACCTTCCATGGTAAAATATAAAAATTATATGTGAAGTTTCGTATCATTTCGAACAGTCCCCGATTTAATTTGATTTTTGACCGAAACTAGTATAAAATAGTGTATAATATATTATGATTTTTTTTACCGAAACATGAATTTAGAAAATTTTCATAGAATCTAGTTTTCAGATGATTTTTTTTTGCATGGACTTCCATCATAACCTTCCCCCTCAACATATATAAATGATCTGAAAAGTCTCGTATCATTTCAAATAGTCCCCATTTAATTTTGATTTTTTTTACTGAAACTAGTGTATAATATACTATGATTTTTGACCGAAACTTGCATTTCAAAAAGTTTCATAGAATCTAATTTTTAGATGATTTTTTTGCATGGACTTCCATCATAACCTTCCCTCTTAACATATATAAATGACATGTGAAGTCTCGTATCATTTTGAATAGTCCCTAATTAAATTTTATTTTTTTCACCAAAACTAGTGTATAATATACTATGATTTTTGACCAAAACTTGCATTCAAAACGTTTCATAGAATTTAATTTTTAGATGATTTTTTTGCATGGACTTCAATCATAACCTTCCCTCATAAAATATGTAAATGATATTTTAAGTCTCGTATCATTTCGAATAGTCCCCAATTAAATTTGATTTTTTTGACCGAAACTAGTGTATAATAAATATACTATGATTTTTGACCGAAACTTGCATATAGAAACGTTTCATAGAATCTAATTTTCAGATGATTTTTTTGCATGGTCTTCCTTCATAACCTTCCCTCTTAACATATATAAATGATCCGAAAAAGTATCGTATCATTTCAAATAGTCCCCATTTAAATTTGATATTTTTTGACCAAAACTAGTGTACAATATACTATGATTTTTGACCAAAACTTGCATTTCTAAAAGTTTCATAGTATCTAATTTTCTGATGATTTTTTGCATGGACATCCATCATAACCTTCCCTCGTAAAATATATAAATGATATGTGAAGTTTTATATCATATCAAACAGTCCCTGATTTAATTTGATTTTTGACCGAAACTAGTATAAACTAGTGTATAATATATTATCATTTTTTGAAAGAAACTTGCATTTCAATAAGTTTCATAGAATATAGTTTTCAGATGATTTTTTTGCATCGACTTCCATCATAACCTTACCTCTTAACATATATAAATTATCTGAAATGTCGCGTATCATTTGAAATAGTCCCCATTTAAATTTGATTTTTTTGACCGAAACTAGTGTATAATATACTATGATTTTTGACCGAAACTTGCATTTCAAGAAGTTTCATAGAATCAAATTTTTAGATGATTTTTCTGCAGGGATTTCCCTCATAACCTTCCCTCTTAACATATATAAATTATATCTGAAATCTCGTAACATTTTGAATAGTCCCTAATTAAATTTTATTTTTTTGACCGAAACTAGTGTATAATATACTATGATTTTTGACCGAAACTTGCATTTCGAAAAGTTTCATAGAATCCAATTTTTAGATGATTTTTTTGCATGAACTTCCATCATAACCTTCCCTCTTAACATATATAAATGATATGTGAAGTCTCGTATCATTTTGAATAGTCCTTAATTAAATTTGATTTTTTTGACCGAAACTAGGGTATAATATACTATGATTTTTGACCGAAACTTGCATTTCAAAACGTTTCATAGAATCTAATTTTTAGATGATTTTTTTATGGACTTCAATCATAACCTTCCCTCTTAACATATATAAATGATATTTTGAGTCTCGTATCATTTCGAATAGTCCCCAATTAAATTTAATTTTTTTGACTGAAACTTGTGTATAATATACTATGATTTTTGACCGAAACTTGCATTTCAAAAAGTTTCATTGAATCTAATTTTCGGATGATTTTTTTTTCATGGACATCAATCATAACCTACCATGGGAAAATATAAAAATGATATGTGAAGTAGCGTATCATTTCGAACAGACCCCGATTTAATTTGATTTTTGGCCGAAACTAGTATAAACTAGTGTATAATATATTATGATTTTTTTTACCGAAACTTGTATTTAGAAAAGTTTCATAGAATCTAGTTTTAAGTTGATTTTTTTTTGCATGGACTTCCATCATAACCTTCCCTCTCAACATATATAAATGATCTGAAAAGTCTCGTATCATTTCAAATAGTCCCCATTTAATTTTGATTTTTTTGACTGAAATTAGTGTATAATATACTATGATTTTTGACCGAAACTTCCATTTCAAAAAGTTTCATAGAATCTAATTTTTAGATGATTTTTTTGCATGGACTTTCATCATAACCTTCCCTCTTAAGATATATAAATGATATGTGAAGTCTCGTATCATTTTGAATAGTCCCTAATTAAATTTAATTTTTTGACCGAAACTAGTGTATAATATACTATGATTTTTGACCGAAACTTGCATTTCGAAAAGTTTCATAGAATCCAATTTTTAGATGATTTTTTTGCATGAACTTCCATCATAACCTTCCCTATTAACATATATAAATGATATGTGAAGTCTCGTATCATTTTGAATAGTCCCTAATTAAATTTAATTTTTTTGACCGAAACTAGTGTATAATATACTATGATTTTTGATCAGAAACTTGCATTTCAAAACGTTTCATAGAATTTAATTTTTAGATGATTTTTTTGCATGGACTTCAATCATAACCTTCCCTCATAAAATATATAAATGATATTTTAAGTCTCGTATCATTTCGAATATTCCCCAATTAAATTTGATTTTTTTGACCGAAACTAGTGTATAATAAATATACTATGATTTTTGACCGAAACTTGCATTTAGAAAAGTTTCATAGAATCTAATTTTCAGATGATTTTTTTGCATGGACTTCCTTCATAACCTTCCCTCTTATCATATATAAATGATCCGAAAAGTATCGTATTATTTCAAATAGTCCCCATTTAAATTTGATTTTTTGGACCAAAACTAGTGTACAATATACTATGATTTTTGACCGAAACTTGCATTTCTAAAAGTTTCATAGAATCTAATTTTCTGATGATTTTTTGCATGGACATCCATCATAACCTTCCCTCGTAAAATATATAAATGATAAGTGAAGTTTTATATCATATCGAACAGTCCCTGATTTAATTTGATTTTTGATCGAAACTAGTATAAACTAGTGTATAATATATTATCATTTTTTGACAGAAACTTGCATTTCAATAAGTTTCATAGAATTTAGTTTTCAGATGATTTTGTTGCATCGACTTCCATCATAACCTTACCTCTTAACATATATAAATTATCTGAAATGTCGCGTATTATTTGAAATAGTCCCCTTTTAAATTTGATTTTTTGACCGAAACTAGTGTATAATATACTATGATTTTTGACCGAAACTTGCATTTCAAAAAGTTTCATAGAATCCAATTTTAGATGATTTTTTTGCATGGAATTCCATCACAACCTTCCCTCTTAACATATATAAATGATATGTGAAGTCTCGTAACATTTTGAATAGTCCCTAATTAAATTTTATTTTTTTGACCGAAACTAGTGTATAATATACTATGATTTTTGACCGAAACTTGCATTTCGAAAGGTTTCATAGAATCCAATTTTTAGATGATATTTTTGCATGAACTTCCATCATAACCTTCTCTCTTAACATATATAAATGATATGTGAAGTCTCGTATCATTTTGAATAGTCCTTAATTAAATTTGATTTTTTTGACCGAAACTAGTGTATAATATACTATGATTTTTGACCGAAACTTGCATTTCAAAACGTTTCATAGAATCTAATTTTTAGATGATTTTTTTTATGGACTTCAATCATAACCTTCCCTCTTAACATATATAAATGATATTTTAAGTCTCGTATCATTTCGAATAGTCCCCAATTAAATTTGATTTTTTTGACTGAAACTAGTGTATAATATACTATGAATTTTGACCGAAACATGCATTTCGAAAGGTTTCATTGAATCTAATTTTCGGATGATTTTTTTGCATGGACATCCATCATAACCTTCCATGGTAAAATATAAAAATTATATGTGAAGTTTCGTATCATTTCGAACAGTCCCCGATTTAATTTGATTTTTGACCGAAACTAGTATAAAATAGTGTATAATATATTATGATTTTTTTTACCGAAACTTGAATTTAGAAAATTTTCATAGAATCTAGTTTCGAGATGATTTTTTTTTGCATGGACTTCCATCATAACCTTCCCCCTCAACATATATAAATGATCTGAAAAGTCTCGTATCATTTCAAATAGTCCCCATTTAATTTTGATTTTTTTGACTGAAACTAGTGTATAATATACTATGATTTTTGACCGAAACTTGCATTTCGAAAAGTTTCATAGAATCTAATTTTCAGATGATTTTTTTGGATGACCTTCCTTCATAACCTTCCCTCTTAACATATATAAATGATCCGAAAAAGTATCGTATCATTTCAAATAGTCCCCATTTAAATTTGATTTTTTGGACCAAAACTAGTGTACAATATACTATGATTTTTGATCGAAACTTGCATTTCTAAAAGTTTCATAGAATCTAATTTTCTGATGATTTTTTGCATGGACATCCATCATAACCTTCCCTCGTAAAATATATAAATGATATGTGAAGTTTTATATCATATCGAATAGTCCCTGATTTAATTTGATTTTTGACCGAAACTAGTATAAACTAGTGTATAATATTCTATCATTTTTTGACAGAAACTTGCATTTCAATAAGTTTCATAGAATATAGTTTTCGGATGATTTTTTTGCATCGGCTTCCATCATAACCTTACCTCTTAACATATATAAATTATCTGAAATGTCGCGTATCATTTGAAATAGTCCCCATTTAAATTTTATTTTTTTGACCGAAACTAGTGTATAATATACTATGATTTTTGACCGAAACTTGCATTTCAAGAAGTTTCATAGAATCAAATTTTTAAATGATTTTTCTGCATGGACTTCCATCATAACCTTCCCTCTTAACATATATAAATGATATGTGAAGTCTCGTAACATTTTGAATAGTCCCTAATTAAATTTTATTTTTTTGACCGAAACTAGTGTATAATATACTATGATTTTTGACCGAAACTTGCATTTCAAAAAGTTTCATAGAATCCAATTTTTAGATGATTTTTTTGCATGAACTTCCATCATAACCTTCCCTCTTAACATATATAAATGATATGTGAAGTCTCGTATCATTTTGAATAGTCCTTAATTAAATTTGATTTTTTGACCGAAACTAGTGTATAATATACTTTGATTTTTGACCGAAACTTGCATTTCAAAACGTTTCATAGAATCTAATGTTTAGATGATTTTTTTATGGACTTCAATCATAACCTTCCCTCTTAACATATATAAATGATATTTTAAGTCTCGTATCATTTCGAATAGTCCCCAATTAAATTTGATTTTTTTGACCGAAACTAGTGTATAATATACTATGAATTTTGACCGAAACTTGCATTTAGAAAGGTTTCATTGAATCTAATTTTCGGATGATTTTTTTGCATGGACATCCATCATAACCTTCCATGGTAAAATATAAAAATTATATGTGAAGTTTCGTATCATTTCGAACAGTCCCCGATTTAATTTGATTTTTGACCGAAACTAGTATAAAATAGTGTATAATATATTATGATTTTTTTTACCGAAACATGAATTTAGAAAATTTTCATAGAATCTAGTTTTCAGATGATTTTTTTTTGCATGGACTTCCATCATAACCTTCCCCCTCAACATATATAAATGATCTGAAAAGTCTCGTATCATTTCAAATAGTCCCCATTTAATTTTGATTTTTTTTACTGAAACTAGTGTATAATATACTATGATTTTTGACCGAAACTTGCATTTCAAAAAGTTTCATAGAATCTAATTTTTAGATGATTTTTTTGCATGGACTTCCATCATAACCTTCCCTCTTAACATATATAAATGACATGTGAAGTCTCGTATCATTTTGAATAGTCCCTAATTAAATTTTATTTTTTTCACCAAAACTAGTGTATAATATACTATGATTTTTGACCAAAACTTGCATTCAAAACGTTTCATAGAATTTAATTTTTAGATGATTTTTTTGCATGGACTTCAATCATAACCTTCCCTCATAAAATATGTAAATGATATTTTAAGTCTCGTATCATTTCGAATAGTCCCCAATTAAATTTGATTTTTTTGACCGAAACTAGTGTATAATAAATATACTATGATTTTTGACCGAAACTTGCATATAGAAACGTTTCATAGAATCTAATTTTCAGATGATTTTTTTGCATGGTCTTCCTTCATAACCTTCCCTCTTAACATATATAAATGATCCGAAAAAGTATCGTATCATTTCAAATAGTCCCCATTTAAATTTGATATTTTTTGACCAAAACTAGTGTACAATATACTATGATTTTTGACCAAAACTTGCATTTCTAAAAGTTTCATAGTATCTAATTTTCTGATGATTTTTTGCATGGACATCCATCATAACCTTCCCTCGTAAAATATATAAATGATATGTGAAGTTTTATATCATATCAAACAGTCCCTGATTTAATTTGATTTTTGACCGAAACTAGTATAAACTAGTGTATAATATATTATCATTTTTTGAAAGAAACTTGCATTTCAATAAGTTTCATAGAATATAGTTTTCAGATGATTTTTTTGCATCGACTTCCATCATAACCTTACCTCTTAACATATATAAATTATCTGAAATGTCGCGTATCATTTGAAATAGTCCCCATTTAAATTTGATTTTTTTGACCGAAACTAGTGTATAATATACTATGATTTTTGACCGAAACTTGCATTTCAAGAAGTTTCATAGAATCAAATTTTTAGATGATTTTTCTGCAGGGATTTCCCTCATAACCTTCCCTCTTAACATATATAAATTATATCTGAAATCTCGTAACATTTTGAATAGTCCCTAATTAAATTTTATTTTTTTGACCGAAACTAGTGTATAATATACTATGATTTTTGACCGAAACTTGCATTTCGAAAAGTTTCATAGAATCCAATTTTTAGATGATTTTTTTGCATGAACTTCCATCATAACCTTCCCTCTTAACATATATAAATGATATGTGAAGTCTCGTATCATTTTGAATAGTCCTTAATTAAATTTGATTTTTTTGACCGAAACTAGGGTATAATATACTATGATTTTTGACCGAAACTTGCATTTCAAAACGTTTCATAGAATCTAATTTTTAGATGATTTTTTTATGGACTTCAATCATAACCTTCCCTCTTAACATATATAAATGATATTTTGAGTCTCGTATCATTTCGAATAGTCCCCAATTAAATTTAATTTTTTTGACTGAAACTTGTGTATAATATACTATGATTTTTGACCGAAACTTGCATTTCAAAAAGTTTCATTGAATCTAATTTTCGGATGATTTTTTTTTCATGGACATCAATCATAACCTACCATGGGAAAATATAAAAATGATATGTGAAGTAGCGTATCATTTCGAACAGACCCCGATTTAATTTGATTTTTGGCCGAAACTAGTATAAACTAGTGTATAATATATTATGATTTTTTTTACCGAAACTTGTATTTAGAAAAGTTTCATAGAATCTAGTTTTAAGTTGATTTTTTTTTGCATGGACTTCCATCATAACCTTCCCTCTCAACATATATAAATGATCTGAAAAGTCTCGTATCATTTCAAATAGTCCCCATTTAATTTTGATTTTTTTGACTGAAACTAGTGTATAATATACTATGATTTTTGACCGAAACTTGCATTTCAAAAAGTTTCATAGAATCTAATTTTTAGATGATTTTTTTGCATGGACTTTCATCATAACCTTCCCTCTTAAGATATATAAATGATATGTGAAGTCTCGTATCATTTTGAATAGTCCCTAATTAAATTTAATTTTTTGACCGAAACTAGTGTATAATATACTATGATTTTTGACCGAAACTTGCATTTCGAAAAGTTTCATAGAATCCAATTTTTAGATGATTTTTTTGCATGAACTTCCATCATAACCTTCCCTATTAACATATATAAATGATATGTGAAGTCTCGTATCATTTTGAATAGTCCCTAATTAAATTTAATTTTTTTGACCGAAACTAGTGTATAATATACTATGATTTTTGATCAGAAACTTGCATTTCAAAACGTTTCATAGAATTTAATTTTTAGATGATTTTTTTGCATGGACTTCAATCATAACCTTCCCTCATAAAATATATAAATGATATTTTAAGTCTCGTATCATTTCGAATATTCCCCAATTAAATTTGATTTTTTTGACCGAAACTAGTGTATAATAAATATACTATGATTTTTGACCGAAACTTGCATTTAGAAAAGTTTCATAGAATCTAATTTTCAGATGATTTTTTTGCATGGACTTCCTTCATAACCTTCCCTCTTATCATATATAAATGATCCGAAAAGTATCGTATTATTTCAAATAGTCCCCATTTAAATTTGATTTTTTGGACCAAAACTAGTGTACAATATACTATGATTTTTGACCGAAACTTGCATTTCTAAAAGTTTCATAGAATCTAATTTTCTGATGATTTTTTGCATGGACATCCATCATAACCTTCCCTCGTAAAATATATAAATGATAAGTGAAGTTTTATATCATATCGAACAGTCCCTGATTTAATTTGATTTTTGATCGAAACTAGTATAAACTAGTGTATAATATATTATCATTTTTTGACAGAAACTTGCATTTCAATAAGTTTCATAGAATTTAGTTTTCAGATGATTTTGTTGCATCGACTTCCATCATAACCTTACCTCTTAACATATATAAATTATCTGAAATGTCGCGTATTATTTGAAATAGTCCCCTTTTAAATTTGATTTTTTGACCGAAACTAGTGTATAATATACTATGATTTTTGACCGAAACTTGCATTTCAAAAAGTTTCATAGAATCCAATTTTAGATGATTTTTTTGCATGGAATTCCATCACAACCTTCCCTCTTAACATATATAAATGATATGTGAAGTCTCGTAACATTTTGAATAGTCCCTAATTAAATTTTATTTTTTTGACCGAAACTAGTGTATAATATACTATGATTTTTGACCGAAACTTGCATTTCGAAAGGTTTCATAGAATCCAATTTTTAGATGATATTTTTGCATGAACTTCCATCATAACCTTCTCTCTTAACATATATAAATGATATGTGAAGTCTCGTATCATTTTGAATAGTCCTTAATTAAATTTGATTTTTTTGACCGAAACTAGTGTATAATATACTATGATTTTTGACCGAAACTTGCATTTCAAAACGTTTCATAGAATCTAATTTTTAGATGATTTTTTTTATGGACTTCAATCATAACCTTCCCTCTTAACATATATAAATGATATTTTAAGTCTCGTATCATTTCGAATAGTCCCCAATTAAATTTGATTTTTTTGACTGAAACTAGTGTATAATATACTATGAATTTTGACCGAAACATGCATTTCGAAAGGTTTCATTGAATCTAATTTTCGGATGATTTTTTTGCATGGACATCCATCATAACCTTCCATGGTAAAATATAAAAATTATATGTGAAGTTTCGTATCATTTCGAACAGTCCCCGATTTAATTTGATTTTTGACCGAAACTAGTATAAAATAGTGTATAATATATTATGATTTTTTTTACCGAAACTTGAATTTAGAAAATTTTCATAGAATCTAGTTTCGAGATGATTTTTTTTTGCATGGACTTCCATCATAACCTTCCCCCTCAACATATATAAATGATCTGAAAAGTCTCGTATCATTTCAAATAGTCCCCATTTAATTTTGATTTTTTTGACTGAAACTAGTGTATAATATACTATGATTTTTGACCGAAACTTGCATTTCGAAAAGTTTCATAGAATCTAATTTTCAGATGATTTTTTTGGATGACCTTCCTTCATAACCTTCCCTCTTAACATATATAAATGATCCGAAAAAGTATCGTATCATTTCAAATAGTCCCCATTTAAATTTGATTTTTTGGACCAAAACTAGTGTACAATATACTATGATTTTTGATCGAAACTTGCATTTCTAAAAGTTTCATAGAATCTAATTTTCTGATGATTTTTTGCATGGACATCCATCATAACCTTCCCTCGTAAAATATATAAATGATATGTGAAGTTTTATATCATATCGAATAGTCCCTGATTTAATTTGATTTTTGACCGAAACTAGTATAAACTAGTGTATAATATTCTATCATTTTTTGACAGAAACTTGCATTTCAATAAGTTTCATAGAATATAGTTTTCAGATGATTTTTTTGCATCGACTTCCATCATAACCTTACCTCTTAACATATATAAATTATCTGAAATGTCGCGTATCATTTGAAATAGTCCCCATTTAAATTTTATTTTTTTGACCGAAACTAGTGTATAATATACTATGATTTTTGACCGAAACTTGCATTTCAAGAAGTTTCATAGAATCAAATTTTTAAATGATTTTTCTGCATGGACTTCCATCATAACCTTCCCTCTTAACATATATAAATGATATGTGAAGTCTCGTAACATTTTGAATAGTCCCTAATTAAATTTTATTTTTTTGACCGAAACTAGTGTATAATATACTATGATTTTTGACCGAAACTTGCATTTCAAAAAGTTTCATAGAATCCAATTTTTAGATGATTTTTTTGCATGAACTTCCATCATAACCTTCCCTCTTAACATATATAAATGATATGTGAAGTCTCGTATCATTTTGAATAGTCCTTAATTAAATTTGATTTTTTGACCGAAACTAGTGTATAATATACTTTGATTTTTGACCGAAACTTGCATTTCAAAACGTTTCATAGAATCTAATGTTTAGATGATTTTTTTATGGACTTCAATCATAACCTTCCCTCTTAACATATATAAATGATATTTTAAGTCTCGTATCATTTCGAATAGTCCCCAATTAAATTTGATTTTTTTGACCGAAACTAGTGTATAATATACTATGAATTTTGACCGAAACTTGCATTTAGAAAGGTTTCATTGAATCTAATTTTCGGATGATTTTTTTGCATGGACATCCATCATAACCTTCCATGGTAAAATATAAAAATTATATGTGAAGTATCGTATCATTTCGAATAGTCCCCGATTTAATTTGATTTTTGACCGAAACTAGTATAAAATAGTGTATAATATATTATGATTTTTTTTACCGAAACATGAATTTAGAAAATTTTCATAGAATCTAGTTTTCAGATGATTTTTTTTTGCATGGACTTCCATCATAACCTTCCCCCTCAACATATATAAATGATCTGAAAAGTCTCGTATCATTTCAAATAGTCCCCATTTAATTTTGATTTTTTTTACTGAAACTAGTGTATAATATACTATGATTTTTGACCGAAACTTGCATTTCAAAAAGTTTCATAGAATCTAATTTTTAGATGATTTTTTTGCATGGACTTCCATCATAACCTTCCCTCTTAACATATATAAATGACATGTGAAGTCTCGTATCATTTTGAATAGTCCCTAATTAAATTTTATTTTTTTCACCAAAACTAGTGTATAATATACTATGATTTTTGACCAAAACTTGCATTCAAAACGTTTCATAGAATTTAATTTTTAGATGATTTTTTTGCATGGACTTCAATCATAACCTTCCCTCATAAAATATGTAAATGATATTTTAAGTCTCGTATCATTTCGAATAGTCCCCAATTAAATTTGATTTTTTTGACCGAAACTAGTGTATAATAAATATACTATGATTTTTGACCGAAACTTGCATTTAGAAACGTTTCATAGAATCTAATTTTCATATGATTTTTTTGCATGGTCTTCCTTCATAACCTTCCCTCTTAACATATATAAATGATCCGAAAAAGTATCGTATCATTTCAAATAGTCCCCATTTAAATTTGATATTTTTTGACCAAAACTAGTGTACAATATACTATGATTTTTGACCAAAACTTGCATTTCTAAAAGTTTCATAGTATCTAATTTTCTGATGATTTTTTGCATGGACATCCATCATAATCTTCCCTCGTAAAATATATAAATGATATGTGAAGTTTTATATCATATCAAACAGTCCCTGATTTAATTTGATTTTTGACCGAAACTAGTATAAACTAGTGTATAATATATTATCATTTTTTGAAAGAAACTTGCATTTCAATAAGTTTCATAGAATATAGTTTTCAGATGATTTTTTTGCATCGACTTCCATCATAACCTTACCTCTTAACATATATAAATTATCTGAAATGTCGCGTATCATTTGAAATAGTCCCCATTTAAATTTGATTTTTTTGACCGAAACTAGTGTATAATATACTATGATTTTTGACCGAAACTTGCATTTCAAGAAGTTTCATAGAATCAAATTTTTAGATGATTTTTCTGCATGGATTTCCCTCATAACCTTCCCTCTTAACATATATAAATTATATCTGAAGTCTCGTAACATTTTGAATAGTCCCTAATTAAATTTTATTTTTTTGACCGAAACTAGTGTATAATATACTATGATTTTTGACCGAAACTTGCATTTCGAAAAGTTTCATAGAATCCAATTTTTAGATGATTTTTTTGCATGAACTTCCATCATAACCTTCCCTCTTAACATATATAAATGATATGTGAAGTCTCGTATCATTTTGAATAGTCCTTAATTAAATTTGATTTTTTTGACCGAAACTAGGGTATAATATACTATGATTTTTGACCGAAACTTGCATTTCAAAACGTTTCATAGAATCTAATTTTTAGATGATTTTTTTATGGACTTCAATCATAACCTTCCCTCTTAACATATATAAATGATATTTTGAGTCTCGTATCATTTCGAATAGTCCCCAATTAAATTTAATTTTTTTGACTGAAACTTGTGTATAATATACTATGATTTTTGACCGAAACTTGCATTTCGAAAAGTTTCATTGAATCTAATTTTCGGATGATTTTTTTTTCATGGACATCAATCATAACCTACCATGGGAAAATATAAAAATGATATGTGAAGTAGCGTATCATTTCGAACAGACCCCGATTTAATTTGATTTTTGGCCGAAACTAGTATAAACTAGTGTATAATATATTATGATTTTTTTTACCGAAACTTGTATTTAGAAAAGTTTCATAGAATCTAGTTTTAAGTTGATTTTTTTTTGCATGGACTTCCATCATAACCTTCCCTCTCAACATATATAAATGATCTGAAAAGTCTCGTATCATTTCAAATAGTCCCCATTTAATTTTGATTTTTTTGACTGAAACTAGTGTATAATATACTATGATTTTTGACCGAAACTTGCATTTCAAAAAGTTTCATAGAATCTAATTTTTAGATGATTTTTTTGCATGGACTTTCATCATAACCTTCCCTCTTAAGATATATAAATGATATGTGAAGTCTCGTATCATTTTGAATAGTCCCTAATTAAATTTAATTTTTTGACCGAAACTAGTGTATAATATACTATGATTTTTGACCGAAACTTGCATTTCGAAAAGTTTCATAGAATCCAATTTTTAGATGATTTTTTTGCATGAACTTCCATCATAACCTTCCCTATTAACATATATAAATGATATGTGAAGTCTCGTATCATTTTGAATAGTCCCTAATTAAATTTAATTTTTTTGACCGAAACTAGTGTATAATATACTATGATTTTTGATCAGAAACTTGCATTTCAAAACGTTTCATAGAATTTAATTTTTAGATGATTTTTTTGCATGGACTTCAATCATAACCTTCCCTCATAAAATATATAAATGATATTTTAAGTCTCGTATCATTTCGAATAGTCCCCAATTAAATTTGATTTTTTTGACCGAAACTAGTGTATAATAAATATACTATGATTTTTGACCGAAACTTGCATTTAGAAAAGTTTCATAGAATCTAATTTTCAGATGATTTTTTTGCATGGACTTCCTTCATAACCTTCCCTCTTATCATATATAAATGATCCGAAAAGTATCGTATTATTTCAAATAGTCCCCATTTAAATTTGATTTTTTGGACCAAAACTAGTGTACAATATACTATGATTTTTGACCGAAACTTGCATTTCTAAAAGTTTCATAGAATCTAATTTTCTGATGATTTTTTGCATGGACATCCATCATAACCTTCCCTCGTAAAATATATAAATGATATATGATGTTTTATATCATATCGAACAGTCCCTGATTTAATTTGATTTTTGACCGAAACTAGTATAAACTAGTGTATAATATATTATCATTTTTTGAAAGAAACTTGCATTTCAATAAGTTTCATAGAATATAGTTTTCAGATGATTTTTTTGCATCGACTTCCATCATAACCTTACCTCTTAACATATATAAATTATCTGAAATGTCGCGTATCATTTGAAATAGTCCCCATTTAAATTTGATTTTTTTGACCGAAACTAGTGTATAATATACTATGATTTTTGACCGAAACTTGCATTTCAAAACGTTTCATAGAATTTAATTTTTAGATGATTTTTTTGCATGGACTTCAATCATAACCTTCCCTCATAAAATATATAAATGATATTTTAAGTCTCGTATCATTTCGAATAGTCCCCAATTAAATTTGATTTTTTTGACCGAAACTAGTGTATAATAAATATACTATGATTTTTGACCGAAACTTGCATTTAGAAAAGTTTCATAGAATCTAATTTTCAGATGATTTTTTTGCATGGACTTCCTTCATAACCTTCCCTCTTATCATATATAAATGATCCGAAAAAGTATCGTATCATTTCAAATAGTCCCCATTTAAATTTGATATTTTTTGACCAAAACTAGTGTACAATATACTATGATTTTTGACCGAAACTTGCATTTCTAAAAGTTTCATAGAATCTAATTTTATGATGATTTTTTGCATGGACATCCATCATAACCTTCCCTCGTAAAATATATAAATGATATGTGAAGTTTTATATCATATCGAACAGTCCCTGATTTAATTTGATTTTTGACCGAAACTAGTATAAACTAGTGTATAATATTCAATCATTTTTTGACTAAAACTTGCATTTCAATAAGTTTCATAGAATATAGTTTTCAGATGATTTTTTTGCATCGACTTCCATCATAACCTTACCTCTTAACATATATAAATTATCTGAAATGTCGCGTATCATTTGAAATAGTCCCCATTTAAATTTGATTTTTTTGACCGAAACTAGTGTATAATATACTATGATTTTTGACCGAAACTTGCATTTCAAGAAGTTTCATAGAATCAAATTTTTAGATGATTTTTCTGCATGGATTTCCCTCATAACCTTCCCTCTTAACATATATAAATTATATCTGAAGTCTCGTAACATTTTGAATAGTCCCTAATTAAATTTTATTTTTTTGACCGAAACTAGTGTATAATATACTATGATTTTTGACCGAAACTTGCATTTCGAAAAGTTTCATAGAATCCAATTTTTAGATGATTTTTTTGCATGAACTTCCATCATAACCTTCCCTCTTAACATATATAAATGATATGTGAATTCTCGTATCATTTTGAATAGTCCTTAATTAAATTTGATTTTTTTGACCGAAACTAGGGTATAATATACTATGATTTTTGACCGAAACTTGCATTTCAAAACGTTTCATAGAATCTAATTTTTAGATGATTTTTTTATGGACTTCAATCATAACCTTCCCTCTTAACATATATAAATGATATTTTGAGTCTCGTATCATTTCGAATAGTCCCCAATTAAATTTAATTTTTTTGACTGAAACTTGTGTATAATATACTATGATTTTTGACCGAAACTTGCATTTCGAAAAGTTTCATTGAATCTAATTTTCGGATGATTTTTTTTTCATGGACATCAATCATAACCTACCATGGGAAAATATAAAAATGATATGTGAAGTAGCGTATCATTTCGAACAGACCCCGATTTAATTTGATTTTTGGCCGAAACTAGTATAAACTAGTGTATAATATATTATGATTTTTTTTACCGAAACTTGTATTTAGAAAAGTTTCATAGAATCTAGTTTTAAGTTGATTTTTTTTTGCATGGACTTCCATCATAACCTTCCCTCTCAACATATATAAATGATCTGAAAAGTCTCGTATCATTTCAAATAGTCCCCATTTAATTTTGATTTTTTTGACTGAAACTAGTGTATAATATACTATGATTTTTGACCGAAACTTGCATTTCAAAAAGTTTCATAGAATCTAATTTTTAGATGATTTTTTTGCATGGACTTTCATCATAACCTTCCCTCTTAAGATATATAAATGATATGTGAAGTCTCGTATCATTTTGAATAGTCCCTAATTAAATTTAATTTTTTGACCGAAACTAGTGTATAATATACTATGATTTTTGACCGAAACTTGCATTTCGAAAAGTTTCATAGAATCCAATTTTTAGATGATTTTTTTGCATGAACTTCCATCATAACCTTCCCTATTAACATATATAAATGATATGTGAAGTCTCGTATCATTTTGAATAGTCCCTAATTAAATTTAATTTTTTTGACCGAAACTAGTGTATAATATACTATGATTTTTGATCAGAAACTTGCATTTCAAAACGTTTCATAGAATTTAATTTTTAGATGATTTTTTTGCATGGACTTCAATCATAACCTTCCCTCATAAAATATATAAATGATATTTTAAGTCTCGTATCATTTCGAATAGTCCCCAATTAAATTTGATTTTTTTGACCGAAACTAGTGTATAATAAATATACTATGATTTTTGACCGAAACTTGCATTTAGAAAAGTTTCATAGAATCTAATTTTCAGATGATTTTTTTGCATGGACTTCCTTCATAACCTTCCCTCTTATCATATATAAATGATCCGAAAAGTATCGTATTATTTCAAATAGTCCCCATTTAAATTTGATTTTTTGGACCAAAACTAGTGTACAATATACTATGATTTTTGACCGAAACTTGCATTTCTAAAAGTTTCATAGAATCTAATTTTCTGATGATTTTTTGCATGGACATCCATCATAACCTTCCCTCGTAAAATATATAAATGATATATGATGTTTTATATCATATCGAACAGTCCCTGATTTAATTTGATTTTTGACCGAAACTAGTATAAACTAGTGTATAATATATTATCATTTTTTGAAAGAAACTTGCATTTCAATAAGTTTCATAGAATATAGTTTTCAGATGATTTTTTTGCATCGACTTCCATCATAACCTTACCTCTTAACATATATAAATTATCTGAAATGTCGCGTATCATTTGAAATAGTCCCCATTTAAATTTGATTTTTTTGACCGAAACTAGTGTATAATATACTATGATTTTTGACCGAAACTTGCATTTCAAAACGTTTCATAGAATTTAATTTTTAGATGATTTTTTTGCATGGACTTCAATCATAACCTTCCCTCATAAAATATATAAATGATATTTTAAGTCTCGTATCATTTCGAATAGTCCCCAATTAAATTTGATTTTTTTGACCGAAACTAGTGTATAATAAATATACTATGATTTTTGACCGAAACTTGCATTTAGAAAAGTTTCATAGAATCTAATTTTCAGATGATTTTTTTGCATGGACTTCCTTCATAACCTTCCCTCTTATCATATATAAATGATCCGAAAAAGTATCGTATCATTTCAAATAGTCCCCATTTAAATTTGATATTTTTTGACCAAAACTAGTGTACAATATACTATGATTTTTGACCGAAACTTGCATTTCTAAAAGTTTCATAGAATCTAATTTTATGATGATTTTTTGCATGGACATCCATCATAACCTTCCCTCGTAAAATATATAAATGATATGTGAAGTTTTATATCATATCGAACAGTCCCTGATTTAATTTGATTTTTGACCGAAACTAGTATAAACTAGTGTATAATATTCAATCATTTTTTGACTAAAACTTGCATTTCAATAAGTTTCATAGAATATAGTTTTCAGATGATTTTTTTGCATCGACTTCCATCATAACCTTACCTCTTAACATATATAAATTATCTGAAATGTCGCGTATCATTTGAAATAGTCCCCATTTAAATTTGATTTTTTTGACCGAAACTAGTGTATAATATACTATGATTTTTGACCGAAACTTGCATTTCAAGAAGTTTCATAGAATCAAATTTTTAGATGATTTTTCTGCATGAACTTCCCTCATAACCTTCCCTCTTAACATATATAAATTATATCTGAAGTCTCGTAACATTTTGAATAGTCCCTAATTAAATTTTATTTTTTTGACCGAAACTAGTGTATAATATACTATGATTTTTGACCGAAACTTGCATTTCGAAAAGTTTCATAGAATCCAATTTTAAGATGATTTTTTTGCATGAACTTCCATCATAACCTTCCCTCTTAACATATATAAATGATATGTGAATTCTCGTATCATTTTGAATAGTCCTTAATTAAATTTGATTTTTTTGACCGAAACTAGGGTATAATATACTATGATTTTTGACCGAAACTTGCATTTCAAAACGTTTCATAGAATCTAATTTTTAGATGATTTTTTTATGGACTTCAATCATAACCTTCCCTCTTAACATATATAAATGATATTTTGAGTCTCGTATCATTTCGAATAGTCCCCAATTAAATTTAATTTTTTTGACTGAAACTTGTGTATAATATACTATGATTTTTGACCGAAACTTGCATTTCGAAAAGTTTCATTGAATCTAATTTTCGGATGATTTTTTTTTCATGGACATCAATCATAACCTACCATGGGAAAATATAAAAATGATATGTGAAGTAGCGTATCATTTCGAACAGACCCCGATTTAATTTGATTTTTGGCCGAAACTAGTATAAACTAGTGTATAATATATTATGATTTTTTTTACCGAAACTTGTATTTAGAAAAGTTTCATAGAATCTAGTTTTAAGTTGATTTTTTTTTGCATGGACTTCCATCATAACCTTCCCTCTCAACATATATAAATGATCTGAAAAGTCTCGTATCATTTCAAATAGTCCCCATTTAATTTTGATTTTTTTGACTGAAACTAGTGTATAATATACTATGATTTTTGACCGAAACTTGCATTTCAAAAAGTTTCATAGAATCTAATTTTTAGATGATTTTTTTGCATGGACTTTCATCATAACCTTCCCTCTTAAGATATATAAATGATATGTGAAGTCTCGTATCATTTTGAATAGTCCCTAATTAAATTTAATTTTTTGACCGAAACTAGTGTATAATATACTATGATTTTTGACCGAAACTTGCATTTCGAAAAGTTTCATAGAATCCAATTTTTAGATGATTTTTTTGCATGAACTTCCATCATAACCTTCCCTATTAACATATATAAATGATATGTGAAGTCTCGTATCATTTTGAATAGTCCCTAATTAAATTTAATTTTTTTGACCGAAACTAGTGTATAATATACTATGATTTTTGATCAGAAACTTGCATTTCAAAACGTTTCATAGAATTTAATTTTTAGATGATTTTTTTGCATGGACTTCAATCATAACCTTCCCTCATAAAATATATAAATGATATTTTAAGTCTCGTATCATTTCGAATAGTCCCCAATTAAATTTGATTTTTTTGACCGAAACTAGTGTATAATAAATATACTATGATTTTTGACCGAAACTTGCATTTAGAAAAGTTTCATAGAATCTAATTTTCAGATGATTTTTTTGCATGGACTTCCTTCATAACCTTCCCTCTTATCATATATAAATGATCCGAAAAGTATCGTATTATTTCAAATAGTCCCCATTTAAATTTGATTTTTTGGACCAAAACTAGTGTACAATATACTATGATTTTTGACCGAAACTTGCATTTCTAAAAGTTTCATAGAATCTAATTTTCTGATGATTTTTTGCATGGACATCCATCATAACCTTCCCTCGTAAAATATATAAATGATATATGATGTTTTATATCATATCGAACAGTCCCTGATTTAATTTGATTTTTGACCGAAACTAGTATAAACTAGTGTATAATATATTATCATTTTTTGAAAGAAACTTGCATTTCAATAAGTTTCATAGAATATAGTTTTCAGATGATTTTTTTGCATCGACTTCCATCATAACCTTACCTCTTAACATATATAAATTATCTGAAATGTCGCGTATCATTTGAAATAGTCCCCATTTAAATTTGATTTTTTTGACCGAAACTAGTGTATAATATACTATGATTTTTGACCGAAACTTGCATTTCAAAACGTTTCATAGAATTTAATTTTTAGATGATTTTTTTGCATGGACTTCAATCATAACCTTCCCTCATAAAATATATAAATGATATTTTAAGTCTCGTATCATTTCGAATAGTCCCCAATTAAATTTGATTTTTTTGACCGAAACTAGTGTATAATAAATATACTATGATTTTTGACCGAAACTTGCATTTAGAAAAGTTTCATAGAATCTAATTTTCAGATGATTTTTTTGCATGGACTTCCTTCATAACCTTCCCTCTTATCATATATAAATGATCCGAAAAAGTATCGTATCATTTCAAATAGTCCCCATTTAAATTTGATATTTTTTGACCAAAACTAGTGTACAATATACTATGATTTTTGACCGAAACTTGCATTTCTAAAAGTTTCATAGAATCTAATTTTATGATGATTTTTTGCATGGACATCCATCATAACCTTCCCTCGTAAAATATATAAATGATATGTGAAGTTTTATATCATATCGAACAGTCCCTGATTTAATTTGATTTTTGACCGAAACTAGTATAAACTAGTGTATAATATTCAATCATTTTTTGACTAAAACTTGCATTTCAATAAGTTTCATAGAATATAGTTTTCAGATGATTTTTTTGCATCGACTTCCATCATAACCTTACCTCTTAACATATATAAATTATCTGAAATGTCGCGTATCATTTGAAATAGTCCCCATTTAAATTTGATTTTTTTGACCGAAACTAGTGTATAATATACTATGATTTTTGACCGAAACTTGCATTACAAGAAGTTTCATAGAATCAAATTTTTAGATGATTTTTCTGCATGAACTTCCCTCATAACCTTCCCTCTTAACATATATAAATTATATCTGAAGTCTCGTAACATTTTGAATAGTCCCTAATTAAATTTTATTTTTTTGACCGAAACTAGTGTATAATATACTATGATTTTTGACCGAAACTTGCATTTCGAAAAGTTTCATAGAATCCAATTTTAAGATGATTTTTTTGCATGAACTTCCATCATAACCTTCCCTCTTAACATATATAAATGATATGTGAATTCTCGTATCATTTTGAATAGTCCTTAATTAAATTTGATTTTTTTGACCGAAACTAGGGTATAATATACTATGATTTTTGACCGAAACTTGCATTTCAAAACGTTTCATAGAATCTAATTTTTAGATGAATTTTTTATGGACTTCAATCATAACCTTCCCTCTTAACATATATAAATGATATTTTGAGTCTCGTATCATTTCGAATAGTCCCCAATTAAATTTAATTTTTTTGACTGAAACTTGTGTATAATATACTATGATTTTTGACCGAAACTTGCATTTCGAAAAGTTTCATTGAATCTAATTTTCGGATGATTTTTTTTTCATGGACATCAATCATAACCTACCATGGTAAAATATAAAAATGATATGTGAAGTTTCGTATCATTTCGAACAGTCCCCGATTTAATTTGATTTTTGGCCGAAACTAGTATAAACTAGTGTACAATATATTATGATTTTTTTTACCGAAACTTGTATTTAGAAAAGTTTCATAGAATCTAGTTTTAAGTTGATTTTTTTTTGCATGGACTTCCATCATAACCTTCCCTCTCAACATATATAAATGATCTGAAAAGTCTCGTATCATTTCAAATAGTCCCCATTTAATTTTGATTTTTTTGACTGAAACTAGTGTATAATATACTATGATTTTTGACCGAAACTTGCATTTCAAAAAGTTTCATAGAATCTAATTTTTAGATGATTTTTTTGCATGGACTTTCATCATAACCTTCCCTCTTAAGATATATAAATGATATGTGAAGTCTCGTATCATTTTGAATAGTCCCTAATTAAATTTAATTTTTTGACCGAAACTAGTGTATAATATACTATGATTTTTGACCGAAACTTGCATTTCGAAAAGTTTCATAGAATCCAATTTTTAGATGATTTTTTTGCATGAACTTCCAACATAACCTTCCCTCTTAACATATATAAATGATATGTGAAGTCTCGTATCATTTTGAATAGTCCCTAATTAAATTTAATTTTTTTGACCGAAACTAGTGTATAATATACTATGATTTTTGACCGAAACTTGCATTTCAAAACGTTTCATAGAATTTAATTTTTAGATGATTTTTTTGCATGGACTTCAATCATAACCTTCCCTCATAAAATATATAAATGATATTTTAAGTCTCGTATCATTTCGAATAGTCCCCAATTAAATTTGATTTTTTTGACCGAAACTAGTGTATAATAAATATACTATGATTTTTGACCGAAACTTGCATTTAGAAAAGTTTCATAGAATCTAATTTTCAGATGATTTTTTTGCATGGACTTCCTTCATAACCTTCCCTCTTATCATATATAAATGATCCGAAAAAGTATCGTATCATTTCAAATAGTCCCCATTTAAATTTGATATTTTTTGACCAAAACTAATGTACAATATACTATGATTTTTGACCGAAACTTGCATTTCTAAAAGTTTCATAGAATCTAATTTTATGATGATTTTTTGCATGGACATCCATCATAACCTTCCCTCGTAAAATATATAAATGATATGTGAAGTTTTATATCATATCGAACAGTCCCTGATTTAATTTGATTTTTGACCGAAACTAGTATAAACTAGTGTATAATATTCTATCATTTTTTGACTGAAACTTGCATTTCAATAAGTTTCATAGAATATAGTTTTCAGATGATTTTTTTGCATCGACTTCCATCATAACCTTACCTCTTAACATATATAAATTATCTGAAATGTCGCGTATCATTTGAAATAGTCCCCATTTAAATTTGATTTTTTTGACCGAAACTAGTGTATAATATACTATGATTTTTGACCGAAACTTGCATTTCAAGAAGTTTCATAGAATCAAATTTTTAGATGATTTTTCTGCATGAACTTCCCTCATAACCTTCCCTCTTAACATATATAAATTATATCTGAAGTCTCGTAACATTTTGAATAGTCCCTAATTAAATTTTATTTTTTTGACCGAAACTAGTGTATAATATACTATGATTTTTGACCGAAACTTGCATTTCGAAAAGTTTCATAGAATCCAATTTTTAGATGATTTTTTTGCATGAACTTCCATCATAACCTTCCCTCTTAACATATATAAATGATATGTGAATTCTCGTATCATTTTGAATAGTCCTTAATTAAATTTGATTTTTTTGACCGAAACTAGGGTATAATATACTATGATTTTTGACCGAAACTTGCATTTCAAAACGTTTCATAGAATCTAATTTTTAGATGATTTTTTTATGGACTTCAATCATAACCTTCCCTCTTAACATATATAAATGATATTTTGAGTCTCGTATCATTTCGAATAGTCCCCAATTAAATTTAATTTTTTTGACTGAAACTTGTGTATAATATACTATGATTTTTGACCGAAACTTGCATTTCGAAAAGTTTCATTGAATCTAATTTTCGGATGATTTTTTTTTCATGGACATCAATCATAACCTACCATGGTAAAATATAAAAATGATATGTGAAGTTTCGTATCATTTCGAACAGTCCCCGATTTAATTTGATTTTTGGCCGAAACTAGTATAAAGTAGTGTATAATATATTATGATTTTTTTTACCGAAACTTGTATTTAGAAAAGTTTCATAGAATCTAGTTTTAAGTTGATTTTTTTTTGCATGGACTTCCATCATAACCTTCCCTCTCAACATATATAAATGATCTGAAAAGTCTCGTATCATTTCAAATAGTCCCCATTTAATTTTGATTTTTTTGACTGAAACTAGTGTATAATATACTATGATTTTTGACCGAAACTTGCATTTCAAAAAGTTTCATAGAATCTAATTTTTAGATGATTTTTTTGCATGGACTTTCATCATAACCTTCCCTCTTAAGATATATAAATGATATGTGAAGTCTCGTATCATTTTGAATAGTCCCTAATTAAATTTAATTTTTTGACCGAAACTAGTGTATAATATACTATGATTTTTGACCGAAACTTGCATTTCGAAAAGTTTCATAGAATCCAATTTTTAGATGATTTTTTTGCATGAACTTCCAACATAACCTTCCCTCTTAACATATATAAATGATATGTGAAGTCTCGTATCATTTTGAATAGTCCCTAATTAAATTTAATTTTTTTGACCGAAACTAGTGTATAATATACTATGATTTTTGACCGAAACTTGCATTTCAAAACGTTTCATAGAATTTAATTTTTAGATGATTTTTTTGCATGGACTTCAATCATAACCTTCCCTCATAAAATATATAAATGATATTTTAAGTCTCGTATCATTTCGAATAGTCCCCAATTAAATTTGATTTTTTTGACCGAAACTAGTGTATAATAAATATACTATGATTTTTGACCGAAACTTGCATTTAGAAAAGTTTCATAGAATCTAATTTTCAGATGATTTTTTTGCATGGACTTCCTTCATAACCTTCCCTCTTATCATATATAAATGATCCGAAAAAGTATCGTATCATTTCAAATAGTCCCCATTTAAATTTGATATTTTTTGACCAAAACTAATGTACAATATACTATGATTTTTGACCGAAACTTGCATTTCTAAAAGTTTCATAGAATCTAATTTTATGATGATTTTTTGCATGGACATCCATCATAACCTTCCCTCGTAAAATATATAAATGATATGTGAAGTTTTATATCATATCGAACAGTCCCTGATTTAATTTGATTTTTGACCGAAACTAGTATAAACTAGTGTATAATATTCTATCATTTTTTGACTGAAACTTGCATTTCAATAAGTTTCATAGAATATAGTTTTCAGATGATTTTTTTGCATCGACTTCCATCATAACCTTACCTCTTAACATATATAAATTATCTGAAATGTCGCGTATCATTTGAAATAGTCCCCATTTAAATTTGATTTTTTTGACCGAAACTAGTGTATAATATACTATGATTTTTGACCGAAACTTGCATTTCAAGAAGTTTCATAGAATCAAATTTTTAGATGATTTTTCTGCATGAACTTCCCTCATAACCTTCCCTCTTAACATATATAAATTATATCTGAAGTCTCGTAACATTTTGAATAGTCCCTAATTAAATTTTATTTTTTTGACCGAAACTAGTGTATAATATACTATGATTTTTGACCGAAACTTGCATTTCGAAAAGTTTCATAGAATCCAATTTTTAGATGATTTTTTTGCATGAACTTCCATCATAACCTTCCCTCTTAACATATATAAATGATATGTGAATTCTCGTATCATTTTGAATAGTCCTTAATTAAATTTGATTTTTTTGACCGAAACTAGGGTATAATATACTATGATTTTTGACCGAAACTTGCATTTCAAAACGTTTCATAGAATCTAATTTTTAGATGATTTTTTTATGGACTTCAATCATAACCTTCCCTCTTAACATATATAAATGATATTTTGAGTCTCGTATCATTTCGAATAGTCCCCAATTAAATTTAATTTTTTTGACTGAAACTTGTGTATAATATACTATGATTTTTGACCGAAACTTGCATTTCGAAAAGTTTCATTGAATCTAATTTTCGGATGATTTTTTTTTCATGGACATCAATCATAACCTACCATGGTAAAATATAAAAATGATATGTGAAGTTTCGTATCATTTCGAACAGTCCCCGATTTAATTTGATTTTTGGCCGAAACTAGTATAAACTAGTGTATAATATATTATGATTTTTTTTTACCGAAACTTGTATTTAGAAAAGTTTCATAGAATCTAGTTTTAAGTTGATTTTTTTTTGCATGGACTTCCATCATAACCTTCCCTCTCAACATATATAAATGATCTGAAAAGTCTCGTATCATTTCAAATAGTCCCCATTTAATTTTGATTTTTTTGACTGAAACTAGTGTATAATATACTATGATTTTTGACCGAAACTTGCATTTCAAAAAGTTTCATAGAATCTAATTTTTAGATGATTTTTTTGCATGGACTTTCATCATAACCTTCCCTCTTAAGATATATAAATGATATGTGAAGTCTCGTATCATTTTGAATAGTCCCTAATTAAATTTAATTTTTTGACCGAAACTAGTGTATAATATACTATGATTTTTGACCGAAACCTGCATTTCGAAAAGTTTCATAGAATCCAATTTTTAGATGATTTTTTTGCATGAACTTCCAACATAACCTTCCCTCTTAACATATATAAATGATATGTGAAGTCTCGTATCATTTTGAATAGTCCCTAATTAAATTTAATTTTTTTGACCGAAACTAGTGTATAATATACTATGATTTTTGACCGAAACTTGCATTTCAAAACGTTTCATAGAATTTAATTTTTAGATGATTTTTTTGCATGGACTTCAATCATAACCTTCCCTCATAAAATATATAAATGATATTTTAAGTCTCGTATCATTTCGAATAGTCCCCAATTAAATTTGATTTTTTTGACCGAAACTAGTGTATAATAAATATACTATGATTTTTGACCGAAACTTGCATTTAGAAAAGTTTCATAGAATCTAATTTTCAGATGATTTTTTTGCATGGACTTCCTTCATAACCTTCCCTCTTATCATATATAAATGATCCGAAAAAGTATCGTATCATTTCAAATAGTCCCCATTTAAATTTGATATTTTTTGACCAAAACTAATGTACAATATACTATGATTTTTGACCGAAACTTGCATTTCTAAAAGTTTCATAGAATCTAATTTTATGATGATTTTTTGCATGGACATCCATCATAACCTTCCCTCGTAAAATATATAAATGATATGTGAAGTTTTATATCATATCGAACAGTCCCTGATTTAATTTGATTTTTGACCGAAACTAGTATAAACTAGTGTATAATATTCTATCATTTTTTGACTGAAACTTGCATTTCAATAAGTTTCATAGAATATAGTTTTCAGATGATTTTTTTGCATCGACTTCCATCATAACCTTACCTCTTAACATATATAAATTATCTGAAATGTCGCGTATCATTTGAAATAGTCCCCATTTAAATTTGATTTTTTTGACCGAAACTAGTGTATAATATACTATGATTTTTGACCGAAACTTGCATTTCAAGAAGTTTCATAGAATCAAATTTTTAGATGATTTTTCTGCATGAACTTCCCTCATAACCTTCCCTCTTAACATATATAAATTATATCTGAAGTCTCGTAACATTTTGAATAGTCCCTAATTAAATTTTATTTTTTTGACCGAAACTAGTGTATAATATACTATGATTTTTGACCGAAACTTGCATTTCGAAAAGTTTCATAGAATCCAATTTTTAGATGATTTTTTTGCATGAACTTCCATCATAACCTTCCCTCTTAACATATATAAATGATATGTGAATTCTCGTATCATTTTGAATAGTCCTTAATTAAATTTGATTTTTTTGACCGAAACTAGGGTATAATATACTATGATTTTTGACCGAAACTTGCATTTCAAAACGTTTCATAGAATCTAATTTTTAGATGATTTTTTTATGGACTTCAATCATAACCTTCCCTCTTAACATATATAAATGATATTTTGAGTCTCGTATCATTTCGAATAGTCCCCAATTAAATTTAATTTTTTTGACTGAAACTTGTGTATAATATACTATGATTTTTGACCGAAACTTGCATTTCGAAAAGTTTCATTGAATCTAATTTTCGGATGATTTTTTTTTCATGGACATCAATCATAACCTACCATGGTAAAATATAAAAATGATATGTGAAGTTTCGTATCATTTCGAACAGTCCCCGATTTAATTTGATTTTTGGCCGAAACTAGTATAAACTAGTGTATAATATATTATGATTTTTTTTTACCGAAACTTGTATTTAGAAAAGTTTCATAGAATCTAGTTTTAAGTTGATTTTTTTTTGCATGGACTTCCATCATAACCTTCCCTCTCAACATATATAAATGATCTGAAAAGTCTCGTATCATTTCAAATAGTCCCCATTTAATTTTGATTTTTTTGACTGAAACTAGTGTATAATATACTATGATTTTTGACCGAAACTTGCATTTCAAAAAGTTTCATAGAATCTAATTTTTAGATGATTTTTTTGCATGGACTTTCATCATAACCTTCCCTCTTAAGATATATAAATGATATGTGAAGTCTCGTATCATTTTGAATAGTCCCTAATTAAATTTAATTTTTTGACCGAAACTAGTGTATAATATACTATGATTTTTGACCGAAACTTGCATTTCGAAAAGTTTCATAGAATCCAATTTTTAGATGATTTTTTTGCATGAACTTCCAACATAACCTTCCCTCTTAACATATATAAATGATATGTGAAGTCTCGTATCATTTTGAATAGTCCCTAATTAAATTTAATTTTTTTGACCGAAACTAGTGTATAATATACTATGATTTTTGACCGAAACTTGCATTTCAAAACGTTTCATAGAATTTAATTTTTAGATGATTTTTTTGCATGGACTTCAATCATAACCTTCCCTCATAAAATATATAAATGATATTTTAAGTCTCGTATCATTTCGAATAGTCCCCAATTAAATTTGATTTTTTTGACCGAAACTAGTGTATAATAAATATACTATGATTTTTGACCGAAACTTGCATTTAGAAAAGTTTCATAGAATCTAATTTTCAGATGATTTTTTTGCATGGACTTCCTTCATAACCTTCCCTCTTATCATATATAAATGATCCGAAAAAGTATCGTATCATTTCAAATAGTCCCCATTTAAATTTGATATTTTTTGACCAAAACTAATGTACAATATACTATGATTTTTGACCGAAACTTGCATTTCTAAAAGTTTCATAGAATCTAATTTTATGATGATTTTTTGCATGGACATCCATCATAACCTTCCCTCGTAAAATATATAAATGATATGTGAAGTTTTATATCATATCGAACAGTCCCTGATTTAATTTGATTTTTGACCGAAACTAGTATAAACTAGTGTATAATATTCTATCATTTTTTGACTGAAACTTGCATTTCAATAAGTTTCATAGAATATAGTTTTCAGATGATTTTTTTGCATCGACTTCCATCATAACCTTACCTCTTAACATATATAAATTATCTGAAATGTCGCGTATCATTTGAAATAGTCCCCATTTAAATTTGATTTTTTTGACCGAAACTAGTGTATAATATACTATGATTTTTGACCGAAACTTGCATTTCAAGAAGTTTCATAGAATCAAATTTTTAGATGATTTTTCTGCATGAACTTCCCTCATAACCTTCCCTCTTAACATATATAAATTATATCTGAAGTCTCGTAACATTTTGAATAGTCCCTAATTAAATTTTATTTTTTTGACCGAAGCTAGTGTATAATATACTATGATTTTTGACCGAAACTTGCATTTCGAAAAGTTTCATAGAATCCAATTTTTAGATGATTTTTTTGCATGAACTTCCATCATAACCTTCCCTCTTAACATATATAAATGATATGTGAATTCTCGTATCATTTTGAATAGTCCTTAATTAAATTTGATTTTTTTGACCGAAACTAGGGTATAATATACTATGATTTTTGACCGAAACTTGCATTTCAAAACGTTTCATAGAATCTAATTTTTAGATGATTTTTTTATGGACTTCAATCATAACCTTCCCTCTTAACATATATAAATGATATTTTGAGTCTCGTATCATTTCGAATAGTCCCCAATTAAATTTAATTTTTTTGACTGAAACTTGTGTATAATATACTATGATTTTTGACCGAAACTTGCATTTCGAAAAGTTTCATTGAATCTAATTTTCGGATGATTTTTTTTTCATGGACATCAATCATAACCTACCATGGTAAAATATAAAAATGATATGTGAAGTTTCGTATCATTTCGAACAGTCCCCGATTTAATTTGATTTTTGGCCGAAACTAGTATAAACTAGTGTATAATATATTATGATTTTTTTTACCGAAACTTGTATTTAGAAAAGTTTCATAGAATCTAGTTTTAAGTTGATTTTTTTTTGCATGGACTTCCATCATAACCTTCCCTCTCAACATATATAAATGATCTGAAAAGTCTCGTATCATTTCAAATAGTCCCCATTTAATTTTGATTTTTTTTTACTGAAACTAGTTTATAATATACTATGATTTTTGACCGAAACTTGCATTTCAAAAAGTTTCATAGAATCTAATTTTTAGATGATTTTTTTGCATGGACTTCCATCATAACCTTCCCTCTTAACATATATAAATGATATGTGAAGTCTCGTATCATTTTGAATAGTCCCTAATAAAATTTTATTTTTTTGACCCAAACTAGTGTATAATATACTATGATTTTTGACCAAAACTTGCATTCAAAACGTTTCATAGAATTTAATTTTTAGATGATTTTTTTGCATGGACTTCAATCATAACCTTCCCTCATAAAATATATAAATGATATTTTAAGTCTCGTATCATTTCGAATAGTCCCCAATTAAATTTGATTTTTTTGACCGAAACTAGTGTATAATAAATATACTATGATTTTTGACCGAAACTTGCATTTAGAAACGTTTCATAGAATCCAATTTTCAGATGATTTTTTTGCATGGTCTTCCATCATAACCTTCCCTCTTAACATATATAAATGATCCGAAAAAGTATCGTATCATTTCAAATAGTCCCCATTTAAATTTGATATTTTTTGACCAAAACTAGTGTACAATATACTATGATTTTTGACCAAAACATGCATTTCTAAAAGTTTCATAGAATCTAATTTTCTGATGATTTTTTGCATGGACATCCATAATAACCTTCCCTCGTAAAATATATAAATGATATGTGAAGTTTTATATCATATCAAACAGTCCCTGATTTAATTTGATTTTTGACCGAAACTAGTATAAACTACTGTATAATATATTATCATTTTTTGAAAGAAACTTGCATTTCAATAAGTTTCATAGAATATAGTTTTCAGATGATTTTTTTGCATCGACTTCCATCATAACCTTACCTCTTAACATATATAAATTATTTTAAATGTCGCGTATCATTTGAAATAGTCCCCATTTAAATTTGATTTTTTTGACCGAAACTAGTGTATAATATACTATGATTTTTGACAAAAACTTGCATTTCAAGAAGTTTCATAGAATCAAATTTTTAGATGATTTTTCTACATGGACTTCCCTCATAACCTTCCCTCTTAACATATATAAATTATATCTGAAGTCTCGTAACATTTTGAATAGTCCCTAATTAAATTTTATTTTTTTGACCGAAACTAGTGTATAATATACAATGATTTTTGACCGAAACTTGCATTTCGAAAAGTTTCATAGAATCCAATTTTTAGATGATTTTTTTGCATGAACTTCCATCATAACCTTCCCTCTTAACATATATAAATGATATGTGAAGTCTCGTATCATTTTGAATAGTCCTTAATTAAATTTGATTTTTTTGACCGAAACTAGGGTATAATATACTATGATTTTTGACCGAAACTTGCATTTCAAAACGTTTCATAGAATCTAATTTTTAGATGATTTTTTTATGGACTTCAATCATAACCTTCCCTCTTAACATATATAAATGATATTTTTAGTCTCGTATCATTTCGAATAGTCCCCAATTAAATTTAATTTTTTTGACCGAAACTAGTGTATAATATACTATGATTTTTGACCGAAACTTGCATTTCGAAAAGTTTCACTGAATCTAATTTTCGGATGATTTTTTTTTTGCATGGACATCCATCATAACCTTCCATGGTAAAATATAAAAATGATATGTGAAGTTTCGTATCATTTCGAACAGTCCCCGATTTAATTTGATTTTTGACCGAAACTAGTATAAACTAGTGTATAATATATTATGATTTTTTTTTACCGAAACTTGTATTTAGAAAAGTTTCATAGAATCTAGTTTTAAGATGATTTTTTTTGCATGGACTTCCATCATAACCTTCCCTCTCAACATATATAAATGATCTGAAAAGTCTCGTATCATTTCAAATAGTCCCCATTTAATTTTGATTTTTTTGACTGAAACTAGTGTATAATATACTATGATTTTTGACCGAAACTTGCATTTCAAAAAGTTTCATAGAATCTAATTTTTAGATGATTTTTTTGCATGGACTTTCATCATAACCTTCCCTCTTAAGATATATAAATGATATGTGAAGTCTCGTATCATTTTGAATAGTCCCTAATTAAATTTAATTTTTTGACCGAAACTAGTGTATAATATACTATGATTTTTGACCGAAACTTGCATTTCGAAAAGTTTCATAGAATCCAATTTTTAGATGATTTTTTTGCATGAACTTCCATCATAACCTTCCCTCTTAACATATATAAATGATATGTGAAGTCTCGTATCATTTTGAATAGTCCCTAATTAAATTTAATTTTTTTGACCGAAACTAGTGTATAATATACTATGATTTTTGACCGAAACTTGCATTTCAAAATGTTTCATAGAATTTAATTTTTAGATGATTTTTTTGCATGGACTTCAATCATAACCTTCCCTCATAAAATATATAAATGATATTTTAAGTCTCGTATCATTTCGAATAGTCCCCAATTAAATTTGATTTTTTTGACCGAAACTAGTGTATAATAAATATACTATGATTTTTGACCGAAACTTGCATTTAGAAAAGTTTCATAGAATCTAATTTTCAGATGTTTTTTTTGCATGGACTTCCTTCATAACCTTCCCTCTTATCATATATAAATGATCCGAAAAGTATCGTATCATTTCAAATAGTCCCCATTTAAATTTGATTTTTTGGACCAAAACTAGTGTACAATATACTTTGATTTTTGACCGAAACTTGCATTTCTAAAAGTTTCATAGAATCTAATTTTCTGATGATTTTTTGCATGGACATCCATCATAACCTTCCCTCGTAAAATATATAAATGATATGTGAAGTTTTATATCATATCGAACAGTCCCTGATTTAATTTGATTTTTGACCGAAACTAGTATAAACTAGTGAATAATATATTATCATTTTTTGAAAGAAACTTGCATTTCAATAAGTTTCATAGAATATAGTTTCCAGATGATTTTTTTGCATCGACTTCCATCATAACCTTACCTCTTAACATATATAAATTATCTGAAATGTCGCGTATCATTTGAAATAGTCCCCATTTAAATTTGATTTTTTTGACCGAAACTAGTGTATAATATACTATGATTTTTGACCGAAACTTGCATTTCAAAACGTTTCATAGAATTTAATTTTTAGATGATTTTTTTGCATGGACTTCAATCATAACCTTCCCTCATAAAATATATAAATGATATTTTAAGTCTCGTATCATTTCGAATAGTCCCCAATTAAATTTGATTTTTTTGACCGAAACTAGTGTATAATAAATATACTATGATTTTTGACCGAAACTTGCATTTAGAAAAGTTTCATAGAATCTAATTTTCAGATGATTTTTTTGCATGGACTTCCTTCATAACCTTCCCTCTTATCATATATAAATGATCCGAAAAAGTATCGTATCATTTCAAATAGCCCCTATTTAAATTTTATTTTTTGGACCAAAACTAGTGTACAATATACTATGATTTTTGACCGAAACTTGCATTTCTAAAAGTTTCATAGAATCTAATTTTCTGATGATTTCTTGCATGGAAATCCATCATAACCTTCCCTCGTAAAATATATAAATGATATGTGAAGTTTTATATCATATCAAACAGTCCCTGATTTAATTTGATTTTTGACCGAAACTAGTATAAACTAGTGTATAATATATTATCATTTTTTGAAAGAAACTTGCATTTCAATAAGTTTCATAGAATATAGTTTTCAGATGATTTTTTTTGCATCGACTTCCATCATAACCTTACCTCTTAACATATATAAATTATCTGAAATGTCGCGTATCATTTGAATTAGTCCCCATTTAAATTTGATTTTTTTGACCGAAACTAGTGTATAATATACTATGATTTTTGACCGAAACTTGCATTTCAAGAAGTTTCATAGAATCAAATTTTTAGATGATTTTTCTGCATGGACTTCCCTCATAACCTTCCCTCTTAACATATATAAATGATATCTGAAGTCTCGTAACATTTTGAATAGTCCCTAATTAAATTTTATTTTTTTGACCGAAACTAGTGTATAATATACTATGATTTTTGACCGAAACTTGCATTTCGAAAAGTTTCATAGAATCCAATTTTTAGATGATTTTTTTGCATGAACTTCCATCATAACCTTCCCTCTTAACATATATAAATGATATGTGAAGTCTCGTATCATTTTGAATAGTCCTTAATTAAATTTGATTTTTTTGACCGAAACTAGGGTATAATATTCTATGATTTTTGACCGAAACTTGCATTTCAAAACGTTTCATAGAATCTAATTTTTAGATGATTTTTTTTATGGACTTCAATCATAACCTTCCCTCTTAACATATATAAATGATATTTTTAGTCTCGTATCATTTTGAATAGTCCCCAATTAAATTTAATTTTTTTGACCGAAACTAGTGTATAATATACTATGATTTTTGACCGAAACTTGCATTTCGAAAAGTTTCACTGAATCTAATTTTCGGATGATTTTTTTTTTGCATGGACATCCATCATAACCTTCCATGGTAAAATATAAAAATGATATGTGAAGTTTCGTATCATTTCGAACAGTCCCCGATTTAATTTGATTTTTGACCGAAACTAGTATAAACTAGTGTATAATATATTATGATTTTTTTTTACCGAAACTTGTATTTAGAAAAGTTTCATAGAATCTAGTTTTAAGATGATTTTTTTTGCATGGACTTCCATCATAACCTTCCCTCTCAACATATATAAATGATCTGAAAAGTCTCGTATCATTTCAAATAGTCCCCATTTAATTTTGATTTTTTTGACTGAAACTAGTGTATAATATACTATGATTTTTGACCGAAACATGCATTTCAAAAAGTTTCATAGAATCTAATTTTTAGATGATTTTTTTGCATGGACTTTCATCATGACCTTCCCTCAAAAGATATATAAATGATATGTGAAGTCTCGTATCATTTTGAATAGTCCCTAATTAAATTTAATTTTTTGAATGAAACTAGTGTATAATATACTATGATTTTTGACCGAAACGTTCATTTCGAAAAGTTTCATAGAATCCAATTTTTAGATGATTTTTTTGCATGAACTTCCATCATAACCTTCCCTCTTAACATATATAAATGATATGTGAAGTCTCGTATCGTTTTGAATAGTCCCTAATTAAATTTGATTTTTTTGACCGAAACTAGTGTATAATATACTATGATTTTTGACCGAAACTTGCATTTCAAAACGTTTCATAGAATTTAATTTTTAGATGATTTTTTTGCATGGACTTCAATCATAACCTTCCCTCATAAAATATATAAATGATATTTTAAGTCTCGTATCATTTCGAATAGTCCCCAATTCAATTTGATTTTTTTGAGCGAAACTAGTGTATAATAAATATACTATGATTTTTGACCGAAACTTGCATTTCGAAAAGTTTCATAGAATCTAATTTTCAGATGATTTTTTTGCATGGACTTCCTTCATAACCTTCCCTCTTATCATATATAAATGATCCGAAAAAGTATCGTATCATTTCAAATAGTCCCCATTTAAATTTGATTTTTTGGACCAAAACTAGTGTACAATATACTATGATTTTTGACCGAAACTTGCATTTCTAAAAGTTTCATAGAATCTAATTTTCTGATGATTTTTTGAATGGACATCCATCATAACCTTCCCTCGTAAAATATATAAATGATATGTGAAGTTTTATATCATATCGAACAGTCCCTGTTTTAATTTGATTTTTGACCGAAACTAGTATAAACTAGTGTATAATATATTATCATTTTTTGAAAGAAACTTGCATTTCAATAAGTTTCATAGAATATAGTTTTCAGATGATTTTTTTGCATCGACTTCCATCATAACCTTACCTCTTAACATATATAAATTATCTAAAATGTCGCGTATCATTTGAAATAGTCCCCATTTAAATTTGATTTTTTTGACCGAAACTAGTTTATAATATACTATGATTTTTGACCGAAACTTGCATTTCAAAACGTTTCATAGAATTTAATTTTTAGATGATTTTTTTGCATGGACTTCAATCATAACCTTCCCTCATAAAATATATAAATGGTATTTTAAGTCTCGTATCATTTCGAATAGTCCCCAATTAAATTTGATTTTTTTGACCGAAACTAGTGTATAATAAATATACTATGATTTTTGACCGAAACTTGCATTTAGAAAAGTTTCATAGAATCTAATTTTCAGATGATTTTTTTGCATGGACTTCCTTCATAACCTTCCCTCTTATCATATATAAATGATCCGAAAAAGTATCGTATCATTTCAAATAGCCCCTATTTAAATTTTATTTTTTGGACCAAAACTAGTGTACAATATACTATGATTTTTGACCGAAACTTGCATTTCTAAAAGTTTCATAGAATCTAATTTTCTGATGATTTCTTGCATGGAAATCCATCATAACCTTCCCTCGTAAAATATATAAATGATATGTGAAGTTTTATATCATATCAAACAGTCCCTGATTTAATTTGATTTTTGACCGAAACTAGTATAAACTAGTGTATAATATATTATCATTTTTTGAAAGAAACTTGCATTTCAATAAGTTTCATAGAATATAGTTTTCAGATGATTTTTTTTGCATCGACTTCCATCATAACCTTACCTCTTAACATATATAAATTATCTGAAATGTCGCGTATCATTTGAATTAGTCCCCATTTAAATTTGATTTTTTTGACCGAAACTAGTGTATAATATACTATGATTTTTGACCGAAACTTGCATTTCAAGAAGTTTCATAGAATCAAATTTTTAGATGATTTTTCTGCATGGACTTCCCTCATAACCTTCCCTCTTAACATATATAAATGATATCTGAAGTCTCGTAACATTTTGAATAGTCCCTAATTAAATTTTATTTTTTTGACCGAAACTAGTGTATAATATACTATGATTTTTGACCGAAACTTGCATTTCGAAAAGTTTCATAGAATCCAATTTTTAGATGATTTTTTTGCATGAACTTCCATCATAACCTTCCCTCTTAACATATATAAATGATATGTGAAGTCTCGTATCATTTTGAATAGTCCTTAATTAAATTTGATTTTTTTGACCGAAACTAGGGTATAATATTCTATGATTTTTGACCGAAACTTGCATTTCAAAACGTTTCATAGAATCTAATTTTTAGATGATTTTTTTTATGGACTTCAATCATAACCTTCCCTCTTAACATATATAAATGATATTTTTAGTCTCGTATCATTTTGAATAGTCCCCAATTAAATTTAATTTTTTTGACCGAAACTAGTGTATAATATACTATGATTTTTGACCGAAACTTGCATTTCGAAAAGTTTCACTGAATCTAATTTTCGGATGATTTTTTTTTTGCATGGACATCCATCATAACCTTCCATGGTAAAATATAAAAATGATATGTGAAGTTTCGTATCATTTCGAACAGTCCCCGATTTAATTTGATTTTTGACCGAAACTAGTATAAACTAGTGTATAATATATTATGATTTTTTTTTACCGAAACTTGTATTTAGAAAAGTTTCATAGAATCTAGTTTTAAGATGATTTTTTTTGCATGGACTTCCATCATAACCTTCCCTCTCAACATATATAAATGATCTGAAAAGTCTCGTATCATTTCAAATAGTCCCCATTTAATTTTGATTTTTTTGACTGAAACTAGTGTATAATATACTATGATTTTTGACCGAAACATGCATTTCAAAAAGTTTCATAGAATCTAATTTTTAGATGATTTTTTTGCATGGACTTTCATCATGACCTTCCCTCAAAAGATATATAAATGATATGTGAAGTCTCGTATCATTTTGAATAGTCCCTAATTAAATTTAATTTTTTGAATGAAACTAGTGTATAATATACTATGATTTTTGACCGAAACGTTCATTTCGAAAAGTTTCATAGAATCCAATTTTTAGATGATTTTTTTGCATGAACTTCCATCATAACCTTCCCTCTTAACATATATAAATGATATGTGAAGTCTCGTATCGTTTTGAATAGTCCCTAATTAAATTTGATTTTTTTGACCGAAACTAGTGTATAATATACTATGATTTTTGACCGAAACTTGCATTTCAAAACGTTTCATAGAATTTAATTTTTAGATGATTTTTTTGCATGGACTTCAATCATAACCTTCCCTCATAAAATATATAAATGATATTTTAAGTCTCGTATCATTTCGAATAGTCCCCAATTCAATTTGATTTTTTTGAGCGAAACTAGTGTATAATAAATATACTATGATTTTTGACCGAAACTTGCATTTCGAAAAGTTTCATAGAATCTAATTTTCAGATGATTTTTTTGCATGGACTTCCTTCATAACCTTCCCTCTTATCATATATAAATGATCCGAAAAAGTATCGTATCATTTCAAATAGTCCCCATTTAAATTTGATTTTTTGGACCAAAACTAGTGTACAATATACTATGATTTTTGACCGAAACTTGCATTTCTAAAAGTTTCATAGAATCTAATTTTCTGATGATTTTTTGAATGGACATCCATCATAACCTTCCCTCGTAAAATATATAAATGATATGTGAAGTTTTATATCATATCGAACAGTCCCTGTTTTAATTTGATTTTTGACCGAAACTAGTATAAACTAGTGTATAATATATTATCATTTTTTGAAAGAAACTTGCATTTCAATAAGTTTCATAGAATATAGTTTTCAGATGATTTTTTTGCATCGACTTCCATCATAACCTTACCTCTTAACATATATAAATTATCTAAAATGTCGCGTATCATTTGAAATAGTCCCCATTTAAATTTGATTTTTTTGACCGAAACTAGTTTATAATATACTATGATTTTTGACCGAAACTTGCATTTCAAAACGTTTCATAGAATTTAATTTTTAGATGATTTTTTTGCATGGACTTCAATCATAACCTTCCCTCATAAAATATATAAATGGTATTTTAAGTCTCGTATCATTTCGAATAGTCCCCAATTAAATTTGATTTTTTTGACCGAAACTAGTGTATAATAAATATACTATGATTTTTGACCGAAACTTGCATTTAGAAAAGTTTCATAGAATCTAATTTTCAGATGATTTTTTTGCATGGACTTCCTTCATAACCTTCCCTCTTATCATATATAAATGATCCGAAAAAGTATCGTATCATTTCAAATAGTCCCCATTTAAATTTAATTTTTTGGACCAAAACTAGTGTACAATATACTTTGATTTTTGACCGAAACTTGCATTTCTAAAAGTTACATAGAATCTAATTTTCTGATGATTTTTTGCATGGACATCCATCATAACCTTCCCTCGTAAAATATATAAATGATATGTGAAGTTTTATATTATATCGAACAGTCCCTGATTTAATTTGATTCTTGACCGAAACTAGTATAAACTAGTGTATAATATATTATCATTTTTTGAAAGAAACTTGCATTTCAATAAGTTTCATAGAATATAGTTTTCAGATGATTTTTTTGCATCGACTTCCATCATAACCTTACCTCTTAACATATATAAATTATCTGAAATGTCGCGTATCATATGAAATAGTCCCCATTTAAATTTGATTTTTTTGACCGAAACTAGTGTATAATATACTATGATTTTTGACCGAAACTTGCATTTCAAGAAGTTTCATAGAATTTAATTTTTAGATGATTTTTTTGCATGGACTTCAATCATAACCTTCCCTCATAAAATATATAAATGATATTTTAAGTCTCGTATCATTTCGAATAGTCCCCAATTCAATTTGATTTTTTTGAGCGAAACTAGTGTATAATAAATATACTATGATTTTTGACCGAAACTTGCATTTCGAAAAGTTTCATAGAATCTAATTTTCAGATGATTTTTTTGCATGGACTTCCTTCATAACCTTCCCTCTTATCATATATAAATGATCCGAAAAAGTATTGTATCATTTCAAATATTCCCCATTTAAATTTGATTTTTTGGACCAAAACTAGTGTACAATATACTATGATTTTTGACCGAAACTTGCATTTCTAAAAGTTTCATAGAATCTAATTTTCTGATGATTTTTTGAATGGACATCCATCATAACCTTCCCTCGTAAAATATATAAATGATATGTGATGTTTTATATCATATCGAACAGTCCCTGATTTAATTTGATTTTTGACCGAAACTAGTATAAACTAGTGTATAATATATTATCATTTTTTGACAGAAAATTGCATTTCAATAAGTTTCATAGAATATAGTTTTCAGATGATTTTTTTGCATCGACTTCCATCATAACCTTACCTCTTAACATATATAAATTATCTGAAATGTCGCGTATCATTTGAAATAGTCCCCATTTAAATTTTATTTTTTTGACTGAAACTAGTGTATATTATACTATGATTTTTGACCGAAACTTGCATTTCAAAAAGATTCATAGAATCAAATTTTTAAATGATTTTTCTGCATGGACTTCCATCATAACCTTCCCTCTTAACATATATAAATGATATGTGAAGTCTCGTAACATTTCTAATAGTCCCTAATTAAATATTATTTTTTTGACCGAAACTAGTGTATAATATACTATGATTTTTGACGGAAACTTGCATTTCGAAAAGTTTCATAGAATCCAATTTTTAGATGATGTTTTTGCATGAACTTCCATCATAACCTTCCCTCTTAACATATATAAATGATATGTGAAGTCTCGTATCATTTATAATAGTCCTTAATTAAATTTGATTTTTTTGACCGAAACTAGTGTATAATATACTATGATTTTTGACCGAAACTAGTGTATAATATACTATGATTTTGACCGAAACTTGCATTTCAAAACGTTTCATAGAATCTAATTTTTAGATGATTTTTTTTATGGACTTCAATCATAACCTTCCCTCTTAACATATATAAATGATATTTTGAGTCTCGTATCATTTCGAATATTCCCCAATTAAATTTAATTTTTTTGACCGAAACTAGTGTATAATATACTATGATTTTTGACCGAAACTTGCATTTCGAAAGGTTTCACTGAATCTAATTTTCGGATGATTTTTTTGCATGGACATCCATCATAACCTTCCTTGGTAAAATATAAAAATGATATGTGAAGTTTCGTATCATTTCGAACAGTCCTCGATTTAATTTGATTTTTGACTGAAACTAGTATAAACTAGTGTATAATATATTATGATTTTTTTTACCGAAACTTGTATTTAGAAAAGTTTCATAGAATCTAGTTTTCAGATGATTTTTTTTTGCATGGACTTCCATCATAACCTTCCCTCTCAACATATATAAATGATCTGAAAAGTCTCGTATCATTTCAAATAGTCCCCATTTAATTTTGATTTTTTTGACTGAAACTAGTGTATAATATACTATGATTTTTGACCGAAACTTGCATTTCAAAAAGTTTCATAGAATCTAATTTTTAGATGATTTTTTTGCATGGACTTTCATCATAACCATCCCTCTTAAGATATATAAATGATATGTGAAGTCTCGTATCATTTTGAATAGTCCCTAATTAAATTTAATTTTTTGACCGAAACTAGTGTATAATATACTATGATTTTTGACCGAAACTTTCATTTCGAAAAGTTTCATAGAATCCAATTTTTAGATGATTTTTTTGCATGAACTTCCATCATAACCTTCCCTCTTAACATATATAAATGATATGTGAAGTCTCGTATTATTTTGAATAGTCCCTAATTAAATTTGATTTTTTTGACCAAAACTAGTGTATAATATACTATGATTTTTGACCGAAACTTGCATTTCAAAACGTTTCATAGAATTTAATTTTTAGATGATTTTTTTGCATGGAATTCAATCATAACCTTCCTTCATAAAATATATAATTTATATTTTAAGTCTCGTATCATTTCGAATAGTCCCCAATTAAATTTGATTTTTTTGACCGAAACAAGTGTATAATAAATATACTATGATTTTTGACCGAAACTTGCATTTAGAAAAGTTTCATAGAATCTAATTTTCAGATGATTTTTTTGCATGGACTTCCTTCATAACCTTCCCTCTTATCATATATAAATGATCCGAAAAAGTATCGTATCATTTCAAATAGTCCCCATTTAAATTTGATTTTTTGGACCAAAACTAGTGTACAATATACTATGATTTTTGACCGAAACTTGCATTTCTAAAAGTTTCATAGAATCTAATTTTCTGATGATTTTTTGCATGGACATCCATCATAACCTTCCCTCGTAAAATATATAAATGATATGTGAAGTTTTATATCATATCGAACAGTCCCTGATTTAATTTGATTTTTGACCGAAACTAGTATAAACTAGTGTATAATATATTATCATTTTTTGACAGAAAATTGCATTTCAATAAGTTTCATAGAATATAGTTTTCAGATGATTTTTTTGCATCGACTTCCATCATAACCTTACCTCTTAACATATATAAATTATCTGAAATGTCGCGTATCATTTGAAATAGTCCCCATTTAAATTTTATTTTTTTGACTGAAACTAGTGTATAATATACTATGATTTTTGACCGAAACTTGCATTTCAAAAAGATTCATAGAATCAAATTTTTAAATGATTTTTCTGCATGGACTTCCATCATAACCTTCCCTCTTAACATATATAATGATATGTGAAGTCTCGTAACATTTCTAATAGTCCCTAATTAAATATTATTTTTTTGACCGAAACTAGTGTATAATATACTATGATTTTTGACGGAAACTTGCATTTCGAAAAGTTTCATAGAATCCAATTTTTAGATGATGTTTTTGCATGAACTTCCATCATAACCTTCCCTCTTAACATATATAAATGATATGTGAAGTCTCGTATCATTTTGAATAGTCCTTAATTAAATTTGATTTTTTTGACCGAAACTAGTGTATAATATACTATGATTTTTGACCGAAACTTGCATTTCAAAACGTTTCATAGAATCTAATTTTTAGATGATTTTTTTTATGGACTTCAATCATAACCTTCCCTCTTAACATATATAAATGATATTTTGAGTCTCGTATCATTTCGAATAGTCCCCAATTAAATTTTATTTTTTTGACCGAAACTAGTGTATAATATACTATGATTTTTGACCGAAACTTGCATTTTGAAAGGTTTCACTGAATCTAATTTTCGGATGATTTTTTTGCATGGACATTCATCATAACCTTCCCTGGTAAAATATAAAAATGATATGTGAAGTTTCGTATCATTTCGAACAGTCCTCGATTTAATTTGATTTTTGACCGAAACTAGTATAAACTAGTGTATAATATATTATGATTTTTTTTACCGAAACTTGTATTTAGAAAAGTTTCATAGAATCTAGTTTTCAGATGATTTTTTTTGCATGGACTTCCATCATAACCTTCCCTCTCAACATATATAAATGATCTGAAATGTCTCGTATCATTTCAAATAGTCCCCATTTAATTTTGATTTTTTGACTAAAACTAGTGTATAATATACCATGATTTTTGATCGAAACTTGCATTTCATAAAGTTTCATAGAATCTAATTTTCAGATGATTTTTTTGCATGGACTTCCTTCATAACCTTCCCTCTTATCATATATAAATGATCCGAAAAAGTATCGTATCATTTCAAATAGTCCCCATTTAAATTTGATATTTTTTGACCAAAACTAGTGTACAATATACTATGATTTTTGACCGAAACTTGCATTTCTAAAAGTTTCATAGAATCTAATTTTCTGATGATTTTTTGCATGGACATCCATCATAACCTTCCCTCGTAAAATATATAAATGATATGTGAAGTTTTATATCATATCGAACAGTCCCTGATTTAATTGGATTTTTGACCGAAACTAGTATAAACTAGTGTATAATATATTATCATTTTTTGACAGAAAATTGCATTTCAATAAGTTTCATAGAATATAGTTTTCAGATGATTTTTTTGCATCGACTTCCATCATAACCTTACCTCTTAACATATATAAATTATCTGAAATGTCGCGTATCATTTGAAATAGTCCCCATTTAAATTTGATTTTTTTTTACCGAAACTAGTGTATAATAATATACTATGATTTTTGACCGAAACTTGCATTTAAAAAAGTTTCATAGAATCAAATTTTTAAATGATTTTTCTGCATGGACTTCCATCATAACCTTCCCTCTTAACATATATAAATGATATGTGAAGTCTCGTAACATTTTGAATAGTCCCTAATTAAATTTTATTTTTTTGACCGAAACTAGTGTATAATATATTATGATTTTTGACCGAAACATGCATTTCGAAAAGTTTCATAGAATCCAATTTTTAGATGATATTTTTGCATGAACTTCCATCATAACCTTCCCTCTTAACATATATAAATGATATGTGAAGTCTCGTATCATTTTGAATAGTTCTTAATTAAATTTGAATTTTTTGACCGCAACTAGTGTATAATATACTATGATTTTTGACCGAAACTTGCATTTCAAAACGTTTCATAGAATCTAATTTTTAGATGATTTTTTTTATGGACTTAAATCATAACCTTCCCTCTTAACATATATAAATGATATTTTAAGTTTCGTATCATTTCGAATAGTCCCCAATTAAATTTGATTTTTTTGACCGAAACTAGTGTATAATATACTATGATTTTTGACCGAAACTTGCATTTCGAAAAGTTTCATTGAATCTAATTTTCGGATGATTTTTTTGCATGGGCATCCATCATAACCTTCCAAGGTAAAATATAAAAATGATATGTAAAGTTTCGTATCATTTCGAACAGTCCCCGATTTAATTTGATTTTTGACCGAAACTAGTATAAACTAGTGTATAATATATTATGATTTTTTTTACCGAAACTTGTATTTAGAAAATTTTCATAGAATCTAGTTTTCAGATGATTTTTTTTGCATGGACTTCCATCATAACCTTCCATCGCAACATATATAAATGATCTAAAAAGTCTTCTATCATTTCAAATAGTCCCCATTTAGTTATGATTTTTCTGACCGAAACTAGTGTATAGTATACTATGATTTTTGACCGAAACTTGCATTTCAAAACGTTTCATAGAATCTAATTTTTAGATGATTTTTTTTATGGACTTCAATCATAACCTTCCCTCTTAACATATATAAATGATATTTTAAGTCTCGTATCATTTCGAATAGTCCCCAATTAAATTTGATTTTTTTGACCGAAACTAGTGTATAATATATTATTATTTTTTGAAAGAAACTTGCATTTCAATAAGTTTCATAGAATATAGTTTTCAGATGATTTTTTTGTATGAAATTCCATCATAACCTTCCCTCTTAACATATATAAATGATATGTGAAGTCTCGTATCATTTTGAATAGTCCCTAATTAAATTTGATTTTTTTGACCGAAACTAGTGTATAATATACTATGATTTTTAACTAAACTTGCATTTCAAAACGTTTCATAGAATTTAATTTTAAATGATTTTTTTGCATGGACTTTAATCATAACTTTCCCTCTTAACATATATAAATGATATTTTAAGTCTCGTATCATTTCGAATAGTCCCCAATTAAATTTGATTTTTTTGACCGAAACTAGTGTATAATATACTATGATTTTTGACCGAAACTTGCATTTCAAAAAGTTTCATAGAATCTAATTTTTAGATGATTTTATTTTGCATGGACTTCCATCATAACCTTCCCTCTTAACATATTAAAGGATATGTGAAGTCTCGTATCATTTTGAATTGTCCCTATTTAAATTTTATTTTTTTGTGCGAAACTAGTGTATAATATACTATGATTTTTGACCGAAACTTGCATTTCGAAAAGTTTCATAGAATCCAATTTTTAGATGATATTTTGCATTAACTTCCATCATAACCTTCCCTCTTAACATATATAAATGATATGTGAAGTCTCGTATCATTTTGAATAGTCCTTAATTAAATTTGATTTTTCTGACCGAAACTAGTGTATAGTATACTATGATTTTTGACCGAAACTTGCATTTCAAAACGTTTCATAGAATCTAATTTTTAATTGATTTTTTTTATGGACTTCAATCATAACTTTCCCTCTTAACATATATAAATGATATTTTAAGTCTTGTATCATTTCGAATAGTCCCCAATTAAATTTAATTTTTTTGACCGAAAGTAGTGTATAATATACTATGATTTTTGTCCGAAACTTGCATTTCGAAAGGTTTTATTGAATCTAATTTTCGGATGATTTTTTAGAATGGACATCCATCATAACCTTCCAAGGTAAAATATAAAAATGATATGTAAAGTTTCGTATCATTTCGAACAGTCCCCGATTTAATTTGATTTTTGACCGAAACTAGTATAAACTAGTGTATAATATATTATGATTTTATTTACCGAAACTTGTATTAAGAAAATTTTCATAGAATCTAGTTTTAAGATGTTTTTTTTGCATGAACTTCCATCATAACCTTCCCTCTCAACATACATAAATGATCTGAAAAGTCTCGTCTCATTTCAAATAGTCCCCATTTAGTTATGATTTTTTTGACTGAAACTAGTGTATAATATACTATGATTTTTGACCGAAACTTGCATTTAAAAAAGTTTCATAGAATCTAATTTTTAGATGAATTTTTTGCATGGACTTCCGTCATAACCTTCCCTCTTAACATATATAAATGATATGTGAAATCTCGTATCATTTTGAATAGTCCCTAATTAAATTTTATTTTTTTGACCGAAACTAGTGTATAATATACTATGATTTTTGACTAAACTTGCATTTCAAAACGTTTCATAGAATTTAATTTTTAGATGATTTTTTTGCATGGACTTTAATCATAACCTTCCCTCTTAACATATATAAATGATATTTTAAGTCTCGTATCATTTCGAATAGTCCCCAATTAAATTTGATTTTTTTGACCGAAACTAGTGTATAATATACTATGATTTTTGACCGAAACTTGCATTTGAAAAAGTTTCATAGAATCTAATTTTTAGATGATTTTATTTTTCATGGACTTCCATCATAACCTTCCCTCTTAACATATTAATGGATATGTGAAGTCTCGTATCATTTTGAATTGTCCCTATTTAAATTTTATTTTTTTGTACGAAACTAGTGTATAATATACTATGATTTTTGACCGAAACTTGCATTTCGAAAAGTCTCATAGAATCCAATTTTTAGATGATATTTTTGCATTAACTTCCATCATAACGTTCCCTCTTAACATATATAAATGATATGTGAAGTCTCGTATCATTTTGAATAGTCCCTAAATAAATTTGATTTTTCTGACCGAAACTAGTGTATAGTATACTATGATTTTTGACCGAAACTTGCATTTCAAAACGTTTCATAGAATCTAATTTTTAGATGATTTTTTTTATGGACTTCAATCATAACCTTCCCTCTTAACATATATAAATGATATTTTAAGTCTCGTATCATTTCGAATAGTCCCCAATTAAATTTGATTTTTTTGACCGAAACTAGTGTATAATATACTATGATTTTTGACCGAAACTTGCATTTCAAAAAGTTTCATAGAATCTAATTTTTAGATGATTTTATTTTGCATGGACTTCCATCATAACCTTCCCTCTTAACATATTAAAGGATATGTGAAGTCTCGTATCATTTTGAATTGTCCCTATTTAAATTTTATTTTTTTGTGCGAAACTAGTGTATAATATACTATGATTTTTGACCGAAACTTGCATTTCGAAAAGTTTCATAGAATCCAATTTTTAGATGATATTTTTGCATTAACTTCCATCATAACGTTCCCTCTTAACATATATAAATGATATGTGAAGTCTCGTATCATTTTGAATAGTCCCTAATTAAATTTGATTTTTCTGACCGAAACTAGTATATAGTATACTATGATTTTTGACCGAAACTTGCATTTCAAAACGTTTCATAGAATCTAATTTTTAGATGATTTTTTTTATGGACTTCAATCATAACCTTCCCTCTTAACATATATAAATGATATTTTAAGTCTCGTATCATTTCGAATAGTCCCCAATTAAATTTGATTTTTTTGACCGAAACTAGTGTATAATATATTATTATTTTTTGAAAGAAACTTGCATTTCAATAAGTTTCATAGAATATAGTTTTCAGATGATTTTTTTGTATGAAATTCCATCATAACCTTCCCTCTTAACATATATAAATGATATGTGAAGTCTCGTATCATTTTGAATAGTCCCTAATTAAATTTGATTTTTTTGACCGAAACTAGTGTATAATATACTATGATTTTTAACTAAACTTGCATTTCAAAACGTTTCATAGAATTTAATTTTAAATGATTTTTTTGCATGGACTTTAATCATAACTTTCCCTCTTAACATATATAAATGATATTTTAAGTCTCGTATCATTTCGAATAGTCCCCAATTAAATTTGATTTTTTTGACCGAAACTAGTGTATAATATACTATGATTTTTGACCGAAACTTGCATTTCAAAAAGTTTCATAGAATCTAATTTTTAGATGATTTTATTTTGCATGGACTTCCATCATAACCTTCCCTCTTAACATATTAAAGGATATGTGAAGTCTCGTATCATTTTGAATTGTCCCTATTTAAATTTTATTTTTTTGTGCGAAACTAGTGTATAATATACTATGATTTTTGACCGAAACTTGCATTTCGAAAAGTTTCATAGAATCCAATTTTTAGATGATATTTTGCATTAACTTCCATCATAACCTTCCCTCTTAACATATATAAATGATATGTGAAGTCTCGTATCATTTTGAATAGTCCTTAATTAAATTTGATTTTTCTGACCGAAACTAGTGTATAGTATACTATGATTTTTGACCGAAACTTGCATTTCAAAACGTTTCATAGAATCTAATTTTTAATTGATTTTTTTTATGGACTTCAATCATAACTTTCCCTCTTAACATATATAAATGATATTTTAAGTCTTGTATCATTTCGAATAGTCCCCAATTAAATTTAATTTTTTTGACCGAAAGTAGTGTATAATATACTATGATTTTTGTCCGAAACTTGCATTTCGAAAGGTTTTATTGAATCTAATTTTCGGATGATTTTTTAGAATGGACATCCATCATAACCTTCCAAGGTAAAATATAAAAATGATATGTAAAGTTTCGTATCATTTCGAACAGTCCCCGATTTAATTTGATTTTTGACCGAAACTAGTATAAACTAGTGTATAATATATTATGATTTTATTTACCGAAACTTGTATTAAGAAAATTTTCATAGAATCTAGTTTTAAGATGTTTTTTTTGCATGAACTTCCATCATAACCTTCCCTCTCAACATACATAAATGATCTGAAAAGTCTCGTCTCATTTCAAATAGTCCCCATTTAGTTATGATTTTTTTGACTGAAACTAGTGTATAATATACTATGATTTTTGACCGAAACTTGCATTTAAAAAAGTTTCATAGAATCTAATTTTTAGATGAATTTTTTGCATGGACTTCCGTCATAACCTTCCCTCTTAACATATATAAATGATATGTGAAATCTCGTATCATTTTGAATAGTCCCTAATTAAATTTTATTTTTTTGACCGAAACTAGTGTATAATATACTATGATTTTTGACTAAACTTGCATTTCAAAACGTTTCATAGAATTTAATTTTTAGATGATTTTTTTGCATGGACTTTAATCATAACCTTCCCTCTTAACATATATAAATGATATTTTAAGTCTCGTATCATTTCGAATAGTCCCCAATTAAATTTGATTTTTTTGACCGAAACTAGTGTATAATATACTATGATTTTTGACCGAAACTTGCATTTGAAAAAGTTTCATAGAATCTAATTTTTAGATGATTTTATTTTGCATGGACTTCCATCATAACCTTCCCTCTTAACATATTAATGGATATGTGAAGTCTCGTATCATTTTGAATTGTCCCTATTTAAATTTTATTTTTTTGTACGAAACTAGTGTATAATATACTATGATTTTTGACCGAAACTTGCATTTCGAAAAGTCTCATAGAATCCAATTTTTAGATGATATTTTTGCATTAACTTCCATCATAACGTTCCCTCTTAACATATATAAATGATATGTGAAGTCTCGTATCATTTTGAATAGTCCCTAAATAAATTTGATTTTTCTGACCGAAACTAGTGTATAGTATACTATGATTTTTGACCGAAACTTGCATTTCAAAACGTTTCATAGAATCTAATTTTTAGATGATTTTTTTTATGGACTTCAATCATAACCTTCCCTCTTAACATATATAAATGATATTTTAAGTCTCGTATCATTTCGAATAGTCCCCAATTAAATTTGATTTTTTTGACCGAAACTAGTGTATAATATACTATGATTTTTGACCGAAACTTGCATTTCAAAAAGTTTCATAGAATCTAATTTTTAGATGATTTTATTTTGCATGGACTTCCATCATAACCTTCCCTCTTAACATATTAAAGGATATGTGAAGTCTCGTATCATTTTGAATTGTCCCTATTTAAATTTTATTTTTTTGTGCGAAACTAGTGTATAATATACTATGATTTTTGACCGAAACTTGCATTTCGAAAAGTTTCATAGAATCCAATTTTTAGATGATATTTTTGCATTAACTTCCATCATAACGTTCCCTCTTAACATATATAAATGATATGTGAAGTCTCGTATCATTTTGAATAGTCCCTAATTAAATTTGATTTTTCTGACCGAAACTAGTATATAGTATACTATGATTTTTGACCGAAACTTGCATTTCAAAACGTTTCATAGAATCTAATTTTTAGATGATTTTTTTTATGGACTTCAATCATAACCTTCCCTCTTAACATATATAAATGATATTTTAAGTCTCGTATCATTTCGAATAGTCCCCAATTAAATTTGATTTTTTTGACCGAAACTAGTGTATAATATATTATTATTTTTTGAAAGAAACTTGCATTTCAATAAGTTTCATAGAATATAGTTTTCAGATGATTTTTTTGTATGAAATTCCATCATAACCTTCCCTCTTAACATATATAAATGATATGTGAAGTCTCGTATCATTTTGAATAGTCCCTAATTAAATTTGATTTTTTTGACCGAAACTAGTGTATAATACACTATGATTTTTAACTAAACTTGCATTTCAAAACGTTTCATAGAATTTAATTTTAAATGATTTTTTTGCATGGACTTTAATCATAACTTTCCCTCTTAACATATATAAATGATATTTTAAGTCTCGTATCATTTCGAATAGTCCCCAATTAAATTTGATTTTTTTGACCGAAACTAGTGTATAATATACTATGATTTTTGACCGAAACTTGCATTTCAAAAAGTTTCATAGAATCTAATTTTTAGATGATTTTATTTTGCATGGACTTCCATCATAACCTTCCCTCTTAACATATTAAAGGATATGTGAAGTCTCGTATCATTTTGAATTGTCCCTATTTAAATTTTATTTTTTTGTGCGAAACTAGTGTATAATATACTATGATTTTTGACCGAAACTTGCATTTCGAAAAGTTTCATAGAATCCAATTTTTAGATGATATTTTGCATTAACTTCCATCATAACCTTCCCTCTTAACATATATAAATGATATGTGAAGTCTCGTATCATTTTGAATAGTCCCTAATTAAATTTGATTTTTCTGACCGAAACTAGTGTATAGTATACTATGATTTTTGACCGAAACTTGCATTTCAAAACGTTTCATAGAATCTAATTTTTAGATGATTTTTTTTATGGACTTCAATCATAACCTTCCCTCTTAACATATATAAATGATATTTTAAGTCTCGTATCATTTCGAATAGTCCCCAATTAAATTTAATTTTTTTGACCGAAAGTAGTGTATAATATACTATGATTTTTGTCCGAAACATGCATTTCGAAAGGTTTCATTGAATCTAATTTTCGGATGATTTTTTAGAATGGACATCCATCATAACCTTCCAAGGTAAAATATAAAAATGATATGTAAAGTTTCGTATCATTTCGAACAGTCCCCGATTTAATTTGATTTTTGACCGAAACTAGTATAAACTAGTGTATAATATATTATGATTTTATTTACCGAAACTTGTATTAAGAAAATTTTCATAGAATCTAGTTTTAAGATGTTTTTTTTGCATGAACTTCCATCATAACCTTCCCTCTCAACATACATAAATGATCTGAAAAGCCTCGTCTCATTTCAAATAGTCCCCATTTAGTTATGATTTTTTTGACTGAAACTAGTGTATAATATACTATGATTTTTGACCGAAACTTGCATTTCAAAAAGTTTCATAGAATCTAATTTTTATATGAATTTTTTGCATGGACTTCCGTCATAACCTTCCCTCTTAACATATATAAATGATATGTGAAATCTCGTATCATTTTGAATAGTCCCTAATGAAATTTTATTTTTTTGACCGAAACTAGTGTATAATATACTATGATTTTTGACTAAACTTGCATTTCAAAACGTTTCATAGAATTTAATTTTTAGATGATTTTTTTGCATGGACTTTAATCATAACCTTCCCTCTTAACATATATAAATGATATTTTAAGTCTCGTATCATTTCGAATAGTCCCCAATTAAATTTGATTTTTTTGACCGAAACTAGTGTATAATATACTATGATTTTTGACCGAAACTTGCATTTCAAAAAGTTTCATAGAATCTAATTTTTAGATGATTTTATTTTGCATGGACTTCCATCATAACCTTCCCTCTTAACATATTAATGGATATGTGAAGTCTCGTATCATTTTGAATTGTCCCTATTTAAATTTTATTTTTTTGTGCGAAACTAGTGTATAATATACTATGATTTTTGACCGAAACTTGCATTTCGAAAAGTCTCATAGAATCCAATTTTTAGATGATATTTTTGCATTAACTTCCATCATAACGTTCCCTCTTAACATATATAAATGATATGTGAAGTCTCGTATCATTTTGAATAGTCCCTAATTAAATTTGATTTTTCTGACCGAAACTAGTGTATAGTATACTATGATTTTTGACCGAAACTTGCATTTCAAAACGTTTCATAGAATCTAATTTTTAGATGATTTTTTTATGGACTTCAATCATAACCTTCCCTCTTAACATATATAAATGATATTTTAAGTCTCGTATCATTTCGAATAGTCCCCAATTAAATTTGATTTTTTTGACCGAAACTAGTGTATAATATACTATGATTTTTGACCGAAACTTGCATTTCAAAAAGTTTCATAGAATCTAATTTTTAGATGATTTTATTTTGCATGGACTTCCATCATAACCTTCCCTCTTAACATATTAAAGGATATGTGAAGTCTCGTATCATTTTGAATTGTCCCTATTTAAATTTTATTTTTTTGTGCGAAACTAGTGTATAATATACTATGATTTTTGACCGAAACTTGCATTTCGAAAAGTCTCATAGAATCCAATTTTTAGATGATATTTTTGCATTAACTTCCATCATAACGTTCCCTCTTAACATATATAAATGATATGTGAAGTCTCGTATCATTTTGAATAGTCCCTAATTAAATTTGATTTTTCTGACCAAAACTAGTGTATAGTATACTATGATTTTTGACCGAAACTTGCATTTCAAAACGTTTCATAGAATCTAATTTTTAGATGATTTTTGTTATGGACTTCAATCATAACCTTCCCTCTTAACATATATAAATGATATTTTAAGTCTCGTATCATTTCGAATAGTCCCCAATTAAATTTGATTTTTTTGACCGAAACTAGTGTATAATATATTATTATTTTTTGAAAGAAACTTGCATTTCAATAAGTTTCATAGAATATAGTTTTCAGATGATTTTTTTGTATGAAATTCCATCATAACCTTCCCTCTTAACATATATAAATGATATGTGAAGTCTCGTATCATTTTGAATAGTCCCTAATTAAATATGATTTTTTTGACCGAAACTAGTGTATAATATACTATGATTTTTAACTAAACTTGCATTTCAAAACGTTTCATAGAATTTAATTTTAAATGATTTTTTTGCATGGACTTTAATCATAACCTTCCCTCTTAACATATATAAATGATATTTTAAGTCTCGTATCATTTCGAATAGTCCCCAATTAAATTTTATTTTTTTGACCGAAACTAGTGTATAATATACTATGATTTTTGACCGAAACTTGCATTTCAAAAAGTTTCATAGAATCTAATTTTTAGATGATTTTATTTTGCATGGACTTCCATCATAACCTTCCCTCTTAACATATTAAAGGATATGTGATGTCTCGTATCATTTTGAATTGTCCCTATTTAAATTTTATTTTTTTGTGCGAAACTAGTGTATAATATACTATGATTTTTGACCGAAACTTGCATTTCGAATAGTTTCATAGAATCCAATTTTTAGATGATATTTTGCATTAACTTCCATCATAACCTTCCCTCTTAACATATATAAATGATATGTGAAGTCTCGTATCATTTTGAATAGTCCTTAATTAAATTTGATTTTTCTGACCGAAACTAGTGTATAGTATACTATGATTTTTGACCGAAACTTGCATTTCAAAACGTTTCATAGAATCTAATTTTTAATTGATTTTTTTTTATGGACTTTAATCATAACTTTCCCTCTTAACATATATAAATGATATTTTAAGTCTTGTATCATTTCGAATAGTCCCCAATTAAATTTAATTTTTTTGACCGAAAGTAGTGTATAATATACTATGATTTTTGTCCGAAACTTGCATTTCGAAAGGTTTTATTGAATCTAATTTTCGGATGATTTTTTAGAATGGACATCCATCATAACCTTCCAAGGTAAAATATAAAAATGATATGTAAAGTTTCGTATCATTTCGAACAGTCCCCGATTTAATTTGATTTTTGACTGAAACTAGTATAAACTAGTGTATAATATATTATGATTTTATTTACCGAAACTTGTATTAAGAAAATTTTCATAGAATCTAGTTTTAAGATGTTTTTTTTGCATGAACTTCCATCATAACCTTCCCTCTCAACATACATAAATGATCTGAAAAGTCTCGTCTCATTTCAAATAGTCCCCATTTAGTTATGATTTTTTTGACTGAAACTAGTGTATAATATACTATGATTTTTGACCGAAACTTGCATTTAAAAAAGTTTCATAGAATCTAATTTTTAGATGAATTTTTTGCATGGACTTCCGTCATAACCTTCCCTCTTAACATATATAAATGATATGTGAAATCTCGTATCATTTTGAATAGTCCCTAATTAAATTTTATTTTTTTGACCGAAACTAGTGTATAATATACTATGATTTTTGACTAAACTTGCATTTCAAAACGTTTCATAGAATTTAATTTTTAGATGATTTTTTTGCATGGACTTTAATCATAACCTTCCCTCTTAACATATATAAATGATATTTTAAGTCTCGTATCATTTCGAATAGTCCCCAATTAAATTTGATTTTTTTGACCGAAACTAGTGTATAATATACTATGATTTTTGACCGAAACTTGCATTTCAAAAAGTTTCATAGAATCTAATTTTTAGATGATTTTATTTTGCATGGACTTCCATCATAACCTTCCCTTTTAACATATTAAAGGATATGTGAAGTCTCGTATCATTTTGAATTGTCCCTATTTAAATTTTATTTTTTTGTGCGAAACTAGTGTATAATATACTATGATTTTTGACCGAAACTTGCATTTCGAAAAGTTTCATAGAATCCAATTTTTAGATGATATTTTTGCATTAACTTCCATCATAACGTTCCCTCTTAACATATATAAATGATATGTGAAGTCTCGTATCATTTTGAATAGTCCCTAATTAAATTTGATTTTTCTGACCGAAACTAGTGTATAGTATACTATGATTTTTGACCGAAACTTGCATTTCAAAACGTTTCATAGAATCTAATTTTTAGATGATTTTTTTTATGGACTTCAATCATAACCTTCCCTCTTAACATATATAAATGATATTTTAAGTCTCGTATCATTTCGAATAGTCCCCAATTAAATTTGATTTTTTTGACCGAAACTAGTGTATAATATATTATTATTTTTTGAAAGAAACTTGCATTTTAATAAGTTTCATAGAATATAGTTTTCAGATTATTTTTTTGCATGAACTTCCATCATAACCTTCCCTCTTAACATATATAAATGATATGTGAAGTCTCGTATCATTTTGAATAGTCCCTAATTAAATTTGATTTTTTTGACCGAAACTAGTGTATAATATACTATGATTTTTAACTAAACTTGCATTTCAAAACGTTTCATAGAATTTAATTTTAAATGATTTTTTTGCATGGACTTTAATCATAACCTTCCCTCTTAACATATATAAATGATATTTTAAGTCTCGTATCATTTCGAATAGTTCCCAATTAAATTTGATTTTTTTGACCGAAACTAGTGTATAATATACTATGATTTTTGACCGAAACTTGCATTTCAAAAAGTTTCATAGAATCTAATTTTTAGATGATTTTATTTTGCATGAACTTCCATCATAACCTTCCCTCTTAACATATTAAAGGATATGTGAAGTCACGTATCATTTTGAATTGTCCCTATTTAAATTTTATTTTTTTGTGCGAAACTAGTGTATAATATACTATGATTTTTGACCGAAACTTGCATTTCGAAAAGTTTCATAGAATCCAATTTTTAGATGATATTTTTGCATTAACTTCCGTCATAACCTTCCCTCTTAACATATATAAATGATATGTGAAGTCTCGTATCATTTTGAATAGTCCCTAATTAAATTTGATTTTTCTGACCGAAACTAGTGTATAGTATACTATGATTTTTGACCGAAACTTGCATTTCAAAACGTTTCATAGAATCTAATTTTTAGATGATTTTTTTTATGGACTTCAATCATAACCTTCCCTCTTAACATATATAAATGATATTTTAAGTCTCGTATCATTTCGAATAGTCCCCAATTAAATTTAATTTTTTTGACCGAAAGTAGTGTATAATATACTATGATTTTTGTCCGAAACATGCATTTCGAAAGGTTTCATTGAATCTAATTTTCGGATGATTTTTTAGAATGGACATCCATCATAACCTTCCAAGGTAAAATATAAAAATGATATGTAAAGTTTCGTATCATTTCGAACAGTCCCCGATTTAATTTGATTTTTGACCGAAACTAGTATAAACTAGTGTATAATATATTATGATTTTATTTACCGAAACTTGTATTAAGAAAATTTTCATAGAATCTAGTTTTAAGATGTTTTTTTTGCATGAACTTCCATCATAACCTTCCCTCTCAACATACATAAATGATCTGAAAAGTCTCGTCTCATTTCAAATAGAACCCATTTAGTTATGATTTTTTTGACTGAAACTAGTGTATAATATACTATGATTTTTGACCGAAAATTGCATTTCAAAAAGTTTCATAGAATCTAATTTTTATATGAATTTTTTGCATGGACTTCCGTCATAACCTTCCCTCTTAACATATATAAATGATATGTGAAATCTCGTATCATTTTGAATAGTCCCTAATGAAATTTTATTTTTTTGACCGAAACTAGTGTATAATATACTATGATTTTTGACTAAACTTGCATTTCAAAACGTTTCATAGAATTTAATTTTTAGATGATTTTTTTGCATGGACTTTAATCATAACCTTCCCTCTTAACATATATAAATGATATTTTAAGTCTCGTATCATTTCGAATAGTCCCCAATTAAATTTGATTTTTTTGACCGAAACTAGTGTATAATATACTATGATTTTTGACCGAAACTTGCATTTCAAAAAGTTTCATAGAATCTAATTTTTAGATGATTTTATTTTGCATGGACTTCCATCATAACCTTCCCTCTTAACATATTAAAGGATATGTGATGTCTCGTATCATTTTGAATTGTCCCTATTTAAATTTTATTTTTTTGTGCGAAACTAGTGTATAATATACTATGATTTTTGACCGAAACTTGCATTTCGAAAAGTTTCATAGAATCCAATTTTTAGATGATATTTTGCATTAACTTCCATCATAACCTTCCCTCTTAACATATATAAATGATATGTGAAGTCTCGTATCATTTTGAAGAGTCCTTAATTAAATTTGATTTTTCTGACCGAAACTAGTGTATAGTATACTATGATTTTTGACCGAAACTTGCATTTCAAAACGTTTCATAGAATCTAATTTTTAATTGATTTTTTTTTATGGACTTCAATCATAACTTTCCCTCTTAACATATATAAATGATATTTTAAGTCTTGTATCATTTCGAATAGTCCCCAATTAAATTAAATTTTTTTGACCGAAAGTAGTGTATAATATACTATGATTTTTGTCCGAAACTTGCATTTCGAAAGGTTTTATTGAATCTAATTTTCGGATGATTTTTTAGAATGGACATCCATCATAACCTTCCAAGGTAAAATATAAAAATGATATGTAAAGTTTCGTATCATTTCGAACAGTCCCCGATTTAATTTGATTTTTGACCGAAACTAGTATAAACTAGTGTATAATATATTATGATTTTATTTACCGAAACTTGTATTAAGAAAATTTTCATAGAATCTAGTTTTAAGATGTTTTTTTTGCATGAACTTCCATCATAACCTTCCCTCTCAACATACATAAATGATCTGAAAAGTCTCGTCTCATTTCAAATAGTCCCCATTTAGTTATGATTTTTTTGACTGAAACTAGTGTATAATATACTATGATTTTTGACCGAAACTTGCATTTAAAAAAGGTTCATAGAATCTAATTTTTAGATGAATTTTTTGCATGGACTTCCGTCATAACCTTCCCTCTTAACATATATAAATGATATGTGAAATCTCGTATCATTTTGAATAGTCCCTAATTAAATTTTATTTTTTTGACCGAAACTAGTGTATAATATACTATGATTTTTGACTAAACTTGCATTTCAAAACGTTTCATAGAATTTAATTTTTAGATGATTTTTTTGCATGGACTTTAATCATAACCTTCCCTCTTAACATATATAAATGATATTTTAAGTCTCGTATCATTTCGAATAGTCCCCAATTAAATTTGATTTTTTTGACCGAAACTAGTGTATAATATACTATGATTTTTGACCGAAACTTGCATTTCAAAAAGTTTCATAGAATCTAATTTTTAGATGATTTTATTTTGCATGGACTTCCATCATAACCTTCCCTTTTAACATATTAAAGGATATGTGAAGTCTCGTATCATTTTGAATTGTCCCTATTTAAATTTTATTTTTTTGTGCGAAACTAGTGTATAATATACTATGATTTTTGACCGAAACTTGCATTTCGAAAAGTTTCATAGAATCCAATTTTTAGATGATATTTTTGCATTAACTTCCATCATAACGTTCCCTCTTAACATATATAAATGATATGTGAAGTCTCATATCATTTTGAATAGTCCCTAATTAAATTTGATTTTTCTGACCGAAACTAGTGTATAGTATACTATGATTTTTGACCGAAACTTGCATTTCAAAACGTTTCATAGAATCTAATTTTTAGATGATTTTTTTTATGGACTTCAATCATAACCTTCCCTCTTAACATATATAAATGATATTTTAAGTCTCGTATCATTTCGAATAGTCCCCAATTAAATTTGATTTTTTTGACCGAAACTAGTGTATAATATATTATTATTTTTTGAAAGAAACTTGCATTTTAATAAGTTTCATAGAATATAGTTTTCAGATGATTTTTTTGCATGAACTTCCATCATAACCTTCCCTCTTAACATATATAAATGATATGTGAAGTCTCGTATCATTTTGAATAGTCCCTAATTAAATTTGATTTTTTTGACCGAAACTAGTGTATAATATACTATGATTTTTAACTAAACTTGCATTTCAAAACGTTTCATAGAATTTAATTTTAAATGATTTTTTTGCATGGACTTTAATCATAACCTTCCCTCTTAACATATATAAATGATATTTTAAGTCTCGTATCATTTCGAATAGTCCCCAATTAAATTTGATTTTTTTGACCGAAACTAGTGTATAATATACTATGATTTTTGACCGAAACTTGCATTTCAAAAAGTTTCATAGAATCTAATTTTTAGATGATTTTATTTTGCATGGACTTCCATCATAACCTTCCCTCTTAACATATTAAAGGATATGTGAAGTCACGTATCATTTTGAATTGTCCCTATTTAAATTTTATTTTTTTGTGCGAAACTAGTGTATAATATACTATGATTTTTGACCGAAACTTGCATTTCGAAAAGTTTCATAGAATCCAATTTTTAGATGATATTTTTGCATTAACTTCCATCATAACCTTCCCTCTTAACATATATAAATGATATGTGAAGTCTCGTATCATTTTGAATAGTCCCTAATTAAATTTGATTTTTCTGACCGAAACTAGTGTATAGTATACTATGATTTTTGACCGAAACTTGCATTTCAAAACGTTTCATAGAATCTAATTTTTAGATGATTTTTTTTATGGACTTCAATCATAACCTTCCCTCTTAACATATATAAATGATATTTTAAGTCTCGTATCATTTCGAATAGTCCCCAATTAAATTTAATTTTTTTGACCGAAAGTAGTGTATAATATACTATGATTTTTGTCCGAAACATGCATTTCGAAAGGTTTCATTGAATCTAATTTTCGGATGATTTTTTAGAATGGACATCCATCATAACCTTCCAAGGTAAAATATAAAAATGATATGTAAAGTTTCGTATCATTTCGAACAGTCCCCGATTTAATTTGATTTTTGACCGAAACTAGTATAAACTAGTGTATAATATATTATGATTTTATTTACCGAAACTTGTATTAAGAAAATTTTCATAGAATCTAGTTTTAAGATGTTTTTTTTGCATGAACTTCCATCATAACCTTCCCTCTCAACATACATAAATGATCTGAAAAGTCTCGTCTCATTTCAAATAGTCCCCATTTAGTTATGATTTTTTTGACTGAAACTAGTGTATAATATACTATGATTTTTGACCGAAACTTGCATTTCAAAAAGTTTCATAGAATCTAATTTTTATATGAATTTTTTGCATGGACTTCCGTCATAACCTTCCCTCTTAACATATATAAATGATATGTGAAATCTCGTATCATTTTGAATAGTCCCTAATGAAATTTTATTTTTTTGACCGAAACTAGTGTATAATATACTATGATTTTTGACTAAACTTGCATTTCAAAACGTTTCATAGAATTTAATTTTTAGATGATTTTTTTGCATGGACTTTAATCATAACCTTCCCTCTTAACATATATAAATGATATTTTAAGTCTCGTATCATTTCGAATAGTCCCCAATTAAATTTGATTTTTTTGACCGAAACTAGTGTATAATATACTATGATTTTTGACCGAAACTTGCATTTCAAAAAGTTTCATAGAATCTAATTTTTAGATGATTTTATTTTGCATGGACTTCCATCATAACCTTCCCTCTTAACATATTAAAGGATATGCGAAGTCTCGTATCATTTTGAATTGTCCCTATTTAAATTTTATTTTTTTGTGCGAAACTAGTGTATAATATACTATGATTTTTGACCGAAACATGCATTTCAAAAAGTTTCATAGAATCCAATTTTTAGATGATATTTTTGCATTAACTTTCATCATAACGTTCCCTCTTAACATATATAAATGATATGTGAAGTCTCGTATCATTTTGAATAGTCCCTAATTAAATTTGATTTTTCTGACCGAAACTAGTGTATAGTATACTATGATTTTTGACCGAAACTTGCATTTCAAAACGTTTCATAGAATCTAATTTTTAGATGATTTTTTTTATGGACTTCAATCATAACCTTCCCTCTTAACATATATAAATGATATTTTAAGTCTCGTATCATTTCGAATAGTCCCCAATTAAATTTGATTTTTTTTACCGAAACTAGTGTATAATATACTATGAATTTTGACCGAAACTTGCATTTCGAAAGGTTTCATTGAATCTAATTTTCGGATGATTTTTTAGAATGGACATCCATCATAACCTTCCATGGTAAAATATAAAAATGATATGTGAAGTTTCGTATTATTTCGAACAGTCCCCGATTTAATTTGATTTTTGACCGAAACTAGTATAAAATAGTGTATAATATATTATGATTTTTTTTACCGAAACTTGAATTTAGAAAATTTTCATAGACTCTAGTTTTCAGATGATTTTTTTTGCATGAACTTCCATCATAACCTTCCCTCTTAACATATATAAATGATATGTGAAGTCTCGTATCATTTTGAATAGTCCCTAATTAAATTTGATTTTTTTGACCGAAACTAGTGTATAATATACTATGATTTTTGACTAAACTTGCATTTCAAAACGTTTCATAGAATTTAATTTTTAGATGATTTTTTTGCATGGACTTTAATCATAACCTTCCCTCTTAACATATATAAATGATATTTTAAGTCTCGTATTATTTCGAATAGTCCCCAATTAAATTTGATTTTTTTGACCGAAACTAGTGTATAATATACTATGATTTTTGACCAAAACTTGCATTACGAAAAGTTTCATAGAATCCAATTTTTAGATGATATTTTTGCATGAACTTCCATCATAACCTTCCCTCTTAACATATATAAATGATATGTGAAGTCTCGTATCATTTTGAATAGTCCTTAATTAAATTTGTTTTTTCTGACCGAAACTAGTGTATAGTATACTATGATTTTTGACCGAAACTTGCATTTCAAAACGTTTCATAGAATCTAATTTTTAGATGATTTTTTTATGGACTTCAATCATAACTTTCCCTCTTAACATATATAAATGATATTTTATGTCTCGTATCATTTCGAATAGTCCCCAATTAAATTTAATTTTTTTGACCGAAAGTAGTGTATAATATACTATGAATTTTGACCGAAACTTGCATTTCGAAAGGTTTCATTGAATCTAATTTTCGGATGATTTTTATGCATGGACATCCACCATAACCTTCCATGGTAAAATATAAAAATGATATGTGAAGTTTCGTATCATTTCGAACAGTCCCCGATTTAATTTGATTTTTGACCGAAACTAGTATAAAATAGTGTATAATATATTATGATTTTATTTACCTAAACTTGAATTTAGAAAATTTTCATAGAATCTAGTTTTCAGATGATTTTTTTTGCATGGACTTCAATCATAACCTTCCCCCTCAACATATATAAATGATCTAAAAAGTCTCGTATCATTTCAAATAGTCCCCATTTAATTTTGATTTTTTTTGAATGAAACTAGTGTATAATATGCTATGATTTTTGACCGAAACATGCATTTCGAAAAGTTTCATAGAATCTAATTTTCAGATGATTTTTTTGCATGGACTTCCTTCATAACCTTCCCTCTTAACATATATAAATGATCCGAAAAAGTATCGTATCATTTCAAATAGTCCCCATTTATATTTGATTTTTTGGACCAAAACTAGTGTACAATATACTATAATTTTTGACCGAAACTTGCATTTCTAAAAGTTTCATAGAATCTAATTTTCTGATGATTTTTTGCATGGACATCCATCATAACCTCCCCTCGTAAAATATATATATGATATGTGAAGTTATATATCATATCGAATAGTCCCTGATTTAATTTGATTTTTGACCGAAACTAGTATAAACTAGTGAATAATATTCTATCATTTTTTGACAGAAACTTGCATTTCAATAAGTTTCATAGAATATAGTTTTCAGATGATTTTTTTGCATCGACTTCCATCATAACCTTACCTCTTAACATATATAAATTATCTGAAATGTCGCGTATTATTTGAAATAGTCCCCATTTAAATTTTATTTTTTTGACCGAAACTTGCATTTCAAAAAGTTTCATAGAATCAAATTTTTAAATGGTTTTCTGCATGGACTTCCATCATAACTTTCCCTCTTAACATATATAAATGATATGTGAAGTCTCGTAACATTTTGAATAGTCCCTAATTAAATTTTATTTTTTTGACCGAAACTAGTGTATAATATACTATGATTTTTGACCGAAACTTGCATTTCGAAAAGTTTCATAGAATCCAATTTTTAGATGATTTTTTTGCATGAACTTCCTTCATAACCTTCCCTCTTAACATATATAAATGATATGTGAAGTCTCGTATCATTTTTAATAGTTCTTAATTAAATTTGATTTTTTTGACCGAAACTAGTGTATAATATACTATGATTTTTGACCGAAACTTGCATTTCAAAACGTTTCATAAAATCTAATTTTTAGATGATTTTTTTTATGGACTTCAATCATAACCTTCCCTCTTAACATATATAAATGATATTTTAAGTCTCGTGTCATTTCGAATAGTCCCCAATTAAATTTAAGTTTTTTGACCGAAAGTAGTGTATAATATACTATGATTTTTGTCCGAAACTTGCATTTCGAAAAGTTTCATTGAATCTAATTTTCGGATGATTTTTTTGCATGGGCATCCATCATAACCTTCCAAGGTAAAATATAAAAATGATTTGTAAAGTTTCGTATCATTTCGAACAGTCCCCGATTTAATTTGATTTTTGACCGAAACTAGTATAAACTAGTGTATAATATATTATGATTTTATTTACCGAAACTTGTATTAAGAAAATTTTCATAGAATCTAGTTTTAAGATGTTTTTTTTGCATGAACTTCCATCATAACCTTCCCTCAACATACATAAATGATCTGAAAAGTCTCGTCTCATTTCAAATAGTCCCCATTTAGTTATTATTTTTTTGACTGAAACTAGTGTATAATATACTATGATTTTTGACTGAAACTTGCATTTCAAAACGTTTCATAGAATTTAATTTTTAGATTATTTTTTTGCATGGACTTTAATCATAACCTTCCCTCTTAACATATATAAATGATATTTTAAGTCTCGTATCATTTCGAATAGTCCCCAATTAAATTTGATTTTTTTGACCGAAACTAGTTTATAATATACTATGATTTTTGACCGAAACTTGCATTTCGAAAAGTTTCATAGAATCTAATTTTCAGATGATTTTATTGCATGGTCTTCATTCATATTCTTCCCTCTTAACATATATAAATGATTCGAAAAAGTATCGTCTCATTTCAAATACTCCCCATTTAAATTTGATTTTTTTGACCAAAACTAGTGTATAATATACTATGATTTTTGACCGAAACTTGCATTTCTAAATGTTTCATAGAATCTAATTTTCTGATGATTTTTTGCATGGACATCCATCATAACCTTCCCTCGTAAAATATATAAATGATATGTTAAGTTTTATATCATATCGAACAGTCCCTGATTTAATTTGATTTTTGACCGAAACTAGTATAAACTAGTGTATAATATATTATCATTTTTTGAAAGAAACTTGCATTTCAATAAGTTTCATAGAATATAGTTTTCAGATGATTTTTTTGCATGAACTTCCATCATAATCTTCCCTCTTAACATATATAAATGATATGTGAAGTCTCGTATCATTATGAGTAGTCCTTAATTAAATTTGATTTTTTTGACGAAACTAGTGTATAATATACTATGATTTTTGACCGAAACTTGCATTTTAAAACGTTTCATAGAATCTAATTTTTAGATGATTTTTTTTTATGGACTTCAATCATAACCTTCCTTCTTAACATATATAAATGATATTTTAAGTCTCGTATCATTTCGAATAGTCCCCAATTAAATTTGATTTTTTTGACCGAAACTAGTGTATAATATACTATGATTTTTTACCGAAACTTGCATTTCGAAAAGTTTCATTGAATCTAATTTTCGGATGATTTTTATGCATGGACATCCATCATAACCTTCCATGGTAAAATATAAAAATGATATGTAAAGTTTCGTATCATTTCGAACAGTTCCCGATTTAATTTGATTTTTGACCGAAACTAGTATAAACTAGTGTATAATATATTATGATTTTTTTTACCGAAATTTGTATTTAGAAAATTTTCATAGAATCTAGTTTTCAGATGATTTTTTCTTCATGGACTTCCATCATAACCTTCCCCCTCAACATATATAAATGATCTAAAAAGTCTCGTATCATTTCAAATAGTCCCCATTTAGTTATGATTATTTTGACTGAAACTAGTGTATAATATACTATGATTTTTGACCGAAACTTGCATTTCAAAAAGTTTCATAGAATCTAAATTTTAAATGATTTTTTTGCATGGACTTCCATCATAACCTTCCCTCTTAACATATATAAATGATATGTGAAGTCTCGTATCATTTTGAATAGTCCCTAATTAAATTTTATTTTTTTGACCGAAACTAGTGTATAATATACTATGATTTTAGACCGAAACTTGCATTTCGAAAAGTTTCATAGAATCCAATTTTTAGATGATTTTTGTGCATGAACTTCCATCATAACCTTCCCTCTTAACATATATAAATGATATGTGAAGTCTCGTATCATTTTGAATAGTCCCAAATTAAATTTGATTTTTTTGACCGAAACTAGTGTATAATATACTATGATTTTTGACTGAAACTTGCATTTCAAAACGTTTCATAGAATTTAATTTTTAGATGATTTTTTTGCATGGACTTTAATCATAACCTTCCCTCTTAACATATATAAATGATATTTTAAGTCTCGTATCATTTCGAATAGTCCCCAATTAATTTGGATTTTTTTGACCGAAACTAGTGTATAATATACTATGATTTTTGACCGAAACTTGCATTACGAAAAGTTTCATAGGATCTAATTTTCAAATGATTTTATTGCATGGATTTCCATCATAACCTTCCCTCTTAATATATATAAATGATCCGAAAAATATCGTATCATTTCAAATAGTCCCCATTTAAATTTGATTTTTTTGACCAAAACTAGTGTATAATATACTATGATTTTTGACCGAAACTTGCATTTCTAAAAGTTTCATAGAATCTAATTTTCTGATGATTTTTTGCATGGACATCCATCATAACCTTCCCTCGTAAAATATATAAATGATATGTGAAGTTTTATATCATATCGAACAGTCCCTGATTTAATTTGATTTTTGACCGAAACTAGTATAAACTAGTGTATAATATATTATCATTTTTTGGCTGAAATTTGCATTTCAATAAGTTTCATAGAATTTAGTTTTCAGATGATTTTTTTGCATCGACTTCCATCATAACCTTACCTCTTAACATATATAAATTATCTGAAATGTCGCGTATCATTTGAAATAGTCCCCATTTAAATTTGATTTTTTTGACCGAAACTAGTGTATAATATACTATGATTTTTGACCGAAACTTGCATTTCAAAAAGTTTCATAGAATCTAATTTTTAGATGATTTTATTTTGCATGGACTTCCATCATAACCTTCCCTCTTAACATATTAAAGGATATGTGAAGTCTCGTATCATTTTGAATTGTCCCTATTTGAATTTTATTTTTTTGTGCGAAACTAGTGTATAATATACTATGATTTTTGACCGAAACTTGCATTTCGAAAAGTTTCATAGAATCCAATTTTTAGATGAGTTTTTTGCATGAACTTCCATCATAACCTTCACTCTTAACATATATAAATGATATGTGAAGTCTCGTATCATTTTGAATAGTCCCTAATTAAATTTGATTTTTTTGACCGAAACTAGTGTATAATATACTATGATTTTTGACTGAAACATGCATTTCAATACATTTCATAGAATTTAATTTTTAGATGATTTTTTTGGATAGACTTCAATCATAACCTTCCCTCTTAACATATATAAATTATATTTTAAGTCTCGTATCATTTCGAATAATCCCCAATTAAATTTGATTTTTTTGACCGAAAGTAGTGTATAATATACTATGATTTTTGACCGAAACTTGCATTTCGAAAAGTTTCACTGAATCTAATTTTCGGATGATTTTTTTGCATGGACATCCATCATAACCTTCCCTGGTAAAATATAAAAATGATATGTGAAGTTTCGTATCATTTCGAACAGTCCTCGATTTAATTTGATTTTTCATCGAAACTAGTATAAACTAGTGTATAATATATTATGATTTTTTTTACCGAAACATGTATTTAGAAAAGTTTCATAGAATCTAGTTTTCAGATGATTTTTTTTGCATGGACTTCCATCATAACCTTCCCTCTCAACATATATAAATAATCTGAAAAGTCTCGTATCATTTCAAATAGTCCCCATTTAATTTTGATTTTTTGACTAAAACTAGTGTATAATATACCATGATTTTTGACCGAAACCTGCATTTCAAAAAGTTTCATAGAATCTAATTTTTAGATGATTTTTTTTGCATGGACTTCCATCATAACCTTCCCTCTTAACATATTTAAATGATATGTGAAGTCTCGTATCATTTTGAATAGTCCCTAATTAATGTTTATTTTTTTGACCGAAACTAGTGTATAATATACTATGATTTTTGACCGAAACTTGCATTTCGAAAAGTTTCATAGAATCCAATTTTGATATGATTTTTTTGCATGAACTTCCATCATAACCTTTCCTCTTAACATATATAAATGATATGTGAAGTCTCGTATCATTTTGAATTGTCCCTATTTAAATTTTATTTTTTTAAACCGAAACTAGTGTATAATATACTATGATTTTTGACCGAAACTTGCATTTCAAAACGTTTCATAGAATTTAATTTTTAGATGATTTTTTTGCATTGACTTCAATCATAACCTTCCCTCTTAACATATATAAATGATATTTTAAGTCTCGTATCATTTTGAATAGTCCCCAATTAAATTTGATTTTTTGGACCGAAACTAGTGTATAATATACTATGATTTTTGACCGATACTTGCATTTCGAAAAATTTCATTGAATCTAATTTTCGGATGATTTTTTTGCATGGACATCCATCATAACTTTCCCTGGTAAAATATTAAAATGATATGTGAAGTTTCGTATCATTTCGAACAGTCCCCAATTTAATTTGATTTTTGACCGAAACTAGTATAAACTAGTGTATAATATATTATGATTATTTTTTACCGAAACTTGTATTTAGAAAAGTTTCATAGTATCTAGTTTTCAGATGATTTTTTTTGTATAGACTTCCATCATAACCTTCCCTCTCAACATACATAAATGATCTGAAAAGTCTCGTATCATTTCAAATAGTCCCCATTTAATTTTGATTTGTTTTGACTGAAACTAGAGTATAATATACTATGATTTTTGACCGAAACTTGCATTTCGAAAAGTTTCATAGAATCTAATTTTCAGATGATTTTTTTGCATGGATTTCCATCATAACTTTCCCTCTAAACATATATAAATGATCTGAAAAATATCGTATCATTTCAAATAGTCCCTATTTAAATTTGATTTTTTTTACCAAAACTAGTGTATAATATTCTATGATTTTTGACCAAAACTTGCATTTCTAAAAGTTTCATAGAATCTAATTTTCTGATGATTTTTTGCATGGACATCCATCATAATCTTCCCTCGTAAAATATATAAATGATATGTGAAGTTTTATATCATATCGAACAGTCCCTGATTTAATTTGATTTTAGACCGAAACTAGTATAAACTAGTGTATAATATATTATCATTTTTTGACAGAAACTTGCATTTCAATAAGTTTCATAGAATTTAGTTTTCAGATGATTTTGTTGCATCGACTTCCATCATAACCTTACCTCTTAACATATATAAATTATCTGAAATGTCACGTATTATTTGAAATAGTCCCCTTTTAAATTTGATTTTTTTGACCGAAACTAGTGTATAATATACTATGATTTTTGACCGAAACTTGCATTTCAAAAAGTTTCATAGAATCAAATTTTAGATGATTTTTTTTCATGGACTTTCATCATAACCTTCCTTCTTAACATATATAAATGATATGTGAAGTCTCGTAACATTTTGAATAGTCCCTAATTAAATTTTATTTTTTTGACCGAAACTAGTGTATAATATACTATGATTTTTGACCGAAACTTGCATTTCGAAATGTTTAATAGAATCCAATTTTTAGATGATTTTTTTGCATGAACTTCCATCATAACCTTCCCTCTTAACATATATAAATGATATGTGAAGTCTCGTATCATTTTGAATAGTCCCTAATTAAATTTGATTTTTTTGACCGAAACTAGTGTATAATATACTATGATTTTTGACTGAAACTTGCATTTCAAAAAGTTTCATAGAATCAAATTTTAGATGATTTTTTTTCATAGACTTTAATCATAACCTTCCCTCTTAACATATATAAATGATATTTTAAGTCTCGTATCATTTCGAATAGTCCCCAATTAATTTTGATTTTTTTGACCGAAACTAGTGTATAATATACTATGATTTTTGACCGAAACTTGCATTTTGAAAAGTTTCATAGAATCTAATTTTCGGATGATTTTATTGCATGGATTTCCATCATAACCTTCCCTCTTAACATATATAAATGATCCGAAAAATATCGTATCATTTAAAATAGTCCCCATTTAAATTTGATTTTTTTGACCAAAACTAGTGTATAATATACTATGATTTTTGACCGAAACTTGCATTTCTAAAAGTTTCATAGAATCTAATTTTCTGATGATTTTTTGCATGGACATCCATCATAACCTTCCCTCGTAAAATATATAAATGATATGGGAAGTTTTATATCATATCGAACAGTCCCTGATTTAATTTGATTTTTGACCGAAACTAGTATCAACTAGTGTATAATATATTATCATTTTTTGACTGAAATTTGCATATCAATAAGTTTCATAGAATTTAGTTTTCAGAGATTTTTTTGCATCGAATTCCATCATAACCTTACCTCTTAACATATATAAATTATCTGAAATGTCGCGTATCATTTGAAATAGTCCCCATTTAAATTTGATTTTTTTGACCGAAACTAGTGTATAATATACTATGATTTTAGACCGAAACATGCATTTCAAAAAGATTCATAGAATCTAATTTTTAGATGATTTTTTTTTGCATGGACTGCCATCATAACCTTCCCTCTTAACATATTAAAGGATATGTGAAGTCTCGTATCATTTTGAAAATTCCCTATTTAAATTTTATTTTTTTGTGCGAAACTAGTGTATAATATACTATGATTTTTGACCGAAACTTGCATTTCGAAAAGTTTCATATAATCCAATTTTTAGATGTGTTTTTTGCATGAACTTCCATCATAACCTTCACTCTTAACATATATAAATGATATGTGAAGTCTCGTATCATTTTGAATAGTCCCTAATTAAATTTGATTTTTTTGGACCGAAACTAGTGTATACTATACTATGATTTTTGACCGAAATTTGCATTTCAATACGTTTCATAGAATTTAATTTTTAGATGATTTTTTTTGCATAGACTTCAAACATAACCTTCCCTATTAACATATATAAATGATATTTTAAGTCTCGTATCATTTCGAATAGTCCCCAATTAAATTTGATTTTTTTGACCGAAACTAGTGTATAATATACTATGATTTTTGACCGAAACTTGCATTTCGAAAAGTTTCACTGAATCTAATTTTCGGATGATTTTTTTGCATGGACATCCATCATAACCTTCCCTGGTAAAATATTAAAATGATATGTGAAGTTTCGTATCATTTCGAACAGTCCCCTATTTAATTTGATTTTTGACCGAAACTAGTATAAACAAGTGTATAATATATTATGATTTTTTTTACCAAAACTTGTATTTAGAAAAGTTCATAGAATCTAGTTTTCAGATGATTTTTTTTGCATGGACTTCCTTCATAACCTTCCCTCTCAACATATATAAATGATCTGAAAAGTCTCGTATCATTTCAAATAGTCCCCATTTAATTTTGATTTTGTTGACTGAAACTAGTGTATAATATACTATAATTTTTGACCGAAACATGCATTTCGAAATGTTTCATAGAATCTAATTTTCAGATGATTTTTTGCATGGACTTCCATCATAACCTTCCCTCTTAACATATATAAATGATCCGAAAAAGTATCGAATCATTTCAAATAGTCCCCTTTTAAATTTGATTTTTTTGACCAAAACTAGTGTATAATATACTATGATTTTTGACCGAAACTTGCATTTCTAAAAGTTTCATAGAATCTAATTTTCTGATGACTTTTTGCATGGACATCCATCATAACCTTCCCTCGTAAAATATATATATGATATGTGAAGTTTTATATCATATCGAACATTCCCTGATTTAATTTGATTTTTGACCGAAACTAGTATATACTAGTGTATAATATATTATCATTTTTTGACAGAAACTTGCATTTTAATAAGTTTCATAGAATCTAGTTTTCAGATGAATTTTTTGCATCGACTTCCATCATAACCTTACCTCTTAACATATATAAATTATCTGAAATGTCGTGTATCATTTGAAATAGTCCCCATTTAAATTTGATTTCTTTGACCGAAACTAGTGTATAATATACTATGATTTTTGACCGAAACTTGCATTTCAAAAAGTTTCATAGAATCTAATTTTTATATGATTTTTTTGCATGAACTTCCATCATAACCTTCCCTCTTAACATATATAAATGATATGTGAAGTCTCGTATCATTTTGACTTGTCCCTAATTAAATTTGATTTTTTTGACCGAAACTAGTGTATAATATACTATGATTTTTGACCGAAACTTGCATTTCAAAACGTTTCATTGAATCTAATTTTCGGATGATTTTTTTGCATGGACATCCATCATAACCTTCCCTGGTAAAATATTAAAATGATATGTGAAGTTTCGTATCTTTTCAAACAGTCCCCGATTTAATTTGATTTTTGACCGAAACTAGTATAAACTAGTGTATAATATATTATGATTTTTTTTACCGAAACTTGCATTTAGTAAAGTTTCATAGAATCTAGTTTTCAGATGATTTTTTTTGCATGGACTTCCATCATAACCTTCCCTCTCAATATATATAAATGATCTGAAAATTCTCGTATCATTTGAAATAGTCCCCATTTATTTTTGATTTTTTTGACTGAAACTAGTGTATAATATACAATGACTTTTGACCAAAACTTGCATTTTGAAAATTTAATAGAATCTAATTTTCAGATGATTTTTTTGCATGGACTTCCATCATAACCTTCCCTCTTAACATATATAAATGATCCGAAAAAGTATCGTATATTTTCAAATAGTCCCCATTTAAATTTGATTTTTTTTTACTGAAACTAGTGTATAATATACTATGATTTTTGATCGAAACTTGCATTTCCAAAAGTTTCATAGAATCTAATTTTCAGATGATTTTTTTGCATGGAATTCCATCATAACCTTCCATCTTAACATATATAAATGTTCTGAAAAAGTATCATATCATTTCAAATAGTCCCCATTTAATTTTGATTTTTTTGACTGAAACTATTGTATAATATACTATGATTTTTGACCGAAACATGCATTTCGAAAAGTTTCATATAATCTAATTTTCAGATGATTTTTTTGCATGGACTTCCATCATAACCTTCCCTCTTAACATATATATATGATCCTAAAAAATATCGTATCATTTCAAATAGTCTCCATTTAAATTTGATTTTTTTGACCAAAACTAGTTTATAATATACTATGATTTTTGACAGAAACTTGCATTTCTAAAAGTTTCATAGAATCTAATTTTCTGATGATTTTTTGCTTGGACATCCATCATAACCTTCCCTCGTAAAATATATAAATGATATGTGAAGTTTTATATCATATCGAACAGTCCCTGATTTAATTTGATTTTTGACCGAAACTAGTATAAACTAGTGTATAATATATTATCATTTTTTGACAGAAACATGCATTTCAATAAGTTTCATAGAATCTAGTTTTCAGATGTTTTGTTTTGCATCGACTTCCATCATAACCTTCCCTCTTAACATATATAAATTATCTTAAAAGTCGCATATCATTTGAAATAGTCCCCATTTAAATTTGATTTTTTTGACCGAAACTAGTGTATAATATACTATGATTTTTGACCGAAACATGCATTTCAAAACGTTTCATAGAATCTAATTATTAGATGATTTTTTTGCATGGACTTCAATCATAACCTTCCCTCTTAACATATATAAATGATATTTTAAGTCTCGTATCATTTCGAACAGTCGACAATTAAATTTGATTTTCTTGACCGAAACTAGTGTATAATATACTACGATTTTTGACCGAAACTTGCATTTCGAAAAGTTTCATTGAATCTAATTTTCGGATGATTTTTTTGCATGGACATCCATCATAACCTTCCCTGGTAAAATATTAAAATGATATGTGAAGTTTAGTATCTTTTTGAACAGTCCCCGATTTAATTTGATTTTTGACCGAAATTAGTATAAACTAGTGTATAATATATTATGATTTTTTTTTCCGAAACTTGCATTTAGTAAAGTTTCATAGAATCTAGTTTTCAGATGATTTTTTTTGCATGGACTTCCATCATAACCTTCCCTCTCAATATATATAAATGATCTGAAAAGTCTCGTATCATTTGAAATAGTCCCCATTTATTTTTGATTTTTTTGACTGAAACTAGTGTATAATATACAATGACTTTTGACCAAAACTTGCATTTTGAAAATTTAATAGAATCTAATTTTCAGATGATTTTTTTGCATGGACTTCCATCATAACCTTCCCTCTTAACATATATAAATGATCCGAAAAAGTATCGTATCTTTTCAAATAGTCCCCATTTAAATTTGATTTTTTTTGACTGAAACTAGTGTATAATATACTATGATTTTTGATCGAAACTTGCATTTCCAAAAGTTTCATAGAATCTAATTTTCAGATGATTTTTTTGCATGGAATTCCATCATAACCTTCCATCTTAACATATATAAATGTTCTGAAAAAGTATCATATCATTTCAAATATTCCCCATTTAATTTTGATTTTTTTGACTGAAACTATTGTATAATATACTATGATTTTTGACCGAAACATGCATTTCGAAAAGTTTCATATAATCTAATTTTCAGATGATTTTTTTGCATGGACTTCCATCATAACCATCCCTCTTAACATATATATATATGATCCTAAAAAATATCGTATCATTTCAAATAGTCTCCATTTACATTTGATTTTTTTGACCAAAACTAGTGTATAATATACTATGAATTTTGACAGAAACTTGCATTTCTAAAAGTTTCATAGAATCTAATTTTCTGATGATTTTTTGCATGGACATCCATCATAACTTTCCCTCGTAAAATATATAAATGATATGTGAAGTTTTATATCATTTCGAACTGTCCCTGATTTAATTTGATTTTTGACCGAAACTAGTATAAACTAGTGTATAATATATTATCATTTTTTGACAGAAACTTGCATTTCAATAAGTTTCATAGAATCTAGTTTTCAGATGTTTTGTTTTGCATCGACTTCCATCATAACCTTCCCTCTTAACATATATAAATTATCTGAAAAGTCGCATATCATTTGAAATAGTCCCCATTTAAATTTGATTTTTTTGACCGAAACTAGTGAATAATATAATATGATTTTTGACCGAAACTTGCATTTCAAAAAGTTTCATAGAATATAACTTTTAGATGATTTTTTTGCATGGACTTCCATCATAACCTTCCCTTTTAACATATATAAATGATATGTGAAGTCTCGTATCATTTTGAATAGTCGCCAATTAAATTTTATTTTTTTGACCGAAACTAGTGTATAATATACTATGATTTTTGACGAAACGTGCATTTCGAAAAGTTTCATAGAATCCAATTTTTAGATGATTTTTTTTGCATGAACTTCCATCATAACCTTCCCTCTTAATATATATAAATGATATGTGAAGTCTCGTATCATTTTGAATAGTCCATAATTAAATTTCATTTTTTTAACCGAAACTAGTGTATAATATACTATGATTTTGACCGAAACTTGCATTTCAAAACGTTTCATAGAATCTAATTTTTAGATGATTTTTTTGCATGGACTTCAATCATAACCTTCCCTCTTAACATATATAAATGATATTTTAAGTCATGTATCATTTCGAATAGTCACCAATTAATTTTGATTTTTTTGACCGAAACTAGTGTATAATATACTATGATTTTTGACCGAAACTTGCATTTCGAAAAGTTTCATTGAATCTAATTTTCGGATGATTTTTTTGCATGGACATCCATCATAACCTTCCCTGGTAAAATATTAAAATGATATGTGAAGTTTCGTATCTTTTCGAACAGTCCCCGATTTAATTTGATTTTTGACCGAAACTAGTATAAACTAGTGTATAATATATTATCATTTTTTGACAGAAACATGCATTTCAATAAGTTTCATAGAATCTAGTTTTCAGATGTTTTGTTTTGCATCGACTTCCATCATAACCTTCCCTCTTAACATATATAAATTATCTGAAAAGTCGCATATCATTTGAAATAGTCCCCATTTAAATTTGATTTTTTTGACCGAAACTAGTGTATAATATACTATGATTTTTGACCGAAACTTGCATTTCAAAACGTTTCATAGAATCTAATTATTAGATGATTTTTTTGCATGGACTTCAATCATAACCTTCCCTCTTAACATATATAAATGATATTTTAAGTCTCGTATCATTTCGAACAGTCGACAATTAAAAATTGATTTTTTTGACCGAAACTAGTGTATAATATACTATGATTTTTGACCGAAACTTGCATTTCGAAAAGTTTCATTGAATCTAATTTTCGGATGATTTTTTTGCATGGACATCCATCATAACCTTCCCTGGTAAAATATTAAAATGATATGTGAAGTTTCGTATCTTTTCGAACAGTCCCCGATTTAATTTGATTTTTGACCGAAACTAGTATAAACTAGTGTATAATATATTATGATTTTATTTACCGAAACTTGCATTTTGTAAAGTTTCATAGAATCTAGTTTTCAGATGATTTTTTTTGCATGGACTTCCATCATAACCTTCCCTCTCAATATATATAAATGATCTGAAAAGTCTCGTATCATTTGAAATAGTCCCCATTTATTTTTGATTTTTTTGACTGTAACTAGTGTATAATATACAATGACTTTTGACCGAAACTTGCATTTTGAAAATTTAATAGAATCTAATTTTCAGATGATTTTTTTGCATGGACTTCCATCATAACCTTCCCTCTTAACATATATAAATGATCCGAAAAAGTATCGTATCTTTTCAAATAGTCCCCATTTAAATTTGATTTTTTTTGACTGAAACTAGTGTATAATATACTATGATTTTTGATCGAAACTTGCATTTCCAAAAGTTTCATAGAATCTAATTTTCAGATGATTTTTTTGCATGTAATTCCATCATAACCTTCCATCTTAACATATATAAATGTTCTGAAAAAGTATCATATCATTTCAAATAGTCCCCATTTAATTTTGATTTTTTTGACTGAAACTAGTGTATAATATACTATGATTTTTGACCGAAACATGCATTTCGAAAAGTTTCATATAATCTAATTTTCAGATGATTTTTTTGCATAGACTTCCATCATAACCTTCCCTCTTAACATATATATATGATCCTAAAAAATATCGTATCATTTCAAATAGTCTCCATTTAAATTTGATTTTTTTGACCAAAACTAGTGTATAATATACTATGATTTTTGACAGAAACTTGCATTTCTAAAAGTTTCATAGAATCTAATTTTCTGATGATTTTTTTGCATGGATATCCATCATAAACTTCCCTCGTAAAATATATAAATGATATGTGAAGTTTTATATCATATCGAACAGTCCCTGATTTAATTTGATTTTTGACCGAAACTAGTATAAACTAGTGTATAATATATTATCATTTTTTGACAGAAACATGCATTTCAATAAGTTTCATAGAATCAAGTTTTCAGATGTTTTGTTTTGCATCGACTTCCATCATAACCTTCCCTCTTAACATATATAAATTATCTGAAAAGTCGCATATCATTTGAAATAGTCCCCATTTAAATTTGATTTTTTTGACCGAAACTAGTGTATAATATACTATGATTTTTGACCGAAACTTGCATTTCAAAACGTTTCATAGAATCTAATTATTAGATGATTTTTTTGCATGGACTTCAATCATAACCTTCCATCTTAACATATATAAATGATATTTTAAGTCTCGTATCATTTCGAATTGTCGACAATTAAATTTGATTTTTTTGACCGAAACTAGTGTATAATATACTATGATTTTTGACCGAAACATGCATTTCGAAAAGATTCATTGAATCTAATTTTCGGATGATTTTTTTGCATGGACATCCATCATAACCTTCCCTGGTAAAATATTAAAATGATATGTGAAGTTTCGTATCTTTTCGAACAGTCCCCGATTTAATTTGCTTTTTGACCGAAACTAGCATAAACTAGTATATAATATATTATGATTTTTTTTACCGAAACTTGCATTTAGTAAAGTTTCATAGAATCTAGTTTTCAGATGATTTTTTTTTCATGGACTTCCATCATAACCTTCCCTCTCAATATATATAAATGATCTGAAAAGTCTCGTATCATTTGAAATAGTCCCCATTTATTTTTGATTTTTTTGTCTGTAACTAGTGTATAATATACAATGACTTTTGACCGAAACTTGCATTTTGAAAATTTAATAGAATCTAATTTTCAGATGATTTTTTTGCATGGACTTCCATCATAACCTTCCCTCTTAACATATATAAATGATCCGAAAAAGTATCGTATCTTTTCAAATAGTCCCCATTTAAATTTGATTTTTTTTGACTGAAACTAGTGTATAATATACTATGATTTTTGATCGAAACTTGCATTTCCAAAAGTTTCATAGAATCTAATTTTTAGATGATTTTTTTGCATGGAATTCCATCATAACCTTCCATCTTAACATATATAAATGTTCTGAAAAAGTATGATATCATTTCAAATAGTCCCCATTTAATTTTGATTTTTTTGACTGAAACTAGTGTATAGTATACTATGATTTTTGACCGAAACATGCATTTCGAAAAGATTCATATAATCTAATTTTCAGATGATTTTTTTGCATGGACTTCTATCATAACCTTCCCTCTTAACATATATATATGATCCTAAAAAATATCGTATCATTTCAAATAGTCTCCATTTAAATTTGATTTTTTTGACCAAAACTAGTGTATAATATACTATGATTTTTGACAGAACCTTGCATTTCTAAAAGTTTCATAGAATCTAATTTTCTGATGATTTTTTTGCATGGACATCAATCATAACCTTCCCTCGTAAAATATATAAATGATATGTGAAGTTTTATAACATATCGAACAGTCCCTGATTTAATTTGATTTTTGACCGAAACTAGTATAAACTAGTGCATATCATTTGAAATAGTCCCCATTTAAATTTGATTTTTTTGACCGAAACTAGTGAATAATATAATATGATTTTTGACCGAAACTTGCATTTCAAAAAGTTTCATAGAATATAACTTTTAGATGATTTTTTTGCATGGAGTTCCATCATAACCTTCCCTTTTAACATATATAAATCATATGTGAAGTCTCGTATCATTTTGAATAGTCGCCAATTAAATTTTATTTTTTTGACCGAAACTAGTGTATAATATACTATGATTTTTGACGAAACGTGCATTTCGAAAAGTTTCATAGAATCAAATTTTTAGATGATTTTTTTTGCATGAACTTCCATCATAACCTTCCCTCTTAATATATATAAATGATATGTGAAGTCTCGTATCATTTTGAATAGTCCATAATTAAATTTCATTTTTTTAACCGAAACTAGTGTATAATATACTATGATTTTGACTGAAACTTGCATTTCAAAACGTTTCATAGAATCTAATTTTTAGATGATTTTTTTGCATGGACTTCAATCATAACCTTCCCTCTTAACATATATAAATGATATTTTAAGTCATGTATCATTTCGAATAGTCACCAATTAATTTTGATTTTTTTGACCGAAACTAGTGTATAATATACTATGATTTTTGACCGAAACATGCATTTCGAAAAGTTTCATTGAATCTAATTTTCGGATGATTTTTTTGCATGGACATCCATCATAACCTTCCCTGGTAAAATATTAAAATGATATGTGAAGTTTCGTATCTTTTCGAACAGTCCCAGATTTAATTTGATTTTTGATCGAAACTAGCATAAACTAGTGTATAATATATTTTGATTTTTTTTACCGAAATTTGCATTTAGAAAAGTTTCATAGAATCTAGTTTTCAGATGATTTTTTTGCGTGGACATCCATTATAACCTTCCCTCTCAACATATATAAATGATCTGAAAAGTCTCGTATCATTTCAAATAGTCCCCATTTAATTTTGATTTTTTTGACTGAAACTAGTGTATAATATACTATGATTTTTGACCGAAACATGCATTTCAAAAAGTTTCATGGAATCTAATTTTCTGATGATTTTTTTGCATGGACTTCCATCATAACCTTCCCTCTTAACATATATAAATGATATGTGAAGTCTCATATCATTTTGAATAGTCCCAAATTAAATTTTATTTTTTTGACCGAAACTAGTGTATAATATACTATGATTTTTGACCGAAACTTGCATTTCGAAACGTTTCATAGAATCCAATTTTTAGATGATTTTTTTGCATGAACTTCCATCATAACCTTCCCTCTTAACATATATAAATAATATGTGAAGTCTCGTATCATTTTTAATAGTCCCTAATTAAATTTGATTTTTTTGACCGAAACTAGTGTATAATATACTATGATTTTTGACCGAAACATGCATTTCAAAACGTTTCATAGAATTTAATTTTTAGATGATTTTTTTGCATGGACTTTAATCATAACCTTCCCTCTTAACATATATAAATGATATTTTAAGTCTCGTATCATTTTGAATAGTTCCCAATTAAATTTGATTTTTTTGACCGAAACTAGTGTATAATATACTATGATTTTTGACCGAAACTTGCATTTCGAAAAGTTTCATAGAATCTAATTTTCCGTTGATTTTTTGTATGGAATATCCATCATAACCTTCCCTCTTAAAATATGTAAATGATATGTGATGTTTCGTATCATTTCAAATAGTCCCCATTTAATTTTGATTTTTTAGACTGAAACTAGTGTATAATATACTATGATTTTTGATCGAAACTTGCATTTCAAAAAGTTTCATAGAATTTAATTTTTAGATGATTTTTTTCATGGACTTCCATCATAACCTTCCCTCTTTACATATATAAATGATATGTGAAGTCTCGTATCATTTTGAATACTCCCTAATTAAATCTTATTTTTTTGACCGAAACTAGTGTATAATATACTATGATTTCTGACCGAAACTTGCATTTCGAAAAGTTTCATATAATCTAATTTTCAGATGATTTTTTTGCATGGACTTCCTTCATAACCTTCCCTCTCAACATATTTAAATGATCTGAAAAGTCTCGTATCATTTCAAATAGTCCCCATTTAATTTTGATTTTTTTGACTGAAACTAGTGTATAATATACTATGATTTTTGATCAAAACTTGCATTTCGAAATGTTTCATAGAATCCAATTTTTAGATGATTTTTTTGCATGAACTTCCATCATAACCTTCCCTCTTAACATATATAAATGATATGTGAAGTCTCGTATCATTTTGAATAGTCCCTAATTAAATTTGATTTTTTTGACCGAAACAATTGTATAATATACTATGATTTTTGACTGAAACTTGCATTTCAAAACGTTTCATAGAATTTAATTTTTAGATGATTTTTTTGCATGGACTTTAATCATAACCTTCCCTCTTAACATATATAAATGATATTTTAAGTCTCGTATCATTTCGAATAGTCCACAATTAATTTTGATTTTTTTTTCCGAAACTAGTGTATAATATACTATGATTTTTGACCGAAACTTGCATTTCGAAAAGTTTCATAGAATCTAATTTTCGGATGATTTTATTGCATGGATTTCCATCATAACCTTCCCTCTTAACATATATAAATGATCCGAAATATATTGTATCATTTCAAATAGTCCCCATTTAAATTTGATTTTTTTGACCAAAACTAGTGTATAATATACTATGATTTTTAACCGAAACTTACATTTCTAAAAGTTTCATAGAATCTAATTTTCTGATGATTTTTTGCATGGACATCCATCATAACCTTCCCTCATAAAATATATAAATGATATGGGAAGTTTAATATCATATCAAACAGTCCCTGATTTAATTTGATTTTTGACCGAAACTAGTATCAACTAGTGTATAATATATTATCATTTTTTGACTGAAATTTGCATATCAATAAGTTTCATAGAATTTAGTTTTCAGATGTTTTTTTTGCATCGAGTTCCATCATAACCTTACCTCTTAACATATATAAATTATCTGAAAATCATTTGAAATAGTCCCCATTTAAATTTGATTTTTTTGACCGAAACTAGTGTATAATATACTATGATTTTTGACCGAAAATTGCATTTCAAAAAGTTTCATAGAATCTAATTTTTAGATGATTTTTTTTTTGCATGGACTTCCATCATAACCTTCCCTCTTAACATATTAAAGGATATGTGAAGTCTCGTATCATTTTGAATTGTCCCTATTTAAATTTTATTTTTTTGTGCGAAATTAGTGTATAATATACTATGATTTTTGACCGAAACTTGCATTTCGAAAAGTTTCATAGAATCCAATTTTTAGATGAGTTTTTTGCATGAACTTCCATCATAACCTTCACTCTTAACATATATAAATGATATGTGAAGTCTCGTATCATTTTGAATAGTCCCTAATTAAATTTGATTTTTTTTGACCGAAACTAGTGTATAATATACTATGATTTATGACCGAAACTTGCATTTCGAAAAGTTTCACTGAATCTAATTTTCGGATGATTTTTTTGAATGGACATCCATCATAACCTTCCCTGATAAAATATAAAAATGATATGTGAAGTTTCGTATCATTTCGAACAGTCCCCGATTTAATTTGATTTTTGACCGAAACCAGTATAAACTAGTGTATAATATATTATGATTTTTTTTTACCGAAACTTGTATTTAGAAAAGTTTCATAGAATCTAGTTTTCAAATGATTTTTTTTGCATGGACTTCCATCATAACCTTCCCTCTACACATTTATAAATGATCTAAAAAGTCTCGTATCATTTCAAATAGTCCCCATTTAATTTGATTTTTTGACTAAAACTAGTGTATAATATACCATGATTTTTGACCGAAACTTGCATTTCAAAAAGTCTCATAGAATCTAATTTTTAGATGATTTTTTTGCATGGACTTCATTCATAAACTTCCCTCTTAACATATTTAAATGATATGTGAAGTCTCGTATCATTTTGAATAGTCCCTAATTAAATTTGATTTTTTTAACCGAAACTAGTGTATAATATACTATGATTTTTGACCGAAACTTGCATTTCAAAACGTTTCATAGAATTTAATTGTTAGATGATTTTTTTGCATTGACTTCAATCATAACCTTCCCTCTTAACATATATAAATGATATTTTAAGTCTCGTATCATTTCGAATAGTCCCCAATTAAATTTGATTTTTTGACCGAAACTAGTGTATAATATAATATGATTTTTGACCGAAACTTGCATTTCGAAAAGTTTCATTGAATCTAAGTTTCGGATGATTTATTTGCATGGACATCCATCATAACCTTCCCTGGTAAAATATTAAAATGATATGTGAAGTTTCGTATCATTTCGAACAATCCCCGATTTAATTTGATTTTTGACCGAAACTAGTATAAACTAGTGTATAATATATTATGATTTTTTTTACCGAAACTTGTATTTAGAAAAGTTTCATTGTATCTAGTTTTCAGATGATTTTTTTTGTATAGACTTCCATCATAACCTTCCCTCTCAACATATATAAATGATCTGAAAAATCTCGTATCATTTCAAATAGTCCCCATTTAATTTTGATTTTTTTGACTGAAACTAGTGTATAATATACTATGATTTTTGACCGAAACTTGCATTACGAAAAGTTTCATAGAATCTAATTTTCAGATGATTTTTTTGCATGGATTTCCATCATAACCTTCCCTCTTTACATATATAAATGATCCGAAAAATATCGTATCATTTCAAATAGTCCCCATTTAAATTTGATTTTTTTGACCAAAACTAGTGTATAATATACTATGATTTTTGACCGAAACTTGCATTTCTAAAAGTTTCATAGAATCTAATTTTCTGATGATTTTTTGCATGGACATCCATCATAACCTTCCCTCGTAAAATATATAAATGATATCTGAAGTTTTATATAATATCGAACAGTCCCTGATTTAATTTGATTTTTGACCGAAACTAGTATAAACTAGTGTATAATATATTTTCATTTTTTGACTGAAATTTGCATTTAAATAAGTTTCATAGTATTTAGTTTTCAGATGATTTTTTTGCATCGACTTCCATCATAACCTTACCTCTTAACATATATAAATTATCTGAAATGTCGCGTATCATTTGAAATAGTCCCCATTTAAATTTGATTTTTTTGACCGAAACTAGTGTATAATATACTATGATTTTTGACCGAAAATTGCATTTCAAAAAATTTCATAGAATCTCATTTTTAGATGATTTTTTTTTGCATGGACTTCCATCATAACCTTCCCTCTTAACATATATAAAGGATATGTGAAGTCTCGTATCATTTTGAATTGTGCCTAATTAAATTTTATTTTTTTGTGCGAAACTAGTGTATAATATACTATGATTTTTGACCGAAACTTGCATTTCGAAAAGTTTCATAGAATCCAATTTTTAGATGAGTTTTTTGCATGAACTTCCATCATAACCTTCGCTCTTAACATATATAAATGATATGTGAAGTCTCGTGTCATTTTGAATAGTCCCTAATTAAATTTAATTTTTTTTGACCAAAACTAGTGTATAATATACTATGATTTTTGACCGAAACTTGTATTTCAATACGTTTCATAGAACTTAATTTTTAGATGATTTTTTTGCATAGACTTCAATCATAACCTTCCCTCTTAACATATATAAATGATATTTTAAGTCTCGTATCATTTCGAATAGTCCCCAATTAAATTTGATTTTTTTGACCGAAACTAGTGTATAATATAATATGATTTTTGACCGAAACTTGCATTTCGAAAAGTTTCATTGAATCTAATTTTTGGATGATTTTTTTTGCATGGACATCCATCATAACCTTCCCTGGTAAAATATTAAAATGATATGTGAAGTTTCGTATCATTTCGAACAGTCCCCGATTTAATTTGATTTTTGACCGAAACTAGTATAAACAAGTGTATAATATATTATGATTTTTTCACCAAAACTTGTATTTAGAAAAGTTTCATAGAATCTAGTTTTCAGATGATTTTTTTTGTTTGGACTTCCATCATAACCTTCCCTCTCAACATATATAAATGATATGAAAAGTCTCAGATCATTTCAAATAGTCCCCATTTAATTTTGATTTTTTTGACTGAAACTTGTGTATAATATACTATAAATTTTGACCGAAACATGCATTTCGAAATGTTTCATAGAATCTAATTTTAAGATGATTTTTTGCATGGACTTCCATCATAACCTTCCCTCTTAACATATATAAATGATCCGAAAAAGTATCGAATCATTTCAAATAGTCCCCTTTTAAATTTGATTTTTTTGACCAAAACTAGTGTATAATATACTATGATTTTTGACCGAAACTTGCATTTCTAAAAGTTTCATAGAATCTAATTTTCTGATGATTTTTTGCATGGACATCCATCATAACCTTCCCTCGTAAAATATATAAATGATATGTGAAGTTTTATATCATATCGAACAGTCCCTGATTTAATTTGATTTTTGAGCGAAACAAGTATAAACTAGTATAAATGATTTAATTTGATTTTTGAGCGAAACTAGTATAATATATTATCATTTTTTGACAGAAACTAGCATTTCAATAAGTTTCATAGAATCTAGTTTTCAGATGATTTTTTTTGCATCGACTTCCATCATAACCTTCCCTCTTAACATATATAAATTATCTGAAAAGTCGCATATCATTTGAAATAGTCCGCATTTAAATTTGATTTTTTTGACCGAAACTAGTAAATAATATAATATGATTTTTGACCGAAACTTGCATTTCAAAAAGTTTCATAGAATCTAACTTTTAGATGATTTTTTTGCATGGACTTCCATCATAACCTTCCCTCTTAACATATATAAATGATATGTGAAGTCTCGTATCATTTTGAATAGTCCCCAATTAAATTTTATTTTTTTGACCGAAACTAGTGTATAATATACTATGATTTTTGACGAAACTTGCATTTCGAAAAGTTTCGAAAACTAGTGTACTATGATTTTGAGTGAAACTTGCATTTCAAAACGTTTCATAGAATCTAATTTTTAGATGATTTTTTTGCATGGACTTCAATCATAACCTTCCCTCTTAACATATATAAATGATAATTTAAGTCATGTATCATTTCGAATAGTCACCAATTAATTTTGATTTTTTTGACCGAAACTAGTGTATAATATACTATGATTTTTGACCGAAACTTGCATTTCGAAAAGTTTCATTGAATCTAATTTTCGGATGATTTTTTTGCATGGACATCCATCATAACCTTCCCTGGTAAAATATTGAAATGATATGTGAAGTTTCGTATCATTTCGAACAGTCCCCGATTTAATTTGATTTTTGATCGAAACTAGCATAAACTAGTGTATAATATATTTTGATTTATTTTACCGAAACTTGCATTTAGAAAAGTTTCATAGAATCTAGTGTTCAGATGATTTTTTTGCATGGACTTCCATTATAACCTTCCCTCTCAACATATGTAAATGATCTGAAAAGTCTCGTATTATTTCAAATAGTCCCCATTTAATTTTGATTTTTTTGACGGAAACGAGTGTATAATATACTATGATTTTTGACCGAAACTTGCATTTCAAAAAGTTTCATAGAATCTAATTTTTAGATGATTTTTTTGCATGGACTTTCATCATAACCTTCCCTCTTAACATATATAAATGATATGTGAATTCTCGTATCATTTTGAATAGTCCGTAATTAAATTTTATTTTTTTGACCGAAACTAGTGTATAATATACTATGATTTTTTACCGAAACTTGAATTTCGAAAAGTTTCATAGAATCCAATTTTTAGATAATTTTTTTGCATGAACTACCATTATAACCTTCCCTCTTAACATATATAAAAGATATGTGAAGTCTCGTATCATTTTGAATAGTCCGTAATTAAATTTGATTTTTTTGACTGAAACTAGTGTATTATATACTATGATTTTTGACCGAAACTTGCATTTCAAAACGTTTTATAGAATCTAGTTTTCAGATGATTTTTTTTGCATGGACTTCCCTCATAACCTTCCCTCTCAACATATTTAAATGATCTGAAAAGTCTCGTATCATTTTAAATTGTCCCCATTTAATTTTGATATTTTTGACTGAAACTAGTGTATAATATACTTTGATTTTTGACCGAAACTTGCATTTCGAAAAGTTTCATAGGATCTAATTTTCAGATGATTTTTTTGCATGGACTTCCATCATAACCTTCCCTCTTAACATATATAAATGATCCGAAAAAGTATCGTATCATTTCAAATAGTCCCCATTTAAATTTGTTTTTTTTGACCAAAACTAGTGTATAATATACTATGATTTTTGACCGAAACTTGCATTTCTAAAAGTTTCATAGATTCTAATTTCTGATGATTTTTTGCATGGACATCCATCATAACCTTCCCTCGTAAATTATATAAATGATATGTGAAGTTTTATATCATATCGAAAAGTCCCTGATTTAATTTGATTTTTGACCGAATCTAGTATAAACTAGTGTATAATATATTATAATTTTTTGACAGAAACTAGCATTTCATTAAGTTTCATAGAATCTAGTTTTCAGATGATTTTTTTGCATCGACTTCCATCATAACCTTCCCTCTTAACATAAATAAATTTTATGAAAAGTCGCGTATCATTTGAATTAGTTGCCATTTAAATTTGATTTTTTTAGACCGAAACAAGTGTATAATATACTATGATTTTTGACCGAAACTTGCATTTCAAAAAGTTTCATAGAATCAAATTTTTAGATGATTTTTCTGCATGGACTTCCATCATAACCTTCCCTCTTAACATATATATATCATATGTGAAGTCTCGTAACATTTTGAATAGTCCTTAATTAAATTTGATTTTTTTGACCGAAACTAGTGTATAATATACTGTGATTTTTGACCGAAACTTGCATTTCAAAACGTTTCATAGAATCTAATTTTTAGATGATTTTTTTATGGACTTCAATCATAACCTTTCCTCTTAACATATATAAATGATATTTTAAGTCTCGTATCATTTCGAATAGTTCCCAATTAAATTTGATTTTTTTGACCGAAACTAGTGTATAATATACTATGATTTTTGACCGAAACTTGCATTTCGAAAAGTTTCATTGAATCTAATTTTCCGATGAATTTTTTGCATGGACATCCATCATAACCTTCCCGGGTAAAATATTAAAATGATATGTGAAGTTTCATATCATTTCGAACAGTCCACGATTTAATTTGATTTTTGACCGAAACTAGTATAAACTAGTGTATAATATATTATCATTTTTTTTACCGAAACTTGTATTTAGAAAAGTTTCATAGAATCTAGTTTTCAGATGATTTTTTTTTCCTGGACTTCCATCATAACCTTCCCTCACAACATATATAAATGATCTGAAAAGTCTCGTATCATTTCAAATAGTCCCCATTTAATTTTGATTTTTTTGACTGAAACTAGTGTATAATATACTATGATTTTTGACCGAAACTTGCATTTCGAAAAGTTTCATAGAATCTAATTTTTAGATGATTTTTTTGCATGGACTTTCATCATAACCTTCCCTCTTAACATATATAAATGATATGTGAAGTCTCGTATCATTTTGAATAGTCCGTAATTAAATTTTATTTTTTTGACCGAAACTAGTGTATAATATACTATGATTTTTGACCGAAACTTGAATTTCGAAAAGTTTCATAGAATCCAATTTTTAGATGATTTTTTTGCATGAACTACCATTATAACCTTCCCTCTTAACATATATAAAAGATATGTGAAGTCTCGTATCATTTTGAATAGTCCTTAATTAAATTTAATTTTATTGACCGAAACTAGTGTATTATATACTATGATTTTTGACCGAAACTTGCATTTCAAAACGTTTCATAGAATCTAGTTTTCAGATGATTTTTTTTGCATGGACTACCATCATAACCTTCCCTCTCAACATATATAAATGATCTGAAAAGTCTCGTATCATTTTAAATAGTCCCCATTTAATTTTGATATTTTTGACTGAAACTAGTGTATAATATACTTTGATTTTTGACCGAAACTTGCATTTCGAAAAGTTTCATAGCATCTAATTTCATATGATTTTTTTGCATGGACTTCCATCATAACCTTCCCTCTTAACATTTATAAATGATCCGAAAAAGTATCGTATCATTTCAAATAGTCCCCATTTAAATTTGTTTTTTTTTACCAAAACTAGTGTATAATATACTATGATTTTTGACCGAAACTTGCATTTCTAAATGTTTCATAGAATCTAATTTTCGGATGAATTTTTTGCATGGACATCCATCATAACCTTCCCGGGTAAAATATTAAAATGATATGTGAAGTTTCATATCATTTCGAATAGTCCCCGATTTAATTTGATTTTTGACCGAAACTAGTATAAACTAGTGTATAATATATTATCATTTTTTTTACCGAAACTTGTATTTAGAAAAGTTTCATAGAATCTAGTTTTCAGATGATTTTTTTTTCCTGGACTTCCATCATAACCTTCCCTCTCAACATATATAAATGATCTGAAAAGTCTCGTATCATTTCAAATAGTCCCCATTTAATTTTGATTTTTTTGACTGAAACTAGTGTATAATATACTATGATTTTTGACCGAAACTTGCATTTCGAAAAGTTTCATAGAATCTAATTTTTAGATGATTTTTTTGCATGGACTTTCATCATAACCTTCCCTCTTAACATATATAAATGATATGTGAAGTCTCGTATCATTTTGAATAGTCCGTAATTAAATTTTATTTTTTTGACCGAAACTAGTGTATAATATACTATGATTTTTGACCGAAACTTGAATTTCGAAAAGTTTCATAGAATCCAATTTTTAGATGATTTTTTTGCATGAACTACCATTATAACCTTCCCTCTTAACATATATAAAAGATATGTGAAGTCTCGTATCATTTTGAATAGTCCTTAATTAAATTTAATTTTATTGACCGAAACTAGTGTATTATATACTATGATTTTTGACCGAAACTTGCATTTCAAAACGTTTCATAGAATCTAGTTTTCAGATGATTTTTTTTGCATGGACTACCATCATAACCTTCCCTCTCAACATATATAAATGATCTGAAAAGTCTCGTATCATTTTAAATAGTCCCCATTTAATTTTGATATTTTTGACTGAAACTAGTGTATAATATACTTTGATTTTTGACCGAAACTTGCATTTCGAAAAGTTTCATAGCATCTAATTTCATATGATTTTTTTGCATGGACATCCATCATAACCTTCCCTCGTAAAATATATAAAAGATATGTGAAGTTTTATATCATATCGAACAGTCCCTAATTTAATTTGATTTTTGACCGAAACTAGTATAAACTAGTGTATAATATATTATCATTTTTTGAAAGAAACTTGCATTTCAATAAGTTTCATAGAATATAGTTTTCAGATGATTTTTTTGCATCGACTTCCATCATAACCTTACCTCTTAACATATATAAATTATCTAAAATGTCGCGTATCATTTGAAATGGTCCCCATTTAAATTTGATTTTTTCGACCGAAACTAGTGTATAATATACTATGATTTTTGACCGAAACTTGCATTTCAAGAAGTTTCATAGAATCTAATTTTTAGATGATTTTTCTGCATGGACTTCCCTCATAACCTTCCCTCTTAACATATATAAATGATATCTGAAGTCTCGTAACATTTTGAATAGTCCCTAATTAAATTTTATTTTCTTGACCGAAACTAGTGTATAATATACTATGATTTTTGACCGAAACTTGCATTTCGAAAAGTTTCATAGAATCCAATTTTTAGATATTTTTTTTGCATGAACTTCCATCATAACCTTCCCTCTTAACATATATAAATGATATGTGAAGTCTCGTATCATTTTGAATAGTCCTTAATTAAATTTTATTTTTTTGACCGAAACTAGTGTATTATATACTATGATTTTTGACCGAAACTTGCATTTCAAAACGTTTCATAGAATCTTGTTTTCAGATGATTTTTTTTGCATGGACTACCATCATAACCTTCCCTCTCAACATATATAAATGATCTGAAAAGTCTCGTATCATTTCAAATAGTCCCCATTTAATTTTGATTTTTTGACTAAAACTAGTGTATAATATACCATGATTTTTGACCGAAACTTGCATTTTGAAAAGTTTCATAGAATATAATTTTTAGATGATTTTTTTGCATGGACTTCCATCATAACCTTCCCTCTTAACATATTTAAATGATATGTGAAGTCTAGTATCATTTTGAATAGTCCCTAATTAAAGTTTATTTTTTTGACCGAAACTAGTGTATAATATACTATGATTTTTGACCGAAACTTGCATTTCGAAAAGTTTCATAGAATCCAATTTTTAGATGATTTTTTTGCATGAACTTCCATCATAACCTTTCCTCTTAACATATATAAATGATATGTGAAGTCTCGTATCATTTTGAATAGTCCCTAATTAAATTTGATTTTTGTAACCGAAACTAGTGTATAATATACTATGATTTTTGACCGAAACTTGCATTTCAAAACGTTTCATAGAATTTAATTTTTAGATGATTTTTTTGCCTTGACTTCAATCATAACCTTCCCTCTTAACATATATAAATGATATTTTAAGTCTCGTATCATTTCAAATAGTCCCCAATTAAATTTGATTTTTTTGACCGAAACTAGTGTATAATATACTATGATTTTTGACCGAAACATGCATTTCGAAAAGTTTCATTGAATCTAATTTTCAGATGATTTTATTGCATGGCCTTCCTTCATAACCTTCCCTCTTAACATATATAAATGATCCGAAAAAGTATCGTATCATTTCAAATAGTCCCCATTTAAATTTGATTTTTTTGACCAAAACTAGTGTATAATATACTATGATTTTTGACCGAAACTTGCATTTCTAAATGTTTCATAGAATCTAATTTTCTGATGATTTTTTGCATAGACATCCATCATAACCTTCCCTCGTAAAATATTTAAAAGATATGTGAAGTTTTATATCATATCGAACAGTCCCTGATTTAATTTGATTTTTGACCGAAACTAGTATAAACTATTGTATAATATATTATCATTTTTTGAAAGAAACTTGCATTACAATAAGTTTCATAGAATATAGTTTTCAGATGATTTTTTTGCATCGACTTCCATCATAACCTTACCTCTTAACATATATAAATTATCTGAAATGTCGCGTATCATTTGAAATAGTCCCCATTTAAATTTGATTTTTTCGACCGAAACTAGTGTATAATATACTATGATTTTTGACCGAAACTTGCATTTCAAGAAGTTTCATAGAATCTAATTTTTAGATGATTTTTCTGCATGGACTTCCCTCATAACCTTCCCTCTTAACATATATAAATGATATCTGAAGTCTCGTAACATTTTGAATAGTCCCTAATTAAATTTTATTTTCTTGACCGAAACTAGTGTATAATATACTATGATTTTTGACCGAAACTTGCATTTCGAAAAGTTTCATAGAATCCAATTTTTAGATATTTTTTTTGCATGAACTTCCATCATAACCTTCCCTCTTAACATATATAAATGATATGTGAAGTCTCGTATCATTTTGAATAGTCCTTAATTAAATTTGATTTTTTTGACCGAAACTAGGGTATAATATACTATGATTTTTGACCGAAACTTGCATTTCAAAACGTTTCATAGAATCTAATTTTTAGATTATTTTTTTTATGGACTTCAATCATAACCTTCCCTCTTAACATATATAAATGATATTTTAAGTCTCGTATCATTTCGAATAGTCTCCAATTAAATTTGATTTTTTTGACCGAAACTAGTGTATAATATACTATGATTTTTGACCGAAACTTGCATTTCGAAAAGTTTCATTGAATCTAATTTTCGGATGATTTTTTTGCATGGGCATCCATCATAACCTTCCATGGTAAAATATAAAAATGATATGTGAAGTTTCGTATCATTTCGAACAGTCCCCGATTTAATTTGATTTTTGACCGAAACTAGTATAAACTAGTGTATAATATATTATGATTTTTTTTACCGAAACTTGTATTTAGAAAAGTTTCATAGAATCTAGTTTTCAGATGATTTTTATTGCATGGACTTCCATCATAACCTTCCCTCTCAACATATATAAATGATCTGAAAAGTCTCGTATCATTTCAAATAGTCCCCATTTAATTTTGATTTTTTGACTAAAACTAGTGTATAATATACCATGATTTTTGACCGAAACTTGCATTTTGAAAAGTTTCATAGAATATAATTTTTAGATGATTTTTTTGCATGGACTTCCATCATAACCTTCCCTCTTAACATATTTAAATGATATGTGAAGTCTCGTATCATTTTGAATAGTCCCTAATTAAAGTTTATTTTTTTGACCGAAACTAGTGTATAATATACTATGATTTTTGACCGAAACTTGCATTTCGAAAAGTTTCATAGAATCCAATTTTTAGATGATTTTTTTGCATGAACTTCCATCATAACCTTTCCTCTTAACATATATAAATGATATGTGAAGTCTCGTATCATTTTGAATAGTCCCTAATTAAATTTGATTTTTGTAACCGAAACTAGTGTATAATATACTATGATTTTTGACCGAAACTTGCATTTCAAAACGTTTCATAGAATTTAATTTTTAGATGATTTTTTTGCCTTGACTTCAATCATAACCTTCCCTCTTAACATATATAAATGATATTTTAAGTCTCGTATCATTTCGAATAGTCCCCAATTAAATTTGATTTTTTTGACCGAAACTAGTGTATAATATACTATGATTTTTGACCGAAACATGCATTTCGAAAAGTTTCATTGAATCTAATTTTCAGATGATTTTATTGCATGGCCTTCCTTCATAACCTTCCCTCTTAACATATATAAATGATCCGAAAAAGTATCGTATCATTTCAAATAGTCCCCATTTAAATTTGATTTTTTTGACCAAAACTAGTGTATAATATACTATGATTTTTGACCGAAACTTGCATTTCTAAATGTTTCATAGAATCTAATTTTCTGATGATTTTTTGCATAGACATCCATCATAACCTTCCCTCGTAAAATATTTAAAAGATATGTGAAGTTTTATATCATATCGAACAGTCCCTGATTTAATTTGATTTTTGACCGAAACTAGTATAAACTATTGTATAATATATTATCATTTTTTGAAAGAAACTTGCATTACAATAAGTTTCATAGAATATAGTTTTCAGATGATTTTTTTGCATCGACTTCCATCATAACCTTACCTCTTAACATATATAAATTATCTGAAATGTCGCGTATCATTTGAAATAGTCCCCATTTAAATTTGATTTTTTCGACCGAAACTAGTGTATAATATACTATGATTTTTGACCGAAACTTGCATTTCAAGAAGTTTCATAGAATCTAATTTTTAGATGATTTTTCTGCATGGACTTCCCTCATAACCTTCCCTCTTAACATATATAAATGATATCTGAAGTCTCGTAACATTTTGAATAGTCCCTAATTAAATTTTATTTTCTTGACCGAAACTAGTGTATAATATACTATGATTTTTGACCGAAACTTGCATTTCGAAAAGTTTCATAGAATCCAATTTTTAGATATTTTTTTTGCATGAACTTCCATCATAACCTTCCCTCTTAACATATATAAATGATATGTGAAGTCTCGTATCATTTTGAATAGTCCTTAATTAAATTTGATTTTTTTGACCGAAACTAGGGTATAATATACTATGATTTTTGACCGAAACTTGCATTTCAAAACGTTTCATAGAATCTAATTTTTAGATTATTTTTTTTATGGACTTCAATCATAACCTTCCCTCTTAACATATATAAATGATATTTTAAGTCTCGTATCATTTCGAATAGTCTCCAATTAAATTTGATTTTTTTGACCGAAACTAGTGTATAATATACTATGATTTTTGACCGAAACTTGCATTTCGAAAAGTTTCATTGAATCTAATTTTCGGATGATTTTTTTGCATGGGCATCCATCATAACCTTCCATGGTAAAATATAAAAATGATATGTGAAGTTTCGTATCATTTCGAACAGTCCCCGATTTAATTTGATTTTTGACCGAAACTAGTATAAACTAGTGTATAATATATTATGATTTTTTTTACCGAAACTTGTATTTAGAAAAGTTTCATAGAATCTAGTTTTCAGATGATTTTTATTGCATGGACTTCCATCATAACCTTCCCTCTCAACATATATAAATGATCTGAAAAGTCTCGTATCATTTCAAATAGTCCCCATTTAATTTTGATTTTTTGACTAAAACTAGTGTATAATATACCATGATTTTTGACCGAAACTTGCATTTTGAAAAGTTTCATAGAATATAATTTTTAGATGATTTTTTTGCATGGACTTCCATCATAACCTTCCCTCTTAACATATTTAAATGATATGTGAAGTCTCGTATCATTTTGAATAGTCCCTAATTAAAGTTTATTTTTTTGACCGAAACTAGTGTATAATATACTATGATTTTTGACCGAAACTTGCATTTCGAAAAGTTTCATAGAATCCAATTTTTAGATGATTTTTTTGCATGAACTTCCATCATAACCTTTCCTCTTAACATATATAAATGATATGTGAAGTCTCGTATCATTTTGAATAGTCCCTAATTAAATTTGATTTTTGTAACCGAAACTAGTGTATAATATACTATGATTTTTGACCGAAACTTGCATTTCAAAACGTTTCATAGAATTTAATTTTTAGATGATTTTTTTGCCTTGACTTCAATCATAACCTTCCCTCTTAACATATATAAATGATATTTTAAGTCTCGTATCATTTCGAATAGTCCCCAATTAAATTTGATTTTTTTGACCGAAACTAGTGTATAATATACTATGATTTTTGACCGAAACATGCATTTCGAAAAGTTTCATAGAATCTAATTTTCAGATGATTTTATTGCATGGCCTTCCTTCATAACCTTCCCTCTTAACATATATAAATTATCCGAAAAAGTATCGTATCATTTCAAATAGTCCCCATTTAAATTTGATTTTTTTGACCAAAACTAGTGTATAATATACTATGATTTTTGACCGAAACGTGCATTTCTAAATGTTTCATAGAATCTAATTTTCTGATGATTTTTTGCATAGACATCCATCATAACCTTCCCTCGTAAAATATTTAAAAGATATGTGAAGTTTTATATCATATCGAACAGTCCCTGATTTAATTTGATTTTTGACCGAAACTAGTATAAACTATTGTATAATATATTATCATTTTTTGAAAGAAACTTGCATTACAATAAGTTTCATAGAATATAGTTTTCAGATGATTTTTTTGCATCGACTTCCATCATAACCTTACCTCTTAACATATATAAATTATCTGAAATGTCGCGTATCATTTGAAATAGTCCCCATTTAAATTTGATTTTTTCGACCGAAACTAGTGTATAATATACTATGATTTTTGACCGAAACTTGCATTTCAAGAAGTTTCATAGAATCTAATTTTTAGATGATTTTTCTGCATGGACTTCCCTCATAACCTTCCCTCTTAACATATATAAATGATATCTGAAGTCTCGTAACATTTTGAATAGTCCCTAATTAAATTTTATTTTCTTGACCGAAACTAGTGTATAATATACTATGATTTTTGACCGAAACTTGCATTTCGAAAAGTTTCATAGAATCCAATTTTTAGATATTTTTTTTGCATGAACTTCCATCATAACCTTCCCTCTTAACATATATAAATGATATGTGAAGTCTCGTATCATTTTGAATAGTCCTTAATTAAATTTGATTTTTTTGACCGAAACTAGGGTATAATATACTATGATTTTTGACCGAAACTTGCATTTCAAAACGTTTCATAGAATCTAATTTTTAGATTATTTTTTTTATGGACTTCAATCATAACCTTCCCTCTTAACATATATAAATGATATTTTAAGTCTCGTATCATTTCGAATAGTCTCCAATTAAATTTGATTTTTTTGACCGAAACTAGTGTATAATATACTATGATTTTTGACCGAAACTTGCATTTCGAAAAGTTTCATTGAATCTAATTTTCGGATGATTTTTTTGCATGGGCATCCATCATAACCTTCCATGGTAAAATATAAAAATGATATGTGAAGTTTCGTTTCATTTCGAACAGTCCCCGATTTAATTTGATTTTTGACCGAAACTAGTATAAACTAGTGTATAATATATTATGATTTTTTTTACCGAAACTTGTATTTAGAAAAGTTTCATAGAATCTAGTTTTCAGATGATTTTTATTGCATGGACTTCCATCATAACCTTCCCTCTCAACATATATAAATGATCTGAAAAGTCTCGTATCATTTCAAATAGTCCCCATTTAATTTTGATTTTTTGACTAAAACTAGTGTATAATATACCATGATTTTTGACCGAAACTTGCATTTTGAAAAGTTTCATAGAATATAATTTTTAGATGATTTTTTTGCATGGACTTCCATCATAACCTTCCCTCTTAACATATTTAAATGATATGTGAAGTCTCGTATCATTTTGAATAGTCCCTAATTAAAGTTTATTTTTTTGACCGAAACTAGTGTATAATATACTATGATTTTTGACCGAAACTTGCATTTCGAAAAGTTTCATAGAATCCAATTTTTAGATGATTTTTTTGCATGAACTTCCATCATAACCTTTCCTCTTAACATATATAAATGATATGTGAAGTCTCGTATCATTTTGAATAGTCCCTAATTAAATTTGATTTTTGTAACCGAAACTAGTGTATAATATACTATGATTTTTGACCGAAACTTGCATTTCAAAACGTTTCATAGAATTTAATTTTTAGATGATTTTTTTGCCTTGACTTCAATCATAACCTTCCCTCTTAACATATATAAATGATATTTTAAGTCTCGTATCATTTCGAATAGTCCCCAATTAAATTTGATTTTTTTGACCGAAACTAGTGTATAATATACTATGATTTTTGACCGAAACATGCATTTCGAAAAGTTTCATAGAATCTAATTTTCAGATGATTTTATTGCATGGCCTTCCTTCATAACCTTCCCTCTTAACATATATAAATGATCCGAAAAAGTATCGTATCATTTCAAATAGTCCCCATTTAAATTTGATTTTTTTGACCAAAACTAGTGTATAATATACTATGATTTTTGACCGAAACTTGCATTTCTAAATGTTTCATAGAATCTAATTTTCTGATGATTTTTTGCATAGACATCCATCATAACCTTCCCTCGTAAAATATTTAAAAGATATGTGAAGTTTTATATCATATCGAACAGTCCCTGATTTAATTTGATTTTTGACCGAAACTAGTATAAACTATTGTATAATATATTATCATTTTTTGAAAGAAACTTGCATTACAATAAGTTTCATAGAATATAGTTTTCAGATGATTTTTTTGCATCGACTTCCATCATAACCTTACCTCTTAACATATATAAATTATCTAAAATGTCGCGTATCATTTGAAATAGTCCCCATTTAAATTTGATTTTTTCGACCGAAACTAGTGTATAATATACTATGATTTTTGACCGAAACTTGCATTTCAAGAAGTTTCATAGAATCTAATTTTTAGATGATTTTTCTGCCTGGACTTCCCTCATAACCTTCCCTCTTAACATATATAAATGATATCTGAAGTCTCGTAACATTTTGAATAGTCCCTAATTAAATTTTATTTTCTTGACCGAAACTAGTGTATAATATACTATGATTTTTGACCGAAACTTGCATTTCGAAAAGTTTCATAGAATCCAATTTTTAGATATTTTTTTTGCATGAACTTCCATCATAACCTTCCCTCTTAACATATATAAATGATATGTGAAGTCTCGTATCATTTTGAATAGTCCTTAATTAAATTTGATTTTTTTGACCGAAACTAGGGTATAATATACTATGATTTTTGACCGAAACTTGCATTTCAAAACGTTTCATAGAATCTAATTTTTAGATTATTTTTTTTATGGACTTCAATCATAACCTTCCCTCTTAACATATATAAATGATATTTTAAGTCTCGTATCATTTCGAATAGTCTCCAATTAAATTTGATTTTTTTGACCGAAACTAGTGTATAATATACTATGATTTTTGACCGAAACTTGCATTTCGAAAAGTTTCATTGAATCTAATTTTCGGATGATTTTTTTGCATGGGCATCCATCATAACCTTCCATGGTAAAATATAAAAATGATATGTGAAGTTTCGTATCATTTCGAACAGTCCCCGATTTAATTTGATTTTTGACCGAAACTAGTATAAACTAGTGTATAATATATTATGATTTTTTTTACCGAAACTTGTATTTAGAAAAGTTTCATAGAATCTAGTTTTCAGATGATTTTTATTGCATGGACTTCCATCATAACCTTCCCTCTCAACATATATAAATGATCTGAAAAGTCTCGTATCATTTCAAATAGTCCCCATTTAATTTTGATTTTTTGACTAAAACTAGTGTATAATATACCATGATTTTTGACCGAAACTTGCATTTTGAAAAGTTTCATAGAATATAATTTTTAGATGATTTTTTTGCATGGACTTCCATCATAACCTTCCCTCTTAACATATTTAAATGATATGTGAAGTCTCGTATCATTTTGAATAGTCCCTAATTAAAGTTTATTTTTTTGACCGAAACTAGTGTATAATATACTATGATTTTTGACCGAAACTTGCATTTCGAAAAGTTTCATAGAATCCAATTTTTAGATGATTTTTTTGCATGAACTTCCATCATAACCTTTCCTCTTAACATATATAAATGATATGTGAAGTCTCGTATCATTTTGAATAGTCCCTAATTAAATTTGATTTTTGTAACCGAAACTAGTGTATAATATACTATGATTTTTGACCGAAACTTGCATTTCAAAACGTTTCATAGAATTTAATTTTTAGATGATTTTTTTGCCTTGACTTCAATCATAACCTTCCCTCTTAACATATATAAATGATATTTTAAGTCTCGTATCATTTCGAATAGTCCCCAATTAAATTTGATTTTTTTGACCGAAACTAGTGTATAATATACTATGATTTTTGACCGAAACATGCATTTCGAAAAGTTTCATAGAATCTAATTTTCAGATGATTTTATTGCATGGCCTTCCTTCATAACCTTCCCTCTTAACATATATAAATGATCCGAAAAAGTATCGTATCATTTCAAATAGTCCCCATTTAAATTTGATTTTTTTGACCAAAACTAGTGTATAATATACTATGATTTTTGACCGAAACTTGCATTTCTAAATGTTTCATAGAATCTAATTTTCTGATGATTTTTTGCATAGACATCCATCATAACCTTCCCTCGTAAAATATTTAAAAGATATGTGAAGTTTTATATCATATCGAACAGTCCCTGATTTAATTTGATTTTTGACCGAAACTAGTATAAACTATTGTATAATATATTATCATTTTTTGAAAGAAACTTGCATTACAATAAGTTTCATAGAATATAGTTTTCAGATGATTTTTTTGCATCGACTTCCATCATAACCTTACCTCTTAACATATATAAATTATCTAAAATGTCGCGTATCATTTGAAATAGTCCCCATTTAAATTTGATTTTTTCGACCGAAACTAGTGTATAATATACTATGATTTTTGACCGAAACTTGCATTTCAAGAAGTTTCATAGAATCTAATTTTTAGATGATTTTTCTGCATGGACTTCCCTCATAACCTTCCCTCTTAACATATATAAATGATATCTGAAGTCTCGTAACATTTTGAATAGTCCCTAATTAAATTTTATTTTCTTGACCGAAACTAGTGTATAATATACTATGATTTTTGACCGAAACTTGCATTTCGAAAAGTTTCATAGAATCCAATTTTTAGATATTTTTTTTGCATGAACTTCCATCATAACCTTCCCTCTTAACATATATAAATGATATGTGAAGTCTCGTATCATTTTGAATAGTCCTTAATTAAATTTGATTTTTTTGACCGAAACTAGGGTATAATATACTATGATTTTTGACCGAAACTTGCATTTCAAAAGGTTTCATAGAATCTAATTTTTAGATTATTTTTTTTATGGACTTCAATCATAACCTTCCCTCTTAACATATATAAATGATATTTTAAGTCTCGTATCATTTCGAATAGTCTCCAATTAAATTTGATTTTTTTGACCGAAACTAGTGTATAATATACTATGATTTTTGACCGAAACTTGCATTTCGAAAAGTTTCATTGAATCTAATTTTCGGATGATTTTTTTGCATGGGCATCCATCATAACCTTCCATGGTAAAATATAAAAATGATATGTGAAGTTTCGTATCATTTCGAACAGTCCCCGATTTAATTTGATTTTTGACCGAAACTAGTATAAACTAGTGTATAATATATTATGATTTTTCTTACCGAAACTTGTATTTAGAAAAGTTTCATAGAATCTAGTTTTCAGATGATTTTTATTGCATGGACTTCCATCATAACCTTCCCTCTCAACATATATAAATGATCTGAAAAGTCTCGTATCATTTCAAATAGTCCCCATTTAATTTTGATTTTTTGACTAAAACTAGTGTATAATATACCATGATTTTTGACCGAAACTTGCATTTTGAAAAGTTTCATAGAATATAATTTTTAGATGATTTTTTTGCATGGACTTCCATCATAACCTTCCCTCTTAACATATTTAAATGATATGTGAAGTCTCGTATCATTTTGAATAGTCCCTAATTAAAGTTTATTTTTTTGACCGAAACTAGTGTATAATATACTATGATTTTTGACCGAAACTTGCATTTCGAAAAGTTTCATAGAATCCAATTTTTAGATGATTTTTTTGCATGAACTTCCATCATAACCTTTCCTCTTAACATATATAAATGATATGTGAAGTCTCGTATCATTTTGAATAGTCCCTAATTAAATTTGATTTTTGTAACCGAAACTAGTGTATAATATACTATGATTTTTGACCGAAACTTGCATTTCAAAACGTTTCATAGAATTTAATTTTTAGATGATTTTTTTGCCTTGACTTCAATCATAACCTTCCCTCTTAACATATATAAATGATATTTTAAGTCTCGTATCATTTCGAATAGTCCCCAATTAAATTTGATTTTTTTGACCGAAACTAGTGTATAATATACTATGATTTTTGACCGAAACATGCATTTCGAAAAGTTTCATAGAATCTAATTTTCAGATGATTTTATTGCATGGCCTTCCTTCATAACCTTCCCTCTTAACATATATAAATGATCCGAAAAAGTATCGTATCATTTCAAATAGTCCCCATTTAAATTTGATTTTTTTGACCAAAACTAGTGTATAATATACTATGATTTTTGACCGAAACTTGCATTTCTAAATGTTTCATAGAATCTAATTTTCTGATGATTTTTTGCATAGACATCCATCATAACCTTCCCTCGTAAAATATTTAAAAGATATGTGAAGTTTTATATCATATCGAACAGTCCCTGATTTAATTTGATTTTTGACCGAAACTAGTATAAACTATTGTATAATATATTATCATTTTTTGAAAGAAACTTGCATTACAATAAGTTTCATAGAATATAGTTTTCAGATGATTTTTTTGCATCGACTTCCATCATAACCTTACCTCTTAACATATATAAATTATCTAAAATGTCGCGTATCATTTGAAATAGTCCCCATTTAAATTTGATTTTTTCGACCGAAACTAGTGTATAATATACTATGATTTTTGACCGAAACTTGCATTTCAAGAAGTTTCATAGAATCTAATTTTTAGATGATTTTTCTGCATGGACTTCCCTCATAACCTTCCCTCTTAACATATATAAATGATATCTGAAGTCTCGTAACATTTTGAATAGTCCCTAATTAAATTTTATTTTCTTGACCGAAACTAGTGTATAATATACTATGATTTTTGACCGAAACTTGCATTTCGAAAAGTTTCATAGAATCCAATTTTTAGATATTTTTTTTGCATGAACTTCCATCATAACCTTCCCTCTTAACATATATAAATGATATGTGAAGTCTCGTATCATTTTGAATAGTCCTTAATTAAATTTGATTTTTTTGACCGAAACTAGGGTATAATATACTATGATTTTTGACCGAAACTTGCATTTCAAAAGGTTTCATAGAATCTAATTTTTAGATTATTTTTTTTATGGACTTCAATCATAACCTTCCCTCTTAACATATATAAATGATATTTTAAGTCTCGTATCATTTCGAATAGTCTCCAATTAAATTTGATTTTTTTGACCGAAACTAGTGTATAATATACTATGATTTTTGACCGAAACTTGCATTTCGAAAAGTTTCATTGAATCTAATTTTCGGATGATTTTTTTGCATGGGCATCCATCATAACCTTCCATGGTAAAATATAAAAATGATATGTGAAGTTTCGTATCATTTCGAACAGTCCCCGATTTAATTTGATTTTTGACCGAAACTAGTATAAACTAGTGTATAATATATTATGATTTTTCTTACCGAAACTTGTATTTAGAAAAGTTTCATAGAATCTAGTTTTCAGATGATTTTTATTGCATGGACTTCCATCATAACCTTCCCTCTCAACATATATAAATGATCTGAAAAGTCTCGTATCATTTCAAATAGTCCCCATTTAATTTTGATTTTTTGACTAAAACTAGTGTATAATATACCATGATTTTTGACCGAAACTTGCATTTTGAAAAGTTTCATAGAATATAATTTTTAGATGTTTTTTTTGCATGGACTTCCATCATAACCTTCCCTCTTAACATATTTAAATGATATGTGAAGTCTCGTATCATTTTGAATAGTCCCTAATTAAAGTTTATTTTTTTGACCGAAACTAGTGTATAATATACTATGATTTTTGACCGAAACTTGCATTTCGAAAAGTTTCATAGAATCCAATTTTTAGATGATTTTTTTGCATGAACTTCCATCATAACCTTTCCTCTTAACATATATAAATGATATGTGAAGTCTCGTATCATTTTGAATAGTCCCTAATTAAATTTGATTTTTGTAACCGAAACTAGTATATAATATACTATGATTTTTGACCGAAACTTGCATTTCAAAACGTTTCATAGAATTTAATTTTTAGATGATTTTTTTGCCTTGACTTCAATCATAACCTTCCCTCTTAACATATATAAATGATATTTTAAGTCTCGTATCATTTCGAATAGTCCCCAATTAAATTTGATTTTTTTGACCGAAACTAGTGTATAATATACTATGATTTTTGAACGAAACATGCATTTCGAAAAGTTTCATAGAATCTAATTTTCAGATGATTTTATTGCATGGCATTCCTTCATAACCTTCCCTCTTAACATATATAAATGATCCGAAAAAGTATCGTATCATTTCAAATAGTCCCCATTTAAATTTGATTTTTTTGACCAAAACTAGTGTATAATATACTATGATTTTTGACCGAAACTTGCATTTCTAAATGTTTCATAGAATCTAATTTTCTGATGATTTTTTGCATAGACATCCATCATAACCTTCCCTCGTAAAATATTTAAAAGATATGTGAAGTTTTATATCATATCGAACAGTCCCTGATTTAATTTGATTTTTGACCGAAACTAGTATAAACTATTGTATAATATATTATCATTTTTTGAAAGAAACTTGCATTACAATAAGTTTCATAGAATATAGTTTTCAGATGATTTTTTTGCATCGACTTCCATCATAACCTTACCTCTTAACATATATAAATTATCTGAAATGTCGCGTATCATTTGAAATAGTCCCCATTTAAATTTGATTTTTTCGACCGAAACTAGTGTATAATATACTATGATTTTTGACCGAAACTTGCATTTCAAGAAGTTTCATAGAATCTAATTTTTAGATGATTTTTCTGCATGGACTTCCCTCATAACCTTCCCTCTTAACATATATAAATGATATCTGAAGTCTCGTAACATTTTGAATAGTCCCTAATTAAATTTTATTTTCTTGACCGAAACTAGTGTATAATATACTATGATTTTTGACCGAAACTTGCATTTCGAAAAGTTTCATAGAATCCAATTTTTAGATATTTTTTTGCATGAACTTCCATCATAACCTTCCCTCTTAACATATATAAATGATATGTGAAGTCTCGTATCATTTTGAATAGTCCTTAATTAAATTTGATTTTTTTAACCGAAACTAGGGTATAATATACTATGATTTTTGACCGAAACTTGCATTTCAAAAGGTTTCATAGAATCTAATTTTTAGATTATTTTTTTTATGGACTTCAATCATAACCTTCCCTCTTAACATATATAAATGATATTTTAAGTCTCGTATCATTTCGAATAGTCTCCAATTAAATTTGATTTTTTTGACCGAAACTAGTGTATAATATACTATGATTTTTGACCGAAACTTGCATTTCGAAAAGTTTCATTGAATCTAATTTTCGGATGATTTTTTTGCATGGGCATCCATCATAACCTTCCATGGAAAAATATAAAAATGATATGTGAAGTTTCGTATCATTTCGAACAGTCCCCGATTTAATTTAATTTTTGACCGAAACAAGTATAAACTAGTGCATAATATATTATGATTTTTTTTACCGAAACTTGTATTTAGAAAATTTTCATAGAATCTAGTTTTCAGATGATTTTTTTTGCATGGACTTCAATCATAACCTTCCCTCTCAACATATATAAATGATCTGGAAAGTCTCGTATCATTTCAAATAGTCCCCATTTAGTTATGATTTTTTTGACTGAAACTAGTGTATAATATACTATGATTTTTGACCGAAACTTGCATTTCAAAACGTTTCATAGAATCTAATTTTTAGATTATTTTTTTTATGGACTTCAATCATAACCTTCCCTCTTAACATATATAAATGATATTTTAAGTCTCGTATCATTTCGAATAGTCCCCAATTAAATTTGATTTTTTTGACCGAAACTAGTGTATAATATACTATGATTTTTGACCGAAACTTGCATTTCGAAAAGTTTCATTGAATCTAATTTTCGGATGATTTTTTGCATGGGCATCCATCATAACCTTCCATGGTAAAATATAAAAATGATATGTGAAGTTTCGTATCATTTCGAACAGTCCCCGATTTAATTTAATTTTTGACCGAAACAAGTATAAACTAGTGTATAATATATTATGATTTTTTTTACCGAAACTTGTATTTAGAAAATTTTCATAGAATCTAGTTTTCAGATGATTTTTTTTGCATGGACTTCAATCATAACCTTCCCTCTCAACATATATAAATGATCTGGAAAGTCTCGTATCATTTCAAATAGTCCCCATTTAGTTATGATTTTTTTGACTGAAACTAGTGTATAATATACTATGATTTTTGACCGAAACTTGCATTTCAAAAAGTTTCACAGAATCTAATTTTTTGATGATTTTTTTGCATGGAATTCCATCAAAACCTTCCCTCTTAACATATATAAATGATATGTGAAGTCTCGTATCATTTTGAATATCCCTAATTAAATTTTATTTTTTTGACCGAAACTAGTGTATAATATACTATGATTTTTGACCGAAACTTGCATTTCGAAAAGTTTCATAAAATCCAATTTTTAGATGATTTTTTTGCATGAACTTCCATCATAACCTTCACTCTTAACATATATAAATGATATGTGAAGTCTCGTATCATTTTGAATAGTCCCTAATTAAATTAAATTTTTTTGACCGAAACTAGTGTATAATATACTATGATTTTGGACTGAAACTTGCATTTCAAAACGTTTCATAGAATTTAATTTTTAGATTATTTTTTTTGCATGGACTTTAATCATAACCTTCCCTCTTAACATATATAAATGATATTTTAAGTCTCGTATCATTTCGAATAGTCCCCAATTAAATTTGATTTTTTTGACCGAAACTAGTGTATAATATACTAGGATTTTTGACCGAAACTTACATTTCGAAAAGTTTCATAGAATCTAATTTTCAGATGATTTTATTGCATGGTCTTCCTTCATAACCTTCCCTCTTAACATATATAAATGATCCGAAAAAGTATCGTATCATTTCAAATAGTCCCCATTTAAATTTGATTTTTATGACCAAAACTAGTGTATAATATACTATGATTTTTGACCGAAACTTGCATTTCTAAATGTTTCATAGAATCTAATTTTCTGATGATTTTTTGCATAGACATCCATCATAACCTTCCCTCGTAAAATATATAAAAGAAATGTGAATTTTTATATCATATCGAACAGTCCCTGATTTAATTTGATTTTTGACCGAAACTAGTATAAACTAGTGTATAATATATTATCATTTTTTGAAAGAAACTTGCATTTCAATAAGTTTCATAGAATATAGTTTTCAGATGATTTTTTTGCATCGACTTCCATCATAACCTTACCTCTTAACATATATAAATTATCTGAAATGTCGCGTATCATTTGAAATAGTCCCCATTTAAATTTAATTTTTTCGACCGAAACTAGTGTATAATATACTATGCTTTTTGACCGAAACTTGCATTTCAATAAGTTTCATACAATCAAATTTTTAGATGATTTTTCTGCATGGACTTCCCTCATAACCTTCCCTCTTAACATATATAAATGATATCTGAAGTCTCGTAACATTTTGAATAGTCCCTAATTAAATTTTATTTTCTTGACCGAAACTAGTGTATAATATACTATGATTTTTGACCGAAACTTGCACTTCGAAACGTTTCATAGAATCCAATTTTTAGATTTTTTTTTTGCATGAACTTCCATCATAACCTTCCCACTTAACATATATAAAAGATATGTGACGTCTCGTATCATTTTGAATAGTCCTTAATTAAATTTGATTTTTTTGACCGAAACTAGGGTATAATATACTATGATTTTTGACCGAAACTTGCATTTCAAAACGTTTCATAGAATCTAATTTTTAGATTTTTTTTTTATGGACTTCAATCATAACCTTCCCTCTTAACATATATAAATGATATTTTAAGTCTCGTATCATTTCGAATAGTCCCCAATTAAATTTGATTTTTTTGACCGAAACTAGTGTATAATATACTATGATTTTTGACCGAAACTTGCATTTCGAAAAGTTTCATTGAATCTAATTTTCGGATGATTTTTTTGCATGGGCATCCATCATAACCTTCCATGGAAAAATATAAAAATGATATGTGAAGTTTCGTATCATTTCGAACAGTCCCCGATTTAATTTAATGTTTGACCGAAACAAGTATAAACTAGTGTATAATATATTATGATTTTTTTTACCGAAACTTGTATTTAGAAAATTTTCATAGAATCTAGTTTTCAGATGATTTTTTTTGCATGGACTTCAATCATAACCTTCCCTCTCAACATATATAAATGATCTGGAGAGTTTCGTATCATTTCAAATAGTCCCCATTTAGTTATGATTTTTTTGACTGAAACTAGTGTATAATATACTATGATTTTTGACCGAAACTTGCATTTCAAAAAGTTTCACAGAATCTAATTTTTTGATGATTTTTTTGCATGGAATTCCATCATAACCTTCCCTCTTAACATATATAAATGATATGTGAAGTCTCGTATCATTTTGAATATCCCTAATTAAATTTAATTTTTTTGACCGAAACTAGTGTATAATATACTATGATTTTTGACCGAAACTTGCATTTCGAAAAGTTTCATAAAATCCAATTTTTAGATGATTTTTTTGCATGAACTTCCATCATATCCTTCACTCTTAACATATATAAATGATATGTGAAGTCTCGTATCATTTTGAATAGTCCCTAATTAAATTAAATTTTTTTGACCGAAACTAGTGTATAATATACTATGATTTTTGACTGAAACTTGCATTTCAAAACGTTTCATAGAATTTAATTTTTAGATGATTTTTTTTGCATGGACTTTAATCATAACCTTCCCTCTTAACATATATAAATGATATTTTAAGTCTCGTATCATTTCGAATAGTCCCCAATTAAATTTGATTTTTTTGACCGAAACTAGTGTATAATATACTAGGATTTTTGACCGAAACTTACATTTCGAAAAGTTTCATAGAATCTAATTTTCAGATGATTTTATTGCATGGTCTTCCTTCATAACCTTCCCTCTTAACATATATAAATGATCCGAAAAAGTATCGTATCATTTCAAATAGTCCCCATTTAAATTTGATTTTTATGACCAAAACTAGTGTATAATATACTATGATTTTTGACCGAAACTTGCATTTCTAAATGTTTCATAGAATCTAATTTTCTGATGATTTTTTGCATAGACATCCATCATAACCTTCCCTCGTAAAATATATAAAAGAAATGTGAAGTTTTATATCATATCGAACAGTCCCTGATTTAATTTGATTTTTGACCGAAACTAGTATAAACTAGTGTATAATATATTATCATTTTTTGAAAGAAACTTGCATTTCAATAAGTTTCATAGAATATAGTTTTCAGATGATTTTTTTGCATCGACTTCCATCATAACCTTACCTCTTAACATATATAAATTATCTGAAATGTCGCGTATCATTTGAAATAGTCCCCATTTAAATTTAATTTTTTCGACCGAAACTAGTGTATAATATACTATGCCTTTTGACCGAAACTTGCATTTCAAGAAGTTTCATAGAATCAAATTTTTAGATGATTTTTCTGCATGGACTTCCCTCATAACCTTCCCTCTTAACATATATAAAGGATATCTGAAGTCTCGTAACATTTTGAATAGTCCCTAATTAAATTTTATTTTCTTGACCGAAACTAGTGTATAATATACTATGATTTTTGACCGAAACATGCATTTCGAAAAGTTTCATAGAATCCAATTTTTAGATATTTTTTTTGCATGAACTTCCATCATAACCTTCCCTCTTAACATATATAAATGATATGTGAAGTCTCGTATCATTTTGAATAGTCCTTAATTAAATTTGATTTTTTTGACCGAAACTAGGGTATAATATACTATGATTTTTGACCGAAACTTGCATTTCAAAACGTTTCATAGAATCTAATTTTTAGATTATTTTTTTTATGGACTTCAATCATAACCTTCCCTCTTAACATATATAAATGATATTTTAAGTCTCGTATCATTTCGAATAGTCCCCAATTAAATTTGATTTTTTTGACCGAAACTAGTGTATAATATACTATGATTTTTGACCGAAACTTGCATTTCGAAAAGTTTCATTGAATCTAATTTTCGGATGATTTTTTTGCATGGGCATCCATCATAACCTTCCATGGTAAAATATAAAAATGATATGTGAAGTTTCGTATCATTTCGAACAGTCCCCGATTTAATTTAATGTTTGACCGAAACAAGTATAAACTAGTGTATAATATATTATGATTTTTTTTACCGAAACTTGTATTTAGAAAATTTTCATAGAATCTAGTTTTCAGATGATTTTTTTTGCATGGACTTCAATCATAACCTTCCCTCTCAACATATATAAATGATCTGGAGAGTTTCGTATCATTTCAAATAGTCCCCATTTAGTTATGATTTTTTTGACTGAAACTAGTGTATAATATACTATGATTTTTGACCGAAACTTGCATTTCAAAAAGTTTCACAGAATCTAATTTTTTGATGATTTTTTTGCATGGAATTCCATCATAACCTTCCCTCTTAACATATATAAATGATATGTGAAGTCTCGTATCATTTTGAATATCCCTAATTAAATTTAATTTTTTTGACCGAAACTAGTGTATAATATACTATGATTTTTGACCGAAACTTGCATTTCGAAAAGTTTCATAAAATCCAATTTTTAGATGATTTTTTTGCATGAACTTCCATCATAACCTTCACTCTTAACATATATAAATGATATGTGAAGTCTCGTATCATTTTGAATAGTCCCTAATTAAATTAAATTTTTTTGACCGAAACTAGTGTATAATATACTATGATTTTTGACTGAAACTTGCATTTCAAAACGTTTCATAGAATTTAATTTTTAGATGATTTTTTTTGCATGGACTTTAATCATAACCTTCCCTCTTAACATATATAAATGATATTTTAAGTCTCGTATCATTTCGAATAGTCCCCAATTAAATTTGATTTTTTTGACCGAAACTAGTGTATAATATACTAGGATTTTTGACCGAAACTTACATTTCGAAAAGTTTCATAGAATCTAATTTTCAGATGATTTTATTGCATGGTCTTCCTTCATAACCTTCCCTCTTAACATATATAAATGATCCGAAAAAGTATCGTATCATTTCAAATAGTCCCCATTTAAATTTGATTTTTATGACCAAAACTAGTGTATAATATACTATGATTTTTGACCGAAACTTGCATTTCTAAATGTTTCATAGAATCTAATTTTCTGATGATTTTTTGCATAGACATCCATCATAACCTTCCCTCGTAAAATATATAAAAGAAATGTGAAGTTTTATATCATATCGAACAGTCCCTGATTTAATTTGATTTTTGACCGAAACTAGTATAAACTAGTGTATAATATATTATCATTTTTTGAAAGAAACTTGCATTTCAATAAGTTTCATAGAATATAGTTTTCAGATGATTTTTTTGCATCGACTTCCATCATAACCTTACCTCTTAACATATATAAATTATCTGAAATGTCGCGTATCATTTGAAATAGTCCCCATTTAAATTTAATTTTTTCGACCGAAACTAGTGTATAATATACTATGCTTTTTGACCGAAACTTGCATTTCAAGAAGTTTCATAGAATCAAATTTTTAGATGATTTTTCTGCATGGACTTCCCTCATAACCTTCCCTCTTAACATATATAAAGGATATCTGAAGTCTCGTAACATTTTGAATAGTCCCTAATTAAATTTTATTTTCTTGACCGAAACTAGTGTATAATATACTATGATTTTTGACCGAAACATGCATTTCGAAAAGTTTCATAGAATCCAATTTTTAGATATTTTTTTTGCATGAACTTCCATCATAACCTTCCCTCTTAACATATATAAATGATATGTGAAGTCTCGTATCATTTTGAATAGTCCTTAATTAAATTTGATTTTTTTGACCGAAACTAGGGTATAATATACTATGATTTTTGACCGAAACTTGCATTTCAAAACGTTTCATAGAATCTAATTTTTAGATTATTTTTTTTATGGACTTCAATCATAACCTTCCCTCTTAACATATATAAATGATATTTTAAGTCTCGTATCATTTCGAATAGTCCCCAATTAAATTTGATTTTTTTGACCGAAACTAGTGTATAATATACTATGATTTTTGACCGAAACTTGCATTTCGAAAAGTTTCATTGAATCTAATTTTCGGATGATTTTTTTGCATGGGCATCCATCATAACCTTCCATGGTAAAATATAAAAATGATATGTGAAGTTTCGTATCATTTCGAACAGTCCCCGATTTAATTTAATTTTTGACCGAAACAAGTATAAACTAGTGTATAATATATTATGATTTTTTTTACCGAAACTTGTATTTAGAAAATTTTCATAGAATCTAGTTTTCAGATGATTTTTTTTGCATGGACTTCAATCATAACCTTCCCTCTCAACATATATAAATGATCTGGAAAGTCTCGTATCATTTCAAATAGTCCCCATTTAGTTATGATTTTTTTGACCGAAACTAGTGTATAATATACTATGATTTTTGACCGAAACTTGCATTTTAAAAAGTTTCACAAAATCTAATTTTTTGATGATTTTTTTGCATGGAATTCCATCATAACCTTCCCTCTTAACATATATAAATGATATGTGAAGTCTCGTATCATTTTGAATATCCCTAATTAAATTTTATTTTTTTGACCGAAACTAGTGTATAATATACTATGATTTTTGACCGAAACTTGCATTTCGAAAAGTTTCATAAAATCCAATTTTTAGATGATTTTTTTGCATGAACTTCCATCATAACCTTCACTCTTAACATATATAAATGATATGTGAAGTCTCGTATCATTTTGAATAGTCCCTAATTAAATTAAATTTTTTTGACCGAAACTAGTGTATAATATACTATGATTTTTGACTGAAACTTGCATTTCAAAACGTTTCATAGAATTTAATTTTTAGATGATTTTTTTTGCATGGACTTTAATCATAACCTTCCCTCTTAACATATATAAATGATATTTTAAGTCTCGTATCATTTCGAATAGTCCCCAATTAAATTTGATTTTTTTGACCGAAACTAGTGTATAATATACTATGATTTTTGACCGAAACTTGCATTTCGAAAAGTTTCATAGAATCTAATTTTCAGATGATTTTATTGCATGGTCTTCCTTCATAACCTTCCCTCTTAACATATATAAATGATCCGAAAAAGTATCGTATCATTTCAAATAGTCCCCATTTAAATTTGATTTTTATGACCAAAACTAGTGTATAATATACTATGATTTTTGACCGAAACTTGCATTTCTAAATGTTTCATAGAATCTAATTTTCTGATGATTTTTTGCATAGACATCCATCATAACCTTCCCTCGTAAAATATATAAAAGAAATGTGATGTTTTATATCATATCGAACAGTCCCTGATTTAATTTGATATTTGACCGAAACTAGTATAAACTAGTGTATAATATATTATCATTTTTTGAAAGAAACTTGCATTTCAATAAGTTTCATAGAATATAATTTTCAGATGATTTTTTTGCATCGACTTCCATCATAACCTTACCTCTTAACATATATAAATTATCTAAAATGTCGCGTATCATTTGAAATAGTCCCCATTTAAATTTAATTTTTTCGACCGAAACTAGTGTATAATATACTATGCTTTTTGACCGAAACTTGCATTTCAAGAAGTTTCATAGAATCAAATTTTTAGATGATTTTTCTGCATGGACTTCCCTCATAACCTTCCCTCTTAACATATATAAATGATATCTGAAGTCTCGTAACATTTTGAATAGTCCCTAATTAAATTTTATTTTCTTGACCGAAACTAGTGTATAATATACTATGATTTTTGACCGAAACTTGCATTTCGAAAAGTTTCATAGAATCCAATTTTTAGATATTTTTTTTGCATGAACTTCAATCATAACCTTCCCTCTTAACATATATAAATGATATGTGATGTCTCGTATCATTTTGAATAGTCCTTAATTAAATTTGATTTTTTTGACCGAAACTAGGGTATAATATACTATGATTTTTGACCGAAACTTGCATTTCAAAACGTTTCATAGAATCTAATTTTTAGATTATTTTTTTTATGGACTTGAATCATAACCTTCCCTCTTAACATATATAAATGATATTTTAAGTCTCGTATCATTTCGAATAGTCCCCAATTAAATTTGATTTTTTTGACCGAAACTAGTGTATAATATACTATGATTTTTGACCGAAACTTGCATTTCGAAAAGTTTCATTGAATCTAATTTTCGGATGATTTTTTTGCATGGGCATCCATCATAACCTTCCATGGTAAAATATAAAAATGATATGTGAAGTTTCGTATCATTTCGAACAGTCCCCGATTTAATTTAATTTTTGACCGAAACAAGTATAAACTAGTGTATAATATATTATGATTTTTTTTACCGAAACTTGTATTTAGAAAATTTTCATAGAATCTAGTTTTCAGATGATTTTTTTTGCATGGACTTCAATCATAACCTTCCCTCTCAACATATATAAATGATCTGGAAAGTCTCGTATCATTTCAAATAATCCCCATTTAGTTATGATTTTTTTGACCGAAACTAGTGTATAATATACTATGATTTTTGACCGAAACATGCATTTTAAAAAGTTTCACAGAATCTAATTTTTTGATGATTTTTTTGCATGGAATTCCATCATAACCTTCCCTCTTAACATATATAAATGATATGTGAAGTCTCGTATCATTTTGAATATCCCTAATTAAATTTTATTTTTTTGACCGAAACTAGTGTATAATATACTATGATTTTTGACCGAAACTTGCATTTCGAAAAGTTTCATAAAATCCAATTTTTAGATGATTTTTTTGCATGAACTTCCATCATAACCTTCACTCTTAACATATATAAATGATATGTGAAGTCTCGTATCATTTTGAATAGTCCCTAATTAAATTAAATTTTTTTGACCGAAACTAGTGTATAATATACTATGATTTTTGACTGAAACTTGCATTTCAAAACGTTTCATAGAATTTTATTTTTAGATGATTTTTTTTGCATGGACTTTAATCATAACCTTCCCTCTTAACATATATAAATGATATTTTAAGTCTCGTATCATTTCGAATAGTCCCCAATTAAATTTGATTTTTTTGACCGAAACTAGTGTATAATATACTATGATTTTTGACCGAAACTTGCATTTCGAAAAGTTTCATAGAATCTAATTTTCAGATGATTTTATTGCATGGTCTTCCTTCATAACCTTCCCTCTTAACATATATAAATGATCCGAAAAAGTATCGTATCATTTCAAATAGTCCCCATTTAAATTTGATTTTTATGACCAAAACTAGTGTATAATATACTATGATTTTTGACCGAAACTTGCATTTCTAAATGTTTCATAGAATCTAATTTTCTGATGATTTTTTGCATAGACATCCATCATAACCTTCCCTCGTAAAATATATAAAAGAAATGTGATGTTTTATATCATATCGAACAGTCCCTGATTTAATTTGATTTTTGACCGAAACTAGTATAAACTAGTGTATAATATATTATCATTTTTTGAAAGAAACTTGCATTTCAATAAGTTTCATAGAATATAGTTTTCAGATGATTTTTTTGCATCGACTTCCATCATAACCTTACCTCTTAACATATATAAATTATCTGAAATGTCGCGTATCATTTGAAATAGTCCCCATTTAAATTTAATTTTTTCGACCGAAACTAGTGTATAATATACTATGCTTTTTGACCGAAACTTGCATTTCAAGAAGTTTCATAGAATCAAATTTTTAGATGATTTTTCTGCATGGAATTCCCTCATAACCTTCCCTCTTAACATATATAAATGATATCTGAAGTCTCGTAACATTTTGAATAGTCCCTAATTAAATTTTATTTTCTTGACCGAAACTAGTGTATAATATACTATGATTTTTGACCGAAACTTGCATTTCGAAAAGTTTCATAGAATCCAATTTTTAGATATTTTTTTTGCATGAACTTCCATCATAACCTTCCCTCTTAACATATATAAATGATATGTGAAGTCTCGTATCATTTTGAATAGTCCTTAATTAAATTTGATTTTTTTGACCGAAACTAGGGTATAATATACTATGATTTTTGACCGAAACTTGCATTTCAAAACGTTTCATAGAATCTAATTTTTAGATTATTTTTTTTATGGACTTGAATCATAACCTTCCCTCTTAACATATATAAATGATATTTTAAGTCTCGTATCATTTCGAATAGTCCCCAATTAAATTTGATTTTTTTGACCGAAACTAGTGTATAATATACTATGATTTTTGACCGAAACTTGCATTTCGAAAAGTTTCATTGAATCTAATTTTCGGATGATTTTTTTGCATGGGCATCCATCATAACCTTCCATGGTAAAATATAAAAATGATATGTGAAGTTTCGTATCATTTCGAACAGTCCCCGATTTAATTTAATTTTTGACCGAAACAAGTATAAACTAGTGTATAATATATTATGATTTTTTTTACCGAAACTTGTATTTAGAAAATTTTCATAGAATCTAGTTTTCAGATGATTTTTTTTGCATGGACTTCAATCATAACCTTCCCTCTCAACATATATAAATGATCTGGAAAGTCTCGTATCATTTCAAATAGTCCCCATTTAGTTATGATTTTTTTGACCGAAACTAGTGTATAATATACTATGATTTTTGACCGAAACTTGCATTTTAAAAAGTTTCACAAAATCTAATTTTTTGATGATTTTTTTGCATGGAATTCCATCATAACCTTCCCTCTTAACATATATAAATGATATGTGAAGGCTCGTATCATTTTGAATATCCCTAATTAAATTTTATTTTTTTGACCGAAACTAGTGTATAATATACTATGATTTTTGACCGAAACATGCATTTCGAAAAGTTTCATAAAATCCAATTTTTAGATGATTTTTTTGCATGAACTTCCATCATAACCTTCACTCTTAACATATATAAATGATATGTGAAGTCTCGTATCATTTTGAATAGTCCCTAATTAAATTAAATTTTTTTGACCGAAACTAGTGTATAATATACTATGATTTTTGACTGAAACTTGCATTTCAAAACGTTTCATAGAATTTAATTTTTAGATGATTTTTTTTGCATGGACTTTAATCATAACCTTCCCTCTTAACATATATAAATGATATTTTAAGTCTCGTATCATTTCGAATAGTCCCCAATTAAATTTGATTTTTTTGACCGAAACTAGTGTATAATATACTATGATTTTTGACCGAAACTTGCATTTCGAAAAGTTTCATAGAATCTAATTTTCAGATGATTTTATTGCATGGTCTTCCTTCATAACCTTCCCTCTTAACATATATAAATGATCCGAAAAAGTATCGTATCATTTCAAATAGTCCCCATTTAAATTTGATTTTTATGACCAAAACTAGTGTATAATATACTATGATTTTTGACCGAAACTTGCATTTCTAAATGTTTCATAGAATCTAATTTTCTGATGATTTTTTGCATAGACATCCATCATAACCTTCCCTCGTAAAATATATAAAAGAAATGTGATGTTTTATATCATATCGAACAGTCCCTGATTTAATTTGATTTTTGACCGAAACTAGTATAAACTAGTGTATAATATATTATCATTTTTTGAAAGAAACTTGCATTTCAATAAGTTTCATAGAATATAGTTTTCAGATGATTTTTTTGCATCGACTTACATCATAACCTTACCTCTTAACATATATAAATTATCTGAAATGTCGCGTATCATTTGAAATAGTCCCCATTTAAATTTAATTTTTTCGACCGAAACTAGTGTATAATATACTATGCTTTTTGACCGAAACTTGCATTTCAAGAAGTTTCATAGAATCAAATTTTTAGATGATTTTTCTAAATGGACTTCCCTCATAACCTTCCCTCTTAACATATATAAATGATATCTGAAGTCTCGTAACATTTTGAATAGTCCCTAATTAAATTTTATTTTCTTGACCGAAACTAGTGTATAATATACTATGATTTTTGACCGAAACTTGCATTTCGAAAAGTTTCATAGAATCCAATTTTTAGATTTTTTTTTTGCATGAACTTCCATCATAACCTTCCCTCTTAACATATATAAATGATATGTGAAGTCTCGTATCATTTTGAATAGTCCTTAATTAAATTTGATTTTTTTGACCGAAACTAGGGTATAATATACTATGATTTTTGACCGAAACTTGCATTTCAAAACGTTTCATAGAATCTAATTTTTAGATTATTTTTTTATGGACTTGAATCATAACCTTCCCTCTTAACATATATAAATGATATTTTAAGTCTCGTATCATTTCGAATAGTCCCCAATTAAATTTGATTTTTTTGACCGAAACTAGTGTATAATATACTATGATTTTTGACCGAAACTTGCATTTCGAAAAGTTTCATTGAATCTAATTTTCGGATGATTTTTTTGCATGGGCATCCATCATAACCTTCCATGGTAAAATATAAAAATGATATGTGAAGTTTCGTATCATTTCGAACAGTCCCCGATTTAATTTAATTTTTGACCGAAACAAGTATAAACTAGTGTATAATATATTATGATTTTTTTTACCGAAACTTGTATTTAGAAAATTTTCATAGAATCTAGTTTTCAGATGATTTTTTTTGCATGGACTTCAATCATAACCTTCCCTCTCAACATATATAAATGATCTGGAAAGTCTCGTATCATTTCAAATAGTCCCCATTTAGTTATGATTTTTTTGACCGAAACTAGTGTATAATATACTATGATTTTTGACCGAAACTTGCATTTTAAAAAGTTTCACAAAATCTAATTTTTTGATGATTTTTTTGCATGGAATTCCATCATAACCTTCCCTCTTAACATATATAAATGATATGTGAAGTCTCGTATCATTTTGAATATCCCTAATTAAATTTTATTTTTTTGACCGAAACTAGTGTATAATATACTATGATTTTTGACCGAAACATGCATTTCGAAAAGTTTCATAAAATCCAATTTTTAGATGATTTTTTTGCATGAACTTCCATCATAACCTTCACTCTTAACATATATAAATGATATGTGAAGTCTCGTATCATTTTGAATAGTCCCTAATTAAATTAAATTTTTTTGACCGAAACTAGTGTATAATATACTATGATTTTTGACTGAAACTTGCATTTCAAAACGTTTCATAGAATTTAATTTTTAGATGATTTTTTTTGCATGGACTTTAATCATAACCTTCCCTCTTAACATATATAAATGATATTTTAAGTCTCGTATCATTTCGAATAGTCCCCAATTAAATTTGATTTTTTTGACCGAAACTAGTGTATAATATACTATGATTTTTGACCGAAACTTGCATTTCGAAAAGTTTCATAGAATCTAATTTTCAGATGATTTTATTGCATGGTCTTCCTTCATAACCTTCCCTCTTAACATATATAAATGATCCGAAAAAGTATCGTATCATTTCAAATAGTCCCCATTTAAATTTGATTTTTATGACCAAAACTAGTGTATAATATACTATGATTTTTGACCGAAACTTGCATTTCTAAATGTTTCATAGAATCTAATTTTCTGATGATTTTTTGCATAGACATCCATCATAACCTTCCCTCGTAAAATATATAAAAGAAATGTGATGTTTTATATCATATCGAACAGTCCCTGATTTAATTTGATTTTTGACCGAAACTAGTATAAACTAGTGTATAATATATTATCATTTTTTGAAAGAAACTTGCATTTCAATAAGTTTCATAGAATATAGTTTTCAGATGATTTTTTTGCATCGACTTCCATCATAACCTTACCTCTTAACATATATAAATTATCTGAAATGTCGCGTATCATTTGAAATAGTCCCCATTTAAATTTAATTTTTTCGACCGAAACTAGTGTATAATATACTATGCTTTTTGACCGAAACTTGCATTTCAAGAAGTTTCATAGAATCAAATTTTTAGATGATTTTTCTGCATGGAATTCCCTCATAACCTTCCCTCTTAACATATATAAATGATATCTGAAGTCTCGTAACATTTTGAATAGTCCCTAATTAAATTTTATTTTCTTGACCGAAACTAGTGTATAATATACTATGATTTTTGACCGAAACTTGCATTTCGAAAAGTTTCATAGAATCCAATTTTTAGATATTTTTTTTGCATGAACTTCCATCATAACCTTCCCTCTTAACATATATAAATGATATGTGAAGTCTCGTATCATTTTGAATAGTCCTTAATTAAATTTGATTTTTTTGACCGAAACTAGGGTATAATATACTATGATTTTTGACCGAAACTTGCATTTCAAAACGTTTCATAGAATCTAATTTTTAGATTATTTTTTTTATGGACTTGAATCATAACCTTCCCTCTTAACATATATAAATGATATTTTAAGTCTCGTATCATTTCGAATAGTCCCCAATTAAATTTGATTTTTTTGACCGAAACTAGTGTATAATATACTATGATTTTTGACCGAAACTTGCATTTCGAAAAGTTTCATTGAATCTAATTTTCGGATGATTTTTTTGCATGGGCATCCATCATAACCTTCCATGGTAAAATATAAAAATGATATGTGAAGTTTCGTATCATTTCGAACAGTCCCCGATTTAATTTAATTTTTGACCGAAACAAGTATAAACTAGTGTATAATATATTATGATTTTTTTTACCGAAACTTGTATTTAGAAAATTTTCATAGAATCTAGTTTTCAGATGATTTTTTTTGCATGGACTTCAATCATAACCTTCCCTCTCAACATATATAAATGATCTGGAAAGTCTCGTATCATTTCAAATAGTCCCCATTTAGTTATGATTTTTTTGACCGAAACTAGTGTATAATATACTATGATTTTTGACCGAAACTTGCATTTTAAAAAGTTTCACAAAATCTAATTTTTTGATGATTTTTTTGCATGGAATTCCATCATAACCTTCCCTCTTAACATATATAAATGATATGTGAAGGCTCGTATCATTTTGAATATCCCTAATTAAATTTTATTTTTTTGACCGAAACTAGTGTATAATATACTATGATTTTTGACCGAAACATGCATTTCGAAAAGTTTCATAAAATCCAATTTTTAGATGATTTTTTTGCATGAACTTCCATCATAACCTTCACTCTTAACATATATAAATGATATGTGAAGTCTCGTATCATTTTGAATAGTCCCTAATTAAATTAAATTTTTTTGACCGAAACTAGTGTATAATATACTATGATTTTTGACTGAAACTTGCATTTCAAAACGTTTCATAGAATTTAATTTTTAGATGATTTTTTTTGCATGGACTTTAATCATAACCTTCCCTCTTAACATATATAAATGATATTTTAAGTCTCGTATCATTTCGAATAGTCCCCAATTAAATTTGATTTTTTTGACCGAAACTAGTGTATAATATACTATGATTTTTGACCGAAACTTGCATTTCGAAAAGTTTCATAGAATCTAATTTTCAGATGATTTTATTGCATGGTCTTCCTTCATAACCTTCCCTCTTAACATATATAAATGATCCGAAAAAGTATCGTATCATTTCAAATAGTCCCCATTTAAATTTGATTTTTATGACCAAAACTAGTGTATAATATACTATGATTTTTGACCGAAACTTGCATTTCTAAATGTTTCATAGAATCTAATTTTCTGATGATTTTTTGCATAGACATCCATCATAACCTTCCCTCGTAAAATATATAAAAGAAATGTGATGTTTTATATCATATCGAACAGTCCCTGATTTAATTTGATTTTTGACCGAAACTAGTATAAACTAGTGTATAATATATTATCATTTTTTGAAAGAAACTTGCATTTCAATAAGTTTCATAGAATATAGTTTTCAGATGATTTTTTTGCATCGACTTACATCATAACCTTACCTCTTAACATATATAAATTATCTGAAATGTCGCGTATCATTTGAAATAGTCCCCATTTAAATTTAATTTTTTCGACCGAAACTAGTGTATAATATACTATGCTTTTTGACCGAAACTTGCATTTCAAGAAGTTTCATAGAATCAAATTTTTAGATGATTTTTCTAAATGGACTTCCCTCATAACCTTCCCTCTTAACATATATAAATGATATCTGAAGTCTCGTAACATTTTGAATAGTCCCTAATTAAATTTTATTTTCTTGACCGAAACTAGTGTATAATATACTATGATTTTTGACCGAAACTTGCATTTCGAAAAGTTTCATAGAATCCAATTTTTAGATATTTTTTTTGCATGAACTTCCATCATAACCTTCCCTCTTAACATATATAAATGATATGTGAAGTCTCGTATCATTTTGAATAGTCCTTAATTAAATTTGATTTTTTTGACCGAAACTAGGGTATAATATACTATGATTTTTGACCGAAACTTGCATTTCAAAACGTTTCATAGAATCTAATTTTTAGATTATTTTTTTATGGACTTGAATCATAACCTTCCCTCTTAACATATATAAATGATATTTTAAGTCTCGTATCATTTCGAATAGTCCCCAATTAAATTTGATTTTTTTGACCGAAACTAGTGTATAATATACTATGATTTTTGACCGAAACTTGCATTTCGAAAAGTTTCATTGAATCTAATTTTCGGATGATTTTTTTGCATGGGCATCCATCATAACCTTCCATGGTAAAATATAAAAATGATATGTGAAGTTTCGTATCATTTCGAACAGTCCCCGATTTAATTTAATTTTTGACCGAAACAAGTATAAACTAGTGTATAATATATTATGATTTTTTTTACCGAAACTTGTATTTAGAAAATTTTCATAGAATCTAGTTTTCAGATGATTTTTTTTGCATGGACTTCAATCATAACCTTCCCTCTCAACATATATAAATGATCTGGAAAGTCTCGTATCATTTCAAATAGTCCCCATTTAGTTATGATTTTTTTGACCGAAACTAGTGTATAATATACTATGATTTTTGACCGAAACTTGCATTTTAAAAAGTTTCACAAAATCTAATTTTTTGATGATTTTTTTGCATGGAATTCCATCATAACCTTCCCTCTTAACATATATAAATGATATGTGAAGTCTCGTATCATTTTGAATATCCCTAATTAAATTTTATTTTTTTGACCGAAACTAGTGTATAATATACTATGATTTTTGACCGAAACATGCATTTCGAAAAGTTTCATAAAATCCAATTTTTAGATGATTTTTTTGCATGAACTTCCATCATAACCTTCACTCTTAACATATATAAATGATATGTGAAGTCTCGTATCATTTTGAATAGTCCCTAATTAAATTAAATTTTTTTGACCGAAACTAGTGTATAATATACTATGATTTTTGACTGAAACTTGCATTTCAAAACGTTTCATAGAATTTAATTTTTAGATGATTTTTTTTGCATGGACTTTAATCATAACCTTCCCTCTTAACATATATAAATGATATTTTAAGTCTCGTATCATTTCGAATAGTCCCCAATTAAATTTGATTTTTTTGACCGAAACTAGTGTATAATATACTATGATTTTTGACCGAAACTTGCATTTCGAAAAGTTTCATAGAATCTAATTTTCAGATGATTTTATTGCATGGTCTTCCTTCATAACCTTCCCTCTTAACATATATAAATGATCCGAAAAAGTATCGTATCATTTCAAATAGTCCCCATTTAAATTTGATTTTTATGACCAAAACTAGTGTATAATATACTATGATTTTTGACCGAAACTTGCATTTCTAAATGTTTCATAGAATCTAATTTTCTGATGATTTTTTGCATAGACATCCATCATAACCTTCCCTCGTAAAATATATAAAAGAAATGTGATGTTTTATATCATATCGAACAGTCCCTGATTTAATTTGATTTTTGACCGAAACTAGTATAAACTAGTGTATAATATATTATCATTTTTTGAAAGAAACTTGCATTTCAATAAGTTTCATAGAATATAGTTTTCAGATGATTTTTTTGCATCGACTTCCATCATAACCTTACCTCTTAACATATATAAATTATCTGAAATGTCGCGTATCATTTGAAATAGTCCCCATTTAAATTTAATTTTTTCGACCGAAACTAGTGTATAATATACTATGCTTTTTGACCGAAACTTGCATTTCAAGAAGTTTCATAGAATCAAATTTTTAGATGATTTTTCTGCATGGAATTCCCTCATAACCTTCCCTCTTAACATATATAAATGATATCTGAAGTCTCGTAACATTTTGAATAGTCCCTAATTAAATTTTATTTTCTTGACCGAAACTAGTGTATAATATACTATGATTTTTGACCGAAACTTGCATTTCGAAAAGTTTCATAGAATCCAATTTTTAGATATTTTTTTTGCATGAACTTCCATCATAACCTTCCCTCTTAACATATATAAATGATATGTGAAGTCTCGTATCATTTTGAATAGTCCTTAATTAAATTTGATTTTTTTGACCGAAACTAGGGTATAATATACTATGATTTTTGACCGAAACTTGCATTTCAAAACGTTTCATAGAATCTAATTTTTAGATTATTTTTTTTATGGACTTGAATCATAACCTTCCCTCTTAACATATATAAATGATATTTTAAGTCTCGTATCATTTCGAATAGTCCCCAATTAAATTTGATTTTTTTGACCGAAACTAGTGTATAATATACTATGATTTTTGACCGAAACTTGCATTTCGAAAAGTTTCATTGAATCTAATTTTCGGATGATTTTTTTGCATGGGCATCCATCATAACCTTCCATGGTAAAATATAAAAATGATATGTGAAGTTTCGTATCATTTCGAACAGTCCCCGATTTAATTTAATTTTTGACCGAAACAAGTATAAACTAGTGTATAATATATTATGATTTTTTTTACCGAAACTTGTATTTAGAAAATTTTCATAGAATCTAGTTTTCAGATGATTTTTTTTGCATGGACTTCAATCATAACCTTCCCTCTCAACATATATAAATGATCTGGAAAGTCTCGTATCATTTCAAATAGTCCCCATTTAGTTATGATTTTTTTGACCGAAACTAGTGTATAATATACTATGATTTTTGACCGAAACTTGCATTTTAAAAAGTTTCACAAAATCTAATTTTTTGATGATTTTTTTGCATGGAATTCCATCATAACCTTCCCTCTTAACATATATAAATGATATGTGAAGGCTCGTATCATTTTGAATATCCCTAATTAAATTTTATTTTTTTGACCGAAACTAGTGTATAATATACTATGATTTTTGACCGAAACATGCATTTCGAAAAGTTTCATAAAATCCAATTTTTAGATGATTTTTTTGCATGAACTTCCATCATAACCTTCACTCTTAACATATATAAATGATATGTGAAGTCTCGTATCATTTTGAATAGTCCCTAATTAAATTAAATTTTTTTGACCGAAACTAGTGTATAATATACTATGATTTTTGACTGAAACTTGCATTTCAAAACGTTTCATAGAATTTAATTTTTAGATGATTTTTTTTGCATGGACTTTAATCATAACCTTCCCTCTTAACATATATAAATGATATTTTAAGTCTCGTATCATTTCGAATAGTCCCCAATTAAATTTGATTTTTTTGACCGAAACTAGTGTATAATATACTATGATTTTTGACCGAAACTTGCATTTCGAAAAGTTTCATAGAATCTAATTTTCAGATGATTTTATTGCATGGTCTTCCTTCATAACCTTCCCTCTTAACATATATAAATGATCCGAAAAAGTATCGTATCATTTCAAATAGTCCCCATTTAAATTTGATTTTTATGACCAAAACTAGTGTATAATATACTATGATTTTTGACCGAAACTTGCATTTCTAAATGTTTCATAGAATCTAATTTTCTGATGATTTTTTGCATAGACATCCATCATAACCTTCCCTCGTAAAATATATAAAAGAAATGTGATGTTTTATATCATATCGAACAGTCCCTGATTTAATTTGATTTTTGACCGAAACTAGTATAAACTAGTGTATAATATATTATCATTTTTTGAAAGAAACTTGCATTTCAATAAGTTTCATAGAATATAGTTTTCAGATGATTTTTTTGCATCGACTTACATCATAACCTTACCTCTTAACATATATAAATTATCTGAAATGTCGCGTATCATTTGAAATAGTCCCCATTTAAATTTAATTTTTTCGACCGAAACTAGTGTATAATATACTATGCTTTTTGACCGAAACTTGCATTTCAAGAAGTTTCATAGAATCAAATTTTTAGATGATTTTTCTAAATGGACTTCCCTCATAACCTTCCCTCTTAACATATATAAATGATATCTGAAGTCTCGTAACATTTTGAATAGTCCCTAATTAAATTTTATTTTCTTGACCGAAACTAGTGTATAATATACTATGATTTTTGACCGAAACTTGCATTTCGAAAAGTTTCATAGAATCCAATTTTTAGATATTTTTTTTGCATGAACTTCCATCATAACCTTCCCTCTTAACATATATAAATGATATGTGAAGTCTCGTATCATTTTGAATAGTCCTTAATTAAATTTGATTTTTTTGACCGAAACTAGGGTATAATATACTATGATTTTTGACCGAAACTTGCATTTCAAAACGTTTCATAGAATCTAATTTTTAGATTATTTTTTTTATGGACTTGAATCATAACCTTCCCTCTTAACATATATAAATGATATTTTAAGTCTCGTATCATTTCGAATAGTCCCCAATTAAATTTGATTTTTTTGACCGAAACTAGTGTATAATATACTATGATTTTTGACCGAAACTTGCATTTCGAAAAGTTTCATTGAATCTAATTTTCGGATGATTTTTTTGCATGGGCATCCATCATAACCTTCCATGGTAAAATATAAAAATGATATGTGAAGTTTCGTATCATTTCGAACAGTCCCCGATTTAATTTAATTTTTGACCGAAACAAGTATAAACTAGTGTATAATATATTATGATTTTTTTTACCGAAACTTGTATTTAGAAAATTTTCATAGAATCTAGTTTTCAGATGATTTTTTTTGCATGGACTTCAATCATAACCTTCCCTCTCAACATATATAAATGATCTGGAAAGTCTCGTATCATTTCAAATAGTCCCCATTTAGTTATGATTTTTTTGACCGAAACTAGTGTATAATATACTATGATTTTTGACCGAAACTTGCATTTTAAAAAGTTTCACAAAATCTAATTTTTTGATGATTTTTTTGCATGGAATTCCATCATAACCTTCCCTCTTAACATATATAAATGATATGTGAAGTCTCGTATCATTTTGAATATCCCTAATTAAATTTTATTTTTTTGACCGAAACTAGTGTATAATATACTATGATTTTTGACCGAAACATGCATTTCGAAAAGTTTCATAAAATCCAATTTTTAGATGATTTTTTTGCATGAACTTCCATCATAACCTTCACTCTTAACATATATAAATGATATGTGAAGTCTCGTATCATTTTGAATAGTCCCTAATTAAATTAAATTTTTTTGACCGAAACTAGTGTATAATATACTATGATTTTTGACTGAAACTTGCATTTCAAAACGTTTCATAGAATTTAATTTTTAGATGATTTTTTTTGCATGGACTTTAATCATAACCTTCCCTCTTAACATATATAAATGATATTTTAAGTCTCGTATCATTTCGAATAGTCCCCAATTAAATTTGATTTTTTTGACCGAAACTAGTGTATAATATACTATGATTTTTGACCGAAACTTGCATTTCGAAAAGTTTCATAGAATCTAATTTTCAGATGATTTTATTGCATGGTCTTCCTTCATAACCTTCCCTCTTAACATATATAAATGATCCGAAAAAGTATCGTATCATTTCAAATAGTCCCCATTTAAATTTGATTTTTATGACCAAAACTAGTGTATAATATACTATGATTTTTGACCGAAACTTGCATTTCTAAATGTTTCATAGAATCTAATTTTCTGATGATTTTTTGCATAGACATCCATCATAACCTTCCCTCGTAAAATATATAAAAGAAATGTGATGTTTTATATCATATCGAACAGTCCCTGATTTAATTTGATTTTTGACCGAAACTAGTATAAACTAGTGTATAATATATTATCATTTTTTGAAAGAAACTTGCATTTCAATAAGTTTCATAGAATATAGTTTTCAGATGATTTTTTTGCATCGACTTCCATCATAACCTTACCTCTTAACATATATAAATTATCTGAAATGTCGCGTATCATTTGAAATAGTCCCCATTTAAATTTAATTTTTTCGACCGAAACTAGTGTATAATATACTATGCTTTTTGACCGAAACTTACATTTCAAGAAGTTTCATAGAATCAAATTTTTAGATGATTTTTCTGCATGGACTTCCCTCATAACCTTCCCTCTTAACATATATAAATGATATCTGAAGTCTCGTAACATTTTGAATAGTCCCTAATTAAATTTTATTTTCTTGACCGAAACTAGTGTATAATATACTATGATTTTTGACCGAAACTTGCATTTCGAAAAGTTTCATAGAATCCAATTTTTAGATATTTTTTTTGCATGAACTTCCATCATAACCTTCCCTCTTAACATATATAAATGATATGTGAAGTCTCGTATCATTTTGAATAGTCCTTAATTAAATTTGATTTTTTTGACCGAAACTAGGGTATAATATACTATGATTTTTGACCGAAACTTGCATTTCAAAACGTTTCATAGAATCTAATTTTTAGATTATTTTTTTTATGGACTTGAATCATAACCTTCCCTCTTAACATATATAAATGATATTTTAAGTCTCGTATCATTTCGAATAGTCCCCAATTAAATTTGATTTTTTGACCGAAACTAGTGTATAATATACTATGATTTTTTACCGAAACTTGCATTTCGAAAAGTTTCATTGAATCTAATTTTCGGATGATTTTTTTGCATGGGCATCCATCATAACCTTCCATGGTAAAATATAAAAATGATATGTGAAGTTTCGTATCATTTCGAACAGTCCCCGATTTAATTTAATTTTTGACCGAAACAAGTATAAACTAGTGTATAATATATTATGATTTTTTTTACCGAAACTTGTATTTAGAAAATTTTCATAGAATCTATTTTTCAGATGATTTTTTTTGCATGGACTTCAATCATAACCTTCCCTCTCAACATATATAAATGATCTGGAAAGTCTCGTATCATTTCAAATAGTCCCCATTTAGTTATGATTTTTTTGACTGAAACTAGTGTATAATATACTATGATTTTTGACCGAAACTTGCATTTCAAAAAGTTTCACAGAATCTAATTTTTTGATGATTTTTTGCATGGAATTCCATCATAACCTTCCCTCTTAACATATATAAATGATATGTGAAGTCTCGTATCATTTGTAATATCCCTAATTAAATTTTATTTTTTTGACCGAAACTAGTGTATAATATACTATGATTTTTGACCGAAACTTGCATTTCGAAAAGTTTCATAAAATCCAATTTTTAGATGATTTTTTTGCATGAACTTCCATCATAACCTTCACTCTTAACATATATAAATGATATGTGAAGTCTCGTATCATTTTGAATAGTCCCTAATTAAATTAAATATTTTTGACCGAAACTAGTGTATAATATACTATGATTTTTGACTGAAACTTGCATTTCAAAACGTTTCATAGAATTTAATTTTTAGATGATTTTTTTTGCATGGACTTTAATCATAACCTTCCCTCTTAACATATATAAATGATATTTTAAGTCTCGTATCATTTCGAATAGTCCCCAATTAAATTTGATTTTTTTGACCGAAACTAGTGTATAATATACTATGATTTTTGACCGAAACTTGCATTTCGAAAAGTTTCATAGAATCTAATATTCAGATGATTTTATTGCATGGTCTTCCTTCATAACCTTCCCTCTTAACATATATAAATGATCCGAAAAAGTATCGTATCATTTCAAATAGTCCCCATTTAAATTTGATTTTTATGACAAAAACTAGTGTATAATATACTATGATTTTTGACCGAAACTTGCATTTCTAAATGTTTCATAGAATCTAATTTTCTGATGATTTTTTGCATAGACATCCATCATAACCTTCCCTCGTAAAATATATAAAAGAAATGTGATGTTTTATATCATATCGAACAGTCCCTGATTTAATTTGATATTTGACCGAAACTAGTATAAACTAGTGTATAATATATTATCATTTTTTGAAAGAAACTTGCATTTCAATAAGTTTCATAGAATATAGTTTTCAGATGATTTTTTTGCATCTACTTCCATCATAACCTTACCTCTTAACATATATAAATTATCTGAAATGTCGCGTATCATTTGAAATAGTTCCCATTTAAATTTAATTTTTTCGACCGAAACTAGTGTATAATATACTATGCTTTTTGACCGAAACTTGCATTTCAAGAAGTTTCATAGAATCAAATTTTTAGATGATTTTTCTGCATGGACTTCCCTCATAACCTTCCCTCTTAACATATATAAATGATATCTGAAGTCTCGTAACATTTTGAATAGTCCCTAATTAAATTTTATCTTCTTGACCGAAACTAGTGTATAATATACTATGATTTTTGACCGAAACTTGCATTTCGAAAAGTTTCATAGAATCCAATTTTTAGATATTTTTTTTGCATGAACTTCCATCATAACCTTCCCTCTTAACATAAATAAATGATATGTGAAGTCTCGTATCATTTTGAATAGTCCTTAATTAAATTTGATTTTTTTGACCGAAACTAGGGTATAATATACTATGATTTTTGACCGAAACTTGCATTTCAAAACGTTTCATAGAATCTAATTTTTAGATTATTTTTTTTATGGACTTGAATCATAACCTTCCCTCTTAACATATATAAATGATATTTTAAGTCTCGTATCATTTCGAATAGTCCCCAATTAAATTTGATTTTTTTGACCGAAACTAGTGTATAATATACTATGATTTTTGACCGAAACTTGCATTTCGAAAAGTTTCATTGAATCTAATTTACGGATGATTTTTTTGCATGGGCATCCATCATAACCTTCCATGGTAAAATATAAAAATGATATGTGAAGTTTCGTATCATTTCGAACAGTCCCCGATTTAATTTAATTTTTGACCGAAACAAGTATAAACTAGTGTATAATATATTATGATTTTTTACCGAAACTTGTATTTAGAAAATTTTCATAGAATCTATTTTTCAGATGATTTTTTTTGCATGGACTTCAATCATAACCTTCCCTCTCAACATATATAAATGATCTGGAAAGTCTCGTATCATTTCAAATAATCCCCATTTAGTTATGATTTTTTTGACTGAAACTAGTGTATAATATACTATGATTTTTGACCGAAACTTGCATTTCAAAAAGTTTCACAGAATCTAATTTTTTGATGATTTTTTTGCATGGAATTCCATCATAACCTTCCCTCTTAACATATATAAATGATATGTGAAGTCTCGTATCATTTGTAATATCCCTAATTAAATTTTATTTTTTTGACCGAAACTAGTGTATAATATACTATGATTTTTGACCGAAACTTGCATTTCGAAAAGTTTCATAAAATCCAATTTTTAGATGATTTTTTTGCATGAACTTCCATCATAACCTTCACTCTTAACATATATAAATGATATGTGAAGTCTCGTATCATTTTGAATAGTCCCTAATTAAATTAAATTTTTTTGACCGAAACTAGTGTATAATATACTATGATTTTTGACTGAAACTTGCATTTCAAAACGTTTCATAGAATTTAATTTTTAGATGATTTTTTTTGCATGGACTTTAATCATAACCTTCCCTCTTAACATATATAAATGATATTTTAAGTCTCGTATCATTTCGAATAGTCCCCAATTAAATTTGATTTTTTTGACCGAAACTAGTGTATAATATACTATGATTTTTGACCGAAACTTGCATTTCGAAAAGTTTCATAGAATCTAATTTTCAGATGATTTTATTGCATGGTCTTCCTTCATAACCTTCCCTCTTAACATATATAAATGATCCGAAAAAGTATCGTATCATTTCAAATAGTCCCCATTTAAATTTGATTTTTATGACCAAAACTAGTGTATAATATACTATGATTTTTGACCGAAACTTGCATTTCTAAATGTTTCATAGAATCTAATTTTCTGATGATTTTTTGCATAGACATCCATCATAACCTTCCCTCGTAAAATATATAAAAGAAATGTGAAGTTTTATATCATATCGAACAGTCCCTGATTTAATTTGATTTTTGACCGAAACTAGTATAAACTAGTGTATAATATATTATCATTTTTTGAAAGAAACTTGCATTTCAATAAGTTTCATAGAATATAGTTTTCAGATGATTTTTTTGCATCGACTTCCATCATAACCTTACCTCTTAACATATATAAATTATCTGAAATGTCGCGTATCATTTGAAATAGTCCCCATTTAAATTTAATTTTTTCGACCGAAACTAGTGTATAATATACTATGCTTTTTGACCGAAACTTGCATTTCAAGAAGTTTCATAGAATCAAATTTTTAGATGATTTTTCTGCATGGACTTCCCTCATAACCTTCCCTCTTAACATATATAAATGATATCTGAAGTCTCGTAACATTTTGAATAGTCCCTAATTAAATTTTATTTTCTTGACCGAAACTAGTGTATAATATACTATGATTTTTGACCGAAACTTGCATTTCGAAAAGTTTCATAGAATCCAATTTTTATATATTTTTTTTGCATGAACTTCCATCATAACCTTCCCTCTTAACATATATAAATGATATGTGAAGTCTCGTATCATTTTGAATAGTCCTTAATTAAATTTGATTTTTTTGACCGAAACTAGGGTATAATATACTATGATTTTTGACCGAAACTTGCATTTCAAAACGTTTCATAGAATCTAATTTTTAGATTATTTTTTTTATGGACTTCAATCATAACCTTCCCTCTTAACATATATAAATGATATTTTAAGTCTCGTATCATTTCGAATAGTCCCCAATTAAATTTGATTTTTTTGACCGAAACTAGTGTATAATATACTATGATTTTTGACCGAAACTTGCATTTCGAAAAGTTTCGTTGAATCTAATTTTCGGATGATTTTTTTGCATGGGCATCCATCATAACCTTCCATGGTAAAATATAAAAATGATATGTGAAGTTTCGTATCATTTCGAACAGTCCCCGATTTAATTTAATTTTTGACCGAAACAAGTATAAACTAGTGTATAATATATTATGATTTTTTTTACCGAAACTTGTATTTAGAAAATTTTCATAGAATCTAGTTTTCAGATGATTTTTTTTGCATGGACTTCAATCATAACCTTCCCTCTCAACATATATAAATGATCTGGAAAGTCTCGTATCATTTCAAATAGTCCCCATTTAGTTATGATTTTTTTGACTGAAACTAGTGTATAATATACTATGATTTTTGACCGAAACTTGCATTTCAAAAAGTTTCACAGAATCTAATTTTTTGATGATTTTTTTGCATGGAATTCCATCATAACCTTCCCTCTTAACATATATAAATGATATGTGAAGTCTCGTATCATTTTGAATATCCCTAATTAAATTTTATTTTTTTGACTGAAACTAGTGTATAATATACTATGATTTTTGACCGAAACTTGCATTTCGAAAAGTTTCATAAAATCCAATTTTTAGATGATTTTTTTGCATGAACTTCCATCATAACCTTCACTCTTAACATATATAAATGATATGTGAAGTCTCGTATCATTTTGAATAGTCCCTAATTAAATTAAATTTTTTTGACCGAAACTAGTGTATAATATACTATGATTTTTGACTGAAACTTGCATTTCAAAACGTTTCATAGAATTTAATTTTTAGATGATTTTTTTTGCATGGACTTTAATCATAACCTTCCCTCTTAACATATATAAATGATATTTTAAGTCTCGTATCATTTCGAATAGTCCCCAATTAAATTTGATTTTTTTGACCGAAACTAGTGTATAATATACTATGATTTTTGACCGAAACTTGCATTTCGAAAAGTTTCATAGAATCTAATTTTCAGATGATTTTATTGCATGGTCTTCCTTCATAACCTTCCCTCTTAACATATATAAATGATCCGAAAAAGTATCGTATCATTTCAAATAGTCCCCATTTAAATTTGATTTTTATGACCAAAACTAGTGTATAATATACTATGATTTTTGACCGAAACTTGCATTTCTAAATGTTTCATAGAATCTAATTTTCTGATGATTTTTTGCATAGACATCCATCATAACCTTCCCTCGTAAAATATATAAAAGAAATGTGAAGTTTTATATCATATCGAACAGTCCCTGATTTAATTTGATTTTTGACCGAAACTAGTATAAACTAGTGTATAATATATTATCATTTTTTGAAAGAAACTTGCATTTCAATAAGTTTCATAGAATATAGTTTTCAGATGATTTTTTTGCATCGACTTCCATCATAACCTTACCTCTTAACATATATAAATTATCTGAAATGTCGCGTATCATTTGAAATAGTCCCCATTTAAATTTAATTTTTTCGACCGAAACTAGTGTATAATATACTATGCTTTTTGATCGAAACTTGCATTTCAAGAAGTTTCATAGAATCAAATTTTTAGATGATTTTTCTGCATGGACTTCCCTCATAACCTTCCCTCTTAACATATATAAATGATATCTGAAGTCTCGTAACATTTTGAATAGTCCCTAATTAAATTTTATTTTCTTGACCGAAACTAGTGTATAATATACTATGATTTTTGACCGAAACTTGCATTTCGAAAAGTTTCATAGAATCCAATTTTTATATATTTTTTTTGCATGAACTTCCATCATAACCTTCCATCTTAACATATATAAATGATATGTGAAGTCTCGTATCATTTTGAATAGTCCTTAATTAAATTTGATTTTTTTGACCGAAACTAGGGTATAATATACTATGATTTTTGACCGAAACTTGCATTTCAAAACGTTTCATAGAATCTAATTTTTAGATTATTTTTTTTATGGACTTCAATCATAACCTTCCCTCTTAACATATATAAATGATATTTTAAGTCTCGTATCATTTCGAATAGTCCCCAATTAAATTTGATTTTTTTGACCGAAACTAGTGTATAATATACTATGATTTTTGACCGAAACTTGCATTTCGAAAAGTTTCGTTGAATCTAATTTTCGGATGATTTTTTTGCATGGGCATCCATCATAACCTTCCATGGTAAAATATAAAAATGATATGTGAAGTTTCGTATCATTTCGAACAGTCCCCGATTTAATTTAATTTTTGACCGAAACAAGTATAAACTAGTGTATAATATATTATGATTTTTTTTACCGAAACTTGTATTTAGAAAATTTTCATAGAATCTAGTTTTCAGATGATTTTTTTTGCATGGACTTCAATCATAACCTTCCCTCTCAACATATATAAATGATCTGGAAAGTCTCGTATCATTTCAAATAGTCCCCATTTAGTTATGATTTTTTTGACTGAAACTAGTGTATAATATACTATGATTTTTGACCGAAACTTGCATTTCAAAAAGTTTCACAGAATCTAATTTTTTGATGATTTTTTTGCATGGAATTCCATCATAACCTTCCCTCTTAACATATATAAATGATATGTGAAGTCTCGTATCATTTTGAATATCCCTAATTAAATTTTATTTTTTTGACCGAAACTAGTGTATAATATACTATGATTTTTGACCGAAACTTGCATTTCGAAAAGTTTCATAAAATCCAATTTTTAGATGATTTTTTTGCATGAACTTCCATCATAACCTTCACTCTTAACATATATAAATGATATGTGAAGTCTCGTATCATTTTGAATAGTCCCTAATTAAATTAAATTTTTTTGACCGAAACTAGTGTATAATATACTATGATTTTTGACTGAAACTTGCATTTCAAAACGTTTCATAGAATTTAATTTTTAGATGATTTTTTTTGCATGGACTTTAATCATAACCTTCCCTCTTAACATATATAAATGATATTTTAAGTCTCGTATCATTTCGAATAGTCCCCAATTAAATTTGATTTTTTTGACCGAAACTAGTGTATAATATACTATGATTTTTGACCGAAACTTGCATTTCGAAAAGTTTCATAGAATCTAATTTTCAGATGATTTTATTGCATGGTCTTCCTTCATAACCTTCCCTCTTAACATATATAAATGATCCGAAAAAGTATCGTATCATTTCAAATAGTCCCCATTTAAATTTGATTTTTATGACCAAAACTAGTGTATAATATACTATGATTTTTGACCGAAACTTGCATTTCTAAATGTTTCATAGAATCTAATTTTCTGATGATTTTTTGCATAGACATCCATCATAACCTTCCCTCGTAAAATATATAAAAGAAATGTGAAGTTTTATATCATATCGAACAGTCCCTGATTTAATTTGATTTTTGACCGAAACTAGTATAAACTAGTGTATAATATATTATCATTTTTTGAAAGAAACTTGCATTTCAATAAGTTTCATAGAATATAGTTTTCAAATGATTTTTTTGCATCGACTTCCATCATAACCTTACCTCTTAACATATATAAATTATCTGAAATGTCGCGTATCATTTGAAATAGTCCCCATTTAAATTTAATTTTTTCGACCGAAACTAGTGTATAATATACTATGCTTTTTGACCGAAACTTGCATTTCAAGAAGTTTCATAGAATCAAATTTTTAGATGATTTTTCTGCATGGACTTCCCTCATAACCTTCCCTCTTAACATATATAAATGATATCTGAAGTCTCGTAACATTTTGAATAGTCCCTAATTAAATTTTATTTTCTTGACCGAAACTAGTGTATAATATACTATGATTTTTGACCGAAACTTGCATTTCGAAAAGTTTCATAGAATCCAATTTTTAGATATTTTTTTTGCATGAACTTCCATCATAACCTTCCCTCTTAACATATATAAATGATATGTGAAGTCTCGTATCATTTTGAATAGTCCTTAATTAAATTTGATTTTTTTGACCGAAACTAGGGTATAATATATTATGATTTTTGACCGAAACTTGCATTTCAAAACGTTTCATAGAATCTAATTTTTAGATTTTTTTTTTTATGGACTTCAATCATAACCTTCCCTCTTAACATATATAAATGATATTTTAAGTCTCGTAACATTTCGAATAGTCCCCAATTAAATTTTACTTTTTTGACCGAAACTAGTGTATAATATACAATGATTTTTGACCGAAACTTGCATTTCGAAAAGTTTCGTTGAATCTAATTTTCGGATGATTTTTTTGCATGGGCATCCATCATAACCTTCCATGGTAAAATATATTAATGATATGTGAAGTTTCGTATCATTTCGAACAGTCCCCGATTTAATTTGATTTTTGACCGAAACAAGTATAAACTAGTGTATAATATATTATGATTTATTTTACCGAAACTTGTATTTAGAAAAGTTTCATAGAATCTAGTTTTCAGATGATTTTTTTTTTGCATGGACTTCCATCATTACCTTCCCTCTCAACATATATAAATGATCTGGAAAGTCTCGTATCATTTCAAATAGTCCCCATTTAGTTATGATTTTTTTGACTGAAACTAGTGTATAATATACAATGATTATTGACCGAAACTTGCATTTCAAAATGTTTCACAGAATCTAATTTTTTGATGATTTTTTTGCATGGAATTCCATCATAACATTCCCTCTTAACATATATAAATGATATGTGAAGTCTCGTATCATTTTGAATATCCCTAATTAAATTTTATTTTTTTGACCGAAACTAGTGTATAATATACTATGATTTTTGACCGAAACTTGCATTTCGAAAAGTTTCATAAAATCCAATTTTTAGATGATTTTTTTGCATGAACTTCCATTATAACCTTCACTCTTAACATATATAAATGATATGTGAAGTCTCGTATCATTTTGAATAGTCCCCAATTAAATTTGATTTTTTTGACCGAAACTAGTGTATAATATACTATGATTTTTGACTGAAACTTGCATTTCAAAACGTTTCATAGAATTTAATTTTTAGATGATTTTTTTTGCATGGACTTTAATCATAACCTTCCCTCTTAACATATATAAATGATATTTTAAGTCTCGTATCATTTCGAATAGTCCCCAATTAAATTTGATTTTTTTGACCGAAACTAGTGTATAATATACTATGATTTTTGACCGAAACTTGCATTTCGAAAAGTTTCATAGAATCTAATTTTCAGATGATTTTATTGCATGGTCTTCCTTCATAACCTTCCCTCTTAACATATATAAATGATCCGAAAAAGTATCGTATCATTTCAAATAGTCCCCATTTAAATTTGATTTTTATGACCAAAACTAGTGTATAATATACTATGATTTTTGACCGAAACTTGCATTTCTAAATGTTTCATAGAATCTAATTTTCTGATGATTTTTTGCATAGACATCCATCATAACCTTCCCTCGTAAAATATATAAAAGAAATGTGAAGTTTTATATCATATCGAACAGTCCCTGATTTAATTTGATTTTTGACCGAAACTAGTATAAACTAGTGTATAATATATTATCATTTTTTGAAAGAAACTTGCATTTCAATAAGTTTCATAGAATATAGTTTTCAGATGATTTTTTTGCATCGACTTCCATCATAACCTTACCTCTTAACATATATAAATTATCTGAAATGTCGCGTATCATTTGAAATAGTCCCCATTTAAATTTAATTTTTTCGACCGAAACTAGTGTATAATATACTATGCTTTTTGACCGAAACTTGCATCGACTTCCATCATAACCTTCCCTCTTAACATATATAAATGATATTTTAAGTCTCGTAACATTTCGAACAGTCCCCAATTAAATTTTACTTTTTTGACCGAAACTAGTGTATAATATACAATGATTTTTGACCGAAACTTGCATTTCGAAAAGTTTCATTGAATATAATTTTCGGAGTATTTTTTTGCATGGACATCCATCATAACCTTCCATGGTAAAATATAAAAATGATATGTGAAGTTTCGTATCATTTCAAACAGTCCCCGATTTAATTTGATTTTTGACCGAAACTATTATAAACTAGTGTATAATATATTATGATTTATTTTACCAAAACTTGTATTTAGAAAAGTTTCATAGAATCTAGTTTTCAGATGATTTTTTTTTGCATGGACTTCCATCATTACCTTCCCTCTCAACATATATAAATGATCTGAAAAGTCTCGTATCATTTCAAATAGTCCCCATTTAATCTTGATTTTTTTGACTGAAACTAGTGTATAATATACTATGATTTTTGACCGAAACTTGCATTTCAAAATGTTTCATAGAATCTAATTTTTAGATGATTTTTTTGCATGGAGTTTCATCATAACATTCCCTCTTAAGATATATAAATGATATGTGAAGTCTCGTATCATTTTGAATAGTCCCTAATTAAATTTTATTTTTTTGACCGAAACTAGTGTATAATATACTATGATTTTTGACCGAAACTTGCATTTCGAAAAGTTTCATAGAATTTAATTTTTAGATGATTTTTTTGCATGGACTTCAATCATAACCTTCCCTAATAACATATATAAATGATATTTTAAGTCTCGTATCATTTCGAATAGTCCCCAATTAAATTTGATTTTTTTGACCGAAACTAGTGTATAATATACTATGATTTTTGACCGAAACTTGCATTTCAAAACGTTTCATAGAATTTAATTTTTAGATGATTTTTTTGCATGGACTTCAATCATAACCTTCCCTCATAACATATATAAATGATATTTTAAGTCTCGTATCATTTTGAATAGTCACCAATTAAATTTGATTTTTTTGACCGAAACTAGTGTATAATAAATATACTACGATTTTTGACCGAAACTTGCATTTAGAAAAGTTTCATAGAATCCAATTTTCAGATGATTTTTTTGCATGGACTTCCTTCATAACCTTCCCTCTTATCATATATAAATGATCCGAAAAAGTATCGTATCATTTCAAATAGTCCCCATTTAAATTTGATTTTTTTGACCAAAACTAGTGTATAATATACTACGATTTTTGACCGAAACTTGCATTTCTAAAAGTTTCATAGAATCTAATTTTCTGATGATTTTTTTGCATGGACATCCATCATAACCTTCCCTCGTAAAATATATAAATGATATGTGAAGTTTTATATCATATCAAACAGTCCTTGATTTAATTTGATTTTTGACCGAAACTAGTATAAACTAGTGTATAATATATTATCATTTTTTTACAGAAACTTGCATTTCAATAAGTTTCTTAGAATATAGTTTTCAGATGATTTTTTTGCATCGACTTCCATCATAACCTTACCTCTTAACATATATAAATTATCTGAAATGTCGCGTATCATTTGAAATAGTACCCATTTAAATTTGATTTTTTTGACTGAAACTAGTGTATAATAAACTATGATTTTTGACCGAAACATGCATTTCAAAAAGTTTCATAAAATCAAATTTTTAGATGATTTTTCTGCATGGACTTCCATCATAACCTTCCCTCTTAACATATATAAATGATATGTGAAGTCTCGTAACATTTTAATAGTCCCTAATTAAATTTTATTTTTTTGACCGAAACTAGTGTATAATATACTATGATTTTTGACCGAAATTGCATTTCGAAAAGTTTCATAGAATCCAATTTTTAGATGAATTTTTTGTATGAACTTCCATAATAACCTTCCCTCTTAACATATATAAATGATATGTGAAGTGTCGTATCATTTTGAATAGTCCCTAATTAAATTTGATTTTTTTGACCGAAACTAGTGTATAATATACTATGATTTTTGAACGAAACTTGCATTTCAAAACGTTTCATAGAATTTAATTTTTAGATGATTTTTTTGCATGGACTTCAATCATAACCTTCCCTCATAACATATATAAATGATATTTTAAGTCTCGTATCATTTCGAATAGTCCCCAATTAAATTTGATTTTTTTGACCGAAACTAGTGTATAATAAATATACTATGATTTTTGACCGAAACTTGCATTTAGAAAAGTTTTATAGAATCTAATTTTCAGATGATTTTTTTGCATGGACTTCCTTCATAACCTTCCCTCTTATCATATATAAATGATCCGAAAAAGTATCGTATCATTTCAAATAGTCCCCATTTAAATTTGATTTTTTTGACCAAAACTAGTGTATAATATACTACGATTTTTGACTGAAACTTGCATTTCAAAAAGTTTCATAGAATCTAATTTTCTGATTATTTTTTTGCATGGACATCCATCATAACCTTCCCTCGTAAAATATATAAATGATATGTGATGTTTTATATCATATCGAACAGTCCTTGATTTAATTTGATTTTTGACCGAAACTAGTATAAACTAGTGTATAATATATTATCATTTTTTGACAGAAACATGCATTTCAATAAGTTTCATAGAATATAGTTTTCAGATGATTTTTTTGCATCAACTTCCATCATAACCTTACCTCTTAACATATATAAATTATCTGAAATGTCGCGTATCATTTGAAATAGTACCCATTTAAATTTGATTTTTTTGACTGAAACTAGTGTATAATAAACTATGATTTTTGACCGAAACATGCATTTCAAAAAGTTTCATAAAATCAAATTTTTAGATGATTTTTCTGCATGGACTTCCATCATAACCTTCCCTCTTAACATATATAAATGATATGTGAAGTCTCGTAACATTTTGAATAGTCCCTAATTAAATTTTATTTTTTTGACCGAAACTAGTGTATAATATACTATGATTTTTGCCCGAAACTTGCATTTCGAAAAGTTTCATAGAATCCAATTTTTAGATGATTTTTTTGCATGAACTTCCATCATAACCTTCCCTCTTAACATATATAAATGATATGTGAAGTCTCGTATCATTTTGAATAGTCCTTAATTAAATTTGATTGTTTTGACCGAAACTAGTGTATAATATACTATGATTTTTGACCGAAACTTGCATTTGAAAACGTTTCATAGAATCTAATTTTTAGATGATTTATTTTATGGACTTCAATCATAACCTTCCCTCTTAACATATGTAAATGATATTTTGAGTCTCGTATCATTTCGAATAGTCCCCAATTAAATTTGATTTTTTTGACCGAAACTAGTGTATAATATACTATGATTTTTGACCGAAACTTGCATTTCGAAAAGTTTCACTGAATCTAATTTTCGGATGATTTTTTTGCATGGACATCCATCACAACCTTCCCTGGTAAAATATAAAAATAATAGGTGAAGTTTCGTATCATTTCGAACAGTCCCCGATTTAATTTGATTTTTGACCGAAACTAGTATAAACTAGTGTATAATATATTATGATTTTTTTTACCGAAACTTGTATTTAAAAAAGTTTCATAGAATCTAGTGTAGCGGTAAAATCGTGAGCGTAAGCTATTGATTAACTTAACTCGATGAACACAGAGTCGCCACCGCGCTTTTCTTTATTTCCGTAAGGAAAAAGGTAAAAGAACGAATAAAAACCTAGGAGTCTAAAAGCAAAAGCTAAAAGAAACAAACAGAGAATGGGTAAGGGGATTGGTTATGAACCGGGAAGGTTTTAGGCACCCGACTCATCCGTGGTACTCCACGGGAGCCCTTTGAAATACTTATTGCTTTTTGGTCTGAAATTGGTTTGCTTGAAAAGATGGAAGAGATGAGGAGAAGAATATTTTTTTTAATAATTTTGTGTTTGATAAGGTTTTAACGCCTTATGCCTATGTACCCACAAAGTGCAATGCGAGATCAAAACCTCGTAGTTCGTGGTACAAAATTTTAAAAGAACAAATGAGTTGAATCGATTTTAAGATGTAGAGATAAGTCGTCATCCCTTAGCGAATAATTCCGCTAAAAGGGATGAATCAAACGAAACACTTCCTCTTTCTCGAAATCCCTCAACCTTTCTTCGTTTCACTCTCGTCCAATTTCTTTCGCGAATTTCCGCTTCTCAATTTATCTCTTCCTCTTCACGGATTCGGATTGCTTTGGGAGTTTGAAGGTGAAGATCAATTTGAATGAAAGGGTGAAGGTTTTTGAAATGGAGGATTGAAAGAAAGATTTGAAGAAATTTCTTGTTAGGTTTTGATTTCGGCAGCGATTTTGAGGCTATCGAAGCTTGATTTTGAAAGAGGGAGATGGTTGTTTAAATAGGAGATGAATGAGGAGTGGGGGTTGCGTTTTATTTTCAACTCGGATGCGTTTTGATACTTCACGGAAATCTCGTGTGCTTTGAGTTTCAATTGTGTTTTTGCTGCGTTTTGATACGGTAAGTTTCATGCTTCAGGCGCTGTGCGTTTTGATTTGCTCTTGTGCGTTTTGCTTTTGATTCTTTCTGCGTTTTGACTTGTAGTTTGGCTTAGGCAGAAATCACGTGCGGGATATCGCGTGTAGAGCTAGCTGGCCAAAGGCGTTGTCGGCTGTTGAGAAGCTGTTTTGTATTTTTGATTGCTGTGACTTGGTTTGAATTTGGAAGCTGGAAGTTTGGTGGCTTATGCGTATGCGTGATATCATGCTTGCGGCTGGGGATGAAGTTTGGCTTGTATTTTTGCCGTATTTGCTTGTGTTTGTTTGTGCAGGTTGGGCCTGTATTGGCGCGGCTAGGATGCGGGAAAAGGCTGTGACGTATTGAGGCTTGTGAGCTGCGGCCTTGCTGCTTTTGTTGTTGGCATAGAAGAACCTCACGTGTGGCTTGAAGTGTTGTAGCCGGCGTAGCTGCTATGGGCGTGTGAAGATTGCCGCGGCTGGAGTTTGTATGCGCGTGGGCTTGGTGCGGGAACATTAGCTGTGTTCAGCTTGCAAGAGGCTTGGCTGAAGGTGAAAGTTTGTGTGGGCCAGGAGATGTTTGGGCGTACGGGAAAGGCATGAGGTGGGCTTGTACTTGGCTTGAATTTGCAAGGGCTTGATGAAAAGATTGGCTGAGAGTTGTTTGTGAAAAGCTGGAAGTGGAATGCGTGAGGCTAGCTTGCGGCTGTACGCGTACGGATAGGCTTGTCAAGTAGATTTGTTGATGCCTTTGCTTGTGTGAGCCTAAGAAACAAATATATGTACTTTGGACTTTATTTTCATTTCTTTTTTAAAAAAAAATGTAATTGGCTAATAATGAAAGGAAAAAAAATGGTTCTAAAATTAATGAATCTTTAATGGTTTTTAATATAAAAATGATATTATAAAATAGATGGATATTTGGTAAATGTAAAAAAAAATAATAATGAAGAAAAATGGATATATGAATTTGGACGAAAATGAGCAAAAGGATTTGAAAAGATGGATAGAAAAAAAATAGAGGCAATTGGAATAAAAAATTGAAATAATCGGAAATCGAAAAATGGTTAATGGACTAAATTTGGAATAATGGAAAAGGATATATGGATGAATAATGGATATATAAAATAAAGTTTAATCGGAAAGAAAATGGATAATGGATAGAATTTGGTTTTCAAGCCCACAACAAATCTCGATTTCTCTTGCACAAGCCCTTGATAATGAATACAGCCAACACAGACCCACTGAACAGTCAGATAATTTGCAACTTGCCATTCAAGCCACCACCATTGACTTTTGGACTTCTGAACATTTTCAAATACTTCTGAAATGATCTCTTGGAAAATAAATCCACAAATGAACTGGTGATCATTGAATATTCGAACCAAACTTCTCACGGAACACTGTCTGATAACTGATGAACCAACCAAACTTTACACAAAACATTGTCACACAACCCAACTTGTACTTTGAAAACGCATTGCCCGAGAAATGAACCATTGGCACACAAAACTGGCAGTCAACACAATCTTTTGATAGTTTGACCAGATTAGGTCAAACATCCACTTGAAATCGAATTGTGACTGAACAAACGCATCTGAATTAAATCACTGTCTCATCTTCGTAAACCTGCAACACAAAGAAGAAGAAGAACACTGCAACATATTTTTTTTTTATTTTGGTTAGAAGTCAGTAAATATAAACAAATATAAAACAGTAAAAACAATGGTGATCTCCTGCGAAGCATAGATCCTACATCTGAGAAGAAACTCGAAACCAGTGCGATCTTGTTTGTATACAAAATGCAAATGATATGAAGAAACAATCTTAGGGCAAAAATTAGGGTGTTACAGCTGCCCCTATTTAAGTTTCTTCAATCTGGAGATATGAAGATTGACATCTTCGTCTCTACAAGATGGGAGAGACTTAAATACAAAATACCCAATTTTTGTCCTAAGAGAGCAAATGATATGATATGAATATGATATGCAGACCCAAGATCTCTGTGGGGAAAATATGACCACCAGAGAACAACAAAAACTTGGGGACACAGAAGAAAATCCCGTTGGGGAAACAACAGACAACCAAAGAGTTACCAGGAAAATAAATCACTGGATAACAGACTCCACTTGGGAAAAGATATGATATAATCAAAATACAAAATTCAACCAGGGAAAAAGACACCCTGCCAGGAATATCAACCAAACAAAATATTCGAATCCAAGAATGGAGAAATAACTGTGTTGGATAAGAATCATCAACTACCTGTTTACTGGGTAGGAAATATAACAGACCCGACTATCAATTTACTGGATAGGAGCAAAATACGGAGGGATAACCTCAACTACCTTTTTACTAGGCAAGAAATATTCTCAACTACCTGATTTACTAGGTAGGAAAACAACAGACTCGACTATCGATTTACTGGATAGGAGTGAAATAATAAGGGATAACTTCCACTGCCTTTTACTGGGCAGAACAAATTCTCAACTACCTGATTTACTGGGTAGAGAATATAAAAGACTCGACTATCGATTTACTGGATATGAGCATGATCAACTACCTGATTTACTGGGTAGGAACTCAATCAAATTACTTTTTACTGAGTAAGATGAAAATATCTGATTCTATTACCTTTTTACTGGGTAGAACAAAATTCTCAACTACCTGATTTACTGGGTAGGAGCTCAATCGAAGGGAAATAACTTTTATTACCTTTTTACTGGGTAAGAGGAAAATAACTGGACTACCGGATTTACTGGGTAGAACGATTCTCGACTACCTGATTTACTGGGTAGGAGCTAAAGCAAATGAAAACAAACTTTATTACCTTTTTACTGGGTAAGAGGATAAAATCTCGACTACTGGATTTACTGGGTAGGAGCACAAGTAAAAGAAACTTGATCAATTTGGTAATATTACCCACTATCGATTACTGATAGCTAAATTCCAAAACAATATATCCACAAAAGGGGACCAAATTTCAATCCAAGAAAAAATTGGAAAGAAACGGTCAAACAAGACTCATCCCGAGGAGGAAATATCTCAACTGGGGAAAATTCCATCCAGATAATAAACTGGGGAGGAAACTGAATCAACATCTTCCACGAGAAACAAACTCGGTGGGGAAATAGAAAGGATTAACTCTTTCTGCTTAATGGTCGACACTCTAAACTTGAGAGGAAAATGACACACATACTCTGTGGGGAAAGTCCACACCAAAGAGCAGATAACAATGATAAACGCAAGAATGCAAGCAAACAATGCCATGCTTATATGTATGAATATGCTTATGAATATGCTGACAAAACAGACATAAAGATAAGAAACAGGTGACATAAACACCACAACAACCAGATACTCGGCTAATCCCAGGTAATAATGCAGGGAAACATGCTGGAGATTCAACTTGAAATCTGCGGGGGAATATCATAAGCCATCAAAGGAATAAAATCTTGCTACAAGGCTTAACTCATGATGAGACAACATCTGCTAGGGACATCATCCTGCTGAGGAAAAGTAATAATCTGCTGAGGATGGAAGTATTCTTGATAAAAATCAAACTTCACGAGGAATAACTGTCATACCACTCCTGCTCCATCTGGGGATAGAGTGCGAGACCTGTTAAAAATCACATAGGAATCTGCTGGAAATCAACACATTCAGACCTACTGGGGATCCATATGAGGATATCAAAAGTTAACATCATAGCCAAAACACAGTTACGAGGGATTTTAAATCAATACCCAACATCGGGTAAAAGAAAACCTCTAAACTGACTGCTATATCAATACTTCTATATTCAAGGATGTAAACAAATCAAGCTGAGGAACAAGAGCTCAGCTGGGGATTCCCAATACATCTCAATTTAAAGATAACTTGCTGAGGAAAAAGATCAAAACTCAGCTAGGGATTCTTAAGAACATCCCTTCCAACAACTCTTCTGGGGAGTACATACAATCTCTGTTCAACATCATGGTTGGGGAACAAAACATCATTAACATCAATCTGCCAAGAATATCCAGGAACTTCACATGGATACAACCGAATCAAACCCTGCTTTGGGAGAGACAAGTTATCCACATCCAGACATTACTATCCTTGGAATCACTATCGATATCCTTTCTTTGTTCATATATCAAAAGAAAAATGTTTTTAAAATCTTCAAAAAATTAACATTTATTAAATTTGTTTCAAAAATCATCATCAACAATAAATTGAAATTTTGTAAACAGAAACAAAATAAAGAATTGCAAACAATTGGATAAAAGCTCAAATTCATTGATAGAATGGTAGTCAGCAAATGGCATGACTCCATGGATCATTACAAGTTTGAAAAATGGTAAATACATGGAAAAGGGCTACATTGAGATACAATGATCACTATTCTCCCTATCAACTTTGAACTCCACTGTGTCCGAAACTTCAGTCAAGGATGAGTGAATAAGAATCTTTGATGAATAATTCTTCTGAGTGATAGAATCTGAAATCCTCGGTTACTACAAGTGATCCAGTCTGTCGACGCAGTTACTTGCCATGATCCCTAACTTTTGCCTAGATTTCCCTTTCGGGTTTTCAATCTACCGGGATAATTATTTCTGTTTTTGTCTCTAATTTTTGCCTGGACCTCCCTTTCGGGTTTTCAATCCACCGAGACGCTCTTTTTTGCCTAAGCCGCCCTTTCGGGTTTTCAACTTAGCGAGCTGTTCTTTTATTTTTTAGGCGAAGTATTTCTTGACTGCATCCGCATTCACAGGGCGAGTGATCTCCTCACCATCCATAGTTGCAAGAATTAATGAACCGCCAGAGAAGGCTTTCTTAACAACATATGGTCCATCATAGTTCGGAGTCCACTTGCCCCGAGAATCTTTAAGGAAAGACTGAATCTTTTTGAGCACGAGGTCGCCTTCTCTAAATACACGAGGTTTGACCTTCTTATCAAAAGCTTTCTTCATTCTTTGCTGGTACAACCGACCATGACACAAAGCTGTTATTCTCTTTTCTTCAATCAAATTCAACTGATCAAATCTACTCTGACACCATTCAGCCTCAGTCAACTTGGCTTCCATCAGAACTCTCATTGATGGGATCTCAACTTCGACGGGGAACACTGCTTCTGTACCATAAACAAGTGAGAAAGGGGTTACCCCTGTTGAAGTGCGGACAGATGTACGATACCCATGCAAAGCAAACGGGAGCATCTCATGCCAGTCCTTGTACGTCACAACCATCTTCTGAATGATCTTCTTAATGTTCTTATTTGCGGCTTCAACAGCCCCATTCATCTTCGGTCTATAAGGAGAGGAATTATGGTGTTGAATCTTGAAATCTTCACAAAGCTCTTTCATCATCTTATTGTTCAAGTTCGAACCATTATCAGTAATGATTCTATTCGGAACACCATATCTGCATATAAGATTATTCTTGATAAACCGAACCACAACTTGCTTGGTCACATTAGCATACGATGCCGCCTCTACCCACTTGGTGAAGTAGTCAATTGCCACAAGAATAAAACGATGTCCATTCGAAGCCTTGGGTTCAATCATACCAATCATATCAATTCCCCACATGGAGAAAGGCCATGGGGAAGAAATCACATTGAGATAAGCTGGTGGCACATGAATCTTATCAGCATACACCTGACATTTATGGCACTTTTTCACATATTTGCAACAATCAGATTCCATTGTCAGCCAATAGTAACCTGCTCTCAACATCTTTTTAGCCATTGCATGCCCATTGGCATGAGTGCCAAAGGATCCTTCATGAATTTCTTTCATCAACATGTCTGCTTCGTGTCTATCCACACATCTGAGCAAGACCATGTCGAAATTTCTCTTATAAAGCACATTTCCATTCAAGAAGAAATTGCCTGCCAATCTCCTCAAAGTCCTTTTATCTTTATCGGATGCCCCAAGCGGGTATTCTTGACTCTGGAGAAAACATTTAATATCGTGATACCAAGGCTTGTCATCATGGACCTCTTCAACTGCAAAAACACATGAGCTGGTCTTTCAAGTCGCATCACACTGATCATGGGAACATCATTCCACTGGTGCACTTTTATCATAGAAGCTATAGTTGCCAAAGCATCTGCCATCTGATTCTCATCACGAGGAATATAATGAAACTCAACTTTGGTGAAGAAAGTTGATATCTTCCTGGCATAATCTCTATAAGGGATCAAGTGGGGTTGATGAGTTACCCACGTGCCCTGAATTTGATTAATTACCAAGGCAGAATCTCCGTATACATCAAGATGCTTAATCCTCAAATCAATAGCTTCTTCAAGTCCCATAATGCAGGCTTCATACTCAGCTTCATTGTTGGTACAAGGAAAAGTCAATCTTGCGGCAAAAGGAATATGTGAACCATGGGGAGTAATGATCATTGCCCCAATTCCTCTTCCACGTGCATTCACAGCACCATCAAAAACTAAACCCCATCGAGATCCAGGCTCCGGCCCTTCCTCAATCAAAGGTTCATCACAATATTTCACTTTCAAAAACATCACATCTTCATCTGGAAAATCAAACTTGATTGGTTGGTAATCATCAATCGGTTGGTGTGCCAAATAGTCAGCCAAGATACTACTTTTTATAGCTTTTTGAGTTCAGTAATCGATATCATATTCTGATAATAACATTTGCCAACGAGCAATCCTCCCAGTCAAAGCAGGCTTTTCAAATATATACTTGATTGGATCCATTTTAGAGATCAACCAAGTTGTATGATTCAGCATATACTAGCGAAGACGCTTTGCAGCCCAAGCTAAGGCACAACAAGTTTTTTCAAGCATAGAGTACCGAGACTCACAATCAGTGAATTTCTTACTCAAGTAGTAAATTGCATGTTCTTTTCTTCCAGTTTCATCTTGCTGACCAAGCACACAACCCATGGAATCTTCCAACACAGTCAAGTACATGATCATCGGTCTACCTTCCACCGGAGGAGACAAGATAGGAGGTTCAAGCAGATATTCTTTAATACTTTCAAACGCCTTCTGGAAATCATCTGTCCAGACACAACCTTTATCTTTTCGAAGCAGCTTGAAAATCGGAGCACATGTGGCAGTCATGTGAGAAATAAACCTTGAAATATAATTCAAGCGACCCAAGAATCCTCTTACTTGCTTTTCGGTTCTTGGAGCAGGCATTTCCTGAATAGCTTTCACTTTATCAAGATCAACTTCGATGCCTCTATGGCTGACAATGAAACCTAGCAACTTTCCAGAACGTACACCAAATGTGCATTTGTTCGGATTCAGACGAAGCTTATACTTTCTTAACCTCTGAAACAACTTCAACAAATGCTCAACATGATCCTCTTCAGTCTTCGACTTGGCGATCATATCATCAACATATACTTCGATTTCTTTATGCATCATGTCATGGAAAAGTGTAGTCATAGCTCTTTGGTACGTCGCACCAGCATTCTTCAATCCAAAAGGCATCACTCTGTAACAGAATGTTCCCCATGGTGTAATAAATGTGGTCTTTTCCATGTCCTCGGGTGCCATCTTTTTTTGATTATAACCGGAAAATCCGTCCATAAAAGAGAACACATCAAACTTAGCCGTATTATCTACCAATATATTAATGTGTGGCAGTGGAAAATCATCTTTCGGACTGGCTTTGTTCAAATCTCTGTAATCAACGCACATTCGGACTTTTCCGTCTTTCTTCGGAACTTGAACAATATTGGCCACCCATTCAGGATAAGTTGACGTTACAAGAAAAGCTGCATCAATCTGCTTTTGAACCTCTTCTTTGATTTTTACTGCCATGTCTGGATGAGTTCTTCTGAGCTTCTGCTTTACAGGTGGACATTCAGGCTTCAACGGCAATCTATGCTCCATAATATTAGTATCAAGACCTGGCATGTCTTGATAAGACCAAGCAAATACATCAACATATTCTCTGAGAAGCTTTATAATCCTCTTCTTAACATCAGGACCAAGCAATGCTCCAACTTTGACTTCTTTCTTTTCATCTTCAGAACCCAAGTTGACCATCTCTATAGACTCTCCATGAGGCTGAATAATCTTCTCCTCGTGCTCAAGCAACCGAGAAATTTCATCTAGAATCTCTTCATCATCCTCTTCCTCAGCTTCAAACACAGGGAATTCAAAGTTGGGAGAGGGCATATGATCATTGTTTTCAATGGGTTTATCAATTAATCTGCACAATGATTTTATTTTTATTTTAGAATATGAACAAAAGTGCAAACAATATGCAGATAAACAATTATTATATTTTGGGTTTTTTATGTTACCATTTTTCAGAATAAAGCAAAAAGGAAAAAAAACACATGGAAATAACAAAATAACATTTTATTGATGATGATAAAATTTGAAACAAAGCCCGACAAACATCACTTTCACCTTGGGCATAGTGAAAGGATTTTTGAAAGAAAATAAAAACAAATTACTTTGAAGAGTGAACAATAAAAGGAATATCAACAGCAATCCAGTTCTGGCAAATCTTTCCATGTGTAACGAAGTCTGGCATTTCTTCATCTTCATCATCATCAATGATGGCAGCAGCGGAATGGTCGTTGATAAATCCGGCACTTCGGAAGCCTTCTTGAATAGTCTTTGGATCTTTAATAACTGCACCTGGCGCAAAACCGATACCAAAACCTTCCTTGTTGTCGACAACATCAATAATTCGCCCCCAACCATCAGACTGACCAGCTTCAAGCACTCGCATAGCATCTCTGAAAGAAGACATGGGCATGGCATTCTTCTTAGCAGCATTATCCACAACAGAAAGAGCTTGAAATGAAGTTCCCACCTCTTCCTCGACATCAATATAAGAGAAAGAAGACAAATTGCTTACAAGCATCGCTCTTTCACCTTCAATGGTCACCAATTTACCTTCTCTCAAAAACTTCAACTTCTGATGAAGAGTGGATGTCACAGCTCCAGCCTCGTGGATCCATGGTCTTCCGAGGAGACAATTGTATGCGGGACGTATATCCATTACTTGAAAAGTAATCTTGAATATAAACGGTCCAATAAGAATAGGAAGATCCACCTCTCCAATTACTGTCTTCTTCGACCCATCAAACGCTTTCACTATAATCCCACTGTGCCTCATGGGAGCACCTTGAAACGCAAGCTTTGACAAAGTCGATTTTGGCATAACACTCAGAGACGATCCGGTATCAACTAACACCTTGGACATAGCATCTTCTTGACAATTCACCGAAATATGCAAAGCCAAGTTATGATTTCTTCTTTCTTCAGGCAAATCCTCATCACAGAAGCTCAAATTGTTGCATGACGTGATATTCGCTACAATACTATCGAATTGATCAACAGTCACGTCATGGCCAACATAAGCTTGATCCAGAATCTTTTGCAACGACTGCCTATGAGCCTCAGAACTCATCAAGAGAGACAAAACTGATATCTTCGAGGGAGTCTGCAATAACTGCTCAGTGATATTATACTCACTCTTCTTTATCAACTTTAGCACCTCATCATCACTATTACCAGATTGGCCCGATTGGGCAACAACATCCATAATCTGCTTACTTGCACTTGTATCTTCAGCTCTCTTCGGAGGCTCTGAAGCATACACTCTACCACTTCGGGTAACCTTCGTTACATCAGCGATGCTAACCACAGACTTTGGAGTAGGAAGAGGAACTTCCCTACCATTTTCTATCATCGTAGCATTATACCGGTATGGAACAGCTTTATCAGACTCATATGGCATTGGACCAGGTACATTGATCACCAATGGAGTAACAGTAGTCTTGCGACTATCAAAAGAAATAACCACCCTCTCAGGAGCAACCCTATCAGGAAGATCAAACTGAGGCATAATGACATTCACTTCATTTTCATATTCATCTCTCTTTGCTGTTACTTCGATCAATTTATCGTCCATCATCTTTTGGATATCTCTTTTAACAATAAAGCAACCGCGAGGATTCACTGAGCAAATACAACATCCAGCATAGTCGTGATCAATATCGTGATATTCACTCAAGAAAGCATGCATCTCAACCAAAGATCTTCGGATATGACGAACCTCATAGATTTTGAACAACCCAGGACAACCATGGAATCGTCTCTGGAACTGGAGGTGGAGGACGAGTTTGCACAAGATTCTTTGCAATCAATGATGGAAGCAAGTCCGCATACGGCACAGGAATAAGATCAAAACTTGGCTTAGCCCGAGCTTGTTGATTACCACCTTGTTGCACAGAAGGTTGCTGATAACGAGGTTGGAACTTTGGAACCGCTGGCACAGTTGGAGCCACGTTAATCATCGGTGTTACAGAAGCCACATGCTGCGAATGGTGATTCCCACGATTGTGAGGTCTTCTATAACTTTCACGGGATACTGCATTAGTCTCATTTTCTTTCTTTTTCCCAAAGTTGAACCTTCTGGAGCTTGAACCAATACCATTCTCTTGAGTCAGCCGTCCCTCACGGACACCTTCTTCTAAACGCATACCCATGCTCACCATTTCAGTGAAATCAGAGGGAGCGCTTGCTATCATCCTCTCATAATAAAAAGAACCCAACGTCTTCAAGAAGATCTTCGTCATTTCTTTTTCTTCCAGCGGAGGAACAATCTGGGCTGCCAGCTCTCTCCATCTCTGTGCATATTCTTTAAAAGTTTCTTTGTCCTTCTGGGACATAGCACGAAGTTGATCTCTATCAGGCGCCATATCAACGTTGTACTTGTACTGCCTCACAAAAGCTTCTCCCAGATCATTGAAGGTCTTGATTTGGCTATTATCCAGACTCATATACCACCTCATGGGTGCACCGGTCAAACTATCCTGGAAATAGTGAATCAGCAGCTTATCATTATCAGTCTGAGCAGACATCTTCCTTGCATACATCGTCAGATGGCTCAACGGACAAGTGTTGCCTTTGTACTTCTCAAACTCGGGCAACTTGAATTTGTAAGGAACTTTAACATTGGGAACCAGACAAAGATCATATGCATCTTTTCCGAACAAATCCTCATGCTTCAAGGCTCTCATCTCCCTCTGGATCTCAACAAAGCGTCCCTGGAAGTCATCAAGTCTTTCAGCAACTCCAGCACCTTCACTGGGCTCAGCATGGTAAATCATTTCATCATGGTGCGGAATATTGTGCACCACAGACGGTACAATAGTCACAATTGGAGGAAGAGTAGTCCAAACTGGTGGTGGGAGATTATTAAATGCAGCAGTCTCCGGACGATGAGGAGGACGATATCCAGCAGGAAAAAAGTCAACGGGCATGCCCCAAGGCGTGCTAGCAGGTATACGATAGCGAGGAGAAATAACAGTCTCAACAGGAACGGATGCGGTAACCACCTCGGATGTGACAGTATTCTGAACAGGAGGACTAGGAGGTGGCTGATTCTGAGCAGCCACCAAATTTTCCATCATAGCAGTCACTCTTTCCAAGCTTTCCCTCAGATAAGTAACCTCTTCGCGCAGCTCGCGATTCTCTTGTTGCAAAGTATCCATCACTCTTCTCCGATTAGCTCGAGTATCAAAGCGATGAGTCAGCTTGACAGGAATACTGAATGAAGACCAAGAAACAACCATAAGATCCCTGGAGAACACTCAAAAAGCAAGACAAATGCGAGTATGATGCATGCTATGCATATGCAGATGCAAAGATTTCAAAGGATTATAAGATAACTTGAAATATTCATAAAGAGACATTTTTGAAATACTTAAAAACTCATTCTCATTAAGATCAAAGTGAGGATTACAAATGAAGTACAAACATCAATAATCCTAATACATGAGAAAAAGAGTAAACTAGGCCTAGGGAATCATGTCCGAAGAAGCTCCAAATCCTGGCTGATACTTCATGCGAATCCTCTTAATCTCTTTCTTGTACCTATCTTCCATATCTTCCTTATCCTTCACTAACTTGTCAACAATGGCCTTCCAAGCACCGGAAGTAGGAGGAATAGTAGATGGAGTACTAGAGGAAAATAAATCCTCTCTCGGCCTCTTCGTGACGCGCCGCTCAAGTAGCTCGATAAGATCATCCTTCTCCTTAAGCTGCTCCTGCATAGTAGTCTTCTCAAGTAACCATTCTTCTTTTTCTTTCTTCATCTTCTCTAACTCTTCTTGAAGAACCAACTTCTCATCAACGGGAGGTAGAAAAGCAGACAAAGGCAATATGGGAAACATAGGCTCCTCAGGTGGATAAGGCATCTTGAGCTTGGAAGCTCTAGATCGAACCCACTGAATATAACATTCGGAAGGAGGAAGATGTTGTCTACCCAATTTACCTTTCTCTTTCCAGTGAACAGCATGCCAAGAATGAGCAATCCTTTTCTTCATCTCTACATGATCAACACCATTAAGAAAGAAGAAACGGGATAAGGCAAGATTGTTTGGAACATCCTTCAAACAATACCCGAACTGTCGTCTAGCCAAAATGGGGTTGTAGCTAGTTCCCCCACGTGTACCAAGAAGAGGTACATTAGGAAATTCTCCACAACTATCAATAAGAACTCCAGTATCATAATGAGAACTATACCATGTCATGTCCTTATGAGAAAGCGACATCAACCTCTGAGACCATCTTCGATTCTCTCTATTGTCCTTGAAAACATCCGACTTCGGTAGGTGCGAAATAAACCACCTATAAAGAAGAGGCGCACAACATACAATCTCTCCGTCACCTTTGGAAGTCCTATAGTGAAAAGCATGATACATATCTCCAAGCAAAGTAGGAACCGGGTTCTTCTTCAAGAAGATCTGAATAACATTCTCATCCACAATACCATCCAAGTTCGGAAACAAGACAATCCCGTAAATAAGCAAAGCAAGAATAGCCTCAAATGCATCCTTATGACCCAAAGTAAGTGAAGTAGAAGCTTTTCCCATCAAGAACTTAGCATTAATACCACGGACATTCCCCTTTGGAAGAAACTTCCCATTAAGATCGGACTCCTTAAGAAACAGTGCTTTGGCGATGACCTTGATAGTAAGCTCCTTCTCTAACCCAGTGAAAAGAAATTCCTTGTCCAGAATAGGCAAACCTGACCAATGAGAATACTCCTCCAAAGTCGGCACAAGCTGATAATCCGGAAAAGTGAAACAATGGTGCAACGGATCATAAAACTGAGCTAAAGTAGGGAGAATCCCCTCAGGCACATCAATATCTAACATATACAAAAGCTTCCCATGACATCTTCGGAACTATTGGGTATCAACAACCAAAGCTCCTAGCTTTCTTAACTCTACTACATTAGGATTCTTGAAAGTGTACTTCTTTGTGTTCCTCCTTTCAAAATTCATAGCCATGGACATCTGAAATTTTGCAAAAGTTCCTTATAAGTCCTTTGAAATCTTACAAACAATGCTCATGAATGTTATGATGGCATGTATGCAACAGACACAAACAAGATCACACAAGGCACATGGGCTTAGGTTCCGAATCACGAGCATGAAGTCAAGGTAACAGAACACCAACCCACATAGGTAAGTACTAAGGTTTTGTCTTCATTGTACCTGCAAGAAACCAAAAGGGTGCTAACAGAGGTGCCCGGAGTTAACAGCCATCTTTAGAATATCACCGGTACGTTGGATTACTCCCCAACCGATAACATTCTTAAAATAGACCTCGTCCGAGTGTAGTATCGCGTGACAACCGCCTTAGATTTACACCCAGACAGTTTCCGCACTACGTTCCTAAATTGGCTTAGATGGGTTAAGGGTTCTACGGTCCTCAGTATGATCAGCTCAAGGTCGGAAAATAATGCCACGTACGATTACTCATCATGACATTGATAGTCCAAGATAGCCTAACCGAGTGGAGATTATCAAATTGATATTGCTTTGGACTACTCCATCACATATCGCTTCGAATATCGCCGTCCTATCATACGTTTCAACTCAGATCCGGGTTAGAAACTATCTCACACAGAGGATCACCAAAACCGAAACAGAACAACCAAATAACAAACAATTCAAACCAAAGCAGTAAATAAATCAAAGTAGGCTGAATCCGCTTAGAGATTACTCCCCAGCAGAGTCGCCACTTTTCTGTAGCGGTAAAATCGTGAGTGTAAGCTATTGATTAACTTAACTCGATGAACACAAAGTCGCCACCGCGCTTTTCTTTATTTCCGAAAGGAAAAAGGTAAAAGAACGAATAAAAACCTAGGAGTCTAAAAGCAAAAGCTAAAAGAAACAAACAGAGAATGGGTAAGGGGATTGGTTATGAACCGGGAAGGTTTTAGGCACCCGACTCATCCGTGGTACTCCACGGGAGCCCTTTGAAATACTTATTGCTTTTTGGTCTGAAATTGGTTTGCTTGAAAAGATGGAAGAGATGAGGAGAAGAATATTTTTTTTAATAATTTTGTGTTTGATAAGGTTTTAACGCCTTATGCCTACGTACCCACAAAGTGCAATGCGAGATCAAAACCTCGTAGTTCGTGGTACAAAATTTTAAAAGAACAAATGAGTTGAATCGATTTTAAGATGTAGAGATAAGTCGTCATCCCTTAGCGAATAATTCCGCTAAAAGGGATGAATCATATCTAAACATGGGAAAAAGAAAAAGGTGCACAAAGGCACAAAAATAATTGAGTGGGTTTGCATTTTTTTAAAGTAAGTAAGAAAATGGTTTTTGATATATTTACATGAATTGACATTGATTAAGAAAATAAAATGAAAAGATTAAAACATCACTTGACCGAAGTCAAGGTTTATTTATGAAAGTGTTTGAAGTTTAGAAAACAAGAAGGTTTTTGAAATAGGAAGAAGTTTTGAAAATTAAAGAATGGGGAAGAGATGAAGAGACTAGTCCTAATGCTTGAATTAAAAGTTAAGGAAAGAGTTTACCAAACCAAAATATGCACAAATCTTCAAAGTTCGGAATTCCATCTTCAAAGGCTAATGACATAATTTTGAGGCTGAGGTTTCTAATCCATTCCAACTTGAGCAAGGGGGAAGATCTTAAAGTCTAAGTCCATTCTCCAAAAAGCAAAGGGATAGTAACCATAAGTCCAACATTAGAAGTCACAAGTCTTTTAAATGTTCAATCCTTTATTAGTATTTTGATATCCAAATGGACAAAATAAAAACAAGCACAATATGAATATAAACAAATGATATATGATATAATATGACAAAATATAATAAGGAGATAAGGGAGCAAGAGATTAAAATAAAAGGATAAGGTGCGAGAGATTAAATTTAAACAATTATATTCACATTATTATAATATTTACAATATAAGTGGTATGATGAACTTAATCAAGCACAACCAAGACAATGAATAATAAAATTGAGGCAACCGGATCCAAGTGGATCTTAATTCGAATCGGGACAACTTTAGGTCTATGTTAAGCAATCGCCGAGTAATTTACGAAGTAATTACCCTACAAATGAGGCCGGCCACCACTAATTAAAGTGGAAAATATTCGTGTTAATACATGTTAGAGAAACGATATAATGGATCGTTCTCTGAAAACATGCCACACTAAAAGAAAAAGGAAGGTCAAATCTTAATCGAGATTTTCGTTGAATTTCATCGAAAAGCAACCTATCACGATCTCAAAGTATGGAGAATGATCTAAATGATCATTCATCCATAGATTTGGAATAATGAAGATTAAACTAATCGGAAATCAACAATCCCGAATCAGAGATTGTCATCGACCAAAAGAGAAAAAAGATGAAGAATAATGGATCTAAAAGTAGATCCATAAAAAAGAATAAACCAAATCTTTTTCTTAAATTTTATTTCTAAAATATTTCCAAAACTACTTTTAATAAATTTTTTTAAAATATCCTTTCAAAAACTTTTTTAAAATATGCTTTTTCTAAAAAATATTTCATAAAATCGTTTTCTAAAAATAAATCCTAAACCAATCAAAATCAAAATTTAAAAAAAACTAAAGCAAAATAAAATAAGAAAAGCAAAGGGAGGGGGATGGGGATGATAACCCGCGGGTGGTGTGGAAACGGATCTGCAAGGATCCATCAGGCCCAAACACTAATTCATATCACTCTTTTTTATTAAAAGAACAAAACAAATAAAAAGTAAAAATAAAAAAACAGAAGTACAATGACTTCTTCTTCCTTGCGATCAACCAAACGAAGAAAACAGGGGAGCAACGACGGCCATATCTCACCTTCACGGAACAGAACAAATCAAACGAAACACTTCCTCTTTCTCGAAATCCCTCAACCTTGCTTCGTTTCACTCTCGTCCAATTTCTTTCGCGAATTTCCGCTTCTCAATTTATCTCTTCCTCTTCACGGATTCGGATTGCTTTGGGAGTTTGAAGGTGAAGATCAATTTGAATGAAAGGGTGAAGGTTTTTGAAATGGAGGATTGAAAGAAAGATTTGAAGAAATTTCTTGTTAGGTTTTGATTTCGGCAGCGATTTTGAGGCTATCGAAGCTTGATTTTGAAAGAGGGAGATGGTTGTTTAAATAGGAGATGAATGAGGAGTGAGGGTTGCGTTTTATTTTCAACTCGGATGCGTTTTGATACTTCACGGAAATCTCGTGTGCTTTGAGTTTCAATTGTGTTTTTGCTGCGTTTTGATACGGTAAGTTTCATGCTTCAGGCGCTGTGCGTTTTGATTTGCTCTTGTGCGTTTTGCTTTTGATTCTTTCTGCGTTTTGACTTGTTGTTTGGCTTAGGCAGAAATCACGTGCGGGATATCGCGTGTAGAGCTAGCTGGCCAAAGGCGTTGTCGGCTGTTGAGAAGCTGTTTTGTATTTTTGATTGTTGTGACTTGGTTTGAATTTGGAAGCTGGAAGTTTGGTGGCTTATGCGTATGCGTGATATCATGCTTGCGGCTGGGGATGAAGTTTGGCTTGTATTTTTGCCGTATTTGCTTGTGTTTGTTTGTGCAGGTTGGGCCTGTATTGGCGCGGCTAGGATGCGGGAAAAGGCTGTGACGTATTGAGGCTTGTGAGCTGCGGCCTTGCTGCTTTTGTTGTTGGCATAGAAGAACCTCACGTGTGGCTTGAAGTGTTGTAGCCGGCGTAGCTGCTATGGGCGTGTGAAGATTGCCGCGGCTGGAGTTTGTATGCGCGTGGGCTTGGTGCGGGAACATTAGCTGTGTTCAGCTTGCAAGAGGCTTGGCTGAAGGTGAAAGTTTGTGTGGGCCAGGAGATGTTTGGGCGTACGGGAAAGGCATGAGGTGGGCTTGTACTTGGCTTGAATTTGCAAGGGCTTGATGAAAAGATTGGCTGAGAGTTGTTTGTGAAAAGCTGGAAGTGGAATGCGTGAGGCTAGCTTGCGGCTGTACGCGTACGGATAGGCTTGTCAAGTAGATTTGTTGATGCCTTTGCTTGTGTGAGCCTAAGAAACAAATATATGTACTTTGGACTTTATTTTCATTTCTTTTTTAAAAAAAATGTAATTGGCTAATAATGAAAGGAAAAAAAATGGTTCTAAAATATAATGAATCTTTAATGGTTTTTAATATAAAAATGATATTATAAAATAGATGGATATTTGGTAAATGTAAAAATAAAAAATAATGAAGAAAAATGGATATATGAATTTGGACGAAAATGAGCAAAAGGATTTGAAAAGATGGATAGAAAAAAAATAGAGGCAATTGGAATAAAAAATTGAAATAATCGGAAATCGAAAAATGGTTAATGGACTAAATTTGGAATAATGGAAAAGGATATATGGATGAATAATGGATATATAAAATAAAGTTTAATCGGAAAGAAAATGGATAATGGATAGAATTTGGTTTTCAAGCCCACAACAAATCTCGATTTCTCTTGCACAAGCCCTTGATAATGAATACAGCCAACACAGGCCCACTGAACAGTCAGATAATTTGCAACTTGCCATTCAAGCCACCACCATTGACTTTTGGACTTCTGAACATTTTCAAATACTTCTGAATCGATCTCTTGGAAAATAAATCCACAAATGAACTGGTGATCATTGAATATTCGAACCAAACTTCTCACGGAACACTGTCTGATAACTGATGAACCAACCAAACTTTGCACAAAACATTGTCACACAACCCAACTTGTACTTTGAAAACGCATTGCCCGAGAAATGAACCATTGGCACACAAAACTGTCAGTCAACACAATCTTTTGATAGTTTGACCAGATTAGGTCAAACATCCACTTGAAATCGAATTGTGACTGAACAAACGCATCTGAATTAAATCACTGTCTCATCTTCGTAAACCTGCAACACAGAGAAGAAGAAGAACACTGCAACATATTTTTTTTGTATTTTGGTTAGAAGTCAGTAAATATAAACAAATATAAAACAGTAAAAACAATGGTGATCTCCTGCGAAGCATAGATCCTACATCTGAGAAGAAACTCGAAACCAGTGCGATCTTGTTTGTATACAAAATGCAAATGATATGAAGAAACAATCTTAGGGCAAAAATTAGGGTGTTACAGCTGCCCCTATTTAAGTTTCTTCAATCTGGAGATATGAAGATTGACATCTTCGTCTCTACAAGATGGGAGAGACTTAAATACAAAATACCCAATTTTTGTCCTAAGAGAGCAAATGATATGATATGAATATGATATGCAGACCCAAGATCTCTGTGGGGAAAATATGACCACCAGAGAACAACAAAAACTTGGGGACACAGAAGAAAATCCCGCTGGGGAAACAACAGACAACCAAAGAGTTACCAGGAAAATAAATCACTGGATAACAGACTCCACTTGGGAAAAGATATGATATAATCAAAATACAAAATTCAACCAGGGAAAAAGACACCCTGCCAGGAATATCAACCAAACAAAATATTCGAATCCAAGAATGGAGAAATAACTGTGTTGGATAAGAATCATCAACTACCTGTTTACTGGGTAGGAAATATAACAGACTCGACTATCAATTTACTGGATAGGAGCAAAATACGGAGGGATAACCTCAACTACCTTTTTACTAGGCAAGAAATATTCTCAACTACCTGATTTACTGGGTAGGAAAACAACAGACTCGACTATCGATTTACTGGATAGGAGTGAAATAATAAGGGATAACTTCCACTGCCTTTTACTGGGCAGAACAAATTCTCAACTACCTGATTTACTGGGTAGAGAATATAAAAGACTCGACTATCGATTTACTGGATATGAGCATGATCAACTACCTGATTTACTGGGTAGGAACTCAATCAAATTACTTTTTACTGAGTAAGATGAAAATATCTGATTCTATTACCTTTTTACTGGGTAGAACAAAATTCTCAACTACCTGATTTACTGGGTAGGAGCTCAATCGAAGGGAAATAACTTTTATTACCTTTTTACTGGGTAAGAGGAAAATAACTGGACTACCGGATTTACTGGGTAGAACGATTCTCGACTACCTGATTTACTGGGTAGGAGCTAAAGCAAATGAAAACAAACTTTATTACCTTTTTACTGGGTAAGAGGATAAAATCTCGACTACTGGATTTACTGGGTAGGAGCACAAGTAAAAGAAACTTGATCAATTTGGTAATATTACCCACTATCGATTACTGATAGCTAAATTCCAAAACAATATATCCACAAAAGGGGACCAAATTTCAATCCAAGAAAAAATTGGAAAGAAACGGTCAAACAAGACTCATCCCGAGGAGGAAATATCTCAACTGGGGAAAATTCCATCCAGATAATAAACTGGGGAGGAAACTGAATCAACATCTTCCACGAGAAACAAACTCGGTGGGGAAATAGAAAGGATTAACTCTTTCTGCTTAATGGTCGACACTCTAAACTTGAGAGGAAAACGACACACATACTCTGTGGGGAAAGTCCACACCAAAGAGCAGATAACAATGATAAACGCAAGAATGCAAGCAAACAATGCCATGCTTATATGTATGAATATGCTTATGAATATGCTGACAAAACAGACATAAAGATAAGAAACAGGTGACATAAACACCACAACAACCAGATACTCGGCTAATCCCAGGTAATAATGCAGGGAAACATGCTGGAGATTCAACTTGAAATCTGCGGGGGAATATCATAAGCCATCAAAGGAATAAAATCTTGCTACAAGGCTTAACTCATGATGAGACAACGTCTGCTAGGGACATCATCCTGCTGAGGAAAAGTAATAATCTGCTGAGGATGGAAGTATTCTTGATAAAAATCAAACTTCACGAGGAATAACTGTCATACCACTCCTGCTCCATCTGGGGATAGAGTGCGAGACCTGTTAAAAATCACATAGGAATCTGCTGGAAATCAACACATTCAGACCTACTGGGGATCCATATGAGGATATCAGAAGTTAACATCATAGCCAAAACACAGTTACGAGGGATTTTAAATCAATACCCAACATCGGGTAAAAGAAAACCTCTAAACTGACTGCTATATCAATACTTCTATATTCAAGGATGCAAACAAATCAAGCTGAGGAACAAGAGCTCAGCTGGGGATTCCCAATACATCTCAATTTAAAGATAACTTGCTGAGGAAAAAGATCAAAACTCAGCTAGGGATTCTTAAGAACATCCCTTCCAACAACTCTTCTGGGGAGTACATACAATCTCTGTTCAACATCATGGTTGGGGAACAAAACATCATTAACATCAATCTGCCAAGAATATCCAGGAACTTCACATGGATACAACCGAATCAAACCCTGCTTTGGGAGAGACAAGTTATCCACATCCAGACATTACTATCCTTGGAATCACTATCGATATCCTTTCTTTGTTCATATATCAAAAGAAAAATGTTTTTAAAATCTTCAAAAAATTAACATTTATTAAATTTGTTTCAAAAATCATCATCAACAATAAATTGAAATTTTGTAAACAGAAACAAAATAAAGAATTGCAAACAATTGGATAAAAGCTCAAATTCATTGATAGAATGGTAGTCAGCAAATGGCATGACTCCATGGATCATTACAAGTTTGAAAAATGGTAAATACATGGAAAAGGGCTACATTGAGATACAATGATCACTATTCTCCCTATCAACTTTGAACTCCACTGTGTCCGAAACTTCAGTCAAGGATGAGTGAATAAGAATCTTTGATGAATAATTCTTCTGAGTGATAGAATCTGAAATCCTCGGTTACTACAAGTGATCCAGTCTGTCGACGCAGTTACTTGCCATGATCCCTAACTTTTGCCTAGATTTCCCTTTCGGGTTTTCAATCTACCGGGATAATTATTTCTGTTTTTGTCTCTAATTTTTGCCTGGACCTCCCTTTCGGGTTTTCAATCCACCGAGACGCTCATTTTTGCCTAAGCCGCCCTTTCGGGTTTTCAACTTAGCGAGCTGTTCTTTTATTTTTTTAGGCGTAGTATTTCTTGACTGCATCCGCATTCACAGGGCGAGTGATCTCCTCACCATCCATAGTTGCAAGAATTAATGAACCGCCAGAGAAGGCTTTCTTAACAACATATGGTCCATCATAGTTCGGAGTCCACTTGCCCCGAGAATCTTTAAGGAAAGACTGAATCTTTTTGAGCACGAGGTCGCCTTCTCTGAATACACGAGGTTTGACCTTCTTATCAAAAGCTTTCTTCATTCTTTACTGGTACAACCGACCATGACACAAAGCTGTTATTCTCTTTTCTTCAATCAAATTCAACTGATCAAATCTACTCTGACACCATTCAGCCTCAGTCAACTTGGCTTCCATCAGAACTCTCATTGATGGGATCTCAACTTCGACGGGGAGCACTGCTTCTGTACCATAAACAAGTGAGAAAGGGGTTACCCCTGTTGAAGTGCGGACAGATGTACGATACCCATGCAAAGCAAACGGGAGCATCTCATGCTAGTCCTTGTACGTCACAACCATCTTCTGAATGATCTTCTTAATGTTCTTATTTGCGGCTTCAACAGCCCCATTCATCTTCGGTCTATAAGGAGAGGAATTATGGTGTTGAATCTTGAAATCTTCACAAAGCTCTTTCATCATCTTATTGTTCAAGTTCGAACCATTATCAGTAATGATTCTATTCGGAACACCATATCTGCAGATAAGATTATTCTTGATAAACCGAACCACAACTTGCTTGGTCACATTAGCATACGATGCCGCCTCTACCCACTTGGTGAAGTAGTCAATTGCCACAAGAATAAAACGATGTCCATTCGAAGCCTTGGGTTCAATCATACCAATCATATCAATTCCCCACATGGAGAAAGGCCATGGGGAAGAAATCACATTGAGATAAGTTGGTGGCACATGAATCTTATCAGCATACACCTGACATTTATGGCACTTTTTCACATATTTGCAACAATCAGATTCCATTGTCAGCCAATAGTAACCTGCTCTCAACATCTTTTTAGCCATTGCATGCCCATTGGCATGAGTGCCAAAGGATCCTTCATGAATTTCTTTCATCAACATGTCTGCTTCGTGTCTATCCACACATCTGAGCAAGACCATGTCGAAATTTCTCTTATAAAGCACATTTCCATTCAAGAAGAAATTGCCTGCCAATCTCCTCAAAGTCCTTTTATCTTTATCGGATGCCCCAAGCGGGTATTCTTGACTCTGGAGAAAACATTTAATATCGTGATACCAAGGCTTGTCATCATGGACCTCTTCAACTGCAAAAACACATGAGCTGGTCTTTCAAGTCGCATCACACTGATCATGGGAACATCATTCCACTGGTGCACTTTTATCATAGAAGCTATAGTTGCCAAAGCATCTGCCATCTGATTCTCATCACGAGGAATATAATGAAACTCAACTTTGGTGAAGAAAGTTGATATCTTCCTGGCATAATCTCTATAAGGGATCAAGTGGGGTTGATGAGTTACCCACGTGCCCTGAATCTGATTAATTACCAAGGCAGAATCTCCGTATACATCAAGATGCTTAATCCTCAAATCAATAGCTTCTTCAAGTCCCATAATGCAGGCTTCATACTCAGCTTCATTGTTGGTACAAGGAAAAGTCAATCTTGCGGCAAAAGGAATATGTGAACCATGGGGAGTAATGATCATTGCCCTAATTCCTCTTCCACGTGCATTCACAGCACCATCAAAAACTAAACCCCATCGAGATCCAGGCTCCGGCCCTTCCTCAATCAAAGGTTCATCACAATATTTCACTTTCAAAAACATCACATCTTCATCTGGAAAATCAAACTTGATTGGTTGGTAATCATCAATCGGTTGGTGTGCCAAATAGTCAGCCAAGATACTACTTTTTATAGCTTTTTGAGTTCAGTAATCGATATCATATTCTGATAATAACATTTGCTAACGAGCAATCCTCCCAGTCAAAGTAGGCTTTTCAAATATATACTTGATTGGATCCATTTTATAGATCAACCAAGTTGTATGATTCAGCATATACTAGCGAAGACGCTTTGCAGCCCAAGCTAAGGCACAACAAGTTTTTTCAAGCATAGAGTACCGAGACTCACAATCAGTGAATTTCTTACTCAAGTAGTAAATTGCATGTTCTTTTCTTCCAGTTTCATCTTGCTGACCAAGCACACAACCCATGGAATCTTCCAACACAGTCAAGTACATGATCATCGGTCTACCTTCCACCGGAGGAGACAAGATAGGAGGTTCAAGCAGATATTCTTTAATACTTTCAAACGCCTGCTGGAAATCATCTGTCCAGACACAACCTTTATCTTTTCGAAGCAGCTTGAAAATCGGAGCACATGTGGCAGTCATGTGAGAAATAAACCTTGAAATATAATTTAAGTGACCCAAGAATCCTCTTACTTGCTTTTCGGTTCTTGGAGCAGGCATTTCCTGAATAGCTTTCACTTTATCAAGATCAACTTCGATGCCTCTATGGCTGACAATGAAACCTAGCAACTTTCCAAAACATACACCAAATGTGCATTTGTTCGGATTCAGACGAAGCTTATACTTTCTTAACCTCTGAAACAACTTCAACAAATGCTCAACATGATCCTCTTCAGTCTTCGACTTGGCGATCATATCATCAACATATACTTCGATTTCTTTATGCATCATGTCATGGAAAAGTGTAGTCATAGCTCTTTGGTACGTCGCACCAGCATTCTTCAATCCAAAAGGCATCACTCTGTAACAGAATGTTCCCCATGGTGTAATAAATGTGGTCTTTTCCATGTCCTCGGGTGCCATCTTTTTTTGATTATAACCGGAAAATCCATCCATAAAAGAGAACACATCAAACTTAGCCGTATTATCTACCAATATATCAATGTGTGGCAGTGGAAAATCATCTTTCGGACTGGCTTTGTTCAAATCTCTGTAATCAACGCACATTCGGACTTTTCCGTCTTTCTTCGGAACTGGAACAATATTGGCCACCCATTCAGGATAAGTTGACGTTACAAGAAAAGCTGCATCAATCTGCTTTTGAACCTCTTCTTTGATTTTTACTGCCATGTCTGGATGAGTTCTTCTGAGCTTCTGCTTTACAGGTGGACATTCAGGCTTCAACGACAATCTATGCTCCACAATATTAGTATCAAGACCTGGCATGTCTTGATAAGACCAAGCAAATACATCAACATATTCTCTGAGAAGCTTTATAATCCTCTTCTTAACATCAGGACCAAGCAATGCTCCAACTTTGACTTCTTTCTTTTCATCTTCAGAACCCAAGTTGACCATCTCTATAGACTCTCCATGAGGCTGAATAATCTTCTCCTCGTGCTCAAGCAACCGAGAAATTTCATCTGGAATCTCTTCATCATCCTCTTCCTCAGCTTCAAACACAGGGAATTCAAAGTTGGGAGAGGGCATATGATCATTGTTTTCAATGGGTTTATCAATTAATCTGCACAATGATTTTATTTTTATTTTAGAATATGAACAAAAGTGCAAACAATATGCAGATAAACAATTATTATATTTTGGGTTTTTTATGTTACCATTTTTCAGAATAAAGCAAAAAGGAAAAAAAAACACATGGAAATAACAAAATAACATTTTATTGATGATGATAAAATTTGAAACAAAGCCCGACAAACATCACTTTCACCTTGGGCAGAGTGAAAGGATTTTTGAAAGAAAATAAAAACAAATTACTTTGAAGAGTGAACAATAAAAGGAATATCAACAGCAATCCAGTTCTGGCAAATCTTTCCATGTGTAACGAAGTCTGGCATTTCTTCATCTTCATCATCATCAATGATGGCAGCAGCGGAATGGTCGTTGATAAATCCGGCACTTCGGAAGCCTTCTTGAATAGTCTTTGGATCTTTAATAACTGCACCTGGCGCAAAACCGATACCAAAACCTTCCTTGTTGTCGACAACATCAATAATTCGCCCCCAACCATCAGACTGACCAGCTTCAAGCACTCGCATAGCATCTCTGAAAGAAGACATGGGCATGGCATTCTTCTTAGCAGCATTATCCACAACAGAAAGAGCTTGAAATGAAGTTCCCACCTCTTCCTCGACATCAATATAAGAGAAAGAAGACAAATTGCTTAAAAGCATCGCTCTTTCACCTTCAATGGTCACCAATTTACCTTCTCTCAAAAACTTCAACTTCTGATGAAGAGTGGATGTCACAGCTCCAGCCTCGTGGATCCATGGTCTTCCGAGGAGACAATTGTATGCGGGACGTATATCCATTACTTGAAAAGTAATCTTGAATATAAACGGTCCAATAAGAATAGGAAGATCCACCTCTCCAATTACTGTCTTCTTCGACCCATCAAACGCTTTCACTATAATCCCACTGTGCCTCATGGGAGCACCTTGAAACGCAAGCTTTGACAAAGTCGATTTTGGCATAATACTCAGAGACGATCCGGTATCAACTAACACCTTGGACATAACATCTTCTTGACAATTCACCGAAATATGCAAAGCCAAGTTATGATTTCTTCCTTCTTCAGGCAAATCCTCATCACAGAAGCTCAAATTGTTGCATGACGTGATATTCGCTACAATACTATCGAATTGATCAACAGTCACGTCATGGCCAACATAAGCTTGATCCAGAATCTTTTGCAACGACTGCCTATGAGCCTCAGAACTCATCAAGAGAGACAAAACTGATATCTTCGAGGGAGTCTGCAATAACTGCTCAGTGATATTATACTCACTCTTCTTTATCAACTTTAGCACCTCATCATCACTATTACCAGATTGGCCCGATTGGGCAACAACATCCATAATCTGCTTACTTGCACTTGTATCTTCAGCTCTCTTCGGAGGCTCTGAAGCATACACTCTACCACTTCGGGTAACCTTCGTTACATCAGCGATGCTAACCACAGACTTTGGAGTAGGAAGAGGAACTTCCCTACCATTTTCTATCATCGTAGCATTATACCGGTATGGAACAACTTTATCAGACTCATATGGCATTGGACCAGGTACATTGATCACCAATGGAGTAACAGCAGTCTTGCGACTATCAAAAGAAATAACCACCCTCTCAGGAGCAACCCTATCAGGAAGATCAAACTGAGGCATAATGACATTCACTTCATTTTCATATTCATCTCTCTTTGCTGTTACTTCGATCAATTTATCGTCCATCATCTTTTGGATATCTCTTTTAACAATAAAGCAACCGCGAGGATTCACTGAGCAAATACAACATCCAGCATAGTCGTGATCAATATCGTGATATTCACTCAAGAAAGCATGCATCTCAACCAAAGATCTTCGGATATGACGAACCTCATAGATTTTGAACAACCCAGGACAACCAACAACCATATTCACAGACGCATTACCATGCCTCGGCAACGGATTCTTCTGCACATTTGGATTAACATCATTGAAATACAGAACATTGTTCCTCATCAATTTCTATACTTCAAACTTCAATGGATAACAATTCTCAACATCATGCCCCGGGGCACCTTGATGAAAAGCACATCGAGCTTCTGGCTTATACCACCATGGAATCGTCTCTAGAACTGGAGGTGGAGGACGAGTTTGCACAAGATTCTTTGCAATCAATGATGGAAGCAAGTCCGCATACGGCACAGGAATAGGATCAAAACTTGGCTTAGCCCGAGCTTGTTGATTACCACCTTGTTGCACAGAAGGTTGCTGATAACGAGGTTGGAACTTTGGAACCGCTGGCACAGTTGGAGCCACGTTAATCATCGGTGTTACAGAAGCCACATGCTGCGAATGGTGATTCCCACGATTGTGAGGTCTTCTATAACTTTCACGGGATACTGCATTAGTCTCATTTTCTTTCTTTTCCCCAAAGTTGAACCTTCTGGAGCTTGAACCAATACCATTCTCTTGAGTCAGCCGTCCCTCACGGACGCCTTCTTCTAAACGCATACCCATGCTCACCATTTCAGTGAAATCAGAGGGAGCGCTTGCTATCATCCTCTCATAATAAAAAGAACCCAACGTCTTCAAGAAGATCTTCGTCATTTCTTTTTCTTCCAGCGGAGGAACAATCTGGGCTGCCAGCTCTCTCCATCTCTGCGCATATTCTTTAAAAGTTTCTTTGTCCTTCTGGGACATAGCACGAAGTTGATCTCTATCAGGCGCCATATCAACGTTATACTTGTACTGCCTCACAAAAGCTTCTCCCAGATCATTGAAGGTCTTGATTTGGCTATTATCCAGACTCATATACCACCTCATGGGTGCACCGGTCAAACTATCCTGGAAATAGTGAATCAGCAGCTTATCATTATCAGTCTGAGCAGACATCTTCCTTGCATACATCGTCAGATGGCTCAACGGACAAGTGTTACCTTTGTACTTCTCAAACTCGGGCAACTTGAATTTGTAAGGAACTTTAACATTGGGAACCAGACAAAGATCATATGCATCTTTTCCGAACAAATCCTCATGCTTCAAGGCTCTCATCTCCCTCTGGATCTCAACAAAGCGTCCATGGAAGTCATCAAGTCTTTCAGCAACTCCAGCACCTTCACTGGGCTCAGCATGGTAAATCATTTCATCATGGTGCGGAATATTGTGCACCACAGACGGTACAGTGGTCACAATTGGAGGAAGAGTAGTCCAAACTGGTGGTGGGAGATTATTAAATGCAGCAGTCTCCGGACGATGAGGAGGACGATATCCAGCAGGAAAAAAGTCAACGGGCATGCCCCAAGGCGTGCTAGCAGGTATACGATAGCGAGGAGAAATAACAGTCTCAACGGGAACGGATGCGGTAACCACCTCGGATGTGACAGTATTCTGAACAGGAGGACTAGGAGGTGGCTGATTCTGAGAAGCCACCAAATTTTCCATCATAGCAGTCACTCTTTCCAAGCTTTCCCTCAGATAAGTAACCTCTTCGCGCAGCTCGCGATTCTCTTGTTGCAAAGTATCCATCACTCTTCTCCGATTAGCTCGAGTATCAAAGCGATGAGTCAGCTTGACAGGAATACTGAATGAAGACCAAGAAACAACCATAAGATCCCTGGAGAACACTCAAAAAGCAAGACAAATGCGAGTATGATGCATGCTGTAATACCCTAATTTTTGCCCTAAGATTGTTTCGCATATCATCTGCATTTTGCATATCAAGCAAGATCACATTTGGTTTCCGAGTTTCTCCTCAGATCGGGTTTATGCTTCGCAGGGGATCACCATTATTTTTACTGTTTTATATTTGTTTATATTTACTGACTTCTAACCAAAATACAAAAAATATGTTGCAGTGTTCTTCTTCTTCTCTGTGTTTCAGGTTTGTGAAGATGAGACAGTGAATTTGATTCAGATGCGTTTGTTCAGTCACAATTCGATTTCAAGTGGATGTTTGACCTAATATTGGTCAAACTATCAGATAATTTGTTTCGACTGCCAGTTGTGTGTGCCAGTAATTCATTCATCAGGCAATGCGTTTTCAAAGTACAAGTTGGGTTGTGTGACAGTTGTTTTTTGTGCAAAGTTTGGTTTGTTCATCAGTTATCAGACAGTGTTCTATGTGAAGTGTGGTTTGAATCTTCAAGTGGTCATCAGTTCATCGGTTCTTTAGTTCATCAGCGATTCATTTGAGGATTTATTTTCCTCAGTTTGGTTTCGAATTATCAGGGCTTGAATCAGACAGTTTTCAGATGACGGTTGTGGCTCGAGTTGCAATTTATTCAGCTGTTCAGTGGTTCTGTGATTGGCTGTATTCATTTCATCAGAGGCTTGTGCAAGAGAAATCGGGACTTGTTGTGGGTTTAAAAACCAAACTTCATCCATTATCCATTTTTTCCGATTAAACCATTTTTTTGTATCCATTTGTTCATCCATATTCCTTGTCAATCATCACTTCACCCATTATTCATACATTTCTTAGTTACCATTTGTTTTTACCTTATCCATATTTTGATTTTTTTTCTATCATCTATCTTTTCTAGAAATTCTATTATCATTTCCTCATATTTTTAACTCAATATCCAAAGTGTTCAATTTCTATCCATCCTCAATTTTTATTCAAATTTTTCATTTTAATCAAATTCTTTTTTGATGTAGCCCATTTTATTATATCTTTTCTTTCCTCATACCATAAAAATATAACAAATAATTAAACCCATATCATTTTTTGATGTAGCCCATTTTTTTTTTCTTTTACACAAAATAGATTAAAAAAATAATAAGGAAGCCTTGTTGTTACAACTCCAAAACCTTTCCCATTTTGTCCACAACTCCTAACCCACGTGACAAGCTTGCACAATCTGTCACAAACTCAAGCCAATTTCCCTGGCCCACTTTGCACTCTCACACGCTCACAAGCAATTTCCCAATACATCAGCCTAGCTCACAAACACGCATGTGCCTCCTAGCCCAACTTGCAGCCAAACACACCAAGCAACATACGTAACTCATCCAGCCGAAGCAAAAGCTTTACAAGCTGCAGCCCCATGTGCATCTCAGGCCTGCCAAAACAAAGCAACAAAAACAATCAGCCAAGCCTGTACGCTAGCCAGGCCCAAAACAATGTATACGCCGCACGGCATCAGCAGCAAGGCAAAAACCAGCTTACGCATACCTCAGCTCAAGCCTACGCGTCCGGCCCACAAGACTTTACAATAAAGCCAGCAATTCAAGCTTTAGCCAAGCTTTCCATTTCCCGCAGCCAACATCAACAAACGAACTTCCCGTACGCATACAGTACCAACAAGCCGAAGCCAGCTTCAAAACACTTCACCGCACATGCCGTCACGAGCCAAACACCAAACATCAAGTATCAAAACGCAAATATGAGATGAGCAAAACGCAGAAAGGAAACTCAGAAAATCCAATTGAAATTGCAATTAACTCACACGAAAACCGTGACACCAAAACGCAGTGAATCAAAACAAAACGGCAGCTTCAAAATCTTTCAAAAAAACTCTATAAATTGAACATCCCCCTCACTCTAATCTCCAAGCTTGAAGGAGCCTCTCAAACCTCTGCTGAATTTATCCCCAATCAACCTTCATCCATTTTTGTTTCCCGAATCCCTAAATTCCCCAAACCCTTTTGATCAAAATGAACCTCTCAAATCCCTAAGCCTAAGAAGAATTGATTTGTGAAATTGAAAGAGTTTGATTGAGAGAGTGTTTCGAAAAGGAGGAAGAAGAGTTTACGGAAGTTGAAAAAGAAGAAGGAGTCGAATTCGGTGAGAGAGAGGAAGTGTTGTGTTGACTATTGAAGGTGAGGCTGCCGCGATCCATGTTTTCATCATCCCCTGTTTGTTTCGATGTAGATGATAAGGAAGAAGAAGACTCAGTCTTCTCTTTTTTTTTTTATTTTTCTTATTTTTTGGTTTAATTGATTTTAATAATTGGAAAAGAAATAAAAATGATAATGGTGTGGACTTAAGATCCTGTTGGATCCATTTTATTCCAACCCTACCCGCGGATCATCATTTGGATCCCTCTTCACCTTTTCTCATTTTTTTTTATTTTAGTTGTATTTAGGTTTTTTTAATTTGTTATTAGATGTAATTCATTTTAGTAATGAAGTCTTTTGTTGGAAAATCTATTTTGGAAAGAGTTTTTTTTTAGAAAAAGATTTTTATAAGCATTCTATGAAAAGAGTTTAAGAAAAGAGTTTAAAGAATGATTAAAAAAATATTTTCTATTTCTTTTTTTTGGATCTATTTCTTTTGGATCCATTTTTCTTCATCTCTTTTTAATTTTGGTCGATGACAATCTTCCGATTCGGGATTGTTGATTTCCGATTAAGTTTAATCTTCATTATTTCAAATCTATGGATGAATGATCATTTGGATCATTCTCCATACTTTGAGATCGTGATAGGTTGCTAATCGAGAAAACTCAACGATAATCTCGATTAAGATTAGACCTTTCTTTTTCTTTTAGTGTGGCATGTTTTCGGAGAACGATCCATTATATCGTTTCTCTAACATGTATTAACACGAATATTTTCCACTTTAATTAGTGGTGGCCGGCCTCATTTGTAGGGTAATTACTTCGTAAATTACTCGGCGATTGCTTAACATAGACCTAAAGTTGTCCCGATTCGATTAAAGATCCATTTGGATCCGGTTGCCTCGGTTTTACTTTCATTGTTGTGGTTGTGCTTGATTAAGTTCATCATACCACCTTATATTGTATATAATATTATAATGTGAATATAATTGTTTAAATTTAATCTCTTGCACCTTATCCTTTTATTTTAAATCTCTCGTTCCCTTATCTCTTTATTATATTTTGCCATATTATATCATATATCATTGTTTATATTCATATTATGCTTGTATATATTCATATTGTGCTTGCTTTTTATTTTTTGTCCATTTGAATATTAAAACACTTAATAAAGGATTAAACTCTTAAAAAAACTTGTGACTCCTAACTTTGGACTTATGGTTACTATCCCGAACTTTTGGAGATTGGACTTAGATCTTCTAGGATTCCCTTTGCTCAAATTGGAGTGGTTAAGAACCTTGGCCTCAAATGATGTCATTAACTTTTGAAGATGGAAGTCCGAATTTTGAAGATTTGTACATATTGGTCTTGGTAACTTCTTTCCTTAGCTTTTAATTCAAGCATTAGGATTAGTCTCTTCATCTCCTCCCCATTCTTTAATTTTCAAAATTTCTTCCTTTTTCAAAACCTTCTCGTTTCTTAAACTTCAAACAATTTCATAAACAAACCTTGATTTCGATCAAGCGATTTTTTGAACCTTTTCCTTTTATTTTCTTAATCAAATATTAAGCCATGTAAATATATTAAAACCATTTTTGTATATACTTTAAAAAATATAAATCCATTCAATTGTTTTGTGCCTTGTGCACCTTTCTTCTTTTCCACATGTTTAGATATGATTCATCCCTTTTAGCGGAATTATTCGCTAAGGGATGACGACTTATCTTTACATTTTAAAATCAACTCAACCCACTTATTCTTTTCAAACTTTGTACCACGAACTACGAGGTTTTGATCTCGCATTGCACTTTGTGGGTACGTAGGCATAAGGCTTTAAAACCTTATCAAACACAAAATTATTAAAAAATATTCTTCTTCTCATCTCTTCCATCATTTTAAACAAACCAATTTCAGACCAAAAGCAATAAGTATTTCAAAGGGCTCCCGTAGAGTACTACGGATGAGTCGGGTGCCTAAAACCTTCCCGGTTCATAACCAATCCCCTTACCCAATCTCTGTTTATTTCTTTTAGCCTTTGCTTTTAGAATCCTAGGTTTTTATTCGTTCTTTTACCTTTTTCCATTCGGAAATAAAGAAAAGCGCGGTGGCGACTCTGTGTTAATCGAGTTAAGTTAATCAATAGCTTACACTCACGATTTTACCGCTACAGAAAAGTGGCGACTCTGCTGGGGAGTAATCTCTAAGCGGATTTAGCCTACTTTGATTTATTTATTGTTTTGGTTTGAATTGTTTGTTATTTGTTTGTTCCGTTTTGGTTTTTGGTGATCCTCTGTGTGAGATAGATTCTAACCCGGATCTGAGTGACACTTATGATAGGACGGCGATATTCGAAGCGATATGCGATGGAGTAGTCCAAAGCAATATCAATTTGATAATCTCCACTCGGTTAGGCTCTCTTGGACTATCAATGTCATGACGAGTAATCGTACGTGGCATTATTTTCCGACCTTGAGCTGATCATACTGAGGACCTTAGAACCTTTAACCCATCTAAGCCAATTTAGGAACGTAGTGCGGAAGCTGTCTGGATGTAAATCTAAGGCGGTTGTCACGCGATACTACACTCGGACGAGGTCTATTTTAAGAATGTTATCGGTTGGGGAGTAATCCAACGTACCGATAAAATTCTAAAGATGGCTGATAACTCCGGGCACCTCTGTTAGCACCCTTTTGGTTTCTTGCAGGTACAATGAAGACAAACCTTAGTACTTACCTGTGGGGTTGATGTTCTGATACCTTGACTTCATGCTCGTGATTCGGAACCTAAGCCCGTGTGCTTTGTGTGATCTTGTTTGTGGTTGTTGCATCTACATATTCATCATGATCATCATCACAACCATTTTTCAAGGAAGACAATTCCGATTATTGCAAATATTTGGAAAAAAAGTAAATTCTCCTTTTTGTCAAGATTTTTTTTTATGACAGTATTCTCGATGTTGACCACGTTTGCAATAATCGGGTTGTTTTTCTGAAAATGGGAGTGAGCATTGCATATCATTGCATCCTCGCATATTCTTGTGTTCATCCGAGTTGTGTGGGAACTCATCCCGGTTGTTTCTTTCCTCAGTTGTCTGTTGATCCGTCAAGCCGACTCCTCACCACAGATACGGTACTAGAGCTGCTAACAGATTGAGAGTTATTAGATTGAGAATGGAAAGTCAAGCCCAACATAACAAGAAAGTTAGGGAAGACCTTGATGAGTTGAAAAGCAATGTGAGTCAGATTATGGAGATGCTACAGGTTTTGATCATTAGAGAAACTCAACCTCAGAGGATTGTCATGTCTCAAGTCAATGTTTCTGCTGATAAAGCAAGTGTTGTTGGGATGACTCGTCGCAGACAACAACACCATGAACAATCATACCCTACTGCAGTTGCTCTGATGATCAATGGTCCATCTATTCAAAGGAATGTTGGCCAGAACCAGAATCGTAATGCTAGGAGTAAGCCAAGCTTTGATCCTATTCCTGTGCCGTATGCAGACTTGCTTCCATCTTTAATTGCAGAGAATCTTGTGCAGACTCGTCCACCACCTCCGGTTCCAGAGAATTTTCCATGGTGGTATAAGCCAGAAGCTCGATGTGTTTTTCATCAAGGTGCCCCGGGGCATGATGTTGAGAACTGTTACCCGCTGAAGTTTGAAGTACAGAAATTGATGAGGAACAATGTTCTGTATTTCAATGATGCTAATCCTAATGTGCAGAAGAATCCGTTGCCGAAGCATGGTAATGTGTCTGTGAATATGGTTGATGGTTGTCCTGGTAATGCGTGTAATGAAGACGAAGAAATGTTTGATTTCGTTACGCATGGAAAGATTTGTCAGAACCAGAATCGTAATGCTAGGAGTAGGCCAAAATTTGATCCTATTCCGATGAATTATGCTGAGTTGTATCCTTACTTGGTCCAGAATGATTGGATTACTACTAGGCCTGCGCCTCCTGTTCCAAATCCTCTTCCGGTTGGTTATAGATCAGATCTTCGTTGTGAGTTTCATCAAGGTGGAACTGGTCATGACCTAGAGCACTGTTTTGCATTGAAGGCTAAAGTAAAAGAGCTTGTTAGAAATGGGATGATCACTTTTGAGGACACTAATCCTAATGTTGTCAACAATCCTTTTCCGAATCATGAGAAATGAATCTTCTAGAGGAATTCAACTGTCAGATTTTCTTCAAGGCCAGAATCTCAGACGGGACAGATCATCCTTTGTTGCTGATGGATCATTAGGCCATTGTTTCTTTATGTTTGCAATTTTTTCCTTCAATCATATTAAGTTGTTTGCTTTTAAGCTTATTTGTACTTTCATGTTGGTTTTAATGAAATGAGCATTGCTTTGTTTTGATTTCATTTACTATTTACATCTTTATGCTTTACATCTCAAGTTCATTTATCTTGTCTCAAGCTTTCATAATGATTGGAGGGAGGATGACGAAAACGAGATACCCATAATTGTTGTTGGTATGCTTTCAATTGAGACTTGGTTGATGATATACAGGCATTGTTTCAAATCCTAAACACTGGAGAAATAAGGAAGTTAATCCTTTGTCAACCCCTTTTAGCCTTGAAGTTGGAGTTTCTTTCTATTTGAAAAACCCTTAATTTTAACCCGGGGATGGGTAGTTCTCAATTAATTCGAATGTGCATTCAAGTATAAGAGAATCATTCAAGACACCTTGCAAATAAAGGTTGCAATCTCAAATTTTCCTTCACACATATCAAGAAGTGTTGAAGATGTTTCTCAATTCAAAAGCCGATGATGGTTCATCGCAATCATTAAGCCATGCAGTCATTATCTTTCAAAAAAAAAATGATAGTGAAAAATTATTAAAAAAAATCAAAACTCGCTAAGTCAAAACCTATGAAGGAGACTTAGACAAAAAACTGGGGCATCCCGCTGGCTGTAAGTTGAAATGACGCAGTTCAGGCAAAAATTAGGGATAATAAAAAGAAACACTTATCAAGAGGTCATCAAAATCCTCAGTAAAAGCAAGTTGAGTTGACCAAAGTCTTCACTAGAAATAACAAAAGGAAAGATGTGACTGTTATCTCAAAATCCTTTGGCTTAGGAACCATCTTCATCTGTGCAATCCTAAATGTCCGGGAACTTGAATGCATAGGCTGAATTAATTGAATGTAGGATTGGAAGTTCATCATGAAGAGGGGTTGGGTACAAATAAACTTTGAGCCTATATCCTTTGTTTCATAAACTGTGAACCAGACCACATTACAACCTTCAAAAAGTCCTAATTGAATCCAGGTTTCTTTTGAAAAGCATACCACAACGAGGTTGCGTAAACTGACTCCCAAGTTCTTTACCAATCATTTGTTTTCTTACCTTTGCTTTATCTTTAATGTTGTTTCAACCGCTGTGTTTTGACAATATTTTTTTTACATCAATAAATTCCATTCCAAAAATGATTCTTGATTTCAAACTTTGCATTGAACTTTGCATTAAAATCACCAGGTTTGTACAAACATTTTTATTTGCAAATAAACTTTCCTCATCAAGAAATTTTCAAACAGTTGAGAAACTTGGTCGGTGATCTTATCAGGGGCAATTTCTCCTCAGGTCCTATGGTTCAAGAGTTGTTGATCAGTGCAAGTTATTCTCAGATACGGTTCTCTGCAAGATTCATCTCTGGGTTATTTTCTCAACAATCATTTCCAGAACTGAAGCCATGATCAGTTTATTCTCTCAACAGTTATTCCAAAGATCTGAGTATTTTCTCCGGAAGCAATCAAGAATTGAATCCATTATCAGTTTACCTTTATCAGTCATTGAACTTGGGGCAACTTTCTTCAAGAATTTCCAAGCAACTTCAACAGGGGCAACCCCTTTCTCACTTGTTTATGGTATGGAAGCAGTGCTCCCCGTCGAAGTTGAGATCCCATCAATGAGAGTTTTGATGGAAGCTAAGTTGACTGAGGCTGAATGATGTCAGAGTAAATTTGACCAATTGAATTTGATTGAAGAAAAGAGAATTAAAGCTTTGTGTCATGGTCGGTTATACCAGCAAAGAATGAAGAAAGCTTTTGATAAGAAGGTCAAACCTCGTGTATTCAGAGAAGGCGACCTCGTGCTCAAAAAGATTCAGTCTTTCCTTAAAGATTCTCGGGGCAAGTGGACTCCGAACTATGATGGACCATATGTTGTTAAGAAAGCCTTCTCTGGCGGTTCATTAATTCTTGCAACTATGGATGGTGAGGAGATCACTCGTCCTGTGAATGCGGATGCAGTCAAGAAATACTTCGCCTAAAAAAATAAAAGAACAGCTCGCTAAGTTGAAAACCCGAAAGGGCGGCTTAGGCAAAAATGAGCGTCTCGGTGGATTGAAAACCCGAAAGGGCGGTCCAGGCAAAAATTAGAGACAAAAACAGAAATAATTATCCTGGTAGATTGAAAACCCGAAAGGGCAATCTAGGCAAAAATTAGGGATCATGGCAAGTAACTGCGTCGACAGACTGAATCGCTTGTAGCAATCGAGGATTTCAGATTCTATCCCTCAGAGGAATTATTCATCAAAGATTCTTATTCACTTATCCTTGACTGATGTTTCGGACACAGTGGAGTTCAAAGTTGATAGGGAGAATAGTGATCATTGTATCTCAATGTAGCCCTTTCCATGTATTTATCATTTTTCAAACTTGTAATGATCCATGGAGTCACGCCATTTGCTGTAAATTTAATCTTTGAAGATTTCAAAAACATTTTTATTTTGATATATGAACAAAGAAAGGTTATCAACAGTGATTCCAAGAATGGTAAAGTCTGGATGTGTGTAACTCGTCTCTCCCAAAGCAGGGTTTGATTCGGTTGTTCCTGGATAGTCTTGACAGATTGATGTTAATGATGTTTTGTTCCCCAACCATGATGTTGAATGGAGATTGTATGTATTCCCCAGAAGAGTTGTCGGAAGGGATGTTGAGAATCCCTAGCTGAGTGTTGATCTTGTCCTCAGCATGTTATCTTTGAATTGAGAAGTATTGGGAATCCCCAGCTGAGCTCATGTTCCTCAGCTTGATTATTTGCATCCTTGAATATAGAAGTATTGATATAGCAGTCAGTTTAGAGGTTTTCTTTTACCCTATGTTGGGTACTGATTTAAAATCCCTCGTAACTGTGTTTTGGCTATGATGTTAACTTCTTGATATCCCCATATGGATCCCCAGTATGGACTGCATGTGTTGATTTCCAGCAGTTGTCCTATGTGATTTTTAGCAAGTCTTACACTCTATCCCCAGGTGGAGCAGAAGTGATATGACGGTTATTCTTTGTGAAGTTTGATTTTTATCAAGAATATTTTCATCCTCAGCAGATTATACCCTTTGCCTCAGCAAGATGATATTCCTAGCAGATGCTGTTTTATCATGATTTAAGCCTTGTAGTAGGATTGTATTCCTTTGATGGCTTGTGATATTCCCCTGCATATTTCAAGTTGAATCTCCAGTTGTTCCCTGCATTGTTGCCTTGGGGTTAGCCGAGTATCCGGTTGTTGTGGTGTTCACGTCACCTGTTTATTTATCTTTATGTCTGTTTTGTCAGCATATTCACAAGCATATTCATACGCATAAGCATAGCATTGTTTGCTTGCATTCTTGCGTTTATCATTGTTATCTGCTCTTGGGTGTGGATTTTCCCCACAGAGTGTGTGTGTCGTATTTCCTCTCAAGTTTAGAGTGTCGACCATTAAGCAGAAAGAGTTAATCCTTTCTAATTCCCCACTGAGTTTGTTTCTCATGGAAGATATTGATTTAGTTTCCTCCCCAGTTTATTATCTGGATGGATTTTCCCCAGTTGAGATATTTCCTCCTTGGGATGAGTCTTGTTTGACCGTTTCTCTCCAATTTGTTCTTGGATTGAACTTTGGTCCCCCTTTTGTGGATATATTTGCTTTGGAATTAAGCTGTCATTATTTGATAGTGGGCAATATTTTCCCCAGCTTGAGTATTGTTACTTTGGAATTAAGCTATCAGTAAATCGATAGTTCTTTTACTTGTACTCCTACCCAGTAAATCAGGTAGTCGAGATTTGTTCTACCCAGTAAATCCGGTAGTCAAGTTATTTTCCTCTTACCCAGTAAAAAGGTGATAAAATCAGATATTTTTTTTCTCTTACCCAGTAAAAAGGTAATTTGATTGAGTTCTACCCAGTAAATCCGGTAGCCGATGTTTCTTCTTCTTACCCAGTAAAAAGGTAATAGAAACTGTTTCCATTTGATCGAGTTCCTACCCAGTAAATCAGGTAGTCGATCATACTCCTATCCAGTAAATTGATAGTCGAGTCCCTTATGCTCCTACCCAGTAAATCAGGTAGTCGAGAATTTGTTCTACCCAGTAAATCCGGTAGTCAAGTTATTGTTCTTACCCAGTAAAAAGGTAATGTAATCAGATATTTTCCTCTTACCCAGTAAAAAGGTAATTTGATTGAGTTCCTACTCAGTAAATCAGGTAGTTGACCATACTCCTATCCAGTAAATTGATAGTCGAGTCCTTTCATATCTCCTATCCAGTAAATCGATAGTCGAGTCTGTTATTCTCTACCTAGTAAATCAGGTAGTTGAGAATATTTCTTGCCCAGTAAAAAGGTAGTTGAAGTTATTCCTCCGCATTTTTCTCCTATCCAGTAAATCGATAGTCGAGTCCTTTTATATCTCCTATCTAGTAAATCGATAGTCGAGTCTGTTACACTCCTACCCAGTAAATCAGGTAGTCGAGAATATTTCTTGCCCAGTAAAAAGGTAAATGAGGATATTCCTCAGTATTTTTGCTCCTATCCAATAAATTGATAGTCGAGTATGTTGTATTTCTCCATTTCTTGGATTTAAATGTTTGTTTGATTGATGTTCCTGGCAAGGTGTTTATATTTGCCCTGGTTGAATTTTGTTCCCTGATTATATCATATCTTTTCCCAAGTGGAGTCTGTTATCCAGTGATTTATCTTCCTGGTAACTCTTTGTTTGTCTGTTGTTTCCCCAGCGGGATTTTCTTCTGTGTCCCCAAGTTGTGTTTTTTCTCTGGTGGTCATTATTTTCCCCATAGAGATCTTGGGTTTGCATATCATATTCATATCATATTATTTGTTCTCTTAGGACAAAAATTGGGTTTTTTTTGTATTTAAGTCTCTCCCATCTTGTAGAGACGAAGATGTCAATCTTCATATCTCCGGATTGAAGAAACTTAAATAGGGGCAGCTGTAATACCCTAATTTTTGCCCTAAGATTGTTTCGCATATCATCTGCATTTTGCATATCAAGCAAGATCACATTTGGTTTCCGAGTTTCTCCTCAGATCGGGTTTATGCTTCGCAGGGGATCACCATTATTTTTACTGTTTTATATTTGTTTATATTTACTGACTTCTAACCAAAATACAAAAAATATGTTGCAGTGTTCTTCTTCTTCTCTGTGTTTCAGGTTTGTGAAGATGAGACAGTGAATTTGATTCAGATGCGTTTGTTCAGTCACAATTCGATTTCAAGTGGATGTTTGACCTAATATTGGTCAAACTATCAGATAATTTGTTTCGACTGCCAGTTGTGTGTGCCAGTAATTCATTCATCAGGCAATGCGTTTTCAAAGTACAAGTTGGGTTGTGTGACAGTTGTTTTTTGTGCAAAGTTTGGTTTGTTCATCAGTTATCAGACAGTGTTCTATGTGAAGTGTGGTTTGAATCTTCAAGTGGTCATCAGTTCATCGGTTCTTTAGTTCATCAGCGATTCATTTGAGGATTTATTTTCCTCAGTTTGGTTTCGAATTATCAGGGCTTGAATCAGACAGTTTTCAGATGACGGTTGTGGCTCGAGTTGCAATTTATTCAGCTGTTCAGTGGTTCTGTGATTGGCTGTATTCATTTCATCAGAGGCTTGTGCAAGAGAAATCGGGACTTGTTGTGGGTTTAAAAACCAAACTTCATCCATTATCCATTTTTTCCGATTAAACCATTTTTTTGTATCCATTTGTTCATCCATATTCCTTGTCAATCATCACTTCACCCATTATTCATACATTTCTTAGTTACCATTTGTTTTTACCTTATCCATATTTTGATTTTTTTTCTATCATCTATCTTTTCTAGAAATTCTATTATCATTTCCTCATATTTTTAACTCAATATCCAAAGTGTTCAATTTCTATCCATCCTCAATTTTTATTCAAATTTTTCATTTTAATCAAATTCTTTTTTGATGTAGCCCATTTTATTATATCTTTTCTTTCCTCATACCATAAAAATATAACAAATAATTAAACCCATATCATTTTTTGATGTAGCCCATTTTTTTTTTCTTTTACACAAAATAGATTAAAAAAAATAATAAGGAAGCCTTGTTGTTACAACTCCAAAACCTTTCCCATTTTGTCCACAACTCCTAACCCACGTGACAAGCTTGCACAATCTGTCACAAACTCAAGCCAATTTCCCTGGCCCACTTTGCACTCTCACACGCTCACAAGCAATTTCCCAATACATCAGCCTAGCTCACAAACACGCATGTGCCTCCTAGCCCAACTTGCAGCCAAACACACCAAGCAACATACGTAACTCATCCAGCCGAAGCAAAAGCTTTACAAGCTGCAGCCCCATGTGCATCTCAGGCCTGCCAAAACAAAGCAACAAAAACAATCAGCCAAGCCTGTACGCTAGCCAGGCCCAAAACAATGTATACGCCGCACGGCATCAGCAGCAAGGCAAAAACCAGCTTACGCATACCTCAGCTCAAGCCTACGCGTCCGGCCCACAAGACTTTACAATAAAGCCAGCAATTCAAGCTTTAGCCAAGCTTTCCATTTCCCGCAGCCAACATCAACAAACGAACTTCCCGTACGCATACAGTACCAACAAGCCGAAGCCAGCTTCAAAACACTTCACCGCACATGCCGTCACGAGCCAAACACCAAACATCAAGTATCAAAACGCAAATATGAGATGAGCAAAACGCAGAAAGGAAACTCAAAAAATCCAATTGAAATTGCAATTAACTCACACGAAAACCGTGACACCAAAACGCAGTGAATCAAAACAAAACGGCAGCTTCAAAATCTTTCAAAAAAACTCTATAAATTGAACATCCCCCTCACTCTAATCTCCAAGCTTGAAGGAGCCTCTCAAACCTCTGCTGAATTTATCCCCAATCAACCTTCATCCATTTTTGTTTCCCGAATCCCTAAATTCCCCAAACCCTTTTGATCAAAATGAACCTCTCAAATCCCTAAGCCTAAGAAGAATTGATTTGTGAAATTGAAAGAGTTTGATTGAGAGAGTGTTTCGAAAAGGAGGAAGAAGAGTTTACGGAAGTTGAAAAAGAAGAAGGAGTCGAATTCGGTGAGAGAGAGGAAGTGTTGTGTTGACTATTGAAGGTGAGGCTGCCGCGATCCATGTTTTCATCATCCCCTGTTTGTTTCGATGTAGATGATAAGGAAGAAGAAGACTCAGTCTTCTCTTTTTTTTTTATTTTTCTTATTTTTTGGTTTAATTGATTTTAATAATTGGAAAAGAAATAAAAATGATAATGGTGTGGACTTAAGATCCTGTTGGATCCATTTTATTCCAACCCTACCCGCGGATCATCATTTGGATCCCTCTTCACCTTTTCTCATTTTTTTTTATTTTAGTTGTATTTAGGTTTTTTTAATTTGTTATTAGATGTAATTCATTTTAGTAATGAAGTCTTTTGTTGGAAAATCTATTTTGGAAAGAGTTTTTTTTAGAAAAAGATTTTTATAAGCATTCTATGAAAAGAGTTTAAGAAAAGAGTTTAAAGAATGATTAAAAAAATATTTTCTATTTCTTTTTTTTGGATCTATTTCTTTTGGATCCATTTTTCTTCATCTCTTTTTAATTTTGGTCGATGACAATCTTCCGATTCGGGATTGTTGATTTCCGATTAAGTTTAATCTTCATTATTTCAAATCTATGGATGAATGATCATTTGGATCATTCTCCATACTTTGAGATCGTGATAGGTTGCTAATCGAGAAAACTCAACGATAATCTCGATTAAGATTAGACCTTTCTTTTTCTTTTAGTGTGGCATGTTTTCGGAGAACGATCCATTATATCGTTTCTCTAACATGTATTAACACGAATATTTTCCACTTTAATTAGTGGTGGCCGGCCTCATTTGTAGGGTAATTACTTCGTAAATTACTCGGCGATTGCTTAACATAGACCTAAAGTTGTCCCGATTCGATTAAAGATCCATTTGGATCCGGTTGCCTCGGTTTTACTTTCATTGTTGTGGTTGTGCTTGATTAAGTTCATCATACCACCTTATATTGTATATAATATTATAATGTGAATATAATTGTTTAAATTTAATCTCTTGCACCTTATCCTTTTATTTTAAATCTCTCGTTCCCTTATCTCTTTATTATATTTTGCCATATTATATCATATATCATTGTTTATATTCATATTATGCTTGTATATATTCATATTGTGCTTGCTTTTTATTTTTTGTCCATTTGAATATTAAAACACTTAATAAAGGATTAAACTCTTAAAAAAACTTGTGACTCCTAACTTTGGACTTATGGTTACTATCCCGAACTTTTGGAGATTGGACTTAGATCTTCTAGGATTCCCTTTGCTCAAATTGGAGTGGTTAAGAACCTTGGCCTCAAATGATGTCATTAACTTTTGAAGATGGAAGTCCGAATTTTGAAGATTTGTACATATTGGTCTTGGTAACTTCTTTCCTTAGCTTTTAATTCAAGCATTAGGATTAGTCTCTTCATCTCCTCCCCATTCTTTAATTTTCAAAATTTCTTCCTTTTTCAAAACCTTCTCGTTTCTTAAACTTCAAACAATTTCATAAACAAACCTTGATTTCGATCAAGCGATTTTTTGAACCTTTTCCTTTTATTTTCTTAATCAAATATTAAGCCATGTAAATATATTAAAACCATTTTTGTATATACTTTAAAAAATATAAATCCATTCAATTGTTTTGTGCCTTGTGCACCTTTCTTCTTTTCCACATGTTTAGATATGATTCATCCCTTTTAGCGGAATTATTCGCTAAGGGATGACGACTTATCTTTACATTTTAAAATCAACTCAACCCACTTATTCTTTTCAAACTTTGTACCACGAACTACGAGGTTTTGATCTCGCATTGCACTTTGTGGGTACGTAGGCATAAGGCTTTAAAACCTTATCAAACACAAAATTATTAAAAAATATTCTTCTTCTCATCTCTTCCATCATTTTAAACAAACCAATTTCAGACCAAAAGCAATAAGTATTTCAAAGGGCTCCCGTAGAGTACTACGGATGAGTCGGGTGCCTAAAACCTTCCCGGTTCATAACCAATCCCCTTACCCAATCTCTGTTTATTTCTTTTAGCCTTTGCTTTTAGAATCCTAGGTTTTTATTCGTTCTTTTACCTTTTTCCATTCGGAAATAAAGAAAAGCGCGGTGGCGACTCTGTGTTAATCGAGTTAAGTTAATCAATAGCTTACACTCACGATTTTACCGCTACACATGCTATGCATATGCAGATGCAAAGATTTCAAAGGATTATAAGATAACTTGAAATATTCATAAAGAGACATTTTTGAAATACTTAAAAACTCATTCTCATTAAGATCAAAGTGAGGATTACAAATGAAGTACAAACATCAATAATCCTAATACATGAGAAAAAGAGTAAACTAGGCCTAGGGAATCATGTCCGAAGAAGCTCCAAATCCTGGCTGATACTTCATGCGAATCCTCTTAATCTCTTTCTTGTACCTATCTTCCATATCTTCCTTATCCTTCACTAACTTGTCAACAATGGCCTTCCAAGCACCGGAAGTAGGAGGAATAGTAGATGGAGTACTAGAGGAAAATAAATCCTCTCTCGGCCTCTTCGTGACGCGCCGCTCAAGTAGCTCGATAAGATCATCCTTCTCCTTAAGCTGCTCCTGCATAGTAGTCTTCTCAAGTAACCATTCTTCTTTTTCTTTCTTCATCTTCTCTAACTCTTCTTGAAGAACCAACTTCTCATCAACGGGAGGTAGAAAAGCAGACAAAGGCAATATGGGAAACATAGGCTCCTCAGGTGGATAAGGCATCTTGAGCTTGGAAGCTCTAGATCGAACCCACTGAATATAACATTCGGAAGGAGGAAGATGTTGTCTACCCAATTTACCTTTCTCTTTCCAGTGAACAGCATGCCAAGAATGAGCAATCCTTTTCTTCATCTCTACATGATCAACACCATTAAGAAAGAAGAAACGGGATAAGGCAAGATTGTTTGGAACATCCTTCAAACAATACCCGAACTGTCGTCTAGCCAAAATGGGGTTGTAGCTAGTTCCCCCACGTGTACCAAGAAGAGGTACATTAGGAAATTCTCCACAACTATCAATAAGAACTCCAGTATCATAATGAGAACTATACCATGTCATGTCCTTATGAGAAAGCGACATCAACCTCTGAGACCATCTTCGATTCTCTCTATTGTCCTTGAAAACATCCGACTTCGGTAGGTGCGAAATAAACCACCTATAAAGAAGAGGCGCACAACATACAATCTCTCCGTCACCTTTGGAAGTCCTATAGTGAAAAGCATGATACATATCTCCAAGCAAAGTAGGAACCGGGTTCTTCTTCAAGAAGATCTGAATAACATTCTCATCCACAATACCATCCAAGTTCGGAAACAAGACAATCCCGTAAATAAGCAAAGCAAGAATAGCCTCAAATGCATCCTTATGACCCAAAGTAAGTGAAGTAGAAGCTTTTCCCATCAAGAACTTAGCATTAATACCACGGACATTCCCCTTTGGAAGAAACTTCCCATTAAGATCGGACTCCTTAAGAAACAGTGCTTTGGCGATGACCTTGATAGTAAGCTCCTTCTCTAACCCAGTGAAAAGAAATTCCTTGTCCAGAATAGGCAAACCTGACCAATGAGAATACTCCTCCAAAGTCGGCACAAGCTGATAATCCGGAAAAGTGAAACAATGGTGCAACGGATCATAAAACTGAGCTAAAGTAGGGAGAATCCCCTCAGGCACATCAATATCTAACATATACAAAAGCTTCCCATGACATCTTCGGAACTCTTGGGTATCAACAACCAAAGCTCCTAGCTTTCTTAACTCTACTACATTAGGATTCTTGAAAGTGTACTTCTTTGTGTTCCTCCTTTCAAAATTCATAGCCATGGACATCTGAAATTTTGCAAAAGTTCCTTATAAGTCCTTTGAAATCTTACAAACAATGCTCATGAATGTTATGATGGCATGTATGCAACAGACACAAACAAGATCACACAAGGCACATGGGCTTAGGTTCCGAATCACGAGCATGAAGTCAAGGTAACAGAACACCAACCCACATAGGTAAGTACTAAGGTTTTGTCTTCATTGTACCTGCAAGAAACCAAAAGGGTGCTAACAGAGGTGCCCGGAGTTAACAGCCATCTTTAGAATATCACCGGTACGTTGGATTACTCCCCAACCAATAACATTCTTAAAATAGACCTCGTCCGAGTGTAGTATCGCGTGACAACCGCCTTAGATTTACACCCAGACAGTTTCCGCACTACGTTCCTAAATTGGCTTAGATGGGTTAAGGGTTCTACGGTCCTCAGTATGATCAGCTCAAGGTCGGAAAATAATGCCACGTACGATTACTCATCATGACATTGATAGTCCAAGATAGCCTAACCGAGTGGAGATTATCAAATTGATATTGCTTTGGACTACTCCATCACATATCGCTTCGAATATCGCCGTCCTATCATACGTTTCAACTCAGATCCGGGTTAGAATCTATCTCACACAGAGGATCACCAAAACCGAAACAGAACAACCAAATAACAAACAATTCAAACCAAAGCAGTAAATAAATCAAAGTAGGCTGAATCCGCTTAGAGATTACTCCCCAGCAGAGTCGCCACTTTTCTGTAGCGGTAAAATCGTGAGTGTAAGCTATTGATTAACTTAACTCGATGAACACAAAGTCGCCACCGCGCTTTTCTTTATTTCCGAAAGGAAAAAGGTAAAAGAACGAATAAAAACCTAGGAGTCTAAAAGCAAAAGCTAAAAGAAACAAACAGAGAATGGGTAAGGGGATTGGTTATGAACCGGGAAGGTTTTAGGCACCCGACTCATCCGTGGTACTCCACGGGAGCCCTTTGAAATACTTATTGCTTTTTGGTCTGAAATTGGTTTGCTTGAAAAGATGGAAGAGATGAGGAGAAGAATATATTTTTTAATAATTTTGTGTTTGATAAGGTTTTAACGCCTTATGCCTACGTACCCACAAAGTGCAATGCGAGATCAAAACCTCGTAGTTCGTGGTACAAAATTTTAAAAGAACAAATGAGTTGAATCGATTTTAAGATGTAGAGATAAGTCGTCATCCCTTAGCGAATAATTCCGCTAAAAGGGATGAATCATATCTAAACACGGGAAAAAGAAAAAGGTGCACAAAGGCACAAAAACAATTGAGTGGGTTTGCATTTTTTTAAAGTAAGTAAGAAAATGGTTTTTGATATATTTACATGAATTGACATTGATTAAGAAAATAAAATGAAAAGATTAAAACATCACTTGACCGAAGTCAAGGTTTATTTATGAAAGTGTTTGAAGTTTAGAAAACAAGAAGGTTTTTGAAATAGGAAGAAGTTTTGAAAATTAAAGAATGGGGAAGAGATGAAGAGACTAGTCCTAATGCTTGAATTAAAAGTTAAGGAAAGAGTTTACCAAACCAAAATATGCACAAATCTTCAAAGTTCGGAATTCCATCTTCAAAGGCTAATGACATAATTTTGAGGCTGAGGTTTCTAATCCATTCCAACTTGAGCAAGGGGGAAGATCTTAAAGTCTAAGTCCATTCTCCAAAAAGCAAAGGGATAGTAACCATAAGTCCAACATTAGAAGTCACAAGTCTTTTAAATGTTCAATCCTTTATTAGTATTTTGATATCCAAATGGACAAAATAAAAACAAGCACAATATGAATATAAACAAATGATATATGATATAATATGACAAAATATAATAAGGAGATAAGGGAGCAAGAGATTAAAATAAAAGGATAAGGTGCGAGAGATTAAATTTAAACAATTATATTCACATTATTATAATATTTACAATATAAGTGGTATGATGAACTTAATCAAGCACAACCAAGACAATGAATAATAAAATTGAGGCAACCGGATCCAAGTGGATCTTAATTCGAATCGGGACAACTTTAGGTCTATGTTAAGCAATCGCCGAGTAATTTACAAAGTAATTACCCTACAAATGAGGCCGGCCACCACTAATTAAAGTGGAAAATATTCGTGTTAATACATGTTAGAGAAACGATATAATGGATCGTTCTCTGAAAACATGCCACACTAAAAGAAAAAGGAAGGTCTAATCTTGATCGAGATTTTCGTTGAATTTCATCGAAAAGCAACCTATCACGATCTCAAAGTATGGAGAATGATCTAAATGATCATTCATCCATAGATTTGGAATAATGAAGATTAAACTAATCGGAAATCAACAATCCCGAATCAGAGATTGTCATCGACCAAAAGAGAAAAAAGATGAAGAATAATGGATCTAAAAGTAGATCCATAAAAAAGAATAAACCAAATCTTTTTCTTAAATTTTATTTCTAAAATATTTCCAAAACTACTTTTAATAAAAAATTTTAAAATATCCTTTCAAAAACTTTTTTAAAATATGCTTTTTCTAAAAAATATTTCATAAAATCGTTTTCTAAAAATAAATCCTAAACCAATCAAAATCAAAATTTAAAAAAAACTAAAGCAAAATAAAATAAGAAAAGCAAAGGGAGGGGGATGGGGATGATAACCCGCGGGTGGTGTGGAAACGGATCTGCAAGGATCCATCAGGCCCAAACACTAATTCATATCACTCTTTTTTATTAAAAGAACAAAACAAATAAAAAGTAAAAATAAAAAAACAGAAGTACAATGACTTCTTCTTCCTTGCGATCAACCAAACGAAGAAAACAGGGGAGCAACGGCGGCCATATCTCACCTTCACGGAACAGAACAAATCAAACGAAACACTTCCTCTTTCTCGAAATCCCTCAACCTTTCTTCGTTTCACTCTCGTCCAATTTCTTTCGCGAATTTCCGCTTCTCAATTTATCTCTTCCTCTTCACGGATTCGGATTGCTTTGGGAGTTTGAAGGTGAAGATCAATTTGAATGAAAGGGTGAAGGTTTTTGAAATGGAGGATTGAAAGAAAGATTTGAAGAAATTTCTTGTTAGGTTTTGATTTCGGCAGCGATTTTGAGGCTATCGAAGCTTGATTTTGAAAGAGGGAGATGGTTGTTTAAATAGGAGATGAATGAGGAGTGGGGGTTGCGTTTTATTTTCAACTCGGATGCGTTTTGATACTTCACGGAAATCTCGTGTGCTTTGAGTTTCAATTGTGTTTTTGCTGCGTTTTGATACGGTAAGTTTCATGCTTCAGGCGCTGTGCGTTTTGATTTGCTCTTGTGCGTTTTGCTTTTGATTCTTTCTGCGTTTTGACTTGTTGTTTGGCTTAGGCAGAAATCACGTGCGGGATATCGCGTGTAGAGCTAGCTGGCCAAAGGCGTTGTCGGCTGTTGAGAAGCTATTTTGTATTTTTGATTGTTGTGACTTGGCTTGAATTTGGAAGCTGGAAGTTTGGTGGCTTATGTGTATGCGTGATATCATGCTTGCGGCTGGGGATGAAGTTTGGCTTGTATTTTTGCCGTATTTGCTTGTGTTTGTTTGTGCAGGTTGGGCCTGTATTGGCGCGGCTAGGATGCGGGAAAAGGCTATGACGTATTGGAGCTTGTGAGCTGCGGCCTTGCTGCTTTTGTTGTTGGCATAGAAGAACCTTACGTGTGGCTTGAAGTGTTGTAGCCGGCGTAGCTGCTATGGGCGTGTGAAGATTGCCGCGGCTGGAGTTTGTATGCGCGTGGGCTTGGTGCGGGAACATTAGCTGTGTTCAGCTTGCAAGAGGCTTGGCTGAAGGTGAAAGTTTGTGTGGGCCAGGAGATGTTTGGGCGTACGGGAAAGGCATGAGGTGGGCTTGTACTTAGCTTAAATTTGCAAGGGCTTGATGAAAAGATTGACTGAGAGTTGTTTGTGAAAAGCTGGAAGTGGAATGCGTGAGGCTAGCTTGCGGCTGTACGCGTACGGATAGGCTTGTCAAGTAGATTTGTTGATGCCTTTGCTTGTGTGAGCCTAAGAAACAAATATATGTACTTTGGACTTTATTTTCATTTCTTTTTTAAAAAAAAATGTAATTGGCTAATAATGAAAGGAAAAAAAATGGTTCTAAAATATAATGAATCTTTAATGGTTTTTAATATAAAAATGATATTATAAAATAGATGGATATTTGGTAAATGTAAAAAAAAAAAATAATGAAGAAAAATGGATATATGAATTTGGACGAAAATGAGCAAAAGGATTTGAAAAGATGGATAGAAAAAAAATAGAGGCAATTGGAATAAAAAATTGAAATAATCGGAAATCGAAAAATGGTTAATGGACTAAATTTGGAATAATGGAAAAGGATATATGGATGAATAATGGATATATAAAAAAAAGTTTAATCGGAAAGAAAATGGATAATGGATAGAATTTGGTTTTCAAGCCCACAACAAATCTCGATTTCTCTTGCACAAGCCCTTGATAATGAATACAGCCAACACAGACCCACTGAACAGTCAGATAATTTGCAACTTGCCATTCAAGCCACCACCATTGACTTTTGGACTTCTGAACATTTTCAAATACTTCTGAATCGATCTCTTGGAAAATAAATCCACAAATGAACTGGTGATCATTGAATATTCGAACCAAACTTCTCACGGAACACTGTCTGATAACTGATGAACCAACCAAACTTTGCACAAAACATTGTCACACAACCCAACTTGTACTTTGAAAACGCATTGCCCGAGAAATGAACCATTGGCACACAAAACTGGCAGTCAACACAATCTTTTGATAGTTTGACCAGATTAGGTCAAACATCCACTTGAAATCGAATTGTGACTGAACAAACGCATCTGAATTAAATCACCGTCTCATCTTCGTAAACCTGCAACACAGAGAAGAAGAAGAACACTGCAACATATTTTTTTGTATTTTGGTTAGAAGTCAGTAAATATAAACAAACATAAAACAGTAAAAACAATGGTGATCCCCTGCGAAGCATAGATCCTACATCTGAGAAGAAACTCGAAACCAGTGCAATCTTGTTTGTATGCAAAATGCAAATGATATGAAGAAACAATCTTAGGGCAAAAATTAGGGTGTTACATCTAGTTTTCAGATGATTTTTATTGCATGGACTTCCATCATAACCTTCCCTCTCAACATATATAAATGATCTGAAAAGTCTCGTATCATTTCAAATAGTCCCCATTTAATTTTGATTTTTTGATTATAAGTAGTGTATAATATACCATGATTTTTGACCGAAAATTGCATTTCAAAAAGTTTCATAAAATCTAATTTTTAGATGATTTTTTTGCATGGACATCCATCATAACTTTCCCTCTTAACATATTTAAATGATATGTGAAGTCTCGTATCATTTTGAATAGTCCCTAATTAAAGTTTATTTTTCTGACCGAAACTAGTGTATAATATACTATGATTTTTGACCGAAACTTGCATTTCTAAAAGTTTCATAGAATCCAATTTATAGATGATTTTTTTGCATGAACTTCCATCATAACCTTTCCTCTTAACATATATAAATGATATGTGAAGTCTCGTATCATTTTGAATAGTCCCTAATTAAATTTGATTTTTTTAACCGAAACTAGTGTATAATATACTATGATTTTTGACCGAAACTTGCATTTCAAAACGTTTCATAGAATTTAATTTTTAGATGATTTTTTTGCATTGACTTCAATCATAACCTTCCCTCTTAACATATATAAATGATATTTTAAGTCTCGTATCATTTCGAATAGTCCCCAATTAAATTTGATTTTTTTGACCGAAACTAGTGTATAATATACTATGATTTTTGATCGAAACTTGCATTTCGAAAAGTTTCATTGAATCTAATTTTCGGATGATTTTTTTGCATGGACATCCATCATAACCTTCCCTGGTAAAATATTAAAATGATATGTGAAGTTTCGTATCATTTCGAACAGTCCCCGATTTAATTTGATTTTTGACCGAAACTAGTATAAACTAGTGTATAATATATTATGATTTTTTTTACCGAAACTTGTATTTAGAAAAGTCTCATAGTATCAAGTTTTCAGATAATTTTTTTTGTATGGACTTCAATCATAACCTTCCCTCTCAACATATATAAATGATCTGAAAAGTCTCGTATCATTTCAAATAGTCCCCATTTAATTTTGATTTTTTTTTTACTGAAACTATTGTATAATATACAATGACATTTGATCGAAACTTGCATTTTGAAAATTTAATAGAATCTAATTTTCAGATGATTTTTTTGCATGGATTTCCATCATAGCCTTCCCTCTTAACATATATAAATGATCTGAAAAGTATCGTATCTTTTCAAATTGTCCCCATTTAAATTTGATTTTTTTTGACTGAAACTAGTGTATAATATACTTTGCTTTTTGATTGAAACTTGCATTTCCATAAGTTTCATAGTATCTAATTTTCAGATGATTTTTTTGCATGGAATTCCATCATAACCTTCCCTCTTAACATATATAAATGTTCTGAAAAAGTATCGTATCATTTCAAATAGTCCCCATTTAATTTTGATTTTTTTGACTGAAACTAGTGTATAATATACTATGATTTTTGACTGAAACATGCATTTCGAAAAGTTTCATATAATCTATTTTTCAGATGATTTTTTTGCATGGACTTCCATCATAACCTTCCTTCTTAACATATATAAATGATCCGAAAAAGTATCGTATCATTTCAAAAAGTCTCCATTTAAATTTGATTTTTTTGACCAAAACTAGTGTATAATATACTATGATTTTTGACAGAAACATGCATTTCTAATAGTTTCATAGAATCTAATTTTCTGATGATTTTTTGCATGGACATCCATCACAACCTTCCCTCATAAAATATATAAATGATATGTGAAGTTTTGTATCATATCGAACAGTCCCCGATTTAATTTGATTTTTGATCGAAACTAGTATAAACTAGTGTATAATATATTTTGATTTTTTTTACCAAAACTTGCATTTAGGAAAGTTTCATAGAATCTAGTTTTCAGATGATTTTTTTGCATGGACTTCCATCATAACCTTCCCTCTCAACATATATAAATGATCTGAAAAGTCTTGTATAATTTGAAATAGTTCCCATTTAAATTTGATTTTTTTGAGCGAAACTAGTGTATAATATACTATGATTTTTGACCGAAACTTGCATTTCAAAAAGTTTCATAGAATCTAATTTTTAGATGATATTTTTGCATGTACTTTAATCATAACCTTCCCTCTTAACATATATAAATGATATGTGAAGTCTCGTATCATTTTGAATAGTCCTTAATTAAATTTTATTTTTTTGACCGAAACTAGTGTATAATATACTATGATTTTTTACCGAAACTTGCATTTCGAAAAGTTTCATAGAATCCAATTTTTAGATGATTTTTTTGCATGAACTTCCATCATAACCTTCCCTCTTAACATATATAAATGATATGTGAAGTCTCGTATCATTTTGACTTGTCCCTAATTAAATTTGATTTTTTTGACCGAAACTAGTGTATAATATACTAAGATATTTGACCGAAACTTGCATTTCAAAACGTTTCATAGAATCTAATTTTTAGATGATTTTTTTGCATGGACTTCAATCATAACCTTCCCTCTTAACATATATAAATGATATTTTAAGTCTCGTATCATTTCGAATAGTCCCCAATTGAATTTGATTTTTTTGAACGAAACTAGTGTATAATATACTATGATTTTTGACCGAAACTTGCATTTCGAAAAGTTTCATTAAATCTAATTTTCGGATGATTTTTTTGCATGGACATCCATCATAACCTTCCCTGGTAAAATATTAAAATTATATGTGAAGTTTCGTATCATTTCGAACAGTCCCCGATTTAATTTGATTTTTGACCGAAACTAGTATAAACTAGTGTATAATATATTATGATTTTTTTACCGATACTTGCATTTAGTAATGTTTCATAGAATCTAGTTTTCAGATGATTTTTTTTGCATGGACTTCCATCATAACCTTCCCTCTCAATATATATAAATGATCTGAAAAGTCTCGTATCATTTCAAAAAGTCCCCATTTATTTTTGATTTTTTTGATTGAAACTAGTGTATAATATACAATGACTTTTGACCGAAACTTGCATTTTGAAAATTTAATGGAATCTAATTTTCAGATGTTTTTTTTGCATGGACTTCCATCATAACCTTCCCTCTTAACATATATAAATGATCCGAAAAAGTATCGTATCTTTTCAAATAGTCCCCATTTAAATTTGATTTTTTTTACTGAAACTAGTGTATAATATACTATGATTTTTGATCGAAACTTGTATTTCCAAAAGTTTCATAGAATCTAATTTTCAGATGATTTTTTTGCATGGAATTCCATCATAACCTTCCCTCTTAACATATATAAATGTTCTGAAAAAGTATCGTATCATTTCAAATAGTCCCCATTTAATTTTGATTTTTTTGACTGAAACTAGTGTATAATATACTATGATTTTTGACCGAAACATGCATTTCGAAAAGTTTCATATAATCTAATTTTCAGATGATTTTTTTGCATGGACTTCCATCATAACCTTCCCTCTTAACATATTTAAATGATCCAAAAAAGTATCGTATCATTTCAAATAGTCTCCATTTAAATTTGATTTTTTTGACCAAAACTAGTGTATAATATACTATGATTTTTGACAGAAACTTGCATTTCTAAAAGTTTCATAGAATCTAATTTTCTGATGATTTTTTGCATGGACATCCATCATAACCTTCCCTCGTAAAATATATAAATGATATGTGATGTTTTATATCATATCAAACAGTCCCTGATTTAATTTGATTTTTGACCGAAACTAGTATAAACTAGTGTATAATATATTATCATTTTTTGACAGAAACTTGCATTTCAATAAGTTTCATAGAATCTAGTTTTCAGATGATTTTTTTTGCATCGACTTCCATCACAACCTTACCTCTTAACATATATAAATTATCTGAAATGTCGCATACTATTTGAAATAGTCCCCATTTAAATTTGATTTTTTTGACCGAAACTAGTGTATAATATACAATGATTTTTGACCGAAACTTGCATTTCAAAAAGTTTCATAGAATCTAATTTTTAGATGATTTTTTTTGCATGGACTTCCATCATAACCTTCCCTCTTAACATATATAAATGATATGTGAAGTCTCGTATCATTAGTCCCTAATTAAATTTTATTTTATTGACCGAAACTAGTGTATAATATACTATGATTTTTGATCGAAACTTGCATTTCGAAAAGTTTCATAGAATCCAATTTTTAGATGATTTTTTTGCATGAACTTCCATCATAACCTTCACTCTTATCATATATAAATGACATGTGAAGTCTCGTATCATTTTGAATAGTCCCTAATTAAATTTGATTTTTTTTGGACCAAAACTAGTGTATAATATACTATGATTTTTGACCGAAACTTGCATTTCAAAACGTTTCATAGAATTTAATTTTTAGATGATTTTTTTTGCATGGACTTCAATCATAACCTTCCCTCTTAACATATATAAATGATATTTTAAGTCTCGTATCATTTCGAATAGTCCCCAATTAAATTTGATTTTTTTGACCGAAACTATTGTATAATATACTATGATTTTTGACCGAAACTTGCATTTCGAAAAGTTTCATTGAATCTAATTTTCGTATGATTTTTTTGCATGGACATCCATCATAACCTTCCCTGGTAAAATATTAAAATGATATGTGAAGTTTCGTATCATTTCGAACAGTCCCCGATTTAATTTGATTTTTGACCGAAACTAGTATAAACTAGTGTATAATATATTATGATTTTTTTTACCGAAACTTGCATTTAGTAAAGTTTCATAGAATCTAGTTTTCAGATAATTTTTTTTTGCATGGACTTCCATCATACCCTTCCCACTCAATATATATAAATGATCTGAAAAGTTTCGTATCATTTCAAATAGTCCCCATTTATTTTTGATTTTTTTGACTGAAACTAGTGTATAATATACAATGACTTTTGACCGAAACTTGCATTTCGAAAAGTTTCATAGAATCTAATTTTCAGATGATTTTTTTGCATGGACTGCCATCATAACCTTCCCTCTTAACATATATAAATGATCCGAAAAAGTATCGTATCTTTTCAAATAGTCCCCATTTAAATTTGATTTTTTTTGACTTAAATTAGTGTATAATATACTATGATTTTTGATCGAAACTTGCATTTCCAAAAGTTTCATAGAATCTAATTTTCAGATGATTTTTTTGCATGGAATTCCATCATAACCTTCCCTCTTAACATATATAAATGTTCTGAAAAAGTATCGTATCATTTCAAATTGTCTCCATTTAATTTTGATTTTTTTGACTGAAACTAGTGTATAATATAGTATGATTTTTCACCGAAACATGCATTTCGAAAAGTTTCATATAATCTAATTTTCAGATGATTTTTTTGCATGGACTTCCATCATAACCTTCCCTCTTAACATATATAAATGATCCGAAAAATTATTGTATCATTTCAAATAGTCTCCTTTTAAATATTATTTTTTTGACCAAAACTAGTGTATAATATACTATGATTTTTGACAGAAACTTGCATTTCTAAAACTTTCATAGAATCTAATTTTCTGATGATTTTTTGCATGGACATCCATCATAACCTTCCCTCTTAAAATATATAAATGATATGTGAAGTTTTATATCATATCGAACAGTCCCTGATTTAATTTTATTTTTGACCGAAACTAGTATAAACTAGTGTATAATGTATTATCATTTTTTGACTGAAACTTGCATTTCAATAAGTTTCATAGAATTTAGTTTTCAGATGATTTTTTTGCATCAACTTCCATCACAACCTTACCTCTTAACATATATAAATTATCTGAAATGTCGCGTATTATTTTAAATAGTCCCCATTTAAATTTGATTTTTTTGACCGAAACTAGTGTATAATATACAATGATTTTTGACCGAAACTTGCATTTCAAAAAGTTTCATAGAATCTAATTTTTAGATGATTTTTTTTGCATGGACTTCCATCATAACCTTCCCTCTTAACATATATAAATGATATGTGAAGTCTCGTATCATTAGTCCATAATTAAATTTTATTTTTTTGACCGAAACTAGTGTATAATATACTATGATTTTTGATCGAAACTTGCATTTCGAAACGTTTCATAGAATCCAATTTTTAGATGATTTTTTTGCATGAACTTCCATCATAACCTTCACTCTTATCATATATAAATGATATGTGAAGTCTCGTATCATTTTGAATAGTCCCTAATTAAATTTGATTTTTTTTTACCGAAACTAGTGTATAATATACTATGATTTTTGACTGAAACTTGCATTTCAAAACGTTTCATAGAATTTAATTCTTAGATGATTTTTTTTGCATGGACTTCCATCATAACCTTCCCTCTTAACATATATAAATGATATTTTAAGTCTCGTATCATTTCGAATAGTCCCCAATTAAATTTGATTTTTTTGACCGAAACTAGTGTATAATATACTATGATTTTTGACCGAAACTTGCATCTCGAAAAGTTTCATTGAATCTAATTTTCGTATGATTTTTTTGTATGGACATCCATCATAACCTTCCCTCTTAACATATATAAATGATCCGAAAAATTATCGTATCATTTCAAATAGTCTCCATTTAAATATTATTTTTTTGACCAAAACTAGTGTATAATATACTATGATTTTTGACAGAAACTTGCATTTCTAAAAGTTTCATAGAATCTAATTTTCTGATGATTTTTTGCATGGACATCCATCATAACCTTCCCTCGTAAAATATATAAATGATATGTGAAGTTTTATATCATATCGAACAGTCCCTGATTTAATTTTATTTTTGACCGAAACTAGTATAAACTAGTGTATAATGTATTATCATTTTTTGACTGAAACTTGCATTTCAATAAGTTTCATAGAATTTAGTTTTCAGATGATTTTTTTGCATCAACTTCCATCACAACCTTACCTCTTAACATATATAAATTATCTGAAATGTCGCGTACTATTTGAAATAGTCCCCATTTAAATTTGATTTTTTTGACCGAAACTAGTGTATAATATACAATGATTTTTGACCGAAACTTGCATTTCAAAAAGTTTCATAGAATCTAATTTTTAGATGATTTTTTTTGCATGGACTTCCATCATAACCTTCCCTCTTAACATATATAAATGATATGTGAAGTCTCGTATCATTAGTCCCTAATTAAATTTTATTTTATTGACCGAAACTAGTGTATAATATACTATGATTTTTGATCGAAACTTGCATTTCGAAAAGTTTCATAGAATCCAATTTTTAGATGATTTTTTTGCATGAACTTCCATCATAACCTTCACTCTTATCATATATAAATGACATGTGAAGTCTCGTATCATTTTGAATAGTCCCTAATTAAATTTGATTTTTTTTGGACCAAAACTAGTGTATAATATACTATGATTTTTGACCGAAACTTGCATTTCAAAACGTTTCATAGAATTTAATTTTTAGATGATTTTTTTTGCATGGACTTCAATCATAACCTTCCCTCTTAACATATATAAATGATATTTTAAGTCTCGTATCATTTCGAATAGTCCCCAATTAAATTTGATTTTTTTGACCGAAACTATTGTATAATATACTATGATTTTTGACCGAAACTTGCATTTCGAAAAGTTTCATTGAATCTAATTTTCGTATGATTTTTTTGCATGGACATCCATCATAACCTTCCCTGGTAAAATATTAAAATGATATGTGAAGTTTCGTATCATTTCGAACAGTCCCCGATTTAATTTGATTTTTGACCGAAACTAGTATAAACTAGTGTATAATATATTATGATTTTTTTTACCGAAACTTGCATTTAGTAAAGTTTCATAGAATCTAGTTTTCAGATAATTTTTTTTTGCATGGACTTCCATCATACCCTTCCCACTCAATATATATAAATGATCTGAAAAGTTTCGTATCATTTCAAATAGTCCCCATTTATTTTTGATTTTTTTGACTGAAACTAGTGTATAATATACAATGACTTTTGACCGAAACTTGCATTTCGAAAAGTTTCATAGAATCTAATTTTCAGATGATTTTTTTGCATGGACTGCCATCATAACCTTCCCTCTTAACATATATAAATGATCCGAAAAAGTATCGTATCTTTTCAAATAGTCCCCATTTAAATTTGATTTTTTTTGACTTAAATTAGTGTATAATATACTATGATTTTTGATCGAAACTTGCATTTCCAAAAGTTTCATAGAATCTAATTTTCAGATGATTTTTTTGCATGGAATTCCATCATAACCTTCCCTCTTAACATATATAAATGTTCTGAAAAAGTATCGTATCATTTCGAATAGTCCCCAATTAAATTTGATTTTTTTGACCGAAACTAGTGTATAATATACTATGATTTTTGACCGAAACTTGCATCTCGAAAAGTTTCATTGAATCTAATTTTCGTATGATTTTTTTGCATGGACTTCCATCATAACCTTCCCTCTTAACATATATAAATGATCCGAAAAATTATTGTATCATTTCAAATAGTCTCCTTTTAAATATTATTTTTTTGACCAAAACTAGTGTATAATATACTATGATTTTTGACAGAAACTTGCATTTCTAAAAGTTTCATAGAATCTAATTTTCTGATGATTTTTTGCATGGACATCCATCATAATCTTCCCTCTTAAAATATATAAATGATATGTGAAGTTTTATATCATATCGAACAGTCCCTGATTTAATTTTATTTTTGACCGAAACTAGTATAAACTAGTGTATAATGTATTATCATTTTTTGACTGAAACTTGCATTTCAATAAGTTTCATAGAATTTAGTTTTCAGATGATTTTTTTGCATCAACTTCCATCACAACCTTACCTCTTAACATATATAAATTATCTGAAATGTCGCGTACTATTTGAAATAGTCCCCATTTAAATTTGATTTTTTTGACCGAAACTAGTGTATAATATACAATGATTTTTGACCGAAACTTGCATTTCAAAAAGTTTCATAGAATCTAATTTTTAGATGATTTTTTTTGCATGGACTTCCATCATAACCTTCCCTCTTAACATATATAAATGATATGTGAAGTCTCGTATCATTAGTCCCTAATTAAATTTTATTTTATTGACCGAAACTAGTGTATAATATACTATGATTTTTGATCGAAACTTGCATTTCGAAAAGTTTCATAGAATCCAATTTTTAGATGATTTTTTTGCATGAACTTCCATCATAACCTTCACTCTTATCATATATAAATGACATGTGAAGTCTCGTATCATTTTGAATAGTCCCTAATTAAATTTGATTTTTTTTGACCAAAACTAGTGTATAATATACTATGATTTTTGACCGAAACTTGCATTTCAAAACGTTTCATAGAATTTAATTTTTAAATGATTTTTTTTGCATGGACTTCAATCATAACCTTCCCTCTTAACATATATAAATGATATTTTAAGTCTCGTATCATTTCGAATAGTCCCCAATTAAATTTGATTTTTTTGACCGAAACTATTGTATAATATACTATGATTTTTGACCGAAACTTGCATTTCGAAAAGTTTCATTGAATCTAATTTTCGTATGATTTTTTTGCATGGACATCCATCATAACCTTCCCTGGTAAAATATTAAAATGATATGTGAAGTTTCGTATCATTTCGAACAGTCCCCGATTTAATTTGATTTTTGACCGAAACTAGTATAAACTAGTGTATAATATATTATGATTTTTTTTACCGAAACTTGCATTTAGTAAAGTTTCATAGAATCTAGTTTTCAGATAATTTTTTTTTGCATGGACTTCCATCATACCCTTCCCACTCAATATATATAAATGATCTGAAAAGTTTCGTATCATTTCAAATAGTCCCCATTTATTTTTGATTTTTTTGACTGAAACTAGTGTATAATATACAATGACTTTTGACCGAAACTTGCATTTCGAAAAGTTTCATAGAATCTAATTTTCAGATGATTTTTTTGCATGGACTGCCATCATAACCTTCCCTCTTAACATATATAAATGATCCGAAAAAGTATCGTATCTTTTCAAATAGTCCCCATTTAAATTTGATTTTTTTTGACTGAAATTAGTGTATAATATACTATGATTTTTGATCGAAACTTGCATTTCCAAAAGTTTCATAGAATCTAATTTTCAGATGATTTTTTTTGCATGGAATTCCATCATAACCTTCCCTCTTAACATATATAAATGTTCTGAAAAAGTATCGTATCATTTCAAATTGTCTCCATTTAATTTTGATTTTTTTGACTGAAACTAGTGTATAATATAGTATGATTTTTCACCGAAACATGAATTTCGAAAAGTTTCATATAATCTAATTTTCAGATGATTTTTTTGCATGGACTTCCATCATAACCTTCCCTCTTAACATATATAAATGATCCGAAAAATTATCGTATCATTTCAAATAGTCTCCTTTTAAATATTATTTTTTTGACCAAAACTAGTGTATAATATACTATGATTTTTGACAGAAACATGCATTTCTAAAAGTTTCATAGAATCTAATTTTCTGATGATTTTTTGCATGGACATCCATCATAACCTTCCCTCGTAAAATATATAAATGATATGTGAAGTTTTATATCATATCGAACAGTCCCTGATTTAATTTTATTTTTGACCGAAACTAGTATAAACTAGTGTATAATGTATTATCATTTTTTGACTGAAACTTGCATTTCAATAAGTTTCATAGAAATTAGTTTTCAGATGATTTTTTTGCATCAACTTCCATCACAGCCTTACCTCTTAACATATATAAATTATCTGAAATGTCGCGTATTATTTGAAATAGTCCCCATTTAAATTTGATTTTTTTGACCGAAACTAGTGTATAATATACAATGATTTTTGACCGAAACTTGCATTTCAAAAAGTTTCATAGAATCTAATTTTTAGATGATTTTTTTTGCATGGACTTCCATCATAACCTTCCCTCTTAACATATATAAATGATATGTGAAGTCTCGTATCATTAGTCCATAATTAAATTTTATTTTTTTGACCGAAACTAGTGTATAATATACTATGATTTTTGATCGAAACTTGCATTTCGAAACGTTTCATAGAATCCAATTTTTAGATGATTTTTTTGCATGAAATTCCATCATAACCTTCACTCTTATCATATATAAATGATATGTGAAGTCTCGTATCATTTTGAATAGTCCCTAATTAAATTTGATTTTTTTTGACCGAAACTAGTGTATAATATACTATGATTTTTGACCGAAACTTGCATTTCAAAACGTTTCATAGAATTTAATTTTTAGATGATTTTTTTGCATGGACTTCCATCATAACCTTCCCTCTTAACATATATAAATGATATTTTAAGTCTCATATCATTTCGAATAGTCCCCAATTAAATTTGATTTTTTTGACCGAAACTAGTGTATAATATACTATGATTTTTGACCGAAACTTGCATTTCAAAAAGTTTCATTGAATCTAATTTTCGTATGATTTTTTTGCATGGACATCCATCATAACCTTCCCTCTTAACATATATAAATGATCCGAAAAATTATCGTATCATTTCAAATAGTCTCCATTTAAATATTATTTTTTTGACCAAAACTAGTGTATAATATACTATGATTTTTGACAGAAACTTGCATTTCTAAAAGTTTCATAGAATCTAATTTTCTGATGATTTTTTGCATGGACATCCATCATAACCTTCCCTCGTAAAATATATAAATGATATGTGAAGTTTTATATCATATCGAACAGTCCCTGATTTAATTTTATTTTTGACCGAAACTAGTATAAACTAGTGTATAATGTATTATCATTTTTTGACTGAAACTTGCATTTCAATAAGTTTCATAAATTTAGTTTTCAGATGATTTTTTTGCATCAACTTCCATCACAACCTTACCTCTTAACATATATAAATTATCTGAAATGTCGCGTACTATTTGAAATAGTCCCCATTTAAATTTGATTTTTTTGACCGAAACTAGTGTATAATATACAATGATTTTTGACCGAAACTTGCATTTCAAAAAGTTTCATAGAATCTAATTTTTAGATGATTTTTTTTGCATGGACTTCCATCATAACCTTCCCTCTTAACATATATAAATGATATGTGAAGTCTCGTATCATTAGTCCCTAATTAAATTTTATTTTATTGACCGAAACTAGTGTATAATATACTATGATTTTTGATCGAAACTTGCATTTCGAAAAGTTTCATAGAATCCAATTTTTAGATGATTTTTTTGCATGAACTTCCATCATAACCTTCACTCTTATCATATATAAATGACATGTGAATTCTCGTATCATTTTGAATAGTCCCTAATTAAATTTGATTTTTTTGGACCAAAACTAGTGTATAATATACTATGATTTTTGACCGAAACTTGCATTTCAAAACGTTTCATAGAATTTAATTTTTAGATGATTTTTTTTGCATGGACTTCAATCATAACCTTCCCTCTTAACATATATAAATGATATTTTAAGTCTCGTATCATTTCGAATAGTCCCCAATTAAATTTGATTTTTTTGACCGAAACTAGTGTATAATATACTATGATTTTTGACCGAAACTTGCATTTCGAAAAGTTTCATTGAATCTAATTTTCGTATGATTTTTTTGCATGGACATCCATCATAACCTTCCCTGGTAAAATATTAAAATGATATGTGAAGTTTCGTATCATTTCGAACAGTCCCCGATTTAATTTGATTTTTGACCGAAACTAGTATAAACTAGTGTATAATATATTATGATTTTTTTTACCGAAACTTGCATTTAGTAAAGTTTCATAGAATCTAGTTTTTAGATAATTTTTTTTTGCATGGACTTCCATCATAACCTTCCCACTCAATATATATAAATGATCTGATAAGTTTCGTATCATTTCAAATAGTCCCCATTTATTTTTGATTTTTTTGACTGAAACTAGTGTATAATATACAATGACTTTTGACCGAAATTTGCATTTCAAAAAGTTTCATAGAATCTAATTTTCAGATGATTTTTTTGCATGGACTGCCATCATAACCTTCCCTCTTAACATATATAAATGATCCGAAAAAGTATCGTATCTTTTCAAATAGTCCCCATTTAAATTTGATTTTTTTTGACTTAAATTAGTGTATAATATACTATGATTTTTGATCGAAACTTGCATTTCCAAAAGTTTCATAGAATCTAATTTTCAGATGATTTTTTTTGCATGGAATTCCATCATAACCTTCCCTCTTAACATATATAAATGTTCTGAAAAAGTATCGTATCATTTCAAATTGTCTCCATTTAATTTTGATTTTTTTGACTGAAACTAGTGTATAATATAGTATGATTTTTCACCGAAACATGCATTTCGAAAAGTTTCATATAATCTAATTTTCAGATGATTTTTTTGCATGGACTTCCATCATAACCTTCCCTCTTAACATATATAAATGATCCGAAAAATTATCGTATCATTTCAAATAGTCTCCTTTTAAATATTATTTTTTTGACCAAAACTAGTGTATAATATACTATGATTTTTGACAGAAACTTGCATTTCTAAAAGTTTCATAGAATCTAATTTTCTGATGATTTTTTGCATGGACATCCATCATAACCTTCCCTCGTAAAATATATAAATGATATGTGAAGTTTTATATCATATCGAACAGTCCCTGATTTAATTTTATTTTTGACCGAAACTAGTATAAACTAGTGTATAATGTATTATCATTTTTTGACTGAAACATGCATTTCAATAAGTTTCATAGAAATTAGTTTTCAGATGATTTTTTTGCATCAACTTCCATCACAGCCTTACCTCTTAACATATATAAATTATCTGAAATGTCGCGTATTATTTGAAATAGTCCCCATTTAAATTTGATTTTTTTGACCGAAACTAGTGTATAATATACAATGATTTTTGACCGAAACTTGCATTTCAAAAAGTTTCATAGAATCTAATTTTTAGATGATTTTTTTTGCATGGACTTCCATCATAACCTTCCCTCTTAACATATATAAATGATATGTGAAGTCTCGTATCATTAGTCCCTAATTAAATTTTATTTTATTGACCGAAACTAGTGTATAATATACTATGATTTTTGATCGAAACTTGCATTTCGAAAAGTTTCATAGAATCCAATTTTTAGATGATTTTTTTGCATGAACTTCCATCATAACCTTCACTCTTATCATATATAAATGACATGTGAAGTCTCGTATCATTTTGAATAGTCCCTAATTAAATTTGATTTTTTTTGGACCAAAACTAGTGTATAATATACTATGATTTTTGACCGAAACTTGCATTTCAAAACGTTTCATAGAATTTAATTTTTAGATGATTTTTTTTGCATGGACTTCAATCATAACCTTCCCTCTTAACATATATAAATGATATTTTAAGTCTCGTATCATTTCGAATAGTCCCCAATTAAATTTGATTTTTTTGACCGAAACTAGTGTATAATATACTATGATTTTTGACCGAAACTTGCATTTCGAAAAGATTCATTGAATCTAATTTTCGTATGATTTTTTTGCATGGACATCCATCATAACCTTCCCTGGTAAAATATTAAAATGATATGTGAAGTTTCGTATCATTTCGAACAGTCCCCGATTTAATTTGATTTTTGACCGAAACTAGTATAAACTAGTGTATAATATATTATGATTTTTTTTACCGAAACTTGCATTTAGTAAAGTTTCATAGAATCTAGTTTTTAGATAATTTTTTTTGCATGGACTTCCATCATAACCTTCCCACTCAATATATATAAATGATCTGAAAAGTTTCGTATCATTTCAAATAGTCCCCATTTATTTTTGATTTTTTTGACTGAAACTAGTGTATAATATACAATGACTTTTGACCGAAACTTGCATTTCAAAAAGTTTCATAGAATCTAATTTTCAGATGATTTTTTTGAATGGACTGCCATCATAACCTTCCCTCTTAACATATATAAATGATCCGAAAAAGTATCGTATCTTTTCAAATAGTCCCCATTTAAATTTGATTTTTTTTGACTGAAATTAGTGTATAATATACTATGATTTTTGATCGAAACTTGCATTTCCAAAAGTTTCATAGAATCTAATTTTCAGATGATTTTTTTTGCATGGAATTCCATCATAACCTTCCCTCTTAACATATATAAATGTTCTGAAAAAGTATCGTATCATTTCAAATTGTCTCCATTTAATTTTGATTTTTTTGACTGAAACTAGTGTATAATATAGTATGATTTTTCACCGAAACATGCATTTCGAAAAGTTTATATAATCTAATTTTCAGATGATTTTTTTGCATGGACTTCCATCATAACCTTCCCTCTTAACATATATAAATGATCCGAAAAATTATCGTATCATTTCAAATAGTCTCCTTTTAAATATTATTTTTTTGACCAAAACTAGTGTATAATATACTATGATTTTTGACAGAAACTTGCATTTCTAAAAGTTTCATAGAATCTAATTTTCTGATGATTTTTTGCATGGACATCCATCATAACCTTCCCTCGTAAAATATATAAATGATATGTGAAGTTTTATATCATATCGAACAGTCCCTGATTTAATTTTATTTTTGACCGAAACTAGTATAAACTAGTGTATAATGTATTATCATTTTTTGACTGAAACTTGCATTTCAATAAGTTTCATAGAATTTAGTTTTCAGATGATTTTTTGGCATCAACTTCCATCACAGCCTTACCTCTTAACATATATAAATTATCTGAAATGTCGCGTATTATTTGAAATAGTCCCCATTTAAATTTGATTTTTTTGACCGAAACTAGTGTATAATATACAATGATTTTTGACCGAAACTTGCATTTCAAAAAGTTTCATAGAATCTAATTTTTAGATGATTTTGTTTGCATGGACTTCCATCATAACCTTCCCTCTTAACATATATAAATGATATGTGAAGTCTCGTATCATTAGTCCATAATTAAATTTTATTTTTTTGACCGAAACTAGTGTATAATATACTATGATTTTTGATCGAAACTTGCATTTCGAAACGTTTCATAGAATCCAATTTTTATATGATTTTTTTGCATGAACTTCCATCATAACCTTCACTCTTATCATATATAAATGATATGTGAAGTCTCGTATCATTTTGAATAGTCCCTAATTAAATTTGATTTTTTTTGACCGAAACTAGTGTATAATATACTATGATTTTTGACCGAAACTTGCATTTCAAAACGTTTCATAGAATTTAATTTTTAGATGATTTTTTTTGCATGGACTTCCATCATAACCTTCCCTCTTAACATATATAAATGATATTTTAAGTCTCGTATCATTTCGAATAGTCCCCAATTAAATTTGATTTTTTTGACCGAAACTAGTGTATAATATACTATGATTTTTGACCGAAACTTGCATTTCGAAAAGTTTCATTGAATCTAATTTTTGTATGATTTTTTTGCATGGACATCCATCATAACCTTCCCTCTTAACATATATAAATGATCCGAAAAATTATCGTATCATTTCAAATAGTCTCCATTTAAATATTATTTTTTTGACCAAAACTAGTGTATAATATACTATGATTTTTGACAGAAACTTGCATTTCTAAAAGTTTCATAGAATCTAATTTTCTGATGATTTTTTGCATGGACATCCATCATAACCTTCCCTCGTAAAATATATAAATGATATGTGAAGTTTTATATCATATCGAACAGTCCCTGATTTAATTTTATTTTTGACCGAAACTAGTATAAACTAGTGTATAATGTATTATCATTTTTTGACTGAAACTTGCATTTCAATAAGTTTCATAGAATTTAGTTTTCAGATGATTTTTTTGCATCAACTTCCATCACAGCCTTACCTCTTAACATATATAAATTATCTGAAATGTCGCGTATTATTTGAAATAGTCCCCATTTAAATTTGATTTTTTTGACCGAAACTAGTGTATAATATACAATGATTTTTGACCGAAACATGCATTTCAAAAAGTTTCATAGAATCTAATTTTTAGATGATTTTGTTTGCATGGACTTCCATCATAACCTTCCCTCTTAACATATATAAATGATATGTGAAGTCTCGTATCATTAGTCCATAATTAAATTTTATTTTTTTGACCGAAACTAGTGTATAATATACTATGATTTTTGATCGAAACTTGCATTTCGAAACGTTTCATAGAATCCAATTTTTAGATGATTTTTTTGCATGAACTTCCATCATAACCTTCACTCTTATCATATATAAATGATATGTGAAGTCTCGTATCATTTTGAATAGTCCCTAATTAAATTTGATTTTTTTTGACCGAAACTAGTGTATAATATACTATGATTTTTGACCGAAACTTGCATTTCAAAACGTTTCATAGAATTTAATTTTTAGATGATTTTTTTTGCATGGACTTCCATCATAACCTTCCCTCTTAACATATATAAATGATATTTTAAGTCTCGTATCATTTCGAATAGTCCCCAATTAAATTTGATTTTTTTGACCGAAACTAGTGTATAATATACTATGATTTTTGACCGAAACTTGCATTTCGAAAAGTTTCATTGAATCTAATTTTCGTATGATTTTTTTGCATGGACATCCATCATAACCTTCCCTCTTAACATATATAAATGATCCGAAAAATTATCGTATCATTTCAAATAGTCTCCATTTAAATATTATTTTTTTGACCAAAACTAGTGTATAATATACTATGATTTTTGACAGAAACTTGCATTTCTAAAAGATTCATAGAATCTAATTTTCTGATGATTTTTTGCATGGACATCCATCATAACCTTCCCTCGTAAAATATATAAATGATATGTGAAGTTTTATATCATATCGAACAGTCCCTGATTTAATTTTATTTTTGACCGAAACTAGTATAAACTAGTGTATAATGTATTATCATTTTTTGACTGAAACTTGCATTTCAATAAGTTTCATAAATTTAGTTTTCAGATGATTTTTTTGCATCAACTTCCATCACAACCTTACCTCTTAACATATATAAATTATCTGAAATGTCGCGTACTATTTGAAATAGTCCCCATTTAAATTTGATTTTTTTGACCGAAACTAGTGTATAATATACAATGATTTTTGACCGAAACTTGCATTTCAAAAAGTTTCATAGAATCTAATTTTTAGATGATTTTTTTTGCATGGACTTCCATCATAACCTTCCCTCTTAACATATATAAATGATATGTGAAGTCTCGTATCATTAGTCCCTAATTAAATTTTATTTTATTGACCGAAACTAGTGTATAATATACTATGATTTTTGATCGAAACTTGCATTTCGAAAAGCTTCATAGAATCCAATTTTTAGATGATTTTTTTGCATGAACTTCCATCATAACCTTCACTCTTATCATATATAAATGACATGTGAAGTCTCGTATCATTTTGAATAGTCCCTAATTAAATTTGATTTTTTTTGGACCAAAACTAGTGTATAATATACTATGATTTTTGACCGAAACTTGCATTTCAAAACGTTTCATAGAATTTAATTTTTAGATGATTTTTTTTGCATGGACTTCAATCATAACCTTCCCTCTTAACATATATAAATGATATTTTAAGTCTCGTATCATTTCGAATAGTCCCCAATTAAATTTGATTTTTTTGACCGAAACTAGTGTATAATATACTATGATTTTTGACCGAAACTTGCATTTCGAAAAGATTCATTGAATCTAATTTTCGTATGATTTTTTTGCATGGACATCCATCATAACCTTCCCTGGTAAAATATTAAAATGATATGTGAAGTTTCGTATCATTTCGAACAGTCCCCGATTTAATTTGATTTTTGACCGAAACTAGTATAAACTAGTGTATAATATATTATGATTTTTTTTACCGAAACTTGCATTTAGTAAAGTTTCATAGAATCTAGTTTTTAGATAATTTTTTTTGCATGGACTTCCATCATAACCTTCCCACTCAATATATATAAATGATCTGAAAAGTTTCGTATCATTTCAAATAGTCCCCATTTATTTTTGATTTTTTTGACTGAAACTAGTGTATAATATACAATGACTTTTGACCGAAACTTGCATTTCAAAAAGTTTCATAGAATCTAATTTTCAGATGATTTTTTTGAATGGACTGCCATCATAACCTTCCCTCTTAACATATATAAATGATCCGAAAAAGTATCGTATCTTTTCAAATAGTCCCCATTTAAATTTGATTTTTTTTGACTGAAATTAGTGTATAATATACTATGATTTTTGATCGAAACTTGCATTTCCAAAAGTTTCATAGAATCTAATTTTCAGATGATTTTTTTTGCATGGAATTCCATCATAACCTTCCCTCTTAACATATATAAATGTTCTGAAAAAGTATCGTATCATTTCAAATTGTCTCCATTTAATTTTGATTTTTTTGACTGAAACTAGTGTATAATATAGTATGATTTTTCACCGAAACATGCATTTCGAAAAGTTTATATAATCTAATTTTCAGATGATTTTTTTGCATGGACTTCCATCATAACCTTCCCTCTTAACATATATAAATGATCCGAAAAATTATCGTATCATTTCAAATAGTCTCCTTTTAAATATTATTTTTTTGACCAAAACTAGTGTATAATATACTATGATTTTTGACAGAAACTTGCATTTCTAAAAGTTTCATAGAATCTAATTTTCTGATGATTTTTTGCATGGACATCCATCATAACCTTCCCTCGTAAAATATATAAATGATATGTGAAGTTTTATATCATATCGAACAGTCCCTGATTTAATTTTATTTTTGACCGAAACTAGTATAAACTAGTGTATAATGTATTATCATTTTTTGACTGAAACTTGCATTTCAATAAGTTTCATAGAATTTAGTTTTCAGATGATTTTTTGGCATCAACTTCCATCACAGCCTTACCTCTTAACATATATAAATTATCTGAAATGTCGCGTATTATTTGAAATAGTCCCCATTTAAATTTGATTTTTTTGACCGAAACTAGTGTATAATATACAATGATTTTTGACCGAAACTTGCATTTCAAAAAGTTTCATAGAATCTAATTTTTAGATGATTTTGTTTGCATGGACTTCCATCATAACCTTCCCTCTTAACATATATAAATGATATGTGAAGTCTCGTATCATTAGTCCATAATTAAATTTTATTTTTTTGACCGAAACTAGTGTATAATATACTATGATTTTTGATCGAAACTTGCATTTCGAAACGTTTCATAGAATCCAATTTTTATATGATTTTTTTGCATGAACTTCCATCATAACCTTCACTCTTATCATATATAAATGATATGTGAAGTCTCGTATCATTTTGAATAGTCCCTAATTAAATTTGATTTTTTTTGACCGAAACTAGTGTATAATATACTATGATTTTTGACCGAAACTTGCATTTCAAAACGTTTCATAGAATTTAATTTTTAGATGATTTTTTTTGCATGGACTTCCATCATAACCTTCCCTCTTAACATATATAAATGATATTTTAAGTCTCGTATCATTTCGAATAGTCCCCAATTAAATTTGATTTTTTTGACCGAAACTAGTGTATAATATACTATGATTTTTGACCGAAACTTGCATTTCGAAAAGTTTCATTGAATCTAATTTTTGTATGATTTTTTTGCATGGACATCCATCATAACCTTCCCTCTTAACATATATAAATGATCCGAAAAATTATCGTATCATTTCAAATAGTCTCCATTTAAATATTATTTTTTTGACCAAAACTAGTGTATAATATACTATGATTTTTGACAGAAACTTGCATTTCTAAAAGTTTCATAGAATCTAATTTTCTGATGATTTTTTGCATGGACATCCATCATAACCTTCCCTCGTAAAATATATAAATGATATGTGAAGTTTTATATCATATCGAACAGTCCCTGATTTAATTTTATTTTTGACCGAAACTAGTATAAACTAGTGTATAATGTATTATCATTTTTTGACTGAAACTTGCATTTCAATAAGTTTCATAGAATTTAGTTTTCAGATGATTTTTTTGCATCAACTTCCATCACAGCCTTACCTCTTAACATATATAAATTATCTGAAATGTCGCGTATTATTTGAAATAGTCCCCATTTAAATTTGATTTTTTTGACCGAAACTAGTGTATAATATACAATGATTTTTGACCGAAACATGCATTTCAAAAAGTTTCATAGAATCTAATTTTTAGATGATTTTGTTTGCATGGACTTCCATCATAACCTTCCCTCTTAACATATATAAATGATATGTGAAGTCTCGTATCATTAGTCCATAATTAAATTTTATTTTTTTGACCGAAACTAGTGTATAATATACTATGATTTTTGATCGAAACTTGCATTTCGAAACGTTTCATAGAATCCAATTTTTAGATGATTTTTTTGCATGAACTTCCATCATAACCTTCACTCTTATCATATATAAATGATATGTGAAGTCTCGTATCATTTTGAATAGTCCCTAATTAAATTTGATTTTTTTTGACCGAAACTAGTGTATAATATACTATGATTTTTGACCGAAACTTGCATTTCAAAACGTTTCATAGAATTTAATTTTTAGATGATTTTTTTTGCATGGACTTCCATCATAACCTTCCCTCTTAACATATATAAATGATATTTTAAGTCTCGTATCATTTCGAATAGTCCCCAATTAAATTTGATTTTTTTGACCGAAACTAGTGTATAATATACTATGATTTTTGACCGAAACTTGCATTTCGAAAAGTTTCATTGAATCTAATTTTCGTATGATTTTTTTGCATGGACATCCATCATAACCTTCCCTCTTAACATATATAAATGATCCGAAAAATTATCGTATCATTTCAAATAGTCTCCATTTAAATATTATTTTTTTGACCAAAACTAGTGTATAATATACTATGATTTTTGACAGAAACTTGCATTTCTAAAAGATTCATAGAATCTAATTTTCTGATGATTTTTTGCATGGACATCCATCATAACCTTCCCTCGTAAAATATATAAATGATATGTGAAGTTTTATATCATATCGAACAGTCCCTGATTTAATTTTATTTTTGACCGAAACTAGTATAAACTAGTGTATAATGTATTATCATTTTTTGACTGAAACTTGCATTTCAATAAGTTTCATAAATTTAGTTTTCAGATGATTTTTTTGCATCAACTTCCATCACAACCTTACCTCTTAACATATATAAATTATCTGAAATGTCGCGTACTATTTGAAATAGTCCCCATTTAAATTTGATTTTTTTGACCGAAACTAGTGTATAATATACAATGATTTTTGACCGAAACTTGCATTTCAAAAAGTTTCATAGAATCTAATTTTTAGATGATTTTTTTTGCATGGACTTCCATCATAACCTTCCCTCTTAACATATATAAATGATATGTGAAGTCTCGTATCATTAGTCCCTAATTAAATTTTATTTTATTGACCGAAACTAGTGTATAATATACTATGATTTTTGATCGAAACTTGCATTTCGAAAAGTTTCATAGAATCCAATTTTTAGATGATTTTTTTGCATGAACTTCCATCATAACCTTCACTCTTATCATATATAAATGACATGTGAAGTCTCGTATCATTTTGAATAGTCCCTAATTAAATTTGATTTTTTTTGGACCAAAACTAGTGTATAATATACTATGATTTTTGACCGAAACTTGCATTTCAAAACGTTTCATAGAATTTAATTTTTAGATGATTTTTTTTGCATGGACTTCAATCATAACCTTCCCTCTTAACATATATAAATGATATTTTAAGTCTCGTATCATTTCGAATAGTCCCCAATTAAATTTGATTTTTTTGACCGAAACTAGTGTATAATATACTATGATTTTTGACCGAAACTTGCATTTCGAAAAGATTCATTGAATCTAATTTTCGTATGATTTTTTTGCATGGACATCCATCATAACCTTCCCTGGTAAAATATTAAAATGATATGTGAAGTTTCGTATCATTTCGAACAGTCCCCGATTTAATTTGATTTTTGACCGAAACTAGTATAAACTAGTGTATAATATATTATGATTTTTTTTACCGAAACTTGCATTTAGTAAAGTTTCATAGAATCTAGTTTTTAGATAATTTTTTTTGCATGGACTTCCATCATAACCTTCCCACTCAATATATATAAATGATCTGAAAAGTTTCGTATCATTTCAAATAGTCCCCATTTATTTTTGATTTTTTTGACTGAAACTAGTGTATAATATACAATGACTTTTGACCGAAACTTGCATTTCAAAAAGTTTCATAGAATCTAATTTTCAGATGATTTTTTTGAATGGACTGCCATCATAACCTTCCCTCTTAACATATATAAATGATCCGAAAAAGTATCGTATCTTTTCAAATAGTCCCCATTTAAATTTGATTTTTTTTGACTGAAATTAGTGTATAATATACTATGATTTTTGATCGAAACTTGCATTTCCAAAAGTTTCATAGAATCTAATTTTCAGATGATTTTTTTTGCATGGAATTCCATCATAACCTTCCCTCTTAACATATATAAATGTTCTGAAAAAGTATCGTATCATTTCAAATTGTCTCCATTTAATTTTGATTTTTTTGACTGAAACTAGTGTATAATATAGTATGATTTTTCACCGAAACATGCATTTCGAAAAGTTTATATAATCTAATTTTCAGATGATTTTTTTGCATGGACTTCCATCATAACCTTCCCTCTTAACATATATAAATGATCCGAAAAATTATCGTATCATTTCAAATAGTCTCCTTTTAAATATTATTTTTTTGACCAAAACTAGTGTATAATATACTATGATTTTTGACAGAAACTTGCATTTCTAAAAGTTTCATAGAATCTAATTTTCTGATGATTTTTTGCATGGACATCCATCATAACCTTCCCTCGTAAAATATATAAATGATATGTGAAGTTTTATATCATATCGAACAGTCCCTGATTTAATTTTATTTTTGACCGAAACTAGTATAAACTAGTGTATAATGTATTATCATTTTTTGACTGAAACTTGCATTTCAATAAGTTTCATAGAATTTAGTTTTCAGATGATTTTTTGGCATCAACTTCCATCACAGCCTTACCTCTTAACATATATAAATTATCTGAAATGTCGCGTATTATTTGAAATAGTCCCCATTTAAATTTGATTTTTTTGACCGAAACTAGTGTATAATATACAATGATTTTTGACCGAAACTTGCATTTCAAAAAGTTTCATAGAATCTAATTTTTAGATGATTTTGTTTGCATGGACTTCCATCATAACCTTCCCTCTTAACATATATAAATGATATGTGAAGTCTCGTATCATTAGTCCATAATTAAATTTTATTTTTTTGACCGAAACTAGTGTATAATATACTATGATTTTTGATCGAAACTTGCATTTCGAAACGTTTCATAGAATCCAATTTTTATATGATTTTTTTGCATGAACTTCCATCATAACCTTCACTCTTATCATATATAAATGATATGTGAAGTCTCGTATCATTTTGAATAGTCCCTAATTAAATTTGATTTTTTTTGACCGAAACTAGTGTATAATATACTATGATTTTTGACCGAAACTTGCATTTCAAAACGTTTCATAGAATTTAATTTTTAGATGATTTTTTTTGCATGGACTTCCATCATAACCTTCCCTCTTAACATATATAAATGATATTTTAAGTCTCGTATCATTTCGAATAGTCCCCAATTAAATTTGATTTTTTTGACCGAAACTAGTGTATAATATACTATGATTTTTGACCGAAACTTGCATTTCGAAAAGTTTCATTGAATCTAATTTTTGTATGATTTTTTTGCATGGACATCCATCATAACCTTCCCTCTTAACATATATAAATGATCCGAAAAATTATCGTATCATTTCAAATAGTCTCCATTTAAATATTATTTTTTTGACCAAAACTAGTGTATAATATACTATGATTTTTGACAGAAACTTGCATTTCTAAAAGTTTCATAGAATCTAATTTTCTGATGATTTTTTGCATGGACATCCATCATAACCTTCCCTCGTAAAATATATAAATGATATGTGAAGTTTTATATCATATCGAACAGTCCCTGATTTAATTTTATTTTTGACCGAAACTAGTATAAACTAGTGTATAATGTATTATCATTTTTTGACTGAAACTTGCATTTCAATAAGTTTCATAGAATTTAGTTTTCAGATGATTTTTTTGCATCAACTTCCATCACAGCCTTACCTCTTAACATATATAAATTATCTGAAATGTCGCGTATTATTTGAAATAGTCCCCATTTAAATTTGATTTTTTTGACCGAAACTAGTGTATAATATACAATGATTTTTGACCGAAACATGCATTTCAAAAAGTTTCATAGAATCTAATTTTTAGATGATTTTGTTTGCATGGACTTCCATCATAACCTTCCCTCTTAACATATATAAATGATATGTGAAGTCTCGTATCATTAGTCCATAATTAAATTTTATTTTTTTGACCGAAACTAGTGTATAATATACTATGATTTTTGATCGAAACTTGCATTTCGAAACGTTTCATAGAATCCAATTTTTAGATGATTTTTTTGCATGAACTTCCATCATAACCTTCACTCTTATCATATATAAATGATATGTGAAGTCTCGTATCATTTTGAATAGTCCCTAATTAAATTTGATTTTTTTTGACCGAAACTAGTGTATAATATACTATGATTTTTGACCGAAACTTGCATTTCAAAACGTTTCATAGAATTTAATTTTTAGATGATTTTTTTTGCATGGACTTCCATCATAACCTTCCCTCTTAACATATATAAATGATATTTTAAGTCTCGTATCATTTCGAATAGTCCCCAATTAAATTTGATTTTTTTGACCGAAACTAGTGTATAATATACTATGATTTTTGACCGAAACTTGCATTTCGAAAAGTTTCATTGAATCTAATTTTCGTATGATTTTTTTGCATGGACATCCATCATAACCTTCCCTCTTAACATATATAAATGATCCGAAAAATTATCGTATCATTTCAAATAGTCTCCATTTAAATATTATTTTTTTGACCAAAACTAGTGTATAATATACTATGATTTTTGACAGAAACTTGCATTTCTAAAAGATTCATAGAATCTAATTTTCTGATGATTTTTTGCATGGACATCCATCATAACCTTCCCTCGTAAAATATATAAATGATATGTGAAGTTTTATATCATATCGAACAGTCCCTGATTTAATTTTATTTTTGACCGAAACTAGTATAAACTAGTGTATAATGTATTATCATTTTTTGACTGAAACTTGCATTTCAATAAGTTTCATAAATTTAGTTTTCAGATGATTTTTTTGCATCAACTTCCATCACAACCTTACCTCTTAACATATATAAATTATCTTAAATGTCGCGTACTATTTGAAATAGTCCCCATTTAAATTTGATTTTTTTGACCGAAACTAGTGTATAATATACAATGATTTTTGACCGAAACTTGCATTTCAAAAAGTTTCATAGAATCTAATTTTTAGATGATTTTTTTTGCATGGACTTCCATCATAACCTTCCCTCTTAACATATATAAATGATATGTGAAGTCTCGTATCATTAGTCCCTAATTAAATTTTATTTTATTGACCGAAACTAGTGTATAATATACTATGATTTTTGATCGAAACTTGCATTTCGAAAAGTTTCATAGAATCCAATTTTTAGATGATTTTTTTGCATGAACTTCCATCATAACCTTCACTCTTATCATATATAAATGACATGTGAAGTCTCGTATCATTTTGAATAGTCCCTAATTAAATTTGATTTTTTTTGGACCAAAACTAGTGTATAATATACTATGATTTTTGACCGAAACTTGCATTTCAAAACGTTTCATAGAATTTAATTTTTAGATGATTTTTTTTGCATGGACTTCAATCATAACCTTCCCTCTTAACATATATAAATGATATTTTAAGTCTCGTATCATTTCGAATAGTCCCCAATTAAATTTGATTTTTTTGACCGAAACTAGTGTATAATATACTATGATTTTTGACCGAAACTTGCATTTCGAAAAGATTCATTGAATCTAATTTTCGTATGATTTTTTTGCATGGACATCCATCATAACCTTCCCTGGTAAAATATTAAAATGATATGTGAAGTTTCGTATCATTTCGAACAGTCCCCGATTTAATTTGATTTTTGACCGAAACTAGTATAAACTAGTGTATAATATATTATGATTTTTTTTACCGAAACTTGCATTTAGTAAAGTTTCATAGAATCTAGTTTTTAGATAATTTTTTTTGCATGGACTTCCATCATAACCTTCCCACTCAATATATATAAATGATCTGAAAAGTTTCGTATCATTTCAAATAGTCCCCATTTATTTTTGATTTTTTTGACTGAAACTAGTGTATAATATACAATGACTTTTGACCGAAACTTGCATTTCAAAAAGTTTCATAGAATCTAATTTTCAGATGATTTTTTTGAATGGACTGCCATCATAACCTTCCCTCTTAACATATATAAATGATCCGAAAAAGTATCGTATCTTTTCAAATAGTCCCCATTTAAATTTGATTTTTTTTGACTGAAATTAGTGTATAATATACTATGATTTTTGATCGAAACTTGCATTTCCAAAAGTTTCATAGAATCTAATTTTCAGATGATTTTTTTTGCATGGAATTCCATCATAACCTTCCCTCTTAACATATATAAATGTTCTGAAAAAGTATCGTATCATTTCAAATTGTCTCCATTTAATTTTGATTTTTTTGACTGAAACTAGTGTATAATATAGTATGATTTTTCACCGAAACATGCATTTCGAAAAGTTTATATAATCTAATTTTCAGATGATTTTTTTGCATGGACTTCCATCATAACCTTCCCTCTTAACATATATAAATGATCCGAAAAATTATCGTATCATTTCAAATAGTCTCCTTTTAAATATTATTTTTTTGACCAAAACTAGTGTATAATATACTATGATTTTTGACAGAAACTTGCATTTCTAAAAGTTTCATAGAATCTAATTTTCTGATGATTTTTTGCATGGACATCCATCATAACCTTCCCTCGTAAAATATATAAATGATATGTGAAGTTTTATATCATATCGAACAGTCCCTGATTTAATTTTATTTTTGACCGAAACTAGTATAAACTAGTGTATAATGTATTATCATTTTTTGACTGAAACTTGCATTTCAATAAGTTTCATAGAATTTAGTTTTCAGATGATTTTTTGGCATCAACTTCCATCACAGCCTTACCTCTTAACATATATAAATTATCTGAAATGTCGCGTATTATTTGAAATAGTCCCCATTTAAATTTGATTTTTTTGACCGAAACTAGTGTATAATATACAATGATTTTTGACCGAAACTTGCATTTCAAAAAGTTTCATAGAATCTAATTTTTAGATGATTTTGTTTGCATGGACTTCCATCATAACCTTCCCTCTTAACATATATAAATGATATGTGAAGTCTCGTATCATTAGTCCATAATTAAATTTTATTTTTTTGACCGAAACTAGTGTATAATATACTATGATTTTTGATCGAAACTTGCATTTCGAAACGTTTCATAGAATCCAATTTTTATATGATTTTTTTGCATGAACTTCCATCATAACCTTCACTCTTATCATATATAAATGATATGTGAAGTCTCGTATCATTTTGAATAGTCCCTAATTAAATTTGATTTTTTTTGACCGAAACTAGTGTATAATATACTATGATTTTTGACCGAAACTTGCATTTCAAAACGTTTCATAGAATTTAATTTTTAGATGATTTTTTTTGCATGGACTTCCATCATAACCTTCCCTCTTAACATATATAAATGATATTTTAAGTCTCGTATCATTTCGAATAGTCCCCAATTAAATTTGATTTTTTTGACCGAAACTAGTGTATAATATACTATGATTTTTGACCGAAACTTGCATTTCGAAAAGTTTCATTGAATCTAATTTTCGTATGATTTTTTTGCATGGACATCCATCATAACCTTCCCTCTTAACATATATAAATGATCCGAAAAATTATCGTATCATTTCAAATAGTCTCCATTTAAATATTATTTTTTTGACCAAAACTAGTGTATAATATACTATGATTTTTGACAGAAACTTGCATTTCTAAAAGATTCATAGAATCTAATTTTCTGATGATTTTTTGCATGGACATCCATCATAACCTTCCCTCGTAAAATATATAAATGATATGTGAAGTTTTATATCATATCGAACAGTCCCTGATTTAATTTTATTTTTGACCGAAACTAGTATAAACTAGTGTATAATGTATTATCATTTTTTGACTGAAACTTGCATTTCAATAAGTTTCATAAATTTAGTTTTCAGATGATTTTTTTGCATCAACTTCCATCACAACCTTACCTCTTAACATATATAAATTATCTGAAATGTCGCGTACTATTTGAAATAGTCCCCATTTAAATTTGATTTTTTTGACCGAAACTAGTGTATAATATACAATGATTTTTGACCGAAACTTGCATTTCAAAAAGTTTCATAGAATCTAATTTTTAGATGATTTTTTTTGCATGGACTTCCATCATAACCTTCCCTCTTAACATATATAAATGATATGTGAAGTCTCGTATCATTAGTCCCTAATTAAATTTTATTTTATTGACCGAAACTAGTGTATAATATACTATGATTTTTGATCGAAACTTGCATTTCGAAAAGTTTCATAGAATCCAATTTTTAGATGATTTTTTTGCATGAACTTCCATCATAACCTTCACTCTTATCATATATAAATGACATGTGAAGTCTCGTATCATTTTGAATAGTCCCTAATTAAATTTGATTTTTTTTGGACCAAAACTAGTGTATAATATACTATGATTTTTGACCGAAACTTGCATTTCAAAACGTTTCATAGAATTTAATTTTTAGATGATTTTTTTTGCATGGACTTCAATCATAACCTTCCCTCTTAACATATATAAATGATATTTTAAGTCTCGTATCATTTCGAATAGTCCCCAATTAAATTTGATTTTTTTGACCGAAACTAGTGTATAATATACTATGATTTTTGACCGAAACTTGCATTTCGAAAAGATTCATTGAATCTAATTTTCGTATGATTTTTTTGCATGGACATCCATCATAACCTTCCCTGGTAAAATATTAAAATGATATGTGAAGTTTCGTATCATTTCGAACAGTCCCCGATTTAATTTGATTTTTGACCGAAACTAGTATAAACTAGTGTATAATATATTATGATTTTTTTTACCGAAACTTGCATTTAGTAAAGTTTCATAGAATCTAGTTTTTAGATAATTTTTTTTGCATGGACTTCCATCATAACCTTCCCACTCAATATATATAAATGATCTGAAAAGTTTCGTATCATTTCAAATAGTCCCCATTTATTTTTGATTTTTTTGACTGAAACTAGTGTATAATATACAATGACTTTTGACCGAAACTTGCATTTCAAAAAGTTTCATAGAATCTAATTTTCAGATGATTTTTTTGAATGGACTGCCATCATAACCTTCCCTCTTAACATATATAAATGATCCGAAAAAGTATCGTATCTTTTCAAATAGTCCCCATTTAAATTTGATTTTTTTTGACTGAAATTAGTGTATAATATACTATGATTTTTGATCGAAACTTGCATTTCCAAAAGTTTCATAGAATCTAATTTTCAGATGATTTTTTTTGCATGGAATTCCATCATAACCTTCCCTCTTAACATATATAAATGTTCTGAAAAAGTATCGTATCATTTCAAATTGTCTCCATTTAATTTTGATTTTTTTGACTGAAACTAGTGTATAATATAGTATGATTTTTCACCGAAACATGCATTTCGAAAAGTTTATATAATCTAATTTTCAGATGATTTTTTTGCATGGACTTCCATCATAACCTTCCCTCTTAACATATATAAATGATCCGAAAAATTATCGTATCATTTCAAATAGTCTCCTTTTAAATATTATTTTTTTGACCAAAACTAGTGTATAATATACTATGATTTTTGACAGAAACTTGCATTTCTAAAAGTTTCATAGAATCTAATTTTCTGATGATTTTTTGCATGGACATCCATCATAACCTTCCCTCGTAAAATATATAAATGATATGTGAAGTTTTATATCATATCGAACAGTCCCTGATTTAATTTTATTTTTGACCGAAACTAGTATAAACTAGTGTATAATGTATTATCATTTTTTGACTGAAACTTGCATTTCAATAAGTTTCATAGAATTTAGTTTTCAGATGATTTTTTGGCATCAACTTCCATCACAGCCTTACCTCTTAACATATATAAATTATCTGAAATGTCGCGTATTATTTGAAATAGTCCCCATTTAAATTTGATTTTTTTGACCGAAACTAGTGTATAATATACAATGATTTTTGACCGAAACTTGCATTTCAAAAAGTTTCATAGAATCTAATTTTTAGATGATTTTGTTTGCATGGACTTCCATCATAACCTTCCCTCTTAACATATATAAATGATATGTGAAGTCTCGTATCATTAGTCCATAATTAAATTTTATTTTTTTGACCGAAACTAGTGTATAATATACTATGATTTTTGATCGAAACTTGCATTTCGAAACGTTTCATAGAATCCAATTTTTATATGATTTTTTTGCATGAACTTCCATCATAACCTTCACTCTTATCATATATAAATGATATGTGAAGTCTCGTATCATTTTGAATAGTCCCTAATTAAATTTGATTTTTTTTGACCGAAACTAGTGTATAATATACTATGATTTTTGACCGAAACTTGCATTTCAAAACGTTTCATAGAATTTAATTTTTAGATGATTTTTTTTGCATGGACTTCCATCATAACCTTCCCTCTTAACATATATAAATGATATTTTAAGTCTCGTATCATTTCGAATAGTCCCCAATTAAATTTGATTTTTTTGACCGAAACTAGTGTATAATATACTATGATTTTTGACCGAAACTTGCATTTCGAAAAGTTTCATTGAATCTAATTTTTGTATGATTTTTTTGCATGGACATCCATCATAACCTTCCCTCTTAACATATATAAATGATCCGAAAAATTATCGTATCATTTCAAATAGTCTCCATTTAAATATTATTTTTTTGACCAAAACTAGTGTATAATATACTATGATTTTTGACAGAAACTTGCATTTCTAAAAGTTTCATAGAATCTAATTTTCTGATGATTTTTTGCATGGACATCCATCATAACCTTCCCTCGTAAAATATATAAATGATATGTGAAGTTTTATATCATATCGAACAGTCCCTGATTTAATTTTATTTTTGACCGAAACTAGTATAAACTAGTGTATAATGTATTATCATTTTTTGACTGAAACTTGCATTTCAATAAGTTTCATAGAATTTAGTTTTCAGATTATTTTTTTGCATCAACTTCCATCACAGCCTTACCTCTTAACATATATAAATTATCTGAAATGTCGCGTATTATTTGAAATAGTCCCCATTTAAATTTGATTTTTTTGACCGAAACTAGTGTATAATATACAATGATTTTTGACCGAAACTTGCATTTCAAAAAGTTTCATAGAATCTAATTTTTAGATGATTTTTTTTGCATGGACTTCCATCATAACCTTCCCTCTTAACATATATAAATGATATGTGAAGTCTCGTATCATTAGTCCCTAATTAAATTTTATTTTATTGACCGAAACTAGTGTATAATATACTATGATTTTTGATCGAAACTTGCATTTCGAAAAGTTTCATAGAATCCAATTTTTAGATGATTTTTTTGCATGAACTTCCATCATAACCTTCACTCTTATCATATATAAATGACATGTGAAGTCTCGTATCATTTTGAATAGTCCCTAATTAAATTTGATTTTTTTTGGACCAAAACTAGTGTATAATATACTATGATTTTTGACCGAAACTTGCATTTCAAAACGTTTCATAGAATTTAATTTTTAGATGATTTTTTTTGCATGGACTTCAATCATAACCTTCCCTCTTAACATATATAAATGATATTTTAAGTCTCGTATCATTTCGAATAGTCCCCAATTAAATTTGATTTTTTTGACCGAAACTAGTGTATAATATACTATGATTTTTGACCGAAACTTGCATTTCGAAAAGATTCATTGAATCTAATTTTCGTATGATTTTTTTGCATGGACATCCATCATAACCTTCCCTGGTAAAATATTAAAATGATATGTGAAGTTTCGTATCATTTCGAACAGTCCCCGATTTAATTTGATTTTTGACCGAAACTAGTATAAACTAGTGTATAATATATTATGATTTTTTTTACCGAAACTTGCATTTAGTAAAGTTTCATAGAATCTAGTTTTTAGATAATTTTTTTTGCATGGACTTCCATCATAACCTTCCCACTCAATATATATAAATGATCTGAAAAGTTTCGTATCATTTCAAATAGTCCCCATTTATTTTTGATTTTTTTGACTGAAACTAGTGTATAATATACAATGACTTTTGACCGAAACTTGCATTTCAAAAAGTTTCATAGAATCTAATTTTCAGATGATTTTTTTGAATGGACTGCCATCATAACCTTCCCTCTTAACATATATAAATGATCCGAAAAAGTATCGTATCTTTTCAAATAGTCCCCATTTAAATTTGATTTTTTTTGACTGAAATTAGTGTATAATATACTATGATTTTTGATCGAAACTTGCATTTCCAAAAGTTTCATAGAATCTAATTTTCAGATGATTTTTTTTTGCATGGAATTCCATCATAACCTTCCCTCTTAACATATATAAATGTTCTGAAAAAGTATCGTATCATTTCAAATTGTCTCCATTTAATTTTGATTTTTTTGACTGAAACTAGTGTATAATATAGTATGATTTTTCACCGAAACATGCATTTCGAAAAGTTTATATAATCTAATTTTCAGATGATTTTTTTGCATGGACTTCCATCATAACCTTCCCTCTTAACATATATAAATGATCCGAAAAATTATCGTATCATTTCAAATAGTCTCCTTTTAAATATTATTTTTTTGACCAAAACTAGTGTATAATATACTATGATTTTTGACAGAAACTTGCATTTCTAAAAGTTTCATAGAATCTAATTTTCTGATGATTTTTTGCATGGACATCCATCATAACCTTCCCTCGTAAAATATATAAATGATATGTGAAGTTTTATATCATATCGAACAGTCCCTGATTTAATTTTATTTTTGACCGAAACTAGTATAAACTAGTGTATAATGTATTATCATTTTTTGACTGAAACTTGCATTTCAATAAGTTTCATAGAATTTAGTTTTCAGATGATTTTTTGGCATCAACTTCCATCACAGCCTTACCTCTTAACATATATAAATTATCTGAAATGTCGCGTATTATTTGAAATAGTCCCCATTTAAATTTGATTTTTTTGACCGAAACTAGTGTATAATATACAATGATTTTTGACCGAAACTTGCATTTCAAAAAGTTTCATAGAATCTAATTTTTAGATGATTTTGTTTGCATGGACTTCCATCATAACCTTCCCTCTTAACATATATAAATGATATGTGAAGTCTCGTATCATTAGTCCATAATTAAATTTTATTTTTTTGACCGAAACTAGTGTATAATATACTATGATTTTTGATCGAAACTTGCATTTCGAAACGTTTCATAGAATCCAATTTTTATATGATTTTTTTGCATGAACTTCCATCATAACCTTCACTCTTATCATATATAAATGATATGTGAAGTCTCGTATCATTTTGAATAGTCCCTAATTAAATTTGATTTTTTTTGACCGAAACTAGTGTATAATATACTATGATTTTTGACCGAAACTTGCATTTCAAAACATTTCATAGAATTTAATTTTTAGATGATTTTTTTTGCATGGACTTCCATCATAACCTTCCCTCTTAACATATATAAATGATATTTTAAGTCTCGTATCATTTCGAATAGTCCCCAATTAAATTTGATTTTTTTGACCGAAACTAGTGTATAATATACTATGATTTTTGACCGAAACTTGCATTTCGAAAAGTTTCATTGAATCTAATTTTTGTATGATTTTTTTGCATGGACATCCATCATAACCTTCCCTCTTAACATATATAAATGATCCGAAAAATTATCGTATCATTTCAAATAGTCTCCATTTAAATATTATTTTTTTGACCAAAACTAGTGTATAATATACTATGATTTTTGACAGAAACTTGCATTTCTAAAAGTTTCATAGAATCTAATTTTCTGATGATTTTTTGCATGGACATCCATCATAACCTTCCCTCGTAAAATATATAAATGATATGTGAAGTTTTATATCATATCGAACAGTCCCTGATTTAATTTTATTTTTGACCGAAACTAGTATAAACTAGTGTATAATGTATTATCATTTTTTGACTGAAACTTGCATTTCAATAAGTTTCATAGAATTTAGTTTTCAGATGATTTTTTTGCATCAACTTCCATCACAGCCTTACCTCTTAACATATATAAATTATCTGAAATGTCGCGTATTATTTGAAATAGTCCCCATTTAAATTTGATTTTTTTGACCGAAACTAGTGTATAATATACAATGATTTTTGACCGAAACATGCATTTCAAAAAGTTTCATAGAATCTAATTTTTAGATGATTTTGTTTGCATGGACTTCCATCATAACCTTCCCTCTTAACATATATAAATGATATGTGAAGTCTCGTATCATTAGTCCATAATTAAATTTTATTTTTTTGACCGAAACTAGTGTATAATATACTATGATTTTTGATCGAAACTTGCATTTCGAAACGTTTCATAGAATCCAATTTTTAGATGATTTTTTTGCATGAACTTCCATCATAACCTTCACTCTTATCATATATAAATGATATGTGAAGTCTCGTATCATTTTGAATAGTCCCTAATTAAATTTGATTTTTTTTGACCGAAACTAGTGTATAATATACTATGATTTTTGACCGAAACTTGCATTTCAAAACGTTTCATAGAATTTAATTTTTAGATGATTTTTTTTGCATGGACTTCCATCATAACCTTCCCTCTTAACATATATAAATGATATTTTAAGTCTCGTATCATTTCGAATAGTCCCCAATTAAATTTGATTTTTTTGACCGAAACTAGTGTATAATATACTATGATTTTTGACCGAAACTTGCATTTCGAAAAGTTTCATTGAATCTAATTTTCGTATGATTTTTTTGCATGGACATCCATCATAACCTTCCCTCTTAACATATATAAATGATCCGAAAAATTATCGTATCATTTCAAATAGTCTCCATTTAAATATTATTTTTTTGACCAAAACTAGTGTATAATATACTATGATTTTTGACAGAAACTTGCATTTCTAAAAGATTCATAGAATCTAATTTTCTGATGATTTTTTGCATGGACATCCATCATAACCTTCCCTCGTAAAATATATAAATGATATGTGAAGTTTTATATCATATCGAACAGTCCCTGATTTAATTTTATTTTTGACCGAAACTAGTATAAACTAGTGTATAATGTATTATCATTTTTTGACTGAAACTTGCATTTCAATAAGTTTCATAAATTTAGTTTTCAGATGATTTTTTTGCATCAACTTCCATCACAACCTTACCTCTTAACATATATAAATTATCTGAAATGTCGCGTACTATTTGAAATAGTCCCCATTTAAATTTGATTTTTTTGACCGAAACTAGTGTATAATATACAATGATTTTTGACCGAAACTTGCATTTCAAAAAGTTTCATAGAATCTAATTTTTAGATGATTTTTTTTGCATGGACTTCCATCATAACCTTCCCTCTTAACATATATAAATGATATGTGAAGTCTCGTATCATTAGTCCCTAATTAAATTTTATTTTATTGACCGAAACTAGTGTATAATATACTATGATTTTTGATCGAAACTTGCATTTCGAAAAGTTTCATAGAATCCAATTTTTAGATGATTTTTTTGCATGAACTTCCATCATAACCTTCACTCTTATCATATATAAATGACATGTGAAGTCTCGTATCATTTTGAATAGTCCCTAATTAAATTTGATTTTTTTTGGACCAAAACTAGTGTATAATATACTATGATTTTTGACCGAAACTTGCATTTCAAAACGTTTCATAGAATTTAATTTTTAGATGATTTTTTTTGCATGGACTTCAATCATAACCTTCCCTCTTAACATATATAAATGATATTTTAAGTCTCGTATCATTTCGAATAGTCCCCAATTAAATTTGATTTTTTTGACCGAAACTAGTGTATAATATACTATGATTTTTGACCGAAACTTGCATTTCGAAAAGATTCATTGAATCTAATTTTCGTATGATTTTTTTGCATGGACATCCATCATAACCTTCCCTGGTAAAATATTAAAATGATATGTGAAGTTTCGTATCATTTCGAACAGTCCCCGATTTAATTTGATTTTTGACCGAAACTAGTATAAACTAGTGTATAATATATTATGATTTTTTTTACCGAAACTTGCATTTAGTAAAGTTTCATAGAATCTAGTTTTTAGATAATTTTTTTTGCATGGACTTCCATCATAACCTTCCCACTCAATATATATAAATGATCTGAAAAGTTTCGTATCATTTCAAATAGTCCCCATTTATTTTTGATTTTTTTGACTGAAACTAGTGTATAATATACAATGACTTTTGACCGAAACTTGCATTTCAAAAAGTTTCATAGAATCTAATTTTCAGATGATTTTTTTGAATGGACTGCCATCATAACCTTCCCTCTTAACATATATAAATGATCCGAAAAAGTATCGTATCTTTTCAAATAGTCCCCATTTAAATTTGATTTTTTTTGACTGAAATTAGTGTATAATATACTATGATTTTTGATCGAAACTTGCATTTCCAAAAGTTTCATAGAATCTAATTTTCAGATGATTTTTTTTGCATGGAATTCCATCATAACCTTCCCTCTTAACATATATAAATGTTCTGAAAAAGTATCGTATCATTTCAAATTGTCTCCATTTAATTTTGATTTTTTTGACTGAAACTAGTGTATAATATAGTATGATTTTTCACCGAAACATGCATTTCGAAAAGTTTATATAATCTAATTTTCAGATGATTTTTTTGCATGGACTTCCATCATAACCTTCCCTCTTAACATATATAAATGATCCGAAAAATTATCGTATCATTTCAAATAGTCTCCTTTTAAATATTATTTTTTTGACCAAAACTAGTGTATAATATACTATGATTTTTGACAGAAACTTGCATTTCTAAAAGTTTCATAGAATCTAATTTTCTGATGATTTTTTGCATGGACATCCATCATAACCTTCCCTCGTAAAATATATAAATGATATGTGAAGTTTTATATCATATCGAATAGTCCCTGATTTAATTTTATTTTTGACCGAAACTAGTATAAACTAGTGTATAATGTATTATCATTTTTTGACTGAAACTTGCATTTCAATAAGTTTCATAGAATTTAGTTTTCAGATGATTTTTTGGCATCAACTTCCATCACAGCCTTACCTCTTAACATATATAAATTATCTGAAATGTCGCGTATTATTTGAAATAGTCCCCATTTAAATTTGATTTTTTTGACCGAAACTAGTGTATAATATACAATGATTTTTGACCGAAACTTGCATTTCAAAAAGTTTCATAGAATCTAATTTTTAGATGATTTTGTTTGCATGGACTTCCATCATAACCTTCCCTCTTAACATATATAAATGATATGTGAAGTCTCGTATCATTAGTCCATAATTAAATATTATTTTTTTGACCGAAACTAGTGTATAATATACTATGATTTTTGATCGAAACTTGCATTTCGAAACGTTTCATAGAATCCAATTTTTATATGATTTTTTTGCATGAACTTCCATCATAACCTTCACTCTTATCATATATATATGATATGTGAAGTCTCGTATCATTTTGAATAGTCCCTAATTAAATTTGATTTTTTTTGACCGAAACTAGTGTATAATATACTATGATTTTTGACCGAAACTTGCATTTCAAAACGTTTCATAGAATTTAATTTTTAGATGATTTTTTTTGCATGGACTTCCATCATAACCTTCCCTCTTAACATATATAAATGATATTTTAAGTCTCGTATCATTTCGAATAGTCCCCAATTAAATTTGATTTTTTTGACCGAAACTAGTGTATAATATACTATGATTTTTGACCGAAACTTGCATTTCGAAAAGTTTCATTGAATCTAATTTTCGTATGATTTTTTTGCATGGACATCCATCATAACCTTCCCTCTTAACATATATAAATGATCCGAAAAATTATCGTATCATTTCAAATAGTCTCCATTTAAATATTATTATTTTGACCAAAACTAGTGTATAATATACTATGATTTTTGACAGAAACTTGCATTTCTAAAAGTTTCATAGAATCTAATTTTCTGATGATTTTTTGCATGGACATCCATCATAACCTTCCCTCGTAAAATATATAAATGATATGTGAAGTTTTATATCATATCGAACAGTCCCTGATTTAATTTAATTTTTGACCGAAACTAGTATAAACTAGTGTATAATGTATTATCATTTTTTGACTGAAACTTGCATTTCAATAAGTTTCATAAATTTAGTTTTCAGATGATTTTTTTGCATCAACTTCCATCACAACCTTACCTCTTAACATATATAAATTATCTGAAATGTCGCGTACTATTTGAAATAGTCCCCATTTAAATTTGATTTTTTTGACCGAAACTAGTGTATAATATACAATGATTTTTGACCGAAACTTGCATTTCAAAAAGTTTCATAGAATCTAATTTTTAGATGATTTTTTTTGCATGGACTTCCATCATAACCTTCCCTCTTAACATATATAAATGATATGTGAAGTCTCGTATCATTAGTCCCTAATTAAATTTTATTTTATTGACCGAAACTAGTGTATAATATACTATGATTTTTGAACGAAACTTGCATTTCGAAAAGTTTCATAGAATCCAATTTTTAGATGATTTTTTTGCATGAACTTCCATCATAACCTTCACTCTTATCATATATAAATGACATGTGAAGTCTCGTATCATTTTGAATAGTCCCTAATTAAATTTGATTTTTTTGGACCAAAACTAGTGTATAATATACTATGATTTTTGACCGAAACTTGCATTTCAAAACGTTTCATAGAATTTAATTTTTAGATGATTTTTTTTGCATGGACTTCAATCATAACCTTCCCTCTTAACATATATAAATGATATTTTAAGTCTCGTATCATTTCGAATAGTCCCCAATTAAATTTGATTTTTTTGACCGAAACTAGTGTATAATATACTATGATTTTTGACCGAAACTTGCATTTCGAAAAGTTTCATTGAATCTAATTTTCGTAAGATTTTTTTGCATGGACATCCATCATAACCTTCCCTGGTAAAATATTAAAATGATATGTGAAGTTTCGTATCATTTCGAACAGTCCCCGATTTAATTTGATTTTTGACCGAAACTAGTATAAACTAGTGTATAATATATTATGATTTTTTTTACCGAAACTTGTATTTAGAAAAGTTTCATAGAATATAGTTTTCAGATGATTTTTTTTGTATGGACTTCCATCATAACATTCCCTCTCAACATATATAAATGATATGAAAAGTCTCGTATCATTTCAAATAGTCCCCATTTAATTTTGATTTTTTAGACTGAAACTAGTGTATAATATACTATGATTTTTGACCGAAACATGCATTTCGAAAAGTTTCATAGAAACTAATTTTCAGATGATTTTTTTGCATGGACTTCCATCATAACCTTCCCTCTTAACATATATAAATGATCCGAAAAAGTATCGTATCTTTTCAAATAGTCCTCATTTAAATTTGATTTTTTTTGACTGAAATTAGTGTATAATATACTATGATTTTTGATCGAAACTTGCATTTCCAAAAGTTTCATAGAATCTAATTTTCAGATGATTTTTTTGCATGGAATTCCATCATAACCTTCCCTCTTAACATATATAAATGTTCTGAAAAAGTATCGTATCATTTCAAATTGTCTCCATTTAATTTTGATTTTTTTGACTGAAACTAGTGTATAATATAGTATGATTTTTCACCGAAACTTGCATTTCGTAAAGTTGCATATAATCTAATTTTCAGATGATTTTTTTGCATGGACTTCCATCATAACCTTCCCTCTTAACATATATAAATGATCCGAAAAATTATCGTATCATTTCAAATAGTCTCCATTTAAATATTATTTTTTTGACCAAAACTAGTGTATAATATACTATGATTTTTGACAGAAACTTGCATTTCTAAAAGTTTCATAGAATCTAATTTTCTGATGATTTTTTGCATGGACATCCATCATAACCTTCCCTCGTAAAATATATAAATGATATGTGAAGTTTTATATCATATCGAACAGTCCCTGATTTAATTTTATTTTTGACCGAAACTAGTATAAAATAGTGTATAATGTATTATCATTTTTTGACTGAAACTTGCATTTCAATAAGTTTCATAGAATTTAGTTTTCAGATGATTTTTATGCATCAACTTCCATCACAACCTTACCTCTTAACATATATAAATTATCTGAAATGTCGCGTATTATTTGAAATAGTCCCCATTTAAATTTGATTTTTTTGACCGAAACTAGTGTATAATATACTATGATTTTTGACCGAAACTTGCATTTCAAAAAGTTTCATAGAATCTAATTTTTAGATGATTTTTTTTGCATGGACTTCCATCATAACCTTCCCTCTTAACATATATAAATGATATGTTAAGTCTCGTATCATTAGTCCCTAATTAAATTTTATTTTTTGACCGAAACTAGTGTAAAATATACTATGATTTTTGACCGAAACTTGCATTTCGAAACGTTTCATAGAATCCAATTTTTAGATGATTTTTTTGCATGAACTTCCATCATAACCTTCACTCTTATCATATATAAATGATATGTGAAGTCTCGTATCATTTTGAATAGTCCCTAATTAAATTTGATTTTTTTTGGACCGAAACTAGTGTATATAATATACTATGATTTTTGACTGAAACTTGCATTTCAAAACGTTTCATAGAATTCAATTTTTAGATGATTTTTTTTGCATGGAATTCAATCATAACCTTCCCTCTTAACATATATAAATGATATTTTAAGTCTCGTGTCATTTCGAATAGTCCCCAATTAAATTTGATTTTTTTGACCGAAACTAGTGTATAATATACTATGATTTTTGACCGAAACTTGCATTTCGAAAAGTTTCATTGAATCTAATTTTCGTATGATTTTTTTGCATGGACATCCACCATAACCTTCCCTGGTAAAATATTAAAATGATATGTGAAGTTTCGTATCATTTCGAACAGTCCCCGATTTAATTTGATTTTTAACCGAAACTAGTATAAACTAGTGTATAATATATTATGATTTTTTTTTACCGAAATTTGTATTTAGAAAAGTTTCATAGAATCTAGTTTTCAGGTGATTTTTTTTGTATGGACTTCCATCATAACCTTCCCTCTCAACATATATATATGATCTGAAAAGTCTCGTATCATTTCAAATAGTCCCCATTTAATTTTGATTTTTTTGACTGAAACTAGTGTATAATATACTATGATTTTTGACCGAAACATGCATTTCGAAAAGTTTCATAGAATCTAATTTTCAGATGATTTTTTGCATGGACTTCCATCATAACCTTCCCTCTTAACATATATAAATGATCCGAAAAAATATCGTATCATTTCATACAGTCCCCATTTAAATTTGATTTTTTTGACCAAAACCAGTGTATAATATACTATGATTTTTGACCGAAACTTGCATTTCTAAAAGTATCATAGAATCTAATTTTCTGATGATTATTGACATGGACATCCATCATAACCTTCCCTCGTAAAATATATAAATGATATGTGAATTTTTATATCATATCGAACAGTCCCTGATTTAATTTGATTTTTGACCGAAACTAGTATAAACTAGTGTATAATGTATTATCATTTTTTGACTGAAACTTGCATTTCAATAAGTTTCATAGAATTTAGTTTTCAGATGATTTTTATGCATCGACTTCCATCACAACCTTACCTCTTAACATATATAAATTATCTGAAATGTCGCGTATTATTTGAAATAGTCCCCATTTAAATTTGATTTTTTTGACCGAAACTAGTGTATAATATACTATGATTTTTGACCGAAACATGCATTTCAAAAAGTTTCATAGCATCTAATTTTTAGATGATTTTTTTTGCATGGACTTCCATCATAACCTTCCCTCTTAACATATATAAATGATATGTTAAGTCTCGTATCATTAGTCCCTAATTAAATTTTATTTTTTTGACCGAAACTAGTGTAAAATATACTATGATTTTTGACCGAAACTTGCATTTCGAAACGTTTCATAGAATCCAATTTTTAGATGATTTTTTTGCATGAACTTCCATCATAACCTTCACTCTTATCATATATAAATGATATGTGAAGTCTCGTATCATTTTGAATAGTCCCTAATTAAATTTGATTTTTTTTGACCGAAACTAGTGTATATAATATACTATGATTTTTGACCGAAACTTGCATTTCAAAACGTTTCATAGAATTCAATTTTTAGATGATTTTTTTTGCATGGAATTCAATCATAACCTTCCCTCTTAACATATATAAATGATATTTTAAGTCTCGTGTCATTTCGAATAGTCCCCAATTAAATTTGATTTTTTTGACCGAAACTAGTGTATAATATACTATGATTTTTGACCGAAACTTGCATTTCGAAAAGTTTCATTGAATCTAATTTTCGTATGATTTTTTTGCATGGACATCCATCATAACCTTCCCTGGTAAAATATTAAAATGATATGTGAAGTTTCGTATCATTTAGAACAGTCCCCGATTTAATTTGATTTTTGACCGAAACTAGTATAAACTAGTGTATAATATATTATGATTTTTTTTACCGAAACTTGTATTTAGAAAAGTTTCATAGAATCTAGTTTTCAGATGATTTTTTTTGTATGGACTTCCATCATAACCTTCCCTCTCAACATATATAAATGATATGAAAAGTCTCGTATCATTTCAAATAGTCCCCATTTAATTTTGATTTTTTAGACTGAAACTAGTGTATAATATACTATGATTTTTGACCGAAACATGCATTTCGAAAAGTTTCATAGAAACTAATTTTCAGATGATTTTTTTGCATGGACTTCCATCATAACCTTCCCTCTTAACATATATAAATGATCCGAAAAAGTATCGTATCTTTTCAAATAGTCCTCATTTAAATTTGATTTTTTTGGACTGAAATTAGTGTATAATATACTATGATTTTTGATCGAAACTTGCATTTCCAAAAGTTTCATAGAATCTAATTTTCAGATGATTTTTTTGCATGGAATTCCATCATAACCTTCCCTCTTAACATATATAAATGTTCTGAAAAAGTATCGTATCATTTCAAATTGTCTCCATTTAATTTTGATTTTTTTGACTGAAACTAGTGTATAATATAGTATGATTTTTCACCGAAACATGCATTTCGTAAAGTTGCATATAATCTAATTTTCAGATGATTTTTTTGCATGGACTTCCATCATAACCTTCCCTCTTAACATATATAAATGATCCGAAAAATTATCGTATCATTTCAAATAGTCTCCATTTAAATATTATTTTTTTGACCAAAACTAGTGTATAATATACTATGATTTTTGACAGAAACTTGCATTTCTAAAAGTTTCATAGAATCTAATTTTCTGATGATTTTTTGCATGGACATCCATCATAACCTTCCCTCGTAAAATATATAAATGATATGTGAAGTTTTATATCATATCGAACAGTCCCTGATTTAATTTTATTTTTGACCGAAACTAGTATAAAATAGTGTATAATGTATTATCATTTTTTGACTGAAACTTGCATTTCAATAAGTTTCATAGAATTTAGTTTTCAGTTGATTTTTATGCATCAACTTCCATCACAACCTTACCTCTTAACATATATAAATTATCTGAAATGTCGCGTATTATTTGAAATAGTCCCCATTTAAATTTGATTTTTTTGACCGAAACTAGTGTATAATATACTATGATTTTTGACCGAAACTTGCATTTCAAAAAGTTTCATAGAATCTAATTTTTAGATGATTTTTTTTGCATGGACTTCCATCATAACCTTCCCTCTTAACATATATAAATGATATGTTAAGTCTCGTATCATTAGTCCCTAATTAAATTTTATTTTTTTGACCGAAACTAGTGTAAAATATACTATGATTTTTGACCGAAACATGCATTTCGAAACGTTTCATAGAATCCAATTTTTAGATGATTTTTTTGCATGAACTTCCATCATAACCTTCACTCTTATCATATATAAATGATATGTGAAGTCTCGTATCATTTTGAATAGTCCCTAATTAAATTTGATTTTTTTTTGACCGAAACTAGTGTATATAATATACTATGATTTTTGACCGAAACTTGCATTTCAAAACGTTTCATAGCATTCAATTTTTAGATGATTTTTTTTGCATGGAATTCAATCATAACCTTCCCTCTTAACATATATAAATGATATTTTAAGTCTCGTGTCATTTCGAATAGTCCCCAATTAAATTTGATTTTTTTGACCGAAACTAGTGTATAATATACTATGATTTTTGACCGAAACTTGCATTTCGAAAAGTTTCATTGAATCTAATTTTCGTATGATTTTTTTGCATGGACATCCACCATAACCTTCCCTGGTAAAATATTAAAATCATATGTGAAGTTTCGTATCATTTCGAACAGTCCCCGATTTAATTTGATTTTTGACCGAAACTAGTATAAACTAGTGTATAATATATTATGATTTTTTTTTACCGAAATTTGTATTTAGAAAAGTTTCATAGAATCTAGTTTTCAGGTGATTTTTTTTGTATGGACTTCCATCATAACCTTCCCTCTCAACATATATAAATGATCTGAAAAGTCTCGTATCATTTCAAATAGTCCCCATTTAATTTTGATTTTTTTGACTGAAACTAGTGTATAATATACTATGATTTTTGACCGAAACATGCATTTCGAAAAGTTTCATAGAATCTAATTTTCAAATGATTTTTTGCATGGACTTCCATCATAACCTTCCCTCTTAACATATATAAATGATCCGAAAAAATATCGTATCATTTCATACAGTCCCCATTTAAATTTGATTTTTTTGACCAAAACCAGTGTATAATATACTATGATTTTTGACCGAAACTTGCATTTCTAAAAGTATCATAGAATCTAATTTTCTGATGATTTTTGACATGGACATCCATCATAACCTTCCCTCGTAAAATATATAAATGATATGTGAATTTTTATATCATATCGAACAGTCCCTGATTTAATTTGATTTTTGACCGAAACTAGTATAAACTAGTGTATAATGTATTATCATTTTTTGACTGAAACTTGCATTTCAATAAGTTTCATAGAATTTAGTTTTCAGATGATTTTTATGCATCGACTTCCATCACAACCTTACCTCTTAACATATATAAATTATCTGAAATGTCGCGTATTATTTGAAATAGTCCCCATTTAAATTTGATTTTTTTGACCGAAACTAGTGTATAATATACTATGATTTTTGACCGAAACATGCATTTCAAAAAGTTTCATAGAATCTAATTTTTAGATGATTTTTTTTGCATGGACTTCCATCATAACCTTCCCTCTTAACATATATAAATGATATGTTAAGTCTCGTATCATTAGTCCCTAATTAAATTTTATTTTTTTGACCGAAACTAGTGTAAAATATACTATGATTTTTGACCGAAACTTGCATTTCGAAACGTTTCATAGAATCCAATTTTTAGATGATTTTTTTGCATGAACTTCCATCATAACCTTCACTCTTATCATATATAAATGATATGTGAAGTCTCGTATCATTTTGAATAGTCCCTAATTAAATTTGATTTTTTTTGACCGAAACTAGTGTATATAATATACTATGATTTTTGAACGAAACTTGCATTTCAAAACGTTTCATAGAATTCAATTTTTAGATGATTTTTTTTGCATGGAATTCAATCATAACCTTCCCTCTTAACATATATAAATGATATTTTAAGTCTCGTGTCATTTCGAATAGTCCCCAATTAAATTTGATTTTTTTGACCGAAACTAGTGTATAATATACTATGATTTTTGACCGAAACTTGCATTTCGAAAAGTTTCATTGAATCTAATTTTCGTATGATTTTTTTGCATGGACATCCATCATAACCTTCCCTGGTAAAATATTAAAATGATATGTGAAGTTTCGTATCATTTCGAACAGTCCCCGATTTAATTTGATTTTTGACCGAAATTGTATAAACTAGTGTATAATATATTATGATTTTTTTTTACCGAAATTTGTATTTAGAAAAGTTTCATAGAATCTAGTTTTCAGGTGATTTTTTTTGTATGGACTTCCATCATAACCTTCCCTCTCAACATATATAAATGATCTGAAAAGTCTCGTATCATTTCAAATAGACCCCATTTAATTTTGATTTTTTTGACTGAAACTAGTGTATAATATACTATGATTTTTGACCGAAACATGCATTTCGAAAAGTTTCATAGAATCTAATTTTCAGATGATTTTTAGCATGGATTTCCATCATAACCTTCCCTCTTAACATAAATAAGTGATCCGACAAAATATCCTATCATTTCAAATAGTCCCCATTTAAATTTTATTTTTTTGACCAAAACTAGTGTATAATATACTATGATTTTTGACCGAAACTTGCATTTCTAAAAGTATCATAGAATCTAATTTTATGATGATTTTTGACATGGACATCCATCATAACCTTCCCTCGTAAAATATATAAATGATATGTGAATTTTTATATCATATCGAACAGTCCCTGATTTAATTGGATTTTTGACCGAAACTAGTATAAACTAGTGTATAATGTATTATCATTTTTTGACTGAAACTTGCATTTCAATAAGTTTCATAGAATTTAGTTTTCAGATGATTTTTTTGCATCGACTTCCATCATAACCTTATCTCTTAACATATATAAATTATCTGAAATGTCGCGTATCATTTGAAATAGTCCCCATTTAAATTTGATTTTTTTGACCGAAACTAGTGTATAATATACTATGATTTTTGACCGAAACTAGCATTTCAAAAAGTTTCATAGAATCTAATTTTTAGATGATTTTTTTTGCATGGACTTCCATCATAACCATCCCTCTTAACATATATAAATGATAAGTGAATTCTTGTATCATTTTGAATAGTCCCTAATTAATTTTAATTTTTTTGACCGAAACTAGTGTATAATATACTATGATTTTTGACCGAAACATGCTTTTCAAAACGTTTCATAGAATCTAATTTTTAGATGATTTTTTTGCATGGACTTCAATCATAACCTTCCCTCTTAACATATATAAATGATATTTTAAGTCTCGTGTCATTTCGAATAGTCCCCAATTAAATTTGATTTTTTTGACCGAAACTAGTGTATAATATACTATGATTTTTGACCGAAACTTGCATTTCGAAAAGTTTCATTGAATCTAATTTTCGTATGATTTTTTTGCATGGACATCCATCATAACCTTCCCTGGTAAAATATTAAAATGATATGTGATGTTTCGTATCATTTCGAACAGTCCCCGATTTAATTTGATTTTTGACCGAAACTAGTATAAACTAGTGTATAATATATTATGATTTTTTTTTACCGAAATTTGTATTTAGAAAAGTTTCATAGAATCTAGTTTTCAGGTGATTTTTTTTGTATGGACTTCCATCATAACCTTCCCTCTCAACATATATAAATGGTCTGAAAAGTCTCGTATCATTTCAAATAGTCCCCATTTAATTTTGATTTTTTTGACTGAAACTAGTGTATAATATACTATGATTTTTGACCGAAACATGCATTTCGAAAAGTTTCATAGAATCTAATTTTCAGATGATTTTTTGCATGGACTTCCATCATAACCTTCCCTCTTAACATAAATAAATGATCTGAAAAAATATCGTATCATTTCAAATAGTCCCCATTTAAATTTAATTTTTTTGACAAAAACTAGTGTATAATATACTATGATTTTTGACCGAAACTTGCATTTCTAAAAGTATCATAGAATCTAATTTTCTGATGATTTTTGACATGGACATCCATCATAACCTTCCCTCGTAAAATATATAAATGATATGTGAATTTTTATATCATATCGAACAGTCCCTGATTTAATTTGATTTTTGACCGAAACTAGTATAAACTAGTGTATAATATATTATCATTTTTTGACTGAAACTTGCATTTCAATAAGTTTCATAGAATTTAGTTTTCAGATGATTTTTTTGCATCGACTTCCATCATAACCTTATCTCTTAACATATATAAATTATCTGAAATGTCGCGTATCATTTGAAATAGTCCCCATCTAAATTTGATTTTTTTGACCGAAATTAGTGTATAATATACTATGATTTTTGACCGAAACTTGCATTTCAAAAAGTTTCATTGAATCTAATTTTCGTATGATTTTTTTGCATGGACATCCATCATAACCTTCCTTGGTAAAATATTAAAATGATATGTGAAGTTTCGTATCATTTCGAACAGTCCCCGATTTAATTTGATTTTTGACCGAAACTAGTATAAACTAGTGTATAATATATTATGATTTTTTATACCGAAACTTGTATTTAGAAAAGTTTCATAGAATCTAGTTTTCAGGTGATTTTTTTTGTATGGACTTCCATCATAACCTTCCCTCTCAACATATATAAATGATCTGAAAAGTCTCATATCATTTCAAATAGTCCCCATTTAATTTTGATTTTTTTTGACTGAAACTAGTGTATAATATACTATGATTTTTGACCGAAACATGCATTTCGAAAAGTTTCATAGAATCTAATTTTCAGATAATTTTTTTCATGGACTTCCATCATAACCTTCCCTCTTAACATATATAAATGATCCGAAAAAATATCGTATCATTTCAAATAGTCCCCATTTAAATTTGATTTTTTTGACCAAAACTAGTGTATAATATACTATGATTTTTGACCGAAAGTTGCATTTCTAAAAGTATCATAGAATCTAATTTTCTGATGATTTTTGACATGGACATCCATCATAACCTTCCCTCGTAAAATATATAAATGATATGTGAATTTTTATATCATATCGAACAGTCCCTGATTTAATTTGATTTTTGACCGAAACTAGTATAAACTAGTGTATAATGTATTATCATTTTTTGACTGAAACTTGCATTTCAATAAGTTTCATAGAATTTAGTTTTCAGATGTTTTTTATGCATCAACTTCCATCACAACCTTACCTCTTAACATATATAAATTATCTGAAATGTCGCGTATTATTTGAAATAGTCCCCATTTAAATTTGATTTTTTTGACCGAAACTAGTGTATAATATACTATGATTTTTAACCGAAACTTACATTTCAAAAAGATTCATAGAATCTAATTTTTAGATGATTTTTTTTGCATGGACTTCAATCATAACCTTCCCTCTTAACATATACAAATGATATGTGATGTCTCGTATCATTAGTCCCTAATTAAATTTTATTTTTTTGACCGAAACTACTGTATAATATACTATGAGTTTTTACCGAAACTTGCATTTCGAAACGTTTCATAGAATCCAATTTTTAGATGATTTTTTTGCATGAACTTCCATCATAACCTTCACTCTTATCATATATAAATGATATGTGAAGTCTCGTATCATTTTGAATAGTCCCTAATTAAATTTGATTTTTTTTTACCGAAACTAGTGTATAATATACTATGATTTTTGACCGAAACTTGCATTTCAAAACGTTTCATAGAATTTAATTTTTAGATGATTTTTTTTTGCATGGACTTCAATCATAACCTTCCCTCTTAACATATATAAATGATATTTTAAGTCTCGTATCATTTCGAATAGTCCCCAATTAAATTTGATTTTTTTGACCGAAACTAGTGTATAATATACTATGATTTTTGACCGAAACTTGCATTTCGAAAAGTTTCATTGAATCTAATTTTTGTATGATTTTTTTGCATGGACATCCATCATAACCTTCCCTGGTAAAATATTAAAATGATATGTGAAGTTTCGTATCATTTCGAACAGTCCCCGATTTAATTTGATTTTTGACCGAAACTAGTATAAACTAGTGTATAATATATTATGATTTTTTTTGAGAAACTTGCATTTAGTAAAGTTTCATAGAATCTAGTTTTCAGATGATTATTTTTTCATGGACTTCCATCATAACCTTCCCTCTCAATATATATAAATGATCTGAAAAGTCTCGTATCATTTCAAATAGTCCCCATTTATTTTTGATTTTTTTGACTGAAACTAGTGTATAATATACAATGACTTTTGACCGAAACTTGCATTTCGAAAAGTTTCAAAGAATCTAATTTTCAGATGATTTTTTTGCATGGACTTCCATCATAACCTTCCCTCTTAACATATATAAATGATCCAAAAAAGTATCGTATCTTTTCAAATAGTCCCCATTTAAATTTGTTTTTTTTTACTGAAATTAGTGTATAATATACTATGATTTTTGATCGAAACTTGCATTTCCAAAAGTTTCATAGAATCTAATTTTCAGATGATTTTTTTGCATGGAATTCTATCATAACCTTCCCTCTTAACATATATAAATGTTCTGAAAAAGTATCGTATCATTTCAAATAGTCTCCATTTAATTTTGATTTTTTTGATTGAAACTAGTGTATAATATTGTATGATTTTTGACCGAAACATGCATTTCGAAAAGTTTTATATAATCTAATTTTTAGATGATTTTTTTGCATGGACTTCCATCATAACCTTCCCTCTTAACATATATAAATGATCCGAAAAAGTATCGTATCATTTCGAATAGTCCCCAATTAAATTTTATTTTTTTGACCGAAATTAGTATATAATATACTATGATTTTTGACCGAAACTTGCATTTCGAAATGTTTCATAGAATCTAATTTTTAGATGATTTTTTTGCATGAACTTCCATCATAACCTTCCCTCGCAAAATATATAAATGATATGTGAACTTTCGTATCATTTCGAACAGTCCCCGAATTAATTTGATTTTTGACCGAAACTAGTATAAACTAATTTATAATATATTATGATTTTTTGACCGAAACTTGCATTTAGAAAATTTCATAGAATCTAGTTTTCAGATGATTATTTTGCATGGACTTCCATAATAACCTTCCCTTTTAACATATATAAATGATCTCAAAAGTCTTGTATCATTTCAAATAGGTCCCATATAAATTTGATTTTTTTGACCGAAACTAGTGTATAATATACTATGATTTTTGACTGAAACATGCACTTTTAAAAGTTTCATTGAATATAATTTTAAAATGATTTTTTTTGCATGGACTTCCATCATAACCTTCCCTCTTAACATATATGAATGATCTGAAAAGTCTCGTATCATTTCAAATAGTCCCCATTTAAATTTGATTTTTTTGACCGAAACTAGTGCATAATATACTATGATTTTTGACCGAAACTTGCATTTTGAAAAGTTTCATAGAATCTAATTTTCAGATGATTTTTTTGCATAGACTTCCATCATAACCTTCCCTCTTAACATTTATAAATGATCTGAAAAGTCTAGTATCATTTCAAATAGTACCCATTTAAAAATATGATTTTTTTGACCGAAATTAGTGTATAATATACTATGATTTTTGACCGAAACTTGCATTTCGAAAAGTTTCATAGAATCTAAGTTTTAGATGATTTTTTTGCATGAACTTACATCATAACCTTCCCTCTTAACATATATAAATGATATGTGAAGTCTCGTATCATTTCAAATAGTCCCCAATTAAATTATTTTTTTGACAGAAACTACTGTATAATATACTATGATTTTTGACCGAAAATTGCATTTCGAAAAGTTTCATATAATCTAATTTTCGAATGATTTTTTGCATGGACATCCATCATAACCTTCCCTCGTAAAATATATAAATGATATGTGAACTTTCGTATCATTTCAAACAGTCACCGAATTAATTTGATTTTTGACCGAAACTAGTATAAACTAGTGTATAATATATTATGATTTTTTGACCGAAACATGCATTTAGAAAATTTTCATAGAATCTAGTTTTCAGATGATTTTTTTGCATGGACTTCCATAATAACCTTCCCTCTTAACATATATAAATGATCTGAAAAGTGTCGTATCATTTCAAATAGTCCCCATCTAAATTTTATTTTATTGACCGAAACTAGTGTATATAATATACTATGATTTTTGTCCAAAACTTGCATTTTGAAAGGTTTCAAAGAATCTAATTTTCAAATGATTTTTTTGCATGGACTTCCATCATAACCTTCCCTCTTAACATATATAAATGATCTGTAAAGTCTCGTATCATTTCAAATAGTCCCCATTTAAATTTGATTTTTTTGACCGAAATTAGTGTATAATATACTATGATTTTTGACCGAAACTTGCATTTCGAAAAGTTTCATAGAATCTAAGTTTTAGATGATTTGTTTGCATGAACTTCGATCATAACCTTCCCTCTTAACATATATAAATGATATGTGAAGTTTCGTATCATTTCAAATAGTCCCCAATTTAATTATTGTTCGACCGAAACTAGTGTATAATATACTATGATTTTTGACCGAAAATTGCATTTCGAAAAGTTTAACATAATCTAGTATTCGGATGATTTTTTTCATGGACATCCATCATAACCTTCCCTCGTAAAATATATAAATGATATGTGAACATTCGTATCATTTCGAACAGTCCCCGAATTAATTTGATTTTTGACCGAAACTAGTATAAACTAATGTATAATATATTATGATTTTTTGATCGGAACTTGCATTTAGAAAAGTTTCATAGAATCTAGTTTTCAGATGATTTTTTGCATGGACTTCCATCATAACCTTCCCTCTTAACATATATAAATGATCTGAAAAGTGTCGTATCATTTCAAATAGTCCCCATTTAAATTTGATTTTTTTGACCGAAACTAGTGTATAATATACTATGATTTTTGAAAAAAACATGCATTTTGAAAAGTTTAAAAGAATCTAATTTTTAGATGATTTTTTTGCATGGACTTCCATCATAACCTTCCCTCTTAACATATATAAATGATCTGAAAAGTCTTGTATCATTTCAAGTAGTCCCCATTTAAATTTGATATTTTGACCGGAATTAGTGTATAATATACTATGATTTTTGACCGAAACTTGCATTTCGAAAAGTTTCATAGAATCTAATTTTTAGATGATTTTTTTGCATGAACTTCCATCATAACCTTCCCTCTTAACATATATAAATGATATGTGAAGTCTCGTATCATTTCAAATAGTCCCCAATTAAATTATTTTTTTAAACGAAACTACTGTATAATATACTATGATTTTTGACCGAAAATTGCATTTCGAAAAGTTCATATAATCTAATTTTCGGATGATTTTTTGCATGGACATCCATCATAACCTTCCCTCGTAAAATATATAAATGATATGTGAACTTTCGTATCATTTCGAACAGTCCCCGAATTAATTTGATTTTAGACCGAAACTAGTATAAATTAGTGTATAATATATTATTATTTTTTGACCGAAACATGCATTTAGAAAATTTTCAAAGAATCTAGTTTTCAGACGATTTTTTTGCATGGACTTCCATCATAACCTTCCCTCTTAACATATATAAATGATCTGAAAAGTGTCGTATCATTTCAAATAGTCCCCATTTAAATTTTATTTTTTTGACCGAAACTATTGTATATAATATACTATGATTTTTGTCCAAAACTTGCATTTCGAAAGGTTTCAAAGAATCTAATTTTCAAATGATTTTTTTGCATGGACTTCCATCATAACCTTCCCTCTTAACATATATAAATGATCTGTAAAGTCTCGTATCATTTCAAATAGTCCCCATTTAAATTTGATTTTTTTGACCGAAATTAGTGTATAATATACTATGATTTTTGACCGAAACTTGCATTTCGAAAAGTTTAATAGAATCTAAGTTTTAGATGATTTATTTGCATGTACTTCCATAATAACCTTCCCTCTTAACATATATAAATGATATGTGAAGTCTCGTATCATTTCAAATAGTCCCTAATTTAATTATTTTTCGACCGAAACTAGTGTATAATATACTATGATTTTTGACCGAAAATTGCATTTCGAAAAGTTTAATATAATCTAGTTTTCGGATAATTTTTTGCATGGACATCCATCATAACCTTCCCTCGTAAAATATATAAATGATATGTGAACTTTCCTATCATTTCGAACAGTCCCCGAATTAATTTGATTTTAGACCGAAACTAGTATAAACTAATGTATAATATATTATGATTTTTTGACCGAAACTTGCATTTAGAAAAGTTTCATAGAATCTAGTTTTCAGATGATTTTTTGCATGGACTTCCATCATAACCTTCCCTCTTAACATATATAAATGATCTGAAAAGTGTCGTATCATTTCAAATAGTCCCCATTTAAATTTGAATTTTTTGACCGAAACTAGTGTATAATATACTATGATTTTTGACCGAAAACTGCATTTCGAAAAGTTTAATATAATCTAGTTTTCGGATGATTTTTTGCATGGACATCCATCATAACCTTCCCTCGTAAAATATATAAATGATATGTGAACATTCCTATCATTTCGAACAGTCCCCGAATTAATTTGATTTTTGACCGAAACTAGTATAAACTAATGTATAATATATTATGATTTTTTGACCGAAACTTGCATTTTGAAAAGTTTCATTGAATATAATTTTCAGATGATTTTTTGCATGGACTTCCATCATAACCTTCCCTCTTAACATATATAAATGATCTGAAAAGTGTCGTATCATTTCAAATAGTCCCCATTTAAATTTGATTTTTTTGACCGAAACTAGTGTAATATATACTATGATTTTTGAAAAAAACATGCATTTTGAAAAGTTTAAAAGAATCTAATTTTTAGATGATTTTTTTGCATGGACTTCCATCATAACCTTCCCTCTTAACATATATAAATGATCTGAAAAGTCTTGTATCATTTCAAGTAGTCCCCATTTAAATTTGATATTTTCACCGGAATTAGTGTATAATATACTATGATTTTTGACCGAAACTTGCATTTCGAAAAGTTTTATAGAATCTAATTTTTAGATGATTTTTTTGCATGAACTTCCATCATAACCTTCCCTCTTAACATATATAAATGATATGTGAAGTCTCGTATCATTTCAAATAGTCCCCAATTAAATTATTTTTTTAAACGAAACTACTGTATAATATACTATGATTTTTGACCGAAAATTGCATTTCGAAAAGTTTCATATAATCTAATTTTCGGATGATTTTTTGTATGGACATCCATCATAACCTTCCCTCGTAAAATATATAAATGATATGTGAACTTTCGTATCATTTCGAACAGTCTCCGAATTAATTTGATTTTAGACCGAAACTAGTATAAACTAGTGTATAATATATTATGATTTTTTGACCGAAACATGCATTTAGAAAATTTTCAAAGAATCTAGTTTTCAGACGATTTTTTTGCATGGACTTCCATCATAACCTTCCCTCTTAACATATATAAATGATCTGAAAAGTGTCGTATCATTTCAAATAGTCCCCATTTAAATTTTATTTTTTTGACCGAAACTATTGTATATAATATACTATGATTTTTGTCCAAAACTTGCATTTCGAAAGGTTTCAAAGAATCTAATTTTCAAATGATTTTTTTGCATGGACTTCCATCATAACCTTCCCTCATAACATATATAAATGATCTGTAAAGTCTCGTATCATTTCAAATAGTCCCCATTTAAATTTGATTTTTTTGACCGAAATTAGTGTATAATATACTATGATTTTTGACCGAAACTTGCATTTCGAAAAGTTTAATAGAATCTAAGTATTAGATGATTTATTTGCATGTACTTCCATAATAACCTTCCCTCTTAACATATATAAATGATATGTGAAGTCTCGTATCATTTCAAATAGTCCCCAATTTAATTATTTTTCGCCGAAACTAGTGTATAATATACTATGATTTTTGACCGAAAATTGCATTTCGAAAAGTTTAATATAATCTAGTTTTCGGATAATTTTTTGCATGGACATCCATCATAACCTTCCCTCGTAAAATATATAAATGATATGTGAACATTCCTATCATTTCGAACAGTCCCCAAATTAATTTGATTTTTGACCGAAACTAGTATAAACTAATGTATAATATATTATGATTTTTTGATCGAAACTTGCATTTAGAAAAGTTTCATAGAATCTAGTTTTCAGATGATTTTTTGCATGGACTTCCATCATAACCTTCCCTCTTAACATATATAAATGATCTGAAAAGTGTCATATCATTTCAAATAGTCCCCATTTAAATTTGAATTTTTTGACCGAAACTAGTGTATAATATACTATGATTTTTGACCGAAAATTGCATTTCAAAAAGTTTAATATAATCTAGTTTTCGGATAATTTTTTGCATGGACATCCATCATAACCTTCCCTCGTAAAATATATAAATGATATGTGAACATTCCTATCATTTCGAACAGTCCCCGAATTAATTTGATTTTTGACCGAAACTAATATAAACTAGTGTATGATATATTATGATTTTTTGACCGAAACTTGCATTTTGAAAAGTTTCATTGAATATAATTTTCAGATGATTTTTTGCATGGACTTCCATCATAACCTTCCCTCTTAACATATATGAATGATCTGAAAAGTCTCGTATCATTTCAAATAGTCCCCATTTAAATTTGAATTTTTTGACCGAAACTAGTGTATAATATACTATGATTTTTGACCGAAACATGCATTTCGAAAAGTTTCAAAGAATCTAATTTTCAGATGATTTTTTGGCGTAGACTTCCATCATAACCTTCCCTCTTAACATATATAAATGATCTGAAAATTCTCGTATCTTTTCAAATAGTCCCCATTTAAATTTGACTTTTTTGAGCGAAATTAGTGTATAATATACTATGATTTTTGACTGAAACTTGCATTTCGAAAAGTTTAATAGAATCTAATTTTTAGATGATTTATTTGCATGTACTTCCATAATAACCTTCCCTCTTAACATATATAAATGATATGTGAAGTCTCGTATCATTTCAAATAGTCCCCAATTTGATTATTTTTCGACCGAAACTAGTGTATAATATACTATGATTTTTGACCGAAAATTGCATTTCGAAAAGTTTAATATAATCTAGTTTTCGGATAATTTTTCGCATGGACATCCATCATAACCTTCCCTCGTAAAATATATAAATGATATGTAAACTTTCGAATCATTTCGAACAGTCCCCGAATTAATTGTATTTTTGAGCGAATCTAGTATAAACTAGTGTATAATATACTATGATTTTTGACCGAAACTTGCATTTTTAAAAGTTTCAAAGAATCCAATTTTCAGATAATTTTTTTGCATGGACTTCCTTCATAACCTTCCCTCTTAACATATATAAATGATCTGAAAAGTCTCGTATCATTTCAAATAGTCCCCTTTTAAATATGATTTTTTTGACCGAAATTAGTGTATAATATACTATGATATTTGACTGAAACTTGCATTTCGAAAAGTTTCATAGAATCTAATTTTTAGATGATTTTTTTGCATGAACTACCATCATAACCTTCCCTCTTAACATATATAAATGATATGTGAAGTCTCGTATCATTTCAAATAGTCCCCAATTAAATTATTTTTTCGACCGAAACTAGTGTATAATATACTATGATTTTTGACCGAAAACTGCATTTCGAAAATTTGAAATAATCTTATTTTCAGATGATTTTTTGCATGGACATCCATCATAACCTTCCCTCATAAAATATATAAATGATATGTGAACTTTCATATCATTTCGAACAGTCCCCGAATTAATTTGATTTTTGACCGAAACTAGTATAAACTAGTGTATAATATATTATGATTTTTTGACCGAAACTTGCATTTACAAAAGTTTCATAGAATCTAGTTTTCAGGTGATTTTTTTGCATGGACTTCCATCATAACCTTCCCTCTTAACATATATAAATGATATGAAAAGCGTCGTATCATTTCAAAAATAGTCCCCATTTAAATTTGATTTTTTTCACCGAAACTAGTGTGTATAATATACTATGATTTTTGACCAAAACATGCATTTTGAAAAGTTTCAAAGAATCTAATTTTCAGATGATTTTTTTTTGCATGGACTTATATCAAAACCTTCCCTCTTAACATATATAAATGATCTGAAAAGTCTCGTATCATTTCAAATAGTCCCCATTTAAATTTTATTTTTTGACCGAAATTAGTGTATAATATATTATAATTTTTGACCGAAACTTGCATTTCGAAATGTTTCATAGAATCTAATTTTTAGATGATTTTTTTGCATGAACTTCCATCATGACCTTCCCTCTTAACATATATAAATGATATGTGAAGTCTCTTATCATTTCAAATAGTCCCCAATTAAATTATTTTTTTGACCGAAACTAGTGTATAATATACTATGATTTTTGACTGAAAATTGCATTTCAAAAAGTTTCATATAATCTAATTTTCGGATGATTTTTTGCATGGACATCCATCATAACCTTCCCTCATAAAATATATAAATGATATGTGAACCTTCGTATCATTTCGAATAGTCCCCGAATTAATTTGATTTTTGACCTAAACTAGTATAAACTAGTGTATAATATATTATGATTTTTTGACCGAAACTTGCATTTAGAAAATTTCATAAAATCTAGTTTTCAGATGATTTTTTTGCATGGACTTGCATCATAACCTTCCCTTTTAATATATATAAATGATCTCAAAAGTCTTGTATGATTTCAAATAGTCCCCATATAAATTTGATTTTTTTGACCGAAACTAGTGTATAATATACTATTATTTTTTACCGAAACTTGCATTTTGAAAAGTTTCATTGAATATAATTTTCAGATGATTTTTTGCATGGACTTCCATCATAACCTTCCCTCTTAACATATATGAATGATCTGAAAAGTCTCGTATCATTTCAAATAGTCCCCATTTAAATTTGAATTTTTTGACCGAAACTAGTGTATAATATACTATGATTTTTGACCGAAACTTGCATTTCGAAAAGTTTCAAATAATCTAATTTTCAGATGATTTTTTGGCATGGACTTCCATCATAACCTTCCCTCTTAACATATATAAATGATCTGAAAATTCTCGTATCTTTTCAAATAGTCCCCATTTAAATTTGATTTTTTTGACCGAAATTAGTGTATAATATACTATGATTTTTGACCGAAACTTGCATTTCGAAAAGTTTAATAGAATCTAATTTTTAGATGATTTATTTGCATGTACTTCCATAATAACCTTCCCTCTTAACATATATAAATGATATGTGAAGTCTCGTATCATTTCAAATAGTCCCCAATTTGATTATTTTTCGACCGAAACTAGTGTATAATATACTATGATTTTTGACCGAAAATTGCATTTCGAAAAGTTTAATATAATCTAGTTTTCGGATAATTTTTCGCATGGACATCCATCATAACCTTCCCTCGTAAAATATATAAATGATATGTAAACTTTCGAATCATTTCGAACAGTCCCCGAATTAATTGTATTTTTGAGCGAATCTAGTATAAACTAGTGTATAATATACTATGATTTTTGACCGAAACTTGCATTTTTAAAAGTTTCAAAGAATCCAATTTTCAGATAATTTTTTTGCATGGACTTCCTTCATAACCTTCCCTCTTAACATATATAAATGATCTGAAAAGTCTCGTATCATTTCAAATAGTCCCCTTTTAAATATGATTTTTTTGACCGAAATTAGTGTATAATATACTATGATATTTGACTGAAACTTGCATTTCGAAAAGTTTCATAGAATCTAATTTTTAGATGATTTTTTTGCATGAACTACCATCATAACCTTCCCTCTTAACATATATAAATGATATGTGAAGTCTCGTATCATTTCAAATAGTCCCCAATTAAATTATTTTTTCGACCGAAACTAGTGTATAATATACTATGATTTTTGACCGAAAACTGCATTTCGAAAATTTGAAATAATCTTATTTTCAGATGATTTTTTGCATGGACATCCATCATAACCTTCCCTCATAAAATATATAAATGATATGTGAACTTTCATATCATTTCGAACAGTCCCCGAATTAATTTGATTTTTGACCGAAACTAGTATAAACTAGTGTATAATATATTATGATTTTTTGACCGAAACTTGCATTTACAAAAGTTTCATAGAATCTAGTTTTCAGGTGATTTTTTTGCATGGACTTCCATCATAACCTTCCCTCTTAACATATATAAATGATATGAAAAGCGTCGTATCATTTCAAAAATAGTCCCCATTTAAATTTGATTTTTTTCACCGAAACTAGTGTGTATAATATACTATGATTTTTGACCAAAACATGCATTTTGAAAAGTTTCAAAGAATCTAATTTTCAGATGATTTTTTTTTGCATGGACTTATATCAAAACCTTCCCTCTTAACATATATAAATGATCTGAAAAGTCTCGTATCATTTCAAATAGTCCCCATTTAAATTTTATTTTTTGACCGAAATTAGTGTATAATATATTATAATTTTTGACCGAAACTTGCATTTCGAAATGTTTCATAGAATCTAATTTTTAGATGATTTTTTTGCATGAACTTCCATCATGACCTTCCCTCTTAACATATATAAATGATATGTGAAGTCTCTTATCATTTCAAATAGTCCCCAATTAAATTATTTTTTTGACCGAAACTAGTGTATAATATACTATGATTTTTGACTGAAAATTGCATTTCAAAAAGTTTCATATAATCTAATTTTCGGATGATTTTTTGCATGGACATCCATCATAACCTTCCCTCATAAAATATATAAATGATATGTGAACCTTCGTATCATTTCGAATAGTCCCCGAATTAATTTGATTTTTGACCTAAACTAGTATAAACTAGTGTATAATATATTATGATTTTTTGACCGAAACTTGCATTTAGAAAATTTCATAAAATCTAGTTTTCAGATGATTTTTTTGCATGGACTTGCATCATAACCTTCCCTTTTAATATATATAAATGATCTCAAAAGTCTTGTATGATTTCAAATAGTCCCCATATAAATTTGATTTTTTTGACCGAAACTAGTGTATAATATACTATTATTTTTTACCGAAACTTGCATTTTGAAAAGTTTCATTGAATATAATTTTCAGATGATTTTTTGCATGGACTTCCATCATAACCTTCCCTCTTAACATATATGAATGATCTGAAAAGTCTCGTATCATTTCAAATAGTCCCCATTTAAATTTGAATTTTTTGACCGAAACTAGTGTATAATATACTATGATTTTTGACCGAAACTTGCATTTCGAAAAGTTTCAAATAATCTAATTTTCAGATGATTTTTTGGCATGGACTTCCATCATAACCTTCCCTCTTAACATATATAAATGATCTGAAAATTCTCGTATCTTTTCAAATAGTCCCCATTTAAATTTGATTTTTTTGACCGAAATTAGTGTATAATTTACTATGATTTTTGACCGAAACTTGCATTTCGAAAAGTTTAATAGAATCTAATTTTTAGATGATTTATTTGCATGTACTTCCATAATAACCTTCCCTCTTAACATATATAAATGATATGTGAAGTCTCGTATCATTTCAAATAGTCCCCAATTTAATTATTTTTCGATCGAAACTAATGTATAATATACTATGATTTATGACCGAAAATTGCATTTCGAAAAGTTTAATATAATCTAGTTTTCGGATAATTTTTTGCATGGACATCCATCATAACCTTCCCTCGTAAAATATATAAATGATATGTGAACATTCCTATCATTTCGAACAGTCCCCGAATTAATTTGATTTTTGACCGAAACTAGTATAAACTAATGTATAATATATTATGATTTTTTGACCGAAACATCCATTTACAAAAGTCTCGTAACATATATAAATGATCTGAAAAGTCTCGTATCATTTCAAATAGTCCCCATTTAAATTTTATTTTCTTACCGAAATTAGTGTATAATATACTATGATATTTGACCGAAACTTGCATTTCGAAAAGTTTTATAGAATCTAATTTTTAGATGATTTTTTTGCATGAACTACCATCATAACCTTCCCTCTTAACATATATAAATGATATGTGAAGTCTCGTATCATTTCAAATAGTCCCCAATTAAATTATTTGTTCGAGCGAAACTAGTGTATAATATACTATGATTTTTGACCGAAAATTGCATTTCGAAAATTTAATATAATCTAGTTTTCGGATAATTTTTTGCATGGACATCCATCATAACCTTCCCTCGTAAAATATATAAATGATATGTGAACTTTCATATCATTTCGAACAGTCCCCGAATTAATTTGATTTTTGACCGAAACTAGTATAAACTAGTGTATAATATATTATGATTTTTTGACCGAAACATCCATTTACAAAAGTTTAATAGAATCTAGTTTTCCGATGATTTTTTTGCTTGGACTTCCATCATAACCTTCCCTCTTAACATATATAAATGATCTGAAAAGCGTCGTATCATTTCAAATACTCCCCAATTAAATTATTTTTTTGACCGAAACTAGAGTATAATATACTATGATTTTTTGACCGAAAATTGCATTTCGAAAAGTTTCATATAATATAATTTTAGGATGATTTTTTGCATGGACATCCATCATAAGCTTCCCTTGTAAAATATATAAAAGATATTTGAACTTTCGTATCAATTCGAACAGTCCCCGAATTAATTTGATTTTTTACCGAATCTAGTATAAACTAGTGTAAAATATACTATGATTTTTTACCGAAACTTGCATTTTGAAAAGTTTCAAAGAATCTAATTTTTAGATGATTTTTTTGCATGGACTTCCATCATAACCTTCCCTCTTAACATATATAAATGATCTGAAAAGTCTCGTATCATTTCAAATAGTCCCCATTTAAATTTGATTTTTTTGACCGAAATTAGTGTATATTATACTATGATTTTTGACCGAAACATGCATTTCGAAAAGTTTCATAGAATCTAATTTTTAGATGATCTTTTTGCATGAACTTCCATCATAACCTTCCCTCTTAACTTATATAAATGATATGTGAAGTCTAGTATCATTTCAAGTAGTCCCCAATTAAATTATTTTTTTGACCGAAACTAATGTATAATATACTATGATTTTTTAACGAAAATTGCATTTCGAAAAGTTTCATATAATCTAATTTTCGGATGATTTTTTGCATGGACATCCATCATAACCTTCCCTCGTAAAATATATAAATGATATGTGAACTTTCGTATCATTTCGAACAGTCCCCGAATTAATTTTATTTTTGACCAAATCTAGTATAAACAAGTGTATAATATATTATGATTTTTTGACCGAAACTTGCATTTAGAAAATTTCATAGAATCTAGTTTTCAGATGATTTTTTTGCATGGACTTCCATCATAACCTTCCCTCTTAACATATATAAATGATCTGAAAAGTCTGGTATCATTTCAAATAGTCCCCATTTAAATTTTATTTTTTTGACCGAAAATAGTGGATAATATACTATGATTTTTGACCGAAACTTTCATTTTGAAAAGTTTCAAAGAATCTAATTTTTAGATGATTTTTTTGCATGGACTTCCATCATAACCTTCCCTCTTAACATATATAAATGATCTGAAAAGTCTCGTATCATTTCAAATAGTCCCCATTTTAATTTGATTTTTGTGACCGAAATTAGTGTATAATATATTATGATTTATGACCGAATCTTGCATTTCTAAAAGTTTCATAGAATCTAATTTTTAGATGATTTTTTTGCATGAAATTCCATCATAACCTTCCCTCTTAACATATATAAATGATATATGAAGTATCTTATCATTTCAAATAGTCCCCAATTAAATTAGTTTTTCCACCGAAACTAGTGTATAATATACTAAGATTTTTGACCGAAAATTGCATTTCGATAAGTTTCATATAATCTAATTTTCGGATTATTTTTTGTATGGACATCCATCATAACCTTCCCTAGTAAAATATATAAATGATATGTGTACTTTCGTATCATTTCGAACAGTCCCAGAATTAATTTGATTTTTGACCGAAACTAGTATAAACTAGTGTATAATATATTATGATTTTTTGCCTGAAACTTGCATTTAGAAAAGTTTCATAGAATCTAGTTTTCAGATGATTTTTTTGCATGAACTTCCATCATAACCTTCCCGCTTAACATATATAAATGATCTGAAAAGTGTCGTATCATTTCAAATAGTCCCCATTTAAATTTGATGTTTTTGGCCAAAACTAGTGTATAATATATTATGATTTTTTACCAAAACTTGCATTTTGAAAAGTTTCATAGAATCTAATTTTCAATTGATTTTTTGCATGGACTTCCATCAAAACCTTCCTTCTTAAAATATATAAATGATCTGAAAAGTCTCGTATCATTTCAAATAGTCCCCATTTAAATTTTATTTTTTGACCGAAATTAGTGTATAATATACTATGATATTTTACCGAAACTTGCATTTCGAAATGTTTCATAGAATCTAATTTTTAGATGATTTTTTTGCATGAACTTCCATCATAACCTTCCCTCGTATCATTTCAAATAGTCCCCAATTAAATTATTTTTTTGACCGAAACTAGTCTATAATATACTATAATTTTTTACCAAAAATTGCATTTCGAAAAGTTTCATATAATCTAATTTTCGGATGATTTTTTGCATGGACATCCATCATAACCTTCCCTCGTAAAATATATAAATGATATGTGAACTTTCGTATCATTTGGAACAGTCCCCGAATTAATTTGATTTTTGACCAAATCTAGTATAAACTAGTGTATAATATATTATGATTTTTTAACCGAAACTTGCATTTAGAAAATTTCATAGAATCTAGTTTACAGATGATTTTTTTGCATGGACTTCCATCATAACCTTCCCTTTTAACATAAATAAATGATCTGAAAAGTCTCGTATCATTTCAAATAGTCCCCATATAAATTTTATTTTTTTGACCGAAACTAGTGTATAATATACTATGATTTTTGACCGAAACATGCATTTTGAAAAGTTTCATTGAATATAATTTTCAGATGATTTTTTTGCATAAACTTCCATCATAACCTTCCCTCTTAACATATATAAATGATCTGAAAAGTCTGGTATCATTTCAAATAGTCCCCATTTAAATTTGATTTTTTAGACCGAAACTAGTGTATAATATACTATGATTTTTGACCGAAACTTTCATTTTGAAAAGTTTCAAAGAATCTAATTTTTAGATGATTTTTTTGCATGGACTTCCATCATAACCTTCCCTCTTAACATATATAAATGATCTGAAAAGTCTCGTATCATTTCAAATAGTCCCCATTTTAATTTGATTTTTGTGACCGAAATTAGTGTATAATATATTATGATTTATGACCGAATCTTGCATTTCTAAAAGTTTCATAGAATCTAATTTTTAGATGATTTTTTTGCATGAAATTCCATCATAACCTTCCCTCTTAACATATATAAATGATATATGAAGTATCTTATCATTTCAAATAGTCCCCAATTAAATTAGTTTTTCCACCGAAACTAGTGTATAATATACTAAGATTTTTGACCGAAAATTGCATTTCGAAAAGTTTCATATAATCTAATTTTCGGATTATTTTTTGTATGGACATCCATCATAACCTTCCCTAGTAAAATATATAAATGATATGTGTACTTTCGTATCATTTCGAACAGTCCCAGAATTAATTTGATTTTTGACCGAAACTAGTATAAACTAGTGTATAATATATTATGATTTTTTGCCTGAAACTTGCATTTAGAAAAGATTCATAGAATCTAGTTTTCAGATGATTTTTTTGCATGAACTTCCATCATAACCTTCCCGCTTAACATATATAAATGATCTGAAAAGTGTCGTATCATTTCAAATAGTCCCCATTTAAATTTGATGTTTTTGACCAAAACTAGTGTATAATATATTATGATTTTTTACCAAAACTTGCATTTTGAAAAGTTTCATAGAATCTAATTTTCAATTGATTTTTTGCATGGACTTCCATCAAAACCTTCCTTCTTAAAATATATAAATGATCTGAAAAGTCTCGTATCATTTCAAATAGTCCCCATTTAAATTTTATTTTTTGACCGAAATTAGTGTATAATATACTATGATATTTTACCGAAACTTGCATTTCGAAATGTTTCATAGAATCTAATTTTTAGATGATTTTTTTGCATGAACTTCCATCATAACCTTCCCTCGTATCATTTCAAATAGTCCCCAATTAAATTATTTTTTTGACCGAAACTAGTCTATAATATACTATAATTTTTTACCAAAAATTACATTTCGAAAAGTTTCATATAATCTAATTTTCGGATGATTTTTTGCATGGACATCCATCATAACCTTCCCTCGTAAAATATATAAATGATATGTGAACTTTCGTATCATTTGGAACAGTCCCCGAATTAATTTGATTTTTGACCAAATCTAGTATAAACTAGTGTATAATATATTATGATTTTTTAACCGAAACTTGCATTTAGAAAATTTCATAGAATCTAGTTTACAGATGATTTTTTTGCATGGACTTCCATCATAACCTTCCCTTTTAACATAAATAAATGATCTGAAAAGTCTCGTATCATTTCAAATAGTCCCCATATAAATTTTATTTTTTTGACCGAAACTAGTGTATAATATACTATGATTTTTGACCGAAACATGCATTTTGAAAAGTTTCATTGAATATAATTTTCAGATGATTTTTTTGCATAAACTTCCATCATAACCTTCCCTCTTAACATATATAAATGATCTGAAAAGTCTGGTATCATTTCAAATAGTCCCCATTTAAATTTGATTTTTTAGACCGAAACTAGTGTATAATATACTATGATTTTTGACCGAAACTTTCATTTTGAAAAGTTTCAAAGAATCTAATTTTTAGATGATTTTTTTGCATGGACTTCCATCATAACCTTCCCTCTTAACATATATAAATGATCTGAAAAGTCTCGTATCATTTCAAATAGTCCCCATTTTAATTTGATTTTTGTGACCGAAATTAGTGTATAATATATTATGATTTATGACCGAATCTTGCATTTCTAAAAGTTTCATAGAATCTAATTTTTAGATGATTTTTTTGCATGAAATTCCATCATAACCTTCCCTCTTAACATATATAAATGATATATGAAGTATCTTATCATTTCAAATAGTCCCCAATTAAATTAGTTTTTCCACCGAAACTAGTGTATAATATACTAAGATTTTTGACCGAAAATTGCATTTCGAAAAGTTTCATATAATCTAATTTTCGGATTATTTTTTGTATGGACATCCATCATAACCTTCCCTAGTAAAATATATAAATGATATGTGTACTTTCGTATCATTTCGAACAGTCCCAGAATTAATTTGATTTTTGACCGAAACTAGTATAAACTAGTGTATAATATATTATGATTTTTTGCCCGAAACTTGCATTTAGAAAAGTTTCATAGAATCTAGTTTTCAGATGATTTTTTTGCATGAACTTCCATCATAACCTTCCCGCTTAACATATATAAATGATCTGAAAAGTGTCGTATCATTTCAAATAGTCCCCATTTAAATTTGATGTTTTTGGCCAAAACTAGTGTATAATATATTATGATTTTTTACCAAAACTTGCATTTTGAAAAGTTTCATAGAATCTAATTTTCAATTGATTTTTTGCATGGACTTCCATCAAAACCTTCCTTCTTAAAATATATAAATGATCTGAAAAGTCTCGTATCATTTCAAATAGTCCCCATTTAAATTTTATTTTTTGACCGAAATTAGTGTATAATATACTATGATATTTTACCGAAACTTGCATTTCGAAATGTTTCATAGAATCTAATTTTTAGATGATTTTTTTGCATGAACTTCCATCATAACCTTCCCTCGTATCATTTCAAATAGTCCCCAATTAAATTATTTTTTTGACCGAAACTAGTCTATAATATACTATAATTTTTTACCAAAAATTTCATTTCGAAAAGTTTCATATAATCTAATTTTCGGATGATTTTTTGCATGGACATCCATCATAACCTTCCCTCGTAAAATATATAAATGATATGTGAACTTTCGTATCATTTGGAACAGTCCCCGAATTAATTTGATTTTTGACCAAATCTAGTATAAACTAGTGTATAATATATTATGATTTTTTAACCGAAACTTGCATTTAGAAAATTTCATAGAATCTATTTTACAGATGATTTTTTTGCATGGACTTCCATCATAACCTTCCCTTTTAACATAAATAAATGATCTGAAAAGTCTCGTATCATTTCAAATAATCCCCATATAAATTTTATTTTTTTGACCGAAACTAGTGTATAATATACTATGATTTTTGACCGAAACATGCATTTTGAAAAGTTTCATTGAATATAATTTTCAGATGATTTTTTTGCATAAACTTCCATCATAACCTTCCCTCTTAACATATATAAATGATCTGAAAAGTCTGGTATCATTTCAAATAGTCCCCATTTAAATTTGATTTTTTACACCGAAACTAGTGTATAATATACTATGATTTTTGACCGAAACTTTCATTTTGAAAAGTTTCAAAGAATCTAATTTTTAGATGATTTTTTTGCATGGACTTCCATCATAACCTTCCCTCTTAACATATATAAATGATCTGAAAAGTCTCGTATCATTTCAAATAGTCCCCATTTTAATTTGATTTTTGTGACCGAAATTAGTGTATAATATATTATGATTTATGACCGAATCTTGCATTTCTAAAAGTTTCATAGAATCTAATTTTTAGATGATTTTTTTGCATGAAATTCCATCATAACCTTCCCTCTTAACATATATAAATGATATATGAAGTATCTTATCATTTCAAATAGTCCCCAATTAAATTAGTTTTTCCACCGAAACTAGTGTATAATATACTAAGATTTTTGACCGAAAATTGCATTTCGAAAAGTTTCATATAATCTAATTTTCGGATTATTTTTTGTATGGACATCCATCATAACCTTCCCTAGTAAAATATATAAATGATATGTGTACTTTTGTATCATTTCGAACAGTCCCAGAATTAATTTGATTTTTGACCGAAACTAGTATAAACTAGTGTATAATATATTATGATTTTTTGCCTGAAACTTGCATTTAGAAAAGATTCATAGAATCTAGTTTTCAGATGATTTTTTTGCATGAACTTCCATCATAACCTTCCCGCTTAACATATATAAATGATCTGAAAAGTGTCGTATCATTTCAAATAGTCCCCATTTAAATTTGATGTTTTTGACCAAAACTAGTGTATAATATATTATGATTTTTTACCAAAACTTGCATTTTGAAAAGTTTCATAGAATCTAATTTTCAATTGATTTTTTGCATGGACTTCCATCAAAACCTTCCTTCTTAAAATATATAAATGATCTGAAAAGTCTCGTATCATTTCAAATAGTCCCCATTTAAATTTTATTTTTTGACCGAAATTAGTGTATAATATACTATGATATTTTACCGAAACTTGCATTTCGAAATGTTTCATAGAATCTAATTTTTAGATGATTTTTTTGCATGAACTTCCATCATAACCTTCCCTCGTATCATTTCAAATAGTCCCCAATTAAATTATTTTTTTGACCGAAACTAGTCTATAATATACTATAATTTTTTTACCAAAAATTGCATTTCGAAAAGTTTCATATAATCTAATTTTCGGATGATTTTTTGCATGGACATCCATCATAACCTTCCCTCGTAAAATATATAAATGATATGTGAACTTTCGTATCATTTGGAACAGTCCCCGAATTAATTTGTTTTTGACCAAATCTAGTATAAACTAGTGTATAATATATTATGATTTTTTAACCGAAACTTGCATTTAGAAAATTTCATAGAATCTAGTTTACAGATGATTTTTTTGCATGGACTTCCATCATAACCTTCCCTTTTAACATAAATAAATGATCTGAAAAGTCTCGTATCATTTCAAATAGTCCCCATATAAATTTTATTTTTTTGACCGAAACTAGTGTATAATATACTATGATTTTTGACCGAAACATGCATTTTGAAAAGTTTCATTGAATATAATTTTCAGATGATTTTTTTGCATAAACTTCCATCATAACCTTCCCTCTTAACATATATAAATGATCTGAAAAGTCTGGTATCATTTCAAATCGTCCCCATTTAAATTTGATTTTTTAGACCGAAACTAGTGTATAATATACTATGATTTTTGACCGAAACTTTCATTTTGAAAAGTTTCAAAGAATCTAATTTTTAGATGATTTTTTTGCATGGACTTCCATCATAACCTTCCCTCTTAACATATATAAATGATCTGAAAAGTCTCGTATCATTTCAAATAGTCCCCATTTTAATTTGATTTTTGTGACCGAAATTACTGTATAATATATTATGATTTATGACCGAATTTGCATTTCTAAAAGTTTCATAGAATCTAATTTTTAGATGATTTTTTTGCATGAAATTCCATCATAACCTTCCCTCTTAACATATATAAATGATATATGAAGTATCTTATCATTTCAAATAGTCCCCAATTAAATTAGTTTTTCCACCGAAACTAGTGTATAATATACTAAGATTTTTGACCGAAAATTGCATTTCGAAAAGTTTCATATAATCTAATTTTCGGATTATTTTTTGTATGGACATCCATCATAACCTTCCCTAGTAAAATATATAAATGATATGTGTACTTTTGTATCATTTCGAACAGTCTCAGAATTAATTTGATTTTTGACCGAAACTAGTATAAACTAGTGTATAATATATTATGATTTTTTGCCTGAAACTTGCATTTAGAAAAGTTTCATAGAATCTAGTTTTCAGATGATTTTTTTGCATGAACTTCCATCATAACCTTCCCGCTTAACATATATAAATGATCTGAAAAGTGTCGTATCATTTCAAATAGTCCCCATTTAAATTTGATGTTTTTGACCAAAACTAGTGTATAATATATTATGATTTTTTTACCAAAACTTGCATTTTGAAAAGTTTCATAGAATCTAATTTTCAATTGATTTTTTGCATGGACTTCCATCAAAACCTTCCTTCTTAAAATATATAAATGATCTGAAAAGTCTCGTATCATTTCAAATAGTCCCCATTTAAATTTTATTTTTTGACCGAAATTAGTGTATAATATACTATGATATTTTACCGAAACTTGCATTTCGAAATGTTTCATAGAATCTAATTTTTAGATGATTTTTTTGCATGAACTTCCATCATAACCTTCCCTCGTATCATTTCAAATAGTCCCCAATTAAATTATTTTTTTGACCGAAACTAGTCTATAATATACTATAATTTTTTACCAAAAATTGCATTTCGAAAAGTTTCATATAATCTAATTTTCGGATGATTTTTTGCATGGACATCCATCATAACCTTCCCTCGTAAAATATATAAATGATATGTGAACTTTCGTATCATTTGGAACAGTCCCCGAATTAATTTGATTTTTGACCAAATCTAGTATAAACTAGTGTATAATATATTATGATTTTTTAACCGAAACTTGCATTTAGAAAATTTCATAGAATCTAGTTTACAGATGATTTTTTTGCATGGACTTCCATCATAACCTTCCCTTTTAACATAAATAAATGATCTGAAAAGTCTCGTATCATTTCAAATAGTCCCCATATAAATTTTATTTTTTTGACCGAAACTAGTGTATAATATACTATGATTTTTGACCGAAACATGCATTTTGAAAAGTTTCATTGAATATAATTTTCAGATGATTTTTTTGCATGAACTTCCATCATAACCTTCCCTCTTAACATATATAAATGATCTGAAAAGTCTGGTATCATTTCAAATAGTCCTCATTTAAATTTGATTTTTTAGACCGAAACTAGTGTATAATATACTATGATTTTTGACCGAAACTTTCATTTTGAAAAGTTTCAAAGAAACTAATTTTTAGATGATTTTTTTGCATGGACTTCCATCATAACCTTCCCTCTTAACATATATAAATGATCTGAAAAGTCTCGTATCATTTCAAATAGTCCCCATTTTAATTTGATTTTTGTGACCGAAATTAGTGTATAATATACTATGATTTATGACTGAATCTTGCATTTCTAAAAGTTTCATAGAATCTAATTTTTAGATGATTTTTTTGCATGAAATTCCATCATAACCTTTCCTCTTAACATATATAAATGATATATGAAGTATCTTATCATTTCAAATAGTCCCCAATTAAATTATTTTTTCAACCGAAACTAGTGTATAATATACTATGATTTTTGACCGAAAATTGCATTTCGAAAAGTTTCATATAATCTAATTTTCGGATGATTTTTTGCATGGACATCCATCATATCCTTCCCTCATAAAATATATAAATGATATGTGAACTTTCATATCATTTCGAACAGTCCCCGAATTAATTTGATTTTTGACCAAATCTAGTATAAACTAGTGTATAATATATTATGATTTTTTAACCGAAACATGCATTTAGAAAATTTCATAGAATCTAGTTTTCAGATGATTTTTTTGCATGGACTTCCATCATAACCTTCCCTTTTAACATAAATAAATGATCTGAAAAGTCTCGTATCATTTCAAATAGTCCCCATATGAATTTTATTTTTTTGACCGAAACTAGTGTATAATATACTATGATTTTTGACCGAAACATGCATTTTGAAAAGTTTCATTGAATATAATTTTCAGATGATTTTTTTGCATGAACTTCCATCATAACCTTCCCTCTTAACATATATAAATGATCTGAAAAGTCTGGTATCATTTCAAATAGTCCCCATTTAAATTTGATTTTTTTGACCGAAACTAGTGTATAATATACTATGATTTTTGACCGAAACTTTCATTTTGAAAAGATTCAAAGAATCTAATTTTTAGATGATTTTTTTGCATGGACTTCCATCATAACCTTCCCTCTTAACATATATAAATGATCTGAAAAGTCTCGTATCATTTCAAATTGTCCCCATTTTAATTTGATTTTTGTGACCGAAATTAGTGTATAATATACTATGATTTATGACCGAATCTTGCATTTCTAAAAGTTTCATAGAATCTAATTTTTAGATGATTTTTTTGCATGAAATTCCATCATAAACTTCCCTCTTAACATATATAAATGATATATGAAGTATCTTATCATTTCAAATAGTCCCCAATTAAATTATTTTTTCGACCGAAACTAGTGTATAATATACTATGATTTTTGACCGAATATTGCATTTCGAAAAGTTTCATATAATCTAATTTTCGGATTATTTTTTGCATGGACATCCATCATAACCTTCCCTCGTAAAATATATAAATGATATGTGAACTTTCCTATCATTTCGAACAGTCCCCGAATTAATTTGATTTTTGACCGAAACTAGTATAAACTAGTGTATATTATATTATGATTTTTTGCCTGAACATTGCATTTAGAAAAGTTTCATAGAATCTAGTTTTCAGATGATTTTTTTGAATGGACTTCCATCATAACCTTCCCGCTTAACATTTATAAATGATCTGAAAAGTGTCGTATCATTTCAAATAGTCCCCATTTAAATTTGATGTTTTTGACCGAAACCAGTGTATAATATATTATGATTTTTGACCAAAACTTGCATTTTGAAAAGTTTCAAAGAATCTAATTTTCAATTGATTTTTTGCATGGACTTCCATCAAAACCTTCCTTCTTAACATATATAAATGATCTGAAAAGTCTCGTATCATTTCAAATAGTCCCCATTTAAATTTTATTTTTTGACCGAAATTAGTGTATAATATACTATGATATTTGACTGAAACTTGCATTTCGAAATGTTTCATAGAATCTAATTTTTAGATGATTTTTTTGCATGAACTTCCATCATAACCTTCCCTCTTAGCATATATAAATGATATGTGAAGTCTCGTATCATTTCAAATAGTCCCCAATTGAATTAATTTTTTGACTGAAACTAGTCTAGAATATACTATGATTTTTTTACCGAAAATTGCATTTCGAAAAGTTTCATATAATCTAATTTTCGGATGATTTTTTGCATGGACCTCCATCATAACCTTCCCTCGTAAAATATATAAATGATATGTGAACTTTCGTATCATTTTGAACAGTCCCGGAATTAATTCGATTTTTGACCGAATCTAGTATAAACTAGTGTATAATATATTATGATTTTTTGACCGAAACTTACATTTAGAAAAGTTTCATAGAATCTAGTTTTCAGATGATTTTTTTGCATGGACTTCAATCATAACCTTCCCTCTTAACATATATAAATGATCTGAAAAGTGTCGTATCATTTCAAATAGTCCCCATTTAAATTTGATTTTTTTGACCGAAACTAGTGTATAATATACTATGATTATTGACCAAAACATGCATTTTGAAAAGTTTCAAAGAATCTAATTTTCAGATGATTTTTTTGCATGGACTTTCATCAAAACCTTCCCTCTTAAGATATATAAATGATCTGAAAAGTCTGGTATCATTTCATATAGTTCCCATTTAAATTTGATTTTTTTGATCGAAACTAGTGTATAATATACTATGATTTTTGACCGAATCTTTCATTTTGAAAAGTTTCAACGAATCTAATTTTTAGATGACTTTTTTGCATGGACTTCCATCATAACCTTCCCTCTTAACATATATAAATGATCTGAAAAGTCTCGTATCATTTCAAATAGTCCCCATTTTAATTTGATTTTTGTGACCGAAATTAGTGTATAATAAACTATGATTTATGACCGAATCTTGCATTTCGAAAAGTTTCATAGAATCTAATTTTTATATGATTTTTTTGCATCAAATTCCATCATAACCTTCCCTCTTAACATATATAAATGATATATGAAGTATCTTATAATTTCAAATAGTCCCCAATTAAATTATTTTTTTGACCGAAACTAGTGTATAATATACTAAGATTTTTGACCGAAAATTGCATTTCGAAAAGTTTCATATAATCTAATTTTCGGATTATTTTTTGCATGGACATCCATCATAACCTTCCCTCGTAAAATATATAAATGATATGTGAACTTTCGTATCATTTCGAACAGTCCCCGAATTAATTTAATTTTTGACCGAAACTAGTATAAACTAGTGTATAATATATTATAATTTTTTGCCTGAAACTTGCATTTAAAAAAGTTTCATAGAATCTAGTTTTCAGATGATTTTTTTGCATGGACTTCCATCATAACCTTCCCGCTTAACATTTATAAATGATCTGAAAAGTGTCGTATCATTTCAAATAGTCCCCATTTAAATTTGATGTTTTTGACCGAAACTAGTGTATAATATATTATGATTTTTGACCAAAACTTGCATTTTAAAAAGTTTCAAAGAATCTAATTTTACATTGATTTTTTGCATGGACTTCCATCAAAACCATCCTTCTTAACATATATAAATGATTTGAAAAGTCTCTTATCATTTCAAATAGTCCCCATTTAAATTTTATTTTTTGACCGAAATTAGTGTATAATATACTATGATATTTGACCGAAACTTGCATTTCGAAATGTTTCATAGAATCTAATTTTTAGATGATTTTTTTGCATGAACTTCCATCATAACCTTCCCTCTTAGCATATATAAATGATATGTGAAGTCTCGTATCATTTCAAATAGTCCCAATTAAATTATTTTTTTGACCGAAACTAGTCTATAATATACTATGATTTTTGACCGAAAATTGCATTTCGAAAAGTTTCATATAATATAATTTTCGGATGATTTTTTGCATGGACATCCATCATAACCTTCCCTCCTAAAATATATAAATGATATTGAACTTTCGTATCATTTCGAACAGTCCCCGAATTAATTTAATTTTTGACCGAATCTAGTATAAACTAGTGTATAATATATTATGATTTTTTGACCGAAACTTGCATTTAGAAAAGTTTCATAGAATCTAGTTTTTAGATGATTTTTTTGCATGGACTTCAATCATAACCTTCCCTCTTAACATATATAAATGATCTGAAAAGTGTCGTATCATTTCAAATAGTCCCCATTTAAATTTGATTTTTTTGACCGAAACTAGTGTATAATATACTATGATTTTTGACCAAAACATGCATTTTGAAAAGTTTCAAAGATTCTAATTTTCAGATGATTTTTTTGCATGGACTTCCATCAAAACCTTCCCTCTTAACATATATAAATGATCGGAAAAGTCTGGTATCATTTCAAATAGTCCACATTTAAATTTGATTTTTTTGACTGAAACTAGTGTATAATATACTATGATTTTTGACCGAAACTTTCATTTTGAAAAGATTCAAAGAATCTAATTTTTAGATGATTTTTTTGCATGGACTTCCATCATAACCTTCCCTCTTAACATATATAAATGATCTGAAAAGTCTCGTATCATTTCAAATAGTCCCCATTTTAATTTGATTTTTGTGACCGAAATTAGTGTATAATATACTATGATTTATGACCGAATCTTGCATTTCTAAAAGTTTCATAGAATCTAATTTTTAGATGATTTTTTTGCATGAAATTCCATCATAAACTTCCCTCTTAACATATATAAATGATATATGAAGTATCTTATCATTTCAAATAGTCCCCAATTAAATTATTTTTTCGACCGAAACTAGTGTATAATATACTATGATTTTTGACCGAATATTGCATTTCGAAAAGTTTCATATAATCTAATTTTCGGATTATTTTTTGCATGGACATCCATCATAACCTTTCCTCGTAAAATATATAAATGATATGTGAACTTTCGTATCATTTCGAACAGTCCCCGAATTAATTTGATTTTTGACCGAAACTAGTATAAACTAGTGTATATTATATTATGATTTTTTGCCTGAAACTTGCATTTAGAAAAGTTTCATAGAATCTAGTTTTCAGATGATTTTTTTGAATGGACTTCCATCATAACCTTCCCGCTTAACATTTATAAATGATCTGAAAAGTGTCGTATCATTTCAAATAGTCCCCATTTAAATTTGATGTTTTTGACCGAAACCAGTGTATAATATATTATGATTTTTGACCAAAACTTGCATTTTGAAAAGTTTCAAAGAATCTAATTTTCAATTGATTTTTTGCATGGACTTCCATCAAAACCTTCCTTCTTAACATATATAAATGATCTGAAAAGTCTCGTATCATTTCAAATAGTCCCCATTTAAATTTTATTTTTTGACCGAAATTAGTGTATAATATACTATGATATTTGACTGAAACTTGCATTTCGAAATGTTTCATAGAATCTAATTTTTAGATGATTTTTTTGCATGAACTTCCATCATAACCTTCCCTCTTAGCATATATAAATGATATGTGAAGTCTCGTATCATTTCAAATAGTCCCCAATTGAATTAATTTTTTGACTGAAACTAGTCTAGAATATACTATGATTTTTTTACCGAAAATTGCATTTCGAAAAGTTTCATATAATCTAATTTTCGGATGATTTTTTGCATGGACCTCCATCATAACCTTCCCTCGTAAAATATATAAATGATATGTGAACTTTCGTATCATTTCGAACAGTCCCGGAATTAATTTGATTTTTGACCGAATCTAGTATAAACTAGTGTATAATATATTATGATTTTTTGACCGAAACTTACATTTAGAAAAGTTTCATAGAATCTAGTTTTCAGATGATTTTTTTGCATGGACTTCAATCATAACCTTCCCTCTTAACATATATAAATGATCTGAAAAGTGTCGTATCATTTCAAATAGTCCCCATTTAAATTTGATTTTTTTGACCGAAACTAGTGTATAATATACTATGATTATTGACCAAAACATGCATTTTGAAAAGTTTCAAAGAATCTAATTTTCAGATGATTTTTTTGCATGGACTTTCATCATAACCTTCCCTCTTAACATATATAAATGATCTGAAAAGTCTGGTATCATTTCAAATAGTCCCCATTTAAATTTGATTTTTTTGACCAAAACTAGTGTATAATATACTATGATTTTTGACCGAATCTTTCATTTTGAAAAGTTTCAACGAATCTAATTTTTAGATGACTTTTTTGCATGGACTTCCATCATAACCTTCCCTCTTAACATATATAAATGATCTGAAAAGTCTCGTATCATTTCAAATAGTCCCCATTTTAATTTGATTTTTGTGACCGAAATTAGTGTATAATATACTATGATTTATGACCGAATCTTGCATTTCGAAAAGTTTCATAGAATCTAATTTTTATATGATTTTTTTGCATCAAATTCCATCATAACCTTCCCTCTTAACATATATAAATGATATATGAAGTATCTTATAATTTCAAATAGTCCCCAATTAAATTATTTTTTCGACCGAAACTAGTGTATAATATACTAAGATTTTTGACCGAAAATTGCATTTCGAAAAGTTTCATATAATCTAATTTTCGGATTATTTTTTGCATGGACATCCATCATAACCTTCCCTCGTAAAATATATAAATGATATGTGAACTTTCGTATCATTTCGAACAGTCCCCGAATTAATTTAATTTTTGACCGAAACTAGTATAAACTAGTGTATAATATATTATAATTTTTTGCCTGAAACTTGCATTTAAAAAAGTTTCATAGAATCTAGTTTTCAGATGATTTTTTTGCATGGACTTCCATCATAACCTTCCCGCTTAACATTTATAAATGATCTGAAAAGTGTCGTATCATTTCAAATAGTCCCCATTTAAATTTGATGTTTTTGACCGAAACTAGTGTATAATATATTATGATTTTTGACCAAAACTTGCATTTTAAAAAGTTTCAAAGAATCTAATTTTCAATTGATTTTTTGCATGGACTTCCATCAAAACCTTCCTTCTTAACATATATAAATGATTTGAAAAGTCTCTTATCATTTCAAATAGTCCCCATTTAAATATTATTTTTTGACCGAAATTAGTGTATAATATACTATGATATTTGACCGAAACTTGCATTTCGAAATGTTTCATAGAATCTAATTTTTAGATGATTTTTTTGCATGAACTTCCATCATAACCTTCCCTCTTAGCATATATAAATGATATGTGAAGTCTCGTATCATTTCAAATAGTCCCAATTAAATTATTTTTTTGACCGAAACTAGTCTATAATATACTATGATTTTTGACCGAAAATTGCATTTCGAAAAGTTTCATATAATATAATTTTCGGATGATTTTTTGCATGGACATCCATCATAACCTTCCCTCCTAAAATATATAAATGATATTGAACTTTCGTATCATTTCGAACAGTCCCCGAATTAATTTAATTTTTGACCGAATCTAGTATAAACTAGTGTATAATATATTATGATTTTTTGACCGAAACTTGCATTTAGAAAAGTTTCATAGAATCTAGTTTTTAGATGATTTTTTTGCATGGACTTCAATCATAACCTTCCCTCTTAACATATATAAATGATCTGAAAAGTGTCGTATCATTTCAAATAGTCCCCATTTAAATTTGATTTTTTTGACCGAAACTAGTGTATAATATACTATGATTTTTGACCAAAACATGCATTTTGAAAAGTTTCAAAGATTCTAATTTTCAGATGATTTTTTTGCATGGACTTCCATCAAAACCTTCCCTCTTAACATATATAAATGATCGGAAAAGTCTGGTATCATTTCAAATAGTCCACATTTAAATTTGATTTTTTTGACCGAAACTAGTGTATAATATACTATGATTTTTGACCGAAACTTTCATTTTGAAAAGTTTCAAAGAATCTAATTTTTAGATGATTTTTTTTGCATGGACTTCCATCATAACCTTCCCTCTTAACATATATAAATGATCTGAAAAGTCTCGTATCATTTCAAATAGTCCCCATTTTAATTTGATTTTTGTGACCGAAATTAGTGTATAATATACTATGATTTATGACCGAATCTTGCATTTCGAAAAGTTTCATAGAATCTAATTTTTATATGATTTGTTTGCATGAAATTCCATCATAACCTTACCTCTTAACATATTTAAATGATATATGAAGTATCTTATCATTTCAAATAGTCCCCAATTAAATTATTTTTTTCGACCGAAACTAGTGTATAATATACTAAGATTTTTGAGCGAAAATTGCATTTCGAAAAGTTTCATATAATCTAATTTTCGGATTATTTTTTGCATGGACATCCATCATAACCTTCCCTCGTAAAATATATAAATGATATGTGAACTTTCCTATCATTTCGAACAGTCCCCGAATTAATTTGATTTTTGACCGAAACTAATATAAACTAATGTATGATATATTATGATTTTTTGACCGAAACTTGCATTTTGAAAAGTTTCATTGAATATAATTTTCAGATGATTTTTTGCATGGAATTCCATCATAACCTTCCCTCTTAACATATATGAATGATCTGAAAAGTCTCGTATCATTTCAAATAGTCCCCATTTAAATTTGAATTTTTTGACCGAAACTAGTGTATAATATACTATGATTTTTGACCGAAACATGCATTTCGAAAAGTTTCAAAGAATCTAATTTTCAGATGATTTTTTGGCTTAGACTTCCATCATAACCTTCCCTCTTAACATATATAAATGATCTGAAAATTCTCGTATCTTTTCAAATAGTCCCCATTTAAATTTGACTTTTTTGAGCGAAATTAGTGTATAATATACTATGATTTTTGACTGAAACTTGCATTTCGAAAAGTTTAATAGAATCTAATTTTTAGATGATTTATTTGCATGTACTTCCATAATAACCTTCCCTCTTAACATATATAAATGATATGTGAAGTCTCGTATCATTTCAAATAGTCCCCAATTTGATTATTTTTCGACCGAAACTAGTGTATAATATACTATGATTTTTGACCGAAAATTGCATTTCGAAAAGTTTAATATAATCTAGTTTTCGGATAATTTTTCGCATGGACATCAATCATAACCTTCCCTCGTAAAATATATAAATGATATGTAAACTTTCGAATCATTTCGAACAGTCCCCGAATTAATTGTATTTTTGAGCGAATCTAGTATAAACTAGTGTATAATATACTATGATTTTTGACCGAAACTTGCATTTTTAAAAGTTTCAAAGAATCCAATTTTCAGATAATTTTTTTGCATGGACTTCCTTCATAACCTTCCCTCTTAACATATATAAATGATCTGAAAAGTCTCGTATCATTTCAAATAGTCCCCTTTTAAATATGATTTTTTTGACCGAAATTAGTGTATAATATACTATGATATTTTACTGAAACTTGCATTTCGAAAAGTTTCATAGAATCTAATTTTTAGATGATTTTTTTGCATGAATTACCATCATAACCTTCCCTCTTAACATATATAAATGATATGTGAAGTCTCGTATCATTTCAAATAGTCCCCAATTAAATTATTTTTTCGACCGAAACTAGTGTATAATATACTATGATTTTTGACCGAAAACTGCATTTCGAAAATTTGAAATAATCTTATTTTCAGATGATTTTTTGCATGGACATCCATCATAACCTTCCCTCATAAAATATATAAATGATATGTGAACTTTCATATCATTTCGAACAGTCCCCGAATTAATTTGATTTTTGACCGAAACTAGTATAAACTAGTGTATAATATATTATGATTTTTTGACCGAAACTTGCATTTACAAAAGTTTCATAGAATCTAGTTTTCAGGTGATTTTTTTGCATGGACTTCCATCATAACCTTCCCTCTTAACATATATAAATGATATGAAAAGCGTCGTATCATTTCAAAAATAGTCCCCATTTAAATTTGATTTTTTTCACCGAAACTAGTGTGTATAATATACTATGATTTTTGACCAAAACATGCATTTTGAAAAGTTTCAAAGAATCTAATTTTCAGATGATTTTTTTTTGCATGGACTTATATCAAAACCTTCCCTCTTAACATATATAAATGATCTGAAAAGTCTCGTATCATTTCAAATAGTCCCCATTTAAATTTTATTTTTTGACCGAAATTAGTGTATAATATATTATAATTTTTGACCGAAACTTGCATTTCGAAATGTTTCATAGAATCTAATTTTTAGATGATTTTTTTGCATGAACTTCCATCATGACCTTCCCTCTTAACATATATAAATGATATGTGAAGTCTCTTATCATTTCAAATAGTCCCCAATTAAATTATTTTTTTGACCGAAACTAGTGTATAATATACTATGATTTTTGACTGAAAATTGCATTTCAAAAAGTTTCATATAATCTAATTTTCGGATGATTTTTTGCATGGACATCCATCATAACCTTCCCTCATAAAATATATAAATGATATGTGAACCTTCGTATCATTTCGAATAGTCCCCGAATTAATTTGATTTTTGACCTAAACTAGTATAAACTAGTGTATAATATATTATGATTTTTTGACCGAAACTTGCATTTAAAAAATTTCATAAAATCTAGTTTTCAGATGATTTTTTTGCATGGACTTGCATCATAACCTTCCCTTTTAATATATATAAATGATCTCAAAAGTCTTGTATGATTTCAAATAGTCCCCATATAAATTTGATTTTTTTGACCGAAACTAGTGTATAATATACTATTATTTTTTACCGAAACTTGCATTTTGAAAAGTTTCATTGAATATAATTTTCAGATGATTTTTTGCATGGACTTCCATCATAACCTTCCCTCTTAACATATATGAATGATCTGAAAAGTCTCGTATCATTTCAAATAGTCCCCATTTAAATTTGAATTTTTTGACCGAAACTAGTGTATAATATACTATGATTTTTGACCGAAACTTGCATTTCGAAAAGTTTCAAATAATCTAATTTTCAGATGATTTTTTGGCATGGACTTCCATCATAACCTTCCCTCTTAACATATATAAATGATCTGAAAATTCTCGTATCTTTTCAAATAGTCCCCATTTAAATTTGATTTTTTTGACCGAAATTAGTGTATAATATACTATGATTTTTGACCGAAACTTGCATTTCGAAAAGTTTAATAGAATCTAATTTTTAGATGATTTATTTGCATGTACTTCCATAATAACCTTCCCTCTTAACATATATAAATGATATGTGAAGTCTCGTATCATTTCAAATAGTCCCCAATTTAATTATTTTTCGATCGAAACTAATGTATAATATACTATGATTTATGACCGAAAATTGCATTTCGAAAAGTTTAATATAATCTAGTTTTCGGATAATTTTTTGCATGGACATCCATCATAACCTTCCCTCGTAAAATATATAAATGATATGTGAACATTCCTATCATTTCGAACAGTCCCCGAATTAATTTGATTTTTGACCGAAACTAGTATAAACTAATGTATAATATATTATGATTTTTTGACCGAAACATCCATTTACAAAAGTCTCGTAACATATATAAATGATCTGAAAAGTCTCGTATCATTTCAAATAGTCCCCATTTAAATTTTATTTTCTTACCGAAATTAGTGTATAATATACTATGATATTTGACCGAAACTTGCATTTCGAAAAGTTTTATAGAATCTAATTTTTAGATGATTTTTTTGCATGAACTACCATCATAACCTTCCCTCTTAACATATATAAATGATATGTGAAGTCTCGTATCATTTCAAATAGTCCCCAATTAAATTATTTGTTCGAGCGAAACTAGTGTATAATATACTATGATTTTTGACCGAAAATTGCATTTCGAAAATTTAATATAATCTAGTTTTCGGATAATTTTTTGCATGGACATCCATCATAACCTTCCCTCGTAAAATATATAAATGATATGTGAACTTTCATATCATTTCGAACAGTCCCCGAATTAATTTGATTTTTGACCGAAACTAGTATAAACTAGTGTATAATATATTATGATTTTTTGACCGAAACATCCATTTACAAAAGTTTAATAGAATCTAGTTTTCCGATGATTTTTTTGCTTGGACTTCCATCATAACCTTCCCTCTTAACATATATAAATGATCTGAAAAGCGTCGTATCATTTCAAATACTCCCCAATTAAATTATTTTTTTGACCGAAACTAGAGTATAATATACTATGATTTTTTGACCGAAAATTGCATTTCGAAAAGTTTCATATAATATAATTTTAGGATGATTTTTTGCATGGACATCCATCATAAGCTTCCCTTGTAAAATATATAAAAGATATTTGAACTTTCGTATCAATTCGAACAGTCCCCGAATTAATTTGATTTTTTACCGAATCTAGTATAAACTAGTGTAAAATATACTATGATTTTTTACCGAAACTTGCATTTTGAAAAGTTTCAAAGAATCTAATTTTTAGATGATTTTTTTGCATGGACTTCCATCATAACCTTCCCTCTTAACATATATAAATGATCTGAAAAGTCTCGTATCATTTCAAATAGTCCCCATTTAAATTTGATTTTTTTGACCGAAATTAGTGTATATTATACTATGATTTTTGACCGAAACATGCATTTCGAAAAGTTTCATAGAATCTAATTTTTAGATGATCTTTTTGCATGAACTTCCATCATAACCTTCCCTCTTAACTTATATAAATGATATGTGAAGTCTAGTATCATTTCAAGTAGTCCCCAATTAAATTATTTTTTTGACCGAAACTAATGTATAATATACTATGATTTTTTAACGAAAATTGCATTTCGAAAAGTTTCATATAATCTAATTTTCGGATGATTTTTTGCATGGACATCCATCATAACCTTCCCTCGTAAAATATATAAATGATATGTGAACTTTCGTATCATTTCGAACAGTCCCCGAATTAATTTTATTTTTGACCAAATCTAGTATAAACAAGTGTATAATATATTATGATTTTTTGACCGAAACTTGCATTTAGAAAATTTCATAGAATCTAGTTTACAGATGATTTTTTTGCATGGACTTCCATCATAACCTTCCCTTTTAACATAAATAAATGATCTGAAAAGTCTCGTATCATTTCAAATAATCCCCATATAAATTTTATTTTTTTGACCGAAACTAGTGTATAATATACTATGATTTTTGACCGAAACATGCATTTTGAAAAGTTTCATTGAATATAATTTTCAGATGATTTTTTTGCATAAACTTCCATCATAACCTTCCCTCTTAACATATATAAATGATCTGAAAAGTCTGGTATCATTTCAAATAGTCCCCATTTAAATTTGATTTTTTACACCGAAACTAGTGTATAATATACTATGATTTTTGACCGAAACTTTCATTTTGAAAAGTTTCAAAGAATCTAATTTTTAGATGATTTTTTTGCATGGACTTCCATCATAACCTTCCCTCTTAACATATATAAATGATCTGAAAAGTCTCGTATCATTTCAAATAGTCCCCATTTTAATTTGATTTTTGTGACCGAAATTAGTGTATAATATATTATGATTTATGACCGAATCTTGCATTTCTAAAAGTTTCATAGAATCTAATTTTTAGATGATTTTTTTGCATGAAATTCCATCATAACCTTCCCTCTTAACATATATAAATGATATATGAAGTATCTTATCATTTCAAATAGTCCCCAATTAAATTAGTTTTTCCACCGAAACTAGTGTATAATATACTAAGATTTTTGACCGAAAATTGCATTTCGAAAAGTTTCATATAATCTAATTTTCGGATTATTTTTTGTATGGACATCCATCATAACCTTCCCTAGTAAAATATATAAATGATATGTGTTCTTTTGTATCATTTCGAACAGTCCCAGAATTAATTTGATTTTTGACCGAAACTAGTATAAACTAGTGTATAATATATTATGATTTTTTGCCTGAAACTTGCATTTAGAAAAGTTTCATAGAATCTAGTTTTCAGATGATTTTTTTGCATGAACTTCCATCATAACCTTCCCGCTTAACATATATAAATGATCTGAAAAGTGTCGTATCATTTCAAAGAGTCCCCATTTAAATTTGATGTTTTTGACCAAAACTAGTGTATAATATATTATGATTTTTTTACCAAAACTTGCATTTTGAAAAGTTTCATAGAATCTAATTTTTTATTGATTTTTTGCATGGACTTCCATCAAAACCTTCCTTCTTAAAATATATAAATGATCTGAAAAGTCTCGTATCATTTCAAATAGTCCCCATTTAAATTTTATTTTTTGACCGAAATTAGTGTATAATATACTATGATATTTTACCGAAACTTGCATTTCGAAATGTTTCATAGAATCTAATTTTTAGATGATTTTTTTGCATGAACTTCCATCATAACCTTCCCTCGTATCATTTCAAATAGTCCCCAATTAAATTATTTTTTTGACCGAAACTAGTCTATAATATACTATAATTTTTTTACCAAAAATTGCATTTCGAAAAGCTTCATATAATCTAATTTTCGGATGATTTTTTGCATGGACATCCATCATAACCTTCCCTCATAAAATATATAAATGATATGTGAACTTTCGTATCATTTGGAACAGTCCCCGAATTAATTTGATTTTTGACCAAATCTAGTATAAACTAGTGTATAATATATTATGATTTTTTAACCGAAACTTGCATTTAGAAAATTTCATAGAATCTAGTTTACAGATGATTTTTTTGCATGGACTTCCATCATAACCTTCCCTTTTAACATAAATAAATGATCTGAAAAGTCTCGTATCATTTCAAATAGTCCCCATATAAATTTTATTTTTTTGACCGAAACTAGTGTATAATATACTATGATTTTTGACCGAAACATGCATTTTGAAAAGTTTCATTGAATATAATTTTCAGATGATTTTTTTGCATAAACTTCCATCATAACCTTCCCTCTTAACATATATAAATGATCTGAAAAGTCTGGTATCATTTCAAATAGTCCCCATTTAAATTTGATTTTTTAGACCGAAACTAGTGTATAATATACTATGATTTTTGACCGAAACTTTCATTTTGAAAAGTTTCAAAGAATCTAATTTTTAGATGATTTTTTTGCATGGACTTCCATCATAACCTTCCCTCTTAACATATATAAATGATCTGAAAAGTCTCGTATCATTTCAAATAGTCCCCATTTTAATTTGATTTTTGTGACCGAAATTACTGTATAATATATTATGATTTATGACCGAATCTTGCATTTCTAAAAGTTTCATAGAATCTAATTTTTAGATGATTTTTTTGCATGAAATTCCATCATAAACTTCCCTCTTAACATATATAAATGATATATGAAGTATCTTATCATTTCAAATAGTCCCCAATTAAATTATTTTTTCGACCGAAACTAGTGTATAATATACTATGATTTTTGACCGAATATTGCATTACGAAAAGTTTCATATAATCTAATTTTCGGATTATTTTTTGCATGGACATCCATCATAACCTTCCCTCGTAAAATATATAAATGATATGTGAACTTTCGTATCATTTCGAACAGTCCCCGAATTAATTTGATTTTTGACCGAAACTAGTATAAACTAGTGTATATTATATTATGATTTTTTGCCTGAAACTTGCATTTAGAAAAGTTTCATAGAATCTAGTTTTCAGATGATTTTTTTGAATGGACTTCCATCATAACCTTCCCGCTTAACATTTATAAATGATCTGAAAAGTGTCGTATCATTTCAAATAGTCCCCATTTAAATTTGATGTTTTTGACCGAAACCAGTGTATAATATATTATGATTTTTGACCAAAACTTGCATTTTGAAAAGTTTCAAAGAATCTAATTTTCAATTGATTTTTTGCATGGACTTCCATCAAAACCTTCCTTCTTAACATATATAAATGATCTGAAAAGTCTCGTATCATTTCAAATAGTCCCCATTTAAATTTTATTTTTTGACCGAAATTAGTGTATAATATACTATGATATTTGACTGAAACTTGCATTTCGAAATGTTTCATAGAATCTAATTTTTAGATGATTTTTTTGCAACTTCCATCATAACCTTCCCTCTTAGCATATATAAATGATATGTGAAGTCTCGTATCATTTCAAATAGTCCCCAATTGAATTAATTTTTTGACTGAAACTAGTCTAGAATATACTATGATTTTTTTACCGAAAATTGCATTTCGAAAAGTTTCATATAATCTAATTTTCGGATGATTTTTTGCATGGACCTCCATCATAACCTTCCCTCGTAAAATATATAAATGATATGTGAACTTTCGTATCATTTTGAACAGTCCCGGAATTAATTTGATTTTTGACCGAATCTAGTATAAACTAGTGTATAATATATTATGATTTTTTGACCGAAACTTACATTTAGAAAAGTTTCATAGAATCTAGTTTTCAGATGATTTTTTTGCATGGACTTCAATCATAACCTTCCCTCTTAACATATATAAATGATCTGAAAAGTGTCGTATCATTTCAAATAGTCCCCATTTAAATTTGATTTTTTTGACCGAAACTAGTGTATAATATACTATGATTATTGACCAAAACATGCATTTTGAAAAGTTTCAAAGAATCTAATTTTCAGATGATTTTTTTGCATGGACTTTCATCAAAACCTTCCCTCTTAAGATATATAAATGATCTGAAAAGTCTGGTATCATTTCATATAGTCCCCATTTAAATTTGATTTTTTTGATCGAAACTAGTGTATAATATACTATGATTTTTGACCGAATCTTTCATTTTGAAAAGTTTCAACGAATCTAATTTTTAGATGACTTTTTTGCATGGACTTCCATCATAACCTTCCCTCTTAACATATATAAATGATCTGAAAAGTCTCGTATCATTTCAAATAGTCCCCATTTTAATTTGATTTTTGTGACCGAAATTAGTGTATAATATACTATGATTTATGACCGAATCTTGCATTTCGAAAAGTTTCATAGAATCTAATTTTTATATGATTTTTTTGCATCAAATTCCATCATAACCTTCCCTCTTAACATATATAAATGATATATGAAGTATCTTATAATTTCAAATAGTCCCCAATTAAATTATTTTTTTGACCGAAACTAGTGTATAATATACTAAGATTTTTGACCGAAAATTGCATTTCGAAAAGTTTCATATAATCTAATTTTCGGATTATTTTTTGCATGGACATCCATCATAACCTTCCCTCGTAAAATATATAAATGATATGTGAACTTTCGTATCATTTCGAACAGTCCCCGAATTAATTTAATTTTTGACCGAAACTAGTATAAACTAGTGTATAATATATTATAATTTTTTGCCTGAAACTTGCATTTAAAAAAGTTTCATAGAATCTAGTTTTCAGATGATTTTTTTGCATGGACTTCCATCATAACCTTCCCGCTTAACATTTATAAATGATCTGAAAAGTGTCGTATCATTTCAAATAGTCCCCATTTAAATTTGATGTTTTTGACCGAAACTAGTGTATAATATATTATGGTTTTTGACCAAAACTTGCATTTTAAAAAGTTTCAAAGAATCTAATTTTACATTGATTTTTTGCATGGACTTCCATCAAAACCATCCTTCTTAACATATATAAATGATTTGAAAAGTCTCTTATCATTTCAAATAGTCCCCATTTAAATTTTATTTTTTGACCGAAATTAGTGTATAATATACTATGATATTTGACCGAAACTTGCATTTCGAAATGTTTCATAGAATCTAATTTTTAGATGATTTTTTTGCATGAACTTCCATCATAACCTTCCCTCTTAGCATATATAAATGATATGTGAAGTCTCGTATCATTTCAAATAGTCCCAATTAAATTATTTTTTTGACCGAAACTAGTCTATAATATACTATGATTTTTGACCGAAAATTGCATTTCGAAAAGTTTCATATAATATAATTTTCGGATGATTTTTTGCATGGACATCCATCATAACCTTCCCTCCTAAAATATATAAATGATATTGAACTTTCGTATCATTTCGAACAGTCCCCGAATTAATTTAATTTTTGACCGAATCTAGTATAAACTAGTGTATAATATATTATGATTTTTTGACCGAAACTTGCATTTAGAAAAGTTTCATAGAATCTAGTTTTTAGATGATTTTTTTGCATGGACTTCAATCATAACCTTCCCTCTTAACATATATAAATGATCTGAAAAGTGTCGTATCATTTCAAATAGTCCCCATTTAAATTTGATTTTTTTGACCGAAACTAGTGTATAATATACTATGATTTTTGACCAAAACATGCATTTTGAAAAGTTTCAAAGATTCTAATTTTCAGATGATTTTTTTGCATGGACTTCCATCAAAACCTTCCCTCTTAACATATATAAATGATCGGAAAAGTCTGGTATCATTTCAAATAGTCCACATTTAAATTTGATTTTTTTGACTGAAACTAGTGTATAATATACTATGATTTTTGACCGAAACTTTCATTTTGAAAAGTTTCAAAGAATCTAATTTTTAGATGATTTTTTTGCATGGACTTCCATCATAACCTACCCTCTTAACATATATAAATGATTTGAAAAGTGTCGTATCATTTCAAATAGTCCCCATTTTAATTTGATTTTTGTGACCGAAATTAGTGTATAATATACTATGATTTATGACCGAATCTTGCATTTCGAAAAGTTTCATAGAATCTAATTTTTAGATGATTTGTTTGCATGAAATTCCATCATAACCTTACCTCTTAACATATTTAAATGATATATGAAGTATCTTATCATTTCAAATAGTCCCCAATTAAATTATTTTTTCAACCGAAACTAGTGTATAATATACTATGATTTTTGACCGAAAATTGCATTTCGAAAAGTTTCATATAATCTAATTTTCGGATGATTTTTTGCATGGACATCCATCATATCCTTCCCTCATAAAATATATAAATGATATGTGAACTTTCATATCATTTCGAACAGTCCCCGAATTAATTTGATTTTTGACCAAATCTAGTATAAACTAGTGTATAATATATTATGATTTTTTAACCGAAACATGCATTTAGAAAATTTCATAGAATCTAGTTTTCAGATGATTTTTTTGCATGGACTTCCATCATAACCTTCCCTTTTAACATAAATAAATGATCTGAAAAGTCTCGTATCATTTCAAATAGTCCCCATATGAATTTTATTTTTTTGACCGAAACTAGTGTATAATATACTATGATTTTTGACCGAAACATGCATTTTGAAAAGTTTCATTGAATATAATTTTCAGATGATTTTTTTGCATGAACTTCCATCATAACCTTCCCTCTTAACATATATAAATGATCTGAAAAGTCTGGTATCATTTCAAATAGTCCCCATTTAAATTTGATTTTTTTGACCGAAACTAGTGTATAATATACTATGATTTTTGACCGAAACTTTCATTTTGAAAAGATTCAAAGAATCTAATTTTTAGATGATTTTTTTGCATGGACTTCCATCATAACCTTCCCTCTTAACATATATAAATGATCTGAAAAGTCTCGTATCATTTCAAATAGTCCCCATTTTAATTTGATTTTTGTGACCGAAATTAGTGTATAATATACTATGATTTATGACCGAATCTTGCATTTCTAAAAGTTTCATAGAATCTAATTTTTAGATGATTTTTTTGCATGAAATTCCATCATAAACTTCCCTCTTAACATATATAAATGATATATGAAGTATCTTATCATTTCAAATAGTCCCCAATTAAATTATTTTTTCGACCGAAACTAGTGTATAATATACTATGATTTTTGACCGAATATTGCATTTCGAAAAGTTTCATATAATCTAATTTTCGGATTATTTTTTGCATGGACATCCATCATAACCTTCCCTCGTAAAATATATAAATGATATGTGAACTTTCGTATCATTTCGAACAGTCCCCGAATTAATTTGATTTTTGACCGAAACTAGTATAAACTAGTGTATATTATATTATGATTTTTTGCCTGAAACTTGCATTTAGAAAAGTTTCATAGAATCTAGTTTTCAGATGATTTTTTTGAATGGACTTCCATCATAACCTTCCCGCTTAACATTTATAAATGATCTGAAAAGTGTCGTATCATTTCAAATAGTCCCCATTTAAATTTGATGTTTTTGACCGAAACCAGTGTATAATATATTATGATTTTTGACCAAAACTTGCATTTTGAAAAGTTTCAAAGAATCTAATTTTCAATTGATTTTTTGCATGGACTTCCATCAAAACCTTCCTTCTTAACATATATAAATGATCTGAAAAGTCTCGTATCATTTCAAATAGTCCCCATTTAAATTTTATTTTTTGACCGAAATTAGTGTATAATATACTATGATATTTGACTGAAACTTGCATTTCGAAATGTTTCATAGAATCTAATTTTTAGATGATTTTTTTGCATGAACTTCCATCATAACCTTCCCTCTTAGCATATATAAATGATATGTGAAGTCTCGTATCATTTCAAATAGTCCCCAATTGAATTAATTTTTTGACTGAAACTAGTCTAGAATATACTATGATTTTTTTACCGAAAATTGCATTTCGAAAAGTTTCATATAATCTAATTTTCGGATGATTTTTTGCATGGACCTCCATCATAACCTTCCCTCGTAAAATATATAAATGATATGTGAACTTTCGTATCATTTTGAACAGTCCCGGAATTAATTTGATTTTTGACCGAATCTAGTATAAACTAGTGTATAATATATTATGATTTTTTGACCGAAACTTACATTTAGAAAAGTTTCATAGAATCTAGTTTTCAGATGATTTTTTTTGCATGGACTTCAATCATAACCTTCCCTCTTAACATATATAAATGATCTGAAAAGTGTCGTATCATTTCAAATAGTCCCCATTTAAATTTGATTTTTTTGACCGAAACTAGTGTATAATATACTATGATTATTGACCAAAACATGCATTTTGAAAAGTTTCAAAGAATCTAATTTTCAGATGATTTTTTTGCATGGACTTTCATCAAAACCTTCCCTCTTAAGATATATAAATGATCTGAAAAGTCTGGTATCATTTCATATAGTCCCCATTTAAATTTGATTTTTTTGATCGAAACTAGTGTATAATATACTATGATTTTTGACCGAATCTTTCATTTTGAAAAGTTTCAACGAATCTAATTTTTAGATGACTTTTTTGCATGGACTTCCATCATAACCTTCCCTCTTAACATATATAAATGATCTGAAAAGTCTCGTATCATTTCAAATAGTCCCCATTTTAATTTGATTTTTGTGACCGAAATTAGTGTATAATATACTATGATTTATGACCGAATCTTGCATTTCGAAAAGTTTCATAGAATCTAATTTTTATATGATTTTCTTGCATCAAATTCCATCATAACCTTCCCTCTTAACATATATAAATGATATATGAAGTATCTTATAATTTCAAATAGTCCCCAATTAAATTATTTTTTTGACCGAAACTAGTGTATAATATACTAAGATTTTTGACCGAAAATTGCATTTCGAAAAGTTTCATATAATCTAATTTTCGGATTATTTTTTGCATGGACATCCATCATAACCTTCCCTCGTAAAATATATAAATGATATGTGAACTTTCGTATCATTTCGAACAGTCCCCGAATTAATTTAATTTTTGACCGAAACTAGTATAAACTAGTGTATAATATATTATAATTTTTTGCCTGAAACTTGCATTTAAAAAAGTTTCATAGAATCTAGTTTTCAGATGATTTTTTTGCATGGACTTCCATCATAACCTTCCCGCTTAACATTTATAAATGATCTGAAAAGTGTCGTATCATTTCAAATAGTCCCCATTTAAATTTGATGTTTTTGACCGAAACTAGTGTATAATATATTATGATTTTTGACCAAAACTTGCATTTTAAAAAGTTTCAAAGAATCTAATTTTACATTGATTTTTTGCATGGACTTCCATCAAAACCATCCTTCTTAACATATATAAATGATTTGAAAAGTCTCTTATCATTTCAAATAGTCCCCATTTAAATTTTATTTTTTGACCGAAATTAGTGTATAATATACTATGATATTTGACCGAAACTTGCATTTCGAAATGTTTCATAGAATCTAATTTTTAGATGATTTTTTTGCATGAACTTCCATCATAACCTTCCCTCTTAGCATATATAAATGATATGTGAAGTCTCGTATCATTTCAAATAGTCCCAATTAAATTATTTTTTTGACCGAAACTAGTCTATAATATACTATGATTTTTGACCGAAAATTGCATTTCGAAAAGTTTCATATAATATAATTTTCGGATGATTTTTTGCATGGACATCCATCATAACCTTCCCTCCTAAAATATATAAATGATATTGAACTTTCGTATCATTTCGAACAGTCCCCGAATTAATTTAATTTTTGACCGAATCTAGTATAAACTAGTGTATAATATATTATGATTTTTTGACCGAAACTTGCATTTAGAAAAGTTTCATAGAATCTAGTTTTTAGATGATTTTTTTGCATGGACTTCAATCATAACCTTCCCTCTTAACATATATAAATGATCTGAAAAGTGTCGTATCATTTCAAATAGTCCCCATTTAAATTTGATTTTTTTGACCGAAACTAGTGTATAATATACTATGATTTTTGACCAAAACATGCATTTTGAAAAGTTTCAAAGATTCTAATTTTCAGATGATTTTTTTGCATGGACTTCCATCAAAACCTTCCCTCTTAACATATATAAATGATCGGAAAAGTCTGGTATCATTTCAAATAGTCCACATTTAAATTTGATTTTTTTGACTGAAACTAGTGTATAATATACTATGATTTTTGACCGAAACTTTCATTTTGAAAAGTTTCAAAGAATCTAATTTTTAGATGATTTTTTTGCATGGACTTCCATCATAACCTTCCCTCTTAACATATATAAATGATTTGAAAAGTGTCGTATCATTTCAAATAGTCCCCATTTTAATTTGATTTTTGTGACCGAAATTAGTGTATAATATACTATGATTTATGACCGAATCTTGCATTTCGAAAAGTTTCATAGAATCTAATTTTTAGATGATTTGTTTGCATGAAATTCCATCATAACCTTACCTCTTAACATATTTAAATGATATATGAAGTATCTTATCATTTCAAATAGTCCCCAATTAAATTATTTTTTCGACCGAAACTAGTGTATAATATACTATGATTTTTGACCGAATATTGCATTTCGAAAAGTTTCATATAATCTAATTTTCGGATTATTTTTTGCATGGACATCCATCATAACCCTTCCTCGTAAAATATATAAATGATATGTGAACTTTCGTATCATTTCGAACAGTCCCCGAATTAATTTCATTTTTGACCGAAACTAGTATAAACTAGTGTATATTATATTATGATTTTTTGCCTGAAACTTGCATTTAGAAAAGTTTCATAGAATCTAGTTTTCAGATGATTTTTTTGAATGGACTTCCATCATAACCTTCCCGCTTAACATTTATAAATGATCTGAAAAGTGTCGTATCATTTCAAATAGTCCCCATTTAAATTTGATGTTTTTGACCGAAACCAGTGTATAATATATTATGATTTTTGACCAAAACTTGCATTTTGAAAAGTTTCAAAGAATCTAATTTTCAATTGATTTTTTGCATGGACTTCCATCAAAACCTTCCTTCTTAACATATATAAATGATCTGAAAAGTCTCGTATCATTTCAAATAGTCCCCATTTAAATTTTATTTTTTGACCGAAATTAGTGTATAATATACTATGATATTTGACCGAAACTTGCATTTCGAAATGTTTCATAGAATCTAATTTTTAGATGATTTTTTTGCATGAACTTCCATCATAACCTTCCCTCTTAGCATATATAAATGATATGTGAAGTCTCGTATCATTTCAAATAGTCCCCAATTGAATTAATTTTTTGACTGAAACTAGTCTAGAATATACTATGATTTTTTTACCGAAAATTGCATTTCGAAAAGTTTCATATAATCTAATTTTCGGATGATTTTTTGCATGGACCTCCATCATAACCTTCCCTCGTAAAATATATAAATAATATGTGAACTTTCGTATCATTTCGAACAGTCCCGGAATTAATTTGATTTTTGACCGAATCTAGTATAAACTAGTGTATAATATATTATGATTTTTTGACCGAAACTTACATTTAGAAAAGTTTCATAGAATCTAGTTTTCAGATGATTTTTTTGCATGGACTTCAATCATAACCTTCCCTCTTAACATATATAAATGATCTGAAAAGTGTCGTATCATTTCAAATAGTCCCCATTTAAATTTGATTTTTTTGACCGAAACTAGTGTATAATATACTATGATTATTGACCAAAACATGCATTTTGAAAAGTTTCAAAGAATCTAATTTTCAGATGATTTTTTTGCATGGACTTTCATCATAACCTTCCCTCTTAACATATATAAATGATCTGAAAAGTCTGGTATCATTTCAAATAGTCCCCATTTAAATTTGATTTTTTTGACCAAAACTAGTGTATAATATACTATGATTTTTGACCGAATCTTTCATTTTGAAAAGTTTCAACGAATCTAATTTTTAGATGACTTTTTTGCATGGACTTCCATCATAACCTTCCCTCTTAACATATATAAATGATCTGAAAAGTCTCGTATCATTTCAAATAGTCCCCATTTTAATTTGATTTTTGTGACCGAAATTAGTGTATAATATACTATGATTTATGACCGAATCTTGCATTTCGAAAAGTTTCATAGAATCTAATTTTTATATGATTTTTTTGCATCAAATTCCATCATAACCTTCCCTCTTAACATATATAAATGATATATGAAGTATCTTATAATTTCAAATAGTCCCCAATTAAATTATTTTTTCGACCGAAACTAGTGTATAATATACTAAGATTTTTGACCGAAAATTGCATTTCGAAAAGTTTCATATAATCTAATTTTCGGATTATTTTTTGCATGGACATCCATCATAACCTTCCCTCGTAAAATATATAAATGATATGTGAACTTTCGTATCATTTCGAACAGTCCCCGAATTAATTTAATTTTTGACCGAAACTAGTATAAACTAGTGTATAATATATTATAATTTTTTGCCTGAAACTTGCATTTAAAAAAGTTTCATAGAATCTAGTTTTCAGATGATTTTTTTGCATGGACTTCCATCATAACCTTCCCGCTTAACATTTATAAATGATCTGAAAAGTGTCGTATCATTTCAAATAGTCCCCATTTAAATTTGATGTTTTTGACCGAAACTAGTGTATAATATATTATGATTTTTGACCAAAACTTGCATTTTAAAAAGTTTCAAAGAATCTAATTTTCAATTGATTTTTTGCATGGACTTCCATCAAAACCTTCCTTCTTAACATATATAAATGATTTGAAAAGTCTCTTATCATTTCAAATAGTCCCCATTTAAATTTTATTTTTTGACCGAAATTAGTGTATAATATACTATGATATTTGACCGAAACTTGCATTTCGAAATGTTTCATAGAATCTAATTTTTAGATGATTTTTTTGCATGAACTTCCATCATAACCTTCCCTCTTAGCATATATAAATGATATGTGAAGTCTCGTATCATTTCAAATAGTCCCAATTAAATTATTTTTTTGACCGAAACTAGTCTATAATATACTATGATTTTTGACCGAAAATTGCATTTCGAAAAGTTTCATATAATATAATTTTCGGATGATTTTTTGCATGGACATCCATCATAACCTTCCCTCCTAAAATATATAAATGATATTGAACTTTCGTATCATTTCGAACAGTCCCCGAATTAATTTAATTTTTGACCGAATCTAGTATAAACTAGTGTATAATATATTATGATTTTTTGACCGAAACTTGCATTTAGAAAAGTTTCATAGAATCTAGTTTTTAGATGATTTTTTTGCATGGACTTCAATCATAACCTTCCCTCTTAACATATATAAATGATCTGAAAAGTGTCGTATCATTTCAAATAGTCCCCATTTAAATTTGATTTTTTTGACCGAAACTAGTGTATAATATACTATGATTTTTGACCAAAACATGCATTTTGAAAAGTTTCAAAGATTCTAATTTTCAGATGATTTTTTTGCATGGACTTCCATCAAAACCTTCCCTCTTAACATATATAAATGATCGGAAAAGTCTGGTATCATTTCAAATAGTCCACATTTAAATTTGATTTTTTTGACCGAAACTAGTGTATAATATACTATGATTTTTGACCGAAACTTTCATTTTGAAAAGTTTCAAAGAATCTAATTTTTAGATGATTTTTTTTGCATGGACTTCCATCATAACCTTCCCTCTTAACATATATAAATGATCTGAAAAGTCTCGTATCATTTCAAATAGTCCCCATTTTAATTTGATTTTTGTGACCGAAATTAGTGTATAATATACTATGATTTATGACCGAATCTTGCATTTCGAAAAGTTTCATAGAATCTAATTTTTATATGATTTGTTTGCATGAAATTCCATCATAACCTTACCTCTTAACATATTTAAATGATATATGAAGTATCTTATCATTTCAAATAGTCCCCAATTAAATTATTTTTTTCGACCGAAACTAGTGTATAATATACTAAGATTTTTGAGCGAAAATTGCATTTCGAAAAGTTTCATATAATCTAATTTTCGGATTATTTTTTGCATGGACATCCATCATAACCTTCCCTCGTAAAATATATAAATGATATGTGAACTTTTGTATCATTTCGAACAGTCCCCGAATTAATTTGATTTTTGACCGAAACTAGTATAAACTAGTGTATAATATATTATGATTTTTTGCCTGAAACTTGCATTTAAAAAAGTTTCATAGAATCTAGTTTTCAGATGATTTTTTTGCATGGACTTCCATCATAACCTTCCCGCTTAACATTTATAAATGATCTGAAAAGTGTCGTATCATTTCAAATAGTCCCCATTTAAATTTGATGTTTTTGACCGAAACCAGTGTATAATATATTATGATTTTTGACCAAAACTTGCATTTTGAAAAGTTTCAAAGAATCTAATTTTCAATTGATTTTTTGCATGGACTTCCATCAAAACCTTCCTTCTTAACATATATAAATGATCTGAAAAGTCTCGTATCATTTCAAATAGTCCCCATTTAAATTTTATTTTTTGACCGAAATTAGTGTATAATATACTATGATATTTGACCGAAACTTGCATTTCGAAATGTTTCATAGAATCTAATTTTTAGATGATTTTTTTGCATGAACTTCCATCATAACCTTCCCTCTTAGCATATATAAATGATATGTGAAGTCTCGTATCATTTCAAATAGTCCCAATTAAATTATTTTTTTGACCGAAACTAGTCTATAAAATACTATGATTTTTGACCGAAAATTGCATTTCGAAAAGTTTCATATAATATAATTTTCGGATGATTTTTTGCATGGACATCCATTATAACCTTCCCTCCTAAAATATATAAATGATATGTGAACTTTCGTATCATTTCGAACAGTCCCCGAATTAATTTGATTTTTGACCGAATCTAGTATAAACTAGTGTATAATATATTATGATTTTTTGACCGAAACTTGCATTTAGAAAAGTTTCATAGAATCTAGTTTTCAGATGATTTTTTTGCATGGACTTCAATCATAACCTTCCCTCTTAACATATATAAATGATCTGAAAAGTGTCGTATCATTTCAAATAGTCCCCATTTAAATTTGATTTTTTTGACCGAAACTAGTGTATAATATACTATGATTTTTTACCAAAACATGCATTTTCAAAAGTTTCAAAGATTCTAATTTTCAGATGATTTTTTTGCATGGACTTCCATCAAAACATTCCCTCTTAACATATATAAATGATCTGAAAAGTCTGGTATCATTTCAAATAGTCCCCATTTAAATTTGATTTTTTTGACCGAAACTAGTGTATAATATACTACGATTTTTTACCGAAACTTTCATTTTGAAAAGTTTCAAAGAATCTAATTTTTAGATGATTCTTTTGCATGGACTTCCATCATAACCTTCCCTCTTAACATATATAAATGATCTGAAAAGTCTCGTATCATTTCAAATAGTCCCCATTTTAATTTGATTTTTGTGACCGAAATTAGTGTATAATATACTATGATTTATGACCGAATCTTGCATTTCGAAAAGTTTCATAGAATCTAATTTTTATATGATTTTTTTGCATGAAATTCCATCATAACCTTCCCTCTTAACATATTTAAATGATATATGAAGTATCTTATCATTTCAAATAGTCCCCAATTAAATTATTTTTTCGACCGAAACTAGTGTATAATATACTAAGATTTTTGAGCGAAAATTGCATTTCGAAAAGTTTCATATAATCTAATTTTCGGATTATTTTTTGCATGGACATCCATCATAACCTTCCCTCGTAAAATATATAAATGATATGTGAACTTTTGTATCATTTCGAACAGTCCCCGAATTAATTTGATTTTTGACCGAAACTAGTATAAACTAGTGTATAATATATTATGATTTTTTGCCTGAAACTTGCATTTAAAAAAGTTTCATAGAATCTAGTTTTCAGATGATTTTTTTGCATGGACTTCCATCATAACCTTCCCGCTTAACATTTATAAATGATCTGAAAAGTGTCGTATCATTTCAAATAGTCCCCATTTAAATTTGATGTTTTTGACCGAAACCAGTGTATAATATATTATGATTTTTGACCAAAACTTGCATTTTGAAAAGTTTCAAAGAATCTAATTTTCAATTGATTTTTTGCATGGACTTCCATCAAAACCTTCCTTCTTAACATATATAAATGATCTGAAAAGTCTCGTATCATTTCAAATAGTCCCCATTTAAATTTTATTTTTTGACCGAAATTAGTGTATAATATACTATGATATTTGACCGAAACTTGCATTTCGAAATGTTTCATAGAATCTAATTTTTAGATGATTTTTTTGCATGAACTTCCATCATAACCTTCCCTCTTAGCATATATAAATGATATGTGAAGTCTCGTATCATTTCAAATAGTCCCAATTAAATTATTTTTTTGACCGAAACTAGTCTATAAAATACTATGATTTTTGACCGAAAATTGCATTTCGAAAAGTTTCATATAATATAATTTTCGGATGATTTTTTGCATGGACATCCATTATAACCTTCCCTCCTAAAATATATAAATGATATGTGAACTTTCGTATCATTTCGAACAGTCCCCGAATTAATTTGATTTTTGACCGAATCTAGTATAAACTAGTGTATAATATATTATGATTTTTTGACCGAAACTTGCATTTAGAAAAGTTTCATAGAATCTAGTTTTCAGATGATTTTTTTGCATGGACTTCAATCATAACCTTCCCTCTTAACATATATAAATGATCTGAAAAGTGTCGTATCATTTCAAATAGTCCCCATTTAAATTTGATTTTTTTGACCGAAACTAGTGTATAATATACTATGATTTTTTACCAAAACATGCATTTTCAAAAGTTTCAAAGATTCTAATTTTCAGATGATTTTTTTGCATGGACTTCCATCAAAACATTCCCTCTTAACATATATAAATGATCTGAAAAGTCTGGTATCATTTCAAATAGTCCCCATTTAAATTTGATTTTTTTGACCGAAACTAGTGTATAATATACTACGATTTTTTACCGAAACTTTCATTTTGAAAAGTTTCAAAGAATCTAATTTTTAGATGATTCTTTTGCATGGACTTCCATCATAACCTTCCCTCTTAACATATATAAATGATCTGAAAAGTCTCGTATCATTTCAAATAGTCCCCATTTTAATTTGATTTTTGTGACCGAAATTAGTGTATAATATACTATGATTTATGACCGAATCTTGCATTTCGAAAAGTTTCATAGAATCTAATTTTTATATGATTTTTTTGCATGAAATTCCATCATAACCTTCCCTCTTAACATATTTAAATGATATATGAAGTATCTTATCATTTCAAATAGTCCCCAATTAAATTATTTTTTCGACCGAAACTAGTGTATAATATACTAAGATTTTTGAGCGAAAATTGCATTTCGAAAAGTTTCATATAATCTAATTTTCGGATTATTTTTTGCATGGACATCCATCATAACCTTCCCTCGTAAAATATATAAATGATATGTGAACTTTTGTATCATTTCGAACAGTCCCCGAATTAATTTGATTTTTGACCGAAACTAGTATAAACTAGTGTATAATATATTATGATTTTTTGCCTGAAACTTGCATTTAAAAAAGTTTCATAGAATCTAGTTTTCAGATGATTTTTTTGCATGGACTTCCATCATAACCTTCCCGCTTAACATTTATAAATGATCTGAAAAGTGTCGTATCATTTCAAATAGTCCCCATTTAAATTTGATGTTTTTGACCGAAACCAGTGTATAATATATTATGATTTTTGACCAAAACTTGCATTTTGAAAAGTTTCAAAGAATCTAATTTTCAATTGATTTTTTGCATGGACTTCCATCAAAACCTTCCTTCTTAACATATATAAATGATCTGAAAAGTCTCGTATCATTTCAAATAGTCCCCATTTAAATTTTATTTTTTGACCGAAATTAGTGTATAATATACTATGATATTTGACCGAAACTTGCATTTCGAAATGTTTCATAGAATCTAATTTTTAGATGATTTTTTTGCATGAACTTCCATCATAACCTTCCCTCTTAGCATATATAAATGATATGTGAAGTCTCGTATCATTTCAAATAGTCCCAATTAAATTATTTTTTTGACCGAAACTAGTCTATAAAATACTATGATTTTTGACCGAAAATTGCATTTCGAAAAGTTTCATATAATATAATTTTCGGATGATTTTTTGCATGGACATCCATTATAACCTTCCCTCCTAAAATATATAAATGATATGTGAACTTTCGTATCATTTCGAACAGTCCCCGAATTAATTTGATTTTTGACCGAATCTAGTATAAACTAGTGTATAATATATTATGATTTTTTGACCGAAACTTGCATTTAGAAAAGTTTCATAGAATCTAGTTTTCAGATGATTTTTTTGCATGGACTTCAATCATAACCTTCCCTCTTAACATATATAAATGATCTGAAAAGTGTCGTATCATTTCAAATAGTCCCCATTTAAATTTGATTTTTTTGACCGAAACTAGTGTATAATATACTATGATTTTTTACCAAAACATGCATTTTCAAAAGTTTCAAAGATTCTAATTTTCAGATAATTTTTTTGCATGGACTTCCATCAAAACATTCCCTCTTAACATATATAAATGATCTGAAAAGTCTGGTATCATTTCAAATAGTCCCCATTTAAATTTGATTTTTTTGACCGAAACTAGTGTATAATATACTACGATTTTTGACCGAAACTTTCATTTTGAAAAGTTTCAAAGAATCTAATTTTTAGATGATTTTTTTGCATGGACTTCCATCATAACCTTCCCTCTTAACATATATAAATGATCTGAAAAGTCTCGTATCATTTCAAATAGTCCCCATTTTAATTTGATTTTTGTGACCGAAATTAGTGTATAATATACTATGATTTATGACCGAATCTTGCATTTCGAAAAGTTTCATAGAATCTAATTTTTATATGATTTTTTTGCATGAAATTCCATCATAACCTTCCCTCTTAACATATTTAAATGATATATGAAGTATCTTATCATTTCAAATAGTCCCCAATTAAATTATTTTTTCGACCGAAACTAGTGTATAATATACTAAGATTTTTGAGCAAAAATTGCATTTCGAAAAGTTTCATATAATCTAATTTTCGGATTATTTTTTGCATGGACATCCATCATAACCTTCCCTCGTAAAATATATAAATGATATGTGAACTTTTGTATCATTTCGAACAGTCCCCGAATTAATTTGATTTTTGACCGAAACTAGTATAAACTAGTGTATAATATATTATGATTTTTTGCCTGAAACTTGCATTTAAAAAAGTTTCATAGAATCTAGTTTTCAGATGATTTTTTTGCATGGACTTCCATCATAACCTTCCCGCTTAACATTTATAAATGATCTGAAAAGTGTCGTATCATTTCAAATAGTCCCCATTTAAATTTGATGTTTTTGACCGAAACCAGTGTATAATATATTATGATTTTTGACCAAAACTTGCATTTTGAAAAGTTTCAAAGAATCTAATTTTCAATTGATTTTTTGCATGGACTTCCATCAAAACCTTCCTTCTTAACATATATAAATGATCTGAAAAGTCTCGTATCATTTCAAATAGTCCCCATTTAAATTTTATTTTTTGACCGAAATTAGTGTATAATATACTATGATATTTGACCGAAACTTGCATTTCGAAATGTTTCATAGAATCTAATTTTTAGATGATTTTTTTGCATGAACTTCCATCATAACCTTCCCTCTTAGCATATATAAATGATATGTGAAGTCTCGTATCATTTCAAATAGTCTCAATTAAATTATTTTTTTGACCGAAACTAGTCTATAAAATACTATGATTTTTGACCGAAAATTGCATTTCGAAAAGTTTCATATAATATAATTTTCGGATGATTTTTTGCATGGACATCCATTATAACCTTCCCTCCTAAAATATATAAATGATATGTGAACTTTCGTATCATTTCGAACAGTCCCCGAATTAATTTGATTTTTGACCGAATCTAGTATAAACTAGTGTATAATATATTATGATTTTTTGACCGAAACTTGCATTTAGAAAAGTTTCATAGAATCTAGTTTTCAGATGATTTTTTTGCATGGACTTCAATCATAACCTTCCCTCTTAACATATATAAATGATCTGAAAAGTGTCGTATCATTTCAAATAGTCCCCATTTAAATTTGATTTTTTTGACCGAAACTAGTGTATAATATACTATGATTTTTTACCAAAACATGCATTTTCAAAAGTTTCAAAGATTCTAATTTTCAGATGATTTTTTTGCATGGACTTCCATCAAAACATTCCCTCTTAACATATATAAATGATCTGAAAAGTCTGGTATCATTTCAAATAGTCCCCATTTAAATTTGATTTTTTTGACCGAAACTAGTGTATAATATACTACGATTTTTGACCGAAACTTTCATTTTGAAAAGTTTCAAAGAATCTAATTTTTAGATGATTTTTTTGCATGGACTTCCATCATAACCTTCCCTCTTAACATATATAAATGATCTGAAAAGTCTCGTATCATTTCAAATAGTCCCCATTTTAATTTGATTTTTGTGACCGAAATTAGTGTATAATATACTATGATTTATGACCGAATCTTGCATTTCGAAAAGTTTCATAGAATCTAATTTTTATATGATTTTTTTGCATGAAATTCCATCATAACCTTCCCTCTTAACATATTTAAATGATATATGAAGTATCTTATCATTTCAAATAGTCCCCAATTAAATTATTTTTTCGACCGAAACTAGTGTATAATATACTATGATTTTTGAGCGAAAATTGCATTTCGAAAAGTTTCATATAATCTAATTTTCGGATTATTTTTTGCATGGACATCCATCATAACCTTCCCTCGTAAAATATATAAATGATATGTGAACTTTTGTATCATTTCGAACAGTCCCCGAATTAATTTGATTTTTGACCGAAACTAGTATAAACTAGTGTATAATATATTATGATTTTTTGCCTGAAACTTGCATTTAAAAAAGTTTCATAGAATCTAGTTTTCAGATGATTTTTTTGCATGGACTTCCATCATAACCTTCCCGCTTAACATTTATAAATGATCTGAAAAGTGTCGTATCATTTCAAATAGTCCCCATTTAAATTTGATGTTTTTGACCGAAACCAGTGTATAATATATTATGATTTTTGACCAAAACTTGCATTTTGAAAAGTTTCAAAGAATCTAATTTTCAATTGATTTTTTGCATGGACTTCCATCAAAACCTTCCTTCTTAACATATATAAATGATCTGAAAAGTCTCGTATCATTTCAAATAGTCCCCATTTAAATTTTATTTTTTGACCGAAATTAGTGTATAATATACTATGATATTTGACCGAAACTTGCATTTCGAAATGTTTCATAGAATCTAATTTTTAGATGATTTTTTTGCATGAACTTCCATCATAACCTTCCCTCTTAGCATATATAAATGATATGTGAAGTCTCGTATCATTTCAAATAGTCTCAATTAAATTATTTTTTTGACCGAAACTAGACTATAAAATACAATGATTTTTGACCGAAAATTGCATTTCGAAAAGTTTCATATAATATAATTTTCGGATGATTTTTTGCATGGACATCCATTATAACCTTCCCTCCTAAAATATATAAATGATATGTGAACTTTCGTATCATTTCGAACAGTCCCCGAATTAATTTGATTTTTGACCGAATCTAGTATAAACTAGTGTATAATATATTATGATTTTTTGACCGAAACTTGCATTTAAAAAAGTTTCATAGAATCTAGTTTTCAGATGATTTTTTTGCATGGACTTAAATCATAACCTTCCCTCTTAACATATATAAATGATCTGAAAAGTGTCGTATCATTTCAAATAGTCCCCATTTAAATTTGATTTTTTTGACCGAAACTAGTGTATAATATACTATGATTTTTTACCAAAACATGCATTTTCAAAAGTTTCAAAGATTCTAATTTTCAGATGATTTTTTTGCATGGACTTCCATCAAAACATTCCCTCTTAACATATATAAATGATCTGAAAAGTCTGGTATCATTTCAAATAGTCCCCATTTAAATTTGATTTTTTTGACCGAAACTAGTGTATAATATACTATGATTTTTGACTGAAACTTGCATTTTGAAAAGTTTCATAAAATCTAATTTTTAGATAATTTTTTTGCATAGACTTCCATCATAACCTTCCCTCTTAACAATTATAAATGATCTGACAAGTCTAGTATCATTTCAAATAGTCCCCATTTAAAAATTTGATTTTTTTGACCGAAATTAGTGTATAATATACTATGATTTTTGACCGAAACTTGCATTTCGAAAAGTTTCATAGAATCTAATTTTTATATGATTTTTTTGCATGAAATTCCATCATAACCTTCCCTCTTAACATATTTAAATGATATATGAAGTATCTTATCATTTCAAATAGTCCCCAATTAAATTATTTTTTCGACCGAAACTAGTGTATAATATACTAAGATTTTTGACCGAAAATTGCATTTCGAAAAGTTTCATATAATCTAATTTTCGGATTATTTTTTGCATGGACATCCATCATAACCTTCCCTCGTAAAATATATAAATGATATGTGAACTTTTGTATCATTTCGAACAGTCCCCGAATTAATTTGATTTTTGACCGAAACTAGTATAAACTAGTGTATAATATATTATGATTTTTTGCCTGAAACTTGCATTTAAAAAAGTTTCATAGAATCTAGTTTTCAGATGATTTTTTTGCATGGACTTCCATCATAACCTTCCCGCTTAACATTTATAAATGATCTGAAAAGTGTCGTATCATTTCAAATAGTCCCCATTTAAATTTGATGTTTTTGACCGAAACCAGTGTATAATATATTATGATTTTTGACCAAAACTTGCATTTTGAAAAGTTTCAAAGAATCTAATTTTCAATTGATTTTTTGCATGGACTTCCATCAAAACCTTCATTCTTAACATATATAAATGATCTGAAAAGTCTCGTATCATTTCAAATAGTCCCCATTTAAATTTTATTTTTTGACCGAAATTAGTGTATAATATACTATGATATTTGACCGAAACTTGCATTTCGAAATGTTTCATAGAATCTAATTTTTAGATGATTTTTTTGCATGAACTTCCATCATAACCTTCCCTCTTAGCATATATAAATGATATGTGAAGTCTCGTATCATTTCAAATAGTCTCAATTAAATTATTTTTTTGACCGAAACTAGTCTATAAAATACTATGATTTTTGACCGAAAATTGCATTTCGAAAAGTTTCATATAATATAATTTTCGGATGATTTTTTGCATGGACATCCATTATAACCTTCCCTCCTAAAATATATAAATGATATGTGAACTTTCGTATCATTTCGAACAGTCCCCGAATTAATTTGATTTTTGACCGAATCTAGTATAAACTAGTGTATAATATATTATGATTTTTTGACCGAAACTTGCATTTAGAAAAGTTTCATAGAATCTAGTTTTCAGATGATTTTTTTGCATGGACTTCAATCATAACCTTCCCTCTTAACATATATAAATGATCTGAAAAGTGTTGTATCATTTCAAATAGTCCCCATTTAAATTTGATTTTTTTGACCGAAACTAGTGTATAATATACTATGATTTTTTACCAAAACATGCATTTTCAAAAGTTTCAAAGATTCTAATTTTCAGATGATTTTTTTGCATGGACTTCCATCAAAACATTCCCTCTTAACATATATAAATGATCTGAAAAGTCTGGTATCATTTCAAATAGTCCCCATTTAAATTTGATTTTTTTGACCGAAACTAGTGTATAATATACTACGATTTTTGACCGAAACTTTCATTTTGAAAAGTTTCAAAGAATCTAATTTTTAGATGATTTTTTTGCATGGACTTCCATCATAACCTTCCCTCTTAACATATATAAATGATCTGAAAAGTCTCGTATCATTTCAAATAGTCCCCATTTTAATTTGATTTTTGTGACCGAAATTAGTGTATAATATACTATGATTTATGACCGAATCTTGCATTTCGAAAAGTTTCATAGAATCTAATTTTTATATGATTTTTTTGCATGAAATTCCATCATAACCTTCCCTCTTAACATATTTAAATGATATATGAAGTATCTTATCATTTCAAATAGTCCCCAATTAAATTATTTTTTCGACCGAAACTAGTGTATAATATACTAAGATTTTTGACCGAAAATTGCATTTCGAAAAGTTTCATATAATCTAATTTTCGGATTATTTTTTGCATGGACATCCATCATAACCTTCCCTCGTAAAATATATAAATGATATGTGAACTTTTGTATCATTTCGAACAGTCCCCGAATTAATTTGATTTTTGACCGAAACTAGTATAAACTAGTGTATAATATATTATGATTTTTTGCCTGAAACTTGCATTTAAAAAAGTTTCATAGAATCTAGTTTTCAGATGATTTTTTTGCATGGACTTCCATCATAACCTTCCCGCTTAACATTTATAAATGATCTGAAAAGTGTCGTATCATTTCAAATAGTCCCCATTTAAATTTGATGTTTTTGACCGAAACCAGTGTATAATATATTATGATTTTTGACCAAAACTTGCATTTTGAAAAGTTTCAAAGAATCTAATTTTCAATTGATTTTTTGCATGGACTTCCATCAAAACCTTCCTTCTTAACATATATAAATGATCTGAAAAGTCTCGTATCATTTCAAATAGTCCCCATTTAAATTTTATTTTTTGACCGAAATTAGTGTATAATATACTATGATATTTGACCGAAACTTGCATTTCGAAATGTTTCATAGAATCTAATTTTTAGATGATTTTTTTGCATGAACTTCCATCATAACCTTCCCTCTTAGCATATATAAATGATATGTGAAGTCTCGTATCATTTCAAATAGTCCCAATTAAATTATTTTTTTGACCGAAACTAGTCTATAAAATACTATGATTTTTGACCGAAAATTGCATTTCGAAAAGTTTCATATAATATAATTTTCGGATGATTTTTTGCATGGACATCCATTATAACCTTCCCTCCTAAAATATATAAATGATATGTGAACTTTCGTATCATTTCGAACAGTCCCTGAATTAATTTGATTTTTGACCGAATCTAGTATAAACTAGTGTATAATATATTATGATTTTTTGACCGAAACTTGCATTTAGAAAAGTTTCATAGAATCTAGTTTTCAGATTATTTTTTTGCATGGACTTCAATCATAACCTTCCCTCTTAACATATATAAATGATCTGAAAAGTGTCGTATCATTTCAAATAGTCCCCATTTAAATTTGATTTTTTTGACCGAAACTAGTGTATAATATACTATGATTTTTTACCAAAACATGCATTTTCAAAAGTTTCAAAGATTCTAATTTTCAGATGATTTTTTTGCATGGACTTCCATCAAAACATTCCCTCTTAACATATATAAATGATCTGAAAAGTCTGGTATCATTTCAAATAGTCCCCATTTAAATTTGATTTTTTTGACCGAAACTAGTGTATAATATACTACGATTTTTGACCGAAACTTTCATTTTGAAAAGTTTCAAAGAATCTAATTTTTAGATGATTTTTTTGCATGGACTTCCATCATAACCTTCCCTCTTAACATATATAAATGATCTGAAAAGTCTCGTATCATTTCAAATAGTCCCCATTTTAATTTGATTTTTGTGACCGAAATTAGTGTATAATATACTATGATTTATGACCGAATCTTGCATTTCGAAAAGTTTCATAGAATCTAATTTTTATATGATTTTTTTGCATGAACTTCCATCATAACCTTCCCTCTTAACATATTTAAATGATATATGAAGTATCTTATCATTTCAAATAGTCCCCAATTAAATTATTTTTTCGACCGAAACTAGTGTATAATATACTAAGATTTTTGACCGAAAATTGCATTTCGAAAAGTTTCATATAATCTAATTTTCGGATTATTTTTTGCATGGACATCCATCATAACCTTCCCTCGTAAAATATATAAATGATATGTGAACTTTTGTATCATTTCGAACAGTCCCCGAATTAATTTGATTTTTGACCGAAACTAGTATAAACTAGTGTATAATATATTATGATTTTTTGCCTGAAACTTGCATTTAAAAAAGTTTCATAGAATCTAGTTTTCAGATGATTTTTTTGCATGGACTTCCATCATAACCTTCCCGCTTAACATTTATAAATGATCTGAAAAGTGTCGTATCATTTCAAATAGTCCCCATTTAAATTTGATGTTTTTGACCGAAACCAGTGTATAATATATTATGATTTTTGACCAAAACTTGCATTTTGAAAAGTTTCAAAGAATCTAATTTTCAATTGATTTTTTGCATGGACTTCCATCAAAACCTTCCTTCTTAACATATATAAATGATCTGAAAAGTCTCGTATCATTTCAAATAGTCCCCATTTAAATTTTATTTTTTGACCGAAATTAGTGTATAATATACTATGATATTTGACCGAAACTTGCATTTCGAAATGTTTCATAGAATCTAATTTTTAGATGATTTTTTTGCATGAACTTCCATCATAACCTTCCCTCTTAGCATATATAAATGATATGTGAAGTCTCGTATCATTTCAAATAGTCCCAATTAAATTATTTTTTTGACCGAAACTAGTCTATAAAATACTATGATTTTTGACCGAAAATTGCATTTCGAAAAGTTTCATATAATATAATTTTCGGATGATTTTTTGCATGGACATCCATTATAACCTTCCCTCCTAAAATATATAAATGATATGTGAACTTTCGTATCATTTCGAACAGTCCCTGAATTAATTTGATTTTTGACCGAATCTAGTATAAACTAGTGTATAATATATTATGATTTTTTGACCGAAACTTGCATTTAGAAAAGTTTCATAGAATCTAGTTTTCAGATTATTTTTTTGCATGGACTTCAATCATAACCTTCCCTCTTAACATATATAAATGATCTGAAAAGTGTCGTATCATTTCAAATAGTCCCCATTTAAATTTGATTTTTTTGACCGAAACTAGTGTATAATATACTATGATTTTTTACCAAAACATGCATTTTCAAAAGTTTCAAAGATTCTAATTTTCAGATGATTTTTTTGCATGGACTTCCATCAAAACCTTTCCTCTTAACATATATAAATGATCTGAAAAGTCTGGTATCATTTCAAATAGTCCCCATTTAAATTTTATTTTTTTGACCGAAACTAGTGTATAAATACTATGATTTTTGACCGAAACTTTCATTTTGAAAAGTTTCAAAGAATCTAATTTTTAGATGATTTTTTTACATGGACTTCCATCATAACCTTCCCTCTTAACATATATAAATGATCTGAAAAGTCTCGTGTCATTTCAAATAGTCCCCATTTTAATTTGATTTTTGTGACCGAAATTAGTGTATAATATACTATGATTTATGACCGAATCTTGCATTTCGAAAAGTTTCATAGAATCTAATTTTTATATGATTTTTTTGCATGAAATTCCATCATAACCTTCCCTCTTAAAATATATAAATGATATATGAAGTATCTTATCATTTCAAATAGTCCCCAATTAAATTATTTTTTCGACCGAAACTAGAGTATTATATACTAAGATTTTTGACCGAAAAATGCATTTCGAAAAGTTTCATATAATCTAATTTTCGGATTATTTTTTGCATGGACATCCATCATAACCTTCCCTCGTAAAATATATAAATGATATGTGAACTTTCGTATCATTTCGAACAGTCCCCGAATTAATTTGATTTTTGACCGAAAATAGTATAAACTAGTGTATAATATATTATGATTTTTTGCCTGAAACTTGCATTTAAAAAAGTTTCATAGAATCTAGTTTTCAGATGATTTTTTTGCATGGACTTCCATCATAACCTTCTCGCTTAACATTTATAAATGATCTGAAAAGTGTCATATCATTTCAAATAGTCCCCATTTAAATTTGATGTTTTTGACCGAAACTAGTGTATAATATATTATGATTTTTGACCAAAACTTGCATTTTGAAAAGTTTCAAAGAATCTAATTTTCAATTGATTTTTTGCATGGACTTCCATCAAAACCTTCCTTCTTAACATATATAAATAATCTGAAAAGTCTCGTATCATTTCAAATAGTCCCCATTTAAATTTTATTTTTTGACCGAAATTAGTGTATAATATACTATGATATTTGACCGAAACTTGCATTTCGAAATGTTTCATAGAATCTAATTTTTAGATGATTTTTTTGCATGAACTTCCATCATAACCTTCCCTATTAGCATATATAAATGATATGTGAAGTCTCGTATCATTTCAAATAGTCCCAATTAAATTATTTTTTTGACCGAAACTAGTCTAAAATATACAATGATTTTTGACCGAAAATTGCATTTCGAAAAGTTTCATATAATATAATTTTCAGATGATTTTTTGCATGGACATCCATCATAACCTTCCCTCCTAAAATATATAAATGATATGTGAACTTTCGTATCATTTCGAACAGTCCCCGAATTAATTTGATTTTTGACCGAATCTAGTATAAACTAGTGTATAATATATTTTGATTTTTTGACCGAAACTTGCATTTAGAAAAGTTTCATAGAATCTAGTTATCAGATGATTTTTTTGCATGGACTTCAATCATAACCTTCCCTTTTAACATATATAAATGATCTGAAAAGTGTCGTATCATTTCAAATAGTCCACATTTAAATTTGATTTTTTTGACCGAAACTAGTGTATAATATACTATGATTTTTGACCAAAACATGCATTTTGAAAAGTTTCAATGAATCTAATTTTCAGATGATTTTTTTGCATGGACTTCCATCAAAACCTTTCCTCTTAACATATATAAATGATCTGAAAAGTCTGGTATCATTTCAAATAGTCCCCATTTAAATTTTATTTTTTTGACCGAAACTAGTGTATAAATACTATGATTTTTGACCGAAACTTTCATTTTGAAAAGTTTCAAAGAATCTAATTTTTAGATGATTTTTTTGCATGGACTTCCATCATAACCTTCCCTCTTAACATATATAAATGATCTTAAAAGTCTCGTATCATTTCAAATAGTCCCCATTTTAATTTGATTTTTGTGACCGAAATTAGTGTATAATATACTATGATTTATGACCGAATCTTGCATTTTGAAAAGTTTCATAGAATCTAATTTTTATATGATTTTTTTGCATGAAATTCCATCATAACCTTCCCTCTTAACATATATAAATGATATATGAAGTATCTTATCATTTCAAATAGTCCCCAATTAAATTATTTTTTCGACCGAAACTAGTGTATAATAGACTAAGATTTTTGACCGAAAATTTCATTTCGAAAAGTTTCATATAATCTAATTTTCGGATTATTTTTTGCATGGACATCCATCATAACCTTCCCTCGTAAAATATATAAATGATATGTGAACTTTCGTATCATTTCGAACAGTCCCCGAATTAATTTGATTTTTGACCGAAAATAGTATAAACTAGTGTATAATATATTACGATTTTTTGCCTGAAACTTGCATTTAAAAAAGTTTCATAGAATCTAGTTTTCAGATGATTTTTTTGCATGGACTTCCATCATAACCTTCTCGCTTAACATTTATAAATGAACTGAAAAGTGTCATATCATTTCAAATAGTCCCCATTTAAATTTGATGTTTTTGACCGAAACTAGTGTATAATATATTATGATTTTTGACCAAAACTTGCATTTTGAAAAGTTTCAAAGAATCTAATTTTCAATTGATTTTTCGCATGGACTTCCATCAAAACCTTCCTTCTTAACATATATAAATAATCTGAAAAGTCTCGTATCATTTCAAATAGTCCCCATTTAAATTTTATTTTTTGACCGAAATTAGCGTATAATATACTATGATATTTGACCGAAACTTGCATTTCGAAATGTATCATAGAATCTAATTTTTAGATGATTTTTTTGCATGAACTTCCATCATAACCTTCCCTCTTAGCATATATAAATGATATGTGAAGTCTCGTATCATTTCAAATAGTCCCAATTAAATTATTTTTTTGACCGAAACTAGTCTATAATATACTATGATTTTTGACCAAAAATTGCATTTCGAAAAGTTTCATATAATATAATTTTCAGATGATTTTTTGCATGGACATCCATCATAACCTTCCCTCCTAAAATATATAAATGATATGTGAACTTTCATATCATTTCGAACAGTCCCCGAATTAATTTGATTTTTGACCGAATCTAGTTTAATATATTATGATTTTTTGACCGAATCTTGCATTTAGAAAAGTTTCATAGAATCTAGTTTTCAGATGATTTTTTTGCATGGACTTCAATCATAACCTTCCCTCTTAACATATATAAATGATCTGAAAAGTGTCATATCATTTCAAATAGTCCCCATTTGAATTTGATTTTTTTTACCGAAACTAGTGTATAATATACTATGATTTTGACCAAAACATGCATTTTGAAAAGTTTCAAAGAATCTAATTTTTAGATGATTTTTTTGCATGGACATCCATCAAAACCTTCCCTCTTAACATATATAAATGATCTGAAAAGTATCGTATCATTTCAAATAGTCCCCATTTAAATTTGATTTTTTTGACCGAAACTAGTGTATAAAATACTATGATTTTTGACCGAAACTTTCATTTTGAAAAGTTTCAAAGAATCTAATTTTTAGATGATTTTTTTACATGGACTTCCATCATAACCTTCCCTCTTAACATATATAAATGATCTGAAAAGTCTCGTGTCATTTCAAATAGTCCCCATTTTAATTTGATTTTTGTGACCGAAATTAGTGTATAATATACTATGATTTATGACCGAATCTTGCATTTCGAAAAGTTTCATAGAATCTAATTTTTATATGATTTTTTTGCATGAAATTCCATCATAACCTTCCCTCTTAAAATATATAAATGATATATGAAGTATCTTATCATTTCAAATAGTCCCCAATTAAATTATTTTTTCGACCGAAACTAGTGTATAATATACTAAGATTTTTGACCGAAAATTGCATTTCGAAAAGTTTCATATAATCTAATTTTCGGATTATTTTTTGCATGGACATCCATCATAACCTTCCCTCGTAAAATATATAAATGATATGTGAACTTTCGTATCATTTCAAACAGTCCCCGAATTAATTTGATTTTTGACCGAAAATAGTATAAACTAGTGTATAATATATTACGATTTTTTGCCTGAAACTTGCATTTAAAAAAGTTTCATAGAATCTAGTTTTCAGATGATTTTTTTGCATGGACTTCCATCATAACCTTCTCGCTTAACATTTATAAATGATCTGAAAAGTGTCATATCATTTCAAATAGTCCCCATTTAAATTTGATGTTTTTGACCGAAACTAGTGTATAATATATTATGATTTTTGACCAAAACTTGCATTTTGAAAAGTTTCAAAGAATCTAATTTTCAATTGATTTTTCGCATGGACTTCCATCAAAACCTTCCTTCTTAACATATATAAATAATCTGAAAAGTCTCGTATCATTTCAAATAGTCCCCATTTAAATTTTATTTTTTGACCGAAATTAGTGTATAATATACTATGATATTTGACCGAAACTTGCATTTCGAAATGTATCATAGAATCTAATTTTTAGATGATTTTTTTGCATGAACTTCCATCATAACCTTCCCTCTTAGCATATATAAATGATATGTGAAGTCTCGTATCATTTCAAATAGTCCCAATTAAATTATTTTTTTGACCGAAACTAGTCTATAATATACTATGATTTTTGACCAAAAATTGCATTTCGAAAAGTTTCATATAATATAATTTTCAGATGATTTTTTGCATGGACATCCATCATAACCTTCCCTCCTAAAATATATAAATGATATGTGAACTTTCATATCATTTCGAACAGTCCCCGAATTAATTTGATTTTTGACCGAATCTAGTATAAACTAGTGTATAATATATTATGATTTTTTGACCGAATCTTGCATTTAGAAAAGTCTCATAGAATCTAGTTTTCAGATGATTTTTTTGCATGGACTTCAATCATAACCTTCCCTCTTAACATATATAAATGATCTGAAAAGTGTCGTATCATTTCAAATAGTCCCCATTTGAATTTGATTTTTTTTACCGAAACTAGTGTATAATATACTATGATTTTTGACCAAAACATGCATTTTGAAAAGTTTCAAAGAATCTAATTTTTAGATGATTTTTTTGCATGGACATCCATCAAAACCTTCCCTCTTAACATATATAAATGATCTGAAAAGTATCGTATCATTTCAAATAGTCCCCATTTAAATTTGATTTTTTTGACCGAAACTAGTGTATAAAATACTATGATTTTTGACCGAAACTTTCATTTTGAAAAGTTTCAAAGAATCTAATTTTTAGATGATTTTTTTACATGGACTTCCATCATAACCTTCCCTCTTAACATATATAAATGATCTGAAAAGTCTCGTGTCATTTCAAATAGTCCCCATTTTAATTTGATTTTTGTGACCGAAATTAGTGTATAATATACTATGATTTATGACCGAATCTTGCATTTCGAAAAGTTTCATAGAATCTAATTTTTATATGATTTTTTTGCATGAAATTCCATCATAACCTTCCCTCTTAAAATATATAAATGATATATGAAGTATCTTATCATTTCAAATAGTCCCCAATTAAATTATTTTTTCGACCGAAACTAGAGTATTATATACTAAGATTTTTGACCGAAAAATGCATTTCGAAAAGTTTCATATAATCTAATTTTCGGATTATTTTTTGCATGGACATCCATCATAACCTTCCCTCGTAAAATATATAAATGATATGTGAACTTTCGTATCATTTCGAACAGTCCCCGAATTAATTTGATTTTTGACCGAAAATAGTATAAACTAGTGTATAATATATTATGATTTTTTGCCTGAAACTTGCATTTAAAAAAGTTTCATAGAATCTAGTTTTCAGATGATTTTTTTGCATGGACTTCCATCATAACCTTCTCGCTTAACATTTATAAATGATCTGAAAAGTGTCATATCATTTCAAATAGTCCCCATTTAAATTTGATGTTTTTGACCGAAACTAGTGTATAATATATTATGATTTTTGACCAAAACTTGCATTTTGAAAAGTTTCAAAGAATCTAATTTTCAATTGATTTTTTGCATGGACTTCCATCAAAACCTTCCTTCTTAACATATATAAATAATCTGAAAAGTCTTGTATCATTTCAAATAGTCCCCATTTAAATTTTATTTTTTGACCGAAATTAGTGTATAATATACTATGATATTTGACCGAAACTTGCATTTCGAAATGTTTCATAGAATCTAATTTTTAGATGATTTTTTTGCATGAACTTCCATCATAACCTTCCCTATTAGCATATATAAATGATATGTGAAGTCTCGTATCATTTCAAATAGTCCCAATTAAATTATTTTTTTGACCGAAACTAGTCTAAAATACACAATGATTTTTGACCGAAAATTGCATTTCGAAAAGTTTCATATAATATAATTTTCAGATGATTTTTTGCATGGACATCCATCATAACCTTCCCTCCTAAAATATATAAATGATATGTGAACTTTCGTATCATTTCGAACAGTCCCCGAATTAATTTGATTTTTGACCGAATCTAGTATAAACTAGTGTATAATATATTATGATTTTTTGACCGAAACTTGCATTTAGAAAAGTTTCATAGAATCTAGTTATCAGATGATTTTTTTGCATGGACTTCAATCATAACCTTCCCTCTTAACATATATAAATGATCTGAAAAGTGTCGTATCATTTCAAATAGTCCACATTTAAATTTGATTTTTTTGACCGAAACTAGTGTATAATATACTATGATTTTTGACCAAAACATGCATTTTGAAAAGTTTCAAAGAATCTAATTTTCAGATGATTTTTTTGCATGGACTTCCATCAAAACCTTTCCTCTTAACATATATAAATGATCTGAAAAGTCTGGTATCATTTCAAATAGTCCCCATTTAAATTTTATTTTTTTGACCGAAACTAGTGTATAATATACTATGATTTTTGACCGAAACTTTCATTTTGAAAAGTTTCAAAGAATCTAATTTTTAGATGATTTTTTTGCATGGACTTCCATCATAACCTTCCCTCTTAACATATATAAATGATCTTAAAAGTCTCGTATCATTTCAAATAGTCCCCATTTTAATTTGATTTTTGTGACCGAAATTAGTGTATAATATACTATGATTTATGACCGAATCTTGCATTTTGAAAAGTTTCATAGAATCTAATTTTTATATGATTTTTTTGCATGAAATTCCATCATAACCTTCCCTCTTAACATATATAAATGATATATGAAGTATCTTATCATTTCAAATAGTCCCCAATTAAATTATTTTTTCGACCGAAACTAGTGTATAATAGACTAAGATTTTTGACCGAAAATTGCATTTCGAAAAGTTTCATATAATCTAATTTTCGGATTATTTTTTGCATGGACATCCATCATAACCTTCCCTCGTAAAATATATAAATGATATGTGAACTTTCGTATCATTTCGAACAGTCCCCGAATTAATTTGATTTTTGACCGAAAATAGTATAAACTAGTGTATAATATATTACGATTTTTTGCCTGAAACTTGCATTTAAAAAAGTTTCATAGAATCTAGTTTTCAGATGATTTTTTTGCATGGACTTCCATCATAACCTTCTCGCTTAACATTTATAAATGATCTGAAAAGTGTCATATCATTTCAAATAGTCCCCATTTAAATTTGATGTTTTTGACCGAAACTAGTGTATAATATATTATGATTTTTGACCAAAACTTGCATTTTGAAAAGTTTCAAAGAATCTAATTTTCAATTGATTTTTTGCATGGACTTCCATCAAAACCTTCCTTCTTAACATATATAAATAATCTGAAAAGTCTCGTATCATTTCAAATGGTCCCCATTTAAATTTTATTTTTTGACCGAAATTAGTGTATAATATACTATGATATTTGACCGAAACTTGCATTTCGAAATGTTTCATAGAATCTAATTTTTAGATGATTTTTTTGCATGAACTTCCATCATAACCTTCCCTCTTAGCATATATAAATGATATGTGAAGTCTCGTATCATTTCAAATAGTCCCAATTAAATTATTTTTTTGACCGAAACTAGTCTATAATATATTATGATTTTTGACCGAAATTTGCATTTCGAAAAGTTTCATATAATATAATTTTCAGATGATTTTTTGCATGGACATCCATCATAATCTTCCCTCCTAAAATATATAAATGATATGTGAACTTTCGTATCATTTCGAACAGTCCCCGAATTAATTTGATTTTTGACCGAATCTAGTATAAACTAGTGTATAATATATTATGATTTTTTGATCGAAACTTGCATTTAGAAAAGTTTCATAGAATCTAGTTTTCAGATGATTTTTTTGCATGGACTTCAATCATAACCTTCCCTCTTAACATATATAAATGATCTGAAAAGTGTCGTATCATTTCAAATAGTCCCCATTTAAATTTGATTTTTTTGACCGAAACTAGTGTATAATATACTATGATTTTTGACCAAAACATGCATTTTGAAAAGTTTCAAAGAATCTAATTTTCAGATGATTTTTTTGCATGGACTTCCATCAAAACCTTCCCTCTTAACATATATAAATGATCTGAAAAGTATGGTATCATTTTAAATAGTCCCCATTTAAATTTTATTTTTTTGACCGAAACTAGTGTATAATATACTATGATTTTTGACCGAAACTTTCATTTTGAAAAGTTTCAAAGAATCTAATTTTTAGATGATTTTTTTGCATGGACTTCCATAATAACCTTCCCTCTTAATATATATAAATGATCTTAAAAGTCTCGTATCATTTCAAATAGTCCCCATTTTAATTTGATTTTTGTGACCGAAATTAGTGTATAATATACTATGATTTATGACCGAATCTTGCATTTTCAAAAGTTTCATAGAATCTAATTTTTATATGATTTTTTTGCATGAAATTCCATCATAACCTTCCCTCTTAACATATATAAATGATATATGAAGTATCTTATCATTTCAAATAGTCCCCAATTAAATTATTTTTTCGACCGAAACTAGTGTATAATAGACTAAGATTTTTGACCGAAAATTGCATTTCGAAAAGTTTCATATAATCTAATTTTCGGATTATTTTTTGCATGGACATCCATCATAACCTTCCCTCGTAAAATATATAAATGATATTTGAACTTTCGTATCATTTCGAACAGTCCCCGAATTAATTTGATTTTTGACCGAAAATAGTATAAACTAGTGTATAATATATTACGATTTTTTGCCTGAAACTTGCATTTAAAAAAGTTCCATAGAATCTAGTTTTCAGATGATTTTTTTGCATGGACTTCCATCATAACCTTCTCGCTTAACATTTATAAATGATCTGAAAAGTGTCATATCATTTCAAATAGTCCCCATTTAAATTTGATGTTTTTGACCGAAACTAGTGTATAATATATTATGATTTTTGACCAAAACTTGCATTTTGAAAAGTTTCAAAGAATCTAATTTTTAATTGATTTTTTGCATGGACATCCATCAAAACCTTCCTTCTTAACATATATAAATGATCGTAAAATTCTCGTATCATTTCAAATAGTCCCCATTTAAATTTTATTTTTTGACCGAAATTAGTGTATAATATACTATGATATTTGACCGAAACTTGCATTTCGAAATGTTTCATAGAATCTAATTTTTAGATGATTTTTTTGCATGAACTTCCATCATAACCTTCCCTCTTAGCATATATAAAAGATATGTGAAGTCTCGTATCATTTCAAATAGTCCCAATTAAATTATTTTTTTGACCGAAACTAGTCTATAATATACTATGATTTTTGACCGAAAATTGCATTTCGAAAAGTTTCATATAATATAATTTTCAGATGATTTTTTGCATGGACATCCATCATAACCTTCCCTCCTAAAATATATAAATGATATGTGAACTTTCGTATCATTTCGAACAGTCCCCGAATTAATTTGATTTTTGACCGAATCTAGTATAAACTAGTGTATAATATATTATGATTTTTTGACCGAAACTTGCATTTAGAAAAGTTTCATAGAATCTAGTTTTCAGATGATTTTTTTGCATGGACTTCAATCATAACCTTCCCTCTTAACATATATTAATTATATGAAAAGTGTCGTATCATTTCAAATAGTCCCCGTTTAAATTTGATTTTTTTGACCGAAACTAGTGTATAATATACTATGATTTTTGACCAAAACATGCATTTTGAAAAGTTTCAAAGAATCTAATTTTCAGATGATTTTTTTGCATGGACTTCCATCAAAACCTTCCCTCTTAACATATATAAATGATCTGAAAAGTCTCGTATCAGTTCAAATAGTCCCCATTTATATTTGATTTTTTGACCGATATTAGTGTACAAAATACTATGATTTTTGACCAACTCTTGCATTTCGAAAAGTTTCATAGAATCTAATTTTTAGATGATTTTTTTGCATGAACTTCCATCATAACCTTCCCTCTTAACATATATAAATGAAATGTAAAGTCTCGTATCATTTAAAATAGTCCCCAAGGAATTTTTTTTTTTGACCGAAACTAGTGTATAATATATACTATGATTTTTGACCGAAAATTGCATTTGGAAAAGTTTCATATAATCTAATTTTCGGATGATTTTTTGCATGGACATTCATCATAATCTTCCATCGTAAAATATATAAATGATATGTGAACTTTCGTATCATTTCGAACAGTCCCCGGATTAATTTGATTTTTGACCGAACTAGTATAAACTAGTTTATAATATATTATGATTTTTTGACCGAAAATTGCATTTAGAAAATTTTCATAGAATCTAGTTTTCAGATGATATTTTTGCATGGACTTCCATAATAACCTTCCCTCTTAACATATATAAATGATCTGAAAAGTGTCGTATCATTTCAAATAGTCCCCATTTAAATTTGATTTTTTTGACCGAAACTAGTGTATATAATATACTATGAATTTTGTCCAAAACATGCATTTCGAAAAGTTTCAAAGAATCTAATTTTCAGATGATTTTTTTGCATGGACTTCCATCATAACCTTCCCTCTTAACATATATAAATGATCTGAAAAGTCTCGTATCATTTCAAATAGTCCCCATTTAAATTTGATTTTTTTGACCGAAATTAGCATTTCGAAAAGTTTAATAGAATCTAATTTTTAGATGATTTATTTGCATGTACTTCCATAATAACCTTCCCTCTTAACATATATAAATGATATGTTAAGTCTCGTATCATTTCAAATAGTCCCCAATTAAATTTATTTTTTGACCGAAATTAGTGTATAACATACTATGATTTTTGACTGAAAATTGCATTTCTATAAGTTTCATATAATCTAATTTTCGGATGATTTTTTGCATGGACATCCATCATAACCTTCCCTCATAAAATATATAAATGATATGTGAACTTTCATACCATTTCAAACAATCCCCGAATTAATTTTATTTTTGACCTAATCTAGTATAAACTAGTGTATAATATATTATGATTTTTTGACCGAAACTAGCATTTAGAAAATTTCATAGAATCTAGTTTTCAGATGATTTTTTTGCATGGACTTCCATCATAACCTTCCCTCTTAACATATATGAATGATCTGAAAAGTCTCGTATCATTTCAAATAGTCCCCATTTAAATTTGATTTTTTTGACCGAAACTAGTGTATAATATACTATGATTTTTGACTGAAACTTGCATTTTGAAAAGTTTCATAAAATCTAATTTTTAGATAATTTTTTTGCATAGACTTCCATCATAACCTTCCCTCTTAACAATTATAAATGATCTGACAAGTCTAGTATCATTTCAAATAGTCCCCATTTAAAAATTTGATTTTTTTGACCGAAATTAGTGTATAATATACTATGATTTTTGACCGAAACTTGCATTTCGAAAAGTTTCATAGAATCTAAGTTTTAGATGATTTTTTTGCATGAACTTCCATCATAACCTTCCCTCTTAACATATATAAATGATATGTGAAGTTTCGCATCATTTCAAATAGTCCCCAATTAAATTATTTTTTTGACCGAAACTAGTGTATAATATACTATGATTTTTGACCGACAATTGCATTTCAAAAAGTTTCATATAATCTAATTTTCGGATGATTTTTTGCATGGACATCCATTATAACCTTCCCTCGTAAAATATATAAATGATATGTGAACTTTCGTATCATTTCGAACAGTCCTTAAATTAATTTGATTTTTTACCGAAACTAGTATAAACTAGTGTATAATATATTATGATTTTTTGACCGAAACATGCATTTAGAAAATTTTCATAGAATCTAGTTTTCAGATGATTTTTTTACATGGAATTTCATCATAACCTTCCCTCTTAACATATATAAATTATCTGAAAAGTGTCGTATCATTTCAAATAGTCCCCATTTAAATTTTTTTTTTGACCGAAACTAGTGTATATAATATACTATGATTTTTGTCCAAAACTTGCATTTTGAAAGGTTTCAAAGAATCTAATTTTCAAATGATTTTTTTGCATGGACTTCCATCATAACCTTCCATCTTAACATATATAAATGATTTGTAAAGTCTCGTATCATTGCAAATAGTCCCCATTTGAATTTGATTTTTTTGACCGAAATTAGTGTATAATATACTATGATTTTTGACCGAAACTTGCATTTTGAAACATTTTATAGAATCTAAGTTTTAGATGATTTTTTTGCATGAACTTCCATCATAACCTTCCCTCTTAACATATATAAATGATATGTTAAGTCTCGTATCATTTAAAATAGTCCCCAATTTAATTATTTTTCGATCGAAACTAGTGTATAATATACTATGATTTTTGACCGAAAATTGCATTTCGAAAAGTTTAATATAATCTAGTTTTCGGATGATTTTTTGCATGGACATCCATCATAACCTTCCCTCGTAAAATATATAAATGATATGTGAACATTCGTATCATTTCGAACAGTCCCCGAATTAATTTGATTTTTGACCGAAACTAGTATAAACTAATGTATAATATATTATGATTTTTTGACAGAAACTTGCATTTAGAAAAGTTTCATAGAATCTAGTTTTCAGATGATTTTTTTACATGGGCTTCCATCATAACCTTCCCTCTTAACATATATATATGATCTGAAAAGTGTCGTATCATTTCAAATAGTCCCCATTTAAATTTGATGTTTTTGACTGAAACTAGTGTATAATATATTATGATTTTTGACCAAAACATGCATTTTGAAAAGTTTCAAAGAATCTAATTTTCAATTGATTTTTTTGCATGGACTTCCATCAAAACCTTCCCTCTTAACATATATAAATGATCTGAAAAGTCGCGTATCATTTCAAATAGTCCCCATTTAAATTTTATTTTTTGACCGAAATTAGTTAATAATATACTAAAATATTTGACCGAAACTTGCATTTCGAAATGTTTCATAGAATCTAATTTTTAGATGATTTTTTTGCATGAACTTCCATCATAACCTTCCCTCTTAGCATATATAAATGATATGTGAAGTCTCGTATCATTTCAAATAGTCCCCAATTAAATTATTTTTTTGACCGAAACTAGTCTATAATATACTATGACTTTTGACCGAAAATTGCATTTCGAAAAGTTTCATATAATATAATTTTCGGATGATTTTTTGCATGGACATCCATCATAACCTTCCCTCCTAAAATATATAAATGATATATGAACTTTCGTATCATTTCGAACAGTCCACGAATTAATTTGATTTTTGACCGAATCTAGTATAAACTAGTGTATAATATATTATGATTTTTTGACCGAAACTTGCATTTAGAAAAGTTTCATAGAATCTAGTTTTCAGATGATTTTTTTGCATGGACTTCCATCATCACCTTCCCTCTTAACATATATAAATGATATGAAAAGTGTCGTATCATTTCAAATAGTCCCCATTTAAATTTGATGTTTTTGACCGAAACTAGTGTATAATATACTATGATTTTTTACCAAAACATGCATTTTGAAAAGTTTCAAAGAATCTAATTTTCAGATGATTTTTTTGCATGGACTTCCATCAAAACCTTCCCTCTTAACATATATCAATGATCTGAAAAGTCGCGTATCATTTAGAATAGTCCCCATTTAAATTTTATTTTTTGACCGAAATTAGTGTATAATATACTATGATATTTGACCGAAACTTGCATTTCGAAATGTTTCATAGAATCTAATTTTTAGATGATTTTTTTGCATGAACTTCCATCATAACCTTCCCTCTTAACATATATAAATGATATGTGAAGTCTCATATCATTTCAAATAGTCCCCAATTAAATTATTTTTTTGACCGAAACTAGTCTATAATATACTATGATTTTTGACCGAAAATTGCATTTCAAAATGTTTCATATAATATAATTTTCGGATGATTTTTTGCATGGACATCCATCATAACCTTCCCTCATAAAATATATAAATGATATGTGAACTTTCGTATCATTTCGAACAGTCCCCGAATTAATTTGATTTTTTACCGAATCTAGTATAAACTAGTGTATAATATATTATGATTTTTTGACCGAAACTTGCATTTAGAAAAGTTTCATAGAATCTAGTTTTCAGATGATTTTTTTGCATGGACTTCCATCATAACCTTCCCTCTTAACATATATAAATGATATGAAAAGTGTCGTATCATTTCAAATAGTCCCCATTTAATTTTGAATTTTTTGACCGAAACTAGTGTATAATATACTATGATTTTTGACCAAAACATGCATTTTGAAAAGTTTCAAAGAATCTAATTTTCAGATGATTTTTTTGCATGGACTTCCATCAAAACCTTCCCTCTTAACATATATAAATGATCTGAAAAGTCTCGTATCATTTCAAATAGTCCCCATTTAAAAATTTGATTTTTTGACCGAAATTAGTCTATAATATAGTATGATTTTTGACCGAAACTTGCATTTCGAAAAGTTTCATAGAATCTAAGTTATAGATGATTTTTTTGCATGAACTTCCATCATAACCTTCCCTCTTAACATATATAAATGATATGTGAAGTCTCGTATCATTTCAAATAGACCCCAATTAAATTATTTTTTTGCCCGAAACTAGTATATAATATACTATGATATTTGACCGAAAATTGCATTTCGAAAAGTTTCATATAATCTAATTTTCGGATGATTTTTTGCATGGACATCCATCATAACCTTCACTCATAAAATATATAAATGATATGTGAACTTTCGTATCATTTCGAACAGTCCGCGAATTAATTTGATTTTTGACCGAAACTAGTATAAACTAGTGTATAATATATTATGATTTTTTGACCAAAACTTGCATTTAGAAAAGTTTCATAGAATCTAGTTTTCAGATGATTCTTTTTGCATGGACTTCCATCATAACTTTCCCGCTTAACATATATAAATGATCTGAAAAGTGTCGTATCATTTCAAATAGTCCCCATTTAAATTTGATGTTTTTGACCGAAACTAGTGTATAATATATTATGATTTTTGACCAAAACATGCATTTCGAAAAGTTTCAAAGAATCTAATTTTCAATTGATTTTTTTGCATGGACTTCCATCAAAACCTTCCCTCTTAACATATATCAATGATCTGAAAAGTCGCGTATCATTTAGAATAGACCCCAATTAAATTTATTTTTTGACCGAAACTAGTCTATAATATACTATGATTTTTGACCGAAAATTGCATTTCAAAATGTTTCATATAATATAATTTTCGGATGATTTTTTGCATGGACATCCATCATAACCTTCCCTCATAAAATATATAAATGATATGTGAACTTTCGTATCATTTCGAACAGTCCCCGAATTAATTTGATTTTTTACCGAATCTAGTATAAACTAGTGTATAATATATTATGATTTTTTGACCGAAACTTGCATTTAGAAAAGTTTCATAGAATCAAGTTTTCAGATGATTTTTTTGCATGGACTTCCATCATAACCTTCCCTCTTAACATATATAAATGATATGAAAAGTGTCGTATCATTTCAAATAGTCCCCATTTAATTTTGAATTTTTTGACCGAAACTAGTGTATAATATACTATGATTTTTGACCAAAACATGCATTTTGAAAAGTTTCAAAGAATCTAATTTTCAGATGATTTTTTTGCATGGACTTCCATCAAAACCTTCCCTCTTAACATATATAAATGATCTGAAAAGTCTCGTATCATTTCAAATAGTCCCCATTTAAAAATTTGATTTTTTGACCGAAATTAGTCTATAATATAGTATGATTTTTGACCGAAACTTGCATTTCGAAAAGTTTCATAGAATCTAAGTTTTAGATGATTTTTTTGCATGAACTTCCATCATAACCTTCCCTCTTAACATATATAAATGATATGTGAAGTCTCGTATCATTTCAAATAGTCCCCAATTAAATTATTTTTTTGCCCGAAACTAGTATATAATATACTATGGTATTTGACCGAAAATTGAATTTCGAAAAGTTTCATATAATCTAATTTTCGGATGATTTTTTGCATGGACATCCATCATAACCTTCCCTCATAAAATATATAAATGATATGTGAACTTTCGTATCATTTCGAACAGTCCCCGAATTAATTTCATTTTTGACCGAAACTAGTATAAACTAGTGTATAATATATTATGATTTTTTGCCCGAAACATGCATTTAGAAAAGTTTCATAGAATCTAGTTTTCAGATGATTTTTTTGCATGGACTTCCATCATAACCTTCCCGCTTAACATATTTAAATGATCTGAAAAGTGTCGTATCATTTCAAATAGTCCCCATTTAAATTTGATGTTTTTGACTGAAACTAGTGTATAATATATTATGATTTTTGACCAAAACTTGCATTTTGAAAAGTTTCAAAGAATCTAATTTTCAATTGATTTTTTGCATGGACTTCCATCAAAACCTTCCCTCTTAACATATATAAATGATCTGAAAAGTCTCGTATCATTTCAAATAGTCCCCATTTAAATTTTATTTTTTGACCGAAATTAGTGTATAATATACTATGATATTTGACCGAAACTTGCATTTCGAAATGTTTCATAGAATCTAATTTTTAGATGATTTTTTTGCATGAACTTCCATCATAACCTTCCCTCTTAGCATATATAAATGATATGTGAAGTCTCGTATCATTTCAAATAGTCCCCAATTAAATTTATTTTTTGACCGAAACTAGTCTATAATATACCATGATTTTTGACCGAAAATTGCATTTCGAAAAGTTTCATATAATATAATTTTCGGATGATTTTTTGCATGGACATCCATCATAACCTTCCCTCATAAAATATATAAATGATATGTGAACTTTCGTATCATTTCGAACAGTCCCCGAATTAATTTGATTTTTGACAGAATCTAGTATAAAATAGTGTATAATATATTATGATTTTTTGACCGAAACTTGCATTTAGAAAAGTTTCATAGAATCTAGTTTTTCAGATGATTTTTTTGCATGGACTTCCATCATAACCTTCCCTCTTAACATATATAAATGATATGAAAAGTGTCGTATCATTTCAAATAGTCCCCATTTAATTTTGAATTTTTTGACCGAAACTAGTGTATAATATACTATGATTTTTGACCAAAACATGCATTTTGAAAAGTTTCAAAGAATCTAATTTTCAGATGATTTTTTTGCATGGACTTCCATCAAAAACTTCCCTCTTAACATATATAAATGATCTGAAAAGTCTCGTATCATTTCAAATAGTCCCCATTTAAAAATTTGATTTTTTTTGACCGAAATTAGTGTATAATATACTATGATTTTTGACCGAAACTTGCATTTCGAAAAGTTTCATAGAATCTAAGTTTTAGATGATTTTTTTGCATGAACTTCCATCATAACCTTCCCTCTTAACATATATAAATGATATGTGAAGTCTCGTATCATTTCAAATAGTCCCCAATTAAATTATTTTTTTGCCCGAAACTAGTGTATAATATACTATGATATTTGACCGAAAATTACATTTCGAAAAGTTTCATATAATCTAATTTTCTAATGATTTTTTGTATGGACATCTATCATAACCTTCCCTCGTAAAATATATAAATGATATGTGAACTTTCGTATCATTTCGAACAGTCCGCGAATTAATTTGATTTTTGACCGAAACTAGTATAAACTAGTGTATAATATATTATGATTTTTTGCCCAAAACTTGCATTTAGAAAAGTTTCATAGAATCTAGTTTTCAGATGATTCTTTTTGCATGGACTTCCATCATAACTTTCCCGCTTAACATATATAAATGATCTGAAAAGTGTCGTATCATTTCAAATAGTCCCCATTTAAATTTGATGTTTTTGACCGAAACTAGTGTATAATATATTATGATTTTTGACCAAAACTTGCATTTTGAAAAGTTTCAAAGAATCTAATTTTCAATTGATTTTTTGCATGGACTTCCATCAAAACCTTCCCTCTTAACATATATCAATGATCTGAAAAGTCTCGTATCATTTAGAATATTCCCCATTTAAATTTTATTTTTTGACCGAAATTAGTGTATAATATACTATGATATTTGACCGAAACTTGCATTTCGAAATGTTTCATAGAATCTAATTTTTAGATGATTTTTTTGCATGAACTTCCATCATAACCTTCCCTCTTAGCATATATAAATGATATGTGAAGTCTCGTATCATTTCAAATAGTCCCCAATTAAATTTATTTTTTGACCGAAACTAGTCTATAATATACTATGATTTTTGACCGAAAATTGCATTTCGAAATGTTTCATATAATATAATTTTCGGATGATTTTTTGCATGGACATCCATCATAACCTTCCCTCATAAAATATATAAATGATATGTGAACTTTCGTATCATTTCGAACAGTCCCCGAATTAATTTGATTTTTTACCGAATCTAGTATAAACTAGTGTATAATATATTATGATTTTTTGACCGAAACTTGCATTTAGAAAAGTTTCATAGAATCTAGTTTTCAGATGATTTTTTTGCATGGACTTCCATCATAACCTTCCCTCTTAACATATATAAATGATATGAAAAGTGTCGTATCATTTCAAATAGTCCCCATTTAATTTTGAATTTTTTGACCGAAACTAGTGTATAATATACTATGATTTTTGACCAAAACATGCATTTTGAAAAGTTTCAAAGAAACTAATTTTCAGATGATATTTTTGCATGGACTTCCATCAAAACCTTCCCTCTTAACATATATAAATGATCTGAAAAGTCTCGTATCATTTCAAATAGTCCCCATTTAAAAATTTGATTTTTTGACCGAAATTAGTCTATAATATAGTATGATTTTTGACCGAAACTTGCATTTCGAAAAGTTTCATAGAATCTAAGTTTTAGATGATTTTTTTGCATGAACTTCCATCATAACCTTCCCTCTTAACATATATAAATGATATGTGAAGTCTCGTATCATTTCAAATAGTCCCCAATTAAATTATTTTTTTGCCCGAAACTAGTGTATAATATACTATGATATTTGACCGAAAATTGCATTTCGAAAAGTTTCATATAATCTAATTTTCGGATGATTTTTTGCATGGACATCCATCATAACCTTCCCTCATAAAATATATAAATGATATGTGAACTTCCGTATCATTTCAAACAGTCCCCGAATTAATTTCATTTTTGACCGAAACTAGTATAAACTAGTGTATAATATATTATGATTTTTTGCCCGAAACTTGCATTTAGAAAAGTTTCATAGAATCTAGTTTTCAGATGATTTTTTTGCATGGACTTCCATCATAACCTTCCCGCTTAACATATTTAAATGATCTGAAAAGTGTCGTATCATTTCAAATAGTCCCCATTTAAATTTGATGTTTTTAACCGAAACTAGTGTATAATATATTATGATTTTTGACCAAAACTTGCATTTTGAAAAGTTTCAAAGAATCTAATTTTCAATTGATTTTTTGCATGGACTTCCATCAAAACCTTCCCTCTTAACATATATCAATGATCTGAAAAGTCTCGTATCATTTAGAATAGTCCCCATTTAAATTTTATTTTTTGACCGAAATTAGTGTATAATATACTATGATATTTGACCGAAACTTGCATTTCGAAATGTTTCATAGAATCTAATTTTTAGATGATTTTTTTGCATGAACTTCCATCATAACCTTCCCTCTTAGCATATATAAATGATATGTGAAGTCTCGTATCATTTCAAATAGTCCCCAATTAAATTTATTTTTTGACCGAAACTAGTCTATAATATACTATGATTTTTGACCGAAAATTGCATTTCGAAATGTTTCATATAATATAATTTTCGGATGATTTTTTGCATGGACATCCATCATAACCTTCCCTCATAAAATATATAAATGATATGTCAACTTTCGTATCATTTCGAACAGTCCCCGAATTAATTTGATTTTTTACCGAATCTAGTATAAACTAGTGTATAATATATTATGATTTTTTGACCGAAACTTGCATTTAAAAAAGTTTCATAGAATCTAGTTTTCAGATGATTTTTTTGCATGGACTTCCATCATAACCTTCCCTCTTAACATATATAAATGATATGAAAAGTGTCGTATCATTTCAAATAGTCCCCATTTAATTTTGAATTTTTTGACCGAAACTAGTGTATAATATACTATGATTTTTGACCAAAACATGCATTTTGAAAAGTTTCAAAGAATCTAATTTTCAGATGATTTTTTTGCATGGACTTCCATCAAAAACTTCCCTCTTAACATATATAAATGATCTGAAAAGTCTCGTATCATTTCAAATAGTCCCCATTTAAAAATTTGATTTTTTTTGACCGAAATTAGTGTATAATATACTATGATTTTTGACCGAAACTTGCATTTCGAAAAGTTTCATAGAATCTAAGTTTTAGATGATTTTTTTGCATGAACTTCCATCATAACCTTCCCTCTTAACATATATAAATGATATGTGAAGTCTCGTATCATTTCAAATAGTCCCCAATTAAATTATTTTTTTGCCCGAAACTAGTGTATAATATACTATGATATTTGACCGAAAATTACATTTCGAAAAGTTTCATATAATCTAATTTTCTAATGATTTTTTGTATGGACATCTATCATAACCTTCCCTCGTAAAATATATAAATGATATGTGAACTTTCGTATCATTTCGAACAGTCCGCGAATTAATTTGATTTTTGACCGAAACTAGTATAAACTAGTGTATAATATATTATGATTTTTTGCCCAAAACTTGCATTTAGAAAAGTTTCATAGAATCTAGTTTTCAGATGATTCTTTTTGCATGGACTTCCATCATAACTTTCCCGCTTAACATATATAAATGATCTGAAAAGTGTCGTATCATTTCAAATAGTCCCCATTTAAATTTGATGTTTTTGACCGAAACTAGTGTATAATATATTATGATTTTTGACCAAAACTTGCATTTTGAAAAGTTTCAAAGAATCTAATTTTCAATTGATTTTTTGCATGGACTTCCATCAAAACCTTCCCTCTTAACATATATCAATGATCTGAAAAGTCTCGTATCATTTAGAATATTCCCCATTTAAATTTTATTTTTTGACCGAAATTAGTGTATAATATACTATGATATTTGACCGAAACTTGCATTTCGAAATGTTTCATAGAATCTAATTTTTAGATGATTTTTTTGCATGAACTTCCATCATAACCTTCCCTCTTAGCATATATAAATGATATGTGAAGTCTCGTATCATTTCAAATAGTCCCCAATTAAATTTATTTTTTGACCGAAACTAGTCTATAATATACTATGATTTTTGACCGAAAATTGCATTTCGAAATGTTTCATATAATATAATTTTCGGATGATTTTTTGCATGGACATCCATCATAACCTTCCCTCATAAAATATATAAATGATATGTGAACTTTCGTATCATTTCGAACAGTCCCCGAATTAATTTGATTTTTTACCGAATCTAGTATAAACTAGTGTATAATATATTATGATTTTTTGACCGAAACTTGCATTTAGAAAAGTTTCATAGAATCTAGTTTTCAGATGATTTTTTTGCATGGACTTCCATCATAACCTTCCCTCTTAACATATATAAATGATATGAAAAGTGTCGTATCATTTCAAATAGTCCCCATTTAATTTTGAATTTTTTGACCGAAACTAGTGTATAATATACTATGATTTTTGACCAAAACATGCATTTTGAAAAGTTTCAAAGAAACTAATTTTCAGATGATATTTTTGCATGGACTTCCATCAAAACCTTCCCTCTTAACATATATAAATGATCTGAAAAGTCTCGTATCATTTCAAATAGTCCCCATTTAAAAATTTGATTTTTTGACCGAAATTAGTCTATAATATAGTATGATTTTTGACCGAAACTTGCATTTCGAAAAGTTTCATAGAATCTAAGTTTTAGATGATTTTTTTGCATGAACTTCCATCATAACCTTCCCTCTTAACATATATAAATGATATGTGAAGTCTCGTATCATTTCAAATAGTCCCCAATTAAATTATTTTTTTGCCCGAAACTAGTGTATAATATACTATGATATTTGACCGAAAATTGCATTTCGAAAAGTTTCATATAATCTAATTTTCGGATGATTTTTTGCATGGACATCCATCATAACCTTCCCTCATAAAATATATAAATGATATGTGAACTTCCGTATCATTTCAAACAGTCCCCGAATTAATTTCATTTTTGACCGAAACTAGTATAAACTAGTGTATAATATATTATGATTTTTTGCCCGAAACTTGCATTTAGAAAAGTTTCATAGAATCTAGTTTTCAGATGATTTTTTTGCATGGACTTCCATCATAACCTTCCCGCTTAACATATTTAAATGATCTGAAAAGTGTCGTATCATTTCAAATAGTCCCCATTTAAATTTGATGTTTTTAACCGAAACTAGTGTATAATATATTATGATTTTTGACCAAAACTTGCATTTTGAAAAGTTTCAAAGAATCTAATTTTCAATTGATTTTTTGCATGGACTTCCATCAAAACCTTCCCTCTTAACATATATCAATGATCTGAAAAGTCTCGTATCATTTAGAATAGTCCCCATTTAAATTTTATTTTTTGACCGAAATTAGTGTATAATATACTATGATATTTGACCGAAACTTGCATTTCGAAATGTTTCATAGAATCTAATTTTTAGATGATTTTTTTGCATGAACTTCCATCATAACCTTCCCTCTTAGCATATATAAATGATATGTGAAGTCTCGTATCATTTCAAATAGTCCCCAATTAAATTTATTTTTTGACCGAAACTAGTCTATAATATACTATGATTTTTGACCGAAAATTGCATTTCGAAATGTTTCATATAATATAATTTTCGGATGATTTTTTGCATGGACATCCATCATAACCTTCCCTCATAAAATATATAAATGATATGTCAACTTTCGTATCATTTCGAACAGTCCCCGAATTAATTTGATTTTTTACCGAATCTAGTATAAACTAGTGTATAATATATTATGATTTTTTGACCGAAACTTGCATTTAAAAAAGTTTCATAGAATCTAGTTTTCAGATGATTTTTTTGCATGGACTTCCATCATAACCTTCCCTCTTAACATATATAAATGATATGAAAAGTGTCGTATCATTTCAAATAGTCCCCATTTAATTTTGAATTTTTTGACCGAAACTAGTGTATAATATACTATGATTTTGTACCAAAACATGCATTTTGAAAAGTTTCAAAGAATCTAATTTTCAGATGATTTTTTTGCATGGACTTCCATCAAAACCTTCCCTCTCAACATATATAAATGATCTGAAAAGTCTCGTATCATTTCAAATAGTCCCCATTTAAAAATTTGATTTTTTGACCGAAATTAGTGTATAATATACTATGATTTTTGACCGAAACTTGCATTTCGAAAAGTTTCATAGAATCTAAGTTTTAGATGATTTTTTTGCATGAACTTCCATCATAACCTTCCCTCTTAACATATATAAATGAAATGTGAAGTCTCATATCTTTTCAAATAGTCCCCAATTAAATTATTTTTTTGGCCGAAACTAGTGTATAATATACTATGATATTTGACCGAAAATTGCATTTCGAAAAGTTTCATATAATCTAATTTTCGGATGATTTTTTGCATGGACATCCATCATAACCTTCCCTCATAAAATATATAAATGATATGTGGATTTTCGTATCATTTCGAACAGTCCATGAATTAATTTCATTTTTGACCGAAACTAGTATAAACTAGTGTATAATATATTATGATTTTTTGCCCGAAACTTGCATTTAGAAAAGTTTCATAGAATCTAGTTTTCAGATGATTTTTTTGCATGGACTTCCATCATAACCTTCCCGCTTAACATATTTAAATGATATGAAAAGTGTCGTATCATTTCAAATAGTCCCCATTTAAATTTGATGTTTTTGACCGAAACTAGTGTATAATATATTATGATTTTTGACCAAAACTTGAATTTTGAAAAGTTTCAAAGAATCTAATTTTCAATTGATTTTTTGCATGGACTTCCATTAAAACCTTCCCTCTTAACATATATAAATGATCTGAAAAGTCTCGTATCATTTCAAATAGTCCCAATTTAAATTTTATTTTTTGACCGAAATTAGTGTATAATATACTATGATATTTGACCGAAACTTGCATTTCGAAATGTTTCATAGAATCTAATTTTTAGATGATTTTTTTGCATGAACTTCCATCATAACCTTCCCTCTTAGCATATATAAATGATATGTGAAGTCTCGTATCATTTCTAATAGTCACCAATTAAATTAAATTTTTGACCGAAACTAGTCTGTAATATACTATGATTTTTGACCGAAAATTGCATTTCGAAAAGTTTCATATAATATAATTTTCGGATGATTTTTTGCATGGACATCCATCATAACCTTCCCTCATAAAATATATAAATGATATGTGAACTTTCGTATCATTTCGAACAGTCCCCGAATTAATTTGATTTTTGACCGAATCTAGTATAAACTAGTGTATAATATATTATGATTTTTTGACCGAAACTTGCATTTAGAAAAGTTTCATAGAATCTAGTTTTCAGATGCTTTTTTTGCATGGACTTCCATCATAACCTTCCCTCTTAACATATATAAATGATATGAAAAGTGTCGTATCATTTCAAATAGTCCCCATTTAAATTTGATTTTTTTGACCGAAACTAGTGTATAATATACTATGATTTTTGACCAAAACATGCATTTTGAAAAGTTTCAAAGAATCTAATTTTCAATTGATTTTTTGCATGGACTTCCATCAAAACCTTCCCTCTTAACATATAAAAATGATCTGAAAAGTCTCATATCATTTCAAATAGTCCCCATTTATATTTTATTTTTTGACCGAAATTATTGTATAATATACTATGATTTTTGACCGAAACTTGCATTTCGAAAAGTTTCATAGAATCTAATTTTTAGATGATTTTTATGCATGAACTTCCATCATAATCTTCCCTCTTAACATATATAAATGATATGTGAAGTCTCGTATCATTTCAAATAGTCCCCAATTAAATTATTTTTTTGACCGAAAGTAGTGTATAATATACTATGATTTTTGACCGAAAATTGCATTTCGAAAAGTTTCATATAATCTAATTTTCGGATGTTTATTTGCATGGACATCCATCATAACCTTCCCTCATAAAATATATAAATGAAATGTGAACTTTCGTATCATTTCGAACAGTCCCCGAATTAATTTGATTTTTGACCGAATCTAGTATAAACTAGTGTATAATATATTATGATTTTTTGACCGAAACTTGCATTTAGAAAATTTACATAGAATCTAGTTTTCAGATGATATTTTTTCATGGACTTCCATAATAACCTTCCCTCTTAACATATATAAATGATCTGAAAAGTGTCGTATCATTTCAAATAGTCCCCATTTAAATTTGATTTTTTTGAACGAAACTAGTGTATATAATATACTATGAAGTTTGTCCAAAACTTGCATTTCGAAAAGTTTCAAAGAATCTAATTTTCAGATGATTTTTTTGCATGGACTTCCATCATAACCTTCCCTCTTAACATATATAAATAAACTGAAAAGTCTCGTATCATTTCAAATAGTCCCAATTTAAATTTGAATTTTTTGACCGAAACTAGTGTATAATATACTATGATTTTGTACCAAAACATGCATTTTGAAAAGTTTCAAAGAATCTAATTTTCAGATGATTTTTTTGCATGGACTTCCATCAAAACCTTCCCTCTCAACATATATAAATGATCTGAAAAGTCTCGTATCATTTCAAATAGTCCCCATTTAAAAATTTGATTTTTTGACCGAAATTAGTGTATAATATACTATGATTTTTGACCGAAACCTTCATTTCGAAAAGTTTCATAGAATCTAAGTTTTAGATGATTTTTTTGCATGAACTTCCATCATAACCTTCCCTCTTAACATATATAAATGAAATGTGAAGTCTCAGATCTTTTCAAATAGTCCCCAATTAAATTATTTTTTTGGCCGAAACTAGTGTATAATATACTATGATATTTGACCGAAAATTGCATTTCGAAAAGTTTCATATAATCTAATTTTCGGATGATTTTTTGCATGGACATCCATCATAACCTTCCCTCATAAAATATATAAATGATATGTGGATTTTCGTATCATTTCGAACAGTCCATGAATTAATTTCATTTTTGACCGAAACTAGTATAAACTAGTGTATAATATATTATGATTTTTTGCCCGAAACTTGCATTTAGAAAAGTTTCATAGAATCTAGTTTTCAGATGATTTTTTTGCATGGACTTCCATCATAACCTTCCCGCTTAACATATTTAAATGATATGAAAAGTGTCGTATCATTTCAAATAGTCCCCATTTAAATTTGATGTTTTTGACCGAAACTAGTGTATAATATATTATGATTTTTGACCAAAACTTGAATTTTGAAAAGTTTCAAAGAATCTAATTTTCAATTGATTTTTTGCATGGACTTCCATTAAAACCTTCCCTCTTAACATATATAAATGATCTGAAAAGTCTCGTATCATTTCAAATAGTCCCAATTTAAATTTTATTTTTTGACCGAAATTAGTGTATAATATACTATGATATTTGACCGAAACTTGCATTTCGAAATGTTTCATAGAATCTAATTTTTAGATGATTTTTTTGCATGAACTTCCATCATAACCTTCCCTCTTAGCATATATAAATGATATGTGAAGTCTCGTATCATTTCTAATAGTCACCAATTAAATTAAATTTTTGACCGAAACTAGTCTGTAATATACTATGATTTTTGACCGAAAATTGCATTTCGAAAAGTTTCATATAATATAATTTTCGGATGATTTTTTGCATGGACATCCATCATAACCTTCCCTCATAAAATATATAAATGATATGTGAACTTTCGTATCATTTCGAACAGTCCCCGAATTAATTTGATTTTTGACCGAATCTAGTATAAACTAGTGTATAATATATTATGATTTTTTGACCGAAACTTGCATTTAGAAAAGTTTCATAGAATCTAGTTTTCAGATGCTTTTTTTGCATGGACTTCCATCATAACCTTCCCTCTTAACATATATAAATGATATGAAAAGTGTCGTATCATTTCAAATAGTCCCCATTTAAATTTGATTTTTTTGACCGAAACTAGTGTATAATATACTATGATTTTTGACCAAAACATGCATTTTGAAAAGTTTCAAAGAATCTAATTTTCAATTGATTTTTTGCATGGACTTCCATCAAAACCTTCCCTCTTAACATATAAAAATGATCTGAAAAGTCTCATATCATTTCAAATAGTCCCCATTTATATTTTATTTTTTGACCGAAATTATTGTATAATATACTATGATTTTTGACCGAAACTTGCATTTCGAAAAGTTTCATAGAATCTAATTTTTAGATGATTTTTATGCATGAACTTCCATCATAATCTTCCCTCTTAACATATATAAATGATATGTGAAGTCTCGTATCATTTCAAATAGTCCCCAATTAAATTATTTTTTTGACCGAAAGTAGTGTATAATATACTATGATTTTTGACCGAAAATTGCATTTCGAAAAGTTTCATATAATCTAATTTTCGGATGTTTATTTGCATGGACATCCATCATAACCTTCCCTCATAAAATATATAAATGAAATGTGAACTTTCGTATCATTTCGAACAGTCCCCGAATTAATTTGATTTTTGACCGAATCTAGTATAAACTAGTGTATAATATATTATGATTTTTTGACCGAAACTTGCATTTAGAAAATTTACATAGAATCTAGTTTTCAGATGATATTTTTTCATGGACTTCCATAATAACCTTCCCTCTTAACATATATAAATGATCTGAAAAGTGTCGTATCATTTCAAATAGTCCCCATTTAAATTTGATTTTTTTGAACGAAACTAGTGTATATAATATACTATGAAGTTTGTCCAAAACTTGCATTTCGAAAAGTTTCAAAGAATCTAATTTTCAGATGATTTTTTTGCATGGACTTCCATCATAACCTTCCCTCTTAACATATATAAATAAACTGAAAAGTCTCGTATCATTTCAAATAGTCCCAATTTAAATTTGAATTTTTTGACCGAAACTAGTGTATAATATACTATGATTTTGTACCAAAACATGCATTTTGAAAAGTTTCAAAGAATCTAATTTTCAGATGATTTTTTTGCATGGACTTCCATCAAAACCTTCCCTCTCAACATATATAAATGATCTGAAAAGTCTCGTATCATTTCAAATAGTCCCCATTTAAAAATTTGATTTTTTGACCGAAATTAGTGTATAATATACTATGATTTTTGACCGAAACTTGCATTTCGAAAAGTTTCATAGAATCTAAGTTTTAGATGATTTTTTTGCATGAACTTCCATCATAACCTTCCCTCTTAACATATATAAATGAAATGTGAAGTCTCATATCTTTTCAAATAGTCCCCAATTAAATTATTTTTTTGGCCGAAACTAGTGTATAATATACTATGATATTTGACCGAAAATTGCATTTCGAAAAGTTTCATATAATCTAATTTTCGGATGATTTTTTGCATGGACATCCATCATAACCTTCCCTCATAAAATATATAAATGATATGTGGATTTTCGTATCATTTCGAACAGTCCATGAATTAATTTCATTTTTGACCGAAACTAGTATAAACTAGTGTATAATATATTATGATTTTTTGCCCGAAACTTGCATTTAGAAAAGTTTCATAGAATCTAGTTTTCAGATGATTTTTTTGCATGGACTTCCATCATAACCTTCCCGCTTAACATATTTAAATGATATGAAAAGTGTCGTATCATTTCAAATAGTCCCCATTTAAATTTGATGTTTTTGACCGAAACTAGTGTATAATATATTATGATTTTTGACCAAAACTTGAATTTTGAAAAGTTTCAAAGAATCTAATTTTCAATTGATTTTTTGCATGGACTTCCATTAAAACCTTCCCTCTTAACATATATAAATGATCTGAAAAGTCTCGTATCATTTCAAATAGTCCCAATTTAAATTTTATTTTTTGACCGAAATTAGTGTATAATATACTATGATATTTGACCGAAACTTGCATTTCGAAATGTTTCATAGAATCTAATTTTTAGATGATTTTTTTGCATGAACTTCCATCATAACCTTCCCTCTTAGCATATATAAATGATATGTGAAGTCTCGTATCATTTCTAATAGTCACCAATTAAATTAAATTTTTGACCGAAACTAGTCTGTAATATACTATGATTTTTGACCGAAAATTGCATTTCGAAAAGTTTCATATAATATAATTTTCGGATGATTTTTTGCATGGACATCCATCATAACCTTCCCTCATAAAATATATAAATGATATGTGAACTTTCGTATCATTTCGAACAGTCCCCGAATTAATTTGATTTTTGACCGAATCTAGTATAAACTAGTGTATAATATATTATGATTTTTTGACCGAAACTTGCATTTAGAAAAGTTTCATAGAATCTAGTTTTCAGATGCTTTTTTTGCATGGACTTCCATCATAACCTTCCCTCTTAACATATATAAATGATATGAAAAGTGTCGTATCATTTCAAATAGTCCCCATTTAAATTTGATTTTTTTGACCGAAACTAGTGTATAATATACTATGATTTTTGACCAAAACATGCATTTTGAAAAGTTTCAAAGAATCTAATTTTCAATTGATTTTTTGCATGGACTTCCATCAAAACCTTCCCTCTTAACATATAAAAATGATCTGAAAAGTCTCATATCATTTCAAATAGTCCCCATTTATATTTTATTTTTTGACCGAAATTATTGTATAATATACTATGATTTTTGACCGAAACTTGCATTTCGAAAAGTTTCATAGAATCTAATTTTTAGATGATTTTTATGCATGAACTTCCATCATAATCTTCCCTCTTAACATATATAAATGATATGTGAAGTCTCGTATCATTTCAAATAGTCCCCAATTAAATTATTTTTTTGACCGAAAGTAGTGTATAATATACTATGATTTTTGACCGAAAATTGCATTTCGAAAAGTTTCATATAATCTAATTTTCGGATGTTTATTTGCATGGACATCCATCATAACCTTCCCTCATAAAATATATAAATGAAATGTGAACTTTCGTATCATTTCGAACAGTCCCCGAATTAATTTGATTTTTGACCGAATCTAGTATAAACTAGTGTATAATATATTATGATTTTTTGACCGAAACTTGCATTTAGAAAATTTACATAGAATCTAGTTTTCAGATGATATTTTTTCATGGACTTCCATAATAACCTTCCCTCTTAACATATATAAATGATCTGAAAAGTGTCGTATCATTTCAAATAGTCCCCATTTAAATTTGATTTTTTTGAACGAAACTAGTGTATATAATATACTATGAAGTTTGTCCAAAACTTGCATTTCGAAAAGTTTCAAAGAATCTAATTTTCAGATGATTTTTTTGCATGGACTTCCATCATAACCTTCCCTCTTAACATATATAAATAAACTGAAAAGTCTCGTATCATTTCAAATAGTCCCAATTTAAATTTGATTTTTTTGACCGAAACTAGAGTATAATATACTATGATTTTTGACCGAAACTTGCATTTCGAAAAGTTTCATAGAATCTAATTTTCAGATGATTTTTTTGCATAGACTTCCATCATAAACTTCCCTCTTAACATTTATAAATGATCTGAAAAGTCTAGTATCATTTCAAATAGTCCCCATTTAAAAATTTGATTTTTTTTACCGAAATTAGTGTATAATATACTATGATTTTTGACCGAAACTTGCATTTCGAAAAGTTTCATAGAATCTAAGTTTTAGATGATTTTTTTGCATGAACTTCCATCATAACCTTCCCTCTTAACATATATAAATGATATGTGAAGTATCGTATCATTTCAAATCGTCACCAATTTAATTATTTTTCGACCGAAACTAGTGTATAATATATTATGATTTTTGACTGAAAATTGCATTTCGAAAAGTTTTATATAATCTAGTTTTCGGATGATTTTTTGCATGGACATCCATCATAACCTTCCCTCGAAAAATATATAAATGATATGTGAACATTCGTATCATTTTGAACAGTCCCCGAATTAATTTGATTTTTTACCGAAACTAGTATAAACTAATGTATAATATATTATTATTTTTTGACCGAAACTTGCATTTAGAAAAGTTTCATAGAATCTAGTTTTCAGATGATTTTTTTGCATGGACTTCCATCATAACCTTCCCTCTTAACATATATAAATGATCTGGAAAGTTTCGTATCATTTCAAATAGTCCTCATTTAAATTTGATTTTTTTGACCGAAACTAGTGTATAATATACTATGATTTTTGACCAAAACATGCATTTTGAAAAGTTTCAAGAATCTAATTTTCAATTGATTTTTTGCATGGACTTCCATCAAAACCTTCCCTCTTAACATATAAAAATGATCTGAAAAGTCTCGTATCATTTCAAATAGTCCCCATTTATATTTTATTTTTTGACCGAAATTATTGTATAATATAATATGATTTTTGACCGAAACTTGCATTTCGAAAAGTTTCATAGAATCTAATTTTTAGATGATTTTTATGCATGAACTTCCATCATAACCTTCCCTCTTAACATATATAAATGATATGTGAAGTCTCGTATCATTTCAAATAGTCCCCAATTAAATTATTTTTTTGACCGAAAGTAGTGTATAATATACTATGATTTTTGACCGAAAATTGCATTTCGAAAAGTTTCATATAATCTAATTTTCGGATGATTATTTGCATGGACATCCATCATAACCTTCCCTCGTAAAATATATAAATGAAATGTGAACTTTCGTATCATTTCGAACAGTCCCCGAATTAATTTGATTTTTGACCGAATCTAGTATAAACTAGTGTATAATATATTATGATTTTTTGACCGAAACTTGCATTTAGAAAATTTACATAGAATCTAGTTTTCAGATGATATTTTTTCATGGACTTCCATAATAACCTTCCCTCTTAACATATATAAATGATCTGAAAAGTGTCGTATCATTTCAAATAGTCCCCATTTAAATTTGATTTTTTTGAACGAAACTAGTGTATATAATATACTATGAATTTTGTCCAAAACTTGCATTTCGAAAAGTTTCAAAGAATCTAATTTTCAGATGATTTTTTTGCATGGACTTCCATCATAACCTTCCCTCTTAACATATATAAATAAACTGAAAAGTCTCGTATCATTTCAAATAGTCCCAATTTAAATTTGATTTTTTTGACCGAAACTAGTGTATAATATACTATGATTTTTGACCGAAACTTGCATTTCGAAAAGTTTCATAGAATCTAATTTTCAGATGATTTTTTTGCATAGACTTCCATCATAAACTTCCCTGTTAACATTTATAAATGATCTGAAAAGTCTAGTATCATTTCAAATAGTCCCTATTTAAAAATTTGATTTTTTTGACCGAAATTAGTGTATAATATACTATGATTTTTGACCGAAACTTGCATTTCGAAAAGTTTCATAGAATCTAAGTTTTAGATGATTTTTTTGCATGAACTTCCATCATAACCTTCCCTCTTAACATATATAAATGATATGTGAAGTATCGTATCATTTCAAATAGTCACCAATTTAATTATTTTTCGACCGAAACTAGTGTATAATATATTATGATTTTTGACCGAAAATTGCATTTCGAAAAGTTTTATATAATCTAGTTTTCGGATGATTTTTTGCATGGACATCCATCATAACCTTCCCTCGAAAAATATATAAATGATATGTGAACATTCGTATCATTTTGAACAGTCCCCGAATTAATTTGATTTTTGACCGAAACTAGTATAAACTAATGTATAATATATTATGATTTTTTGACCGAAACTTGCATTCATAGAATCTAGTTTTCAGATGATTTTTTTGCATGGACTTCCATCATAACCTTCCCTCTTAACATATATAAATGATCTGGAAAGTTTCGTATCATTTCAAATAGTACTCATTTAAATTTGATTTTTTTGACCGAAACTAGTGTATAATATACTATGATTTTTGAAAAACACATGCATTTTGAAAAGTTTAAAAGAATCTAATTTTTAGATGATTTTTTTGCATGGACTTCCATCATAACCTTCCCTCTTAACATATATAAATGATCTGAAAAGTCTCGTATCATTTCAAGTAGTCCCCATTTAAATTTGATTTTTTGACCGAAATTAGTGTATAATATACTATGTTTTTTTTACCGAAACTTGCATTTCAAAAAGTTTCATAGAATCTAATTTTTAGATGATTTTTTTGCATGAACTTCCATCATAACCTTCCCTCTTAACATATATAAATGATATGTGAAGTCTCGTATCATTTCAAATAGTCCCCAATTAAATTATTTTTTTGACCGAAACTAGTGTATAATATACTATGAGTTTTTACCGAAAATTGCATTTCGAAAAGTTTCATATAATCTAAACTTCCCTCGTAAAATATATAAATGATATGTGAAATTTTGTATCATTTCGAACAGTCCCCGAATTAATTTTATTTTTGACCGAAACTAGTATAAACTAGTGTATAATATATTATGATTTTTTGACAGAAACTTGCATTTAGAAAAGTTTCATAGAATCTAGTTTTCAGATGATTTTTTTGCATGGACTTCCATCATAACCTTCCCGCTTAACATATATAAATGATCTGAAAAGTGTCGTATCATTTCAAATAGTCCCCATTTAAATTTGATGTTTTTGACCGAAACTAGTGTATAATATATTATAATTTTTTACCAAAACTTGCATTTTGAAAAGTTTCAATGAATCTAATTTTCAATTGATTTTTTTGCATGGACTTCCTTCAAAACCTTCACTCTTAACATATATAAATGATCTGAAAAGTCTCGTATCATTTCAAATAGTCCCCATTTAAATTTTATTTTTTGACCGAAGTTAGTGTATAATATACTATGATATTTGACCAAAACATGCATTTCGAAATGTTTCATAGAATCTAATTTTTAGATGATTTTTTTGCATGAACTTCCATCATAACCTTCCCTCTTAGCATATATAAATGATATGTGAAGTCTCGTATCATTTCAAATAGTCCCCAATTAAATTATTTTTTTGACCGAAATCGGAGTATAATATACTATGATTTTTGACCGAAAATTGCATTTCGAAAAGTTTCTTATAATATAATTTTCTGATGATTTTTTGCATGGACATCCATCATAATCTTCCCTCGTAAAATATATAAATGATATGTGAACTTTCGTATCATTTCGAACAGTCCCTGAATTAATTTGATTTTTAAGCGAATCTAGTATAAACTAGTGTAAAATATACTATGATTTTTGACCGAAACTTGCATTTTGAAAAGTTTCAAAGAATCTAATTTTCAGATAATTTTTTTGAATGGACTTCCATCATAACCTTCCCTCTTAACATATATAAATGATCTGAAAAGTCTCGTATCATTTCAAATAGTCCCAATTTAAATTTGATTTTTTTGACCGAAACTAGTGTATAATATACTATGATTTTTGACCGAAACTTGCATTTCGAAAAGTTTCATAGAATCTAATTTTCAGATGATTTTTTTGCATAGACTTCCATCATAAACTTCCCTCTTAACATTTATAAATGATCTGAAAAGTCTAGTATCATTTCAAATAGTCCCTATTTAAAAATTTGATTTTTTTGACCGAAATTAGTGTATAATATACTATGATTTTTGACCGAAACTTGCATTTCGAAAAGTTTCATAGAATCTAAGTTTTAGATGATTTTTTTGCATGAACTTCCATCATAACCTTCCCTCTTAACATATATAAATGATATGTGAAGTATCGTATCATTTCAAATAGTCACCAATTTAATTATTTTTCGACCGAAACTAGTGTATAATATATTATGATTTTTGACCGAAAATTGCATTTCGAAAAGTTTTATATAATCTAGTTTTCTGATGATTTTTTGCATGGACATCCATCATAACCTTCCCTCGAAAAATATATAAATGATATGTGAACATTCGTATCATTTTGAACAGTCCCCGAATTAATTTGATTTTTGACCGAAACTAGTATAAACTAATGTATAATATATTATGATTTTTTGACCGAAACTTGCATTCATAGAATCTAGTTTTCAGATGATTTTTTTGCATGGACTTCCATCATAACCTTCCCTCTTAACATATATAAATGATCTGGAAAGTTTCGTATCATTTCAAATAGTCCTCATTTAAATTTGATTTTTTTGACCGAAACTAGTGTATAATATACTATGATTTTTGAAAAACACATGCATTTTGAAAAGTTTAAAAGAATCTAATTTTTAGATGATTTTTTTGCATGGACTTCCATCATAACCTTCCCTCTTAACATATATAAATGATCTGAAAAGTCTCGTATCATTTCAAGTAGTCCCCATTTAAATTTGATTTTTTGACCGAAATTAGTGTATAATATACTATGTTTTTTTTTACCGAAACTTGCATTTCAAAAAGTTTCATAGAATCTAATTTTTAGATGAATTTTTTGCATGAACTTCCATCATAACCTTCCCTCTTAACATATATAAATGATATGTGAAGTCTCGTATCATTTCAAATAGTCCCCAATTAAATTATTTTTTTGACCGAAACTAGTGTATAATATACTATGAGTTTTTACCGAAAATTGCATTTCGAAAAGTTTCATATAATCTAAACTTCCCTCGTAAAATATATAAATGATATGTGAAATTTTGTATCATTTCGAACAGTCCCCGAATTAATTTTATTTTTGACCGAAACTAGTATAAACTAGTGTATAATATATTATGATTTTTTGACAGAAACTTGCATTTAGAAAAGTTTCATAGAATCTAGTTTTCAGATGATTTTTTTGCATGGACTTCCATCATAACCTTCCCGCTTAACATATATAAATGATCTGAAAAGTGTCGTATCATTTTAAATAGTCCCCATTTAAATTTGATGTTTTTGACCGAAACTAGTGTATAATATATTATAATTTTTTACCAAAACTTGCATTTTGAAAAGTTTCAATGAATCTAATTTTCAATTGATTTTTTTGCATGGACTTCCTTCAAAACCTTCACTCTTAACATATATAAATGATCTGAAAAGTCTCGTATCATTTCAAATAGTCCCCATTTAAATTTTATTTTTTGACCGAAGTTAGTGTATAATATACTATGATATTTGACCAAAACATGCATTTCGAAATGTTTCATAGAATCTAATTTTTAGATGATTTTTTTGCATGAACTTCCATCATAACCTTCCCTCTTAGCATATATAAATGATATGTGAAGTCTCGTATCATTTCAAATAGTCCCCAATTAAATTATTTTTTTGACCGAAATCGGAGTATAATATACTATGATTTTTGACCGAAAATTGCATTTCGAAAAGTTTCTTATAATATAATTTTCTGATGATTTTTTGCATGGACATCCATCATAATCTTCCCTCGTAAAATATATAAATGATATGTGAACTTTCGTATCATTTCGAACAGTCCCTGAATTAATTTGATTTTTAAGCGAATCTAGTATAAACTAGTGTAAAATATACTATGATTTTTGACCGAAACTTGCATTTTGAAAAGTTTCAAAGAATCTAATTTTCAGATAATTTTTTTGAATGGACTTCCATCATAACCTTCCCTCTTAACATATATAAATGATCTGAAAAGTCTCGTATCATTTCAAATTGTCCCCATTTAAATTTGATTTTTTTGACCGAAATTAGTGTATAATATACTATGATATTTGACTGAAACTTGCATTTCGAAATGTTTCATAGAATCTAATGTTTAGATGACTTTTTTGCATGAACTTCCATCATAACCTTCCCTCTTAGCATATATAAATTATATGTGAAGTCTCGTATCATTTCAAATAGTCCCCAATTAAATTATTATTTTGACCGAAACTAGTGTATAATATACTATTATTTTTGACCAAAAATTGCATTTCGAAAAGTTTCATAAAATATAATTTTTGGATGATTTTTTGCATGGACATCCATGCTAATCAGTCCCCGAATTAATTTTATTTTTGACCGAAACTACTATAAACTAGTGTATAATATATTATAATTTTTTGACCAAAACTTGCATTTAGAAAAGTTTCATAGAATCTAGTTTTCAGATGATTTTTTTGCATGGACTTCCATCATAACCTTCCCTCTTAACATATATAAATGATCTGAAAAGTGTCGTATCATTTCAAATAGTCCCCATTTAAATTTGATTTTTTGACCGAAATTAGTGTATAATATACTATGATTTTTGACCGAAACTTGCATTTCAAAAAGTTTCATAGAATCTAATTTTTAGATGATTTTTTTGCATGAACTTCCATCATAACCTTCCCTCTTAACATATATAAATGATATGTGAAGTCTCGTATCATTTCAAATAGTCCCCAATTAAATTATATTTTTGACCGAAACTAGTGTATAATATACTATGAGTTTTTACCGAAAATTGCATTTCGAAAAGTTTCATATAATCTAACCTTCCCTCGTAAAATATATAAATGATATGTGAACTTTTGTATCATTTCGAACAGTCCCCGAATTAATTTTATTTTTGACCGAAACTAGTATAAACTAGTGTATAATATATTATGGTTTTTGACCAAAACTTGCATTTTGAAAAGTTTCAAAGAATCTAATTTTCAATTGATTTTTTTGCAAGGACTTACATCAAAACCTTCCCTCTTAACATATATAAATGATTTGAAAAGTCTCGTATCATTTCAAATAGTCCCCATTTAAATTTTATTTTTTGACCGAAATTAGTGTATAATATTCTATGATATTTGACCGAAACTTGCATTTCGAAATGTTTCATAGAATCTAATTTTAGATGATTTTTTTGCATGAACTTCCATCATAACCTTCCCTCTTAGCATATATAAATGATATGTGAAGTCTCGTATCATTTCAAATAGTTCCCAATTTAATTATTTTTTTGACCGAAACTAGTGTATAATATACTATGATTTTTGACCGAAAATTGCATTTCGAAAAGTTTCTTATAATCTAGTTTTCGGATGATTTTTTGCTTGGACATCCATCATAACCTTCCCTCCTAAAATATATAAATTATATTTGAACTTTCGTATCATTTCGAACAGTCCACGAATTAATTTGATTTTTGACCGAATCTAGTATAAACTAGTGTATAATATATTATGATTTTTGACCGAAACTGACATTTTGAAAAGTTTCAAAGAATCTAATTTTCAGATAAATTTTTTTACATGGATTTCCATCATAACCTTCCCTCTTAACATATATAAATGATCTGAAAAGTGTCGTATCATTTCAAATAGTCCCCATTTAAATTTGATTTTTTTGACCGAAACTAGTGTATAATATACTATGATTTTTGAAAAAAAACATGCATTTTGAAGAGTTTAAAAGAATCTAATTTTTAGATGATTTTTTTGCATGGACTTCCATCATAACCTTCCCTCTTAACATATATAAATGATCTGACAAGTCTCGTATCGTTTCAAATAGTCCCCATTTAAATTTGATTTTTTGACCGAAATTAGTGTATAATATACTATGATTTTTGACAGAAATTTGCATTTCAAAAATTTTCATAGAATCTAATTTTTTAGATGATTTTTTTGCATGAACTTCCATCATAACCTTCCCTCTTAACATATATAAATGATATGTGAAGTCTCGTATCATTTCAAATAGTCCCCAATTAAAATATTTTTTTGACCGAAACTACTGTATAATATACTATGAGTTTTTACCGAAAATTGCATCTCGAAAAGTTTCATATAATCTAACCTTCCCTCGTAAAATATATAAATGATATGTGAACTTTCGTATCATTTCGAACAGTCCTCGAATTAATTTGATTTTTGACCGAAACTAGTATAAACTAGTGTATAATATATTACTCCCTCCGTCCCATATTATTTGTCACATTTGATCATTTCACACATATTAAGAAACAGTAATAAATAAAAGAGAGAGAATAATAATTTTACCAAATTATCCTAATTAACTATTGGTATATTCAAGTTAGCATTAATGTTAAGTGAGAAAACAATTAATTAAAAGTATTTATTAGAGGATACAATTGGAAGATTAAATATAAAAATGTCTTGGTAATCTAAAGTGACAAGTATTTTGGGATAATTTTTTTTCTCAAATGTGACAATTATTTTGGGACGGAGGGAGTATGATTTTTTGACCGAAACTTGCATTTAGAAAAGTTTCATAGAATCTAGTTTTCAGATGATTTTTTGCATGGACTTCCATCATAACCTTCCCTCTTAACATATATAAATGATCTGAAAAGTGTCGTATCATTTCAAATAGTCCCCATTTAAATTTGATGTTTTTGACCGAAACTAGTGTATAATATTATGATTTTTGACCAAAACTTGCATTTTGAAAAGTTTCAAAGAATCTAATTTTCAATTGATTTCTTTGCAAGGACTTCCATCAAAACCTTCCCTCTTAACATATATAAATGATCTGAAAAGTCTCGTATCATTTCAAATAGTCCCCATTTAAATTTTATTTTTTGACCGAAATTAGTGTATAATATACTATGATATTTGACCGAAACTTGCATTTCGAAATGTTTCATAGAATCTAATTTTTAGATGATTTTTTTGCATGAAATTCCATCATAACCTTCCCTCTTAGCATATATAAATGATATGTGAAGTCTCGTATCATTTCAAATAGTCCCAAATTAAATTATTTTTTTGACCGAAACTTGTGTATAATATACTATGATTTTTGACTGAAAATTGCATTTCGAAAAGTTTCATATAATCTAATTTTCGGATGATTTTTTGCATGGACATCCATCATAACCTTCCCTCGTAAAATATATAAATGATATGTGAAATTTCGTATCATTTCAAACAATCCCCGAATTAATTTGATTTTTGACCGTATCTAGTATAAACTAGTGTATAGTGTATTATGATTTTTTGACTGAAACTTGCATTTAGAAATTTTCATAGAATCTAGTTTTCAGATGATTTTTTTGCATGGACTTCAATCATAACCTTCCCTTTTAACATATATAAATGATCTGAAAAGTATCGTATCATTTCAAAAAGTCTCCATTTAAATTTTATTTTTTTGACCGAAATTAGTGTATAATATACTATGATTTTTGACCGAAACTTGGATTTCGAAAAGTTTAATAGAATCTAATTTTTAGATGATTTATTTGCATGTACTTCCATCATAACCTTCCCTCTTAACATATATAAATGATATGTGAAGTCTCGTATCATTTCAAATAGTCCCCAAATAAATTTATTTTTTGACCGAAACTAGTGTATAATATACTATGATTTTTGACTGAAAATTGCATTTCGAAAAGTTTCATATAATCTAATTTTCGGATGATTTTTTGCATGGACATCCATCATAACATTCCCTCGTAAAATATATAAATGATATGCGAACTTTCGTATCATTTCAAACAATCCCCGAATTAATTTGATTTTTGACCAAATCTAGTATAAACTAGTGTATAATGTATTATGATTTTTTGACCGAAACTTGCATTTAGAAATTTTCATAGAATCTAGTTTTCAGATGATTTTTTTGCATGGACTTCAATTATAACCTTCCCTTTTAACATATATAAATGATCTGAAAAGTATCGTATCATTTCAAATAGTCCCCATATTAATTTGATTTTTTTGACCGAAACTAGTGTATAATATACTGTGATTTTTCACCGAAACTTGCATTTCGAAAAGTTTCATTGAATATAATTTTCAGATGATTTTTTTGCATGAACTTCCATCATAACCTTCCCTCTTAACATATATAAATGATCTGAAAAGTCTTGTATCATTTCAAATAGTCCCCATTTAAATTTGGTTTTTTGACCGAAATTAGTGTATAATATACTATGATTTTTGACCGAAACTTGCATTTCGAAAAGTTTCATAGAGTCTAATTTTTAGATTATTTTTTTGCATTAACTTCCATCATAACCTTCCCTCTTAACATATATAAATGATATGTGAAGTCTCGTATCATTTCAAATAGTCCCCAATTAAATCATTTTTTTGACCGAAACTAGTGTATAATATACTATTATTTTTGACCGAAAATTGCATTTCGAAAAGTTTCATATAATCTAATTTTCAAATGATTTTTTGCATGGACATCCATCATAACCTTCCCTCGTAAAATATATAAATGATATGTGAACTTTCGTATCATTTCGAACAGTCCCCAAATTAATTTGGTTTTTGACCGAATCTAGTATAAACTAGTGTATAATATATTATGATTTTTTGACCGAACCTTGCATTTAGAAAATTTTCATAGAATCTAGTTTTCAGATGATTTTTTTGCATGGACTTCCATCATAACCTTCCCTCATAAAATATATAAATGATATGTGAACTTTCGTATCATTTTGAACAGTCCCCGAATTAATTTGATTTTTGACTGAAACTAGTATAAACTAATTAATAATATATTATGATTTTTTGACCGAAACTTGCATTAAGAAATTTCATAGAATCTAGTTTTCAGATGATTTTTTTGCATGGACTTCCATCATAACCTTCCCTTTTAATATATATAAATGATCTGAAAAGTGTCGTATCATTTCACATAGTCCCCATTTAAATTTGATTTTTTTGACCGAAACTAGTGTATAATATACTATGATTTTTGACCGAAACTTGCATTTTGAAAAGTTTCATTGAATATAATTTTCAGATGATTTTTTTGCATGAACATCCATCATAACCTTCCCTATTAACATATATAAATGATCTGAAAAGTCTCGTATCATTTCAAAGAGTCCCCATTTAAATTTGATTTTTTTTTTACCGAAACTAGTGTATAATATATTATGATTTTTGTAAAAAACATGCATTTTGAAAAGTTTAAAAGAATATAATTTTTAGATGATTTTTTTGCATGGACTTCCATCATAACCTTCCCTCTTAACATATATAAATGATATGAAAAGTCTCGTATCATTTCAAATAGTCCCCAATTAAATTATTTTTTTGACCGAAACTAGTGTATAATATACAATGATTTTTGACCGAAAATCGCATTTCGAAAAGTTTCATAGAATATAATTTTTAGATGATTTTTTTGCATGAACTTCCATCATAACCTTCCCTCTTAACATATATAAATGATATGTGAAGTCTCGTATCATTTCAAATAGTCCCCATTTAAATTATTTTTTTGACCGAAACTAGTGTATAATATACTATGATTTTTGACCGAAAATTGCATTTCGAAAAGTTTCATATAATTTAATTTTCGGATGATTTTTTGCATGGACATCCATCATAAACTTCCCTCTTAAAATATATAAATGATATGTGAACTATCGTATCATTTCGAACAGTCCCCGAATTAATTTAATTTTTGACCGAAACTAGTATAAACTAGTGTATAATATATTATGATTTTTTGACCGAAACTTGCATTTCGAAAAGTTTCATAGAATCTAGTTTCCAGATGATTTTTTTGCATGGACTTCCATCATAACCTTCCCTCTTAACATATATTTATGATCTGAAAAGTGTCGTATCATTTCAAATAGTCCCCATTTAAATTTGATTTTTTTATACCGAAACTAGTGTATATAATATACTATGATTTTTGTCCAAAACTTGCATTTTGAAAAGTTTCAAAGAATCTAATTTTCAAATGATTTTTTTGCATGGACTTCCATAATAACCTTCCCTCTTAACATATATAAATGATCTGAAAAGTCTTGTATCATTTCAAATAGTCCCCATTTAAATTTGATTTTTTTGACCGAAATTAGTGTATAATATACTATGATTTTTGACCGAAACTTGCATTTCAAAAAGTTTCATAGAATCTAATTTTGAGATGATTTATTTGCATGAACTTCCATCATAATCTTACCTCTTAACATATATAAATGATATGTGAAGTCTCGTATCATTTCAAATAGTCCCCAATTAAATTATTTTTTCGACCGAAACTAGTGTATAATATACTATGATTTTTGACCGAAACTTGCATTTCGAAAAGTTTAATATAATCTAATTTTCGGATGATTTTTTGCATGGAAATTAATCATAACCTTCCCTCGTAAAATATATAAATGATATGTGAAGTTTCGTATCATTTCGAACTGTCCACGAATTAATTTGATTTTTGACCGAAACTAGTATAAACTAGTGTATAATATATTATGATTTTTTGACCGAAACTTGCATTTCGAAAAGTTTCATAGAATCTAGTTTTCATATGATTTTTTGCATGGAGTTCCACCATAAACTTCCCTCTTAACATATATAAATGATCAAAAAAGTCTCGTATCATTTCAAATAGTCCCCACTTAAATTTGATATTTTTGACCGAAACTAGTGTATAATATACTATGATTTTTTATCGAAACTTGCATTTCGAAAAGTTTCATAGAATATAATTTTCCGATGATTTTTTTGCATGGAATTTCTTCATAATATTCCCTCTTAACATATATAAATGATAAGTGAAAAGTCTCGTATCATTTCAAATAGTCCCCATTTAAATTTGAATAATTTTTACCGAAACTAGTGTATAATATACTATGATTTTTGACCGAAACTTGAATTTCGAAAAGTTTCATTGAATCTAATTTTCGGATGATGTTTTGCATGGACATTCATCATAACCTTCCCTGGTAAAATATTAAAATTATATATGAAGTTTCGTATCATTTCGAATAGTAATCATTTAAATTTGATTTTTTTGACCGAAACTACTGTATAATATACTATGATTTTCGACCGAAAATTACATTTCGAAAAGTTTCATAGAATATAATATTCAGAGGATTTTTTTGCATGGACTTCCATCATAACCTTCCCTCTTAACATATATAAATGATCTGAAAAGTCTCGTATCATTTCAAATAGTCCCCATTTAAATTTGATTTTCTTGACGGAAACTAGTGTATAATATACTATGATTTTTGAGCGAAACTTGCATTTCGAAAAGTTTCATAGAATCTAATTTTTAGATGATTTTTTTTGCATGAACTTCCATCATAACCTTCCCTTTTAACATATATAAATGATATGTGAAGTCTCGTATCATTTCAAATAGTCCCTAATTAAATTATTTTTTTGACCGAAACTAGTGTATAATATACTATGATTTTTGACCGAAACATGCATTTCGAAAAGTTTCATAGCATCTAATTTTCGGATCATTTTTTGCATGGACATTCTTCATAACCTTCCCTCATAAAATATATAAATGATATGTTAATTTTCTTATCATTTAGAATAGTCCACGAATTAATTTGATTTTTGACCGAAACTAGTATAAACTAGTGTATAATATATTATGATTTTTTTACCGAAACTTACGTTTCGAAAAGATTCATAGAATCTAGTTTTCAGATGATTTTTTTGCATGGACTTCCATCATAAACTTCCCTTTTAACATATATAAATTATCAAAAAAGTATTGTATAATTTCAAAAACTCCCCATTTAAATTTGATATTTTTTACCGAAACTAGTGTATAATATACTATGATTTTTTACCGAAACTTGCATTTCGAAAATTTTCATAGAATCTAATTTTTAGATGATTTATTTGCATGGACTTCCATCATAACATTCCCTCTTAACATCTATAAATGATATGTGAAGTCTCGTATCATTTCGAATAGTCCCTAATTAAATTTGATTTTTTTGACAGAAACTAGTGTATAATATACTATGATTTTTGACCGAAACTTGCATTTCGAAAAGTTTCATTGAATCTAATTTTCGGATGATTTTTTGCATGGACTTCCATCATAACCTTCCCTGGTAATATATTAAAATGATATTTGAAGTTTCGTATCATTTCGAACAATCCCTGATTTAATTTTATTTTTGACCGAAACTAGTATAAACTAGTGTATAATATATTATGATTTTTTGACCGAAACTTGCATTTAGAAAAGTTTCAAAGAATCTAGTTTTCAGATGATTTTTTTGCTAAGACTTCCCTCATAGAAATGATCTGAAAAGTCTCGTATAATTTGAAATAGTCCCCATTTAAATTTGATTTTTTTGACCGAAACTAATGTATAATATACTATGATTTTTTAATGAAACTTGCATTTCGAAAACTTTCATAGAATCTAATTTTTAGATTATTTTTTTGCATTGACTTCCATCATAACCTTCCCTCTAAACATCTATAAATGATCTGAAAAGTCTCGTATCATTTCAAAAAGTCCCCATTTAAATTTAATTTTTTTGACCGAAACTAGTGTATAATATACTATGATTTTGACCGAAACTTGCATTTCGAAAACTTTCATCGAATCTAATTTTTAGATGATTTTTTGCATGAACTTCAATCATAACCTTCCCTCTTAACATATATAAATGATATTAAAGTCTCGTATCATTTCAAATAGTCCCCAATTAAATTATTTTTTTGACCGAAACTAGTGTATAATATACTATGATTTTTGACCGAAACATGCATTTCGAAATTTTTCATAGAATCTAATTTTCGGATGATTTTTTGCATGGACATTAACCATCACCTTCCCTCGTAAAATATATAAATGATATGTAAAGTTTCGTATCATTTCGAACATTCCACGAATTAATTTGATTTTTGACCGAAACTAGTATAAACTAGTGTATAATATATTATGATTATTGACCGAAACTTGCATTTCGAAAAGTTTCATTGAATCTAACTTTCGGATGATTTTTTGCATGGACATTCATCATAACCTTCCCTGGTAAAATATTAAAATTATATATGAAGTTTCGTATCATTTCGAATAGTCCCCGATTTAATTTGATTTTTGACCGAAACTAGTATAAAGTAGTGTATAATATAATATGATTTTTTGACTGAAACTTGCAGTTAGAAATGTTTCAAAGAATCTAGTTTTCAGATGATTTTTTTGCTTGGATTTCCATCATACCCTTCCCTCTTAACATATATAAATGATCTTAAAAGTCTCATATCATTTCAAATAGTCCTCATTTAAATTTGATTTTTTTGACCGAAACAACTGTATAATATACTATGATTTTCGACCAAAACTTACATTTCGAAAAGTTTCATAGAATATAATTTTCATAGGATTTTTTTTGCATGGACTTCCATCATAATCTTCCCTCTTAACATATATAAATGATCTGAAAAGTCTCGTATCATTTCAAATAGTCCCCATTTAAATTTGATTTTCTTGACGGAAACTAGTGTATAATATACTATGATTTTTGAGCGAAACTTGCATTTCGAAAAGTTTCATAGAATCTAATTTTTAGATGATTTTTTTTGCATGAACTTCCATCATAACCTTCCCTCTTAACATATATAAATGATATGTGAAGTCTCGTATCATTTCAAATAGTCCCCAATTAAAATATTTTTTTGACCGAAACTAATGTATAATATACTATGATTTTTGACCGAAACATGCATTTCGAAATGTTTCATAGCATCTAATTTTCGGATCATTTTTTGCATGGACATTCTTCAAAACCTTCCTTCATAAAATATATAAATGATATGTTAAGTTTCTTATCATTTCGAATAGTCCACGAATTAATTTGATTTTTGACCGAAACTAGTATAAACTAGTGTATAATATATTATGATTTTTTTACCGAAACTTACGTTTCGAAAAGATTCATAGAATCTAGTTTTCAGATGATTTTTTTGCATGGACTTCCATCATAAACTTCCCTTTTAACATATATAAATTATCAAAAAAGTATTGTATAATTTCAAAAACTCCCCATTTAAATTTGATATTTTTTACCGAAACTAGTGTATAATATACTATGATTTTTTACCGAAACTTGCATTTCGAAAATTTTCATAGAATCTAATTTTTAGATGATTTATTTGCATGGACTTCCATCATAACATTCCCTCTTAACATCTATAAATGATATGTGAAGTCTCGTATCATTTCGAATAGTCCCTAATTAAATTTGATTTTTTTGACAGAAACTAGTGTATAATATACTATGATTTTTGACCGAAACTTGCATTTCGAAAAGTTTCATTGAATCTAATTTTCGGATGATTTTTTGCATGGACTTCCATCATAACCTTCCCTGGTAATATATTAAAATGATATTTGAAGTTTCGTATCATTTCGAACAATCCCTGATTTAATTTTATTTTTGACCGAAACTAGTATAAACTAGTGTATAATATATTATGATTTTTTGACCGAAACTTGCATTTAGAAAAGTTTCAAAGAATCTAGTTTTCAGATGATTTTTTTGCTAAGACTTCCCTCATAGAAATGATCTGAAAAGTCTCGTATAATTTGAAATAGTCCCCATTTAAATTTGATTTTTTTGACCGAAACTAATGTATAATATACTATGATTTTTTAATGAAACTTGCATTTCGAAAACTTTCATAGAATCTAATTTTTAGATTATTTTTTTGCATTGACTTCCATCATAACCTTCCCTCTAAACATCTATAAATGATCTGAAAAGTCTCGTATCATTTCAAAAAGTCCCCATTTAAATTTAATTTTTTTGACCGAAACTAGTGTATAATATACTATGATTTTGACCGAAACTTGCATTTCGAAAACTTTCATCGAATCTAATTTTTAGATGATTTTTTGCATGAACTTCAATCATAACCTTCCCTCTTAACATATATAAATGATATTAAAGTCTCGTATCATTTCAAATAGTCCCCAATTAAATTATTTTTTTGACCGAAACTAGTGTATAATATACTATGATTTTTGACCGAAACATGCATTTCGAAATTTTTCATAGAATCTAATTTTCGGATGATTTTTTGCATGGACATTAACCATCACCTTCCCTCGTAAAATATATAAATGATATGTAAAGTTTCGTATCATTTCGAACATTCCACGAATTAATTTGATTTTTGACCGAAACTAATATAAACTAGTGTATAATATATTATGATTATTGACCGAAACTTGCATTTCGAAAAGTTTCATTGAATCTAACTTTCGGATGATTTTTTGCATGGACATTCATCATAACCTTCCCTGGTAAAATATTAAAATTATATATGAAGTTTCGTATCATTTCGAATAGTCCCCGATTTAATTTGATTTTTGACCGAAACTAGTATAAAGTAGTGTATAATATAATATGATTTTTTGACTGAAACTTGCAGTTAGAAATGTTTCAAAGAATCTAGTTTTCAGATGATTTTTTTGCTTGGATTTCCATCATACCCTTCCCTCTTAACATATATAAATGATCTTAAAAGTCTCATATCATTTCAAATAGTCCTCATTTAAATTTGATTTTTTTGACCGAAACAACTGTATAATATACTATGATTTTCGACCAAAACTTACATTTCGAAAAGTTTCATAGAATATAATTTTCATAGGATTTTTTTTGCATGGACTTCCATCATAATCTTCCCTCTTAACATATATAAATGATCTGAAAAGTCTCGTATCATTTCAAATAGTCCCCATTTAAATTTGATTTTCTTGACGGAAACTAGTGTATAATATACTATGATTTTTGAGCGAAACTTGCATTTCGAAAAGTTTCATAGAATCTAATTTTTAGATGATTTTTTTTGCATGAACTTCCATCATAACCTTCCCTCTTAACATATATAAATGATATGTGAAGTCTCGTATCATTTCAAATAGTCCCCAATTAAAATATTTTTTTGACCGAAACTAATGTATAATATACTATGATTTTTGACCGAAACATGCATTTCGAAATGTTTCATAGCATCTAATTTTCGGATCATTTTTTGCATGGACATTCTTCAAAACCTTCCTTCATAAAATATATAAATGATATGTTAAGTTTCTTATCATTTCGAATAGTCCACGAATTAATTTGATTTTTGACCGAAACTAGTATAAACTAGTGTATAATATATTATGATTTTTTTACCGAAACTTGCATTTCGAAATTTTTCATAGAATCTAATTTTCGGATGATTTTTTTGCATGGACTTCCATCGTAAACTTCCCTTTTAACATATATAAATGATCAAAAATGTATCGTATAATTTCAAATAGTCCCCATTTAAATTTGATTTTTTTTACCGAAACTAGTGTATAATATACTATGATTTTTTACCGAAACTTGCATTTCGAAAATTTTCATAGAATCTAATTTTTAGATAATTTATTTGCATGGAATTCCATCATAACATTCCCTAATAATATATATATAAATGATATGTTAAGTCTCGTATCATTTCGAATAGTCCCTAATTAAATTTGATTTTTTTGACAGAAACTAGTGTATAATATACTATGATTTTTGACAGAAACTTGCATTTCGAAAAGTTTCATTGAATCTAATTTTCTGATGATTTTTTGCATGGACTTCCATCATAACATTCCCTGGTAATATATTAAAATGATATGTGAAGTTTCGTATCATTTCGAACAATCCCTGATTTAATTTAATTTTTGACCGAAACTAGTATAAACTAGTGTATAATATATTATGATTTTTTGACCGAAACTTGCATTTAGAAAAGTTTCAAAGAATCTAGTTTTCAGATAATTTTTTTGCTTGAACTTCCATCATAACCTTCCCTCTTAACATATATAAATGATCTGAAAAGTCTCGTATAATTTGAAATAGTCCCCATTTAAATTTGATTTTTTGACCGAAACTAATGTATAATATACTATGATTTTTTAATGAAACTTGCATTTCGAAAAGTTTCATAGAATCTAATTTTTAGATGATTTTTTTGCATTGACTTCCATCATAACCTTCCCTCTGAACATATATAAATGATCTGAAAAGTCTCGTATCATTTCATAAAGTCCCCATTTAAATTTAATTTTTTTGACCGAAACTAGTGTATAATATACTATGATTTTGACCGAAACTTGCATTTCGAAAACTTTCATCGAATCTAATTTTTAGATGATTTTTTTGCATGAACTTCAATCATAACCTTCCCTCTTAACATATATAAATGATATGTAAAGTCTCGTATCATTTCAAATAGTCCCCAATTAAATTATTTTTTTGACCGAAACTAATGTATAAAATAATATGATTTTTGACCGAAACTTGCATTTCGAAATTTTTCATAGAATCTAATTTTCGGATGATTTTTTGCATGGACATTAACCATCACCTTCCCTCGTAAATTATATAAATGATATGTGAAGTTTCGTATCATTTCGAACATTCCACAAATTAATTTGATTTTTGACCGAAACTAGTATAAACTCGTGTATAATATATTATGATTTTTGACCGAAACTTGCATTTCGAAAAGTTTCATTGAATCTAACTTTCGGATGAGTTTTTGCATGGACATTCATCATAACCTTCCCTGGTAAAATATTAAAATTATATATGAAGTTTCGTATCATTTTGAATAGTCCCCGATTTAATTTGATTTTTGACCGAAACTAGTGTAATGTAGTGTATAATATATTATGATTTTTTAACTGAAACTAGCAGTTAGAAAAGTTTCAAAGAATCTAGTTTTCAGATGATTTTTTTGCTTGGATTTCCATCATAACCTTCCCTCTTAACATATATAAATGATCTTAAAAGTCTCATGTCATTTCAAATAGTCCTCATTTAAATTTGATTTTTTTGACCGAAACTACTGTATAATATACTATGATTTTCGACCGAAACTTACATTTCGAAAAGTTTCATAGAATATAATTTTCAGAGGATTTTTTTGCATGGACTTCCATCATAACCTTCCCTCTTAACATATATAATTGATCTGAAAAGTCTCGTATCATTTCAAATAGTCCCCATTTAAATTTGATTTTCTTGACGGAAACTAGTGTGTAATATACTATGATTTTAGAGCGAAACTTGCATTTTGAAAAGTTTCATAGAATCTAATTTTTAGATGATTTTTTTTGCATGAACTTCCATCATAACCTTCCCTCTTAACATATATAAATGATATGTGAAGTCTCGTATCATTTCAAATAGTCCCCAATTAAATTATTTTTTTGAATGAAACTAGTGTATAATATACTATGATTTTTGACCGATACATGCATTTCGAAAAGTTTCATAGCATCTAATTTTCGGATCAATTTTTGCATGGACATTCTTCATAACCTTCCCTCATAAAATATATAAATGATATGTTAAGTTTCTTATCATTTCGAATAGTCCACAAATTAATTTGATTTTTGACCGAAACTAGTATAAACTAGTGTATAATATATTATGATTTTTTTACCGAAACTTGCATTTCGAAAAGTTTCATAGAATCTAGTTTTCAGATGATTTTTTTGCATGGACTTCCATCGTAAACTTCCCTTTTAACATATATAAATGATCAAAAAAGTATCGTATAATTTCAAATAGTCCCCATTTAAATTTGATTTTTTTTACAGAAACTAGTGTATAATATACTATGATTTTTTACCGAAACTTGCATTTCGAAAATTTTCATAGAATCTAATTTTTAGATGATTTATTTGCATGGACTTCCATCATAACATTCCCTCTTAACATATATAAATGATATGTGAAGTCTCGTATCATTTCGAATAGTCCCTAATTAAATTTGATTTTTTTGACAGAAACTAGTGTATAATATACTATGATTTTTGACCGAAACTTGCATTTCGAAAAGTTTCAAAGAATCTAATTTTCAGATGATTTTTTTGCATGGACTTCCATCATAACCTTCCCTCTTAACATATATAAATGATATGTCAAGTCTCGTATTATTTAAAATAGTTACCAATTTAATTATTTTTCGACCGAAACTAGTGTATAATATACTATGATTTTTGACCGAAAATTGCATTTCGAAAAGTTTTATATAATCTAGTTTTCGGATGATTTTTTGCATGGACATCCATCATAACCTTCCCTCGAAAAATATATAAATGATATGTGAACATTCGTATCATTTTGAACAGTCCCCGAATTAATTTGATTTTTGACCGAAACTAGTATAAACTAATGTATAATATATTATGATTTTTTGACCGAAACTTGCATTTAGAAATGTTTCATAGAATCTAGTTTTCAGATGATTTTTTTGCATGGACTTCCATCATAACCTTCCCTCTTAACATATATAAATGATCTGAAAAGTTTCGTATCATTTCAAATAGTCCCCATTTAAATTTGATTTTTTTGACCGAAACTAGTGTATAATATACTATGATTTTTGAAAAACACATGCATTTTGAAAAGTTTAAAAGAATCTAATTTTTAGATGATTTTTTTGCATGGACTTCCATCAAAACCTTCCCTCTTAACATATATAAATGATCTGAAAAGTGTCGTATCATTTCAAGTAGTCCCCATTTAAATTTGATTTTTTGACCGAAATTAGTGTATAATATACTATGATTTTTGACCGAAACTTGCATTTCGAAAAGTTTCATAGAATCTAATTTTTAGATGATTTTTTTGCACGAACTTCCATCATAACCTTCCCTCTTAACATATATAAATTATATGTGAAGTCTCGTATCATTTCAAATAGTCCCTAATTAAATTATTTTTTTGACCGAAACTAGTGTATAATATACTATGATTTTTTACTGAAAATTGCATTTCGAAACATTCGTATAATCTAACCTTCCCTCGTAAAATATATAAATGATATGTGAACTTTCGTATCATTTCGAACAGTCCCCGAATTAATTTGATTTTTGACCGAAACTAGTATAAACTAGTGTATAATATATTATGATGATTTGACCGAAACTTGCATTTAGAAAAGTCTCATAGAATCTAGTTTTCAGATGATTTTTTTGCATGGACTTCCATCATAACCTTCCCTCTTAACATATATAAATGATCTGAAAAGTGTCGTATCATTTCAAATAGTCCCCATTTAAAATTGATGTTTTTGACCGAAACTAGTGTATAATATAATATAATTTTTTACCAAAACTTGCATTTTGAAAAGTTTCAAAGAATCTAATTTTCAATTGATTTTTTTGCATGGACTTCCTTCAAAACCTTCCCTCTTAACATATATAAATGATCTGAAAAGTCTCGTATCATTTCAAATAGTCCCTATTTAAATTTTATTTTTTGACCGAAGTTAGTGTATAATATAATATGATATTTGACCAAAACATGCATTTCGAAATGTTTCATAGAATATAATTTTTAGATGTTTTTTTTGCATGAACTTCCATCATAACCTTCCCTCTTAGCATATATAAATGATATGTGAAGTCTCGTATCATTTCAAATAGTCCCCAATTATATTATTTTTTTGACCGAAATCGGAGTATAATATACTATGATTTTTGACCGAAAATTGCATTTCGAAAAGTTTCATATAATATAATTTTCTGATGATTTTTTGCATGGACATCCATCATAATCTTCCCTCGTAAAATATATAAATGATATGTGAACTTTCGTATCATTTCGAACAGTCCACGAATTAATTTGATTTTTGACCGAATCTAGTATAAACTAGTGTATAATATATTATGATTTTTGACCGAAACTGACATTTTGAAAAGTTTCAAAGAATATAATTTTCAGATAAATTTTTTTGCATGGACTTCCATCATAACCTTCCCTCTTAACATATATAAATGATCTGAAAAGTGTCGTATCATTTCAAATAGTCCCCATTTAAATTTGATTTTTTTGACCGAAACTAGTGTATAATATACTATGATTTTTGGAAAAAAACATGCATTTTGAAAAGTTTAAAAGAATCTAATTTTTAGATGATTTTTTTGCATGGACTTCCATCATAACCTTCCCTCTTAACATATATAAATGATCTGACAAGTCTCGTATCGTTTCAAATAGTCCCCATTTAAATTTGATTTTTTTACCGAAATTAGTGTATAATATACTATGATTTTTGACAGAAATTTGCATTTCAAAAAGTTTCATAGAATCTAATTTTTTAGATGATTTTTTTGCATGAACTTCCATCATAACCTTCCCTCTTAACATATATAAATGATATGTGAAGTCTCGTATCATTTCAAATAGTCCCCAATTAAAATATTTTTTTGACCGAAACTAGTGTATAATATACTATGACTTTTTACCGAAATTTGCATCTCGAAAAGTTTCATATAATCTAACCTTCCCTCGTAAAATATATAAATGATATGTGAACTTTCGTATCATTTCGAACAGTCCTCGAATTAATTTGATTTTTGACCGAAACTAGTATAAACTAGTGTATAATATATTACTCCCTCCGTCCCATATTATTTGTCACATTTGATCATTTCACACATATTAAGAAACAGTAATTAATAAAAGAGAGAGAATAATAATTTTACCAAATTATCCTAATTAACTATTGGTATATTCAATTTAGCATTAATGTTAAGTGAGAAAACAATTAATTAAAAGTATTTATTAGAGGATACAATTTGAAGATTAAATATAAAAATGTCTTGGTAATCTAAAGTGACAAGTATTTTGGGATAATTTTTTTTCTCAAATGTGACAATTATTTTGGGACGGAGGGAGTATGATTTTTTGACCGAAACTTGCATTTAGAAAAGTTTCATAGAATCTAGTTTTCAGATGATTTTTTGCATGGACTTCCATCATAACCTTCCCTCTTAACATATATAAATGATCTGAAAAGTGTCGTATCATTTCAAATAGTCCCCATTTAAATTTGTTGTTTTTGACAGAAACTAGTGTATAATATATTATGACTTTTGACCAAGACTTGCATTTTGAAAAGTTTCAAAGAATCTAATTTTCAATTGATTTTTTTGCAAGGACTTCCATCAAAACCTTCCCTCTTAACATATATAAATGATCTGAAAAGTCTCGTATCATTTCAAATAGTCCCCATTTAAATTTTATTTTTTGACCGAAATTAGTGTATAATATACTATGATATTTGACCGAAACTTGCATTTCGAAATGTTTCATAGAATCTAATTTTTAGATGATTTTTTTGCATGAACTTCCAACATAACCTTCCCTCTTAGCATATATAAATGATATGTGAAGTCTCGTATCATTTCAAATAGTCCCAAATTAAATTATTTTTTTGACCAAAACTTGTGTATAATATACTATGATTTTTGACCGAAAATTGCATTTCGAAAAGTTTCATATAATATAATTTTCGGATGATTTTTTGCTTGGACATCCATCATAACCTTCCCTCGTAAAATATATAAATGATATGTGAACTTTTGTATCATTTCGAACAGTCCCCGAATTAATTTGATTTTTGACCGAATCTAGTATAAACTAGTGTATAATATACTATGATTTTTGACCGAAACTTGCATTTTGAAAAGTTTCAAAGAATCTAATTTTCAATTGATTTTTTTGCAAGGACTTCCATCAAAACCTTCCCTCTTAACATATATAAATGATCTGAAAAGTCTCGTATCATTTCAAATAGTCCCCATTTAAATTTTATTTTTTGACCGAAATTAGTGTATAATATACTATGATATTTGACCGAAACTTGCATTTCGAAATGTTTCATAGAATCTAATTTTTAGATGATTTTTTTGCATGAACTTCCAACATAACCTTCCCTCTTAGCATATATAAATGATATGTGAAGTCTCGTATCATTTCAAATAGTCCCAAATTAAATTATTTTTTTGACCAAAACTTGTGTATAATATACTATGATTTTTGACCGAAAATTGCATTTCGAAAAGTTTCATATAATATAATTTTCGGATGATTTTTTGCTTGGACATCCATCATAACCTTCCCTCGTAAAATATATAAATGATATGTGAACTTTTGTATCATTTCGAACAGTCCCCGAATTAATTTGATTTTTGACCGAATCTAGTATAAACTAGTGTATAATATACTATGATTTTTGACCGAAACTTGCATTTTGAAAAGTTTCAAAGAATCTAATTTTCAGATGATTTTTTTGCATGGACTTCCATCAAAACCTTCCCTCTTAACATATATAAATGATATGAAATGTCACGTATCATTTCAAATAGTCCCCATTTAAATTTTATTTTTTGACCGAAATTAGTGTATAATATACTATGATATTTGAGAGAAACTTGCATTTCGAAATGTTTCATAGAATCTAATTTTTAGATGATCTTTTTGCATGAACTTCCATCATAACCTTCCCTCTTAGCATATATAAATGATATGTGAAGTCTCGTATCATTTCAAATAGTCCCCAATTAAATTATTTTTTTGACCGAAACTAGTGTATAATATACTATTATTTTTGACTAAAAATTGCATTTCGAAAAGTTTCATATAATATAATTTTCGGATGATTATTTGCATGGACATCCATCATAACCTTCCCTCGTAAAATATATAAATGATATGTGAACTTTCGTATCATTTCGAACAGTCCCCGAATTAATTTGATTTTTGACCAAATCTAGTATAAACTAATGTATAATATATTATGATATTTTGACCAAAACTTGCATTTAGAAAATTTCATAGAATCTAGTTTTCAGATGATTTTCTTGCATGGTATTCCATCATAACCTTCCCTTTTAACATATATAAATGATCTGAAAAGTATCGTATCATTTCAAATAGTCCCCATATTAATTTTATTTTTTTGACTGAAACTAGTGTATAATATACTATGATTTTTGATCGAAACTTGCATTTTGAAAAGTTTCATTGAATATAATATTCAGATGATTTTTTTGCGTGAACTACCAACATAACCTTCCCTCTTAACATATATAATGATCTGAAAAGTCTAGTATCATTTCAAATAGTCCCCATTTAAATTTGATTTTTTTGACCGAAACTAGTGTATAATATACTATGATTTTTGACCGAAACTTTCATTTTGAAAAGTTTCAAAGAATCTAATTTTTAGATGATTTTTTTGCATGGACTTCCATCATAACCTTCCCTCTTAACATATATAAATGATCTGAAAAGTCTCGTATCATTTCAAATAGTCCCCATTTTAATTTGATTTTTGTGACCGAAATTAGAGTATAATATACTATGATTTATGAACGAAACTTGCATTTCGAAAAGTTTCATAGAATCTAATTTTTAGATGATTTTTTGCATGAAATTCCATCATAACCTTCCCTCTTAACATATATAAATGATATGTGAAGTCTCGTATCATTTCAAATAGTCCCCAATTAAATTATTTTTTCGACCGAAACTAGTGTATATTATACTAAGATTTTTCACCGAAAATTACATTTCGAAAAGTTTCATATAATCTAATTTTCGGATGATATTTTGCATGGACATCCATCATAACCTTCCCTCGTAAAATATATAAATGATATGTGAACTTTCGTATCATTTCGAACAGTCCCCGAATTAATTTGATTTTTGACCGAAACTTGTATAAACTAGTATATAATATATTATTATTTTTTGACCTTAACTTTCATTTAGAAAATTTTCATAGAATCTAGTTTTCAAATGATTTTTTTGCATGGACTTCCATCATAACCTTCCCTTTTAACAAATATAAATGATCTGAAAAGTCTCGTATGATTACAAATAGTCCCCATTTAAATTTGATTTTTTTGACCGAAACTAGTGTATATAATATACTATGATTTTTGTCCAAAACTTGCATTTCGAAAAGTTTAATAGAATCTAATTTTTATATGATTTATTTGCGTGTACTTCCATCATAACCTTCCCTCTTAACATATATAAATGATATGTGAAGTCTCGTATCATTTCAAATAGTCTCAAATTAAATTTATTTTTTGTCCCAAACTAGTGTATAATATACTATGATTTTTGACTGAAAATTGCATTTCGAATAGTTTCATATAATCTAATTTTCGGATGATTTTTTGCATAGACATCCATCATAACCTTCCCTCGTAAAATATATAAATGATATGTGAACTTTCGTATCATTTCAAACAATCCCCGAATTAATTTTATTTTTGACCAAATCTAGTATAAACTAGTGTATAATGTATTATGATTTTTTGACCGAAACTTGCATTTAGAAAATTTCATAGAATCTAGTTTTCAGATGATTTTTTTGCATGGACTTCCATCATAACCTTCCCTTTTAACATATATAAATGATCTGAAAATTCTCGTATCATTTCAAATAGTACCCATATAAATTTGATATTTTTGACCGAAACTAGTGTATAATATACTATGATTTTTGACCGAAACTTGCATTTCGAAAAGTTTCAAAGAATCTAAGTTTTAGATGATTTTTTTGCATGGACTTCCATCATAACCTTCCCTCTTAACATATATAAATGATCTAAAAAGTCTCGTATCATTTCAAATAGTCCCCATTTAAATTTGATTTTTTGACCGAAATAAGTGTATAATATACTATGATTTTTTACCGAAACTTGCATTTCGAAAAGTTTCATAGAATCTAATTTTCAGATGATTTTTTTGCATGAACTTCCATCATAACCTTCCCTCTTAACATATATAAATGATATGTGAAGTCTCGTATCATTTCAAATAGTCCCCAATTAAATTATTTTTTTGACCGAAACTAGTGTATAATATACTATGATTTTTGACCGAAAATTGCATTTCGAAAAGTTTCATATAATCTAATTTTCGGATGATTTTTTGCATGGACATCTATCATAACCTTCCCTCGTAAAATATATAAACGATATGTGAACTGTCGTATTATTTCGAACAGTCCCCGAATTAATTTGTTTTTTGACCGAAACTAGTATAAACTAGTGTACAATATATTATGATTTTTTGACCGAAACTTGCATTTAGAAAATTTTCATAGAATCTAGTTTTCAGATGATTTTTTTTGCATGGACTTCCATCATAACCTTCCATTTTAACATATATAAATGATCTGAAAAGTATCGTATCATTTCAAAAAGTCCCCATTTAAATTTTATTTTTTTGACCGAAATTAGTGTATAATATACTTTGATTTTTGACCGAAACTTGGATTTCGAAAAGTTTAAAAGAATCTAATTTTTAGATGATTTATATGCATGTACTTCCATCATAACCTTCCCTCTTAACATATATAAATGATATGTGAAGTCTCGTATCATTTCAAATAGTCCCCAAATAAATTTATTTTTTTACCGAAACTAGTGTATAATATACTATGATTTTTGATTGAAAATTGCATTTCGAAAAGTTTCATATAATCTAATTTTCGGATGATTTTTTGCATGGACATCCATCATAACCTTCCCTCGTAAAATATATAAATGATATGCGAACTTTCGTATCATTTCAAACAATCCCCGAATTAATTTGATTTTTGACCAAATCGAGTATAAACTAGTGTATAATGTATTATGATTTTTTGACCGAAACTTGCATTTAGAAATTTTCATAGAATCTAGTTTTCAGATGATTTTTTTGCATGGACTTCAATCATAACCTTCCCTTTTAACATATATAAATGATCTGAAAAGTATCGTATCATTTCAAATAGTCCCCATATTAATTTGATTTTTTTGACCGAAACTAGTGTATAATATACTATGATTTTTCACCGAAACTTGCATTTTGAAAAGTTTCATTGAATATAATTTTCAGATGATTTTTTTGCATGAACTTCCATCATAACCTTCCCTCTTAACATATATAAATGATCTGAAAAGTCTCGTATCATTTCAAATAGTCCCCATTTAAATTTGATTTTTTTGACCGAAATTAGTGTATAATATACTATGATTTTTGACCGAAACTTGCATTTCGAAAAGTTTAATAGAATCTAATTTTTAGATGATTTATTTGCATGTACTTCCATTATAACCTTCCCTATTAACATATATAAATGATATGTGAAGTCTCGTATCATTTTAAATAGTCCCCAATTAAATTTATTTTTTTACCGAAACTAGTGTATAATATACTATGATTTTTGACTGAAAATTGCATTTCGAATAGTTTCATATAATCTAATTTTCGGATGATTTTTTACATGGACATCCATCATAACCTTCCCTCGTAAAATTTATAAATGATATGTGAACTTACGTATCATTTCAAACAATCCCCGAATTAATTTGATATTTGACCAAATCTAGTATAAACTAGTGTATAATGTATTATGATTTTTTGACCGAAACTTGCATTTATAAAATTTCATAGAATCTAGTTTTCAGATGACTTTTTTGCATGGACTTCCATCATAACCTTCCCTTTTAACATATATAAATGATCTGAAAAGTCTCGTATCATTTCAAATAGTCCCCATATAAATTTGATTTTTTTGACCGAAACTAGTGTATAATATACTATGATTTTTGACCGAAACTTGCATTTTGAAAAGTTTCATTGAATATAATTTTCAGATAATTTTTTTGCATGAACTTCCATCATAACCTTCCCTATTAACATATATAAATGATCTGAAAAGTCTCGTATCATTTCAAATAGTCCCCATTTAAATTTGATTTTTTGACCGAAACTAGTGTATAATATACTATGATTTTTGACCGAAACTTGCATTTTGAAAAGTTTCATTGAATATAATTTTCAGATGATTTTTTTGCATGGACTTCCAAAATAACCTTCCCTCTTAACATATATAAATGATCTGAAAAGTGCCGTAGCATTTCAAATAGTCCCCATTTAAATTTGATATTTTTGACTGAAACTAGTGTATATAATATACTATGATTTTTGTCCAAAACTTGCATTTTGAAAAGTTTCAAAGAATCTAACTTTCAAATGATTTTTTTGCATGGACTTCCATCATAACCTTCCCTCTTAACATATATAAATGATCTGAAAAGTCTCGTATCATTTCAAATAGTCCCCATTTAAATTTGATTTTTTTGACCTAAATTTGAGTATAATATACAATGATTTTTGACCGAAACTTGCATTTCGAAAAGTTTCATAGAATCTAATTTTTAGATGATTTTTTTGCGTGAACTTCCATCATAACCTTCCCTCTTAACATATATAAATGATATGTGAAGTCTCGTATCATTTCAAATAGTCCCCTATATAGTTATTTTTTCGACCGAAACTAGTGTATAATATACTATGATTTTTGACCGAAAATTGCATTTTTAAAAGTTTAATATAATCTAGTTTTCGGATGATTTTTTGCATGGACATCCATCATAACCTTCCCTCGTAAAATATATAAATGATATGTGAACTTTCGTATCATTTTGAACAGTCCCCAAATTAATTTGATTTTTGACTGAAACTAGTATAAACTAATTAATAATATATTATGATTTTTTCACCGAAACTTGCAATAAGAAAGTTTCATAGAATCTAGTTTTCAGATGATTTTTTTGCATGGACTTCCATCATAACCTTCCCTTTTAATATATATAAATGATCTGAAAAGTGTCATATCATTTCACATAGTCCCCATTTAAATTTTATTTTTTTTGACCAAAACTAGTGTATAATATACTATGATTTTTGACCGAAACTTGCATTTTGAAAAGTTTCATTGAATATAATTTTCAGATGATTTTTTTGCATGAACATCCATCATAACCTTCCCTATTAACATATATAAATGATCTGAAAAGTCTCGTATCATTTCAAAGAGTCCCCATTTAAATTTGATTTTTTTTTACTAAAACTAGTGTATAATATATTATGATTTTTGAAAAAAACATGCATTTTGAAAAGTTTAAAAGAATCTAATTTTTAGTTGATTTTTTTGCATGGACTTCAATCATAACCTTCCCTCTTAACATATATCAATGATATGAAAAGTCTCGTATCATTTCAAATAGTCCCCAATTAAATAATTTTTGTACAGAATCTAGTGTATAATATACTATGATATTTGACTGAATATTGCATTTCGAAAAGTTTCATATAGTCTAATTTTTGAATGATTTTTTGCATGGACATCCATCATAACCTTCCCTCTTAAAATATATAAATGATATGTGAACTTTCGTATCATTTCGAACAGTCCCCGAATTAATTTGATTTTTGACCGAATCTAGTATAAACTAGTGTATAATATACTATGATTTTTGACCGAAACATGCATTTTGAAAAGTTTCAAAGAATCTAATTTTCAGATGATTTTTTTGCATGGACTTCCATCATAACCTTCCCTCTTAACATATATAAATGATCTCAAAAGTCTCGTATCATTTCAAATAGTACCCATTTAAATTTGATTTTTTAGACCGAAATTAGTGTATAATATACTATGATTTTTTACCGAAACTTGCATTTCGAAAAGTTTCATAGAATATAATTTTTAGATGATTTTTTTGCATGAACTTCCATCATAAACTTCCCTCTTAACATATATAAATGATATGTGAAGTCTCGTATCATTTCAAATAGTCCCCATTTAAATTATTTTTTTGACCGAAACTAGTGTATAATATACTATGATTTTTGACCGAAAATTGCATTTCGAAAAGTTTCATAGAATATAATTTTTAGATGATTTTTTTGCATGAACTTCCATCATAACCTTCCCTCTTAACATATATAAATGATATGTGAAGTCTCGTATCATTTCAAATAGTCCCCATTTAAATTATTTTTTTGACCGAAACTAGTGTATAATATACTATGATTTTTGACCGAAAATTGCATTTCGAAAAGTTTCATATAATTTAATTTTCGGATTATTTTTTGCATGGACATCCATCATAACCTTCCCTCTTAAAATATATAAATGATATGTGAACTATCGTATCATTTCGAACAGTCCCCGAATTAATTTAATTTTTGACCGAAACTAGTATAAATTAGTGTATAATATATTATGATTTTTTGACCGAAACTTGCATTTAGAAAATTTTCATAGAATCTAGTTTCCAGATGATTTTTTTGCATGGACTTCCATCATAACCTTCCCTCTTAACATATATATATGATCTGAAAAGTGTCGTATCATTTCAAATAGTCCCCATTTAAATTTGATTTTTTTTTACCGAAACTAGTGTATATAATATACTATGATTTTTGTCCAAAACTTGCATTTTGAAAAGTTTCAAAGAATCTAATTTTCAAATGATTTTTTTGCATGGACTTCCATAATAACCTTCCCTCTTAACATATATAAATGATCTGAAAAGTCTCGTATCATTTCAAATAGTCCCCATTTAAATTTGATTTTGTTGACCGAAATTAGTGTATAATATACTATGATTTTTGACCGAAACTTGCATTTCAAAAAGTTTCATAGAATCTAATTTTTAGATGATTTTTTTGCATGAACTTCCATCATAATCTTACCTCTTAACATATATAAATGATATGTGAAGTCTCGTATCATTTCAAATAGTCCCCAATTAAATTATTTTTTCGACCGAAACTAGTGTATAATATACTATGATTTTTGACCGAAACTTGCATTTCGAAAAGTTTAATATAATTCAATTTTCGGATGATTTTTTGCATGGAAATTAATCATAACCTTCCCTCGTAAAATATATAAATGATATGTGAAGTTTCGTATCATTTCGAACTGTCCACGAATTAATTTGATTTTTTACCGAAACTAGTATAAACTAGTGTATAATATATTATGATTTTTTGACCGAAACTTGCATTTCGAAAAGTTTCATAGACTCTAGTTTTCATATGATTTTTTGCATGGAGTTCCACCATAAACTTCCCTCTTAACATATATAAATGATCAAAAAAGTCTCGTATCATTTCAAATAGTCCCCATTTAAATTTGATATTTTTGACCGAAACTAGTGTATAATATACTATGATTTTTGATTGAAACTTGCATTTCGAAAAGTTTCATAGAATATAATTTTCCGATGATTTTTTTGCATGGAATTTCTTCATAATATTCCCTCTTAACATATATAAATGATATGTGAAAAGTCTCGTATCATTTCAAATAGTCCCCATTTAAATTTGAATATTTTTTACCGAAACTAGTGTATAATATACTATGATTTTTGACCGAAACTTGAATTTCGAAAAGTTTCATTGAATCTAATTTTCGAATGATGCTTTGCATGGACATTCATCATAACCTTCCCTGGTAAAATATTAAAATTATATATGAAGTTTCGTATCATTTCGAATAGTCCTCATTTTAATTTTATTTTTTTGACCGAAACTACTGTATAATATACTATGATTTTCGACCGAAAATTAAATTTCGAAAAGTTTCATAGAATATAATTTTCAGAGGATTTTTTTGCATGGACTTCCATCATAACCTTCCCTCTTAACATATATAAATGATCTGAAAAGTCTCGTATCATTTCAAATAGTCCCCATTTAAATTTGATTTTCTTGACGGAAACTAGTGTATAATATACTATGATTTTTGAGCGAAACTTGCATTTCGAAAAGTTTCATAGAATCTAATTTTTAGATGATTTTTTTTGCATGAACTTCCATCATAACCTTCCCTCTTAACATATATAAATGATATGTGAAGTCTCGTATCATTTCAAATAGTCCCCTATATAGTTATTTTTTCGACCGAAACTAGTGTATAATATACTATGATTTTTGACCGAAAATTGCATTTTTAAAAGTTTAATATAATCTAGTTTTCGGATGATTTTTTGCATGGACATCCATCATAACCTTCCCTCGTAAAATATATAAATGATATGTGAACTTTCGTATCATTTTGAACAGTCCCCAAATTAATTTGATTTTTGACTGAAACTAGTATAAACTAATTAATAATATATTATGATTTTTTCACCGAAACTTGCAATAAGAAAGTTTCATAGAATCTAGTTTTCAGATGATTTTTTTGCATGGACTTCCATCATAACCTTCCCTTTTAATATATATAAATGATCTGAAAAGTGTCATATCATTTCACATAGTCCCCATTTAAATTTTATTTTTTTTGACCAAAACTAGTGTATAATATACTATGATTTTTGACCGAAACTTGCATTTTGAAAAGTTTCATTGAATATAATTTTCAGATGATTTTTTTGCATGAACATCCATCATAACCTTCCCTATTAACATATATAAATGATCTGAAAAGTCTCGTATCATTTCAAAGAGTCCCCATTTAAATTTGATTTTTTTTTACTAAAACTAGTGTATAATATATTATGATTTTTGAAAAAAACATGCATTTTGAAAAGTTTAAAAGAATCTAATTTTTAGTTGATTTTTTTGCATGGACTTCAATCATAACCTTCCCTCTTAACATATATCAATGATATGAAAAGTCTCGTATCATTTCAAATAGTCCCCAATTAAATTATTTTTTTGACAGAATCTAGTGTATAATATACTATGATATTTGACTAAATATTGCATTTCGAAAAGTTTCATATAGTCTAATTTTTGAATGATTTTTTGCATGGACATCCATCATAACCTTCCCTCTTAAAATATATAAATGATATGTGAACTTTCGTATCATTTCGAACAGTCCCCGAATTAATTTGATTTTTGACCGAATCTAGTATAAACTAGTGTATAATATACTATGATTTTTGACCGAAACATGCATTTTGAAAAGTTTCAAAGAATCTAATTTTCAGATGATTTTTTTGCATGGACTTCCATCATAACCTTCCCTCTTAACATATATAAATGATCTCAAAAGTCTCGTATCATTTCAAATAGTACCCATTTAAATTTGATTTTTTAGACCGAAATTAGTGTATAATATACTATGATTTTTTACCGAAACTTGCATTTCGAAAAGTTTCATAGAATATAATTTTTAGATGATTTTTTTGCATGAACTTCCATCATAAACTTCCCTCTTAACATATATAAATGATATGTGAAGTCTCGTATCATTTCAAATAGTCCCCATTTAAATTATTTTTTTGACCGAAACTAGTGTATAATATACTATGATTTTTGACCGAAAATTGCATTTCGAAAAGTTTCATAGAATATAATTTTTAGATGATTTTTTTGCATGAACTTCCATCATAACCTTCCCTCTTAACATATATAAATGATATGTGAAGTCTCGTATCATTTCAAATAGTCCCCATTTAAATTATTTTTTTGACCGAAACTAGTGTATAATATACTATGATTTTTGACCGAAAATTGCATTTCGAAAAGTTTCATATAATTTAATTTTCGGATTATTTTTTGCATGGACATCCATCATAACCTTCCCTCTTAAAATATATAAATGATATGTGAACTATCGTATCATTTCGAACAGTCCCCGAATTAATTTAATTTTTGACCGAAACTAGTATAAATTAGTGTATAATATATTATGATTTTTTGACCGAAACTTGCATTTAGAAAATTTTCATAGAATCTAGTTTCCAGATGATTTTTTTGCATGGACTTCCATCATAACCTTCCCTCTTAACATATATATATGATCTGAAAAGTGTCGTATCATTTCAAATAGTCCCCATTTAAATTTGATTTTTTTTTACCGAAACTAGTGTATATAATATACTATGATTTTTGTCCAAAACTTGCATTTTGAAAAGTTTCAAAGAATCTAATTTTCAAATGATTTTTTTGCATGGACTTCCATAATAACCTTCCCTCTTAACATATATAAATGATCTGAAAAGTCTCGTATCATTTCAAATAGTCCCCATTTAAATTTGATTTTGTTGACCGAAATTAGTGTATAATATACTGTGATTTTTGACCGAAACTTGCATTTCAAAAAGTTTCATAGAATCTAATTTTTAGATGATTTTTTTGCATGAACTTCCATCATAATCTTAACTCTTAACATATATAAATGATATGTGAAGTCTCGTATCATTTCAAATAGTCCCCAATTAAATTATTTTTTCGACCGAAACTAGTGTATAATATACTATGATTTTTGACCGAAACTTGCATTTCGAAAAGTTTAATATAATTCAATTTTCGGATGATTTTTTGCATGGAAATTAATCATAACCTTCCCTCGTAAAATATATAAATGATATGTGAAGTTTCGTATCATTTCGAACTGTCCACGAATTAATTTGATTTTTTACCGAAACTAGTATAAACTAGTGTATAATATATTATGATTTTTTGACCGAAACTTGCATTTCGAAAAGTTTCATAGACTCTAGTTTTCATATGATTTTTTGCATGGAGTTCCACCATAAACTTCCCTCTTAACATATATAAATGATCAAAAAAGTCTCGTATCATTTCAAATAGTCCCCATTTAAATTTGATATTTTTGACCGAAACTAGTGTATAATATACTATGATTTTTGATTGAAACTTGCATTTCGAAAAGTTTCATAGAATATAATTTTCCGATGATTTTTTTGCATGGAATTTCTTCATAATATTCCCTCTTAACATATATAAATGATATGTGAAAAGTCTCGTATCATTTCAAATAGTCCCCATTTAAATTTGAATATTTTTTACCGAAACTAGTGTATAATATACTATGATTTTTGACCGAAACTTGAATTTCGAAAAGTTTCATTGAATCTAATTTTCGAATGATGCTTTGCATGGACATTCATCATAACCTTCCCTGGTAAAATATTAAAATTATATATGAAGTTTCGTATCATTTCGAATAGTCCTCATTTTAATTTTATTTTTTTGACCGAAACTACTGTATAATATACTATGATTTTCGACCGAAAATTAAATTTCGAAAAGTTTCATAGAATATAATTTTCAGAGGATTTTTTTGCATGGACTTCCATCATAACCTTCCCTCTTAACATATATAAATGATCTGAAAAGTCTCGTATCATTTCAAATAGTCCCCATTTAAATTTGATTTTCTTGACGGAAACTAGTGTATAATATACTATGATTTTTGAGCGAAACTTGCATTTCGAAAAGTTTCATAGAATCTAATTTTTAGATGATTTTTTTTGCATGAACTTCCATCATAACCTTCCCTCTTAACATATATAAATGATATGTGAAGTCTCGTATCATTTCAAATAGTCCCCAATTAAATTATTTTTTTGACCGAAACTAGTGTATAATATTCTATGATTTTTTACCGAAACACGCATTTCGAAAACTTTCATAGCATCTAATTTTCGGATCATTTTTTGCATGGACATTCTTCATAACCTTCCCTCATAAAATATATAAATGATATGTTAAGTTTCTAATCATTTCGAATAGTCCAAGAATTAATTTGATTTTTGACTGAAACTAGTATAAACTAGTGTATAATATATTATGATTTTTTTACCGAAACTTTCGTTTCGAAAAGTTTCATAGAATCTAGTTTTCAGATGATTTTTTTGCATGGACTTCCATCATAAAATTCCCTTTTAACATATATAAATGATCAAAAAAGTATTGTAAAATTTCAAATAGTCCCCATTTAAATTTGATATTTTTTACCGAAACTAGTGTATAATATACTATGATTTTTTACCGAAACTTGCATTTCGAAAATTTTCATAGAATCTAATTTTTAGATGATTTATTTGCATGGACTTCCATCATAACATTCCCTCTTAACATCTATAAATGATATGTGAAGTCTCGTATCATTTCGAATAGTCCCTAATTAAATTTGATTTTTTTGACAGAAACTACTGTATAATATACTATGTTTTTTGACCGAAACTTGCATTTCGAAAAGTTTCATTGAATCTAATTTTCGGATGATTTTTTGCATGGACTTCCATCATAACCTTCCCTGGTAATATATTAAAATGATATGTGAAGTTTTGTATCATTTCGAACAATCCCTGATTTAATTTAATTTTTGACCGAAACTAGTATAAACTAGTGTATAATATATTATGATTTTTTGACCGAAACTTGCATTTAGAAAAGTTTCAAAGAATCTAGTTTTCAGATGATTTTTTTGCTTGGACTTCCCTCATAACCTTCCCTCTTAACATATATAAATGATCTGAAAAGTCTCGTAAAATTTGAAATAGTCCCCATTTAAATTTGATTTTTTTGACCGAAACTAATGTATAATATACTATGATTTTTTAATGAAACTTGCATTTCGAAAAGTTTCATAGAATCTAATTTTTAGATGATTTTTTTGCATTGACTTCCATCATAACCTTCCCTATGAACATCTATAAATGATCTGAAAAGTCTCGTATCATTTCAAAAAGTCCCCATTTAAATTTAATTTTTTTGACCGAAACTAGTGTATAATATACTATGATTTTGACCGAAACTTGCATTTCGAAAACTTTCATCGAATCTAATATTTAGATGATTTTTTGCATGAACTTCAATCATAACCTTCCCTCTTAACATATATAAATGATTTTTAAAGTCTCGTATCATTTCAAATAGTCCCCAATTAAATTATTTTTTTGACCGAAACTAGTGTATAATATACTATGATTTTTGACCGAAACTTGCATTTCGAAATTTTTCATAGAATCTAATTTTCGGATGATTTTTTGCATGGACATTAACCATCACCTTCCCTCGTAAAATATATAAATGATATGTGAAGTTTCGTATCATTTCGAACATTCCACGAATTAATTTGATTTTTGACCGAAACTAGTATAAACTAGTGTATAATATATTATGATTTTTGACCGAAACTTGCATTTCGAAAAGTTTCATTGAATCTAACTTTCGGATGATTTTTTGCATGGACATTCATCATAACCTTCCCTGGTAAAATATTAAAATTATATATGAAGTTTCGTATCATTTCGAATAGTCCCCGATTTAATTTGATTTTTGACCGAAACTAGTATAAAGTAGTGTATAATATATTATGATTTTTTGACTGAAACTTGCAGTTAGAAAAGTTTCAAAGAATCTAGTTTTCAGATGATTTTTTTGCTTGGATTTCCATCATAACCTTCCCTCTTAACATATATAAATGATCTTAAAAGTCTCATATCATTTCAAATAGTCCTCATTGAAATTTGATTTTTTTGACCGAAACTACTGTATAATATACTATGATTTTCGACCAAAACTTACATTTCGAAAAGTTTCATAGAATATAATTTTCAGAGGATTTTTTTGCATGGACTTCCATCATAACCTTCCCTCTTAACATATATAAATGATCTGAAAAGTCTCGTATCATTTCAAATAGTCCCCATTTAAATTTGATTTTCTTGACGGAAACTAGTGTATAATATACTATGATTTTTGAGCGAAACTTGCATTTCGAAAAGTTTCATAGAATCTAATTTTTAGATGATTTTTTTTGCATGAACTTCCATCATAACCTTCCCTCTTAACATATATAAATGATATGTGAAGTCTCGTATCATTTCAAATAGTCCCCAATTAAAATATTTTTTTGACCGAAACTAGTGTATAATATACTATGATTTTTGACCGAAACATGCATTTCGAAAAGTTTCATAGCATCTAATTTTCGGATCATTTTTTGCATGGACATTCTTCAAAACCTTCCTTCATAAAATATATAAATGATATGTTAATTTTCTTATCATTTCGAATAGTCCACGAATTAATTTGATTTTTGACCGAAACTAGTATAAACTAGTGTATAATATATTATGATTTTTTTACCGAAACTTGCATTTCGAAAAGTTTCATAGAATCTAGTTTTCAGATGATTTTTTTGCATGGACTTCCATCATAAACTTCCCTTTTAACATATATAAATGATCAAAAAATTATTGTAACATTTCAAATAGTCCCCATTTAAATTTGATTTTTTTTACCGAAACTAGTTTATAATATACTATGATTTTTTACCGAAACTTGCGTTTCAAAAATTTTCATAGAATCTAATTTTTAGATGATTTATTTGCATGGAATTCCATCATAACATTCCCTCTTAATATATATAAATGATATGTGAAGTCTCGTAGCATTTCGAATAGTCCCTAATTAAATTTGATTTTTTTGACAGAAACTAGTGTATAATATACTATGATTTTTGACAGAAACTTGCATTTCGAAAAGTTTCATTGAATCTAATTTTCTGATGATTTTTTGCATGGACTTCCATCATAACATTCCCTGGTAATATATTAAAATGATATGTGAAGTTTCGTATCATTTCGAACAATCCCTGATTTAATTTAATTTTTGACCGAAACTAGTATAAACTAGTGTATAATATATTATGATTTTTTGACCGAAACTTGCATTTAGAAAAGTTTCAAAGAATCTAGTTTTCAGATGATTTTTTTGCTTGGACTTCCCTCATAACCTTCCCTCTTAACATATATAAATGATCTGAAAAGTCTCGTAAAATTTGAAATAGTCCCCATTTAAATTTGATTTTTTTGACCGAAACTAATGTATAATATACTATGATTTTTTAATGAAACTTGCATTTCGAAAAGTTTCATAGAATCTAATTTTTAGATGATTTTTTTGCATTGACTTCCATCATAACCTTCCCTATGAACATCTATAAATGATCTGAAAAGTCTCGTATCATTTCAAAAAGTCCCCATTTAAATTTAATTTTTTTGACCGAAACTAGTGTATAATATACTATGATTTCGACCGAAACTTGCATTTCGAAAACTTTCATCGAATCTAATTTTTAGATGATTTTTTGCATGAACTTCAATCATAACCTTCCCTCTTAACATATATAAATGATTTTTAAAGTCTCGTATCATTTCAAATAGTCCCCAATTAAATTATTTTTTTGACCGAAACTAGTGTATAATATACTATGATTTTTGACCGAAACTTGCATTTCGAAATTTTTCATAGAATCTAATTTTCGGATGATTTTTTGCATGGACATTAACCATCACCTTCCATCGTAAAATATATAAATGATATGTGAAGTTTCGTATCATTTCGAACATTCCACGAATTAATTTGATTTTTGACCGAAACTAGTATAAACTAGTGTATAATATATTATGATTTTTGACCGAAACTTGCATTTCGAAAAGTTTCATTGAATCTAACTTTCGGATGATTTTTTGCATGGACATTCATCATAACCTTCCCTGGTAAAATATTAAAATTATATATGAAGTTTCGTATCATTTCGAATAGTCCCCGATTTAATTTGATTTTTGACCGAAACTAGTATAAAGTAGTGTATAATATATTATGATTTTTTGACTGAAACTTGCAGTTAGAAAAGTTTCAAAGAATCTAGTTTTCAGATGATTTTTTTGCTTGGATTTCCATCATAACCTTCCCTCTTAACATATATAAATGATCTTAAAAGTCTCATATCATTTCAAATAGTCCTCATTTAAATTTGATTTTTTTGACCGAAACTACTGTATAATATACTATGATTTTCGACCAAAACTTACATTTCGAAAAGTTTCATAGAATATAATTTTCAGAGGATTTTTTTGCATGGACTTCCATCATAACCTTCCCTCTTAACATATATAAATGATCTGAAAAGTCTCGTATCATTTCAAATAGTCCCCATTTAAATTTGATTTTCTTGACGGAAACTAGTGTATAATATACTATGATTTTTGAGCGAAACTTGCATTTCGAAAAGTTTCATAGAATCTAATTTTTAGATGATTTTTTTTGCATGAACTTCCATCATAACCTTCCCTCTTAACATATATAAATGATATGTGAAGTCTCGTATCATTTCAAATAGTCCCCAATTAAAATATTTTTTTGACCGAAACTAGTGTATAATATACTATGATTTTTGACCGAAACATGCATTTCGAAAAGTTTCATAGCATCTAATTTTCGGATCATTTTTTGCATGGACATTCTTCAAAACCTTCCTTCATAAAATATATAAATGATATGTTAATTTTCTTATCATTTCGAATAGTCCACGAATTAATTTGATTTTTGACCGAAACTAGTATAAACTAGTGTATAATATATTATGATTTTTTTACCGAAACTTGCATTTCGAAAAGTTTCATAGAATCTAGTTTTCAGATGATTTTTTTGCATGGACTTCCATCATAAACTTCCCTTTTAACATATATAAATGATCAAAAAATTATTGTAACATTTCAAATAGTCCCCATTTAAATTTGATTTTTTTTACCGAAACAAGTTTATAATATACTATGATTTTTAACCGAAACTTGCGTTTCAAAAATTTTCATAGAATCTAATTTTTAGATGATTTATTTGCATGGAATTCCATCATAACATTCCCTCTTAATATATATAAATGATATGTGAAGTCTCGTATCATTTCGAATAGTCCCTAATTAAATTTAATTTTTTTGACAGAAACTAGTGTATAATATACTATGATTTTTGACAGAAACTTGCATTTCGAAAAGTTTCATTGAATCTAATTTTCTGATGATTTTTTGCATGGACATCCATCATAACATTCCCTGGTAATATATTAAAATGATATGTGAAGTTTCGTATCATTTCGAACAATCCCTGATTTAATTTTATTTTTGACCGAAACTAGTATAAACTAGTGTATAATATATTATGATTTTTTGACCGAAACTTGCATTTAGAAAAGTTTCAAAGAATCTAGTTTTCAGATGATTTTTTTGCTTGGACTTCCATCATAACCTTCCCTCTTAACATATATAAATGATCTGAAAAGTCTCATATAATTTGAAATAGTCCCCATTTAAATATGATTTTTTTGACCGAAACTAATGTATAATATACTATGATTTTTTAATGAAACTTGCATTTCGAAAAGTTTCATAGAATCTAATTTTTAGATGATTTTTTTGCATTGACTTCCATCATAACCTTCCCTCTGAACATCTATAAATGATCTGAAAAGTCTCGTATCATTTCAAAAAGTCCCCATTTAAATTTAATTTTTTTCACCGAAACTAGTGTATAATATACTATGATTTTGACCGAAACTTGCATTTCGAAAACTTTCATCGAATCTAATTTTTAGATGATTTTTTGCATGAACTTCAATCATAACCTTCCCTCTTAACATATATAAATGATTTTTAAAGTCTCGTATCATTTCAAATAGTCCCCAATTAAATTATTTTATTGACCGAAACTAATGTATAATATAATATGATTTTTAACCGAAACTTGCATTTCGAAATTTTTCATAGAATCTAATTTTCGGATGATTTTTTGCATGGACATTAACCATCACCTTCCCTCGTAAAATATATAAATGATATATGAAGTTTCGTATCATTTCGAACATTCCACGAATTAATTTGATTTTTGACCGAAACTAGTATAAACTAGTGTATAATATATTATGATTTTTGACCGAAACTTGCATTTCGAAAAGTTTCATTGAATCTAACTTTCGGATGATTTTTTGCATGGACATTCATCATAACCTTCCCTGTAAAATATTAAAATTATATATGAAGTTTCGTATCATTTCGAATAGTCCCCGATTTAATTTGATTTTTGACCGAAACTAGTGTAAAGTAGTGTATAATATATTATGATTTTTTGACTGAAACTTGCAGTTAAAAAAGTTTCAAAGAATCTAGTTTTCAGATGATTTTTTTGCTTGGATTTCCATCATAACCTTCCCTCTTAACATATATAAATGATCTTACAAGTCTCATGTCATTTCAAATAGTCCTCATTTAAATTTGATTTTTTTGACCGAAACTACTGTATAATATACTATGATTTTCGACCGAAACATACATTTCGAAAAGTTTCATAGAATATAATTTTCAGAGGATTTTTTTGCATGGACTTCCATCATAACCTTCCCTCTTAACATATATAATTGATCTGAAAAGTCTCGTATCATTTCAAATAGTCCCCATTTAAATTTGATTTTCTTGACGGAAACTAGTGTATAATATACTATGATTTTAGAGCGAAACTTGCATTTCGAAAACTTTCATAGAATCTAATTTTTAGGTGATTTTTTTTGCATGAACTTCCATCATAACCTTCCCTCTTAACATATATAAATGATATGTGAAGTCTCGTATCATTTCAAATAGTCCCCAATTAAATTAATTTTTTGACCGAAACTAGTGTATAATATACTATGATTTTTGACCGAAACTTGCATTTCGAAAAGTTTCATAGCATCTAATTTTCGGAATATTTTTTGCATGGACATTCGTCATAAACTTCCCTCATAAAATATATAAATGATATGTGAAGTTTCTTATCATTTCGAACAGTCCACAAATTAATTTGATTTTTTACCGAAACTAGTATAAACTAGTGTATAATATATTATGACTTTTTGACCGAAACTTGCATTTCGAAAAGTTTCATAGAATCTAGTTTTCAGATGATTTTTTTGCATGGACTTCCATCATAAATTTCCCTTTTAACATATATAAATTATCAAAAAAGTATCGTATCATTTCAAATAGTCCCCATTTCAATTTGATTTTTTTTTTACCGAAACTAGTGTATAATATACTATGATTTTTGACCGAAACTTGAATTTCAAAAAGTTTCATAGAATCTAATTTACAGATGATTTTTTTGCATTTACTTCCATCATAACCTTCCCTCATAACATACATAAATGATCTGAAAAGTCTCGTATCATTTCAAATAGTCCTCATTTAAATTTAATTTTTTTGATCGAAACTAGTGTATAATATACTATGATTTTGACCGAAACTTAAATTTTGAAAAGTTTCATAGAATCTAATTTTTAGATGATTTTTTTTCATGAACTTCAATCATAACCTTCCCTCTTAACATATATAAATGATATGTAAAGTCTCGTATCATTTCAAATAGTCCCCATTTAAATTTTATAGTTTTGACTGAAACTAGTGTATAATATACTATGCTTTTTGACCGAAACATGCATTTCGAAAAGTTTCATAGAATCTAATTTTCCGATGATTTTTTTGCATGGAATTTCATCATAATATTCCCTCTTAACATATATATATGATATGTGAAAAGTCTCGTAACATTTCAAATAGTCCCCATTTAAATTTGATTTTTTTTTACCGAAACTAGTGTATAATATACTATGATTTTTGACCGAAACTTGCATTTCGAAAATTTTAATTAAATCTAATTTTCGAATGATTTTTTGCATGGACATTCATCATAACCTTCTCTGGTAAAATATTAAACTTATATATGAAGTTTCGTATCATTTCGAATAGTCCCTGATTTAATTTGATTTTGGACCGAAACTAGTATAAACTAGTGTATAATATATTATGATTTTTTGACTGAAACTTGCAGTTAGAAAAGTTTCAAAGAATCTAGTTTTCAGATGATTTTTTTGCTTGGATTTCCATCATAACCTTCCCTCTTAACATATATAAATGATCTTACAAGTCTCATGTCATTTCAAATAGTCCTCATTTAAATTTGATTTTTTTGACCGAAACTACTGTATAATATACTATGATTTTCGACCGAAACATACATTTCGAAAAGTTTCATAGAATATAATTTTCAGAGGATTTTTTTGCATGGACTTCCATCATAACCTTCCCTCTTAACATATATAATTGATCTGAAAAGTCTCGTATCATTTCAAATAGTCCCCATTTAAATTTGATTTTCTTGACGGAAACTAGTGTATAATATACTATGATTTTAGAGCGAAACTTGCATTTCGAAAACTTTCATAGAATCTAATTTTTAGGGGATTTTTTTTGCATGAACTTCCATCATAACCTTCCCTCTTAACATATATAAATGATATGTGAAGTCTCGTATCATTTCAAATAGTCCCCAATTAAATTAATTTTTTGACCGAAACTAGTGTATAATATACTATGATTTTTGACCGAAACTTGCATTTCGAAAAGTTTCATAGCATCTAATTTTCGGAATATTTTTTGCATGGACATTCGTCATAAACTTCCCTCATAAAATATATAAATGATATGTGAAGTTTCTTATCATTTCGAACAGTCCACAAATTAATTTGATTTTTTACCGAAACTAGTATAAACTAGTGTATAATATATTATGACTTTTTGACCGAAACTTGCATTTCGAAAAGTTTCATAGAATCTAGTTTTCAGATGATTTTTTTGCATGGACTTCCATCATAAATTTCCCTTTTAACATATATAAATTATCAAAAAAGTATCGTATCATTTCAAATAGTCCCCATTTCAATTTGATTTTTTTTTTACCGAAACTAGTGTATAATATACTATGATTTTTGACCGAAACTTGAATTTCAAAAAGTTTCATAGAATCTAATTTACAGATGATTTTTTTGCATTTACTTCCATCATAACCTTCCCTCATAACATACATAAATGATCTGAAAAGTCTCGTATCATTTCAAATAGTCCTCATTTAAATTTAATTTTTTTGATCGAAACTAGTGTATAATATACTATGATTTTGACCGAAACTTAAATTTTGAAAAGTTTCATAGAATCTAATTTTTAGATGATTTTTTTTCATGAACTTCAATCATAACCTTCCCTCTTAACATATATAAATGATATGTAAAGTCTCGTATCATTTCAAATAGTCCCCATTTAAATTTTATAGTTTTGACTGAAACTAGTGTATAATATACTATGCTTTTTGACCGAAACATGCATTTCGAAAAGTTTCATAGAATCTAATTTTCCGATGATTTTTTTGCATGGAATTTCATCATAATATTCCCTCTTAACATATATATATGATATGTGAAAAGTCTCGTAACATTTCAAATAGTCCCCATTTAAATTTGATTTTTTTTTACCGAAACTAGTGTATAATATACTATGATTTTTGACCGAAACTTGCATTTCGAAAATTTTAATTAAATCTAATTTTCGAATGATTTTTTGCATGGACATTCATCATAACCTTCTCTGGTAAAATATTAAACTTATATATGAAGTTTCGTATCATTTCGAATAGTCCCTGATTTAATTTGATTTTGGACCGAAACTAGTATAAACTAGTGTATAATATATTATGATTTTTTGACTGAAACTTGCAGTTAGAAAAGTTTCAAAGAATCTAGTTTTCAGATGATTTTTTTGCTTGGATTTCCATCATAACCTTCCCTCTTAACATATATAAATGATCTTATAAGTCTCGTATCATTTCAAATAGTCCTCATTTAAATTTGATTTTTTTGACCGAAACTACTGTATAATATATTATGATTTTCGACCGAAACTTACATTTCGAAAAGTTTCATAGAATATAATTTTCAGAGGATTTTTTTGCATGGACTTCCATCATAACCTTCCCTCTTAACATATATAATTGATCTGAAAAGTCTCGTATCATTTCAAATAGTCCCCATTTAAATTTGATTTTCTTGACGGAAACTAGTGTATAATATACTATGATTTTAGAGCGAAACTTGCATTTCGAAAACTTTCATAGAATCTAATTTTTAGGGGATTTTTTTTGCATGAACTTCCATCATAACCTTCCCTCTTAACATATATAAATGATATGTGAAGTCTCGTATCATTTCAAATAGTCCCCAATTAAATTAATTTTTTGACCGAAACTAGTGTATAATATACTATGATTTTTGACCGAAACTTGCATTTCGAAAAGTTTCATAGCATCTAATTTTCGGAATATTTTTTGCATGGACATTCGTCATAAACTTCCCTCATAAAATATATAAATGATATGTGAAGTTTCTTATCATTTCGAACAGTCCACAAATTAATTTGATTTTTTACCGAAACTAGTATAAACTAGTGTATAATATATTATGACTTTTTGACCGAAACTTGCATTTCGAAAAGTTTCATAGAATCTAGTTTTCAGATGATTTTTTTGCATGGACTTCCATCATAAATTTCCCTTTTAACATATATAAATTATCAAAAAAGTATCGTATCATTTCAAATAGTCCACATTTCAATTTGATTTTTTTTTTACCGAAACTAGTGTATAATATACTATGATTTTTGACCGAAACTTGAATTTCAAAAAGTTTCATAGAATCTAATTTACAGATGATTTTTTTGCATTTACTTCCATCATAACCTTCCCTCATAACATATATAAATGATCTGAAAAGTCTCGTATCATTTCAAATAGTCCTCATTTAAATTTAATTTTTTTGATCGAAACTAGTGTATAATATACTATGATTTTGACCGAAACTTAAATTTTGAAAAGTTTCATAGAATCTAATTTTTAGATGATTTTTTTTCATGAACTTCAATCATAACCTTCCCTCTTAACATATATAAATGATATGTAAAGTCTCGTATCATTTCAAATAGTCCCCATTTAAATTTTATAGTTTTGACTGAAACTAGTGTATAATATACTATGCTTTTTGACCGAAACATGCATTTCGAAAAGTTTCATAGAATCTAATTTTCCGATGATTTTTTTGCATGGAATTTCATCATAATATTCCCTCTTAACATATATATATGATATGTGAAAAGTCTCGTAACATTTCAAATAGTCCCCATTTAAATTTGATTTTTTTTTACCGAAACTAGTGTATAATATACTATGATTTTTGACCGAAACTTGCATTTCGAAAATTTTAATTAAATCTAATTTTCGAATGATTTTTTGCATGGACATTCATCATAACCTTCTCTGGTAAAATATTAAACTTATATATGAAGTTTCGTATCATTTCGAATAGTCCCTGATTTAATTTGATTTTGGACCGAAACTAGTATAAACTAGTGTATAATATATTATGATTTTTTGACTGAAACTTGCAGTTAGAAAAGTTTCAAAGAATCTAGTTTTCAGATGATTTTTTTGCTTGGATTTCCATCATAACCTTCCCTCTTAACATATATAAATGATCTTACAAGTCTCGTATCATTTCAAATAGTCCTCATTTAAATTTGATTTTTTTGACCGAAACTACTGTATAATATACTATGATTTTTGACCGAAACTTACATTTCGAAAAGTTTCATAGAATATAATTTTCAGAGGATTTTTTTGCATGGACTTCCATCATAACCTTCCCTCTTAACATATATAATTGATCTGAAAAGTCTCGTATCATTTCAAATAGTCCCCATTTAAATTTGATTTTCTTGACGGAAACTAGTGTATAATATACTATGATTTTAGAGCGAAACTTGCATTTCGAAAACTTTCATAGAATCTAATTTTTAGGTGATTTTTTTTGCATGAACTTCCATCATAACCTTCCCTCTTAACATATATAAATGATATGTGAAGTCTCGTATCATTTCAAATAGTCCCCAATTAAATTAATTTTTTGACCGAAACTAGTGTATAATATACTATGATTTTTGACCGAAACTTGCATTTCGAAAAGTTTCATAGCATCTAATTTTCGGAATATTTTTTGCATGGACATTCGTCATAAACTTCCCTCATAAAATATATAAATTATATGTGAAGTTTCTTATCATTTCGAACAGTCCACAAATTAATTTGATTTTTTACCGAAACTAGTATAAACTAGTGTATAATATATTATGACTTTTTGACCGAAACTTGCATTTCGAAAAGTTTCATAGAATCTAGTTTTCAGATGATTTTTTTGCATGGACTTCCATCATAAATTTCCCTTTTAACATATATAAATTATCAAAAAAGTATCGTATCATTTCAAATAGTCCCCATTTCAATTTGATTTTTTTTTTACCGAAACTAGTGTATAATATACTATGATTTTTGACCGAAACTTGAATTTCAAAAAGTTTCATAGAATCTAATTTACAGATGATTTTTTTGCATTTACTTCCATCATAACCTTCCCTCATAACATATATAAATGATCTGAAAAGTCTCGTATCATTTCAAATAGTCCTCATTTAAATTTAATTTTTTTGATCGAAACTAGTGTATAATATACTATGATTTTGACCGAAACTTAAATTTTGAAAAGTTTCATAGAATCTAATTTTTAGATGATTTTTTTTCATGAACTTCAATCATAACCTTCCCTCTTAACATATATAAATGATATGTAAAGTCTCGTATCATTTCAAATAGTCCCCATTTAAATTTTATAGTTTTGACTGAAACTAGTGTATAATATACTATGCTTTTTGACCGAAACATGCATTTCGAAAACTTTCATAGAATCTAATTTTCCGATGATTTTTTTGCATGGAATTTCATCATAATATTCCCTCTTAACATATATATATGATATGTGAAAAGTCTCGTAACATTTCAAATAGTCCCCATTTAAATTTGATTTTTTTTTACCGAAACTAGTGTATAATATACTATGATTTTTGACCGAAACTTGCATTTCGAAAATTTTAATTAAATCTAATTTTCGAATGATTTTTTGCATGGACATTCATCTTAACCTTCTCTGGTAAAATATTAAACTTATATATGAAGTTTCGTATCATTTCGAATAGTCCCTGATTTAATTTGATTTTGGACCGAAACTAGTATAAACTAGTGTATAATATATTATGATTTTTTGACTGAAACTTGCAGTTAGAAAAGTTTCAAAGAATCTAGTTTTCAGATGATTTTTTTGCTTGGATTTCCATCATAACCTTCCCTCTTAACATATATAAATGATCTTACAAGTCTCGTATCATTTCAAATAGTCCTCATTTAAATTTGATTTTTTTGACCGAAACTACTGTATAATATACTATGATTTTTGACCGAAACTTACATTTCAAAAAGTTTCATAGAATATAATTTTCAGAGGATTTTTTTGCATGGACTTCCATCATAACCTTCCCTCTTAACATATATAATTGATCTGAAAAGTCTCGTATCATTTCAAATAGTCCCCATTTAAATTTGATTTTCTTGACGGAAACTAGTGTATAATATACTATGATTTTAGAGCGAAACTTGCATTTCGAAAACTTTCATAGAATCTAATTTTTAGGTGATTTTTTTTGCATGAACTTCCATCATAACCTTCCCTCTTAACATATATAAATGATATGTGAAGTCTCGTATCATTTCAAATAGTCCCCAATTAAATTAATTTTTTGACCGAAACTAGTGTATAATATACTATGATTTTTGACCGAAACTTGCATTTCGAAAAGTTTCATAGCATCTAATTTTCGGAATATTTTTTGCATGGACATTCGTCATAAACTTCCCTCATAAAATATATAAATGATATGTGAAGTTTCTTATCATTTCGAACAGTCCACAAATTAATTTGATTTTTTACCGAAACTAGTATAAACTAGTGTATAATATATTATGACTTTTTGACCGAAACTTGCATTTCGAAAAGTTTCATAGAATCTAGTTTTCAGATGATTTTTTTGCATGGACTTCCATCATAAATTTCCCTTTTAACATATATAAATTATCAAAAAAGTATCGTATCATTTCAAATAGTCCCCATTTCAATTTGATTTTTTTTTTACCGAAACTAGTGTATAATATACTATGATTTTTGACCGAAACTTGAATTTCAAAAAGTTTCATAGAATCTAATTTACAGATGATTTTTTTGCATTTACTTCTATCATAACCTTCCCTCATAACATATATAAATGATCTGAAAAGTCTCGTATCATTTCAAATAGTCCTCATTTAAATTTAATTTTTTTGATCGAAACTAGTGTATAATATACTATGATTTTGACCGAAACTTAAATTTTGAAAAGTTTCATAGAATCTAATTTTTAGATGATTTTTTTTCATGAACTCCAATCATAACCTTCCCTCTTAACATATATAAATGATATGTAAAGTCTCGTATCATTTCAAATAGTCCTCATTTAAATTTTATAGTTTTGACTGAAACTAGTGTATAATATACTATGCTTTTTGACCGAAACATGCATTTCGAAAAGTTTCATAGAATCTAATTTTCCGATGATTTTTTTGCATGGAATTTCATCATAATATTCCCTCTTAACATATATATATGATATGTGAAAAGTCTCGTAACATTTCAAATAGTCCCCATTTAAATTTGATTTTTTTTTACCGAAACTAGTGTATAATATACTATGATTTTTGACCGAAACTTGCATTTCGAAAATTTTAATTAAATCTAATTTTCGAATGATTTTTTGCATGGACATTCATCATAACCTTCTCTGGTAAAATATTAAACTTATATATGAAGTTTCGTATCATTTCGAATAGTCCCTGATTTAATTTGATTTTGGACCGAAACTAGTATAAACTAGTGTATAATATATTATGATTTTTTGACTGAAACTTGCAGTTAGAAAAGTTTCAAAGAATCTAGTTTTCAGATGATTTTTTTGCTTGGATTTCCATCATAACCTTCCCTCTTAACATATATAAATGATCTTACAAGTCTCGTATCATTTCAAATAGTCCTCATTTAAATTTGATTTTTTTGACCGAAACTACTGTATAATATACTATGATTTTTGACCGAAACTTACATTTCGAAAAGTTTCATAGAATATAATTTTCAGAGGATTTTTTTGCATGGACTTCCATCATAACCTTCCCTCTTAACATATATAATTGATCTGAAAAGTCTCGTATCATTTCAAATAGTCCCCATTTAAATTTGATTTTCTTGACGGAAACTAGTGTATAATATACTATGATTTTAGAGCGAAACTTGCATTTCGAAAACTTTCATAGAATCTAATTTTTAGGTGATTTTTTTTGCATGAACTTCCATCATAACCTTCCCTCTTAACATATATAAATGATATGTGAAGTCTCGTATCATTTCAAATAGTCCCCAATTAAATTAATTTTTTGACCGAAACTAGTGTATAATATACTATGATTTTTGACCGAAACTTGCATTTCGAAAAGTTTCATAGCATCTAGTTTTCGGAATATTTTTTGCATGGACATTCGTCATAAACTTCCCTCATAAAATATATAAATGATATGTGAAGTTTCTTATCATTTCGAACAGTCCACAAATTAATTTGATTTTTGACCGAAACTAGTATAAACTAGTGTATAATATATTATGACTTTTTGACCGAAACTTGCATTTCGAAAAGTTTCATAGAATCTAGTTTTCAGATGATTTTTTTGCATGGACTTCCATCATAAATTTCCCTTTTAACATATATAAATTATCAAAAAAGTATCGTATCATTTCAAATAGTCCCCATTTCAATTTAATTTTTTTTTACCGAAACTAGTGTATAATATACTATGACTTTTGACCGAAACTTGAATTTCAAAAAGTTTCATAGAATCTAATTTACAGATGATTTTTTTGCATTTACTTCCATCATAACCTTCCCTCATAACATATATAAATGATCTGAAAAGTCTCGTATCATTTCAAATAGTCCTCATTTAAATTTAATTTTTTTGATCGAAACTAGTGTATAATATACTATGATTTTGACCGAAACTTAAATTTTGAAAAGTTTTATAGAATCTAATTTTTAGATGATTTTTTTTCATGAACTTCAATCATAACCTTCCCTCTTAACATATATAAATGATATGTAAAGTCTTGTATCATTTCAAATAGTCCCCATTTAAATTTTATAGTTTTGACTGAAACTAGTGTATAATATACTATGCTTTTTGACCGAAACATGCATTTCGAAAAGTTTCATAGAATCTAATTTTCCGATGATTTTTTTGCATGGAATTTCATCATAATATTCCCTCTTAACATATATATATGATATGTGAAAAGTCTCGTAACATTTCAAATAGTCCCCATTTAAATTTGATTTTTTTTTACCGAAACTAGTGTATAATATACTATGATTTTTGACCGAAACTTGCATTTCGAAAATTTTAATTAAATCTAATTTTCGAATGATTTTTTGCATGGACATTCATCATAACCTTCCCTGGTAAAATATTAAACTTATATATGAAGTTTCGTATCATTTCGAATAGTCCCTGATTTAATTTGATTTTTGACCGAAACTAGTATAAACTAGTGTATAATATATTATGATTTTTTGACTGAAACTTGCAGTTAGAAAAGTTTCAAAGAATCTAGTTTTCAGATGATTTTTTTGCTTGGATTTCCATCATAACCTTACCTCTTAACATATATAAATGATCTTACAAGTCTCGTATCATTTCAAATAGTCCTCATTTAAATTTGATTTTTTTGACTGAAACTACTGTATAATATACTATGATTTTTGACCGAAACTTACATTTCGAAAGGTTTCATAGAATATAATTTTCAGAGGATTTTTTTGTATGGACTTCCATCATAACCTTCCCTCTTAACATATATAAATGATCTGAAAAGTCTCGTATCATTTCAAATAGTCCCCATTTAAATTGTATTTTCTTGACGGAAACTAGTGTATAATATACTATGATTTTAGAGCGAAACTTGCATTTCGAAAACTTTCATAGAATCTAATTTTTAGGTGATTTTTTTTGCATGAACTTCCATCATAACCTTCCCTCTTAACATATATAAATGATATGTGAAGTCTCGTATCATTTCAAATAGTCCCCAATTAAATTAATTTTTTGACCAAAACTAGTGTATAATATACTATGATTTTTGACTGAAACTTGCATTTCGAAAAGTTTCATAGCATCTAATTTTCGGATCATTTTTTGCATGGACATTCGTCATAAACTTCCCTCATAAAATATATAAATGATATGTGAAGTTTCTTATCATTTCGAACAGTCCACAAATTAATTTGATTTTTGACCGAAACTAGTATAAACTAGTGTATAATATATTATGACTTTTTGACCGAAACTTGCATTTCGAAAAGTTTCATAGAATCTAGTTTTCAGATGATTTTTTTGCATGGACTTCCATCATAAATTTCCCTTTTAACATATATAAATTATCAAAAAAGTATCGTATCATTTCAAATAGTCCCCATTTCAATTTGATTTTTTTTTTACCGAAACTAGTGTATAATATACTATGATTTTTGACCGAAACTTGAATTTCAAAAAGTTTCATAGAATCTAATTTACAGATGATTTTTTTGCATTTACTTCCATCATAACCTTCCCTCATAACATATATAAATGATCTGAAAAGTCTCGTATCATTTCAAATAGTCCTCATTTAAATTTAATTTTTTTGATCGAAACTAGTGTATAATATACTATGATTTTGACCGAAACTTAAATTTTGAAAAGTTTCATAGAATCTAATTTTTAGATGATTTTTTTTCATGAACTTCAATCATAACCTTCCCTCTTAACATATATAAATGATATGTAAAGTCTCGTATCATTTCAAATAGTCCCCATTTAAATTTTATAGTTTTGACTGAAACTAGTGTATAATATACTATGCTTTTTGACCGAAACATGCATTTCGAAAAGTTTCATAGAATCTAATTTTCCGATGATTTTTTTGCATGGAATTTCATCATAATATTCCCTCTTAACATATATATATGATATGTGAAAAGTCTCGTAACATTTCAAATAGTCCCCATTTAAATTTGATTTTTTTTTACCGAAACTAGTGTATAATATACTATGATTTTTGACCGAAACTTGCATTTCGAAAATTTTAATTAAATCTAATTTTCGAATGATTTTTTGCATGGACATTCATCATAACCTTCCCTGGTAAAATATTAAACTTATATATGAAGTTTCGTATCATTTCGAATAGTCCCTGATTTAATTTGATTTTTGACCGAAACTAGTATAAACTAGTGTATAATATATTATGATTTTTTGACTGAAACTTGCAGTTAGAAAAGTTTCAAAGAATCTAGTTTTCAGATGATTTTTTTGCTTGGATTTCCATCATAACCTTACCTCTTAACATATATAAATGATCTTACAAGTCTCGTATCATTTCAAATAGTCCTCATTTAAATTTGATTTTTTTGACTGAAACTACTGTATAATATACTATGATTTTTGACCGAAACTTACATTTCGAAAGGTTTCATAGAATATAATTTTCAGAGGATTTTTTTGTATGGACTTCCATCATAACCTTCCCTCTTAACATATATAAATGATCTGAAAAGTCTCGTATCATTTCAAATAGTCCCCATTTAAATTGTATTTTCTTGACGGAAACTAGTGTATAATATACTATGATTTTAGAGCGAAACTTGCATTTCGAAAACTTTCATAGAATCTAATTTTTAGGTGATTTTTTTTGCATGAACTTCCATCATAACCTTCCCTCTTAACATATATAAATGATATGTGAAGTCTCGTATCATTTCAAATAGTCCCCAATTAAATTAATTTTTTGACCAAAACTAGTGTATAATATACTATGATTTTTGACTGAAACTTGCATTTCGAAAAGTTTCATAGCATCTAATTTTCGGATCATTTTTTGCATGGACATTCGTCATAAACTTCCCTCATAAAATATATAAATGATATGTGAAGTTTCTTATCATTTCGAACAGTCCACAAATTAATTTGATTTTTGACCGAAACTAGTATAAACTAGTGTATAATATATTATGACTTTCTGACCGAAACTTGCATTTCGAAAAGTTTCATAGAATCTAGTTTTCAGATGATTTTTTTGCATGGACTTCCATCATAAATTTCCCTTTTAACATATATAAATTATCAAAAAAGTATCGTATCATTTCAAATAGTCCCCATTTCAATTTGATTTTTTTTTTACCGAAACTAGTGTATAATATACTATGATTTTTGACCGAAACTTGAATTTCAAAAAGTTTCATAGAATCTAATTTACAGATGATTTTTTTGCATTTACTTCCATCATAACCTTCCCTCATAACATATATAAATGATCTGAAAAGTCTCGTATCATTTCAAATAGTCCTCATTTAAATTTAATTTTTTTGATCGAAACTAGTGTATAATATACTATGATTTTGACCGAAACTTAAATTTTGAAAAGTTTCATAGAATCTAATTTTTAGATGATTTTTTTTCATGAACTTCAATCATAACCTTCCCTCTTAACATATATAAATGATATGTAAAGTCTCGTATCATTTCAAATAGTCCCCATTTAAATTTTATAGTTTTGACTGAAACTAGTGTATAATATACTATGCTTTTTGACCGAAACATGCATTTCGAAAAGTTTCATAGAATCTAATTTTCCGATGATTTTTTTGCATGGAATTTCATCATAATATTCCCTCTTAACATATATATATATGATATGTGAAAAGTCTCGTAACATTTCAAATAGTCCCCATATAAATTTGATTTTTTTTTACCGAAACTAGTGTATAATATACTATGATTTTTGACCGAAACTTGCATTTCGAAAATTTTAATTAAATCTAATTTTCAAATGATTTTTTGCATGGACATTCATCATAACCTTCCCTGGTAAAATATTAAACTTATATATGAAGTTTCGTATCATTTCGAATAGTCCCTGATTTAATTTGATTTTTGACCGAAACTAGTATAAACTAGTTTATAATATATTATGATTTTTTGACTGAAACTTGCAGTTAGAAAAGTTTCAAAGAATCTAGTTTTCAGATGATTTTTTTGCTTGGATTTCCATCATAACCTTACCTCTTAACATATATAAATGATCTTACAAGTCTCGTATCATTTCAAATAGTCCTCATTTAAATTTGATTTTTTTGACTGAAACTACTGTATAATATACTATGATTTTTGACCGAAACTTACATTTCGAAAGGTTTCATAGAATATAATTTTCAGAGGATTTTTTTGTATGGACTTCCATCATAACCTTCCCTCTTAACATATATAAATGATCTGAAAAGTCTCGTATCATTTCAAATAGTCCCCATTTAAATTTGATTTTCTTGACGGAAACTAGTGTATAATATACTATGATTTTAGAGCGAAACTTGCATTTCGAAAACTTTCATAGAATCTAATTTTTAGGTGATTTTTTTTGCATGAACTTCCATCATAACCTTCCCTCTTAACATATATAAATGATATGTGAAGTCTCGTATCATTTCAAATAGTCCCCAATTAAATTAATTTTTTGACCAAAACTAGTGTATAATATACTATGATTTTTGACCGAAACTTGCATTTCGAAAAGTTTCATAGCATCTAATTTTCGGATCATTTTTTGCATGGACATTCGTCATAAACTTCCCTCATAAAATATATAAATGATATGTGAAGTTTCTTATCATTTCGAACAGTCCACAAATTAATTTGATTTTTTACCGAAACTAGTATAAACTAGTGTATAATATATTATGACTTTTTGACCGAAACTTGCATTTCGAAAAGTTTCATAGAATCTAGTTTTCAGATGATTTTTTTGCATGGACTTCCATCATAAATTTCCCTTTTAACATATATAAATTATCAAAAAAGTATCGTATCATTTCAAATAGTCCCCATTTCAATTTGATTTTTTTTTTACCGAAACTAGTGTATAATATACTATGATTTTTGACCGAAACTTGAATTTCAAAAAGTTTCATAGAATCTAATTTACAGATGATTTTTTTGCATTTACTTCCATCATAACCTTCCCTCATAACATACATAAATGATCTGAAAAGTCTCGTATCATTTCAAATAGTCCTCATTTAAATTTAATTTTTTTGATCGAAACTAGTGTATAATATACTATGATTTTGACCGAAACTTAAATTTTGAAAAGTTTCATAGAATCTAATTTTTAGATGATTTTTTTTCATGAACTTCAATCATAACCTTCCCTCTTAACATATATAAATGATATGTAAAGTCTCGTATCATTTCAAATAGTCCCCATTTAAATTTTATAGTTTTGACTGAAACTAGTGTATAATATACTATGCTTTTTGACCGAAACATGCATTTCGAAAAGTTTCATAGAATCTAATTTTCCGATGATTTTTTTGCATGGAATTTCATCATAATATTCCCTCTTAACATATATATATGATATGTGAAAAGTCTCGTAACATTTCAAATAGTCCCCATTTAAATTTGATTTTTTTTTACCGAAACTAGTGTATAATATACTATGATTTTTGACCGAAACTTGCATTTCGAAAATTTTAATTAAATCTAATTTTCGAATGATTTTTTGCATGGACATTCATCATAACCTTCTCTGGTAAAATATTAAACTTATATATGAAGTTTCGTATCATTTCGAATAGTCCCTGATTTAATTTGATTTTGGACCGAAACTAGTATAAACTAGTGTATAATATATTATGATTTTTTGACTGAAACTTGCAGTTAGAAAAGTTTCAAAGAATCTAGTTTTCAGATGATTTTTTTGCTTGGATTTCCATCATAACCTTCCCTCTTAACATATATAAATGATCTTATAAGTCTCGTATCATTTCAAATAGTCCTCATTTAAATTTGATTTTTTTGACCGAAACTACTGTATAATATATTATGATTTTCGACCGAAACTTACATTTCGAAAAGTTTCATAGAATATAATTTTCAGAGGATTTTTTTGCATGGACTTCCATCATAACCTTCCCTCTTAACATATATAATTGATCTGAAAAGTCTCGTATCATTTCAAATAGTCCCCATTTAAATTTGATTTTCTTGACGGAAACTAGTGTATAATATACTATGATTTTAGAGCGAAACTTGCATTTCGAAAACTTTCATAGAATCTAATTTTTAGGGGATTTTTTTTGCATGAACTTCCATCATAACCTTCCCTCTTAACATATATAAATGATATGTGAAGTCTCGTATCATTTCAAATAGTCCCCAATTAAATTAATTTTTTGACCGAAACTAGTGTATAATATACTATGATTTTTGACCGAAACTTGCATTTCGAAAAGTTTCATAGCATCTAATTTTCGGAATATTTTTTGCATGGACATTCGTCATAAACTTCCCTCATAAAATATATAAATGATATGTGAAGTTTCTTATCATTTCGAACAGTCCACAAATTAATTTGATTTTTTACCGAAACTAGTATAAACTAGTGTATAATATATTATGACTTTTTGACCGAAACTTGCATTTCGAAAAGTTTCATAGAATCTAGTTTTCAGATGATTTTTTTGCATGGACTTCCATCATAAATTTCCCTTTTAACATATATAAATTATCAAAAAAGTATCGTATCATTTCAAATAGTCCACATTTCAATTTGATTTTTTTTTTACCGAAACTAGTGTATAATATACTATGATTTTTGACCGAAACTTGAATTTCAAAAAGTTTCATAGAATCTAATTTACAGATGATTTTTTTGCATTTACTTCCATCATAACCTTCCCTCATAACATATATAAATGATCTGAAAAGTCTCGTATCATTTCAAATAGTCCTCATTTAAATTTAATTTTTTTGATCGAAACTAGTGTATAATATACTATGATTTTGACCGAAACTTAAATTTTGAAAAGTTTCATAGAATCTAATTTTTAGATGATTTTTTTTCATGAACTTCAATCATAACCTTCCCTCTTAACATATATAAATGATATGTAAAGTCTCGTATCATTTCAAATAGTCCCCATTTAAATTTTATAGTTTTGACTGAAACTAGTGTATAATATACTATGCTTTTTGACCGAAACATGCATTTCGAAAAGTTTCATAGAATCTAATTTTCCGATGATTTTTTTGCATGGAATTTCATCATAATATTCCCTCTTAACATATATATATGATATGTGAAAAGTCTCGTAACATTTCAAATAGTCCCCATTTAAATTTGATTTTTTTTTACCGAAACTAGTGTATAATATACTATGATTTTTGACCGAAACTTGCATTTCGAAAATTTTAATTAAATCTAATTTTCGAATGATTTTTTGCATGGACATTCATCATAACCTTCTCTGGTAAAATATTAAACTTATATATGAAGTTTCGTATCATTTCGAATAGTCCCTGATTTAATTTGATTTTGGACCGAAACTAGTATAAACTAGTGTATAATATATTATGATTTTTTGACTGAAACTTGCAGTTAGAAAAGTTTCAAAGAATCTAGTTTTCAGATGATTTTTTTGCTTGGATTTCCATCATAACCTTCCCTCTTAACATATATAAATGATCTTACAAGTCTCGTATCATTTCAAATAGTCCTCATTTAAATTTGATTTTTTTGACCGAAACTACTGTATAATATACTATGATTTTTGACCGAAACTTACATTTCGAAAAGTTTCATAGAATATAATTTTCAGAGGATTTTTTTGCATGGACTTCCATCATAACCTTCCCTCTTAACATATATAATTGATCTGAAAAGTCTCGTATCATTTCAAATAGTCCCCATTTAAATTTGATTTTCTTGACGGAAACTAGTGTATAATATACTATGATTTTAGAGCGAACTTGCATTTCGAAAACTTTCATAGAATCTAATTTTTAGGTGATTTTTTTTGCATGAACTTCCATCATAACCTTCCCTCTTAACATATATAAATGATATGTGAAGTCTCGTATCATTTCAAATAGTCCCCAATTAAATTAATTTTTTGACCGAAACTAGTGTATAATATACTATGATTTTTGACCGAAACTTGCATTTCGAAAAGTTTCATAGCATCTAATTTTCGGAATATTTTTTGCATGGACATTCGTCATAAACTTCCCTCATAAAATATATAAATTATATGTGAAGTTTCTTATCATTTCGAACAGTCCACAAATTAATTTGATTTTTTACCGAAACTAGTATAAACTAGTGTATAATATATTATGACTTTTTGACCGAAACTTGCATTTCGAAAAGTTTCATAGAATCTAGTTTTCAGATGATTTTTTTGCATGGACTTCCATCATAAATTTCCCTTTTAACATATATAAATTATCAAAAAAGTATCGTATCATTTCAAATAGTCCCCATTTCAATTTGATTTTTTTTTTACCGAAACTAGTGTATAATATACTATGATTTTTGACCGAAACTTGAATTTCAAAAAGTTTCATAGAATCTAATTTACAGATGATTTTTTTGCATTTACTTCCATCATAACCTTCCCTCATAACATATATAAATGATCTGAAAAGTCTCGTATCATTTCAAATAGTCCTCATTTAAATTTAATTTTTTTGATCGAAACTAGTGTATAATATACTATGATTTTGACCGAAACTTAAATTTTGAAAAGTTTCATAGAATCTAATTTTTAGATGATTTTTTTTCATGAACTTCAATCATAACCTTCCCTCTTAACATATATAAATGATATGTAAAGTCTCGTATCATTTCAAATAGTCCCCATTTAAATTTTATAGTTTTGACTGAAACTAGTGTATAATATACTATGCTTTTTGACCGAAACATGCATTTCGAAAACTTTCATAGAATCTAATTTTCCGATGATTTTTTTGCATGGAATTTCATCATAATATTCCCTCTTAACATATATATATGATATGTGAAAAGTCTCGTAACATTTCAAATAGTCCCCATTTAAATTTGATTTTTTTTTACCGAAACTAGTGTATAATATACTATGATTTTTGACCGAAACTTGCATTTCGAAAATTTTAATTAAATCTAATTTTCGAATGATTTTTTGCATGGACATTCATCTTAACCTTCTCTGGTAAAATATTAAACTTATATATGAAGTTTCGTATCATTTCGAATAGTCCCTGATTTAATTTGATTTTGGACCGAAACTAGTATAAACTAGTGTATAATATATTATGATTTTTTGACTGAAACTTGCAGTTAGAAAAGTTTCAAAGAATCTAGTTTTCAGATGATTTTTTTGCTTGGATTTCCATCATAACCTTCCCTCTTAACATATATAAATGATCTTACAAGTCTCGTATCATTTCAAATAGTCCTCATTTAAATTTGATTTTTTTGACCGAAACTACTGTATAATATACTATGATTTTTGACCGAAACTTACATTTCAAAAAGTTTCATAGAATATAATTTTCAGAGGATTTTTTTGCATGGACTTCCATCATAACCTTCCCTCTTAACATATATAATTGATCTGAAAAGTCTCGTATCATTTCAAATAGTCCCCATTTAAATTTGATTTTCTTGACGGAAACTAGTGTATAATATACTATGATTTTAGAGCGAAACTTGCATTTCGAAAACTTTCATAGAATCTAATTTTTAGGTGATTTTTTTTGCATGAACTTCCATCATAACCTTCCCTCTTAACATATATAAATGATATGTGAAGTCTCGTATCATTTCAAATAGTCCCCAATTAAATTAATTTTTTGACCGAAACTAGTGTATAATATACTATGATTTTTGACCGAAACTTGCATTTCGAAAAGTTTCATAGCATCTAATTTTCGGAATATTTTTTGCATGGACATTCGTCATAAACTTCCCTCATAAAATATATAAATGATATGTGAAGTTTCTTATCATTTCGAACAGTCCACAAATTAATTTGATTTTTTACCGAAACTAGTATAAACTAGTGTATAATATATTATGACTTTTTGACCGAAACTTGCATTTCGAAAAGTTTCATAGAATCTAGTTTTCAGATGATTTTTTTGCATGGACTTCCATCATAAATTTCCCTTTTAACATATATAAATTATCAAAAAAGTATCGTATCATTTCAAATAGTCCCCATTTCAATTTGATTTTTTTTTTACCGAAACTAGTGTATAATATACTATGATTTTTGACCGAAACTTGAATTTCAAAAAGTTTCATAGAATCTAATTTACAGATGATTTTTTTGCATTTACTTCTATCATAACCTTCCCTCATAACATATATAAATGATCTGAAAAGTCTCGTATCATTTCAAATAGTCCTCATTTAAATTTAATTTTTTTGATCGAAACTAGTGTATAATATACTATGATTTTGATCGAAACTTAAATTTTGAAAAGTTTCATAGAATCTAATTTTTAGATGATTTTTTTTCATGAACTCCAATCATAACCTTCCCTCTTAACATATATAAATGATATGTAAAGTCTCGTATCATTTCAAATAGTCCTCATTTAAATTTTATAGTTTTGACTGAAACTAGTGTATAATATACTATGCTTTTTGACCGAAACATGCATTTCGAAAAGTTTCATAGAATCTAATTTTCCGATGATTTTTTTGCATGGAATTTCATCATAATATTCCCTCTTAACATATATATATGATATGTGAAAAGTCTCGTAACATTTCAAATAGTCCCCATTTAAATTTGATTTTTTTTTACCGAAACTAGTGTATAATATACTATGATTTTTGACCGAAACTTGCATTTCGAAAATTTTAATTAAATCTAATTTTCGAATGATTTTTTGCATGGACATTCATCATAACCTTCTCTGGTAAAATATTAAACTTATATATGAAGTTTCGTATCATTTCGAATAGTCCCTGATTTAATTTGATTTTGGACCGAAACTAGTATAAACTAGTGTATAATATATTATGATTTTTTGACTGAAACTTGCAGTTAGAAAAGTTTCAAAGAATCTAGTTTTCAGATGATTTTTTTGCTTGGATTTCCATCATAACCTTCCCTCTTAACATATATAAATGATCTTACAAGTCTCGTATCATTTCAAATAGTCCTCATTTAAATTTGATTTTTTTGACCGAAACTACTGTATAATATACTATGATTTTTGACCGAAACTTACATTTCGAAAAGTTTCATAGAATATAATTTTCAGAGGATTTTTTTGCATGGACTTCCATCATAACCTTCCCTCTTAACATATATAATTGATCTGAAAAGTCTCGTATCATTTCAAATAGTCCCCATTTAAATTTGATTTTCTTGACGGAAACTAGTGTATAATATACTATGATTTTAGAGCGAAACTTGCATTTCGAAAACTTTCATAGAATCTAATTTTTAGGTGATTTTTTTTGCATGAACTTCCATCATAACCTTCCCTCTTAACATATATAAATGATATGTGAAGTCTCGTATCATTTCAAATAGTCCCCAATTAAATTAATTTTTTGACCGAAACTAGTGTATAATATACTATGATTTTTGACCGAAACTTGCATTTCGAAAAGTTTCATAGCATCTAGTTTTCGGAATATTTTTTGCATGGACATTCGTCATAAACTTCCCTCATAAAATATATAAATGATATGTGAAGTTTCTTATCATTTCGAACAGTCCACAAATTAATTTGATTTTTGACCGAAACTAGTATAAACTAGTGTATAATATATTATGACTTTTTGACCGAAACTTGCATTTCGAAAAGTTTCATAGAATCTAGTTTTCAGATGATTTTTTTGCATGGACTTCCATCATAAATTTCCCTTTTAACATATATAAATTATCAAAAAAGTATCGTATCATTTCAAATAGTCCCCATTTCAATTTAATTTTTTTTTTACCGAAACTAGTGTATAATATACTATGACTTTTGACCGAAACTTGAATTTCAAAAAGTTTCATAGAATCTAATTTACAGATGATTTTTTTGCATTTACTTCCATCATAACCTTCCCTCATAACATATATAAATGATCTGAAAAGTCTCGTATCATTTCAAATAGTCCTCATTTAAATTTAATTTTTTTGATCGAAACTAGTGTATAATATACTATGATTTTGACCGAAACTTAAATTTTGAAAAGTTTTATAGAATCTAATTTTTAGATGATTTTTTTTCATGAACTTCAATCATAACCTTCCCTCTTAACATATATAAATGATATGTAAAGTCTTGTATCATTTCAAATAGTCCCCATTTAAATTTTATAGTTTTGACTGAAACTAGTGTATAATATACTATGCTTTTTGACCGAAACATGCATTTCGAAAAGTTTCATAGAATCTAATTTTCCGATGATTTTTTTGCATGGAATTTCATCATAATATTCCCTCTTAACATATATATATGATATGTGAAAAGTCTCGTAACATTTCAAATAGTCCCCATTTAAATTTGATTTTTTTTTACCGAAACTAGTGTATAATATACTATGATTTTTGACCGAAACTTGCATTTCGAAAATTTTAATTAAATCTAATTTTCGAATGATTTTTTGCATGGACATTCATCATAACCTTCCCTGGTAAAATATTAAACTTATATATGAAGTTTCGTATCATTTCGAATAGTCCCTGATTTAATTTGATTTTTGACCGAAACTAGTATAAACTAGTGTATAATATATTATGATTTTTTGACTGAAACTTGCAGTTAGAAAAGTTTCAAAGAATCTAGTTTTCAGATGATTTTTTTGCTTGGATTTCCATCATAACCTTACCTCTTAACATATATAAATGATCTTACAAGTCTCGTATCATTTCAAATAGTCCTCATTTAAATTTGATTTTTTTGACTGAAACTACTGTATAATATACTATGATTTTTGACCGAAACTTACATTTCGAAAGGTTTCATAGAATATAATTTTCAGAGGATTTTTTTGTATGGACTTCCATCATAACCTTCCCTCTTAACATATATAAATGATCTGAAAAGTCTCGTATCATTTCAAATAGTCCCCATTTAAATTGTATTTTCTTGACGGAAACTAGTGTATAATATACTATGATTTTAGAGCGAAACTTGCATTTCGAAAACTTTCATAGAATCTAATTTTTAGGTGATTTTTTTTGCATGAACTTCCATCATAACCTTCCCTCTTAACATATATAAATGATATGTGAAGTCTCGTATCATTTCAAATAGTCCCCAATTAAATTAATTTTTTGACCAAAACTAGTGTATAATATACTATGATTTTTGACTGAAACTTGCATTTCGAAAAGTTTCATAGCATCTAATTTTCGGATCATTTTTTGCATGGACATTCGTCATAAACTTCCCTCATAAAATATATAAATGATATGTGAAGTTTCTTATCATTTCGAACAGTCCACAAATTAATTTGATTTTTGACCGAAACTAGTATAAACTAGTGTATAATATATTATGACTTTTTGACCGAAACTTGCATTTCGAAAAGTTTCATAGAATCTAGTTTTCAGATGATTTTTTTGCATGGACTTCCATCATAAATTTCCCTTTTAACATATATAAATTATCAAAAAAGTATCGTATCATTTCAAATAGTCCCCATTTCAATTTGATTTTTTTTTACCGAAACTAGTGTATAATATACTATGATTTTTGACCGAAACTTGAATTTCAAAAAGTTTCATAGAATCTAATTTACAGATGATTTTTTTGCATTTACTTCCATCATAACCTTCCCTCATAACATATATAAATGATCTGAAAAGTCTCGTATCATTTCAAATAGTCCTCATTTAAATTTAATTTTTTTGATCGAAACTAGTGTATAATATACTATGATTTTGACCGAAACTTAAATTTTGAAAAGTTTCATAGAATCTAATTTTTAGATGATTTTTTTTCATGAACTTCAATCATAACCTTCCCTCTTAACATATATAAATGATATGTAAAGTCTCGTATCATTTCAAATAGTCCCCATTTAAATTTTATAGTTTTGACTGAAACTAGTGTATAATATACTATGCTTTTTGACCGAAACATGCATTTCGAAAAGTTTCATAGAATCTAATTTTCCGATGATTTTTTTGCATGGAATTTCATCATAATATTCCCTCTTAACATATATATATGATATGTGAAAAGTCTCGTAACATTTCAAATAGTCCCCATTTAAATTTGATTTTTTTTTACCGAAACTAGTGTATAATATACTATGATTTTTGACCGAAACTTGCATTTCGAAAATTTTAATTAAATCTAATTTTCGAATGATTTTTTGCATGGACATTCATCATAACCTTCCCTGGTAAAATATTAAACTTATATATGAAGTTTCGTATCATTTCGAATAATCCCTGATTTAATTTGATTTTTGACCGAAACTAGTATAAACTAGTGTATAATATATTATGATTTTTTGACTGAAACTTGCAGTTAGAAAAGTTTCAAAGAATCTAGTTTTCAGATGATTTTTTTGCTTGGATTTCCATCATAACCTTACCTCTTAACATATATAAATGATCTTACAAGTCTCGTATCATTTCAAATAGTCCTCATTTAAATTTGATTTTTTTGACTGAAACTACTGTATAATATACTATGATTTTTGACCGAAACTTACATTTCGAAAGGTTTCATAGAATATAATTTTCAGAGGATTTTTTTGTATGGACTTCCATCATAACCTTCCCTCTTAACATATATAAATGATCTGAAAAGTCTCGTATCATTTCAAATAGTCCCCATTTAAATTGTATTTTCTTGACGGAAACTAGTGTATAATATACTATGATTTTAGAGCGAAACTTGCATTTCGAAAACTTTCATAGAATCTAATTTTTAGGTGATTTTTTTTGCATGAACTTCCATCATAACCTTCCCTCTTAACATATATAAATGATATGTGAAGTCTCGTATCATTTCAAATAGTCCCCAATTAAATTAATTTTTTGACCAAAACTAGTGTATAATATACTATGATTTTTGACTGAAACTTGCATTTCGAAAAGTTTCATAGCATCTAATTTTCGGATCATTTTTTGCATGGACATTCGTCATAAACTTCCCTCATAAAATATATAAATGATATGTGAAGTTTCTTATCATTTCGAACAGTCCACAAATTAATTTGATTTTTGACCGAAACTAGTATAAACTAGTGTATAATATATTATGACTTTTTGACCGAAACTTGCATTTCGAAAAGTTTCATAGAATCTAGTTTTCAGATGATTTTTTTGCATGGACTTCCATCATAAATTTCCCTTTTAACATATATAAATTATCAAAAAAGTATCGTATCATTTCAAATAGTCCCCATTTCAATTTGATTTTTTTTTTACCGAAACTAGTGTATAATATACTATGATTTTTGACCGAAACTTGAATTTCAAAAAGTTTCATAGAATCTAATTTACAGATGATTTTTTTGCATTTACTTCCATCATAACCTTCCCTCATAACATATATAAATGATCTGAAAAGTCTCGTATCATTTCAAATAGTCCTCATTTAAATTTAATTTTTTTGATCGAAACTAGTGTATAATATACTATGATTTTGACCGAAACTTAAATTTTGAAAAGTTTCATAGAATCTAATTTTTAGATGATTTTTTTTCATGAACTTCAATCATAACCTTCCCTCTTAACATATATAAATGATATGTAAAGTCTCGTATCATTTCAAATAGTCCCCATTTAAATTTTATAGTTTTGACTGAAACTAGTGTATAATATACTATGCTTTTTGACCGAAACATGCATTTCGAAAAGTTTCATAGAATCTAATTTTCCGATGATTTTTTTGCATGGAATTTCATCATAATATTCCCTCTTAACATATATATATATGATATGTGAAAAGTCTCGTAACATTTCAAATAGTCCCCATTTAAATTTGATTTTTTTTTACCGAAACTAGTGTATAATATACTATGATTTTTGACCGAAACTTGCATTTCGAAAATTTTAATTAAATCTAATTTTCAAATGATTTTTTGCATGGACATTCATCATAACCTTCCCTGGTAAAATATTAAACTTATATATGAAGTTTCGTATCATTTCGAATAGTCCCTGATTTAATTTGATTTTTGACCGAAACTAGTATAAACTAGTGTATAATATATTATGATTTTTTGACTGAAACTTGCAGTTAGAAAAGTTTCAAAGAATCTAGTTTTCAGATGATTTTTTTGCTTGGATTTCCATCATAACCTTACCTCTTAACATATATAAATGATCTTACAAGTCTCGTATCATTTCAAATAGTCCTCATTTAAATTTGATTTTTTTGACTGAAACTACTGTATAATATACTATGATTTTTGACCGAAACTTACATTTCGAAAGGTTTCATAGAATATAATTTTCAGAGGATTTTTTTGTATGGACTTCCATCATAACCTTCCCTCTTAACATATATAAATGATCTGAAAAGTCTCGTATCATTTCAAATAGTCCCCATTTAAATTGTATTTTCTTGACGGAAACTAGTGTATAATATACTATGATTTTAGAGCGAAACTTGCATTTCGAAAACTTTCATAGAATCTAATTTTTAGGTGATTTTTTTTGCATGAACTTCCATCATAACCTTCCCTCTTAACATATATAAATGATATGTGAAGTCTCGTATCATTTCAAATAGTCCCCAATTAAATTAATTTTTTGACCAAAACTAGTGTATAATATACTATGATTTTTGACTGAAACTTGCATTTCGAAAAGTTTCATAGCATCTAATTTTCGGATCATTTTTTGCATGGACATTCGTCATAAACTTCCCTCATAAAATATATAAATGATATGTGAAGTTTCTTATCATTTCGAACAGTCCACAAATTAATTTGATTTTTGACCGAAACTAGTATAAACTAGTGTATAATATATTATGACTTTTTGACCGAAACTTGCATTTCGAAAAGTTTCATAGAATCTAGTTTTCAGATGATTTTTTTGCATGGACTTCCATCATAAATTTCCCTTTTAACATATATAAATTATCAAAAAAGTATCGTATCATTTCAAATAGTCCCCATTTCAATTTGATTTTTTTTTTACCGAAACTAGTGTATAATATACTATGATTTTTGACCGAAACTTGAATTTCAAAAAGTTTCATAGAATCTAATTTACAGATGATTTTTTTGCATTTACTTCCATCATAACCTTCCCTCATAACATATATAAATGATCTGAAAAGTCTCGTATCATTTCAAATAGTCCTCATTTAAATTTAATTTTTTTGATCGAAACTAGTGTATAATATACTATGATTTTGACCGAAACTTAAATTTTGAAAAGTTTCATAGAATCTAATTTTTAGATGATTTTTTTTCATGAACTTCAATCATAACCTTCCCTCTTAACATATATAAATGATATGTAAAGTCTCGTATCATTTCAAATAGTCCCCATTTAAATTTTATAGTTTTGACTGAAACTAGTGTATAATATACTATGCTTTTTGACCGAAACATGCATTTCGAAAAGTTTCATAGAATCTAATTTTCCGATGATTTTTTTGCATGGAATTTCATCATAATATTCCCTCTTAACATATATATATGATATGTGAAAAGTCTCGTAACATTTCAAATAGTCCCCATTTAAATTTGATTTTTTTTTACCGAAACTAGTGTATAATATACTATGATTTTTGACCGAAACTTGCATTTCGAAAATTTTAATTAAATCTAATTTTCGAATGATTTTTTGCATGGACATTCATCATAACCTTCCCTGGTAAAATATTAAACTTATATATGAAGTTTCGTATCATTTCGAATAGTCCCTGATTTAATTTGATTTTTGACCGAAACTAGTATAAACTAGTGTATAATATATTATGATTTTTTGACTGAAACTTGCAGTTAGAAAAGTTTCAAAGAATCTAGTTTTCAGATGATTTTTTTGCTTGGATTTCCATCATAACCTTACCTCTTAACATATATAAATGATCTTACAAGTCTCGTATCATTTCAAATAGTCCTCATTTAAATTTGATTTTTTTGACTGAAACTACTGTATAATATACTATGATTTTTGACCGAAACTTACATTTCGAAAGGTTTCATAGAATATAATTTTCAGAGGATTTTTTTGTATGGACTTCCATCATAACCTTCCCTCTTAACATATATAAATGATCTGAAAAGTCTCGTATCATTTCAAATAGTCCCCATTTAAATTGTATTTTCTTGACGGAAACTAGTGTATAATATACTATGATTTTAGAGCGAAACTTGCATTTCGAAAACTTTCATAGAATCTAATTTTTAGGTGATTTTTTTTGCATGAACTTCCATCATAACCTTCCCTCTTAACATATATAAATGATATGTGAAGTCTCGTATCATTTCAAATAGTCCCCAATTAAATTAATTTTTTGACCAAAACTAGTGTATAATATACTATGATTTTTGACTGAAACTTGCATTTCGAAAAGTTTCATAGCATCTAATTTTCGGATCATTTTTTGCATGGACATTCGTCATAAACTTCCCTCATAAAATATATAAATGATATGTGAAGTTTCTTATCATTTCGAACAGTCCACAAATTAATTTGATTTTTGACCGAAACTAGTATAAACTAGTGTATAATATATTATGACTTTTTGACCGAAACTTGCATTTCGAAAAGTTTCATAGAATCTAGTTTTCAGATGATTTTTTTGCATGGACTTCCATCATAAATTTCCCTTTTAACATATATAAATTATCAAAAAAGTATCGTATCATTTCAAATAGTCCCCATTTCAATTTGATTTTTTTTTTACCGAAACTAGTGTATAATATACTATGATTTTTGACCGAAACTTGAATTTCAAAAAGTTTCATAGAATCTAATTTACAGATGATTTTTTTGCATTTACTTCCATCATAACCTTCCCTCATAACATATATAAATGATCTGAAAAGTCTCGTATCATTTCAAATAGTCCTCATTTAAATTTAATTTTTTTGATCGAAACTAGTGTATAATATACTATGATTTTGACCGAAACTTAAATTTTGAAAAGTTTCATAGAATCTAATTTTTAGATGATTTTTTTTCATGAACTTCAATCATAACCTTCCCTCTTAACATATATAAATGATATGTAAAGTCTCGTATCATTTCAAATAGTCCCCATTTAAATTTTATAGTTTTGACTGAAACTAGTGTATAATATACTATGCTTTTTGACCGAAACATGCATTTCGAAAAGTTTCATAGAATCTAATTTTCCGATGATTTTTTTGCATGGAATTTCATCATAATATTCCCTCTTAACATATATATATGATATGTGAAAAGTCTCGTAACATTTCAAATAGTCCCCATTTAAATTTGATTTTTTTTTACCGAAACTAGTGTATAATATACTATGATTTTTGACCGAAACTTGCATTTCGAAAATTTTAATTAAATCTAATTTTCGAATGATTTTTTGCATGGACATTCATCATAACCTTCCCTGGTAAAATATTAAACTTATATATGAAGTTTCGTATCATTTCGAATAGTCCCTGATTTAATTTGATTTTTGACCGAAACTAGTATAAACTAGTGTATAATATATTATGATTTTTTGACTGAAACTTGCAGTTAGAAAAGTTTCAAAGAATCTAGTTTTCAGATGATTTTTTTGCTTGGATTTCCATCATAACCTTACCTCTTAACATATATAAATGATCTTACAAGTCTCGTATCATTTCAAATAGTCCTCATTTAAATTTGATTTTTTTGACTGAAACTACTGTATAATATACTATGATTTTTGACCGAAACTTACATTTCGAAAGGTTTCATAGAATATAATTTTCAGAGGATTTTTTTGTATGGACTTCCATCATAACCTTCCCTCTTAACATATATAAATGATCTGAAAAGTCTCGTATCATTTCAAATAGTCCCCATTTAAATTGTATTTTCTTGACGGAAACTAGTGTATAATATACTATGATTTTAGAGCGAAACTTGCATTTCGAAAACTTTCATAGAATCTAATTTTTAGGTGATTTTTTTTGCATGAACTTCCATCATAACCTTCCCTCTTAACATATATAAATGATATGTGAAGTCTCGTATCATTTCAAATAGTCCCCAATTAAATTAATTTTTTGACCAAAACTAGTGTATAATATACTATGATTTTTGACTGAAACTTGCATTTCGAAAAGTTTCATAGCATCTAATTTTCGGATCATTTTTTGCATGGACATTCGTCATAAACTTCCCTCATAAAATATATAAATGATATGTGAAGTTTCTTATCATTTCGAACAGTCCACAAATTAATTTGATTTTTGACCGAAACTAGTATAAACTAGTGTATAATATATTATGACTTTTTGACCGAAACTTGCATTTCGAAAAGTTTCATAGAATCTAGTTTTCAGATGATTTTTTTGCATGGACTTCCATCATAAATTTCCCTTTTAACATATATAAATTATCAAAAAAGTATCGTATCATTTCAAATAGTCCCCATTTCAATTTGATTTTTTTTTTACCGAAACTAGTGTATAATATACTATGATTTTTGACCGAAACTTGCATTTCAAAAAGTTTCATAGAATCTAATTTTCAGATGATTTTTTTGCATTTACTTCCATCATAACCTTCCCTCATAACATATATAAATGATCTGAAAAGTCTCGTATCATTTCAAATAGTCCTCATTTAAATTTAATTTTTTTGATCGAAACTAGTGTATAATATACTATGATTTTGACCGAAACTTGGATTTCGAAAAGTTTCATAGAATCAAATTTTTAGATGATTTTTTTGCATGAACTTCAATCATAACCTTCCCTCTTAACATATATAAATGATATGTAAAGTCTCGTATCATTTCAAATAGTCCCCAATTAAATTATATTTTTGACCGAAACTAGTTTATAATATACTATGATTTTTGACCGAATCTTGCATTTCGAAAAGTTTAATGGAATCTAATTTTCGGATGCTTTTTTGAATGGAGATTAATCATAACCTTCCCTCGTAAAATATATAAATGATATGTAAAGTTTCGTATCATTTCGAACAATCCACGGATTAATTTGATTTTTGACCGAAACTAGTATAAACTAGTGTATAATATATTATGATATTTTGACCGAAACTTGTATTTCAAAAAGTTTCATAGAATCTAGTTTTTAGATGATTATTTTGCATGGATTTCCATCATAAACTTCCCTTTTAACATATATAAATGATCAAAAAAGTCTCGTATCATTTCAAATAGTCCCCATTTAAATTTTATTTTTTTGACCGAAACTAGTGTATAATATACTATGATTTTCGAACGAAACTTGCATTTCCAAAAGTTTCATAGAATCTAATTTTTAGATGATTTTCTTGCATGGACTTCCATCATAATCTTCCTTCTTAACATATATAAATGATATGTGAAGTCCCGTATCATTTCGAATAGTCCCCAATTAAATTTGATTTTTTTGACCGAAACTAGTGTATAATATACTATGATTTTTTATCGAAACTTCCATTTTGAAAAGTTTCATAGAATCTAATTTTTGGATGATTTTTTGCATGGAATCCATCATAACCTTCCCACGTAAAATATATAAATGGTATGTGAAGTTTCGTATTATTTCGAACAATCTCTGATTTAATTTGATTTTTGACCGAAACTAGTATTAACTAGTGTATAATATATTATGATTTTTTGACAGAAACTTGCATTTTGAAAAGTTTCATAGAATCTAGTTTTTAGATGATTTTTTTGCATGGATTTCCATCATAACCTTCCCTCTTAAAATATATAAATGATTTGAAAAGTCTCGTATCATTTGAAATAGTCTCCATTTAGGGTCACACAACATTACTTTATATATTAATATTTTATTCATATATAATTTTATAACACTTTAAATAATAATTTTAATTATTTAAATTAAAATTGTTATAAATTAAATAAAATTCAAATTAAACTTATAATTTAAAATGATAATTAAAATTAATCTCAAATACATGATATATAATTAAAAATAAATAACATCACATAATTAATCAAAGTTAAATTTTATCATCTTCATTTACATAAAAGTGAGAGAAAATTTGGGTTGGTAAATTTTTTGAATAAAAACTATATTTATAATTAAAAAAATAAATTGAAAAAAAAAGTAACTAGTCATTGAACGGCTAGTTTTAATTTTATAATATTAAAAAAAGAAAATGTGTCGTTGCTTGTGTTTATATCGTTGAACAGTTGAAGCACTAAAAGTAGGCTAGCAAGAAGTGGAGATTTAATGTTATTTGTGGTTTGCATAACCATGAATTATGGTCAAAGTTACAAGGCCATCCTAGTGTATGTTGGCTCAAACCGGGAGAGAAGGCATGTATCAATGACATGACCTTGAATCTTGTCCAACCAAAAAATATCCTTGCCACATTGAAACGGAAGGAACCCGTCAATATTTCAAATATTAGGTAAGTTTATAGCATTCAGTACCGCAATAAAAATGTTATTAGAGAAGACAAATCAGAGAAGCAAGAACTGTTGAAATTATTGGATGATAACAATTATGTGTCCCGGTTCCGAACTTACGCTGATGGAGTTATGGTTAGAGACATTTTTTGGACTCATCTGGAATCAATAAAGTTATTCAACATGTTTTTTACCGTGCTCACTCTTGATTCTCCCTACAAGACCAACAAGTATAGGCTTCTGTTATTTGATATGGTTGGTGTAACCTCCACCGAGAAGACATATTTCGTTGGTTTTTCTTTTTTGAAGTGCAAAAAAAGGATAACTTTACTTGGGATTTAGAGGTGTGTCGGTCACTTTTGAAAGATCAAGTTGAGTTGCCGAAGGCTATTGTTATGAACTGTGATACCGCCTTGAGAGCACCATTCTTGATCAAGTGAAAGAAAAGATTATTTGTGCATGGACCAATAATGGCTGACACCTTGGAAACACAACCACCAATAGAGTTGAGTTGGCACATGCAACATTGAAAAATTGGTTGGGCACTAGCAAGGGAGATTTGTGTCGAGATTGAGACTCGGTGAATCTCATGATTAAAAACCAACATAATGAAATAAAAACAACTTTTGGTCGGAGCATTATTGTATTAGAACATCGATTTAAAGACGACATGCTTTATTCTCGGTTGGTATGAGGCCAAACGAGCCGAAGATGTAGGCTGGGATAGCGTAAAGTGTGGTTGCACTATTTTGAAAACATATGGTCTCTCATGTGCTTGTGTTATTGAGAAAAAAAGATGAAATTAGGTGAGCCAATAATGATTGACGAAGTTTTCCTTCGTTGGAAAAGACTAAAGTTTGATGATGATGGTTGCATGGAAGGAGGTAAATCAAATATCTCCATTTTAAACAAATTGGAAGATATACAAGAGATATTTGAAAAGGCCGATAACAATAAGAAATTCCACATCAAAGAATAGTTGAGGGAGATTGCCTTTCCATAAACAACTGACATGAAGTCGCCTTCTCAACCGATAAATACAAAAGGTACTCTGAAGAAAGTGAAGCCTACACCGAATGCAGGAATTTCGGAGATTGAACGACATTGAAAAGGAGTCGAATGCAGAAAAGTCCAAAGGGTTTCCACCAATATATTTATCCGGAGAGACTTGTTTTGATTTGTTTTGAATTCTTGTATAATCGAACAATTAATTGTAAATTTTTGGTGCAATATAATAGTCAATTTTAGTTCATATGTGTTTTATATGCACTTAAATACATTAATATGCTCATGCACTTAAGTATATGTTGTTCTGAGCTGAAATGTATCAACAAAGTTCTGTAGTTATACCTACGGAAGTATCTAACATTTTAGATGTATATTTCTGGAACCAAAACTTTTACACTTGTTCCGTATATATATCTCCGGAAGCAAATGACCAGAAAATGGTTGGTCCATATTCATCTAGGTTTTCTATAAAATTGGGGCTTCATGTGTTTTCTTCAACATAAACACAAACACAAAAATGTCTCAATTGTATGATATCAATATTCGTTGGTATGTCGCAAGTGTCTCCTACACTGACGGTAAAACACCCTGGAGGACTTTAAAACTCACTGATTTCACCTTGTTCGACGATATCATCGACGAAATTCATTGTCTCCTACCTTATAATGATAGAAGAAAGGTGTGAAAGCTCGAATATCGTTCGTCTTTGGTTGACAACAAAGGGAATGTCGTGTTCAGCAAATTTGAGCTCAAGACTCGAGCAAATGTTAGAGCTATGTGGGATACGTATTTCGGTTTTGAAGATAAATTTTCGCTCAAATTGAAGGCGATTGTAGGAAGAACGGTCGATGAAATCTTGAAGATGTGCGAACGCCCACCGGGTTATTAAAATTTAATATTTTATTTTATTTCAAAATCATCAATGTAATGTCTATTTTATTTTATGAATGTTGAATTTATGTTTGTTATGTTCATTTTTTGAGATATTGTCTCTGGTTTTATTCCGCAAGTATACATACTAAAAACATCCGTAGATCCATCAACGAAATTAATCAAAAATAACATAAAAGAAGGTGATTCCATATGTACATCCCCGAAAGCAAAATGAGTGTTTTTGGAAAGACGTGTGGTGCCTAAGAACCCCAAAGGGTGGGGGTAAGAAATTCTCCACTTTTATGCGCTTGTTTGAGTGAGAAATGAGGTAGGACAGCTAGGGTTATTTAAATTTTCCTTTTTGTTATCCTTTGGACTGATGCCGATATGTGAAATGGATAACCCATGTCTTTGTATTGGGTCGGACATTTGGCTTTGCACTCTGTTGGCAGAATTGAACCTTTGGCCCATTAAGTTAGAGTTTATTTTATTTTTATTTTTATTTAATCCAAAAACAAGACATTAATCTTATTTTAATTAGTTAAAAAATCTTGAGTATTTTTTAGTAATAAAAATAAGTGTTATAATATATCTCATTTGATCTATTTTCTCAATTTCTTTTTTCATTAAAACAAAGTAAAGATTTATTATCTTATATTTAGTATTAGGATTTTGTTTCAATCAGTTGCATCTTTTGAAATCATTTTTTACTCATGTTTGGGTTTAATATGCTTAACCCTTGATTGAATTTGTGCTTGCTTGCATGCTTGTGTTGTTGATTATTGATTGTGTGTATGATTGTATGCCTTGTTTGGACTTGTATGATCTATTCTTGCATGATGACCATAAATTACAAAACATGAATGCACCAATAAAATTAACCTTTAAAAAATAATTAAAACCATTGGTCCAACGCCAAGTGGGTCTTTTCAAATCATTGACCATTCCTTCTACATAAATTCATACCCAACGTGTAAGTCGAGCGCTTTTGTCTCGCCATCAACCTTTTGTTGAATGCCAAATATGTCTTATTTTGATCCATTATTCTTGGCATTTTTCAACTCATTTCTTATGTTTTATTTGATTTATTTCATGTTCTTGTGTGATTCTTCAACATAATTGATTTTACCTTTGGATTCTTTGATATGTGTGTCATTGTGCAGGAATTAGACTTAATTATCAAAGAACAAAGCACAAATGATTGGACAAGGAAGTTAAAGAAATGAAGAATAATCCAGCAAGTTCATAGTGCAAACAAGTAGCGAGGTCAAGGTGAGCTCGCAATGCAAGCTCAAAGCGAACTGGAAATTTTGGATGGCAGTAAGTACTTGACCATAAGTTTGTAGTGCAAGGTCAAGGCTAAGAAGTTCGTAGTGCAAAGAATAGCTCGCAGTGCGAGCTAAGATATTTCCTCAAGGGTGGTTTAACTGTTCAGAGGAACTTCATGTGCCTAAAAGTAGACATCGCAATGCGAACAATACAAATTTTATAGTACTTGTTATGTACTTTTCTCACTTTTTTGGGATCATAACCCATTTTGCTTGGCAAGAAACATTTTCTTAGGAAAAAAAAACCTAGTTCTTAATTTCTTCATCAAAGAAGAAATCTTTACACATAGAAGCTGGATTCACATCCCGATTCTTCATCGTGGATGCTCATTCATCTTCTATCATACCTTGTGAAGCAATCTACCATGGTGATATGTAACTAAATCCCTTTGTATCAAAGGTAGAGGTAGTCGGCCTTATCATGTATGTATTTCTTTTGATGGACTTGTATGTGAACAAGTGATGATTAATATATGGTGAATGCTTTTGTTCTTAATTATCTATACGATTTGTATCACTCTAGACATAAATTTTACAAAACTTGATCGAAAATATTCATCTATCAATACACATACTCTAGACATAGATTTGTGGTTGATATTTGCATTGTGTTGATCTTAAAGCTTATTGTATTGGTTGTTAGCATGAGACATCATCTAGCAATGGATACGGTATTACTCACGAAACCGCTCTAGACATAGACGGTATTGAGATAATACATGATGATATTAATCGGAGCCGACTTCACATGTTTGATTAATTGAATATATACAAGTTAGGATTGATGAAACATGTCTTTAATATACTTTCTTAAACAAACATCTTTAGAATTTACTCTTTGCTACCAAAAATTGTGACAAACTTATGATCCAAAACAAACCAACTTTGAAAACCCTCACTTAAGACCTTATAAACTATTGAACGGAAATTTAATATCAAAACAATCCATGTGGAGACGATATACAACCTATTGTCACTATGATTCAAAACCTTTCCATAAATAATATCATTTTCATAGACGATAATCAAATACTTGATCCAACGTCAAGTTATTCAAACTATTTTCGCAATAAATTACCGATTGAGAAATATAGGGGTGGAATCAATTTCCCTCACTCTTCCAGAATGTTCATGTGATGGTCGCACCTAGCCTACCGTGTGAGAATTTGTCAATCACTTTAAAACACTCTTATATAAATGATTTAAGTTGATTCTTTGGTGGATGAAAAATTTGAGGGTGGAAGCAATTTTCCTCACTCTTCCCAAGTATTCATGTGATAGCCTCACTTAGCCTACCCTTCGAATACTTGTCGTTCTCTAAAGGAACTTAACTTGATTCTCCACACAAATTTCATAATCAATTGATTGAAAAAGATTGGGCTAGAAGCAATTTTCCTCTCTTTTCTCGAATATTCATGTGATGTCCACACTTAGCCTACCGTTTGAATATTCATAAATTACTTAAAATCAACACAGGGTCTTTTTCTACCCATAGTTCCACAAACTAAGAACACTCTGATTCCTCATTTCACGATGAGGATACATAGGCACAAGCACCCCAATCCTTGGCGAGCACCCTAATAATAAAACCTCCCATTTTCCGTGTTTAACGTTTCCATTCTTTCATCTTGTTAATCTTTTAATTCAAATAAAAACAAATAGCATAAGTTAACATTCAATTGTAAATCTAACTAAGAGGTATATGTTGAGTACAACAGACGTGAGGGAGTGCTAACACCATCCCCTTGCATAATCGACTCCCAAATATAAATATGGTTATGACGACCATTATTCCATTTTAAAAGGTTTTATCGATATATTCCTATTCCTTCATTGGAACAAATTAAGTTCGATGGCTACTCTGCTCGAATTATTTTTTTGTCGTGTCCATCGTGAAGGATCGTATTTTTCGAGGTATGTTACCTCTCAACTAGATATGGGGCACGTGTAGTTAGATCATCTATTGATGGGAGGTCTATAGGTTTTAATTTCCCCTTGCCTTAGTGGAAAGGAATCACCCCAAATGGTTATATACCTTATGAAATCTCTTATTGGTTTTATGAGAGCCTCAGTAGAAAGGTTGGAAGTGGCCATTCCACTTCTTTTTGAGATGACCCTTGGTGGGGTACTATCCTTCTGAGATATTATTTTTTTATAATAAGTTTAATGTCAATTTATATGCATATTCAAATGAGGTTTTTTCAGAGAACCTCCAATGGAGGGGGACTATTTATTTGAGAATATGAACTGGTGGTGAATTTGCTGGCCACCATCAAAGTTTTCACACCTCTTCTAAAGTGGATTTTTAGTGGTCATGGCTTGATAATAATTGTATTTACTCGGTAAAATTAAATTATATCTTCTTTGTCTTGACCCTTTATGTCTATTGATTCTTTCTATATTGATATTGCTCAGGTCCTGCTCTTGTTTGGAAGAATTCGGCCCCTTCTAAAGTTCTAGTTTTCTCTTAGAATTTACTTAAAGATAGACTTCATGTAACAACCCGGACCCCTCGCAAGGCAATCCCAACACTGCCACCTCACGATCTTCTCTACTCCCCTCACTAGTAGAGTTTTTTGCCTTCCGTGGGAATCGAAGGTTGTACCTTGGGGTTCAAGTACATGTTCAATCCATTCCCACTACCACTTGAGCTAACTAGCATATTTATATATAATTTAGGATTTGATTTTTCCTATGATATTAAGGTTTATTTTAGTGATAGTCATGTCTCCTAGGTCTAAATTTAGGATTATATATAATTTATCTCTATTTTTATATTCTATGATGTGTGTTATATAGAAATCTCGAAATGAATTCTTCTTTTCAAGATTGATATCTACCAAAGAGGAACTATTGAACATAGAGTTTATTTGGTCTTGGAAGTGTCATGAAACTTGGCTTGCTGCCTTTCTCATTGTCTTTCATACTATATATAATAGTGTCGGTAATTACAACTCATAATAACTAATTACAACTCATAATAACTAATTACAATTCATAATGACTAATTTCCTATTCTATGAATATAAATTATTCACAATAACTGCAAAGATTATTTCCTGATTAACATCCCCCCTCAAATTGATGCGGCTGGTCAAGGAGCATCAATTTGCTAACAAGAAACTGATGTCGTGGGCGTGGAACAGCCTTGGTAAGAATATATGTGACTTGCAACTGAGTACTGACGTGAGGAAATGATATTATTCGATCATCGTAGGCGTCACATATTGAATGATAATCAACTTCTATATGTTTGGTGAGTTCATGATAGACAGGATTTGCAATAATTTGAATGGCACTTGTATTGTCAGCATAAAGTGAAGTTGGCTCTGTTTGGGGAAATCCAAGTTCAGTCAAAAGACCACGAAGCCAAAGTATTTCTGAACAAGCAGCAGACATGGCACGATACTCTGATTCAGTAGAAGATTTAGAAACTCTTGCTTGCTTCTTAATTTTCCAAGAGATCAATGAAGAACCAAGAAACATACACCAACCAGTAATAGATTGATGAGTATCAGGACACCCTACCCAATCAGCATCACTATAAGCACTCAACTGAAGAGAAATTCCAACGAAAAAGAATAATCTGCGGTGAGAGGTTCCTTTTATGTAATGAATTATATGACGAACCGCAGCCAAATGAAGATGGCGATGAGAATGCATGAATTGACTTACTTGTTGAATAGCAAAAGCTATGTCAGGGCGAGTAATAGTCAAGTAGTTGAGGCTACCCACGAGTTATCGATACAATAAGGGATCAGGCAAAAGATCCCCATCATCACGATGATATTTAACATTAACCTCAAGAGGAGTATCAATCAGATTAGCCGATTCGAGACCGGCCATAGAAATCAAATCTGTAGCATACTTGTGTTGATGGATATAGATGTCCTTGGATGTAGAATGAGCCTCAAGACCAAGAAAATAATGTAGATTACCCAGATCTTTCATGTGAAATGAGGCTTGTAATTGTTGCTTAAGTCGCTGAATGGAAGCATGATCCGAACCAGTAATAACCATATCATCAACATACAAAAGAAGCAGAACAATACCCGCAAATGTGCTATGAATAAATAAAGATGAATCATATTGACTCTGAGTAAAGGAGAATCCAAGTATAGTGGAGTGGAATTTCTCGTACCATGCTCTAGGTGCCTGTTTCAAACCATATAAGGAGCGTTTGAGCTTACACACGCCTTTAGATGAAGAGAATAAGCCTTGAGGTGGAGTCATATAAATATCTTTTGTCAGGTCACCATGAAGAAAAGCATTATTTACATCCATTTGATGAAGAGTCCACCCACTAGAAGCAGCTGTAGAGATGATCGTGCGGACAGTTGTCATTTTGGCAACCGGTGCAAATGTCTCATCATAATCAATTCCATATTCCTGCTTATTTCCTAACGCAACCAAACGAGCCTTGTAACGGTTGAGAGACCCATCAGAATTCAATTTCACTGAATACACCCATTTGCAACCTATAGATTTGACATCAGGAGGACAAGAGACAATATCCCATGTGAAATTCTCTTGAAGAGCTTGGAGCTCTTCATTCATTGCTTTTATCCATCGCACATCTTTAACAGTCTGTGAGCAACAAGTAGGAATAGACATGCTAGAAAGTGTGGCAGTTAGAGAAGTATGGGAGGAATCATACCTGTCTGGTGAATATCTATCTGGTGGGTGAGATATTCGACCAGAACGTCGTGGTTCAACCGGTACAAGATCAGGTAGCATTTCAGCATCGGGAAGGGGCGTGGGAACCTGTTGTCTGTGTTTCCTGACATATACATGACCTGGTTTATAATGTTCTATAGATTGAGGCATAATAGAAAACTTAGGAAGAGTAACAATATCATTCATGGCAGGAGAAACACATGGAAACATAAACTGATTATCAAAAAATGTCACATTTCTAGAAATGCGAAAACGATGCTTAGAAACATCATAACACACAAAACCCTTATGAGAGTGATTATATCCCATAAATGCACATTGGACGGATTGTGCTCCAAGCTTATGTCTTTCAAAAGGAGGTAAGTGAACAAAACACACACATCTAAAAGTATGTAAAGTACTATAATCAGGATGAATTTTAAATAGGCGAAAGAAAGGAGAATCAAGATCAATAACCGTAGAAGGAAGGCGATTGATCAAGAAGACAGCTGTGGAAAGAGCCTCCACCCAAAATCGGGATGGTACAGAAGTTTGGAGAAGTAAGGTGTGTGTTACATCAAGCAAATGGCGATTCTTACGTTCTAACATGCCATTTTGTTGAGGGGTATTCCTGAAACTCATGAGACATGTATTCACCACCAGAGTCAGATCGAAAAATTTTAACACTTGCTTGAAATTTAGTTTCAACATATATCAAATATTTCTTAAACATAGAAAACACATCAGATTTAGAACGAAGAAAATATATCCAAGTAAAACGACTATAATCATCAATAAATGTTACAAAATATTTATAGTGACCATGAGAAACCACATGAGACATTCCCCATACGTCACTATGAATCATCTCAAAACAAGTGGAAGCACGATTAGCACCAGACGGAAAAGGAAGTGTTATACTTTTAGCCAATTTGCAAACAGAACATGAAACAGAGGCATCGGGAATAACATTTTTATTTCCCAACAAACCACTTTTACATAAATGATACAAAACAAAAGAGTTTGGATGACATAGTTTTCTATGCCAATCCTCATAAGAATTCAAAAACACTATTGCAAGCAAGCGACAAATGATTAGAAATAAATTGTATTGGAAACAATCTTCCCACTTTAGGCCCCTTCGCAATCACTTTCCCCGACACCTGCTCCTGCACAAGACAACCAGGCCGAGAAAAGTTAACATTACAATTATTGTCCACCAATTGACCAACAGACAATAAATTAGAAGCAAGCCTAGGTGAGACAAGCACATTCTGAAAATCCGAGTTTATGTCCCCAACGTTAGTGATCGACAAGGTATTACCATTGGTAATTTGAATTTTCTGATTACCATGATAAGAATGTAAATTATGCAAGTTTTCAGATGAACCTGTCATGTGATTGGATGCACCAGAATCAAGAAACCATGGACAAGAGACATGAGAAGACTTACCCTTAATACCCAAGGCTGAAAGGGCAGAAAGTACCATTTGTTGAATCATTTCAGGTTGTAAAGCATTGTCATTTGATGCACCAGTGGTGGATGAGCCAATTGAATGATCTGTAGTGGCATGAAATGCCTTCACCAAATGATGTGTTGGTCGTGGAGGACGTGTGGGACAGTCAGAGATGATATTACCTTGTTGTTTGCAATAGTTACAAAACTTCTTACTGCAGCTACGAGCAACATGTCCAAACTGTTTGCAAGAAAAACATTGGACATGTTTCATATCACGACCTTTATTTCTACTTTGAGCAACATATGCAATTGCCACAGGTTTAGAATTGACAGTATCATGAGACATGGTTCCTTGAGTAAGGAGATGTTGTTCCTCCCTGAGAAGTTCACCAACATATGTATCCAAAGAAGGAACGGGATTCCTATTTAGCAAAGCACCTCTGACAACCTCAAATTCTAAACGAAGCTTCATGAGAAATTGATCTCGCCTACTCGTGTTGTAGACCTCTTGAACAGTCGCAAGAGAGGTCTTGGGAACGTTAGCATGTATAATAGCAGAGTGTTCTGCCCAAAGATTCAAAAAACCAGAATAGTATTCTTGAATAGACAAATCACCTTGTTTGTAGTTGGCGATGTCTAACTCCAACTGAAAACGTTTTTCCGAATTGTCCTGGTTATAAATGCGCTTCAGATAATTCCACATTTCTTGAGCAGTTGAAAAAGAACGCAAATTATTTATCATTTGAGGATCAATACTGTTTAGAATCCAAGTGATAATTTGAGCATCTTTAGTTTCCCACGCATCTAAAGCAGTTTTCTCTGTCGGTGTCTTAGAAACATCATATAAGTGACTCCATAATCCCTTTCCTTTAACATACATCTTGAACTGAAATTCCCATGCCGGATAATTCTTGCCGGTAAAACGAACACAAAAATTATCTCTTTCGTTTTCGGAAGCCACCTAAATTGTTAAGCCACGAGATACAATCTCACTAATATTATTTTATTATTATTATTATTATAATAATATAATAATTGTAATCACAATCACGAGAGTAAGGGTTATCTCAATTACGAGGGCAGCAACAAGAAACTAGACCCACGAACAACCGCACGAACAAATCCGTGATTTGGAAGTAGCGGCAAAACAGAAGATTGTCACGATCAAGAATCACGAAGCAACAACAGCCAAGAACCAAAAAAAATTGATTGCGATAACAGCGCAACAACGAGAATCCCCAAGACGAAATCACGAACCGACAACCAAAGAGTTAGAATCTCAGACAGCTGCAAGGTTTCGATTTCAAAGGAAAGAATTTTGAAACAAACACGATTACGAGAGCGAATCAGTGGGGTATCGCTGATCAGCCAAGATAATAATATTTTCCAGGTTTGATCGAACCTACTGATACCATGTCATGAAACTTGACTTGCTGCCTTTCTCATTGTCTTTCATACTATATATAATAGTGTCGGTAATTACAACTCATAATAACTAATTACAATTCATAATGACTAATTTCCTATTCTATAAATATAAATTATTCACAATAACTGCAAAGATTATTTCCTGATTAACAGGAAGTAGTTTCTTGGAAATGGTACTTGGAAACCTCGTGTGTTTCTTGCGCTTTACTCAAGTGGAAGGAAAACCTTGTGATATACATCCTTCATTAAGGGATTTATGGGATCGAAATCCTACTTTTTAGTGGTGGTAATCCTATTTTAGAGGCTTGTGGGTGGTTTGTTTTTTTAGATCTTTTGTTTCCAATCTTCCAAATAGGGTGTTTGTCCTTCTCTTGTAGGGGACTTTTATCTCTTTTAGTTTTTTATTACATTTATTTTCTGTGGAGCACATATGGTTTTTATTACTTAACTTTGTACCTTTGTGTATTTGTACTTATTTCTTCAGACAATTTCAAAAATAGAACAAATTTATTGATCAAGACACTCTAATTATTATTACATTATATATGTCTAATAATTTTATGACTATATGCATATTTTTTAACAAAAGTATACACCTTTAGAAATTTTGCTTGCCCTCATAAGTTTGTCCAAATTGCCAATTGGAAGGAGCTAGCAAGGGAAAGTTCAAAGTTTTTCCATCACTTGTGGTAACAATAAATGACAAACTTTGCCCTACAAAATTCACTTTTGCATCCCAATTTTGTCCCCAATTGTGTGACATGGTAATCCAACCAGTCTTAGATCCTTGAATACTCACATTAGTAACATCACCAGCATTGGCAACATTGTAAACCAAAACCATCAAAAAATAAGGGTTTCCTTTTAGTTCAAACTTAACACCTCCACGTTTAACGCATGGAACACGTCGATATTTAACAGGGACGACACCAGCTTTATAATACGCAATAGATGTGAACATCTTATAACTCAAATCAAAGTGTTTTTGTGGAGGATTGCACCAAATGTCTGTGGTTTTGGAATAATCCGGAGGACAAAAATTTGTTGCGGTTACTGTGATTGGGGTTGCACCCTTTATGCACCATTGAGGATCGTTAACACATATTATCTGAAAACATGCACCACAAGTTAATCCATTATTGAATAGAGCAGTACTTAGTGCTGTGGTTGCAAGTCCATACCCTTGTTTGAAGAGATCACCATAACCACAAGCTCCCTCTACAAAAATATAATTAAATAGTCATCTGATCTTCGTCTAACGAGTGAGATTCGAGGTTGTCAAAGAGGAAGAGAAATTTAACTTTATAACTTACTCATAGTTTCAGCTCCAGATGCATCACCATAGAAGGTTGCACGAGCATCATACCAAGTTCGATCAATGCCACCAGACATAGCTTGTACAAGGAGCATCATAAAAAAGAACAAAGGAACCAAAGAGTGAGAAATAGCCATGATTAAGGTAAAAACCCAACAAAGGATGGAATTTGTAGGTTTGAGTGATCAACACATGAATTTAAAGACATGACAATATACCATTAATTAAATAAAACTTAGTATAGAAGGGATTTATCTTAATTAAGTCTTACCCCTTTTCTTTTTTTTTCTAAATAAGAAAAGACATACAAAAGATTAAAAAAATAGAAACAGACACAGATACTATTCAAAAATTCAAAATTCAAAAAGTTAAAATAAAATGCTGATATAATTAATATTTCTTTCTCCAATTTTATAGTTGTCATGTATTTAATATATTTGTCTTAGAAACTAAAATCTAAATTACATTGACTGTTTGGACAAAATAAAATATTTTTTATAGAAAAATTATTATTATTATTATTATTATTATTATTATTATTATTATTATTATTATTATTATTATTATTATTATTATTATTATTATTATTATTATTATTATTATTATTATTATTATTATTATTATTATTATTATTATTATTATTATTATTATTATTATTATTATTATTATTATTATTATTATTATTATTATTATTATTATTATTATTATTATTATTATTATTATTATTATTATTATTATTATTATTATTATTATTATTATTATTATTATTATTATTATTATTATTATTATTATTATTATTATTATTATTATTATTATTATTATTATTATTATTATTATTATTATTATTATTATTATTATTATTATTATTATTATTATTATTATTATTATTATTATTATTATTATTATTATTATTATTATTATTATTATTATTATTATTATTATTATTATTACATACATTCATCTATAACATCTCAACTCATTCAATGAATTCATTTAATTTTCTAATAATAAATTCATAAATAGTTTATTTTAAGAGAAATGTTAACGGTTGTGTCAGACACTCAATAAGAGATTAAAAAATAAGTTAAATATTCTTTAAGAAAATTAAAAAATGTTTTTTCTAAAACTATATTGATTAAATACACTGGAAAAAATAATTAACTTTTTATTAAAGAATATTTCATATATTTAATGCACTAAATATATAATATTTTTTTATTTGAAATTCATAACCCCTTATGACATTGGTTAACATAACCCCTATTTTAAATATAATAAATAATATTCACTAAATTAAAGTATAAAAAATGAAAATCATTTTTTAGAAGGCCTGACTTTATCAAAAAAATGGTTTCAACTCCCATTATTTCAAGGAGGCATGGCCTATTATCAAACCTTATGTCAAGATGCTATTTTAGAATTCTTTAATACTGGTACTATGTACAAAGTTGTTAACTGTACATAGTGACTTTGATTCCTAAGAGCCCTGCAGCAAAAACCATTAGGGACATGAGGCCCATATCATGTTGTAGTACTATCTATAAAATGATCTCAAAGATTCTAATTAGTAGGCTCTGGGGAGTTATAGATCATGTTGTGGATGATTCTAAATTAGCTTTTATACCTAGCAGAAGTATACAAGACAATATTATGATGGCTCAAGAGTTAGTGAGGGGCTATGGTAGGAAGAATATCTCTCCAAGATGCATGGTGCATATGGATATTCAGAAGGTCTATGATATTGTGGAGTGGATGACATTGCAACAAATTCTGGTGGAATTGGGCTTCCCTACATTGTTCATTGGTTGGATAATGGCATGTGTTACATCAGTTTCCTACATATTTTCTATTAATGGAACTTCATCCAGTATTCTCAAAGCACAAAGAGGCTTGAGACAAGGAGATCATATCTCCCTCTCCTCTTTGTGTTAATCATGGAATACTTGCATAGAATTCTCCAAAGCCTTGGGGTGATCACAACTTCAATTTCCACCCAAAATGTGAGAGCCTCAAGGTTATTAACCTTTGTTTTGTAGATGGCGTCCTAATGTTCTTAAGAGGAGACCTTGGGAACAATGCTTTGAAGTTGCTTTGAAGTTGCTGATGGGAAAAATGCATGAGTCTATTGTTGCTACTTGATTGTGTAACACCCTAAATTCCCTGTAACTATTTTATTGAAAAATCAGAGTAAAACATCCAACAAAGTTCAAGGTATTACTTTCAACGCGACTTGCTCATAAATAGATATGTAACATATAAATGAAATTTTCATATATAACATATTTTAATCCAAATAAATAACCTTTATTGCGCAGTGGAACATTATTCATTTCAGTCAACAAAACCTAATGATTTCAATTAACTACTAGAACTAGTCTTCATGTCATAAAAACAACTAATGATTCTTCAACAATTAAAATCTTATAAAAGCATTCCTGATTTTCATGTTACATATCAGAGCAAACACCCCTAACGTGAAGTACTATGTCTTCACCGACCACGCAAGCTAACTACTCCTGATTTCCTGCATATTACCCACGTGGAAGCAACATTCAAACAGAAGGGGTGAGATTCTTAAATCATCAAAAGAGAAAGATGATATACATATAAAAGCATAAATAATAAAGTTATTCACCATATCACAACTACTAACAAGAATCACACATTTTGACTCAACCATAGATAATCATGTCAAACACAATGCAACACACCGTCAAGAGAATGCAATGGGACCCAACTAGACTCAATGCATGTGGTACCATTTTTTATCTTTGTTTCATGATCATAGTTCCCGTCGAAACTCTTGACCCCTATTTCATGGTCCATTCCCGTCGAAATATCACGACTCCTATTTCATGGTCACACCACGACGGTGATTGCTTTACACCTCATCTAGGCACATACTACAACAAATTAACAACAACAACAGCATACTACAACAACTTATCAGTAACAACATACTACAACAAATTAGCAACAACAACATACAATGACTAATGGCACACCCATAGCATATCCAACATCACTCAACCATTACATGCATTCAGCAAACATACATTCTTACGTTACTACCACAACTACACATCTTGTCACTATTCAATAATGCATTTCATATTATCACATCAACATCAATAAAACAAGCATATAACATCTTAAAACATGTTTCTAACATCACTGCAACAATACAACATTTATATAACCTAAAACATAGAATTTTCACTAATTTTTTATTAATAAAAACAAATTTTTTCAGTCCCATGTCGCGCTAAGCGCTCTAGTCATTTCCTAGAAGAGGCAAAAGTTATCTAGATCACACTAAGCGCGCTTTGTGATTTTGCAATCCAAACCCTGCGATAACAGCAACTATCCACCAATATTTTTCTGCACAAAACTCGATTTCCAATAGCAATTTTTCACATATTTTGCACCAATAGCCTACATCTAACAATGGAAATCCAACCAAACAATCCAAATACAATAAATTCATCAATTCCAATCGCATATTCATAATTTCTCCCCAATTGAGCCTCAAACAACAACCACATGGATTCAACCTAATGATTCTTACCCATATACATACATCATCTAGCCCTTGAGCGATTAAATAATTCTCACCCTTACCTTATAATGATGAGTTTTCCTCTTCTTCCATGGGTTCTCTCTCTTCTTCTTACCCTAACCTCTTTTCACCTCTTGCCTTCACTTTTCACATATGCTGAGAAAAATGACTCTCTCTTACTCTAATCTTTTCATATACCCCAAATAATGAATTGTCTCAATTTCCCTCACTTAACCCTCACCTAATTACCATGAAGCTCTTCCACTCATTACACCTCTAGTTATTTTATTTATGTTATTATGTCAATATTATCACTCAACTAATGAAATAGACTAGACAACAAATATTAAATTAAAATAATTTAATTAACTTTACTCAACACACTGCTAATTTTTACGTTATTAGCCACACACCCCTAATATCCTCAAGACATACTTCTTAAGGCTACTATCTTTCACCACGGGTACACAAAACCCTACAATCACACAATCGAACGCCATGATCCACAACAACACATAAACATTTGCTAACAAATAATTAAAAAGAAAACAGGGCGTTACATATTTCACATCAGTACCCCTAAAAGTAGAATATAATTTGGAGGCGTGAACTCTGTTGAGCAGAGTATTATGTAGAGAGAGATTGGCTTTGCAGTGGGGACTCTCCTATTCAAGTACTTGGGAGTTCCTCTTGATTGTAATAAGCTTAGCATAAATATGTGGAATCCTTTGATTGAAAAGATGACTTGCAGACTGAATCATTGGACAACAAAGTTGTTATCTTATGCAGGGAGGCTACAACTTATTAGTAGTGTTTTGTTTTCCATTGCCAACTACTGGCTTCAAATATTCCCATTACTAAAGAAGATTATCCACCATATTGAATCTCTTTGCAGGACTTCTTTTGTGGACTGGAGGCATTAGTCCCAGCAAGAAGGCTCTCATTTCTTGGGAGCACATATGTGATCCAAGAAATGTAGGGGTTTAAACCATATTACCTTGGGTGATTGGACAAAGTCATGCTTGGTAAATTACCGTGGAACATTGAGGCCAAGAAAGACAAGTTATGGGTTCACTAGATTCACCATTACTATATGAAAAACAAGTATGTGAGAGAGTTCCAGCCAAACCCGAATTTCTCGTGGACTTTAAAGGCTTAATTCAAGCATAAAGATCTCTTGCTCAATTCGTAGGAATGGAAGGAATTCCAAGATAGTGGTGAGTATTGTGTCAGGAAAATCTATAGGATGCTCAGGGGCAATAAACCAAATGTGGATTGAAGGAGAGTTCTCAGAGGTAACATGGCAAGGCCTCGTGCCAACTTTACTCTGTGGATGTTGTGCAATCAAAGGATGTTAACCAAGTATCGTATTCGGAAGTTTGGAGTATTGACTGATGGTTTATGTGTGTTCTGTGATGGGGTTGAAACAAGTCGGCAACTATTTTTTGAATGCAGAAACACTAGGCAAATTTGGATGAACATTTTGAAGTGGATGGATTATGATCATTTTTCAGTTGAGTGGAATCATTTTTCAGTTGAGTGGAATGGGGAAATTGATTGGATTGTAAACAACACTAAAGGGAAAGGGAGTAAAAGAAATTTGTTAATATTAGCATTGGTTGAAACTGCTTATGCAGTTTGGAGAATTTGAAACAAAGTAATTTTTCAAGATGGATCAAAGGAGGAGCTCAAGAGTCAAGAGATAATTGAGACTATTATGCATACAGTTGAATCATGTCTAATTAATTGTTTGTTTGCCTTGTCAGTTTATGTCTGGATCGTTTGATCGACTTGTGTAATCATGTCTTTGGTAATAAAAATTTATCTTTATTCCAAAAAAAAAAAACCATTCATATAATTATCATCACACACAAACATATTTAAAATATTTATTCAAATGTAGAATTTATTAAAAATAACTTTTGAATTTATTTTGAATAATACTTTTCTTAAATAAAAGTATTTTAAAATGTGAATATTATCCTTTCACTCTTTTAATTAAATGAATGAATATTTTTCCCATATTTCGGTTGGATCCAAAATATCTCATATTATCAAATAGGAAAATGCATATCGAGATAGATTTGTTTATTTTATTGTGGTATTTGGTGAGATTTACTTCATATTTGTTGTTTTGAAAATCTTTTAAATAATAGTTAAACCATAAGAATTCAAGAATTAATTGTCAGCAAACAATTATTCATTTCAACTATTCTAAAGACCCAGTGAGAGAAATTCATACTCAAGTTAGTCAAGAGTAATTCGATGAGATGATAAGGGATCGTTTTCAGTTTAATCAGAGATCATAAGTTCGAATTCAACAATAAACACGCAGTAATATTAAACTTTTTTGAATGAGAGTTATATCATCTGTTGTGATTCTATCTGATTCGAGAGATTAATTTCTGCAATTGCGTGCAGATGATATCCGATTTCTATCCAATTGTGGGTGGGCCAAAACAGTAATAACAAAGATATTAGTTACTTTCCACACCCTCCAATACCACCAAATTTGGATTAATATGTATTGGTTTCAAGTAATGCTATGAAATTGTTTGGTGAAGAGTTTATAGAAATTGCTCATGTTATTGAGAAGAAAGGTGGAGGTCAGAGATCTTGTATATAGGGGATCATTGCAGGAATGTTGGTATTATCAATATTGTTTTAGCTCAATTTATGGATACATTTTAATATAGAGAGGAAAATAATTGAAGCTTATGAAGATAATTGGCATTAAATGTTGGTATTAACAATGTTGAATCAAACAGTTCATCATGAACTTGAACATCAACACTAGAAGAAAGAAATCAACAATTGGATTGTAGGAAGAAACATTAATCAACTTCATCACTCTGTTGTAATCAACTTCATCACTCTTGTAATTTTTCATCCCCAAGAAGGGTAGTGTTGTAAATTCACCGAGGATGCATCTTTAGATATACTCAAATATATGCTACGGAGATGCATCTCCAGACTTTTTTTTCTAAATAGGGTGAATCTCAAAACGACGAAGATTGATGTGACTCTCGTTTATCAGACTTTTTTTTCTAAATAGGGTGAATCTCAAAACGACGAAGATTGATGTGACTCTCGTTTATCAATCATACAGAAATGTAATCTCTACTGTGATATGACATCAATAATCATATGACAAGAAACATCAACAATATGAGTATCCAATAACAAATACATTCTAAAACAAAAAACAGAAGATCATACCAGAATGAAATCTAATGTATAACAAAACTTAGAAACAAAAAAATTATTCAAACTGTTTAGAACTACAAACAAACTCTAACACTCTTTCTGATATGCCATGGCATTTATGTCTTGAAATGTCTATTAAAATAAATATAATGATTTTCTAAACCGGAACAGAACAAATATTATTGCGCAGTAAATATTTATCACAGTCTTGTGCTGTGTTTATCCAAGAACTACGATGTAATGTCCTTTCTTCTGCTACTCATCATGGTTCAATTACGAAAAGAGGCTGCGTGAAATGAAACACAAGTGTGAAATCAGTGTTTCAGTCAGACAAATGAAACAAAAATGTGTGTATATGTGAGTAAGATGTAGTGTTTTGTTTGTATTTCGCTATGATATAGTTTTGTAGCTTCAATTTGACAACAAACTAAATTGTGTATCGTAGAACATGCATGCGTGCGCGTGTGAGAGAGAGAGAGAGAGAGAGAGAGAGAGAGAGAGAGAGAGAGAGAGAGAGAGAGAGAGAGAGAGAGAGAGAGAGAGAGAGAGAGAGAGAGAGAGAGAGAGAGAGAGAGAGAGAGAGAGAGAGAGAGAATGTACCAGGCCTATACTGACTGGTTTCGCGTCTTCTACCAGAATATCGACTATTTTTCCTGTTTGATCAGCCTGCAAAGCAATGAATAAAAACCAAGTAATTAGAACTTTTTTCTATCGATTTATATGAGGTTCTGCAGTGAAGAAAAGTGATTTTAAGAAAGTTATTTGAAGGTAAAGTGAGTTATGTCTGGATAAATTTTTGAAAAAGTGAGTTGAACGATAAACTTTAATGAAAAAATCACGTTTAGAGTCAAAAGCTACAAATCGTAGCTTCAAGTAGAACAATTATGTAAAGCAGAATCAATTCTACAGCACCAACACTTCAGACAGAAGGCGTCTCCAGCACAAACAGGCGTGTTTACCAGTAGAACAAGAACGAAATAACAACGCAAAACAAAAACAAAAGGACGATTCACATACTTCAATTTCATTCATCAATTTCATAGCCTCAATGATGCAAATAACCTGCCCTTTCTGCACTGTATCTCCCACCTGAAACATAGACAAGGAAAATAGCGTTTTGATCAAATTCCGCTACACAACAGTGTTATAGCACTGCCGTAACCGCTACTTTGACAATATTTTGTATTGAATAGTGCAACACAGAATAATAGCGATTTGTTCAAAAAAGATAGTAACTACATGCCTTGACAAATGGTGGTTCTCCAGGCGCAGGGCATCGATAGAAAGTTCCTGCCATTGGACATTTAAGAGGTGGATGAGATGATGCACTAGATTTTGCAGGCAAAGCCAGAGCTGCTTTTGCAGGTGGAGCACTTGCAGGAGCAGAAGCAGCAACAGATGGTGGTGGTGGCGGTGGTGGTGCTTGATGATAAGGATATGGTGGATAGGGAAATGATTGTTGCGAAACCGGTGGAGGCTGCAAAGCTTCCTTTTTCCTTATCATGAGCTCATACCCAGCTTGCTTAAGTTCCAGCTCCACAATATCTCTCGAATCCACAAGCCTGCAAATGAAATTATGATTCAATTTATAAACAAATGTTTCATATCCTAATGTGTGCAGTGTGCAATAGCTTGGCGTAGGTTATGTTTGGATACATTCACGAAAAAATTGATTTATTTTGGATAGTTTGGATCAAAATTGTTTGTATGTGCATATCTGTCAACAAATTTATTCTATGTGAACCACCAAGGTTTTAAATAACAGTTGTGTTCGCATTGCGGTTGCGTAAAGACTTTCGTGATATTGGTCAGTAAAGGTGTTGCGATACTAATTGCGGTCGTCGAAGTGTGAATTAACCACAATTTCTTTTTCATCGTAAAAACACTGAATAACGGTAACAGTATCAACACCTTCTGAAAATATTTTGCTGTGGCCGTTTTTGCGGTAACACCGTTTTTAAAAACCTTGGTCACCACAAAAGCTAGAAATATTAGCTTTTAGGTAAATCTGATTCCGAGACTGGAATCAATTCTAAAGTCAAAAGCCAAATATAACATTAAACTTACTTAATAAGCTCTGAAACTTGATTCATAAATGTGGAAACTGAAGATTCATCCGGAGAAGTGGCTGGACCGGGTGGTTTCCCGTTTTGGTTATCATTCTCCTTTGGTAAAGCAACATCCTTAGGTTCATTGACCAATAAAGGTGCAGAATTTGAAGAATTTCCAATGGTAGCAACATCATTAGGTTCATTGACCAATACAGGTGCAGAATTTGAAGAATTTTCAATGGTAGCAGCCTACAACATACAGACAAGTGTATACGGTTACGGTTAATATAAAAAATATATCAGAATAGCAAGTTAGGGATGATGACGGTTTTTCGTTCAAAGTAAAACTAAATAAAAACTAACCTCATTGGGATGTGCTTGAGACTTCCAGACAGAAATTTGCTTCCTTTCGAGGCACTGTAGGACACAACAATTACGATAGAACAAATAAATAATCGGGAAGAAAAATATAGCTGCAACGCGTCTGAGACGAGTTTATTATCAATATTCAGAGAAATCAGAATACCAATCACAATACAAACAAAACATCGTTTTTCCTCCTTCATCTCACCCTCTCCTCTATGAGCACGCTCAACTCGCCTCCTAAAAGAAACTCCCGCATGCATCACAACCGGCTCAACTCATTCGCATCCTCATCACCATAATGATGGAGGATGCTTTGATGCTTTGAGTTCGGTTGTGCTTTGCAGTTGGTTCTGCTTGATGAATCAGTCAAGACAGGTCCATAGAAGACCATGATGTATAAAAGTTTTAGGCATGAACTCAAAAAACATAAATCTAACAAACAAGTCTAATCACATAAGATATCATGTATTCCCATATCATGATAGTCATATAAAAGGCAACTTCACCACGTAAGACTGTAAGATCTTAAGACCCAACACTCGATCTTGACCACAGTGATCACAAGTGTCGGTTTTGGTTTCGAACACCAACACAGAAACAGACACACATTTCTTCAGAGGTGTCGATTCACAGAGTTTAGAACCAACTAGCTAGTTTGAAAAAAGTTTAGAATTTGAGTTGTTTGGAGGTTTATTCAAATAGGAGAGAGAGTGATAAATTAGGTATCAAATTGAAGGTTCAATCAATTTCAAATCTTCAAACAATGAATATCTCAAACACCATACATATAACCAACCACACATAAGAAGCAATCAATCACGTGCAATAACATCATCATCAATCACTATCCAAATTCCAAAAGAGGCAAAAACAAAAAACAAAGTAACATTAAAAACCCAAACTTCAAAATCAAGATTCACAAAATTTGCTTCCAAAACCACAAACCTGAATCCCATTTGACACCAAATCACAGCTCACAGATCCAAACGACTGAGATTTGTTGAGTCCCAGTTGCACATTCCGTCTCGACAAGGTCTGAGAATTCAAACCCAAATGACAAAAAGAGAGACATTTAGGACAAGGGATAGTGGTGAAAGAAGACATTTTGAACCAACCCCACAAATCAAAAAGTGAAATTGATTGATTCGGAAGTTAAATTGGTGAAATGGGTTAGTGTGAATATAAGGGTTTTGGGTGGCGATTGGATCGAAGATGGTTTTGGGAATGGAGGTTTTTAGAAGATGATGGAGAATACAAAGAAGGAATGGAACATTGTAGAAGAACAGATGAGGTTTTTGACAATGTGGATTCGATGATAACAAGGAAAGGAAAACATCAACGTCGTAGGTTTCAAGTGTTCAACTAACTTGGAACTATAAATTTTCGGTCATTGCGTTTGTTTCTCGCTGTAACAATAATTGAAAATAAAACTATAATTTTGCTAATTAGTCCTTTAAAAATTGGTTAATAAAGTAGGGTAACTGTGGTCCTTGAAAGTCTTGTTATTTATTATTTTGGTCACTAACTTAAAACTAAAATACAAAATAACTCCCTTCTCGCTTTTTTTATATATATAAGCCAAGAATCATATGAATAAAAAGAGATATTAGAGGTACCTCAATCCAGATTACAACCAACAAATCATAAGATTATCTTAACTATACAGAAAATATAAAGGGTGCATATGTTAATCGTAAAAATTACACAACATACGGTCCTTCGAAATAATTAAAATTCACCATCATGATAAAAACTTAATCCACAAGAAAATAACATTCGGATCACCCACCTCATTATTAAAAATAATGTTGTTTCTCACAATCCAGATATTCCAATGCACCACGGGCTACAAGCTAAAGATTTAGAAATCATGCCTTTAAATTTTGTAAATCAAAGTAGCAAATGAATGAAGATGTTGGATTCTGGAAACTCTTCGATTTCCATCCAAGCACAAACTTTGTTTCATATCAATAAAGACTTGTTACAAGAAAAGAACAAATGATTACTATCTTTCAGATGGCGAAAACATAAGACACAAGTCAAATCATGCGGATTAGATAAAATTCTCCTACGAGCTAAATTCCATCTCGACGGAATTTTATCAAGCAAAAGTCTTCAACCAAAAAGTTTCACTTTAGAAGGATAACAAGTTTTCCAAACAACACGCACAACCGCAATAATATCATGATGTAAAGAAATTGCTAATTGCTCCTTAAGTAAATAATTGTAAAAACTCTTTATCGTAAATATGTTTGAAGCATGAATCTGCCATAACACCTTGTTTTGCATGTGCTGTCGTGGATTGATGTCACTTAGAAGAATATCTAAATCCGACAACTCCTGTTGGTGGTCGGGATAACAACTATGCTAATTGCAGCAAAGTTCCACGTCCAAGCCTCTCTGTTCCAAACACCCAACTCTGCCATTGTCAAAGAGGTATTGATCGTACCTGGAGATCAGGATCCGATACGGCTGGCTTCGAGAGTTGTTGAAAGACGGTCGGTGAGGAGAAAATGGGGTGTACCTGCAAGGCACTCCGATGCTAAAGTAAGTAACCGAGCAAGGAGTGAGCAAGTACAAGAATTAAGGTCAGAGAATTGAATACCTGACCCTCTCAAATGAGAGGGTTTATATAAGGGGCTAAGTGGAAGATTATTGGTCCATATTATGGGGCGCGGATCGAGGAATCCGTAAAAATAGGTAATGGTCAAAATTAGCCGTTAGAGGACTTTGTCTTGGTCGGTACACTTTTGGTCGACAGAGACCACTATTCTTGATTCTGCTCGACGTCGAGCGCTTCTGCCAAGTTGGTAATGATTTCGTGTTCGAGGACGGGCAGTGTCAAGGCTAGGAATTTCATGTTGCCGACCTTCGAGGGACGAGCAGATGGTACGTTGCTCGACGGGAGAATGTGAAACGAAAAGCTGGAATATTTGGGAATTCGCGCTTATTAATGATTTGACGGCTAGCCTAGGGGCTAGCGTGTAGGGGTCACGCGTGCTTGCACGTGTTTTCCCTCTTATGAATAGGGATTTCAGGCTCCATTTTGAACTTTTCGCTTCATCTTCTTCTCCGACGTCTTGCTCGTTCAACTGCCACCGCTCCCAGCCGTCGACCACCGTATCTCATTGTCGACCACCGATTCCAGAACCTTCATCTCCTGCAAATGTCTTCCCAAGCACAAGGTACGGTTCCTTTTCGCTGTTTTCGGTGGTTATAGGTTAGATATCATAGAAATGTATGTGGTTTAGGATAGTTTTAACGGTAGTCTTAGATTTAGAACCGGTAAACTTTAGAACTTCTGCCACCATTGTCGGTCGGCCGCAAACCCTAACTCACGGTCGACATAGGTGTTGGTCGACCTTGACTTGGGATTTGACAAGTATTTAGGTTAGATCCCGTAACTCATGACGTTGGGCGTAAGCCATCGCTCCGAGCGATGGTCAGCCAGGGCTACAGCTCGGGACCCAGTCCCTGAGCTGATGCGCGCCCTTTCACTTGTCGAGCGGTGGAAGGGTGGATTTGATAATCTTAATCGAATTCACTGACGTCTTTCCTTTTTTTTTCAGGTGAAAACTCGCTTATGGATCCGTTAGACGTGTCCTCGGAAGAGACGTCCTCGGAAGATTCAGGATCTTCTACGTCAGTCCCCTCTGGTTCCGGGAGTTCCTCGGGAGATTCGGGCGCGAGCACTACAGAAGAGGGAGCATCAACAGACTCGCCACAATGTCCCGAACAGATAAGGATCTCGCCCGAAGAATGGGTGGTGGAGGATCTGCTGGACAAGGTGTCCTCATTTTCAAGACCTCGAGCGGAGCCGCTGCCTGTCATCGGCAACCCTGCTGATTGGGTCGTAACTTGCCCAGGAGATGACGACCGTATCTTCTCAGATTTTGGAGGTCGGGCGTTCTCCATGTACGAGTATGCAGTTTCGGTCATGGGGGTAACTTTTCCCTTCAGTGACTTGGTGTGCGCTGTGCTCGGGAACCTGTGTGTTGCTCCTTCCCAGCTGCATCCTAACTCGTATGCATTCCTGAAGGCGTTTGAGTTGACGTGTGCCCATCTGGGTGTTGGTGCCACGCTTCCTCTATTCTTCCGTATGTTCTCCTTGCAGCGCCAAGTCGGGCGAGGAACTGAACGGAAGGGGTTCGTGTCTTTTAAACAGAGGACGAAAATTTTCAAGGCCCATTCAGAATCCATCCGAGCCTTCAAGATGGACTACTTTCTGATCAAACCCGCGAGCGCGGTGGCTGTGAGGGCGATGAGCTTTCTGGGGATAGACACCGACGAGAACGACGAACCCATGCTCGACGATCAAGGGCAGGTGATTCCGAGGAGGCTTTGGTTGTTCCCTTTTTCCTGGAGTTACGCCCATTACGAGAGGTCTGTTGGTGAGTTCGTCCAGGTGGGGGACTCTTTGAATGAAGACGACGCGGCCAGTTTCGAGGCCTTCAGAAGGTTGATAGCGTCTTTCACTCCGACTCCCCTGTTGGACGGAGAGGGGAAAGTTATGCTCGATCACGATGGGGGGGAAGTTGTGGAGCGTCCCTTGATCGATGTTACAGAATTGCTGGCCTGCAATACCGGGCAGGAAGTGTCTGACTTCTTTGGTATTTGTTTTATTTTTATTAGTCATATCTTTGATATTATTCTGTCGTCCATAATTAATCTAATCTTTTTCTTTTTCAGGCTCTTTGTCGAACCCGCTTGACAAAATCCAGGAACGCCTACGCCAGCAGCAAAAGAAAAGATTGAGGGTTGTGCAGACCAAGCTGACCGAGACAAGTGGCTCTGGGTCGGGCCCTTTGGTCCAAGGCTCTCCGAGCGCCTCAACTGGCTCCCTGATGAAGAAGCACAAGTCTGCAGCGACTGTGGACCTGACGGCCAACGCTCCTCCTAAGCCGAAACATGGGTTACCGACGTGCTTCGTGAAGCGCAACTTTTTCGAGGGGACGAGCATGGAGGTGGACCGTGCAGACTCCTTGTTTCTGGAAGGCATGGATCGTCCTTCCCGGCGGTTGTCCCTGGCTCAGGATGCAAGTGCGGTCATGCGGGTCTTGACAATGGCCTGGCTAACATTCGAAGGAAGTCCTGGGCAAGAGAGAGAGATGGGCAGGCTGAAGGAGCAGTTGGCTGCCGCTGAGGCGAAGCTGAAAGCGGCCACTGAAGAAGTTAGTGTCACGGCCAAGGAGCTGACTGAACGGGGCAACATCATTGCCAAGTTGGAGGTCGACAAGAAAAGGGTTCTGGAGCAGAACAAAAAGCTGAAGGATGATTTCTGCCCAAAGGAGGACGAGAATGAGGAGACTAAAAGTATGGTAACGAGGGCTCAGTTTCTTGCTCGGATCAACCAAGACATGGAAGATCTGAACTCATCAACTGAGCTCAGTTTCCAGAATGTCGTGGACCAGATAAGGGCTCTTCATCCCGACTTGGCCTTGGACGTTGGTCGGATCAGCTACCTGTACAAGGTTGAGGATGGCCATATTGTGGTTCCTTCGGACCTGGTAGTGGATGATTCTCAGTCGGGGTCAATTGTTCAGCCCGATCAGCCTGAAGCGCAACCGGATCAGGATGAGGCTCGCCAAGAAGAAGGCCGCCCGGAGGGCGAGGGTAACTAGTTTCTGGCCTGCGTGCCTTGTAATTTTATGTTTCTTAGTTTTGGGGCGTAGTCCCCTTTGTAATTAATTATGAACAAGTCGGCCCTTCGGGGTCGCATTTTTGCGCTCGCAATTCGGTGTTTATTAATGGTCGTTGTTTCGTTATATTCATTGTTCAATTGCTCGTCCGTCGGAGGACTGTTCTTTATATTTCAAATGCTAAGTGTTTGTCGTGCGTTTTTACACTTAATTGAATGTGATTGAATGTATACAGGGTGTGTTCGTGATCCATTGGTTTGGGGGACCAAGTGGATTCTGGAGTTGTTACTCCTGGTCGGTGCCCGGGCCAAGGTAATGGCCCGGGCTCCGTGGCTTGAACGTCCCATCGCGAGCTGGGGTTCTGCCTGGTCGTGGTACTTAGGCGACGTCGGACTCGTTTGAGTATTCGTCCGTGCGACAGGTTTCTCCTTCCCTTAAAAGGAGATTATGATTGATTATGTCAATTTTGGGCTGTCGTGCTTGTACCTAGGCACGCAGTTTTCAGTCTGTCCTATTGCTCCTCGCTTAAGAGTTGAGCAGGGTGACTTTGTAAGTTAGCTGTAATATTGCTTGAGCTTCTTGGCGTTCCACGGCCGAGCGAGCTCTTCCCCGTGTAAATTCTCTAAATAATAGGCTCCGCTTTCGATTTTTGCTCGAACGCGATACGGGCCCTCCCAATTGGGTGTAAACTTTCCCTCGCGGGGATCCCTGTGATTTCTTCTGAGAACAAGACTGCCTACCTCGAACGTTCGTCTTATGACTTTAGAATCGTACCGAGCGGCTATTTTCTGTTTGAGAATGGTCTCTCGAAGAGCAGCTTCTGATCGAACTTCCTCGACCAGGTCGAGCTCGTCCCTCAAAGCCTCGGAGTTGGTGTCTTGGTCCATGGGGTATTCTGTGCGTCTGGACAGGACGTGCATTTCTATAGGGATCACCGCCTCAGTTCCATACGTTAATCGGAACGGGGACTCCCCGGTGGTTGAGTGGGGGTGGTCCTATATGCCCATAGGACGCTATGTAGCTCCTCGACCCAATGCTTCTTATGCTTGTCCAGTCTTCATTTTAAGCCTCTTAGGATTACCCTGTTCGCGGCCTCTGCTTGCCCGTTAGTTTGGGGGTGCTCCACCGAAGCGAAATGTTGTTTCATTCCTATTGATGCAACAAATTCTTTGAAGTGTTTATCTGTGAACTGGGTACCGTTGTCGGTCACGATGGCGAGCGGTACCCCGAACCGGGCGAGGATGTTCCTCTTGAAGAAACGTAGTATGTTGAGTGCAGTGATTTTGGCTAAGGCTTCAGCTTCTATCCACTTGGTGAAATAGCCGACGCCTACAATTAGGTATTTATTTTGGCCGGACCCGACGACGAATGGTCCTAAGATATCCATCCCCCACCATGCGAATGGCCAAGGCGACGATAATGATTTTAGCTCGGATGGGGGTGCTACGTGTACATCTCCGTGTCGTCGGCACGTGTCGCACCTTTTTACGTGCTCCTTTGCGTCGTGTTGGAGTGTGGGCCAATAGTATCCTGCCCGAAGAATTTTTCGAGCCAACGATCGTCTGCCAGGATGTTGTGCATTGATTCCTTCATGGACTTCTCTTAGCACGTGCGGGATGTTTTCTTCTTCTACGCACCTGAGGAGGGGTGTAGAGACTCCTCGACGATACATACGTCCACCCACTAGAGAATATGAGCATGCCCTTCGTCGTATTGTACTGGCCGCTTTTGGGTCGGTCGGTAATTCTCCTTTCGTTAGCTAGTTAAATACTGGGGTCATCCAGCAGCTCGTGTCGCCCACGAGATTAATGTCTACGTGGACTGATGACTGCCCAATGCTTGGTTGGGGGAGCGTTTTCTGTATGACGGATTTGTTTTTTCCTTTCCTTTTAGTGCTTGCTAACTTGGAAAGGATGTAGGCCCGAATATTGTTCTCTCGCGGGACGTGTTTGACTTCCACGCTTTTGAATCGCTTCAGCTCGCCTTTTACGAGGGCCAGGTATTCGGCCATGTTATCGTTTTTGGCTTGAAAGTCTCCTCGGACTTGGCTAGCGACCAACTGAGAATCCGTGCAGATTGTGATCTCTTCTGCCTCCAAGTCGGTCGCTAGCCGTATGCCCGCTAGGAAAGCTTCGTACTCTGCCTGGTTGTTGGAAGTGGGAAAATATAAGGTTAAGGATACTTCGATGACGTTTCCTTCCTCGTTCTCCAGGATAACCCCAGCTCCGCTACCTGCTGGGCCGGATGCCCCGTCCACGAAAATAGTCCACCTGGAAGAGGATTTTGGCTCTTGCTCAGTGAAAGTAAGTTCAGCCACGAAGTCGGCCAGCGCTTGAGCTTTGAGAGCTTGTCTTCCCTCGAATTTGATGTCGAATTCGGATAGTTCCAACGACCATTTTAGCATTCGCCCGACCATATCTGGTCGACCGAGCAATTGTCTTATGGGTTGATCGGTTCTTACGATGATGGTGTGAGCCGAGAAATAATGGCGCAACCTTCTGGCTGCGAGAAGGAGGGCCAAAGCCACCTTTTCTACCTGGAGATACCGAATTTCCGGGCCATGGAGTGCTTTGCTCGTAAAATAAACAGGCTTCTGCCTCTCGGGTAAGTCGCGTACGAGGGCCGCGCTTACTGCTTCGTTTGCAACGGCAAGGTAGAGATAAAGTATCTCCCCTTCTTCGGGTCTAGACAAAACTGGGGGTTCACTTAGTGCCCTTTTTAGGTGGGACAACGCTAGCTCGCACTCTTACGTCCATTTGAAAGTTGCCTCTTTGCGGAGGAGCTTGTAAAAGGAGAGAGCGTGTTGAGCAGATTTTGCCACGAACCGAGCGAGGGAAGTAAGGACCCCATTTAGGGATTGTATGGATTTTTTAGAGGTAGGAGTCGGGAGTTTTGAGAATGCTCGGCATTTGTCGGGGTTGGCTTTGATGCCTCGTTCGGTCAGGTAGAATCCGAGGAACTTTCCTGCTCGGACCCCAAATGTTCACTTCTCGGGGTTGAAACGCATTTTGCATTTTCGTGCCTGATCGAACACTTTTCGTAAGTGGGACGCGTGGTCCGTTTCTTGTTGAGATTTGACGATCATGTCGTCCATGTATACCTCGAGCATATCTCCGATTTCTGCTCGGAATACTTTATTCATCATGCGCTGATATGTCGCGCCCGCGTTTTTCAGACCGAAAGGCATGACGTTGTAATAATAGTTGCCCGATTCGGTCATGAAGGCCGTGTATTTTTTGTCGGACACGGCCATGGGTATTTGATTATACCCTGAGTAGGCGTCCATGAAGGACAACAGTTTTAAACCGGACGAATTGTCGACCAATTTATCAATGTTAGGTAAAGGGTATGCATCTTTCGGGCATGCCCGGTTGAGATCAGTATAATCAATACACATTCTCCACTTTCCATTAGATTTCTTGACAAGTACAACATTTGAGAGCCAGGTTGTGTACCTGGCTTCGGTTACAAATTTTTCCTCTAGGAGGTCTTTAACAGCAGATTCAGCCGCTTCAGTTTTTTTCGGTCGACTGCTTCCTTCTACGCTGAGCGACCGCTTTGTGCGTTGGGTCGATGGAGAGGTGATGGCAGGCTGTCTCGGGGTCGAGTCCTGGCATCTCTACGGCGCTCCAGGCAAACAGATCTGCATTCCCTTTTAGGCAAGCTTCCAATTGTCGCTTCAACAAGTCGGGCATATGTGCTCCGATCTTAACGCACCGGGTTGGGTCCTCTCCCAGGGGAATCAGCTCGAACTCTCCGTCCGGGATTGGTCGGGATAGCGAATCTGTTGGATTTTGGACGCCCTCGTTATCGTCTGAGAACCTGCAGTCCAGGTCGATTGAGTCTACCTGAGGGAAAGCCCCGGGAACATCTGGTGAATTCGATGTCGAAGGGTTTGGTTGGTATGATATTGAGCTAAGACCCTTCGATGCTGCTTCGAAACACCTGCGAGCAGCGTCGACGTCCCCGTGCAGTGTGGCAACCTTGCCCGAAGTAGTGTAGAACTTCATCTTCAGGTGGACGGTGGATGGCACGGCGATTAGCTCGGCTAGTGTTGGCCGTCCCAGGATGCACTGGTACATCGACGGGCAGTCCACGATTAGGAACTGGACTCTGATCGTCCTGGCCGTCTCAGCCGCTCCGAAGGTGACAAACAGATCTACATAGACCCACGGTCGGGAAACCGCTCTGTTGAAACCCTGCAAGTCTGATCCGACGTACGGAGTCAGGTGTGTCTCGTTCAACTGGAGTGTTGAAAACAGCTGGGAGTACATAATGTCGCAGAAACTGCCCTGGTCCACCAAGATTCTCCTCACATCCAAATTTGCCATACGCGCCCGGATGAGCAAAGGAATGTTGGCGTTGGACGCTCCTCCCAGGAGTTCTTCTCGGTAAAAGGCAAGGGGTACCGAGCCTTCTCTTGGTGGGTCCAGGGTTGCGTTTTGCGCGGGCCCTTTTGTAATCAGTTGGTCGAATTTTCGTTTCACGGATCCGACCGTGATTTTGTTGAACCCTCCTCCCGAGATGACCATTGCGGATGGAAAGGTTTCCCATGGACTATGGGAGGAAAGGTACCCCGGGCTCTAGGTGTGATCAGGTATGAAGAAATCTTCTGGGCGATAGATGCTCAGGGCAACCTGAATGTTCGCATCTGCAGGGATGGGTATAGCCTCCTCGACCTTTTGAGTCTCTTGCGCTTCTTGTCGAGGATCATCTCTGGATTTGGTGAATTGCTTAAGGTGCCCGTCCTTGATAAGAATTTCGATTGCGTCCTTGAGATGGATGCAGTCTTCTGTGTTGTGGCCATGACTCTTGTGGAATCTGCAATATTTCATTTTGTTCGTGCCCGGTTTGCTGGGTTGCTGCTTTGGAAAGCGTACCCCTGCTTGCCTGAACTCCGAGTTGGCACACTCGGACAAGATTTTCTCCCTGGAAGCCAAGAGAGGTGTGTATTCGTGGAACCGGCCGACGGGTCCTCTGTGCTCCCGCGGTTCACGGGGGCGATCGTCCTTTCTTTTGTCTCCTCCACGACGAGATGTCGAGGGTTCATCGACTCGGTGGGGCTTCGCATCTTCACGACGTCGAGCGTCTCTTACCGAGTTGGCTGCTTGTTTTTCCTCATACTGGATATAGGCTTGGGCCTTCAGTAAGAACGCGTCAAGGGTGGCAGGGGTCTCGATGCCGACTGCCCGGTGAAAATCTGTCGACGGGCGCAGTCCTCGTTCCAACAGGTACTTCTTCATGTCGTCGGTTGTGGATACTTGGACTGCCTCTTTATTGAACCTTTCGATGTAAGTTCGTAAAGGTTCGTCTTTCCCCTGGATGATCGCTTCGAGCGAAGCTTCTGTCTTTGGGTGTCGCCTTGAGGCAGTGAAGTGCCTGGAGAATGTGCGTCCAAGTTATTTCCAGGAGGTGATGGAATCAGCCTCGAGGCTTTTATACCACGTCATCGCTCCTTTCCTCAGCGTTGTAGGAAAGAGGCGACATTTGATCGCTCCTCGTACTCCCCGGTAATCGAGCAGCGCATCGATATTCTCGATATGCTCGTCTGGATCTGTGGTTCCGTCGTACGAGCCTAGTGGTGGGGGTTTCTCTAAACCTCTTGGAATTTTGGCCGCCATGATTTCTGACGATAGGGGACCCCGAACGTCCTCGTCGTCGCTGGAGTTGAACGAAGGAGACCTGTGAGCGCGTTTCTTCGTTCGCCGGGGAGATGCAGATCTTGATCTGCTCCTTCTTGATTTTCTTGGAGGAGAAGATCGTGGAGAGGACTGACGAGGACGTTTGTCGCCCGTTGATTCGTCGGCGTGTCCTTTCCTTTTTCTCCTGGAAGGAGAGGGAGTGTGCTTTCTTTGGGGTCTCGCGGGAGACGGTGGTCGACGGGAATTATCTTCGAGACGGGCGATTTTCTCGCCATGGGCGAGGAGCAGCAGGTTTGTCTGATTTAGGATTTCGGCCAATGCGGCGAATTCCGATCCTGAAGGAGTCGAGGGAAAGAGAGTTTTCGGGCGACTCTCCAGAGGTTGATCGCGATCGGGCGAAGGCGAAGTTGTCTTCCCGTCGGGGTGATCTTGCACAGTTTCCTCGTGCGGGGGAGGATGAACGTTGCTCTCACGTTGCGTGAGAATCATGTCGTCGTTTGATCGGTTGTCTTGGTTGTCCCGAGCAGCCATGGATCTTGGTAAAAACTTTGGTTCTTTGAAGACTTTGAGAGAGAAGAACGGGGAAATCAGATTTTCCACAGACGGCGCCACCTAATCGTACCTGGAGATCAGGATCCGATACGGCTGGCTTCGAGAGTTGTTGAAAGACTGTCGGTGAGGAGAAAAGGGGGTGTACCTGCAAGGCACTCCGATGCTAAAGTAAGTAACCGAGCAAGGAGTGAGCAAGTACAAGAATTAAGGTCAGAGAATTAAATACCTGACCCTCTCAAATGAGAGGGTTTATATAAGGGGCTAAGTGGAAGATTATTGGTCCATATTGTGGGGCGCGGATCGAGGAATCCGTAAAAATAGGTAACGGTCAAAACTAGCCGTTGGAGGACTTTGTCTTGGTCGGTACACTTTTGGTCGACAGAGACCACTATTCTTGATTTTGCTTGACGTCGAGCGCTTCTGCCAAGTTGGTTTGCTTGGCCTAATTATGGGAATTGGGCCAGTCCAGAATAGGTATTATTAACCACCGGAAATAGCCCCGGAAACAGATATTTCAAAACATCATTAGCTACCTATCTAGTCGTCAAAAAAGGAGTCGAGGAACCATTACCTAATCTAATTTTAATGGCATCCCCAAAAGATTTGAAACTAGAATTATGGTTGATTCTCATGAAACCCTTCCACCGTTGAGAATGACTAGCTTTAGCTTCATAATGTCAAAATGAATCTTTCATAATTGTCATATTTTTCTCTATGAACAAGCGCCCAAATGGCATCCCGCTCTAAAAGGCATCTCCATAACCATTTTGCTAGAAGCGATTTATCAAACAATCGCAAATCCTTCACACCAAGCCCACATGCATCCTTAGGTTTACAAATATTCTTCCAACTCACCCACGCTAAACACCTTTTGTCTTCCATACCGTGCCACACAAAAATTATGCTGGATAGAAATTAAAATATCTGAAACTTTTGTTAGTGCTTTAAAGAAAGATAAATAGTAAATGGGGACATTCGTCAAAACCGAGTTAATCAAAGTCACTCGCCCCCCTATGGAAAGCAATCTCCATTTCCAAGAAGCCAGTCTATTCTTGAAACTTTGGATAATCGGTTTCCAGAAACCAACACTTCTATGCTTAGCTCTAACTGTAATATCAAGGAACTTAAAAGGGAAAGTTCCAATACGACATGCTAGGAAGTGTTTCGCCGCTTTCATAAAATAATTATCCACTCCGATGTCGAATAAACAACTTTTGTCGATATTTAATTTCAAACTCGACACTAACTCAACCTTTAAGGATCGACTTGAAAGCCCAAAGATTATCCCACTCTCCATTATATAAAATAATAGTATCATCCGCAAATCATAAGATTGAAAATATTCTCCGCATTGACATGAAAACCTCTAACAAACCCGAGGAAGTAGCCTTTGAAACCATCAAAGCAAAAGCCTCTGCTACTAAGGTAAAAAGAAAAGGTGACAAAGGGTCACCTTGCCTCAATCCCCGTTGAACGCGAAAATCCTTTGTAGGACTACCATTAACAAGGATCGACATGAAAACTTGAAAAAACATTACCCTTCATCCATCTCAACCACTTCTCTCTAAACCCCATAGCAATTATAACTTCCTTCAAGAACGAACAATCAACACAATCGTAAGCTTTCGAAAAATCTACCTTGAAAAGAACACAATTTTGCTTCCTTTTAGTTGCAAAGTCTAAGATTTCATTCAAGACAACAACCCCATAGAGAAGTTGACGACCCGGTATAAAAGTTGTTTGATTCCTTGACACACGAGCTTATCCATCACGCTCCTTAATCTTGAAGCCAAGAGTTTGGATAAAACTTTATAAACACAACTTATTAGGCAAATAGACCTAAAATCGACTAAAGATTTAGGGCTATCAATATTTGGGATAAGAGCAAGAAACGAGGAACTCATAGCTTTGTTTAATCTTGCAGATTCGTGAAATTCAAGGAAACAATTGTTGAAATCTGTCTTATTGACATCCCAAAATTTCTGGAAAAAAAGTCAAATTAAAATCGTTCGGGCCAAGACTACGATTACTCGTACAAGTAAATAGCATCTCTCTAATTTCCTCAACTTCAAGAGGAATCTAAAATAAATTCAAGATGAATCTGGAAAAAAATTATTGTCTAGCTCAATGATCAATAAGGAAATATTAGAATGCATCTAGTAAAGCATCGTTTAGGCATGCCGTTTAAAACCATTATTTATTTGTGAAATGGTGAAATGGAAGTTAAATTGGTGAAATGGGTATACAGGGGTTTGGTTGGCGATTGGATCGAAGATGGTTTTAGGAATGAAGGTTTTTAGAAGATGACGAAGAATACGAAGAAGGAATGAAACATTATAAAAGAACAAAAGATTTCTTTGACAATCTGGCTTCGATGATAACAATGAAACGAAAACATCAACGTCGTAGGTTTCAAGTTCAACTAACTTGAAATTAGGGGTGTTCAAAACCGAATAAACCCAATAAAATAGTAAACCAAACCAAATTGAAAACTGGGAAAAAAACTGTATTTGGTTCAAATGTTTATGGACTATATTTTAATAAAACCATGTGGTTCGGTTCGATTTGCAATTTGTATGTTGCAAACTGAACCAAATTGAATCAAACCATATTATTTTTTTCTTAACTAAAAAAATAATAGCCTTGTACAACATGGGGTTGTCTTTTTGTATTTGGCCCTTTATGGGGCTCGGGTCTTCTTAAATCCAGATTTGATTAAGCATGTTTTTTGTTATCCTTGCTAACATGTGTGTCACTTGGTTACCATCCCGTCTACCAAAGGAAGCCATAAAATTCCTAAAATATTTAATTTTCCTTATCACGACTTTCATCATTAAGTACACCGTCATTCTATAGTCCTTGTTGTCGCTTAACATCTTCACTAAAGTTTTGTTATCCGACTCGAAGTGAACCACAAAAAAATCACAATCATTTGCCACATCCATACCTTTATTCAACGTCATAGACTTTGCTAGAAACGGGTACATGCTTCCATAATATCACTTTTATCATTCTAAAAATTGCTCTCATCCCACATTTCCCTTTTATCTCCAGACTAGCACTAATGTTGCATTTGATCCAACCATCATCGGGTGGTTTCCAATTTTTCTCTTTATTGTGCTTATCATTTTCCTCATGTACATCACTAATGATGTATTTGTCGTTTTGCATGTTTCTTTTCTAATGAGTATGAGGTAAATCGTTAATCGTTTTGTTCCCATTGATCATGTTTCTCAGATCCTTTGTGTTTTCACAACTAATTTTCCTTTTTCGAATGTTTATAGGTTGTATGCTTGTGGTGATCCTCCTTTTTCTCATATTATTTAGAGGTTTTTTGTTACCCATTTGATCTCTACCAGTATTTTTGTGGTGATTCGTGATGATCTGATTTTTTTCCTTTGTCATTCTTTTAATGCATGTGATTCTTTTGTTGTCTTTGTTGTTGCTTATGAGTATTGTCCCTATTTTTATGCTCATCATCCATAGGATCTTTCTCACGTGACATTCTATCATTTTTCTCCTCTTGTGTTATGTCAGTATTATCAATGCTTTAGTTTATCTCATTCTCAGTATTCTTCCTTATTCCCAACTTCTCCTTGCTCATAGCATTTGTGAAACTCATTATGCTATTCGGAATTCCTTTAAAGATGAAATCAGTATGTACATCTTTGTTCTCAGAGAATTTGATGTTTCTATCCCACCATATATTGTCAATAATATTTAGGATAATAAAGGATTTCAAATCATTCACCTTAGGAAGAATTACTTTGATCCAGTCTTGAAAGTGAATATTCATGTTATTAAATGTTATAGATAGTTGAGAGTCGTACCATATTTGAGTAGCTTCTATGTAATGCATAAAACAGTAGTTTATAGTCTCAATTTTTATGTGACATCTACGGCAAAGAGAGTCACATTTGATACCTCTTTTAGTTAAGTTGTCTTTAATAGTTAGGGTGTTTAGAAGAATCTTCCATAAAAGGAATTGTTGCCAAGGGATAGTTTGGATATCATGTCATCGGAATAGACTTCCAAGTTTCTCTCTATTTGTTAAGAGAATACTATGTCCATGAGTCGTTGGTAGGTGGCGCCTGCATTTTTCAGGCTAAATGGCGATGTTATTACAACCCAAATTTCACTTAACTCACAACCCAAACTTAAACCTATTATGGTGTAGCCTTACAATTACAAACAATTTCCTCTTTCTCACACTTAGGGTTACAATTTCATCCTTCTCAGGTCTATCCTAACAGTATCACACCTTCTTTGTCAGATACATCTTACCTTTTTTTCTCTAATCTCTACTCTCTTATATTCTCTATTTTTCACCTTATCATTTTTATGTTATTGTTCTCTCTTCCAATTTTATTTTTATCACACACCTTCTTCTCTAATCTCTCTTTCTTTTATTCTATATTTTTTATTTTCACTAATCTCTCATCTCCTCTATTTTTTTTCATTATATTGTTTTTGATAGTCTTATGCTATTATTTTATATTTATTATTCCACATTTGCCTAATATGATTTTTACATATTAAATGGGAAGTTTTTGTCCAAATATAATGAGTTTTGTTGGTATTTGGTAGTGTACGAATGACTAAATACAAAGTTATATTGTCATTTATATGTGTATGTATATGTCAAAACGCGAAAAACAATCGGCACAAAAACAAAGTCGTCACTGAATATTATTTATCCCAACGGGGAAAGGAAACGGTCGAAGAAACCTCAAGAGCGAAAAAATACATGGTCTCACAACCAAATATGGGGTTCGGGAGTCGATTATGCAAAGAGAAGGTATTGGCACCCCTTCGTATTCGTTGTGCTCAATGAGATCCACTCTTGTTGTTATAATCATAGGGTGAAGGAATCTAAAGCTCTACTGATAAAGGAAGATAAGAAGAAAGAAGATAAATATGGGGAAGAAACAAAAGAGGACTCGGTAGGATCTCGCAATCTTAGACCTACGTATCTCATTGGGAATGAGAATCAGAGTCAACACAGTTCTAACCACAATTGAAAAGGGGGGATTGTGTTCATGTCATGTGCCTATGTATCTCATCGGGAATGAGAATCAGAGCCACTGTAGTTTGTGGAACTACGAGTTACTTGTGTGTTTTTTAGGTGAACGATGCTAATGTACACGTTCTAGCAGTTAGTTGTTGTCGTTCACTGCATGGTGAGTTAAGCGTATATTGTTTGCGGTAGAACGGACTTAACATGTCCTTAAGATTAAAGATGAAGTGAGATGAGATAAGAAAAGAAGGCAATTTAAGTTTGTTCAAGTTTTTTAAAAGAAGTGAATTGATTTGATTTTTGTTTGTAATGTGTATAGCACTAAAGACTATGACATAGGATCGAATACTTTGCACATCGTCCCAAGACGGTTTATTGTTCAAAGTAAAACTAAATGAAACTAACCTCGTTAGGATGTGGTTGAGACTTCCAGACATAAATTTTCTTCCTTTCGAGGCACTGTAGGACCAACAATAATGATGGAACAAATAAATAATTGGGAAGAAAAATATAGTTGATCGATTATGGGTCAAATCAATGAGATAATTGATTATGCCAATCGATTAAATAATTGATTATTTAAGCCACAAATTGAAGGTTTTTATACTCCGCCAATACCAATCATTAAAAGTATTGTTCAAATTGATTATGAGTGATACAAAGAAAAATAATTGATTAGATCATTAGGGCTAATCAATTATTCAGTTATAATTCTACTTCAAACTGATCAGACAACTCCTTAATCAATCAGATAGGCTTCAAAGATAATTTTAGGTAATTTTAGTAAATAAAGAGAGGTTCCTCAAAACTTTTAAGTATGTGAGTGAGTTATTTAGTATATTATGAGTTATTCTCCTACTTTCACGAGACTTTTGTCACTCGACTAACACAACTAAACAAGATTTCACATTTCTCTCTTTCATAACTCTAAAGCTTCAAGTTCCTTTTGCAGATATACCGATCATATAAGCTTTAAGTCTCTTTCACAACTTTGAAGCTGTGAGATATTGGATCGAACTCTAGTAATGCGTGTTGTAGTCGAAGTTTGTTATAACATGCATTAGTAAATATTGTTAGGTTTGTTAGCATGTTGAATTGGGTCTTGCTTGTAATCCCAATTGTTTAAGTTAGCTTGTACCCTAAGTTATCTTGTAATGGGTAATTGTTAAAAAGTTCATTAGGTTAGTGTGTTAGTTTTCTTATAAATAGCATACTAGTCTCTCATCTTTTGAATAAAGGAAAATAGGAAGATAAAATCCTAATTAAAAAGTGAGAGAGGTTATTTGTTATTCTTGTATACTGGTATTCTTGTTTCAAGAGAAAGGAAAGTATAACAGTTTATAACAAATCCTTGTTGTCATCCTTGATTACCCTAAACCCTAACCCTTGTGGGTTTATTGATCATAAAGAAACCTATTATACTTTTTTTCTAAGGTATTTGATTCACAACAAATTGTTGCGGTGAGCATGGAAAAGATGCCTTCAACAAAGTATGAGATTGAAAAGTTCACCAGAGTGAACGATTTCGATATGTGGCGCTTGAAGATTAAATCCCTACTTGTTCAGCGAGGTTGCTTAGAAGCGTTGAAGGGAGAGACGACCATGAATGTTGCGTTAACGACAATTGAACAGACGAACATGATTGAGAAATCACACAATGCAATATTGTTGAGCCTTGGTGATAAGGTTCTCTGACAAGTATCAAAGGAGACGATGGCGTCAAGGTTATGGTTGAAACTTGAAGGTTTGTACATGACCAAATTATTGGTGAATCAACTCTACCTGAAACAAGCTTTGTATTCATTCGAGATGAGCAAAGACAAAGTGTTGGTTGAGCTGTTGGATATGTTCAACAAGCTGATTCTTGATCTTGAAAATATTGATGTAAAGATCGATGATGAAGATCAAGCGTTGTTGTTATCATACGATTTCCCAGAACACATACTCACTTCAAAGAAACCCTATTGTATGGAATGGAGTCCCTGACCTTTGAAGATGTTCAATCTGCCTTGTACTATAAGGACTTGGACAAACGAAAAAAGCATATACCTTCGACGGTTAATGAAGGTTTTCCCGTTAAGGAGAAATTATTACAAAAGGATATTAAGTTCGACAATAAGAAAGGTAAAAGTCAGTAGAAGTCTTATAGTGGTGAGGCATATGGTGTTCGATGTTATCATTGTAAGAAGGAGGGTCACATTCGAAGGGTGTGCCCTGAATTCCTGAAAGACTCGGAGGTAAGGATAATGGCAATGCTACCATTGTTCAAGATGATTTTGACTCATCTGATGTTCTTATGGTTTCAAGCAGCGACTCAATAAAAGAGTGGATTATGGATTTAGGTTGCACTTGGCACATGACTCCAAACAAATATTTGTTCAAGGAACTATGTGATCAAGATGATGGATCGGTACCACTAGGAAATAACAAAGCTTACAAAATTACAATTATTGGATCTGTGAGATTCAAGCTCCATGATGAGTCAATAAGGCTATTGACTGAAGTCGGGTATGTACCTGATTTGAAGAGAAATATGATTTCTCTTGGTGAATTCGACAATAAAGGATATGTCTTTCAAGGAGATAAAAGTATCCTAAGAGTCATGAAGGGGTCGAAAGAAATCTTAAGAGACGTGAAGAAATAAGGCTTGTATACCCTCAAGGCTGAGGTTGTAAGTGGTTCGACAAATATAGTATCAATGAAACCTGTGTTAAAGAAAAAATTATGGCACATGAGATTGGGCCATGTCAGTGAAAGAGGTTTGTTCGAACTGGGGAAATAGAACATGATAGATGGTGACAAAGTCGAGAAGTTGGAGTTTTGTGAACCTTGTGTATTTAGTAAATCCTATAGGGTGAAGTTTAACAAAGGTAAATAAAGAACACATGGATCTCTTGATTACATCCATGCTGATCTTTGGGGGCCTGCAAGGAATCCTTCACATTTAGGTGCAAAGTATTTTCTATACATAGTTTATGACTATTCCAGAAAGTTATGGGTATTCATCCAGAAGATTAAGGATGAAACTTTTGATAATTTCAAGAGTTGGAAGATTTTGGTTTAAACTCAAATAGGCAGAAAGGTCAATAGGTTAAGAACTGACAATGGCCTTGAATTCTACAATGAATCTTTCGACAATTATTGTGTCAATTCGGGGATTGCAAGGCATAAGACTGTAATAGGTACTTCTCAGCAAAATGGTTTACCTGAGAGATTCAATCGAACAATCCTTAAAAGGGTTAGATGCATGTCGGTAGTGATGGATTGAAGAAGTTGTTTTGGGCTGAGGTTATTTTGACAACAACATATATGATAAACAGATGTCATTCGACCGCGTTAGATATGAAGACACCTGGAGAATTTTGGTCGGGACATCCACCAGATCTCGACAAACTAAGAGTATTTGGATATGTGGCCTATGCTAACATTAGGCAAGACAAGGTCGAACCTATAGCTCTGAAATGCATGTTCATAGGATACCCTGAAGGAGTCAAAGCTTATAGGTTATGGTTCCTAGAGCTATGTCACAGGAGGTGTATCACCAATCGAGATGTGGTTTTCAATGAAGTTGAGATGACCTTCAAGAAAACTGATGATGTTGACGAAGAGATGGAACAGGGAGAAATTCCTAATGAGGTGGAGCATAGTGATGTTGAATTGCATGACCCAGATGAAGTCGAAGAAGAAGCAGAAATTATTGTCAAATATGAGGAGACTGATAATGACTATCTACTGGCAAGAGACGGGTCGAAAAGAGCCATCGAGCCACCTCAGATACTTGGTTATGCAAATCTTATAGCTTATGCCATAATCTCTATAAGTGAGGTTCTAGACGAAGAACCTAGAGACTATAAGGAAGTTATGAGGAATTGAAATAATACTGAATGGTTGAAGGCCATGGATAATGAGATGAAATCTTTTCATGATAACAATACTTGGAAATTGATTAAGAAACCTATTGGAGCCAGGTTAGTTAGCTGTAAATGGATTTTTAAAGTTAAGGAAGGAATCGAAGGAGTGGAGCCAGATAGATGTGAAGACTTCATTATTGTATGGTGATCTTGATGAAACAATTCTGATGAGGCAACCTGAAGGGTATGTCGAAGAGGGGAAAGAAGAGTATGTGTGCAAACTTAAGATATCTTTATATGGGCTGAAATAATCTCCTCAATATTGGAATAGGAGATTCGACAAGTTCATGGCACACATAAGTTTCATCAGAAGTCAGTTCGACCACTATGTTTACTTCAGATTTCAACTGAGTAATTCATTTGTTATTTTGTTACTTTATGTGGATGATATTCTAATAGCAAGCATCAATGTCAAAGGATAATCGAGCGTGGAAAATTCCAAGTGCTGAAGGTTTCGACAGATCATAATGTTGTTGATGTGATCACCATGACGTTGCTCACTTGCAAATTTTTCCATTGTATGCAGTTGATAATGCTGCATGAAGAAAGCTAGTTTTGTTTTTTTGTTGGTATAAAGTTTGGTCCAAGGTGGAGATTTGTGAGATATTGGATTGAACTATAGTAATGCGTGTTGCAGTCGAAGTTTGTTCTAACATACATTAGTCAATATTGCTAGGTTTGTTAGCATGTTGAATTGGACCTTTCTTGTAAGTCCAATTGTTTAAGTTAGCTTATAATGGGTAATTTTTAAAAGTCTCATTAGGTTAGTGTTTTAGTTCTCTTATAAATAGCATACTTATCTCTCATCTTTTGAATAAGGGAAAATAGGAAGATAAAACCCTAATTAAAAAGTGAGAGAGGTTATTTGTTATTCTTGTATACTTATAATCTTGTTTCAAGAGAAAGGAAAGAATGACAGTTTATAACCAATCCTTGTTGTTATACTTGGTTACCCTAAACCCTAACCCTTGTGGGTTTCTTGATCATAAAGAAACCTATTAAATTTTGTTTCTAAGGTATACAATTCACAACAAAAGCACATAAATCCACAGATAGTAGTGAAGGCTTGAGTGTCTCAAAAAGAGAAAGTGATCTTAGAGGAATGTCAAAATCAAAGAGGTTTGACAAGTCAATGGTAAAATGCCTCACCTGTAAAAAAATTGTCACTTCATAAGAGATTGTCCCGAGAAGAGGGAGGGGGTAGTGATGATTATGTTCAGATTGTAGTTGCCTTTTATAAGGATGGTTATGAAAGTGTTGGTGAATTTAGTGATGTCGAGTTTAAAGACTAAATAGGATTGAGTCATAGACTAAGGTTATTCTTATCACATGTGTTCAAGAAAATAATACTTTGAGACTTTGAAGTTGGAATAAGGTGGAGTTATTTTCCTTTATGATAATAAAGCTTACAAGATTTATAGTACTGGTACAATCAGAACTAAAATGTTTGATGATTGTGAGTTTCTTCTTTATAACGTGAGGTATGTTCCTAATTTTAACAAAATTTGTTATCCATAAATATGTTTGATAATCTAGACTATTGCACTAGAGTTGAAAATGGATTATTGAAGATTACGCATGATAAAGTGACTATAGTTAAAGGGTCTAAAATATGTGGTTTATATATTTTAGATAGTTCCAATTTTTTCATTCATCATCGGCTAGTAAAGACTTTCATGACAAGTTCAAGATAAGATAGATACCTAGAGATTATTTTCAGGACATTTAAATGAGTTTGATAGAATACGGGATAAAAATACATGTCAACGTTATGAATTTTTGGGATAACATAAATAGACTTTCAAATGCTTGTAGTGCTTATAGCCTACTCTATTTTGAAACATTTAGAGTTATACAAATATCTAACTTCATGTATGTTTGGTTTCACAATTAAAATATCATCTAAACTTCATGTAAGCTTGATTTCATGGTTGAAACATTTTGAATTAAAATTCTAAATGTTGCTCTCGAATAGAATTAATTATGTTTTTCAAAATTATACTTAAAGTCTTGGCGTAATTTTTAGCTTTGCGGAAGACGATTACAAGCTATCACATTTATTGTTGTAATGAATTTGGTATTTTCTTTGAGACACAATCCAAATGGTTTCAATCTTAGAAGAGAGTGAATCAGTGAAGCAATAGCTCTTCTAGAATCGATTCTTTGGACCTATTCTCAGAATGCATTTGTTAATAATTTAGCAACATAGTGAAAGCAAGATGAAGAAAAAAATGAGATGAACAAGATGAAAAAATGAATTTCCTGCACATTTCCAATGTCCGATAGACTTACATAATGAATAACAATATATATATGTCCTACAAACAGTTCCCCGATTCATCGGACCTGTGTAACAAAGCAATCTCATGAACTACTCCTAGAATTCACCATCATATGGTAACAACAAATCAAAAGTAGGTGAAGGTAAAAATTGGTAGTAATAACAAAATTTAACTGTCCTAGAAGAGTAATGTTCTCAACACCAACATGATTGATGAAACAGGTTCTGGTGACTCTTTTTCTCTGCCATTCAGTTTATTCTCCAAAATATTCATCTATAGAATCTTTGTTATATTTGTTCCATAGAAGATCAATAATAGTATATCCTTTTTCACCAACCAAAAATAGAGGATGTGTTTTTTCATGTCACAACTCAAGGACTCAAATGATTCTCAAATCTGTCTGCAAAAATGTAGGGAATGGCAGCAAAATCCACCAACAAAGTTTTAATCGCTTTGCCCTCGACCATTTTTTTTTCTCTCTATTGTCTTGAAGAAAATCTCAAGACCCAAAAAAATTTAGATGAAATTCAGTCCTTTTCATATTCACTGTTGTACAAATCAAACTATAGAGATGATCTTCGGCGGACTATGATTCCAGGATATGACAGTTCCTTACAAAATCACTTGAATAATTGACATACTTGGTCCAAAATGGCCGAAGATGTTCGAAGCCAATTGGCAACCAAGGTTTTGATTGGCCGTTGTAGTGAATAACGGCAGCCTTTTTCAGGCTCTCGATATTGGTATTGTTCTGATAGCCTAAGCCGAGCATGTGCCAAGAGGGATCGATCGGATGAACGTGACCTTTAAATGCAATCAATGCGGGAGGAAGGGTTCCTAGCTTCCACATTGTCAGGTTTGAACTCAGATTCTGCCATAGTGAAGTTGTCAATAATATAATCTTAGCTTCAGAAAAGAGAAACAGGGGTTTCCATCACAAAAATTACACTTTGACACAAATTTGACGACAAATTTCAACAACAATTTGAATGGTTAATGCAGTTTAAATGTGATTAATTACGTTTAGTGGATGGTTAAAGCATAAAACCAAGAGTCACAAGTCATTAATCATCCATTGAATGCAATTAACCACAATATAGAATCTCGTTAACTACGACAATCAGGCGTTCAAATATACATGATATTCATTAACCACAATTTGTGTTCAAATATACATGGAAATTGTGGTTGATGACGTTCAAAATCGTAGTTAACCATGTCTTATAAATGGATAACTATCTAAAGGGTTGTCTCATCTTGTGTCAAAATTTCAAAATAACACACACCTCTTCCAAGAAACAAAAGCATAGAATGAAATCAAAAGGTCACCTGAGTTACCACACAACTACGACACTGATAAACTGAAGTTATAGTAATCTGAGTTTATATGAACTTTTACCTCTTTCAGCCAGGAATGATACGTCTCTCTAATATTTGTCCTTCTCCATGCACCAAGATCAAAGATATTCATTCCATAAGCCCACGCACACTCGTCAGGGTTCAAATGCTCTTTAACGAGGGGATGTGAAAAATTGAAGTAGTTCCTAAAATGTTTCGACATTACCCAATCATCTTCACCTCTGCAAGTTTCCACGGCGCCGTTTACCTTTCCTTCAAGGTCAATTTCCCAAAGTGGAGACAAGTCGCGCTGAATCACCACATCATCATCCAAAAAGACCACCTTGTCAAGGTTTGGGAAAAGCTGTTTGACAAACACGACAAACATAATTAGCTAAAGTATATGAAACTTAACCTGATTTACATTTCCAAAAGAGAACAAACATTTTGCTTGATTTAATCCTAAACCACTTCTTAGTTTTTAACACGTGATTTTACATTCTCTTCAATTACTGGTTTGTGAAAATTCAGACACTCATGCCCATGGCAACTTTTCCACACTACAAATCATTTCATTAAAACATTTTTAATTTAGTCACATAAAATGCAGAATACCAGTCAATCATTCATTCCTTATTTACATTCATGATTCAACATCAAATATGTCACGTAAAAAATTGACATGAAAAATAAGATGACAAGAGTTTATAAATTGCACTATCATTTATTTCACAAATTATGATATGAAAAGTATCGGCAATATTGCATGTGTCTGTGTGTGAGAGAGAGAGCAAATACATTGAGTAATCAATATTGAATTCAACCTACCTCTGGTAGGTATATTCGCAGATGGTTGAGTAAAGATATGTACTTTGGGCTTCTGGCTTGCAATTTAGATGCAAATTTACGCGGACTTGTATCACTGAGATTGGCACCGGCAATATGATTTCCATGATAGTAATCCCTGATCCCATTTTGATTTTCTACAGCTTCAAGTACGGGAACATTTTCTCTGGTCAACCAGTCAAACTGGTGAATACCTTTGATTTCAACTACAGCAGGCGAGGCAGAATTTAGCGCAAACCACGAGTGCATGCCGGCATAAGTTTTTTTATCAGTGATTACATGGAAGACTATCTTTTCAGGTTTCAGAGATGACTGGACGGCAGAATTAACAACTACTGAGGCGGCCAAAATGTTATCGGTTGATAGGATAAAATGGTGGTAAGAGTTGTCGGATAGTAAGGGAAGCAACTCTGGAGGTGGTAATTGTTTACGGGCATGAGCATTTGATGAATATTCATCCGTCAAACGCAGAGACAGACAATGAATCCCTTTAGGAATAGAACTTGCCGCAAAGTGTTTATTCATCAGCTCTGCAAACTTAGACTCTCTGACTTCTCTCTCAAATTTCTCCATCTGTCACAAGAACATCATTTTAACAAAGAATGATATAATCATTTACAACAATTTCCAATATAAGAACTGTAATATTGAATGTAAACAAATATGATTGAGACAGTTGCAAGATAAATGATATTTTTTTTATATAAAGGCATGCCTGAGGGCCCAATAGATAGTACTTTTAAAATCAGTGCCGTCAATTGGAAAACAGTGGTTTGTTCAAATTTTGCTATGCATCAGTACTATTTTGTCCTATTAGAGTATTGAAGAGCAATAGCAACGTTCCAACTCCGTTACGGTATAGCACCGCTATAGCCAATATTAACAACACTGTTTAAAATGTAAGAAAAATATGAGTTATTCTCTTAGAAATGGTTTTTATATTTCCTTATATATCATGATTTGTTTCCATGTTTAATTAGGATGGGGAGTTTATAGGTTTATTGTTTTGTCATCTCTAATAACACCGAACATATCGTTCACATCATATCGATATAATTTATTATTGAGTATTCCTTTTCCTCCCTCTATAACTAAAAGACTGACCTTGTAACTTCAACAAATACAACTACTGTGCTAAAATTTACGCGTAAATCTAGTATATGCGTATAAATTTTTTTTAGTTCTTATAGAGTACCGTAAACCAACTGCTATCATTTATGAGTAAGCTGAAGAAAATAATGATGATAATAAAGTAATATGTTTCTTAAAAAGATTAGGAAGGTTGGCCATTACAAATAAATAGCTGCAATTGTACATATTTGAAAATTGAAAATGTAACATTGAGAAATGGGGAAGAGAATTAAAAAATAAAAAATAAAAAATTGAGCACCCCCATACATTGGAAAAAGAAATGAGAAATCATTATGTGACAAATATACCAAAAATTTTAAAAAATAAATAAATCATTATATATCATGATAATAAGAGAAGCCTTAATATGAGGTATATGGTCTCATGAAATTTTAACTTTCTCCATGACTCAATGATATAGGTATTGGTCTTTTTTAGGGCTACTAGACTGCCCATCTGTCTTTTATCTCTTACAAAAGGAGTTGGACTTTTTGAGCCTTCTTGGGTGTTTTCGCACAAATATTTTATCCACTCCCAAAAATTTTCATATATAGAAGAACTTTTCTTTGAAAGAGTAGTCTCTTGACACTTTCTTATCCACACCAAAGAAATAATGCACACCTAGTACCAAATGGCGACTCATCACCAAAGATGATAGATATCTCAAGTATGCTTGAGGTATGATCTTCCTAACTATACATGATACTCCTCCTCCATGGAGGGTGGGGGGGAAATGAGGCAGTGTCCTTTAAGGTGTGTTTGTGAGTTGGATTTTAGAGAGGAAGGCTTTGGAGAGCTAAGTCTATATTTTACTATAATATTTGGTGTTTTAAAAAAATTGAACGACCAACAAGATACATGAGCATATAATACCATGTTGTTCTTTTAATTTTTTTTTAAATATTAAATAAATATCAAAATATAGACTTAGTCCTCCACAACCCTCCAAAAACCAACTCGCAAGCACAACTATAGAGAACAGAGTCCGCTCTTTCGTTGCCTGGTTTCATCATAGAGTGTGTGAACCAATTGCATGGTTGCAACAGCAGTCCGCTTTTTCGCCTTCTTTCATATGGTATGGGGCACCGTGGTGCGCCTGTATCAATTGCTTACGTTGAAATTGAAAATAAGCATTTCTTCAGAAAGTAGAAATTGATAATAAAAATAGCAGTAGTAATAATAATAAAGCAGCTCAGAACCAGTTTCTCATATATCCTTAAACTTTTCGGCTTCTGTTTCTCTTTGAAACTCTTTTGTTAGGCATTTTTGGCAAATCCTACATGTTGCCACCAAAGTCTGTTGAAAATTTATGGTGAAAATATTTGATGCATTGGATAAAAGTGAAGGGGCTAACTTTTGTATGACAATGTGCAATCTATATACACTATGGTGAACATGAACGGAGCATAACATTATCCCCAAGAAGATTCTTTTGCTTCGTTGTTCGTGTTTTCCTCTTACTTTCATTTGGTTCGTAATTTTTTCACTTTATCTTAATCACTTTAGTTTAATCTTTAATAAAATAAATGAAACACGTGATATCGGATTCATAAAAAAGTATCAAGATTAGACCTTATGTAATTCAGATGTTCTTTCAAATCTCTCTATATACATAAAATGAAATTGTGCTTAAGAATTTATTTTCCAATGAACCCAAGAAAAAGCTCTATACTTACAATGCATTAGTTATCCCAACCTCAAAACCTTTTAATGTTCAAACCCCATAACAAAAAAACATGATGACAAAATGTGCTTTCCTCAAAAGCAATATCCAATTTCCAATAAGACTTGAAAAATCAAAAGAATTCAGCATCAGACTATCCTTTCCATACAAAATACCAATTAACCACAAAACATACAATTCTTTACGTTAAATGTAACAAGCAACTTACCATTCCCCTTAACATGAATGCAAAAGTTTTCGCATCATATTGATTGTTCTTCATATCAGAAATAAGTTGATCAAAGGAATCTGGAAGCTTTAGATCAGCTGGAATTTCCCCAGTCTTCACTTCGTTAAGTATCTTGTAAAAATCTTTAACCAGTCTCTGCAGCAGCATTAACGTCAACATCACCCCAAGGGTTCATATAATTCTTTTCAGCCAAAACATTATTGATATATGATATTAATAGTTAGTTATTTACTGCAACCAAAAAAAAAGTAGCAAGTTATTTACCCCTGAATCGTCAACTCTGCCAAGAAGCCTCGGTCCTAACCGCCTGCCTAAACAATCTGGAGCACAAAACAAGGATACGTTGAACATTATAAAAAAAAAAAAAAGGCATAAAAGAATCAACTATCAGAATCTAATTTAATTAACATATAAAAAGCAAGCTCATAATTTTGTTCTATCAATATACAACAGCACAACGAGATGACTTTCCAGTCAATAACGCACGCAAAATATTCATTCCTTACTTGAAAGATTTAATAGCTTACAAGTTTCATCAATACATATCACTAAAACATCTTCATCACTAAACTTTAAGTTCAAGTTAAGCCAAAACCATGCAAACAAAACTGTTTGTATTGAATTTGTCACACACACTGCAAACTATTAAATCTCACATTCCACTTTCATTGAAAACTCAAAATGCTAGCTTCAAGTAAAACCACCTCGGAATGCAGAATCAAGTCTAACGGAAGCTCAACCAAGCATACTATAAACCACTCAATCTCCTTTCAGATCCCAAAACAAAGAGGCATAAATACTAACCAGTAGCTAAAAAAAACCTCCCTCAATAAAACCAATCAATCCACATTAACTCAAGCTACAATTCCTAGCTCCCTCATAACCACATGCCATAGAAAATCTCTCAAGCTACAACTCATAGCACCCTCGTAACCACACGCCATAGAAAATCTCTCAAGCTACAATTTGAAATTGCCTCGTAACCACACGCCATAGAAAATATCTCAAGCTACAATTCCTAGTTCCCTCATAACCACACACCATAGAAAATCAGTCAAGAAACATTAACTCTCAAACTACAATTCATATCCCCACATAACCACTAAGACAAAAATGCACCGCAGCGCATGAAATCAGAAAACTCATAGCTCCCACCTAACCACAACAAAAACGCACCCCAACACACAAATCGAAAGCTAACGGAATTTCAAACATACACTTAATAGCATTTGCACTAAAACACTTCCAAGTTCAATGCCTTCATATTCATCACCATAAAAAAAACATCAATTTCAAACATAAGCCCAAACAATTCAACAAACACACAAGTTTGACTCAATAAAAATAAAAATAAAACAAGATCTAGCTCAAAACAAAATAAAAAAAAGGATAAACAGTAAGTACCAAAAGAGGAGCACTTGTTGACACCTTCAAGGGTAACAAGAGCAGTGAGAATAAACACAAAGGGCAACAAGAAAGCTAAGATAAGAATGGTATGAAAAAGGGTTCGATAGGAAATGTGGCGAGCTGCGACCTTGATCTTCATTAAGTCAATAAACCCATTGTTTGTGCTCGAGATTGTGATACTTCTCATACTAGGCGAGAAGTGAAGCTGCATCGTCGTTTATGCATATGCAGCCTCACATCCACAACAACCCTAGCAAAACAACAGTAACCCCAAATTAACAACAACAACCAAACCCATTTCATCAAAACAACAACCATCAGATTCAGATCCAGGTATCGGATCGCTCTCGAATCTGCTCCTCCTCAGATCAGATCCACACAAGTTCGGATTTTCCTCTTCTTAATTTAGGTCTTCTGCAAGACCACATTTGGGGATTTTGAACCAAATTAGGGATTCGAATCGAATCGATTAAGATTAAGATTATGAAGAAAAATAATTTATTTCTGGATTTGGATTTGGTGTTTTGAGGTTAATTATAAATTAACTGGTTTGAAGCTTTTGAAGATTTTGAAGTTTTGAAGATTTTGAAGTTTGAGTTTCTCTCCCATGGATCAAAGAGGAGAGAGAAAGGAAGAAGAAAGAAGAGAGAGAAAATTTTGGGATGTGTTTTTTTTAGTTTTGTTGGTTGTTTTTGTTTGTTTTTTTTTTTTTCTTTATTTTTTTTTCTTTTAGTTTGTGCGGATCTCTTTGATTGGTCCGATCTATAATTTCGTTTTTTACGGAAAATTTTATTTATTTATGATGAGAGAGAAGAAAAAAATGTGAGTCAAAATTGAAAAGCGTGTGATAGGTTAGAGAGAGAGAGAGAGAGAGAAATGTGGTTAGTGAGTGTTGTTTGACCTTAGATTAGGGAGTAGGGTGTAATGTTTAGAGCTAAATTTAGATGTTTACTATGATTAAGGACAAGGGTTAAGGATTATGTGGATGGGATTATGGTCAAAGTGGTGGTTAATCTTGTTTAGTTAAGGGTAATTTGTTCATGTTAATGTTAGTGTGAGGATATGTTGAGTAGTGCAGCAGATTACATATTCACATATTCAGAATATTAACGAATTATTTAAATTTAATTTTAATATTTTAAATTAAAAGATAAATTTTAAGATACTTATTTTATTAAATTATTAACCTTTTATTAAATAATGATTAATAATTTAAATGTGTGAATGTTTGAATTTAGTGACCGATGTTATTTCACGCATTTAAGATTGGGTTAATGAAAAAAAACATGGTTCTATTTTTGAACTTTAACATTCATAAACTCTTCATAAGTTAAGAGTAGAGTTTTTTCTTTACCAAATAGCACTTGTAAAATGAGATTTTGATTTAAGGCAAAAATATGTTACATTTTAGAGAGACATTTGGGATAAGATTAGTAGTGAAAGACTATGAATAGGTTTGTGTTTCTATAAGAATCCATGACTAATATATACTTTTATGTTTATTTGGTAAATCGTTTATATTACAAAATTATTAATAATATTGAGTGTGTTTCAAAATGATAAAACGTATACATAGATGCTTTAATTAAAATTTAAATGACTTATTTTGGTATAATATGCATCCATGTATATATTATAATTATATATAAAATAAAATAAAAATAGTTGAATGGATAGTAGTTAATCAATTTATGAGTGGATTATTTTTTGAACAAAATTATGTGTGGCATTAGTTTTGAATAATATTCTCACACATAGTTTTGAAAAAAAATTAAAAGTGGTCAAATTAATCAAAATTTATAATTTTAAATTATGTATTTGATTATGATCTATATGATATGTTAATTGTTTATGTTCGATGAAATTTATTATTATAAGACATATAAAGATTATTTGAAAATAGATCCATAAAGAATATGGTATATCAGGAAGTGATAAATTGCATGTCAATGCATTCTAAATTGTCATATAATGAATAGAGTACATTCGAAGGAAATTGGTATTTCTCCATATGAGTTATGGAAAGGTAGGGCACCAAATATCTATTATTTAGAATGGGGGAGTGTGTGGCTTATTATAAGAACTAAGTGGACTCCTTGAAGGATCAAATGTGTTGTTGTAGGCTATGCACCTAACAATAAATCATATAGACTTTTTAACTTTGAGTCTAATGGAATTATTGAATTCTGAGATGAGGAATCCTTTAAAATCTTATCACAGAGGATAAGAAATTTGAGATTTCATAAATAAAGAACCTTGTGAGGAAGGTTTTCCACGGATTGTTGAAACACAAATAGAAAGTTCGTCACTAATGAAGAATCTCAATGAGGAAGATTCTTCATGGATTGTTAAAAAACAACCCGAACTTAGAATAAGAAAGATAGTCTGAAAGCTAAGGATCAATGATCGAACAAAATTGATGATTGATTTATTTCTTTTATCTGATAGAAGGAAATAGTGAGAATTTTGTTCGTATGGTTCATAATCTTCAAGTGGAAGACGATCCTAAGACTTATAAGGAAGCAATAGCTTCAAAGGACTCCTTTATCTGGAAGGATGATATCCAAGACAAATGGATTCAAATATATTATACCAAACTTGGAAATTTGTTAATCTACCTAAAGAATTAAGACTCATTGGATGCAAATGGTTGTTTTGAAGGTAGTATCATAGTGTGATGGTACACTAAACACATACAAATCTAGATTAATGCCCAAGGGTTTTTAGACAAAATGAAGGTATTGATTATTTCAACATATATGCACTAGTAGCAAGCATAATGGAATTAGAGTATCATTTGCATTAGCTTATTTGCACGACCTTATAGTTCCTCAATTTGATGTCAAAATAACATTCCTAAATAAGAATCTCGATAAGGAGATTTACATGGAGAAGCTAAAAGGTTATGTGGTAATGAATAAAAGGTTTGCAAGTTTGACAAATCCTTGTAAGGATTAAAACAAGCGTTGGAACAATGACATCAAAGGTTTAACTCTGTCATTGTAAGATTCACCAATTAAAGGGAGACACACAACTTAGGGGAGACTTTTAAATCATTATGAAAATAAGAATTAAAGATTTTGTCATCATCAAAAGGGGGAGATTGTGAGGAATACATCTTATATATATTTCAATATTGATGAAGACAAAGATTATCAAAGAAGAAAATATTCAAAAGTGTCATGCACATCAATGATGAAGTTAATCAAGAAGGTTTAACATAGAATATCAAGTGAAGATTCAAGACAAGTGAACAAAAATAAGGTGCTCATTATAATTTATATTATACTATTTGAACTTCATAGTTGTACCAAGGATACCACTTTTCCTTGAGTAGAGTCGTCTTCACGAAGTTGTTGGTATGCCACCTAATTGAACTCCATAATGAGCATTCTTGAATGCCCTAAACTCCATAATGAGTAAATGTCTTCATAGTCTTTCATATCCATCTTAAAAAATAATGCATCACCGTCTAGACAAGTCTCAATACTTTCCATGAAAAAATGTGAAGCCAATAATCCTAGGTCAAAAGCCTAGGAGACTTCGGAGAGAATGTAGAACCCATCTCGTGATTCTTCAAACCTCTAATGAAGAGATATTAGAACATATGATATAACATTTTCAATCTTGAATCACAAGGATGATCAAATATGCACTAAAAAATTGATATTTAATCCTTGTTGAGATAACCCTTGTCTAATTCTAGCATATTCTGAATATCACATAGATATTCCTCTTCATGATGTCTTATTCGTTGTTGTGCAAGTTGTTAAGATATCAAGCTTGCCCCATTGACTCAAGATTTTAAGATTCTCTCTGAACAAATCCTAATTACCTCAACTGTGTGAACTCATCCTTAGGCTTAAGAAGCATGAGTTCTTCCTCGCACAATGTTTGTGAACGATGAAAGTAAATCATCTTCGCTGTCTTCACTTTCATGCTTCCAAGAAAGCACCTCCTAGTCTGAAGAATAACTAGCAGACTCCAGAATACGATTGAATTGTCTTGATTGGGCTTGATCATCATATCAAGTGCCTTCAACAACTTAGCCAACAAGTAATCATCAAACCCCCAAAGCATGAGTTTGAGAATTCATCTTACCTCTTTTATCCAGTATGACTTCAACATACATGATGACGCCACTCAATCATGTACCAAGTCACAAAAGACTCAATCATCACAATAGCATCCCTCTACTCCCAACTTTGGAATGCTATGTGTCTTTAAATCGATTGACGTCTACAAGAACAAAACCATGTAAGGACAACTACAAGCTTTCTTCAATCAATACTTCAATATCCCATACTATTGGAAATATTCAATAAGAATATATGCAACGAAATCACCAAAGAAAAACTTCAACTTGCCCTAGACAAGATGTCAAAACATCTTTCAGGACACCATCCAAGAGAACTAGCTACTCCTCATGTTTGTTGTTGCAAAACCCTTCAGTAAAAAACTTCTCCTATTTAATCACCATAAAGTACTCCATGGATCTCATCCAGAAAATAGACTAGGATGCATGCTCCGATACCAATTGAAATGTATATACTCTAATGTCCCGTATTAATGTTAAAACAATTATTACTGCACTTTTAGTAAAGAGAGGAATAACACAGTTGTTGTTTTGAAGTAGTGCAACACAAATACCAACAAATGTCAAGACAACATGTTGGGACATCTCAGTCAAGAACATACATAAATAAATATGTAAATTGCAGAAAATAAAAAACACATAAATTGTTGACCCAGTTCAGTGTTAACAAACCTACATCTGGGGGATATCAATCCAGGACGAAGACGTCACTATATCGTAGTATTATCACAAAGCTAAACTCCTCTGTTTACAACTTTGGCTCATAATCACTACCCTAATGAACATTCTTACTGTTATGGAGTGGGCCTATAAGACAGTGTCGGGCAGAAGCCCAATTAGACTATTCTGGACTGGGCCAATAAGACAGTGTCGGGCAGAAGCCCAATTAGTCGAGCAGAGGCCCAAATAGTCGGGCATAACCCACGACTCACTAATCCAGACGTGGGGAGACTACGTTTCCCCCACGTATGCCACGTGTAACGCTCATATAATATATATCTAGAATAATATCATACCAGTGTTATTTTTTGGTACTGACACCATCATAAGTGCCTAATAGCATAATTCACATTCTTGACCAACTATAAAAATTCTATACTACAATGGTGCAAGACATGGAAATTATGCTAACACAACAATACTGAGAGCAAATGCAATATCCCTTATTGTACAAAGATACATAAATACACAGCGGAAGACTAAAATTATGCTTCACTTAAAACATCCCGAGCATAACTCCACTTGTAAATCAAACTTGCAAAAGAAACCTAAAAAGCAACAACAATAGTGTGGTGAGATAATAACATCTCAGTGGGTTCTCTATCTTAGAGTTCTCTCGGATCTACAAGGTTCTATCAAACCTAATTCAAGTTTTTGGTTACTTCTCAAAAGGGTCTGGTACGAGATGGAACAAACGGTCCATACAAAGCTCACACCACTAAACGAGTGAAACATCTACCTCAAGTCTTTACGGATGCTTCCCGTGGGACTAAAGATAACCCACCTCAAGGCTTACTTAAGACTTTACGGAGGACTCGATATCACTTCACCCAAGTCTTTACGGATGCTTCCCGTGGGACTCAGAATAACCCACCTCAAGACTTACTCAAGACTTCCCGTGTAAACCAATGCAGTACTCACCTCAAGCTTTTACAGATGCTTCCCGTGTGACTCAAAGCAACCCACCTCAAGACTTACTCAAGACCTTACGGAGGATCTAGTAACATACACGCCTCAAGTCTTTACGGATGCTTCCCGTGGGACTCAGTATCATCCAACAGAGGAATCAAACACTAAACATTAATATAGTCATATATTAAGCATCATACTTAAGTTTAGTCGAGTTTTAACCGTTTAATCTTTCAATTTCTAAGATTTATACAAAAACCCTAAAACTCATTAACTCAACTAAAACTCAAAATAAAAGGTTTATAACTATGAACCCATCTTGCAATCAACGAGGAGGTTGGTGAAGATGAAGATTTGATGAAAAAATGATGATGATCCATGTTTTCCCTCTTCTAGGGTTTATTCCTCATCTTTTTCCTTCTTTTTCTTCTCTTCTCCTTTTCTTTCTTTCTTTCCTTTTTCTTTCTTCTTCCCCTTACTAACTTTCTTTTATTTTCCTTTTTATAACACATAACTTATTTCTTTATTTTATAACCAAACAATGTATATTATACCGGTACACAATAGTTAGTATTCTAACGGGTCCAAATTAAGAGTACCCAAAATATCTCTGAGCCGAATATTTAATAAGGTCTCTGAGTCAGATAATACTAATTAATCTTAATTAATATTATCCATAGAGTTTAATTAAATACGGGGTATTACATCCTCCCCTCCTTGAATTGAAATTCGTCCTCAGATTTCCTTTACTCATCCTCAACGACACTTTACAACACTGTCTTAGATCCACACTTATCCTTAATTCTCTTACATATTCTAACATAATTAAATTCCAATTTGAATTTTCGGCTTAAATTCCTCGTTTCATAACAAATCAAACCTCACGTCCTTACTCATACGCTTGTTTCCAACATTGGGTTAACCTCTAACTTACTATTTCCGCAATTCATTTGTTGCTTCATACCGAAACACTTAGTCCCATTCCTCCATCGGAGGAAACATACCACTTTAATTCCTTTCATTGAATCATAACACAAAAGTATAACACTATAACTTGGTTTTGGAACATTCAACACTCGACAAACTCCACAAGGTATCTTGGCGAAATCTTAACCACATACGATTTTCCAATGAAACTCTTATTACAATCCTTCAATCACTAAAGTCATTTCAAAGGCTGTTAAATGACTTCATTACCAATTCCACTTGATCTTATATCAAAATTGTAACCATTTACATCAGATACTTCATTCTTTCGGTATCTTACCATAGACAACACAATTAGAACCAAAAATCCCCTTACTTCAATACTTATAATTAAATCTCTTCAAATTCTCATAATCTGACTGAACTCTTTTATTTGTCTCCCTCCACTATGCTTACAAATCCTAATAGTGGAGATACCACGAATTCTCAAGCAATACCAAATAGTTGGTAGTCTGCGGAGAACACACGTATCCATTTGAGCTCTCACCAACCAGCGGAACAAAACTTGCAGACATGCAACAATAGAACAATTCACTTGTCAACTACACAATAATGACATCGGACCAAAGCACTCCAATGACAAAGATACAGGGTTGTACTGCTGCAGTCACAACCGATACAATTCCAATTCCATTATAAACTCGAAACAACTTATCCAATTAAGCTTAACCAATCTGACCATGGTTACTATGCTCCATATCAATCTCTTTACAACATTTCCACTCATTCAAGGTTTCTGTTGACACAAGGGCTCCATCAACAACAATGCAGTAACACCACAGAACTTGAAATAACCAGTGAGTCACCAATATCAAACTCAAATCATCCTTAGTATACTTGTGGGTTTCCATAACACTTGTCTTTTGCATACAATATATCACTTACTCACCTTTTAGGATCACCCAAATCTTATCATCCAAATTCACTTCTTTCAAGGGTCTTGTACCTCAACGATCCAATTTACATGCTTAAATTCAGGACATTCATCTCTCACTTTTATCTGGAAGGGTAACTTAAAATTTCTTATCTCTGAATAAGGTTCAACTGCACACAACTGATATTACTCTTACGGGTTCCATAACTTGATGTTAAGAATTAACGATGCCAAAATTGACCAATTGTTTATCGCTTATCCATACAATAATTCAAATACCCAAAACATTTCCAGAGAGATCAACACTTCATGAACCTTGTATAACCTCGCAACTTAAAGTCTTCAATAGTCACAATTACGACACACCAAAACGTTTAGATCCTTTACCGTCCACCAAACATGCTCAAAAGAAAGTCTAACACTTTGTCCAATGACGCTTGAAACGGAAGCTAAAACGGACTTATAGTTCAGAAAGTACGATTCTTTAAAGTTCTCCACAAAAGTCATGTGTCAATCGATTACCTATTCAAGGCTAAACGGTCGAACACAACTAAACTTGTTCCTCTTTGTTAACAAACAATCCAACTCAAAATTACCAATCCAAACCACACCATCTTGCAAGATGATTCTCACTCTCGGTTTCTAAACAGGTGCAACAGTCGTTCACCATCCGCAACCCAAGTTAACACAAACGGGCACAACATGCAGATTATACTCTCCAACAAACGACGAAGTAGAACTACCATTCTATTACGATCACATCATGAATACTCAACGGAATAACTCGATTCCACTCATACAACGATGCTAGCAGGAAACGACAAGGACAACATCAAAGGGTTTTAGCTACAAGCTAGCACTTGGTTTGTCCATAAACAAATCCAACACACAATCCCTATCGGGTAAACAAAACAATGGACATCTCATTTCTTTAGTACACAACATTTTCCTCTCTCTTGAATTCCCTACTAAGAATTAAAACAACAACATTCTTAATCCCACTAGAGGTATATTCCAATATTTCGATTATTCATAAACACAAGAGTTTTCCCTTACACCTGAAGACTGAGGTAAAACACTCCTCTGAAGAACCTTGTTGTCTCTGCTTACATATAAACTAGGGTTCCCTCACTCGCTGCTAATCATTGCATAATATGTCTCCACAACTTCCCATCGGTACCAAGGACGCTTCACTCGGGCACCCAATTCCAAATGTATGCATCTTAGAAAAATCCAATTTTTCCAAAAACTTAACAACGATAATCGGTCACTACCAGGAGGTTAACCGATTACTCAGTGCAATCTTGGACTTCCAGTAGCTAAAGGAGATCTAGAAACATAATTCGGTAACCGGGTATTACCCAGAGGACAATCCGATTACTCAAACGCAGAAGCAAACTTTTGGTCTTCATTGTTACCTAAACCTCCCAAACTCATTCCAATCACGTCCAAAAGTTATAACCATATCAACCGACGATTCCACACAAAAGTAATCGTACCACCAGAGTCTTAATGAGAACACAGTCATTTCTTACACTTCCTTAACTTTAGTCTCAACACTAACTTAACAATTCCCTTGCACACTCGTCCAAAATACATTTCGTTGTCACCTTCTCATATCGCACTACTAACATCGTTCCCATACCGTGTTAACTCCACGCTCTGCGGTAATCCTCCCATACCCAAACATAATCCATCTTACTAGAAATTCTCCTGAATCCAATGTGCTTACTCCAACATTTATGACAACTTCATCAAGTCCGTACCACATACACCTCATATTACTAAATAGAGCTTATTCTCTCTCTGGAATTATGCCTTATACCATTCCTTGGGTAATCCAACATTTCCGAATTTAACCTTTAGTAAAATATAACATCTTAATGTATCACTCTAAACTTTGTCTCATTTGAGAGTTATGAGCCAAGACATTACATGTCCTTTTAAAAGTCAACAAAAAGTCAACATCTTCCAAGGCTCATAACTTAACAATGGAAGATCAAATGGACATGGGACCAAAAGTAGAAGTTATAGGACACTCTAAGCTTTCTAAAAAGTCCTAGAACACCTTCATGGGATAAAAATTGAGGGAGTTATGCATTATTGAAGTTGGACAATTTTGAGGAGGTGTATGAAGCAAAAATGGCCAAAACTCAAGTTTCTTCCAAATGGGCCCATATTTTTCCAACACAAACTCAATTATAAGATCATGCACGACCCATAGATCATAATATCTTATTTTTTATATTTATTTTATATTATATTGGATTTATTTCCTTTAAATTCAATTTTAATTAAGATAAATATTGAAAAATCAAATATTTGATCTTAGGTCTATTTTGGGATCAAATATTTGATATTTATGATGATTGTAAGTGTCCAAATTCGTGAAAGACCAAAAGAGTATGATTTCATCTAATTTTTTGACCAAATTGGAAACATCTTTTCTTCATCCTTAAGTAACCTCTCAATTCATCACAAAAGCCCAAAATCTGACCTAAATTACACCCTCTATAAATACTTATCATCTCCACAAGTCAAGAGGATGGAATTCTTTATCAAAGAGAGCATACAAAACTTCAAATAACTCAAGAGTAAATTGGATTCAGTTTTAGGGTTGGAGCCTTTCTCAAGGAGGTTTGAAGGTCTAAGAACATTCCTTAGACTCTTCTGAAGGCGTATCAATCATCACATTGCTCAAAAACCTCATAAAACGCCATAATCGAATTTGCTTTTTTTTTCTTCAAATTTTTGATTTCATATTTATACGCATGATACATCTAATCTTTTTGTATATTTGTGTTTTGTATGATGTGAGCAAGCCATCTGGGCGATCGAATTGAAGTTTAGGGCACCATGGAGAACTAAATTATTGGTTAATCTGCTGTAATCCATTTCCGCCGATACTTTGAAGGTTGCAGTAGTGATAAGAATTCCAGTTTGACAGGTAAGTCAGGTAAGTGCTACTGTTTTGATTTACTTCGAATTTTTTCCAGAAGTTCGACCCTCAAAATCGCAAATTCCTTTTTTTTCTATTTTATTTGATTTATTTTCTATTTCTATATTTTCAAAATAATCTGGAAAAAATTGTGCGCTCTTTATTTGATTTTATTAGATTTTTAGCATCATTTTAATATTTTTTTATATTTTATTTTAATCGTTTTTCTTATTTTCCATTATTTTAAAATCTGCAGTGATTTTATCTGACTCTGTTTATTTTTTTTATTCTTCTAATAGCATGATAAAAAAACATATCCTCATCTTATCTCAAAGACTCAATATTCTTTCGATCTTCTCGTTTCGATTATTTTACAATTTCTAAAGACAATGTAACTGCTAAAGCTTTGTAATAGTTTAGGTTTATTTTCCGCACTTTACATTTTCTTTCAAGATTTTTTATATTTATGTATCTCTCCCAAAGCCATGTAATAGTTTAAACTAGGGTTTTATTTTTCTACACTATAAACTGTTAGATGTATGCTTAATAGGATTGTATGGCAAAACTAAAATCAACCGTTAGCTAACTCTAATTCACAAGATAAAATATCTGAAATCAATATTCACACACGTAAGTCGATCGTTTTACGATTTTTATCTGCACCTCCTAGGATTTTCTCTCTTGGTTGCCTTATAATAAACATGGTCAAGTCCCTCGAACGTGGGGGTATCTTAGTAAAGTTGCCTACGGACAATATCATCAAGTCCCTTCAAGATAAAATATCATAGTCCCTTCGAGTTGCCCACGAATAAATGATCTTGTCCCTCGATGAACCTACGAAAATAATGATAGTCCCTTCGAATTACTAAGACACCCCTACAGGTTACTTTCTATGACCATACGATGACCTTATGCTTGTCCCTTTGAACATCCAAGGTAAAAACTACTTACTCACTAATAGTAAGGACAATCCTACCCTTAAAGGAAATAAATAACAAGAAAGACCTTACAAACTTAGGGTAGGTAGCTCTTAAATACTTGCTCACTCTTTCAAAATACTCTTCACACCCCACTTTTCAAACACTTTCAAAAATAAACACTTTGTATACATCCATACAAGGATCATTACAAAATCAGAGACTTTTGAAATATTTTTCTAATCACACACTACCTTCTTTTTTTTTTCAAACAAAAGTAAAGTGAGCTAAGTAATTAAGAGCCCATGGATAACCATGGATACATAGGGTGCTAACACCTTCCCTTTGTATAACTTACCCCCGAACTCAAAATATTTTAAAAGGTATTTCCTGTTCTTTTATTCCTTTTCCTATTGGATAAAATAAAAGTCGGTGGCGACTCTTGCTATCCGCACATGGTTTTTGTTAAACAAAAAACACCCAAGTCAGTTCTCCCACCGTGTTACAGGTGGTCCTGTCGTTGGTGGCTAGTGGATGAGGCTTCTCGAGTCCGTGTGAAATGCGGGTCTCCATAATTTCGTGGCTAAGTGGTCCACGCTGATCCTCGTCATCGCTACTCCCAAATGAATGGTACGAAGATCTTCTCTGACAAGGACTCCTGTTATGATGACGAGGACAACGGTCTTCATTGTAACGAGACTTCTTGCTCTGATCCTGATCTTCTGGCGAGCGTCTTGTCCTTCGGGGAGGAGACCGAGTACGTTTTCTGGCCCTTTTTGGATGTGATCCTTCAGGCATATCTTGATCCCTAGGGGGAGAAAGGCGTCTGAGATCTTTCCCTTTGCGATTTTATGGAGGAGATCGAGAATGGCAGGGAGGTGTGTGAGAACCTCTGCGACAACGTCTTCTAGATGGTGACGGGGAACAATGGTTATTTCTTATACCAAATGGATGTTAATAGTGATTTAAAGAAGAATATGATTTGGGTTTCTAAAATTTTAATATTTGATTCGAAAATTTAAAGAAGAATATGATTTGGGTTTCTAAAATTTTAATATTTGATTCGAAAATTTAAAGAAGAATATGATTTGGGTTTCTAAAATTTTAGTATTTGATTCGAAAATTTGAGTAAACATAATTAAAATTGTCGATGCGATTTTTGGAACGGGCACACACCCTAATTTAAAATTACATTACAAATGTAAATGTAGTGCATTGTGGTTGCGATAGTTGTCAGGAATATCGAACCCACAATTTTAGATACATACCGCAATTTTGTGTGTGACTAAAAACGACATTCATTCATTCAAATTTGATAGACTACATCGAATAATACAAATTTAAAATCTATAAACTGAAAATGAAGAATCTGCAAACAATCTCACAACACCCACGTTAATAGCATATAACGACAAAATGTCTACAAATGTGACAAAGCCTACAAATATGACGAAATTGAAATGCTCGAAATATCCATGTCTCCAAGTCTGCAACGTTGAAGACGTCAAAATCATTGATTGAATATGCATTGAGTCGAAATTAATCTCTCAATCTGAAGTGAACAAACACCATATCAAGATGGGAAAACAAAATAACGCCGCAATATAAATGTGACAAAGCCAACAAATACGACGAAATTGAAATACTCGGAATACTCATGTCTCCGAGTCTATATCTGCAACGTTGAAAACGTCAAATTATTGATTGAATATGCACTGAGTCGAAATTAATCTATCAATCTGAATTGAACAAACACCGCAAAGTTGAGAAAAAAAATAGCACCACAATAAGACGACGACCAACGCATCGTCGCACTAAGACGACAAAATCACAAAGAAAAAGCTAAAAATATATATGAATTTATTTATTTGAGTGAAAAGAAAATTAAAAGGAATATATACCACAATTTAAAATCATATATGAACTAAATACACTCCTATTAGCAACTGAGTGTACAGTTTTTGCTAGTGTAAATTTGCAATTAACTTAAATTTGTACTCCATCCTTCTCAACGTAATTTCCATATTTAACACACACAAATTAAGAAAATATGACAATTAAAAGATAGAAAATAACATTTTTATCAAATTATTCATATAGATGTATTCTAGTTATTATTAATATAAGGTGAAAGAAATAATAAATTAAAAATATTAATTAAAAGATATAATGGAAAAATGAAAATCACAATATTACATTGAAAATTAAAAATGACATTTAATTTAAAACAAATAATTTTATAAATGTGACATTTATTTTAAAAGAAAATGATTATAAGAAGTACTATTTCCATCTCAAATAGTTGATATATAGAATAGTTTGTAGTAATTAAAGAAAATGATAAATAAGTAAGATAAAATTAAATTATTTTCCAACAACTTTTTTTTCAAGAAAAATTATTTTAAAACAGAATGACTATATAGGATTTTAAATAAATATATAGAGATATTGTCATTCAGTTTAAGGTGTATTTGGATTTACTGTTAATAGAATTGAGTTTAATAGTGTTGATTTATATTTGAGTATATTTATGGAAAAGTGAGTTAAATAATAAATTTTAATATAAAAATTACCGAGATCAATTCTGGATGGAAAAACTACAAATTTTAATTTGAAATAGAATTAATTCTACGTATTTAAAATCATTCAGAATTAATTCTATATATTTAAAATTGATTTTGGATCTTCTAAAAATCAATCCAAAAAATCTAGTTTCAATAAGGACCAGACATAAACATATTAGATTATGTTTGTTTGTAAAACTCAGCATAAAAACAAAGAGTAAGGTTTTGTCTTGTTAACACACATGCAAGTGGTCCTTAACAAGAGCTCTAAGAGAAACATACATTACATAAAAACAATGCCTTGTAACACTCACATATGATTTTTTGCAACAATGCAAAGATGATTCTTCTTATGTCTAGCAAGTCCCGGCAGCCCTTCAATATCTATATCTTCTTTTCTCATCCCTTCCGGCATTTCCCAATCAAACGAATTAAGAAGATTCGCAGTTATCATTTCCATCGTCGCGATTGCCAAAGGTATACCGGGACAAATTCTCCGCCCACCACCGAACGGAATCAACTCAAAATCCATCCCTTTAAAATCAACATCATTGTTCAAGAATCTCTCGGGATAAAACTCTTCTGGATCGTTCCATGTGTCAGGATCCCTATGAATAGCCCAAATATTCACATAGACTAATGTTTTTGGTTCTATTTTATATCCATCTAGAATGAAACCTTTGTTGGTTTGTCTTGGGGCAAGTGGTGCTGGTGAATAATATCTTAGGGTTTCTTTTATCACAGCTTTGAGATATACAAGCTTTTGAATGTCATCTTCTTCTATGAACTGTTTATTGCCACAAATGGTTCGAACTTCTTCTTGAGCTTTCTTCATTGCTCTTGGATTCTTCATTAGTCCAGTCATCACCCAAACTGATGTGGCTGCACTTGTGTCAGTGGCTGCTACAAGTAGGTTCTATAATCAACCAAATATGTTATTAATGATTTATTGAAAAATTTATATATCTTATTTAAATATAGATAGATACATTTATCATTTGATTAACCTGAAAAAAAGATAATATTTATTTATAATAATAACTAGTAGTAAGTTTTAAAATGACTATTGTTTTAATGTAATTTTTTAAATTGTGCCATATATATATATATATATATATATATATATATATATATATATATATATATATATATATATATATATATATATATATATATATATATATATATATATATATATATTATAGAGGTTCAAATCCAAACAAATCCAAATAAAAATTATATACCGATAAGAAAAACCAAAATGAATATATTTTTCAAAACCGATATAAACTTAATCGAACCGAATGAATATATTTTTATATATATTATTATATTTTATTAGTTTGATATATTATATTAATTTATTATTTATTTTTCTTAATAACATTTATTATATTGATTTAACTTTTTTGTTATTTTATTAATTTCAACCATTATTCATCAATCTCCTTTTGTAATAGTTATGACAAGAAAAATCTCATTTTGTAATATTAATATTACGCTATATATTACATCAAATCTATTATTTATTAATATTTTTTATAATATTAATAAAATAAATTTATAATTTAAATATTTAAAAATTGATCCAAATTAAACCTGAATCAATTTTTTTTAAAATATCACCCAAAATCGAACCAAATCATAAATGCATTATAAACATTTATATATATATATATATATATATATATATATATATATATATATATATATATATATATATATATATATATATATATATATATATATATATATATATAAAACTTCTAATAATGAATAAGATTAATTTAATATAATATTTTATAACAATATTATTATTCTATATACAAAAATCTTAAACCACATAGATGTTTTGAAAGATAGAGATTCTTAGATAAGAGATAAAAAAAATGAAAAAAAATGGAAACATACCATAAGGACAGCTTTGATATGATGATTGGTGAGATCAATAGAGAGATGACCTTGATTTTTCAAGTCAAGCAACACATCAACTATATCCTTCTCTTCTTCTTTCTTCCTATTATTAGGATCAAGATGTTCCTCAAGAACTTGCTCAAAAAAAGCATCCAAAGACTTAAAAGTGTTATCAACACGAGCAATAGACCCATTGAGTTTATCAATCCATCCCAAGAAAGGAATATAATCCGAAACATAAAAGGAAAGAAAAATAACTTGTGTGTCATTAAGTAAATCATGGAACCTACTTTTCTCACCCCCCTCATTTTCATAACTTTTTCCAAAAGCAATTCTACATACCATAGAGCTTGAGACAGACATAAGAATCTCACTAAGGTTTGAAACCTTGGAAGAGTCAACATGGTTGGAGATTCTGTCTATCAATCTCTTGACCTCGGATTTTGTTATATGAGAGAAGGTGGAAATCTTTTTGGAGCTAAAGAAATGGACAACACCTAATTTTCTTATCTCTCTCCAACAATGATTGTAAGGTGAAAAGATCATGTCTATGCCATTGTAAGAGAGTTTTTGTGTTCCATATGATGGAGGTCTAGTGGATACATCATGGTCATGGTGTTTGAGAATTTGTTGAGCTAGTTTTGGAGTGGAGATAACTATTGCTTTCTTGAAACCAATTTGAAGGGAGAAGAGAGGGCCATAGATTTTTGAGAGGTTAGAGAATTGAATATGGAGATTTGAAGTGTCAAGTTGATGGAGGTTTCCAATTATGGGAAGGCCTTTTGGACCTTTTGGAAAGGTTGATGATGATGATGAGTTCTTGATGTTGGTTTTGTGTTTCATGAAAAGGAATAATACTAATAAAGGAAGTACTAGAAGTGTGTGAAGAAATGACACCATTGTTGATAAGAGTTTTGCATACAAACCTCTATTTAGGCATACATGACACCTCACATTCGGTTTGTTGTCTTATTTCTTATTGTGTTAGATTGACTACATACTTATGTGCTCAACTTTTTCAATCTATAGTTACACAATCTTTACTACTATTTCCAATTAATTAATTTATTAATATAAAATAGAATTAAATATGTTTTTGTCTTATAAATATCTCACAATTTATTTTTACTCCCTATTAAAAAAAAGTATTTTGATCCTATAAAAATATTTTTTTAATATTTTGAAAACTATTTAATTACTTTTAAAATTTTAAATTTTTGAATGATTTTGCATGTGTGTTCGGATTACTATAAAATATTTCTATACTAAATTATATAATTTTTTAAAATAAATTAAATATGAATTTTTTAAATTTCAAAAGATAATGACAAAAGTAATGGAAATTTTGACTTATAAATCAAATTTTGAGTTTTTTATTTCCAAGTAACTTTTTATAACGTGTTAAACATATATGCAAAATAATCATTCAAAAATACAGATTGGTTTAACAGTAGGAACTAAAACTACCTGCATAATTATTTTATAGGGATTAAAACACGCTATTTTTTTGTAGGGACCAAAAACAAAATTTGATAATGTTGTAGGGACCGAAAACATATTTAACTCTATAAAATTAAATATGATCATAAAACCAAATTATCTAAGAGAATAATTGTTATGCAATATCAGTGTAATATATTTTACATGATTAATACATCACAATAATTTACAAGTAAATCAAAACATTTCAATTAAACTCTTATCTAATTATAAAAAAGGTTTAATATGTATAAGGTCCCTATAAATATCTCAACTTTCAAGTTTGCTCCCTCAAAAAGTTTCCTTCAAACTTTGGTCCCCCTAAAGTTTTTCGTCCCTAACTATGGGTTCTCCTATTAGTTTCCACTAACGGAGGAAGACATGGCGCGCCAACTGTGTTTTTGCATTTGTTGACGTGTTAAGTATTTGCCACGGTGGTAATTCACACTTAAAGTCAAGTTAAAGTTGAAAAGTCTTCATTCAGTATTCTTCAAAGCCTCTATCCTTCGTGCCCTAGCAGAAGTTTCTTCTTCAATCATTTTCAAAGTCTTCATTGTATTAAAGGGATAAAGTATCTGTGTCGCAGTGGTCCCAAGGAGAAATCGTACGACTATTGGTTGTGGTCCCAGGTATGTTTCTTTGTCGCATCCTTGTTGTAGTGTTTAATAATGCCTCCTCCCTTCTTTTTCTGTAGAATTGGCCCCATTACTTTTAAATTTGTTGTTTGGTTATTGGAATTGTATAAATTGCTTGACCTAATATTTATGTTTACCGAAAGTAAAAAATAGGGTTAGTTGCTTTTGATTCTGAAATGGTAAAAATTAAAGTTAGGTTAATCTATGTTTACAAGGTTATGGATAAGTTCAAAGTTGTATTTTACATTAAGAGTTGTTTCGTAAAAGACACAAACCTAAGATATGAGGGAGGGGATGTGTATGCTTTTAGTGGGCAAGATCATGATTTTTGGTCATTCTTTGAGGCGTGTGATTTAGTTAAGTTAATTGAATCTGAGTTCGATTATAATTGTGTTAAGATGTGGTGGAAGCATGAAGAAGGGATCCTTGAACAAGACTTGAAACCCTTTAAGGATGATGGATGCCTCTGAATTAGCTATGTATGCAGTAGGAAATAAGTGTGAGGTGGAGATTTACTGTGAGCCTAAAATTGAAGGTGAGGATACATTTATGGACAACTTTAGAATGAAAGGAAAGGTAGTAAAATATGATGTAAATACTGATGTTTTGAGTGAATCAAGTGATGAAAGCAGTGATGATTCAGTGGTAGGTGTGCATTTTGAGGATAGTGAGGAGGAGAGAATAACAGGTTTTGATGAAGGTCTAGATGATGTATTTATTAATGGAGTGGACAGAGAATAAAACAAACAAGATGCTGCAACTGATGAGGGGAATAGTCAGCAAAAAAAAGAAGGTATTTATCACTCAAGAAATGGGCAAGGAACATGTTATTTAGAATGGGCAAGAAATGGAACATAATTAAATAAACAAGGTGTTACACATTAATTAAATATTGACGTATGATTGGTGTTGTTTCACGTTGAGTTGCTAAATTGGTTTGATTGAATTAAGTTGAGTTGATTAAGTTGTGGGTTATTGGTAGAATTGCACTATTCTTGATAAATGGACTTGTTTGGTGATTAGAAGTAGTAATAGTGGGGGTGTATGGTTTATACCCAATAGAAATTATTAAGATTTAAAATAAAACCATAAGTAATTAGAATAATAGGAAATAAAGGTTATCAGTGAAGGAAGAGAAAAACAAGAAGTGGAGAAAAAAAGGTTACGTGAAGTGCTTAGGAGAGGAAAAGTTATGGTTCCGATCAAAAGTGTTAAAGTCGCCTTCAATCCAAGGTAAGGGTGGGGTTATAACCTTATAATCGAGATTATATGATGAATACATGTGGGATTGAGTATATGAATTATTGTTGTCAATTGTCGTATGTTTTGGTTGAATAAGTCATTTTGGTCAAATAAGTCATTTGGTTGTATAAGTTATTTTCAGTCGATTAAGGAAATTGAATTGTGTGTATGAATCTATTGTAGTGTGTTAAATTTGTGTATTGGTTGATTGGAAATTGGTCTGAGAAGGAGTTATAGAAACAGAGAGGAGCACAAGATTGGACTATGGGATGATTGTCCCCTCTTCCTGACGATCGTCTGGGATGTGTGATGTCCGTCACCTCCCTAGGATGACCGTCACAAGTGTGACGAGGGTCACCCAAGTGTGACGATGGTCAGGCGGGTCTGAGGGGAAGCATTATTGTTTTGTTATGTATTGTGCATTTTTTGTTGCCTGTAGTATTGACTTAGCCTAAATTAATTCCAATAGCATAATTAGTTTGAAGATGATTCTTAGTGAAATAGCAGTAGGCATAATAATTAGTTGATAGAGAATTGATAAGTGATTATGCATTGAATCAGCAGGAGAAAAATAGATAACAGTGGAGTAAAATAAGTAGTAATAATAGAGCATAGTAAATAATTTAATTAATTGGTTTTAGTCGGAACTTGTGTTGATAGGAATGCAGTAACTTTGCTTGTTCTTGTATTGTGTTGCCTTGTTATAAGTTGTATAGTTACTGGTTGTTGTTTTATGTTGCAATGCCTCATAAATGACAAGATTTTGAGTTGCAGGCCTTTGGCCAAAGTTGAATGTTGTTGTATTGCTATGTTGTTATAGTTGTTGTTGTTTGATATTCATATTAAGTCGCATAACATATCGTTATTCAAGTTGGAGTTATTGCTCGGTAAGTTGGCCTGGATTGTCAAAATAAAGTTGAAGGCTTTAGCCTTGTTGTTGAAGCTTATATTAATTGGCAAGATTATAAGTTGAGAGTTCTGCTCCAATGGTACCACATGCATCACATTTGTCTAGGTTGCATATCAAGTTGCATAGTATATTGTTGTGTTGTATCTTGTGCTGTTTAGGTTGTTTGTAAGTTGAGAAGTAGTGGTTTATATAATTTAATTTAATATGTTATTTATCATATTCTTGATTATATTGTTAGATATTTCACCCCTTCTGTTTGAATGTTGCCCTCTGTTGGTAATGTGTAGGTAATTCAGAGTAGAGTTGAGTACCTTAGTAGATTCGAGTCAGTGTTGTCGCTCTGATACATAGCACTCGGGGGGATAACACATGTTTTCTGTTGATGTTGGATTTGCTTGGTTGCTGAATTTGAATTTTTTTCCCTTAAAGATTGTTATTTTAAGTTATTATGATGTTGAACACCGGTTGTGTTATTTTTAAAGTAGAAGTTTATGAATTCGCTGCGTATTAATGAAGTATTCCATATTTAAAACTAATAAGGTGTTGAATGTGTTTTTAAAGTTGAAAATGTATCATCTCATTTGTTTTGTTGAAATTTTATACTTTGGTTTTATTAATAATTACCGGATAGAAATGAGGTGTTACAATGATGATAATTGTGATGAAAGAACATGCATACTGAGGTTTAGTGAGGAAGAATCATTGAGCAAAGATTTTATTTTTAAAGTTGGAATGAAGTTCTCTTCTTTAAGGAAATTCAAGGATGTTATCCTAGAACATAATGTGTTGAATGAGGGGGAAGTAAGGTTTGAAAAAAATGATGTTGTCTGATGCAGGGTAGTATGCAAGGACAAGAAGAAATGTGACTACGATGTGCTATGTAGCATGGTTCTTACATCCACCACATATAGGATCAAAACTTTGTTTGCAAAGCATAAGTGTGGTAGGCAATTTTTTTAATAGAAATGCTAGAGCAGAGTGTGTTGCAAAAGTGATTGTGGATGGTTTGAAGAATAACTCTAGAATGAGGTTAAGTGAGGTAGTGGCTGATGTAAGAAAGAGGTATGCATCAGAGATACCAGGGTGCAGAGCTTTCAAGGCAAGACAAATAGCAAGAAATATTGTTGAAGGTGACTAAAGCAAACAATATAGTCTATTGTGGTCTTATGATGCAAAATTAAAAAGGGCTTCTGTTGGAAATACATTTAAGATTAATACATCTACTCCAAGTGAAGGATTGAAACCAAGGTTTGAGAGATGCTATATGTCATTTGATGGAACTAAGAAGGCTTTGACTAGAGCATGTAGACCATTCATTGGCTTGGATGGATGCCACTTGAAACAAAAATATGGTGGAATTCTTTTGATTTTTGTTGGTAGAGACCCTAATGATCAATACCTTTCTATTGCCTTTGTTATGGTAGAAATGGAGACCAAATATTCTTAGAGATAGTTTATGAAGTTGTTAATTGAAGACATAAGTGATGGAAGGTAATGCTTCATTTCTGACCAACAAAAGGTATTCATGATATATTACATTTGTTTGATGCAAATGTTGTTGTTCTTTGTTATATTACATTGGATGTAACTGTTGTTGTTCTTTGTTAGGGTCTGGTCCAAGTATTTGAAGAAGAGTACCCAACATATGAACACATATTTTGTTTAAGGCATTTATATGCCAACTTCAAGAAGAAATTTGGTGGAAGGACTTTGTTCAGAGATTTAATGATGGTTGCGACAAAAACCACTTACTATGAGGCACATGAGGCAAATATGCTAATGATAAAAGAGGTTAGTATGTCAACTTATGAGTGGATAGAGGCTATTCCCAAGAAAAAAAATGGTGTAAGCATGATTTTCCAATTTTTTTATAAGTGTGATGTCCTAATGAATAACTTGAGTGAATCATTTAATGCAATAATACTGTTACAAAGGGATAAACCAATCATTACAATGTTTAAGTGGATTATGAATTACTTAATGGGTAGGTTTGCTACACCTAGGGAAAAGGTTGAATCTTATAAGGGCTAAATAATGTCAAAACCCTTGAGGAGGTTGGATAGAGAGATAGAAAAGAGTGTTAGCTGGATAGTTACATATGCTGGATGGTTGACATTTCAAGTGACCCATGTTTTATTTACTGATAGCTTTGTTGTTGATTTAGAAAAACAAACTTGTTCTTGCAACTTTTGGGAACTTATAGGTATCCCCTGTAGACATGTTGTGGCTTCCATATATAGGAAAATAGATGACCATGTTAAGTATGTGAATAAGTGTTACCATAAAAGCACTTATGAAGCATGTTACAATGAAGTTATCACACCATTGAATATACATAATAAGTGGCCCAAAACTACCAATGAGGCAATGCTACCACCTATGTTTAAACGTGGCCCACATAGGCCCAAGAAACTTAGAAGGATGGAACATGATGAAGGGAGCCAAATCAAATGGAATAGGACAAACACAAACAACAAATGCAAATTCTGTTTTGAAATTGGTGATAACAAAAGGACTTGTAAAAAAAAACAAGCAAATTGTGCTTGTATCTGGAGCTACATCAAATGCTACTAAAGGGAGTCAAGAAATTCCCACTCAAGCAAGTCAGGCTAATGTAACATAAAAAAAGGGTATTCATACTTCACTATAATATTGTACTTAAAACTTGTTATTATGGTTTATCTTCTAAACAATTAAATTTTACTTGTCTACTGCAGGGGAGGCCTAATGGTTCATCAAACAAGGAGGAAAAAGAGCATAAGAAACCAAAGCTCAACAAACCAATTACCAAATCATCAACAACCAAAGTTAGGACATCAAAAAAACCTACAGTCAAAGAATCAAATGATGTGAATCAAGGAACTCAGGAGGCATCCAATAAGAATGTGAATGATGCAAATCAGAATGATGTGAATCAAGCAACTCAGGAGGCAACCAATTTGAATGTGAATGAGGCAAGTCAGAATGATGTGAATCAAGCAACTGAAGAGGCAAACAATATGAATGTTAACAAGGCAAATCCTGTGGAACTTATTGTCAATGAAAGTGAATCAACTGTCAAAGAAAGTGATACAACTGTCAAAGAAAAGCTAACCATTTAGGATGAGACAATAAAGGAAATTCTTAGTAGTGGTGATGTCTTGGACATTCAACTCCTGAGAGTTGACAAATCGCCACTAAAAGTATCTGAGGCAAGAGGTCCCAAGGTTTTCTTTGGGAAGAAACCCAAACAGTCCAGGAACACACCATTTAAGCCACCTGGTATAAGAACAAGTTTGTCCAGGCCTAGCAACAATGAACTAGTCAAATTTAGGATACAAACTAGGTACAAAACAACTGATGATGTCAAAGCTGAAAAAAAGAGCAGTGATAGGTTGAAGACACTAAAGGCTAGGAACATACCAGGTCCAGGAAAAAAGGCTGAGGACCCAGTGGTTATACCTGAAGATGACAACATAACTGGGAAGGGTCAAACACAATGAAGGACCTGATGTTTTGTTAACAATTATTATGATGTTTTGTTGAATTACTTATGTTAGTATTTTGATGTAATATACTCATGTGTCCTCTTGGAACAACTTAGTGTTAACTTTTTTTGGTATAACGTACTAGTGTTGTAATGTACTGGTGTACTAAACTTTGTTGGATGCAATTATGATATGATATTTTGGTTACATATTCTTTGTTAACTTGGGTACAAATTTATAGGTCAAATGAAAGCTATAAACCCCTAAAATTAACAACAGTGAGTCAAAAATTAACAACTAAAACCAAATTTCATTGCATTCAAACATTACAATATCCATTACACAAATGTCTTGATCATCCCATTTCAACATTACAAATATTTCAGACTTCTTAACAATTATCTAAGGAAACTTCAACAACTACACCTAAAAAAAATACATGTTTATCAAAACTAGAAGAATAACACAAGCAATCTTCAACTTTCCATTAAATTCCTCAGCCTTGAGCTTCATCTTCAACCTATTGTTTTTCTTCATATAAGCTTCATACAACTCCCTAACTGTTTCCAGAATTTGCATATCCCTTTCATATTCTGCTTGCAAACCATGAACAACATCTTTCTCTTCTGCAATTTCATCATCCCAAATAAACAAATTACATGTACCCTGATTTTTCCAGATATGACATCTCCAAAACAACCTCCCTTGATTCGTTCCCTTCTTTAACATGTATGACACCATCACAGGATTGCAGCAACGCTTTTTAACTTCACGTCGTGAAATAGTCTTGCTTAACCTAGTTGATGTAGACATAACGAAGCTAATGAGGGTAACTAAAGAAAAAAATTGAGGAACGATGAAGGAGGAACAAGGCTGCAGAAAGAAGATAGATGAATAAGGTAACAATGAAGACGAGAGATGAATAGGGCAAAATGATTCTTCTGAAGAAGCAAAATTAGGGATTTTATAAATCAATTATGACGTGGATTCTATGTAATACACACTTAGCAGTCAAACATTACACAATTAACACACCATGTCATCATCCGTTAGTGGAAACTAATGAGAGAGACCATAGTTATGGACAGAAAATTTTAGAGGAACCAAAATTTTAAAAAAAAATTCTAAGGAACCAAACTTAAAAGTTAAAATATTTATAAAACCCTTATACATATTTAACTTATAAAAATTATAAAAATCAGGTATAAATGAACTTAAAATAAGAGGAGAAAGCAGTGTTTTAAAAATCGGACCGGTCATCAAACCGGTGAGGGTACTGAGTCACTGGTTCATTGGTTGAACCACTGGGTCACTGGTCGAACCACATGATCAAACCGGATTAAACCGGATAACTCGGTTAAATAGGCCGGTCTTTATAAGAAAACTATACAGGTATAAAACTGGTCGAACCGGATGATTCAATCTCTACAAAATATAAATAACGCTTAAATTTTTTAAAAATATCATATCATAAATTCAAAAGTTCATAATCTAAATTCAAATTTTAAATAAAGGTATCACACATAACAAAATAGTGTAAAATTACAAGGTCTAATCGCAAACAAAGTCTAATTGCAATATAATTTAATTAAATAGTTTATAACAAAATAACTCAAATGTGTATCAAATTTAGTTTAAAGGAGGGATAATTGTTTCAATATTGGGATCTCCTTCTTTAATATTAAAATAATTTGCAATAAAATCAACCGCATCCACAACAATTTTCTCGTCAATAATATCATTACTATGTTTTATTTTTTATTTTTTAATTTTATTTTTATTTTTTATTTCATTTTATATTTTATTTTTAATATTTATTTTTATTTCAATTTTTATTTTTATTTTTTAATTAAAATAATAATAATAAATTAATTTTAAAAAAAATTGCAATTAAACCGCCGGTTTTTCCGATTTTCCCGATTCACACCGGTTCGCATCAGTTCAATGACATAAGCGATCCAACATTTGAACCAGACCGATTATCTGACCGGTTCCCGATTCGACCGGTCCGACCGGCCGGTCCGGTCCGGTTTTTAAAACACTAGGAGAAAGTAGGATTCTTACTACTACTAATACAAGTGTTTTGGTAATTAAAATCAATGTGAATAATTATTATTTTAAAAATGAGGTAAAGATGAATTTAAAATAAGATGAGAAAGTAGTAGTATTCTTTCAACGCATTTATGACGAATGAGTAATTTATTTTAGTTTCATTATCAATCTTGTCTTTACTCCTCGCATTGCATTATCAATGTTGTCGATCGAGATTCAATTCGGTTTTGTTCATTGTGTGTGTCTAGTCAATTATTGACTAAATTGGCATTTACTCACAATTATTGACTAGTGTATGTCTACATGAGAACGATTCTAAATTAAGTAGGAAGAAAAATACTATTTTTTACTAGAAAATATTTAATTCATAGTATTATTAATAAAAATTTGTAAAACTCATTTTTGGAATATCTATAAAAAAGTTCATAAAGTAACGGACCAGTCCAGTAAGTAAGTATTTACATTCTTTGATGATTTTATCAAACTTCGACAAATTTAGTTGTCGACTATTTACATTATTCATTATACTTTTAGAATCAACCTTAAATGATAGTTTAAAACATGAGTATTTTCAATTTTACATTCTTTGATGATTTCTCAAAGTCTTATGCATTTTGGTTACAATTTAGTTAAAATTGTTTGAACATGTGAGTCCATACACAAGAGGGAGAGTGGATTGTGGGGTTTTGAAAAACGATAGTTTAAAATATAAGTATTTTTAGTTTAAGAGTTTAAAAATATTTTTAAGAAAATGTTGAATATCACGATGGAAAAATGATGTAAAGAAATTATGTTGAAAGTAAAGAGATCGGAGAAAGGAGATAACACCAAAATTTATAAAGGTACGATCTAAAAGATGTGACATAATCCTCTCTCCAAGACATGATCTTGCGAGTATCCAATAATACTTATGACTTTTTAGTACATTAAGCTTGTGAACCCCCTTGTATAAAGAAAGTGAAAATTCAAGTTAACTTCTAACCAAACAGTGAATAATGGACCGAAGCGGTTAGTCTTCCTTTCAAACACGAAAAAAGCTTTGAGTGGTTAGTCTCTAAGCTTAAACCCTGAGATTTTATACAGGCTAATCTCAAACCAAAACAGAGTTTTGAATTGACTATCCTCTGAACCGAAGCGAGGTTTTACACATGATCAGATATATTAAAAATAAATATACAAAAATAAATATTTTTAAATTATTTGCTTACACACTAAAATATGAAAAATAAATATTGAACACATGACACACACATATTTTTAAACAAGTTATGACCACCATAGTCATATAGTTGTTGTATTTCACTTAAATATTTAGTAATTTAAAACAATTTAATCGCATACTCATACTCCATTTCATAGCATAAAATTGAAGGTTTGTAGTTTGTAGATACTTGTGATTAGAGGTTTTACGATCTAGGAAGAAGCTTGTGGTTTACATATACTTGTAGTTTGCAATTTGTGAGTTTGATTTATAATGATTGTGACTTATGATGTTTGGTTTCTCTATGTTTCATAATTGATTGATATGCTTGTGATAATTTAAAAGATGTCATTCCGTTTCTAATCAATTGCATAGTTCAAAAAACCTATCCAAATCATTTTGACAGTTCATGATTCATTTGGCTAGGCTCTAAAACATTTTTAGATTATTTTCTTAGGATAATAACTATTTTGTATCCTAGCATAGGCTCCAAAACATTTTTAGATTATTTTCTTAGGATAATAACTAATTTGTATCCTAGCATATGAAGATTCCTTCAGTGGATTTGGTCTTGAAGGGGCACTCTCTATCACCAAACCAACTTACTTGCTTTGTTATATATATATATATATATATATATATATATATATATATATATATATATATATATATATATATATATATATATATATATATATATATATATATTTAAAGTAATGATTATGAATGATTGTGTAAATTTTTTATACTGGCAGTACATAACAATTAATTTCTTCTTTTAGTATTAATATTATAAAAGTCAAATATAATTTTGGATCAGACGAATATCATTTACTGACAGTATAAAACTACTTTACAGTTAATTTCAGTTAAATTTCTAAAAAAATTATTAATATTTTAGTAGTAAATATTAATAACTAATAACTGATCCATGTTACTGTGTATTTAACATTATTATGATTTCAATAAAGTTTTAACATTAGTATAATTTTTAACTTTAGTATAATATTTACTGTACATATTTGATTATTTTACTTTATATAGTTATTATTTAAAAGGTTAAAAAATCATTAATAATTATTATTTGGTTAAATTATTTACAGTAAATATTAACATAAATATTTTAATAATTTTAATAAATTTATACTGTAAATTATTTAATTTATGTTAACACTATAAATATTTTTTTTTTGTTGGAGAAATAATACTTTATTACCAAAAACAGATTATATCAAGCGATCTCAACGGAGATCCAGCTAAACACTAAGACAAAGAGACTAAGAAATAAGAAACTAAGCCATTAGCATTCTACCGATAGCCTTACGCAATCTAGGCCTAGTCCAGCATCTGTTAACAATCACATCTATAATTCTATCCTTCGCCCCATTCAAAATATTATCTTTTTTGAAACATATGTTGTTCCTACAATGCCAAATCTCATATATAGTTTCAGCTATCACACATTTCACAATCTCACTGCGGGGACTCTTAAGGTTACTTTTTTTCAGCACCCAGGCAAACTCCTCTTTCCACCCACATGGACTATGCACAATTTCCAACCATTCTAGGATATGCTTCCAAATATCCACCAAAGGTTGACATTGAAAGAAAAGATGTTCCTGATTTTCCAATGCATCACAAAAATGACAATTATGCTCACTAATCGTGCCAAATCTCACGAGTCTCTCCTTTGTGGCCATTCTCTCATGGCAAACTAGCCATAAAGTGTGTAAAGCTCTAGGTCTCGCTGGATTATGCATGAAAATTTTTCTCCAATGAACCTCAGTATTACTACTTAGTTCCTCATATAATCGCCTTGTGCTGAATTTCCCATTTTGCAAACTGTCCCGCCACTCCGTAAGACCACTAACTCTATCTCGGGTTTTGATGATATTCTTCATTATCCACGAAGAATTCGGCTTCACGTCCATGATCATAACATCTTGCGTTTTCACATAATAACATTGTATCCATTTAATCCATAAGCTGTCAGTTTTCTCAGATAAGTTCCACAAAAGTTTCGCCAAGCAAGCTATGTTCCAAATACAGATATTAATGATGTTAAGCCCACCCTTCTTCTTTGATGCGCAAACTTTTTCCCATGCTACCGGGGATTTTCTCGAAATGAATTCCTTTCCTGACCAAAGAAATGTCCTACAAACAGCATTAATCTTCATAATCAGCTTCTTTGGCAGGGGTAGGCACTGCACCCAAAAATTAGTGAGGGCAAAAACTACACTGTTTATCAGTTGAGCTCTACCTGCCATTGATAACAACCGCAAACTCCAGTGGTGGATTCTACTCAAAATTTGATCCATAAAAGGCAAGTAATGAGCCACATTAAGTTTATTACTTGTGACTAGAATTCCCAAGTAGCGAAACGACAGCAGACCTTCCTCAAATTTAGTTAATCTAAGAATCTCCTTTTTATCATCTTCCACCACACTACCGAAATAAACCTTTCATTTAGACAAGTTTATTTTCAGCCCTGTAGATTTTGAAAAAGCCTTATAGCCATCAAGCATCAGCTGAATTGATTTCACATCTCCTCTCGAGAATAACAGCAGGTCGTCCGCAAAACTAAGGTTGATAATATCCATCTTTTCACACTTAATGTGATAATTGAAGTTTGGGATGTCTTTGAGTTTGTGGAGAACCCTGTGCAAGTATTCCATAACCAGAACAAACATCAAGGGGGATAAAGGGTCCCCTTGCCTAAGCCCTATTTTCGCTTCCAAAACATTCGTGAGATTCCCATTCACCTGATACCTGTACGAGACTGATCGGACTGTTTCCATAATCCACTGAATGAATTTGTGGGGAAAGATGAACTCTATCAGGATCTTTTCCGAAGCAGTCCACTCAACCGTGTCGTAAGCTTTTTGCAAGTCCATCTGCAGCATGCATATGTGAGCTCCTTTTTTCACACTGTATCCTCTAATTAATTAAAAAGACATAAGAATATGATCATAAATTTTCTTCCCAGGGACAAAAGCTGCTTGACTGTTATTGATCACAATTCCTATAATTTTCCCAATCCTAGTTGTAATTATTCTTGAGATGATCTTATAAATCACAGTACAACAAGATATAGGGCGAAAATCTTTCACTTTAGTAGCAGGTTGAATCTTTGGAATAAGGGTCACAATAGTGCAATTCATGGATTTGTATAACTTTCCTCTATCAAAGAAGTCTTTCACGGCTCTGATTATATCCTCCTTTATTATATTCCAAGTAGTTTTGAAAAATTTCGCACTGAAGCCATCAAGACCTGGTGCTGAATTATCACTTATTCCTTGTAAACTCTTCTGAATTTCAAACTCAGTTACAGGACTTGTGAGGTACTCTCCCTGCATATTATTGATTTAAGGACCACTTCTCATATCCTCAATATCAATGCTAACCAAGCTGTTGCTAGAGGAGCCAACCAACTCTTTGTAAAACTTAATGACCACCTTTTCCATCTCCTTCTGGTTTTGAATTACAGATCCATTCTCATTCACTAGATCATCCATGTTATTGTGCTTTTGTCTAGCTTTTAGGGAGGCATGGAAATATGCATTATTGCCATCCCCAACCTTAACCAATCAACCTTAGATTTATTCTTGATGATGTTTTCTTCAATATTACTCAGCCTCATAACATCCTGCATTTTGTCTTTTAGAACATCAATCAAATTCACATTCATTTTGTCTCTGACCAATTCAGTCTGAGCATTCTCTAACTCCACTCTTGCTTGCATGAGTTGATATCTGATACCATAAAGAGGCCTGCTTAGCTCTTTAATATTTGGTTGGAGTCTTTGCAATTTCTTCCAAACAGTATATAAAGGTCTACCCTCCAGAGGATCCTCCCAACTTCTTTTCACTTTCTCTTTAAAGTCCCCAGCTTGAATTATAGCATTTTGAAACTTGAAAGTGCCCCTTTTATTATGAATTACATCCATATGTTTAAGGTATAGTAAAACATGATCTGAGACCCCTTGGTTCATGATATGGATGTTTACATCAATGTTCTGCAGCTGCCAGATCAGATTCCCCAACACTCTATCTATTCTAGAATAGATCATGTTATCTCTTTGATTATTACACCATGTGAAATGATTGCCAGTACCGTCTTTCTCAAGAAACCCTATGATCTCCATCATTTCAACAAGGTATTTGTATTCTTTTTCCATAACAAGGTTTCCCCCACCCTATCATGATCTCTAAGAACATTATTGTAGTCTCCTATCACACACCAATGACCTATCACACTACCATGAATTTGAATCAATTCCTGACACAATTTTTTCCTCTGATCTAGCAGATTAGATGCATATATTGTAGTGACCCAGGTTTGTCTAGTACCATTCCTCATAGACACATTGCAATGGATGAATTGTTCTCCAATCTTGTGAGCTTGAACTATTACTTTTTCCTCATCCCACAAAATCCATATTCTACCATTATTATGTTTCAGATAATTGTCAATAAACCTCCATTTTTTCCAAACTTCTTTCTTATTTTTTCAGCATTCTTAGGCTTTATTCTAGTTTCTAGGAGAATAGCAATTTCTGGCTGCAAGTTTCTGAGACGGGCTATAACCTCATTGCTCTTACCTCCATTATTTAAGCCCCTTACATTCTAAGAAGTTATCATGTAATATCCACCAAAGCCCTTGATGGACCTCACTCACCAAGGCTTGAAAACCATTTTGACAATTGATCATATTCTGGTTCTCATTCACAACTGCTTTTCCTTTGTTTCTTTTACTACTACTAACCAGCTCCATCTACATTCCTCCTCTGACCTTTCCTCTATTGGTGGGAGGACAGCTTGGGCTATTTCACTTTGATTCACCATAACATTGTTTATTGTTTTGCTAGTAACCTCCATATTTGGTTTCACCTGCCATGTCTTCTTTACTTTTGGCTTGCATTGGTGCCCTACTTTTTGGCATGTCTCACAAAAAGTAGGCTTCCATTCATATTCAACAACTTGTTTTCTCTTCTTTCCCTCACTATCTTTGATCAATATGTAATCTCTTGGTTTTTGTGTTATATCTATCTCCACCAGAATTCGTGCATATGAAACTCTTAGCTTGTTTGCTGTACATTCATCTGTGAATAGAGGCACCCCTAGTGCACTACCTATTTTTCCAAGGCTCCTAACACCCCATAGGTGGAGAGGTAAAAATGGTAGTTTAATCCATATTGGGAGAGTCCATAACATATCTCTCTGAAAATCAAAAGACGGTGACCAATCTTTTAGGACCATGGGCATATTCTGAATGGTGTATGAGCCCTTCATCACCACTGCTTCCTTGTCTTGTTGTGATTGAAAATTCAGAATGAAGTACCCCTCCTCATGGTAGTAAAGAGCAGGTAATCTCACAAAATTCCAGAACCTAGACATATATTGTTTCACTGCATTCATGCTAAGGTCTTTCCCTATAACATACATGATTAGAGAAAATTCCCATAATTGTACCTCAGATTCAATGTCAGCTTCTTCAATGTCAACTTCAATCTCCCTTTCTACTGTCTTTGGCGCAATGAATTCAATATGTGCACCATTTGCAGGGTTTCGGTTGCCACTAATGATGTCCACCCATAGTTTTTGGGTATCTTCTTTCCTTCCTATTCCAAAATCCTCTGCATCATTCTCATTCTTCTCATCTGCAATCACTTCATCTACTGGAGTGCTTCTCACAACATCCTTCGGTGTTCCCATATTATTCCCTTCTGGGGTATCTCGACTACCATAAAAACTCTTCACCGAGTTCGATTCAGTACCCACATACGACCCTTGCTCAAAATCCTTCTTCTTCATGCTATTTTGAAAGAGTGCAATTGCAATCGATGGAGAAAGTACCTTATGCTTCCTTGGTCGCCCTCTCCCTCGACCCATAGCCGCAAGCTAATCAGAATCAAATCAAACTAGAAGGTCCCTTACCTTAAGGTAAGGAGTTTAAACCAAACTAGTTCAATTCGGTCCCGTCAACTGCTTCTTAAACCCTAGGCCAACCCTCGTCGGAAACACAACGGCTCGCCGAAAATCTCCCCGTTAATATTAAGATTTTATGCTACACTTAACACTATAAATATTACTAAATTATTACGTTAGTACTAAAATTTATAATTAACATTTTAATTAAATTAACAATAAATTAACTATATAATTCAATAACTAATACTAGTAGCTAATAATTTTATAAATAGATAAAAGTTCAGGGACCAATTAGCAATTAATCCAAAAACAAATAGCATCTTCTCTTTCCCCAACCCAAACCCTTACCGAGAAACACACTCACACTCGCATCCCCGCGACCATCATCACATCCACCACGATTCTCTGCGTGGCGGCTACCATGGCGGCGGCAACTTCATCTCCTTCAAAATCCCAAATCCTATCGCTCCTCCGTTCCTTCATACGCGTATCTCGTCAATTTCCAGATTACAACATTAGGGAATACACTAAACGACGTGCCCTCGACGCGTTTCATCAAAACGCAACACTTTCTGATTCTTCTTCTGTTTCCGAGGCTTTCTCGTTCGGAAAATCTCAGCTTCAAGTTGCTAAACGACAGGCTGTTGTTTACTCTCTTTATGTTCCGCATCTTCCCAGTGTTATGGAGATTCAGAATAAACCCCTTTAATCAAGGTTCGGTTTTTTTTTCTTAACCCCTTTCTTAATTATTGTGAATTTGGGTACAAGACTCAATTTTGTTTGGTTGTTTGTGTGTGGGCTTTAGGTTTTGTTGGCATGGCTGAGTTTTCAACGCAATTATAGTCTCTATTAGCGCTTAAGTTTAGGGTTATGGTTGTGTTAATAGCACCGTGTTGCTGATGTGAATGGGGGAGGATAGTTGTTATTTTGTGATCTAGATTTTCATGTAGGAAATCATGAGTTGGGCGAGGGAAATTTACGATTTTTTTCACAATTTGGATACAACACACAATTCTACTTAAAATCAGAATCGTTGGGGGTGCGTGGCAACCTTGTTCTGAATAGTGTGAGTGCCCATTGCAAAGCATCCCTGGCTTCAAAACTAGAATCAAGCAAAATCATAATCTTCCAATCAATTACTGACCCTTGTTTTACCTCATCGTCAAATTTCTTCTCGAACACAGCATGAATTCGCTGTGTCTTATCCCGGACTTGTATATTTGGTTAATGCACCCTTGCACGAGGCCTAATTCAGTTCAAGCAAAAGCCTGGTAACCCTGTTCCTCTCTTTCCCTAATCTTGTTAGAGAACACATCAATTATTATTTATTATAAAGAAAATAATATAGAAATAGAATAGTATTTGTTTGGCGCCGAGAAAAATGTGTAAAATGTTGGCATGGGATATAGTTCATTTCTAGTTTTTTTTCTCATTTACTTTACTAACATCATTCGATTAGTTCTTAGATTCTTTTGATTTTCCCTTTTTGTTGTTGGGTCTTGGATTGCTCCAAATCAACTGCCTCTCATCAAGGTGTAGATCCATTAGACACCAAAACATGGTTAAATAAGTAATCTCATAATTAGATTGCTCCAAAGGTTCATGTTGTTGAATTGCTTATGCATCATGTCTGCTTTTCGTTTTGCTACCACGTTCATATATTCACTCCTTTGTGATTGGAATTGCTGCAGGTTATGTTCAGTTGATGATAGGACAATCAGAAATATGTGTTTCCCTATTCCGCATTCATCAATTATGGAACGAGCAGTGAAGTGAAAATCTCGAGTTTACACCTTTCTCCGGGAAAGCTATTATTGCTCTCTAGTAGTTAACACTGATATTTTTGGAGGATAAATTTATGTATGCATATTTAAAATTGAGTGACATTTTCTAATAATAATTTCAAAACCAATTTTATGTTTAATATAACTATTTAAGTCCTGCATTGTTGCTATGAATTTAACTATTTTTGAGGAACTATATGTAAATCTATTGTTGTTTTATGGTTTTTTGCAAAATTGTTATTGAAGAAATTATCGGATTAAGTTTAGGTCTATGATATATGTAGTGAATTGATTATTCTATCTCCTGATTATAATTGTTAAGACCTTTAATTTTGGATTAATTAACCTTTTGATATAGGTCAATTTTGAACTATGCACACAATTGAATTATGATCAGTGTTGAATTGCTTATCAAAGTAGATTCACTTATCTTGGCTATGATGATTTTTGATTGTCTCGTGTAGCCTTGTAAAACATTGAAACATATAGTTATTCAAATTATCTATTATGTTTTACTTTGGCCTTCCATTTGCGCATCTTTTAATTAAACTCTAATATTATAAAAAAAAATATTTTAAAAATGGTTTAGTGGGACTGGTCTATTCAATCTCTTTCTAGACCATTTAATCCACATCTTCTCCATCAATACTAGTGTCTTGACAATCCAACTGAAACAATCATGAATCTAGCAAGGAGAACGAGAATGGAAAATGTGTGCAGGAAAAGGTTGGGTTGTTGAGAACAAAGATTATACATATTTGATGGCATACTTCAAATCGAGATTGGAGTAAACTCAATTGTGATGGTACGTACAAGAACTTCACATCCAACAATGGATGTGGACGAAGACTCAATGGGAAATTGGGAAAAGGTATTTGCTTGTAAAATTGGTTTGTGTGACCTAGAGCTAGCTTAACAAGAGTGAATAACAAATCTAGTTGTTAAGAGTGAATCTAAAGTCTTGATAGATATGGTCAATAAGGAAATTTGGAATGATAATAGTTTTCCAACCTTAGTCCGAGAAATTAAAAAATTACTCAAAAATCGGCACATCAAGTTCAATTATACTTAGCGTGAAGGAAATTGATGTGCTAATTGGCTAACCAATTATAGTTTTCTTTAAAGAATAATAAGATCTCCATTCTTCTGAGAATGCTTTTTTTTTTTTAAATTTAATGGGATTGGTCTATTAAACCTCTTTCTAAACCATTTAATCCTCATATTCTCCACCAACACTAGTGTCTTGACAATCCAACATAAACAATCACGAATCTAGCAAGGAAAACGAGAATGGAAATAATGTGTAGGAAAAGGTTGGGTTGTTGAGACAAAAGATCAGACATATTTGATGGCATCATCCAAATCGAGATTGGAGTAAACTCAATTGTGATGTTACTACAAGAACTCTACATCCATTTTGGGATGTAGAGGCTTATCCAGAGACTCGATGGGAAATTGGAAAAGGAGTTTTGCTCGTAAAGTTGGTTTGTGTGATGTGCTCTCTGTTGAGAAGTGGGTAGTGTTGCATGACATAGAACTAGCTTGACAAGAGTGAACCACAAATCTAATAGAGTGACTCTAAAGTCTTGATAGATATGGTCGATCAAGAAATTTTGGATGATCATAGTTTTCAAACCTTAGTCCTTGAGAAATTAGAAAATAACCAAAAAATTGGCACATCATGTTCAATTATACTCAACGTAAAGGAAATTGATGTGTTGATTGGCTAGCCAATAAAATTTTCCTTTGAATAATAAGAAGATCTTCCTTATTCCAATCGTCCTGAAAAATTAGCTAAATAACTTCAAGGAACATTTTAGAAAAATTGATTTTACTATAATATAAGTTGGTCACAAAAAATTACGATGGTGAAACAATGGTGATACTCTAAAATATTTAGATAGAGATAGGTATCCAGAGATACATCTCCGAAATAAATCACATTTTCAAGACCTTTTAAAGGACTTTAGAAAACATTTCAAAGATGCATCTCCGGATAAGCTCAAATAACATACAAAGTTGCATCTTCGTACCATATTAGTTCAAAGGCTTAATACCTCTTTTGGTCCTCTAACTATAGGTCAGGGTCCAATTTGGTCCTCTTTCTTTTAAAAGTTCAAATTGGTCCCATACGTTTTTAAAATGTTTCACGTTAGTCCAAACCGTCAAATAGATGCTAACGGTGTTAAAAATGCTGATGTGTATTATGAGGTGGCATTGTGAAATGTACATACGTCCTCTTCTTCTACATTGTGTTGTGTTTTTTTATATAAAATCAGGTCATGTTTTCATTCCAATTCCAAAAGCTAGGGCATAAATTCCTCTTCTTCAAATTGAAATGAGAACCATGAGTTCTGCGCGTGGTTCATCTTCTTCTTCAAGAACTGGGTTCGATCCACAAGTGTATACAAGTTTTGGGAAGCTTATATGTGGTTGTGGAGACCTAGTTGTTCTTCGAAAAGCAAGAACACCCAACAACTACGAAAAGCTTTTTTGGGATTGTCAACATTTTAAGGTAATATTCTATCTTCATCACCTGGTTTGTCATTCTTCTATTCAATATTCTGATTGAAAATCATTGTTGTACAGGAAAGCACAAATTCTGGTTGTGGATTCTTTGAATGGTTCTATAATGTTGCTAATGGTGAAAATGAAGAAAGCATAAGGAATATACAATGGAAAATAGAAATGCAATACAAAGAGATGAATGAACTCAAAAAAGAATTGGGTGAGACAAAAAAATATGGTGGAAGTTTTGAAGGTGGAGAATTTTCAGTTAGTGGAAGGCTTGAAGAACACTAAGAAATGGAAGATAATATGGAAGTGCTTGTGTTATTTACTGTTCATTGTCTTAGTAGTTAGGATGTTATAAAAATTAGGTGTTGTAGTTGAGATGTATTTGTCACTTATGTTGTACCAAGTTTATTATGAATGAAAAATGGTTGGTTTAATTGACATTTTTTAGTTGACATGATTTGATAACAATTTGTTGCCTTAATTTATAATGATGAAATTTGTTGAACAATTTATTGACATAATTTGATAATAGTTGTGTACATAATTTGATAACATAACATGTTTGAACAGTAGTGTACATAATGTGTACATAGTTTGCACATAATTTGAACAAAACATGTTTTTGCACATAATTAGTTGATACTTAACTTGAACTGTATAACAAGTTGATACCTTAACAGGTTTTGCACATAACAAGTTGATAATATGTTTTGAACATAAGTAACATATAAAGTTTTGCACATAAATAACAGGTTGATACTTAACTTGAACTGTAATGAAATTTGATAACTTAACTTGAACTTGCACATAACTAACACATAATTAACATGTTTTGACCATAAGTAGCATTACATAGCAAATAAGTATCATTACATAGAACTTAAGTAGCATCAGAGTTTTGACAAAATGTTGAGTACATAGCAGTATTACATATTAGCATTACACAAAATAACAAGACAAAATACAACAACACACAACACATCCTAAGTTACAGATTCTAAGAGAATTTCTTTGGGATGTTCCTTTTAGTAGGAGTTGTCCTCCTAGTTGTTGGACCCACTACATTCTGTGATGCACTCAGCCTTGTAGTGAGGCCTCTTGAAACCTGTGTTGGTTTTCTAAAAGGAAGCTTGTGTCTAGCCTGTGGTACAGTCCTTTTGTGAATTGTCTGAGTTGGTTGAGTAGCCTGAGTTGGTTGAGTAGACTGAGTTGGTTGAGTAGACTATGATACATGTTCTGACTGTCCTGATGTAGTTACTTGAGTAGTCTGTGGTGTCTGCTTATAGGTAGATTTTTTATGTCCAGTTTTTCTGCACCTTGTACACCTCATAGCCATGCCATTTTTCCTTATTTTTCTGTCAGATCCATCAATCTCATCCTGCTCACGATTCCTCCTTTTTTTGGGCCTTCCTGACATCTTTTTGTATTTGGGTGGCAGCACATCAGGGTACTTAGTCCTAACCCATAAATTGGTACCATTAAGTGGATAGATTATTGGTTCATAAACCTGAAGGTACCTAGCCTTCTTGTAATAATCTGACACGAAATCATCAACAGAAAGACCTCTAGCCTTCATTGAAGCAATTCCATGGACACAAGGAAGACCTGTCAGCTGCCATTTCTTGCAAGAACAATCATGCTCCTTCAGGTTGACCACACAGATGTCACCCTGGTTCTTAATATGTCTCACCTCAAAGATATACTCTACTGACATCCTAAACAAACACAAGAATAAGTGTATTACTACCTATCTAAACAATGTTTACAAGAATTAGTGTTATACTACATATCTAAACAATGTTTACAAGAATAAGTGTTACCTTATTATCCCTAAATTGGTGTAGCTAGTGGTTTTCTCTAACATCTTCTTGATATTTGGTAAAATATCCCCATCACTAAAATTAGAGAACCTCAACCTATTTCCTGCCCATTTTTCCATTATATACCCCCTTATTTCTTATAACATTGTTACCAATGGTCTTACCCTTGCTTCTACAATCACATTGTTGAATGCCTCTGACATATTATTTAGCACAGTATCAGATTTTATGGTTGTCCTAAAATATGACTTACTCCAAAATCTTGGTGGTGTCTGCATCATGTGCTTGTAGGCATCTTCATGTATTTATCTCATACCTCTTATCTCCCTTTCCCAAGTTTGTGGGTAAGTTGCTCTAGCTGCTCTCCAAATTATATGCTTCAATGTTTTTCCTGGAAATCTCTTCCTGAAATTGTTGTATAAGTGCCTCACACAAAACCTTTGCTCAACACCCGGTAGTAATTCATCCATAGTAGGAAGCAGACCTTGCAAATACATATAACAAATCAAAATAATATACATATCAGAATAATATAACAAATCATAAGAAAATAAAGTGGTATCTTTTGTTGATCAGAGATGAATGTATATCTCCTACAATCTTCTCTTCCCCCTAAATCATCAATCAGTAGGGTCAAAAACCAAGTTCAAAACTGTCTCTAGTCTCACCTTCCACCACAACAAAAACAATAGGCATCATTTGGTCATTGGGGTCTGTCCCAATTGCTGCCAGAATCTGACCACCACATAAGCCTTTCAAAAAGCATCCATAAAGTCCAATTATTGGCCTACTTGAACAAGTGTGACGTTGAGTTTGACAGTAGAACCAGGATTGGTCCTTAAAATCTCATGACAATAGTCATAAATCCTTGTGTAATCTCCTAAGAAAGATCCATCCACCATATCCCTTGCAACAAACCTGACCCTTATTGCCTTTGTTTTGTTAACCCCCTACATTCCATTTCTTAAATGCCTTCTCTTTTATATCTTTCAGCTTGAGTTTAGGATTATTTTTCAAAGAGTTTTGTAACCTCTTACTAAGCCATCTTGTACCCATCATCTTAACATTATACTCTCTAGGACAATTGTGTATGTCAACTAGTTTCCTAAGTTGCCAACTCTCCTTATCAGGCAACTTTCCATAATATGCCTCTCACTCACATCCTTCCTTACACACAACCTTCACTCTTTTTTTGTCCTTTTTCAAAAAATTTAAACTTCTTCCATTTTGAACTGCATATGTCTGTATGGCTTCCTTAAACTCACTTTTGGTATTAAAGTAAGTCCCCAACTCCCACTTATAATTAGACATATCTTTCATAGGCTTAAATATGGGATGCTTCTTCTTCCTTGGTTCTGAATTGTCCTCACTATCACATCCACTATCTAATAAGTCACTATCATATAAAACACCATTATTTTCTACACTTTGTCCCCCCCCCCTTTCATTTTCTTCAAGTTACTGCATCCTTCAAGGTTATCATCATAACTCACCATGTTGGCAACATGCTCTTCCTCATTGTCCATACTAACATCAGAATCAGTATATGATACCTCCATAGAACTATCATTAACAAATGAAGAATCCTCATCATCTGAACTGGTGTCAACTCCGATATCAAGATTGACATCCTCGTTAACATTCACACTCCCACCAAACTTCAGTCCCTCACTAGCATCAACTCTCTCATCCTGATTGACACCCTCACCAGACTTCACTCTCTCACTAGCATTCAATTCCTCACCTAGATTGACTCCCTCATTAGCATCCACTCCTTTACCTAGATTGACTCCCTCATCAGCATTCACTCCCTCACCTAGATTGACTCCCTCATCAACATTCACTCCCTCACCTACATTGACTTCTTCATGATGCTTCTCTACATCCTTAATTACTTGTTCAACCAACTCTGCAACAATGTCATAGTGTTCTGGAAAAACCATGTTCAGGGGTTCTTCATTTAATGGTTCCTCATCCATGTTTGATGGTTGTTCATCTAAGGGAACATCAACATACTCAAGTTGGGACAGAGGGTGTTCAATATAAATGTCTACTTTCAGGTGAACCCTACATAAGTCAACTATGTCTAAAGCGCCATTATCATCCTTAAGAATATTAATTCCAAATGTAGGATCCTTATAGTACATATTTTCTACCCGAGTATACCCTAGGTCTTTTAAAACACCAATCAACTCAAAATACGACACCTATCAACATATATCCTTAACTCATTGCATTTTCCACCAACATAATTAGTTTTTCAGAATCCAAAAATTCACCATTATGGTGGATGTTAAGAGTTATTAGTTCTTCCATTTGAACCAAAAATCACCTACAAATGCAAATTACAGAAAAAGAGTACATAAACCCTAGTTTTCGAAAGGGAAAACCCTAGAATACATAATACAAATTTGGTTTCGGGGAAAAACCCTAGAATACATAATACAAAAACCCTAGAATCAGGAAAGGAATTGGTTACTAAGCTCGTTTGCTTCGTCTTCGTCTTTAAGAATTTTGTTTGCTTCGTCTTCTGCTAGAATCACACTCTTCTGCGCTAGAGTTGAAATTTTGTGGAAATGAGATTGGACACAGTGTTATGTCATACAACAAAAGAGTCTTGAATAGTGAACACCGTGCCACATCACCATTCATTACATTACACATCATCCAACTAACTCCAGGTAATCCACATTTTAAGTCAAATTTTAACTTTTCTAACGGAAAGAACAAACGTGAAACATATTAAAAACATATGGGACTAATTTGAAACTTTTAAAAAAAAGAGGACCAAATTAGACCCTAGCATATAGTTAGAGGACCAAAAATATTAAGCCTGGTTCAAACTAGGATGGACCTCAAATTAGCATAATTTGCTAGGATTTTGGTGTATCCGAAGATACATCTCCAGATGCATGAAGAACAATTTTGGGTTTTCAAATGTGTCGTATGCCCATATAAGTGTGAAATGAGAGAAAATAAAAATTGAAGAAAATATAGAGAAAATTTGAAATTTTATTTCGAAAATTGTAGAGAAAGGGTTTTGAAGATATTAGATGAATTGTTTAAATATATTATATATTATTATAATACTTAGAAAATTAAAAATATGCATACAAGATCATTCTTTTTAAAATATGTTAAAAAAAATTCTCTATATTTTCTTCAACTTTTATTTTCTCTCATTTCCCCTCCCCCTCTCATAGGCTCATATTGGTTCTTCTGAGAAGCAAATCAAAAGATAACACTAAATAATGGTGTCATTCCATTGTGTTAAAAAACCTTTGATGCATAAGTTCATGGTATCACCATAGAATCATACATTCAAACATTGCTGATACTCATTTCACATTTCACATTTGTTAATCTTAACTTAATCATACAGATTCCTAGCCCACTGCTTGATGATATTATATCAGCTACAAAACTCAATGTGAGTGGAACATCACAAATCCATTTACAGAACAAAGATCAATTAGACACAAACATGAACTCTACCAAACAATCTAAGTCCAAATCAAATTATTCTAAAACACAATCAAACATTAAAAATCAAAACATAACCAAAGCCTTACATGTTAAGCCATTTCACGACAAAATTTTCACGCCTCTACTCTTCGAATCACTTCTGTTTTCCATCTTAAGTGGCAACGGAGGAGAAAACAGAAGCTTCTCTTTCACTAAATCTCCGTCATCACTACTATGTGTCGATCCTCCACTGTCCTCCACCAGCACGTCGTCCTCATCATCTTCACCACCTCGAGAAGAGTCCACAACATCTACAACCGCAAACTTGCCATTCTCCAATACCCCACCTTGTTCGTCATTCGATGAACTACCATCCGATTCACCAGTTCTCGTGCTATAAACCTCGCAAATTTTACCATTCTCTGCAAATCTCACACTTTTCTTCGTTCTAGGTTGAATTTCTTGCCTTTTAACAAAGAACCTGTTTCTGTTCCTATCCTTTACTCCGTCGTCATCATAATCATCATCATGATCGTAATCGTGAACACCCTCCACACCCTCCTCGTTCTCTAAACGTTCTTCATCATCTTCATAAACCTTACACAATTTACTAATCTTCTCAACCCTACCCCTCAAATTCTTCAACAGCTTCTCCTTCTCATCATCACCATCTGAATTTCTCTGTCTCTGAATTTTCTGACCAGACCTAGAACTCTTTACTTCTTTAACATGTAGTATATGCTTTTTCGCCGCAACCTCTTCGATCGAGTCCAAAAACTGAACTAAATCTCTACTAATCGACCTTTTCCCATCCACAATCATTTTATCACAATCCTAATCCAAATTTCAAATTTTTAGTCTCAGAATAAACAACAGAAACAAAAGAACCAATTCAATTCCATAATCACTATATCAAAACCCTAGAAATTCCTAAAAAGATTAATCAAAATGAAAAATATTCAGAGTTGGGTTACCTGAATGGAATCAAGTTGAAGGAGCAAGTTGACAGCTTTGAGAGAAAGAGGTGGAAAATCGAAATGGGTATGTGATGAAAAAGAGGATCTGAGAGAAACAAAAGAGGATTTGATAGATGCGAGGTGTTTAAGGTTTCTTAGGGTTTTTGATCTACGAACAAGAAAGGAACGGAAATGGGTTTGGATAATGGATGCTGCGGAATGGCGAAGAGATTGATGGGTGTGATGATGGTGATGATTGAGAGAGGATTCAAGGGATTCAATGCGGTGGAGAAGAGATGAGATTGTGGATTGGTGTTTGTGATTTTGAAGAGTGTGTGATTTGGGGTGTACGAGGTTGTTGTCGTGGTGGATTTGAGTGGGACGAAGGTGGTCGTGTACGAGGTTGTTGTCGTGGTGGATTTGAGTGGGACGAAGGTGGTCGTGTACGAGGTTGTTGTGTTGTTGGGAAAGGATGAGGGAGTAAATGGAGTGTACGAGGTGGTCGTGTTGGGGAGAAAGATGGGGGGTTTGGGGGGTGCAGCATGTGTAGGAAGGGGTACAGCAGCAATGGGATGGAAGAGGAGGTGGTGGAGGAGATTGGTGGCGGCGGTGATGGTGGTGGTGGTGAGAGGCCATTATGTGAGAGAGGGTTTTTGAGAGTGAGGGAGTTATGGGAGAAATGGATTTGAATGTGGCTAGTGGCTACTACTACTTGGTCAATTCAAAGAATATTAGGACAGGGACTTTTTTTTATCAATCATAATTTTAATTCTTCAGTTAATATTTGTGCAATTTTCATCTCTTTTTTAATTTTACAGAATCAGAATCAGTATTTAAAAAGAAAAAGTTTCAATTGTTAAAATCAAGATATTAATTGTCATAATTCTGGTCAAACTCTTAGGATTTAATATTATATTCTCTTTATCTTGTAATAATAATTGAAATTCAATAATTAATAGGGTTGAAATTCATCTTTAAACGATTAATAAATGGAATGTTGCAGGTTTAAATTTATGCTCTTACATATAATATATTTGAATATTTATTAATTAAGCTGATTTAACGTAAATTTATACTCTTCGTTCCATTTTTTTGTACTTTTACAGATAAATTTGGATACTCATAAATTTGTTTGTACTTTTACAGATGAGTGCATTAATAGAAACTTTTGCATATTTAAATTTTAGAAATACAGGTGCACATTTAGGTTTTAGAAATGTAGTGACAGCGAGGAGAAAGTCTTACATGTGCACAATATTTGGGCACACACTCGTAAAAGAAAAAGATAAATAATAAAAATAATTTAATAATATATTTTAAATATTTATATATAATTTTATGTATGTGCGTCTAAATGATTATTTGTTGGGGTTATGCCCGATTAAATATTATTTGACCACAGATCCTCTCCGCCCCACCCTTTTTTTGGGACAGGACAAATAAATTGTGTTCGCCCCAAAGGGGGCGGGGCATATCCCATTTAGCCACTAATGTGGTTCTACTCATCCTATGATCCTATAGATCATGAATGGTTAGAGCATTTGATCGGTATCATAAATGGTTTGATCAATTTGTGAGTAAAAACGACATTCAATATTCTCAGATTTCCTTTCATGCTAATGCTAGGCCAAAATATTTTCCACAGAATTTGAACACTTAAACCAAAATTGATAATAAGAGCAGATTAATCAAACAAAAGTTCATTCATAACAGCCATACAGTAATGGATGAGTACAAAAACAGAGTAATTAAACATAAAGTTTCCATCATTCCCATGATGTATACTCCATTTATATCAACTACTATGGGAAAGTGAACAAGTCAAAACAAAAATTAAACTCTTAACAAAAAATATTAAAGAATAAAACTGAGAGTCCCTCAAAACTCAATACTTCTTGACTTTTCATTCTGGAATCAAATGACCAATATATTTTTATGCCACAGCAGGCATGTCCTTGAGCCATGCATCCAATTGTTTCCCAATTGAGTAAACAATGAAACCAATCTCACGTAATTTGTCAGCATCCACAATGTTCCTTCCATCAAAAACAAATGCTGGTTTTTGCATGTTGTCATATATCTTCTGATAATCAAGTGTCTTGAACTCATCCCATTCGGTTAGAATGCAGATACCATGTGCGTCTTTTGTCGCTTCGTATGCGTCCGAAACCACGCTCACTTTCTTCACAGCTGTTGGACTTGTTCGCTGCAAGTGGATTGGATGGTCCCAATCAAATTTGTCCATTGATAGATCCCTCTGGATTTGGTCTTCGGTGACTTGTGGGTCGAATATGCTGAGGTTGGCTTTATCGCCGAGCAGTCCTTGGCAGACATCAATGGCGGGAGTTTCCCTTGTGTCACCAGTATCTTTCTTGAATGCGAATCCGAGAATAGCAATCTTTTTGTTGGAAACAGTGTTGAACATAGACGCGACTACGCGGTTCACAAAACGACTCTTCTGATAATCGTTAATCTTGATAACTTGTTTCCAGTACTCTGCAACTTCTGGAAGACCGTTGCACTCGCAGATGTAAACAAGGTTCAAGATATCCTTCTGGAAGCAGGATCCACCGAAACCGACACTAGCGTTAAGGAACTTTGGTCCGATCCTTGAGTCAGTGCCGACGGAATAGGCCACCTGTTGAATGTTTGCACCGGTGGCTTCGCAGAGTGCTGACATTGCATTAACTGATGAAATCCTCTGAGCCAAAAATGCATTAGCAGCGAGCTTAGATAGCTCGGCAGACCAGAGATTTGTGGTTAGGATTCTCTCCTCGGGAACCCAATGAGCGTAAACACTCTTCAATGTTTGAACAGCTGTAAAGCCTTCAGGGGTTTCCCTGCCTCCAATAAGAACACGGTCGGGATTAAAAAGATCTTTGATAGCGGTTCCCTCAGCAAGGAACTCCGGGTTTGATAGAATCTGAAATTTGATTCCCTTGCTATTGTGTGTCAAAATTTTCTCTATAGCCTCAGCAGTTTTGACAGGAACAGTTGATTTCTCAACAACAATTTTGTCAGACTTTGAAACATCAGCAATCATGCGAGCCGCGCTCTCCCAGTATGTTAAATCTGCTGCTTTGCCGGCACCGAGACCCTGAGTTTTAGTCGGGGTGTTAACAGAGACAAACACAATGTCAGCCTCAAAGACATGCTTTTCAACATCAGTGCTGAAGAAGAGATTCTTGCCACGACACTGCTTTACGACATCGTCAAGACCAGGTTCATAGATTGGAAGCTGGTCGCTGTTCCAGGCTGTGATACGGGATACAGATATGTCAACAACAGCCACTTCAATGGATGGACATTTAAGTGCAATAACTGCCATAGTTGGACCACCAACATATCCAGCACCAATGCAACAAATCTTCACCATTTTGCTTTTCTAAATAACCTATCCAAATCAAGATTCAAACAGATCAGTAAAAACTAAAAACAACAGCATATAAGGAAGCCACTTTTGCATTGATATTTGAAATGAAAATCATTATGCAATCTATCAATTAGCATAAACACTACATAATACAGCTATAATCACGATTTCGAAACTATCAATTTACCATCATGTAGAAATAATACATTAAGAATAGGTCAATAATTCTGAAACACAAAGGTTCAATTTAATCTCAATGAGTTCAAATTGTAGACTCAATTCAATCTTAAGAATTGATCATTCTTGGCCAACTAAAGTACTTATTTTCAAATAAAAAAACATGCATCCAAAATGAGATTAATGAATAAGCCCTCTTGGTATAAAAAATATCTCTACACTTATATTCAATGAAAACTCATGATATTGCCACGTAAACTAGCTTTGTAACTACAATTTGAAATAACCACAAAATGATTGATTCTATTTAGCCGTTACTAATGGTGCATATCCATTTTTCTCAATCAGATTTAATTGCAACACTGAATTTTTTTCGAATAAGAAATCAGATCATAAATAAGTTAAAGATCTATAACACGAAAATGAAGCATATGCCACATGAAACCGCTTCCAAAAATACAGATCTAAGATCTATCATGTCCCTGTTAAGTCAGCTCAGTTGATAGCAATGCATGAGAACCATTCAAACAATGAATTGCATAAGCTCAATTGAAATCAGATCTATCATCTCAATGAAGAACAATGAACTACATAACTTCAATTTTCAAATAAAAACAACTAATCACATCAGATCCATTACAACTTCAATTCAGAACACGTCCACAACAAACACCGACGAACAAAATCCAATCAAAAACACCAAATCAAGCTCGAAATTGAACACCAAAACATCACTCTAAACTGAAAATTGCAACAGATCCATCTCATTTCATCAATCAAAAGTACATGTAATAAACACTGAAATCAAATCGAATTTCCAATTCAAAATGCGTGATTTAACTAGAATTAACACAAGAACAAAATCAAATTTCCATGGATGAATTTGAAGTGTGTGAAAATTTACCTTGAGAGATGAATGATGAAAAGGCTTTAGAGTAAAAGGGAAAAGAGAGAAAGAAATGAAGTTTTGTGGTGTTGTTATGTGAAAGAAGAGAAAGTGTGAGAAAGGTTATATATACGCAACGAAAATCTAGCTTCGAAACTTGTTATTACCAAAATGGACTTATTTGGTGTAATGTCCAAAATCATTTTTTCTATTTTTTTTTTCTTTCTAGATTTTTTTTATAAAGTATTAACGTGGCATTCCGTGCAAATTACACAATGATTTTCAAAAAATATAAGAATATAATTATACTTTATTTTTAAAAAAATAGTATATAATTATATAAAATATAATACATTGTGTAATTTCGCTTTAAATTATGCTAACTTTTATTTATTTTAATAAATATGTAAAAGATGAAAAATTATTGTATTTATAAAATTTTCTTTTTTTCTTTCTAGAAAGGAATAGTTGTTTGGACTTTGGATTTATGTATTTTCAATGTAATTGTTAATTTTAATATTTTATGAAAATTTTGAAATTAATATGTGTAGTCAATAAAATCAATATTATATGATTAGAATTATATATTTTAAAATGTATTGTCCTTTTATATATAATTTAAAATATTGTAAAATTATTTAAGTTATATTTTAAAAATGTATCACTTATTTTTCATCAATTTTAATTATAAATTATTAATAAATTAATCTACCATCTTCATCTATACTGAAGTTTAATTCATATAATAAAAAAGTCTTTCACAATTTTAATCTGTACGTAAAAGTATAACAAGGGCAAAATAGGAAAGTCATAGCAAATTTCAGTAAATATCCACCATGAATTAAGTTGATGGTTTACTTTGTTATATATGCAACCGGCAAGATTGAAGATTACAGCTTCCTCACGCGTTCCACGCGTTTTGCCTGTGTTTTTATTAAACTGTCAACTTCAACTTCAAGCCACCACATTCTCATCACTACCACCTTCCTAGATCTTCATATTTTATATTATTAAATTATTATATTTAATTAGTCGTTATCGTTAATTGGATTTAATAAAAAGAATTACGGTTTGATCTCAACAACTGTGATTGTGATCGGGAAAAGTTTCAAATAATTTGATGTCAGAAATGATCCGATGAATAAAATATATATTTAATATTCATTTAATAAATATAATTTATCAAAAAAGAAAGTTCTATTGGAAGAGAATAAGAATATGATTAACTATGAGCTGTAAGTTAAGAAATTTCTCGTGCTGGCCACATTCTATATTATTTGTACCTTATGAAATGGGAATGCATTAACATGTATAAATGTGTGATTGAAGTAAAGATTTTGGATTATGATTATGGACCATAAAAACTTTAGGTACAAGACATCGATTGCACTTTGAAGAAGGGAAATTAAAAATCATAGTCATGTAGTACTTTTCACTTCCTATTATGCTTCAAGATCTACCTGATAGGTACTTTTTTTAAAAAATCTTTTTTATGTGATGTTTAAATTTAAGTGCATCTAGTTAGTGCTCACAAATGGGCATAGGCGCCTTATTTAGGTTTAGTTCATCAAAACCTGTCCAAAAAAATAGGACGAAGTGATAGGAAATATTGACTCTATTTGTAAAAATTTATGGATTAAGTAAAGAGTTTTGAATGAGCATGTAATCCTGGAATTTGAAAGTGACAAACGACTGTATCTGTCATTTTAAGTGTTCCTATTTGAATCCACAAAAAAAATAAATAAGACAAAATGAGATGGACAAAGTAGAGGGGTTGAATCATAAACCTTAGTTCGACCCGTTAAAAATGAAGGGCTAAACTGAATTATCTGACTTGTTTTACCACTCATATCTCTAGCTATTGTTGGACTATGTAATTAAGATTGTTATGGACCGACCAAATACCTCATATGGATAGGATCCAAATATCAAGCCCAACAATGCAAAGGCACAAGTAAAAATATGCATCGTATATAATAGATGCATGTGAGACTTAAGGAACAGTTTTCAGATCAAATAGTTTCAATTCACTCATCTTGGACTCTGAACTCACAACATGCTAATTTTGCAGGTCTACACTTACGCCGTTGTATCGGAGATCATCATCGCATTAGGAGTCCATCATAACTAATCAATCAAAATTCGGGTTCTGGTACAGAACATTTTCGTTGTCTATGGGAACGACTTCTAGTTCCCACAAAATTCCACAATCAAATCTCATTTGACTCAAAGCAAATCGCGATAAAATCGTAATAAGAATTCACTCCCAACCTCATGACAAAGAACTCTTCTGAATCTCTCAATCTAACAACTGATTTTGGTTACTACAATTAAGGAGATTGAGAAGAAAATGTTACAATAATAACGATCTCTTACCACTAGATCTCATTTTATCAAAAGGTAAATCGAAAGAATCCATAAGTTAGTGTTATCGTGGTTGAGGAAACGAACCTCTGTTGCAAAATAAAAATTTGTCCTTATCATTGCAACAGGTTATACCACTTTAGAAAGCTCAATCCCTAATGAGAGCTTGCTTGATCCAAGCATAACTTGAGACAAGCACAAAGGTAGATCTCCCAAGCATAAGTCAAACACAAAGGTAGATCTCCCAAACATAACTTGAGAAAATTTTAACATGAAGTCGAGGTACACCTAATGCTAAATAAATAGAACCCATACAACCTACCCCGGTACTTGAAAGAGGTAATAATCTTAAGAAATTTTGGGTCGTGATCCCAAGCAAAGTACCGACCATGAAAATTTGTAAGAGTCGAACCCCACAGAACATGGCAAAGAGAAGAGACCGGTCATGAAATAAAGTTTGCCGACACATATACCATCAAAGGAAAAACCTATTGTCTGATGATCATATGTGGACCCCCTGATGCAGAGTGTCGAAACGATGCATGCAATCCCTCTCAATATGCAAGATAAGTATTTCTCAAGGCTCCTAAAAAATTAAATAAGTAAAACTTTTTCCCAACGAAATGATGTAAGCACAAATAATATTGTAATCTTCAAAAATACAAGATTATGCATACCATAGAACAACAACAATAATGTTCCAACAAGAATCAACAAGATCAGATTCAGATCCGCAACAACCAACATACAATCATAGATTCATCACATAACATCATAAACAACGAAAATCCTACAAGGGAAATGACCTCTCACTACCCCCATCATGTTATATCACCTAATGAGAATCCTTTTCCCCCCTTATCTCGAATTTTGGTGAATTTTCCTGTGAATTTCTTATATGAGGGATGCCTTAGTTGTTCTTCCTCTTCATAGCTCTCTATTGGTTCTCCAATAATGTTATGACTAATTCTCTTCCTAATTTTTTATTAAACTAATTTCTCCCTATTATTCTCATATTAAAGGTTTTTACTAATTCAACCTTATTTTAATAAAAACTCAATAATAATAATAAAAATAGTATTTAACTGGTCTTATTATTATTCTCACACCCACTTTTACTAATCGCACCAAAATCTACCCGCCCCACTAGGACGCCACACTAAAACAACAAGACACACGCCTTAAACAAGGTCAACATTGCACCAAAAATACCCGACGAACAAATATTAAAAATTGGGTGTTACAAACCCCACCCTTGGTCGGGGATGGTTCCTAGTGATGTGAAGACTTACACCAGCTCCCTTCAATTAGGACGAGTAATGACAAGCTTAGTAGTTACACCAATTCCCTTTTACCATGACAAATAATGATGAAGCTTAGTAGTTACATTAGCTCTCATCGACCAGGACGAATGATAATAAAGTTTGACGATTATGCTAGTTCCCACCAAAGGGACGAGTGACAACGCGTTTCAAAGGCCTTGTTGGTTCCTACCCAAGAAAAGACCCACTCAAGATAATACAAGCGTTGCAATTATTTATTTAACGGGACAATCAAATAAATTCCTAGCAAGGGAATAAGTGATAAGCTTACTCAAAGCTAAGAGACAGAGTCGAGAATGATTCAACTAGTATAGCAGAAAAAATATGAATATTATTAAACAAAATACGGTGAACATTAAAATATCGGACAAAGAGGGGTTAATAAATAAATAGTGTTATTCACACATGTTACAAAGAAACAAAAATCATGCATCACTTCCTACCACTGTTTCCATCCACCAAAGCTCTGTCCTAGATCATCTTATGTTAGTCAAGCTGCAAGTGGAGAACCTAAACTCTATGACGAAGTGCCTCTAGTAAATCATCCAAAAGACCAGGAAATCCTTATATAAAATGAGCAAGCAACATGTTAAATCAAAAGAAGACGTAAAGTTAAAAATCAACGACCAAATTTCACCTTGAGAATACATGCAAACGAAAATGCACTTGAAGACCTTAGAGATGAGTACCATGCCCTAACCTAGGATCCTAATGCCACATGCGTGAATAATCGACGAAATGTCTCAATGATGGTGCATTTAATGCGCTTGTTGCCCACTACTTCTGCAATTGCCTCATGACTTTCCCACTTCTCCTTATGGTCGACTTGTTGGACATGTGACTCTATACACAAGGGGGTGAAATGTAGAGATTTGAAAAACTTTGGTTGAAAACAAAATCATTTGCAAAACCAGAGTTTTAAAATATTTTGTAAAACAAATTAATAAATAGACAGCGAAAAATCAAAGGAAAGAAAATGACTGAAAAATAAAAGAGATAAGGGAAAAAGAAGAACATCATAAACTACTCATGTCCCCAAAATTATTCTTGAGAGTATCCAATAAACTTGAGAGCTTTTAGAAGAATTTGTCCATGAATCTACTTATACAAAGAAATGAAGTTTTCAGCTAATTTCTTGTAGTGGAGTTCGGGAGAGTCGGGAGCACCAATGAGACTAATACTCCAGGATCACAAGAGAGTGAAACGCCACATCTCGACCAAAAACCTTAAGGTGTTAGGTAAATGTGTCATCTCTCTTATAAATCCAATATTTCACTCGGTCATAGACAATGTGAAACTTTAACTACTCACACTTGCACCCAACACTTCTAACTAAACAATGAACAAAACTTAACAGTTATTTTCAAAACCAAAAGAAATTTTACACTGATTGATCTCAAATCAAGACAGAGTTTTGAGTTAACTATCCTTAAAATCAAATTAAAATTTTAAACATATTGACCTCAAATAGAATTGAGATTTTCATGAGATTAATTTCAAATCTATTGAACTTTTATATTACTCAGAATTCATAAACCAAATGAAAATTTGTATCATCATAATTAAAAATATTTGGAATATCATCATAAGTAGAAATTATTGGAGAAGGTCGTTTTCATGTGCCTTTAGGTTGACCAAATCACCATGATTAAACTACCTTTCAAATGAAAGCAAATTTGCAAACTTCAAAACTACGAATTAACTTTGCTTCAGATGTTAGAAATTGAATACACATATTGAGTGCATTTTAAGCTAAAAAATTAAACATTTAACAATCTCACATGTGCAAGTCCAAGTCCAACAAGAAAAAATTATTTAAATAAAATTAATTATATTTCTATTATTTGTTTCTTCTTTTTTTCTTTCTCTATGACATGACAAAAATGTGGTTATATTTTGTTGGTGAAAAAAGAAAGTGTTTATATATAAAAGACATACAATCATTTCCATATATTACTTAGAATTTTTCTTTAAATATCATTTCAATATATTTTGCTCTTATTTTTAAATGATTTTTTTTACAATATTGCAATTGAAATTTATTTTCTTAATTTCTATTGTTTTTAAAATTCACTCTCGGTCTTGATTTACTCATTCAGATAGAAAAAATTTTCAAACATATTTATTCATATATGAAGAAAATATCACAAGTGATTATGTAAATTTGGAAGGGGTATGATTCTTGTCCCATTTTTTTAAAAGTTTTTTCTTAATTTTTTTTAATATTATATATTTTGGTTTACATCAATTTAAAAATAAATAAAATTGTAAACATTTTAAAATAAATTTTTTAATTTAATTTAATTTAACTTATTTTATAGATATTTCATCTTTTTAAGCTAATTGATTAGGTATCAAATAATATTTATAATCGAGATCAGGATCTCTGATGGCTGTTGACGTGGATCTCAATGTCTGCTTGAACGCTGAGGAGAACTGGGGGGTGTGTCTGCAAGGTACTCCGATGCCCAAGTTAGAACGGGCAAGAGGAATAATAAGTGCAAGTAAGAGTGTTAAGGATGAATATTTGATATCTACCCCTCATGCAAGATGGTTTATATAGAGGAACCCCAACGCGTGACCAACGATTCCTATTTTTGGATCTGGATCTCGGATCCCCCGAAAATAGGTAATTTTCATAAACTAACCGATGACCGAGCACCCTGGTCGTTATAATGGCACGCCAGACATCATATCCTCCGAGTAGGGACCAACCAGGCCGAATCCGGGTGATCTTTACCGTTGTCGGACAAAGATCAAGAACGAGGAGGATCAGACGTGGTCGATGAGTCGTGACCAATCTAAGACAAGTAGGATATACTGGGTCCCTTTAATATTTGGGTTATTGGGTCGTTTCATGGGAAGAGATGATTGAGTCATACTCCTTCGTTGAACAATTTTTATCTATTTTTATAGTGTAGTTTATTTTTGTTTCAAATATTTTTTTTATCTATTTTAATTTTTAAATTTAACTTCGCTCCCATTAAGGGCTATATAATAGTTATCTATGTTTTGGCTTTTATTATGTCCTACCAGAGTAATCAAAATCAAAATTAAATAAAAAATATCATTTTTATTTTCACATGTATACTTAAAATTAATGTATAATATTTTCATTAATTAAAAAGGAATTAATTTTTTTTAATTATTTGAGCATATATGACAACCTAACTTAAGACTTTTTACACCGACAATTTGGTACGTTTGCCAAATGCTATAGTAGGTTTATTGAAATGATAGGTATTTTGGTAAAATAGAAAGGGGGTATTTTAGGCCTTATAATTCAAAGGAGCTGTGCAAAATTAAAGGCACAAGAAACTTTTTCCTCACCCTACATGGTTTGTCATGTGTACATTTAAAAACCTATATATTTATGTCTCCCCAAAGTAGACTATTGAATGCTCATTTATTTTTTAAATATATATTTTTTAAAGTACAAGTATGATGTGATCAAAAGTAGTTTAATTTTTCTTTCTTCTAAAAATAATTGGAGTAAAACTCGAAGGGGTATTCAACCCTTAAAAAACAAGGTCAATAAATGAAATTTCTCACCAACACAAATCTAAACAGACATGAATCAATTTTATCTAAGTATTGCTTTGAATACTTGCATTGGCAATGAGATTTTTTTTATATGAACTGAAATATAAAATCGTATAAAAGTAGATTAAAAATGGGAAATGAAATATTTTTTTATTGATTATTGATAGGGGTGTCATAACGGGCCACCTGCCCCGTTCCGCCAAAAATCCGCAAAAAAAAGAGCGGGGAGGACATGTCCGCCAAGGTGAATTAGGCATGAAATTCAAGTCCGTCCCGCCTCGTCTTCTTTTTCATTTTTTTTTCATTTCTTTATAAGTTATTTTTAAAATTTTTTTTCTTTATAATTATTTTTAAAAAATTGTAAGAGATGGAGAATCAAACTAATTTGATTAACAAGAAACAAAACCAACCATAAAGAGAAGTAACTTCAATGTTAGTAAAATTATTGTGTCACATATATTATAATAGAAAAATTCTTACTAGTTAAATATGTTCAATACATAATATAGTTTAAAAATAGATGTATATGTTAAGAAATATTGAAAATTACTTTGCATATAGTTTGATAAATATGAATGTTCCAGTATATATATAAATGAAATAGAAATTTCACAATTAAAAATATTTACATATTATAATTGAAATATTGAATTAAAGTATTCTATATGTGTTACAGTATAGCAATGTCATGTGTTTTTTCTCTGCATCAGTGGCGAAGCCAGAAAAATTATAAAGTCTGGGCAAAAGTTTAAAGACCGTATTGTATATAATATATAAATCTATAAATAATCATCAATCAAAATAAAAGAGACTCGTCATTTTGTCAACAAAAGTATAGTTTAAAATAAAAGAGATGAAACATAACCTTACAATAGCATGTTAAATAAAACCACGAGGCAAGTGTCCTTTCCGAGACTTCTTTGCGCTGAATGTTCGAATAATATCAATATCGTCAAGTGACTTGAATATCTCCCGCTCGGTGTAACATACCATCAAGTCATTGAACCACACATCGTTGATCTTATTGCGCAATTTAGACTTGATAATCTTCATTGCTGAAAAAGCTCTTTCAACGGATGCTGTCGACACCGGCAATATCAAAGCTAACTCAATAAGTTTGTAAACCAATGGAAATACCAAATGTTTCTCAGTTTGAACCATCTTCATAGCCAAACTTTGAACATCTTCACAAGTGGAAAATGAAGCATTTCTTTTCATTTGAAGAACATAAGTGTCAAGTTGATCCTTTATTGTTGCACGATCATCATCAGAAAAGTCTGCATGATAAATATCAGCAAGACGAGCAAGCTTATCAACATCAAACTTGGAGAAAGAGTTCTTAGGGTCAAGACATGAGAAGCAATCAAGGATAATGTTGCTTCCTTCATTAAAGCGGTGATCCATCTCCACACATATTTTGTCAATAGCAACATAAAAAATCTCTGCACGGTAATGATGAAGATTAGTGATAGTCCTCCCTTCTGCCCTTGAACGACCCCGAACCGGTATTTCGTCATCCATATTTGGAACCGGAATACCTTTAGCAACACAAAATTCTTGGACATCTGCAAATAAATTATCCCAACCAGTCTCTCTCATTGTGGCCAATCGAGATTTGACAACATCAACTAATTCCATGGCAATCACAATATTAAGATCTTTTCTTTGCAAGACATGTGAAAGCTCGTTTGTAATGCCAAACAATTTTAACATTAACTTCAAAATAAAAGCAAATTTAAAGCTCTCCATTTTTTCTATCAAACCCGCTGCTTGAGATGGTCCACGTTCATCTTCATCAACCATACTAAGCACATTTAACACGGAGGACCACATTTGATCCATACTAAGCAATGTAGTATGATGTGAACCCCATCTAGTATCCCCTGGTCTAATGAGACTAGATGATTGGTGCAAACCCCTTCCTTTAGATATCTCACCACTCTCAAGTTTATTTAAAATATCTTGGTGTTGTGCCTCCGTCAAAGCATCCCTCCTCTTACAAGATGCACTTGTTGTGGTCACAATCAAGGAGATATATTCAAAGAAATCATGAATAGATGAGCAACTACTAGCAACAGACACAACAACCAATTGCAAACGGTGAGCATAACAATGGACATAGAAAGCATACGGGTTTTCATCTAGAATCTTTCTTTGCAAACCATTAAATTCACCTCTCATATTTGAAGCTCCATCATATCCTTGTCCTCGTATCCTTGAAATAGATAACGTGTACTTATCAAGAATACCATAAAGAGCATCCTTTAATGACTCAGATGTCGTATCTTTGACATGATGTAGAGAAATAAATCGTTCCACAACATTCCCTTTGTCGCTCACAAACCTAAAACAAGCCCAACAAGTTTACTTGACGAAAATTTGGAAATTAGAAATTGGAAATACGTAATGAAAATTGGAAATTGGAAAATACAACTACTAACCTTAACATCACCGCCATTTGCTCTTTGACAGATATATCACGTGACTCATCAATAAGCACGGAGAATTGTTTATCCCCAAGCTCTTCCATAATCACCTTGGTAACTTCATGTGCACAACACGTTGCAAGCTCTTTTTGAATGTCACTGGAAGTCATTGTGCAATTTTTCCCACCACGATCGAAAGCATCTCTCACTTGTTCATTCTTAGCTTTTACCCAATCTACCATCTCTCTAAAATTTCCCTTACTTAGAGAACTAGAGGATTCATCATGGCCACGAAAAGCCATGCCTTGTGCAATGAGATATCTTGAACAATCTACAGAACAAGTCAAACGAATCTTATACAATTCTTCAGATTCCTTGGTTGCTTTAATAAACTTACTAGCCACACTTTGTCTCTGATTATTATAATCATCGTAGTGCTTGACACATGAGTTGTGCAAACTATTATGACTACCAACGTGATCTTTCAAGCCTTGAGATGCATGCTTCCAATCTTTATATCCGCTTTTAGTGAAGACTTCAAAACCAAAGTGCTCGGCCCTCCCAGGTTTCTTAAAGAGAAAGCAATAAAAACAATAAGCTGCATCCTTGATCTCACTGTATTCTAACCATGTATAATTCTTATACCATGATTTATTAAATGCTCTTTTAACACTTCCAAATGGAGTTCGAGGAAAGCTTGGCAAATCCGGTTGCATTGGACCCTTCAAAATATATGCCCTCCTCACTTGGTCTTGAATATCCGGAGCATACTCATTAATTTGTTTCCTACGACCTGGATCACGCACAATCTCATTTGGGTTAAACTCATTAACTACATTAGACGGTGGTTCTGGTTCTGATTCTGATTCAACTAAAAATCTCCTCATTCTGAAATTCAAAATGAAGCAATGAATTAAAAATAGAATTAATGATATAAGACTAATAATTAAAAAATAGAACTACAATTAAAAAAAATAAAATCTATGATTTTAATATAGAATATAGAATTTGGATTAATTTAACAATTTGTTTTCTATTACATATTATAAGAACTTGTTTTCTATTATATATATATATATATATATATATATATATATATATATATATATATATATATATATATATATATATATATATATATATATATATATATATATATATATATATATATATATATATATATATATATATATATACTTTTTAGAACTACTATTATACATTAAAATTTGAATATAATGTTAAATATTGAGCTAGTAGAGTCAAGTTGCTATATATTAACAAGTTGCTAACTTGCTATATTATTATATTATACTTTTTACATATAATATGCAGCTTGAACTTCTATTCTACGACTGAGACTGAGAGCTAGTTCCACTAGTCATTAGAATTGCATAATTTGAATTTATATTAGCAACTTGTTTTCTAATTTCTATTATATATACTTTTTCATCACAAATATCAATAAATGAACCTACATTGTCTTGTCTTGTCTAACTTATCTACTGACTACTTATCTTTATAGTCTACTACATGTGTAGATATAAATTAATAATATCTTTCTAATTGTTAAAGTTAAACAACAATAGACTAGTCAATACTAGTATTAAAAAATATATTCAAACAGTTGTCATTATATATATGTTGGTGTTGCTACTTGCTACTTGCTATATTATCATTATCAATACACACAGACAAGACAAGAGAACACGGCTAACACACTGATGAAAACATGAGCAGTGGCGAAGCATTCCCTTTCTCTCTTATTCTTCTTCTTCACATTCACATAGACTCATTCAATAAATTTTGCCCCAAATTTGTCATCAATCCATCAATATATAATCAAGAAATTTTGCCCCAATTTTATCATCAATACACAACCAAGAAATTTTCCCCCAATTTTATCATCAATACACTGTCAATCTCAAGAAAGAAATCAATATACCTTGAAAAATAGATGATGCAGTGCAAAGAAAACGTAGAGATGAGAGATGGATGATGTTGTTTGTTGTTTCAGTCGCAACTTCCCTTTCTTCTCCTTCTCGTTGCCTTCTATTTTATTTTTTATTTTTTTAATTTTTATTTTTGCGTTTTATTTTAACACTAAAAAAAAAAAATTTGGGCCACCAGAGCCTGGGCATGTGCCCAGCCTGGCCGGGTCCAAGAATCGCCTATGCTCTGCATTGTGTATTATATATTATGTATACATTGCATTATAGAGAATTTGTCATTGCAATATTTTATTGGTTAGAGTTTTTATATGCAATATAAATAAATATCTATATTGGTACTGTATACAAATTTACATACTTTTTCTAAACTTTCTATATGGATGCATATAATAATAACTCATTTTAAATTTGAATTGGTTTACTATAATTTGATTTAAATTTGAATTATTTCATACATATAAATGCATATTACAATAAATTTAAAAGAAATTACAATAAATTTTTAAGTAATTTTTGTTTCAAATTTTTTAGCGGGCTGACGGGCCAACCCCGCCCCATTATGTATTTCGTCCGCGAGATTTTTTGTTTTGGCGGGACGGGCGAAATGGGTAGGCGGGCCTAAAATTCCAACCCAGGCTGCCATTTTTTGGCGCGGGGCGGGGCGAGCCGGCGATCTCCGACCCGTTTTGCCACCCCTAATTATTGATATATGAATTAAATGTAAAATTATATAAAAACAAAATTATAGAAGGCCGGTGAAATATGATAAATATATGTTTCTTGGATTAGTATAAGGTTTAAGAGTCATTATCCGGATCTCAATCACATGGTCAACTTTAAAGTGATCGCCTTAACATGAGAATTTGAGAGTGTTTGACACATTTAGATGGACATATAACTTGACTTATGGCTCCTTAACACATTACCTTGATAAAAAATAGACGCATGTAAACCCTAACATTGTCGCCTTATCATAAGAATGTGCTTTCGACTTCCACCTCCATGTCATTTACTCACAACTCTAAAGTAGTACAAATTATGATCATAACACATAATTTGTATAACTTCTCATTATCCACATATACACTAGTCATATATTGTTCATAACATATTACTAGCAATGTCCATTGCCTTTGATTTAACAAGAATAATATTAAAAACCGTTGAAAATTAATTTCATCGGATCTTGTTTAATATGATTTGTTGAGTCTGATCTAAACAAATCGTTCATAAATATACTAAATGTACCAACAAGTACATTACATTAGTAACTAACATGGGCAAGCAGACCCACAGTCCAGGGCTTCAGATAAAGAGGGGCCACACATATTAGATGTGGGTTTTATGAATTGTGATGAAAAATAAATATATGTATTTTATTTAGAAATAATAAAATGTGTTTCTTGTACAGCATAACGGTAAGCATGTTATCATCGCTAGTCCTTGTCAGTGGGTTCGAGACTTAGATCCTTTTTTTTTATGCTTTCGGTTAGTTATTTTAATGGAATGCTAAAAACTACCTAGAACAAGGATCAAACTTATGCGACATCCACCAACTGAACAAATTCATTTGTTGTTATATATATATATATATATATATATATATATATATATATATATATATATATATATATATATATATATATATATATATATATATATATATATATATATATATATATATATATAATTAATTAATTCTTATGAATATATGGATATTAAATTAAATTAATAAATTTAATTTAGGCTAGTCTAATCTTCTAATCTAACATAATATTTATTTATAAATTTTTATAATTTTTTAATTAATTCAATCTTTTTTATACTACTAAATCAATTGTAATAAATTTTGAGGATTTATCAAAGTGTCTCAAAACAATTTTGTGATAGAGTATGACTATTTATTTTAGAAATATTTATAAAATTAATCAAATACGATCGTTTTTGAAATCTTTGTGTTCCTTATTATTAGGGATAAGTTTTTAAAATTAAAATAATATCTCCAAATTGTTTGAGACGATCTTGGTTATGATTGATCTAATAACTCTAAGACATGATACAAATTAGATCATTAAACGAATTCTACGAGAAGAAAATTTTAAAAAATAATAAATGTATGAGTTAAATTTCGGTTAAAAAATTTCTTAATAATATATGTGAGATATCTTAATCACACACACAATCAAAACTCATTGAAAAGTATGAAAATAATCTGATATTAATTTGTGCATATGTAACTTAACAACAACTAAAAAAACTTATTTCTATGAAATTACTATTAACAACTTTCACTCTTCTAAATCGAGAAAAAGAAAAAATGGTAGACAAATTTAATTCAAATTATTGGTAATTCTTTCATAAAAAGATATATTATCAGAATTATGTTACAATAGTATATTAAAAAAATTAGTAATATTAGTATTATTTATAATTAAATCTTTTCATTAATTATTCAAATTTTTTAGGATCCATTTCTTATTATTTGTCCCGGGTCTCTCAAAAGTCAGAACCGGCCCTGTCTATAAATAGTGAGAAACTCAAGTTACTTTTGCAAATAATAAATTAATGGTATGGGGTTAAGAGGTTATGTGCATGCCACTCAAATATCAAAGCTTTTATATAGATGTTTTACAACCTTCTTTATAATATATATATATATATATATATATATATATATATATATATATATATATATATATATATATATATATATATATATATATATATATATATATATATATATATATATATATATATATATATATATATATGATTTTATCTGATCAGGAGGGCTTTCCCTTGGTCGGTCGAACGTAGCAAAGTTGATGGATGGATGGAATGGAGAGGGGTATACCTGCAAGGCACTCCGATGCCAAAGTTAGAGAGGTACAATATGGTAATAGCAATGAGAGTTTAGCATGAGTGAGAATATCTGACCTTTTGCTAAGAAAGGGTATTTATAATGTGCCGCCAGCGCTGGGCCAAGGCCCCTCAATGAGCTTAATCTGGCTAGGCCCATGGAGGAACTGCCAAGGGACGCGTAAGAAGCGTGAAGACCTAGACAAAAGGTCTGCCCCTTGGTCCAACTGCCCCTATCTTTCAGGAGATAATAAAAGGGCAGTTGGGTGACGTGGCGGATGAGCTGGCAGACATACTCTCTGCCCGTCCTTAGTGTATGCCCGTCGCATAAGCAGGTGATTTGTCCAAGAGGTTCTCCTGCTCGAGCATATGGGCCCTTGCTCGACATGTACTGGGCCGTGGCCCTATACATTCTTGCGGCCCAGTCCGGAACGCGTAGGAGCGTGTATGACCAGTTATTAGGTCATTGCCCTGGTCCAACAGCCCCTATATCTCAAGAGATATTCGTGGGCAGTTGGGGTGACGTGGCAGGCAAGATGGAGGACCTGCTTACTGCCCGTGCGGCATCACTGTGCTCGACACCTTGTTTTGATGCTCGCCAAGACAAAACTGCTGCTCGTGCAGATGGGCACCTGCCCGACGTAACTGGGCCAAGGCCCAAGGTGGCCCTGGGCCCAGTCCAGAACAGGAGCCCCCCAAGTCGAGTCTCCTGGTTGGAGCGATGAGTTAGAGAGAGAGAGTCGGGCGCGTTTTGATGTCGAGGATGGGTTGGAGGTCGAGCATGATGGGTCCACATAGGATATGTCGAGCGTCGGGTGCTCGTGGACGTATGAGACGACCAGTCTTTGGCCGGGGAGACAGAGGGTCATGTCGAGGGACGAATGGACGCCCGCCGTCGTTCCTGATTCCCCATGCTGATGTGTCATGAGAATTGAAGGCGGGTTGCTTGTTTGTTTTATTACGTTTGATTCTTGTTGTGAACTCTTTATGCTCGACTCGTTTAGGCTCATCGGTTTAGGGAACCGGCGAGGTGGTGGGTTGTTGTCCGCCTTGACTCGGGATCGGGGTTGCGATCGGGTGCCCCGATCCCGGGGCTTGGACCTCCCATCGCGAGCTGGGTGTCCTGCCCGCGTGGTACTGTGACGCCGGGGCTCGGTCGAGGTGGCCGACGTCGGGGGCTGTGTTCGCCCAGGTGTAGGCATTATCCCCCTTTGTTTTGGCGACGAGGTCGTGGGCGTACCTTCCACGGCTCCGTAGGTGTTTTTTTAGCTGTAATATTGTCTAAGTTTCTCTGCGTTCCATGGTCGAGCGAGTTCTTCGCCTTGCAGGCTCTCTAAGTAGTAGGCCCCATTGTCCGTCCTGTCTCCTTGACGTCGGGGAGCGCTGGGCTCCTCGCGCTTAGCATGGTCGGTTTCACTGGTGCCGCGGCTGTTCCGGACACTGTGGGCGACCTGTTTTTCTTCATATCTGATGTAAGCCTGGGCCTTGTGCAGAAGTTCATTCAGGGTGCGGGGAGGTTCGATCCCGACAGCTCTGCTGAGTTCGCTGCCGGGCAGGAGCCCCCTCTTGAGGAAATATTTCTTCATGTGTTCCGTCGTGTCCACCTCGACGACCTCTTGGTTGAATCGCTCGATGTATGAGCGCAGCGTCTCGTTCTTCCTCTGTATAATGGCTTCTAGAGAGGCCTCGGTCTTCGGATGACGCCTGAAGGCTGTGAAGCGCCTTGTGAATAGGGACTTCATGCCCCTCCAGGATGTGATGGATTCTGGGGCCAAGCTTTTGTACCAGGCCATGGCTCCCTTTCTCAGGGTCGTGGAGAACAGCCTGCACTTGAGATGCCCGGTGATATCGTTGCGATAGTCGAGCATGACGTTGACGTTGTCGACGTGATCGTCCGGGTCGGTGGTCCCATCGTATGTGGGCAGGTTCGGGGGTTTCTCCATGCCTTGGGGAGCGGGGCCTCCATGATAACCCGTGAGAGTGGGTAATGGGGATCCTCTTCGTCGCTTCTTAGCGGGGAGAGTTCGTCATTCCTGGGGCTGCGACCACGTCGGGGTGAAGCTCCCGACCTGTCCCCTTCGCAACGTATCCTTGACCTGTTCACCCTTGGCTCGGGAGAGCGCTGGTTCCTTCGCGGGGGGGGGGGGGGGGGGGGGGGAGCATCCCCGCTTCCGGGCAGCGTCGGCGCGCTGCTTCTCTTGAGGTTGCGCCCGCCCTTGCTGAGGTCGGTCGGCTTGTCGTTCAGTTTCTAACGCCATGATCCGTTCTTGCTGCTGGGAGAGCATTGAGTTGGTCTGGTTGAGGGCGTGCACCATAGCAATCATGGTGGGGTCACCCTCAATGGGCACTGGAATGGGCTGGAAAGTGGCGACCGGCTGAATCGGGGGCTGAGGCAGAAGGACTCCGTTGTCCTCAGGTTCGGGCGACGGCGTGGCGGGCTGCCCGTCTCTTGGATCTGCTTCGTTGTAAGTGAAGTTATCCTCCGTCGTGTAGTCGACGAGGGGGATGCCTTGGTTGTTGTTGTGTTCTCCGGCCATGTTGGAAGGGCAGAAGTGAATGAGCTTTGATCTTCTGTTGGTGAAGATGAGGATAGCTAGTTTCCCACAGACGACGCCACTGATCTTACCTGATCAGGAGGGCCTTCCCTTGGTCGGTCGAACGTAGCAAAGTTGATGGATGGATGGAATGAAGGGGGGTGTACCTGCAAGACACTCTGATGCCAAAGTTAGAGAGGTACAATATGGTAATAACAATGAGAGTTTAACATGAGTGAGAATACCTGACCCTTTGCTAAGAAAGGGTATTTATAATGTGCCCCCAGCGTTGGGCCAAGGCCCCTCAATGGGCTTAATCTGGCTAGGCCCATGGAGGAACTGCCAAGGGACGCGTAAGAAGCGTGAAGACCTAGACAAAAGGTCTACCCCTTGGTCCAACTGCCCCTATCTTTCAGGAGATAATAAAGGGCGGTTGGGTGACGTGGCGGATGAGCTGGCAGACATACTCTCTGCCCGTCCTTAGTGTATGCCCGTCGCATAAGCAGGTGATTTGTCCAAGAGGTTCTCCTGCTCGAGCATATGGGCCCTTGCTCGACATGTACTGGGCCGTGGCCCTATACATTCTTGCGGCCCAGTCCGGAACGCGTAGGAGCGTGTATGACTAGTTATTAGGTCATTGCCCTGGTCCAACAGCCCCTATATCTCAAGAGATATTCGTGGGCAGTTGGGGTGACGTGGCAGGCAAGATGGAGGACCTGCTTACTGCCCGTGCGGCATCACTGTGCTTGACACCTTGTTTTGATGCTCGCCAAGACAAAACTGCTGCTCGTGCAGATGGGCACCTGCCCGACGTAACTGGGCCAAGGCCCAAGGTGGCCCTGGGCCCAGTCCAGAACAATATATATATATATATATATATATATATATATATATATATTTATATATATAATAACATACAAGTGTTATTATCTGGTACTGACATCATCGTAAGTGTCTATTGACAAACTTTACATACCTGACCATTTCTAAAACATAAAAGACAACGTACGGTACAAGGTATGACAAGTGCCAAAACAATAAAACTAAGATCTAAGTATAATATCCTTCATTCTACAAGATACATAATACGCAGCGGAATAAACTCCAACTACGCTTCTCAAGAAACATCCAAACATAACCCCACTCTTGTAAATCATACCTGCAAATAATACTTGAAAAACAACAAAAATAATGGAGTGAGATAATAATCTCAGTGAGTTCCCCTATTTTATATGTTCACTCGGCTCTACAGGGTTCTAATCCAATTCTAACTCAAGTAATAAAGGAAAGTGATAACACTTGAGCTTACACAACTCACAATGTATGGAAACATATTTCTTAAGTTTATTAACTCAAACAATCACTAATCGGAAACCTTACCAAGACATCCATTTTCCCACCCTCTCATACGCCTAGGAGTTCGGCACAGGTCATGGAATCTTGTAATGTACTTGATATACGAAATGAATTTGGATCCAAGGGAAACATAGTCTGCATGAATCATCACTTCTCATGGGTCGTACCCCATCACAAATCTCTTTACCCGTAGGCTCCATTAGTACTACGAGAATCAAACCTGTCAAGTAATAACTTGTACATTCCATAAGAGCTCTCTATATAATATAAGCCTCCACTATTGGAACGACACATCTCAAGGGTTATTTTTGACTATGTGATAAAACATAACATAACGTCGAATGGATTCAGATTCTAAGGGACATATAATCAACCTTATAAATCGTCACTTCTCATGGGCCGTACCCTTTCACAAGTCTCTTTACCCGTAGACTCCATTCACTTATGTAATCAATAAGGATAACATGATTGTATTCGAAAAGCACAAGGCATCACATACGCCTTTTTCACAAAAATCAATAAATGTTCCATACAATGCATCTCACTCATAACTATGGTAACCACTCATCCATGACATGCGCCTAGGCATCATATGACATGAATACCACCTTCTAGTGTTATTCAATTCATACTTGTAACCTAATTATATTTCTAATCCATTTCTTAGTTACAAGCCTAGGTTTCCTCACTCATCTCTATAGTATTTTAATCATGTTATCACACAATCACATTCAAACAATATACATATATGTCATAATACAATGTCATACATGAAACACATATAATAATACATCATATCAAATATAACCAATCATAGTAGTTCACATACACATCAAGACATCCAAGTGTCCTTGGTCCACTCATGATATCACATCACCATTTAATGTCCCCTTGGGATTATCTTTCCAATTCATGTGGAGTTCATTCTCACTCATTACATATTATTCCACTACTATCCTTCAATTTAATACAATCCCATCAAACAAAATCATATAACCAATTTCTACTTTTTATCACATAGAGCATTGAAATAGTTTTCCAATGCTTCCGACCACGTCTCCATCCAAGTCATGGCTCAAAAGTTATGAAGAAAACAAGAAATGGAAAAACATAGTTTTGTTGTGGTCGTTGTGCGACGGGAAGACGAGTTTGCTCGCTTTGAATTCGTTGTGCGAGCTCTAGGCGAGGAAGAGGCATAAACAATTTTGGTCGCTGTGCGAGCTCTAGACGAGGGCTCTGTGCGGGCTCTGGGCGAGGAAGATGCATTCTTAAATGTTTTTTTCAACAAGAAATGCACTATATTTATACAACTTTGGATTAATTCTGAACCACATAAAATTGTTGGTGCAATCACAATCGTATATAAGTATCGGTAAAATCTCAACCATTCAATTTTCACATTTTTTATAACAACCTATTTTTTCAATCATGAACGAAATATCTAGTAACTTTCAAATGTTTTAAAAATACCTATAATTATTAAAATTCTAAATATTTTGAAAATTCCGATTAAGCAGATTTTCCTTATATATTATCAATTGTTTTTTGGTTAGATTTTAGATTTTTCTTATATACAATCAGATTTTTTTTTTTTTTGGTTAGATTCCAGATTTTTTAATTTGTTCTACCGAATATTTTGTCTAAATTTTTTATTTCAATTTTCATAAAAGCAAAAAAAAAAAATTATTCAAAAATATGGGGTGCCAAGTATAATTTTTGGGGTCATAAGAAGAAACCTCTCTGATTCATTCAAGTCCATAACAAATATTTAACAAATAAATATTTTCATCACAAAAGAAAAAAGAAATACATAGAACTAAACTCATAATCCAACGGTCAAAAGATGCAAATTATGTCCCAGTTAAACTAGCCGTTACAGAAACGAGCCTCTTTCTCAACTATAACACTGAATTTTCCCTTTTCTTTCTCAAATTCTTTCTCACCGCACCACCATTTTCACCGGCGACAATGTCTTCCATCACCGCCGGCACAACCACTCCACGTTCATGTAGATCCAAACCTCAACAAACACCCAAACACACTGAGAATCTAAACCCTAATGTTTCACCTTCTCCCAAAAAGTCTCAGAAACCTAGAAACCCTAATTCTCCGCAAACTAAAATCCGGCAGCGGAAATTCGTAGTGGCGAAGAAGAAACGCAAGGACGATGGTTCGAGTTCGACCGTGTCACAATGTAACTGTAAAGAGAAGAAGTGTGTATGTGTTGCTTACCGGAATCTGAAAAAGTCTCAGGAGGATTTTTTCAAGAATCTGAATCAAGATGAGGATAATGAAGAGGAAGAGAAAGTAAATGATGAAATTGAGATTGATTCTGTTGAGAAACAAGGAGGAGAAGGTGATGTGGGGTTGAATTTGAATCTGAACTTGATTGTGAAGAGAAGCAGGGAGAGATTGAGGGAAGAGGTGAGGGAGAGTGTTGCTCAGATTGGATCGGGGAAGGTTTCGAGTTTAGTTCAAGCTTTTGAGAAGCTTTTGTTTGAACCTAGTTCTGATTCCAAGGATGAGGATCAAAAACACGTGAATGAAGATGGAGAGAATGCTAGGGTTTCTGGTTCTTCATTTTGTGCTGCTGATTTGATTTTGACATCTCGAAATCTTGGACTGGATCGAGATGCTTCTGTTTGTTCTTCTTTGGATGGATCCCGTGGAAGGTTAGGTTTGATTCTGCATGATGCAAGTGTTTAATTTTGATTCAATACCAGTTTTGTTATTGATTAGTTTTAACTTTATCTTGAGCTATTCTATTGCTAATTGAATACAAACAAGCTAACTTCTAATTTAATATGAATGTTATATACTATGAAGTACTGACAAAACACAACACCGGCAATAATTTGAAAAAATGAATAAATTAAACTAATCACAATTGTCGTTTCATGTCGAACACCGACACAAACACACCTTTTGTTCAGAGGTGTGTGCTACATTGGTTTTGCTTTAATCAAGTGTTTAGTTTTGAGAATCATTTTTATTAAGGGCAATTTTGATTACTTTTGCAAATTGAATACAACAAGCTAACTTCTAATTTAATTTGAGTGTTATAAACTATGAAGCACGGGCACGGGAAACATGACATTGGTAATAATTTGAATAAATGAATAAATTAAACTAATCATAAGTGTCGATGTTGATGTTGCTTATAAAGGGCCCTTGTCATAAAATTATGCCTATAAATTGTCATAAAATGTCTATCAATTGTTATAAAAGGGCCTCACAAACTTACATTTTTTCAGAGGTGTCAGTGCTGAATAGGTTATAAATTATGTCTCCAGGATCATCATGCCTAAGTATTTTTTGGTAGGGAGAAAGCAACCGTGGAAGAATGGAAGTATTGGTTAAGTGTTTAGTTTTGAGTAGTTTTGTAAGAAAGTCATTTTTATTAAGAGCTATTTTGATTGCAGTTGACTACCAATTAGGTTTTGTTTTGTTTTGGCTGAAAACTTCAAGTGCTATTTGACTGCATTTGAATACTAATATTCAGTTTTGATTAGTTTTGACCGAGTTTTCGACATGAATCGGTTTCTTTTTCAAGAACTATTTTGATTCCAATTGGAAATCAATTAAGTTTTGATTAGTTACAGCAGAAACATCATATTATTTCAAGGGCTAATTGGTTGTACTTGAATACAAATTTAAATTTTACTGCAATTGAATATAAATTTAGTTTTAATTGCAATTATTACTAAGCTAACTTTTTAACTTATATTAGAAGTTATGTGTATATGTTAGTGATTTTGATTAAGTGTTTAGTTTTGAGTAGTTTTGTAAGAAAGCCATTTTTATTAAGAGCTATTTTGATTGCAGTTGACTACCAATTAGGTTTTGTTTAGTTTTGGCTGAAAATTTAAAGTGCTATTTGATTGCATTTGAATACTAATTCAGTTTTGACCGAGTTTTCGACATGAATCAGTTTCTTTTTCAAGAACTATTTTGATTCCAATTGGAAATCAATAAAGTTTTGATTAGTTACAGCAGAAACATCATAATATTTCAAGGGCTAATTGGTTGTACTTGAATACAAATTTAAATTTTACTGCAATTGAATATAAATTTAGTTTTAATTGCAATTATTACTAAGCTAACTTTTTAACTTATATTAGAAGTTATGTGTATATGTTAGTGAGTGAGTGCTATATTGTTATTAACTTTGTAAGAAAGCCATTTTTATTAAGAGCTATTTTGATTGCAGTTGACTACCAATTAGGTTTTGTTTAGTTTTGGCTGAAAATTTAAAGTGCTATTTGATTGCATTTGAATACTAATTCAGTTTTGACCGAGTTTTCGACATGAATCAGTTTCTTTTTCAAGAACTATTTTGATTCCAATTGGAAATCAATAAAGTTTTGATTAGTTACAGCAGAAACATCATAATATTTCAAGGGCTAATTGGTTGTACTTGAATACAAATTTAAATTTTACTGCAATTGAATATAAATTTAGTTTTAATTGCAATTATTACTAAGCTAACTTTTTAACTTATATTAGAAGTTATGTGTATATGTTAGTGAGTGAGTGCTATATTGTTATTAACTTTGTTATAAACTTTTTACAAGTTGCAGTTTGACTTCTAAAGGGGGAAGAGGTAGCAGAAGAAATGTGAGTAATTTTATCACCAACAATGCAGAGTGATTAATGATATACTATAATCAATCCAGAGTTTTGAAGTTTTAATTGAATGAATTGCAGAGCTTAGAATCATCAACCACCACTCTTGGGGGAAGGAGAAGGTTGAGAAAGAAGCTGCCAAAAGTCACTCGTCCAGAACCATTTAAGCTTAGAACTGATGTAATTTCATCACAATTGATTGATATTATTCTGCATTGTTGTTTGCCCAATCATGACATATTTTTATGGTATATTCATGCAGCAAAGGGGAAAGATTAAAGAAGAGGAATTTGTACAAAAAGTACAACAGATGAAGACAGAAGAAGAAAAGCAAAGGATTCCTGTTGCACAAGGTCTTCCTTGGACAACCGATGAACCCGAGGTAAGACTGTTTTGCTATTTAATGAAAGTATTTCGTTTTTGCGCTGTGTGACTATGCATTATAATTAATATGGTCCTATGTGGCTCTAGTTATACATTATAGTTATAACATATGATTTTATGTTGCTGTAATGATATGAGGTATTTAGCATTATTTTGGTGATATTGTAACAGTGTTTGGCCAAACCTCCCGTCAAAGAAATTACGATACCTGTTGACCTGAAGCTTCATACTGATATGCGGGCATTGGGTCGCGCCGAGTTTGATGAACAAGTGTGCATTTTCTCGTCCTTTTCTCCTCTGTAGTACTTTTTCAAGACTTTGTTGTGCCTTTGTTTTTTTTTTCTTGATTTCTCACTGCTATTTGCCTATTTAGGCCCCATGGATAATTTTAGCTACTGAATTCATAGACTTAAAGTGGATTTTTCTTTCATGTATGGAAAGATGTGAATTGTTGGAGATAGAAACAAAATTTGACAAATGTTGAAATTATGCAGGTGGCAGAAAAATTGCTCTTCATAGAACAATATAAATTGGAAAGGGAGAGACGACAGAAGGTACACTACTTTTCATACATTCATGTTATTATGTTTCCTTTCATTAAATGCTGATGTTTTTGTGTGCTATACTATACTCGCTTCAAAAGATGGAAGAAGAAGAAGAAATCAAAAGGTTGCGGAAAGAACTTGTTCCAAAAGCCCAACCTATGCCGTATTTCGACAGACCCTTTGTCCCAAGGAGGTGAGAATTGATTCTAACATGATTATCATCAATTTAAAGTTGCATTTGTCTGGGTGCCTAATTAGATTTGTCTTCTGAATTTAAGGTCGGCGAAGTGTCCTACTCAACCTAAAACACCCAAGTTTCACAAGAAGGTGAAGTGCAGCGCATCATCATCATCATGGAGTGACATAAACTCTTCCTCTGGCCTCAATTAAGCTTCTTCTTTCTTACCATCGCATTGGAAGAGTGTTATTTTCAACCTTCTTCGAATAAGAGTCTATCTACTTAGCAACGAATTTAGTTGCAGAGGCTTTGGCTTTTGTACAGTACTTAAAAAAGCTTGAGCAAAAATGATACCATCTTCTCTGCCAATCATCTGATTTATTTGATCAAATTAAGTGAAGAATCAAATTTTGTCTATATGTATCCATTTAAAAGAACATATATTGCTTCTAATATTTGTTTTACAAAACAAATTGCAAACCTTTTTAGTGTAAACAACTATACTAGTCTTATTTCTTTTGATTAATTGAAGGTGGTAACGTGACTAAAGTTTTGTTGATGGTGCGCACATAGGCACAATGAAGGTTACCAACTTCAAGATAAAAATAGGTCTTACCTTTTTCATTTCGTTGTCAATTCATATTTAAAATAAATTGATGAAGTTTTTATCAATTATCTTTTACTTTTAGCTTATGAAATTGGTCATTCATTTTTAAATAATTTAGTTTTAGACAGTCTCGTAGTAAGACTTGAAAATTAATTAATAATGATATGATATACAATGACATTATATCATTTAATACTAATAACACAATATTTTATACTACTCATAATTGAGAGATTAAGACCCAAAAGCTTTTGTATAAGAATATAAGATAATAAGAGATCTCTTCAGCTTAATTAATCCCTATAACTAAATCAAAATTCAATTTTAGTTAAGTTTTGAAGTTTATTAATTTGCCAACATGGATTATTTTTTGCCAACGTGGATTATCTTTTGAATCTATTTGCCAACGTGGAAGATCTTTCGATAATGTTAGTTAAATATATTGAAATCCAAAACGACTTCATCCATTCCATCATTCTCTTTCTCGAGTCATCAACATATATTGTAATCTAAAATGCCTTCATCCATTCCATCATTCTCTTTCTCGAGTCATCAACGTAGATTATCTTTTGAATATATTTGCCAACGTGGATGATCTTTCAATAACATTACCAAATATATTGAAATTCAAAACGACTTAATCCATTCTACCATTCTCTTTTTCGAGTCAAACGTTAGCAAACATCTTCTTCTTCATCTGCGTGCTCCCTATAACACCATAAACTCTAACATACAATTTATAAAGTAATCAGAGTAATTTCCTCAAAAGAGTGTCACATTTTCTCCAATTAAACGCCTTCTTCGGAATTATACTTAATAGCAGTGAGAATTAAACAATTAAAAACATAATTTCTTTGTCTCATCAAAATAGAAATAATTTTAACTCAATAAAATATTAGTTTCGATAAACATAACAACTCGTAGAATATAATAAGTAAAAGATCCTGATCTCACCTGATCAGACGAGATCTTTAGTGACCAACACAAAGCTCCGGCGGTTGATGGAGAAGAGGGGATGTACCTACAAGGTACTTAGGTGCTAAAGTGAGAATCGAAATGAAAGAAAGGCAAGTACCAAAGGTAAGAGAGAATAGTTCAGAATACACGACTCTCTAGTGAAAAAAGGTATTTATAGAGGACCTCCAACGCTAGGCCAAGGTCTCCATTGTGGGATGGATTCTCAAGTCCACAATGGAAGTCTTCCATGATCTGTGTAGAAGTAGGGAAAAACCTAGCACGTGGTCTTCGTCCTGGTCCAGTTGTCCCGTGGTCTTCAGAGTAGTGGAAGACAAACTCTTCACAGGAATAGTTGGCCACATGTCCATGAGGAGCATGTGGGTGAAATATCCCCAACGACTACTTTGATTTGGGACATCTTATTGGGCATTCCGTGATAGCGATGGAATGGGTCGTGCCCGACGATAGGGAAACCCACGACCCAGTTCAGAACAGATCCCAACATGTGTTACACTATCATAACGATACAAGGTAACTAAATGACACGAAAAATAATAAACAAAGAAGACCATTAACCATCTTCCACACAAACAGTATCTAAGACTCCTTAATTTCTAGCTGAGTAGATGCACCATAGGCGTAAAGCCAAAAAAAGAAACAAATAGGGTGGGAATATATTCATAAATACCATAATGCATAAAACAACAAGGATAGCTCAATAATATCAATCATCAATCACATAGATAATTCACAGTAGTAATCAATCACAAATGTTATTATGTATGCAATGTATTAATCTCCTTAACCCCAATGAATGTAGTACCAAATTTGGGATATAAGAGTTATGTTATTGATTTATCTTTCCACCGATGGTTTCTCTCTGAACCAAAACTCATCCCAGGTCTCCACTTATGAGCTTGGAACTCGTCATTGGACCAAGTTCTAGAGTCATCACTGGTCCCCACTTCTAAACCAGAAACTTGTCACTGGACCGAAGTTCGTACACCTATTTCCTTTATACATGATGCATGCATGCAACAAACATTACAAATGAAATACTCATCTCAACCTCCAACCCCCACACTCTTCTCAAGTCCCTCTCTGAGGCTAAGACTCGTCATCAGACTGAAGTCTCAAACTCGTCACTGATCCCCTCTCTAAACTAGTAACTCATCACTGGAATGAAATTCATACATCGCCATTACAAGGCCATCAATTCTTCTCTGAACCCACAACATTGTCAATATAAGGCCTCCACAATAGTTCCTTGTTGAACTACCACCTCAACATAACTCAACAATATATATAATCACAGCTTAACACACACGCACACATGCTCTCTCTCTCTCTCTCTCTCTCTCTCTCACACACACACACACACACGCACACACGCATGCACACACACACACACACACACACACACACACACACACACACACACACACACACACACACACACACACACACACACACACACACACACACACACACACACATATATATATATATATATATATATATATATATATATATATATATATATATATAATTACTCAACAATACTCACCAACAAGGTAACAAAATAACAATACGCAATTGTCAACATTTAACATAGTAAACTCATAATTTAAACAAGTACTCTTCAACTTTTTATTCAAAAATAAAAAGTCACAAACCATACTCTAACCTTGACCCATTTAAATCATAACAACTCTAAACAAAATAAACTCAACTCTAAATTGTCAGATTACTCACAACTCAACTCTAACTCGTTAGATTACTCAAAACTCAACTCTAAAACTTCTTTCGTCTTAAATTCTAAAATTCTCTCATTGACTTTTGGCAATGGTTTTTCCCCCAAACCTCCGTCTTAACTCGAAAAAACTATCAAAGGTTTGCAGAAAGAACCAAAAGAATTTAAAACATATCATGCTCGACTCTTTTAATTCAAATAAACTATAAACATTTCAAACAACTCAAATTAAGGTTATTTATAAATATAATCAATTTGTTAAATTGTTGAAGGGTTTCCCAAAACTTTGGACTTAACTCTAAAAAATGTCTCACTTCAGAATAACACCAAATATTATAGACTCATGATAAAATTATGAAATTCTCTATTTTAAATGTTCTTTAAACCCTTTATAAAATGCGATTGATTTCATCTCAATTGGAGTTACGAAACTCCAGTTTTATTCGTTCCAGTTCAACAATATCATAATATTTCCTGCATAAACTCTAAAACAGAATGTATGCCTTCAAAATAGTACCAAAAATGATTGACTTATGATAAAATTATTGAAACTCTTTAGTCTAAAATATTGTTAAACCTTTTTTTTAAAGCAACTAACTGCGTAAAGTAAGTTGTATTGTCGAATAAGTTTGTCAGCTAGAGTCTACAGATTGCAAGGCTCAAGAAATGCTGAGATGCTTTACAAATATCTACTCTCAACGACTCTATTAGTATAGAATCTCTTGAAGACTCAAAGTTTAAACATTTTACACATTGGATTCATATATTATGGTGTATTTATCTTCAAAGTCTCTTGTACTATGGAGCAAAATCAAAGACTCTTGATCAAGTTACCTCTTCAACGACTAATTTCTAAAAAGGCTATAAATATGGTTGAAGGTTTAAATTGAATCTTTAACAAGGATTATCCAAAATAATGAGTAAAAAGATCAACAATTATCAACACAATTGTAAATGGAGATTTTCTGTTGTAGGTTGTAATTGTAAAATTCTTAAGATTTCTTACCATTGAATATCTTTGAATCTTAAGTGCTTTAGGTCTTTATTATGGTGATTTCTCGTACCTCTGATAATTGTATCATGTTCAAATTGTTCTCTATTCTATTGAACTTGTTTACCAATTTAGATAAAAGTCTCTTGCTATGTGCTTGAGCAAGGAAGACTCGATCCAAGATGCTTGAGCCACGTAAGTCTCTTGCTATGTATTTGAGTTGATTGAGCATAAATATCATCTCATTGGGATTCAAGCAAGGAAGACTCAAGCCAAGATGCTTGAGCCATGTAAGTTTCTTGCCTTAAGCTAGAGTTGTGAAGTCTTAATAAAATGAATTGATTGAGCAGAAGCATTGGGTTGAGGTTCAAGAAAGGGAAGTCTCAACCAATGTGGCTTGAGCAAGGGAAGTCTCACTCTGAGGACGTGAATCAGAAGTCTTGGACTTGAGGGTTCAAGAAAGGAAGTATCAGCCAACATAACTTATAGCAGGAAGTCTTAGCCTGAGGGACGTGAGCAGAAGTCATGAGTCAGTGAGGGCTTAAGCAAGGAAGTTCCAGGTTCGTGGAACCTGAGCATAAGTCTCGAGCAGTAGGCTTAAGCAAGAAGTCTTGGACCTTGGGATTGAGCAAGTGTAAAAGTCTTATTGAGAATGCATAAGCGATTATAATCATGATTTGACTATAGTGAAAATCTCTTGTGAAGCAAGGGGACTGGACTACTCTCAGTTTGGAAGGAACCAATATGGATCTTTGTGTCTTTTGCTATTATTTATTTGCTTTTGTTAACATTCTGCTGGTAAAAAATAACCAGAATCTGAATACCAGTTTAGATTCTGAACTCTGATCAGATGCAAACTAAGAAAATGAAAAACACAATTCAATCTCCCTTCTTGTGTACTTTTCACACCTTCAGATTTCATTAAGCATGCGATTGTGTCTATTGGAATTATTTGAGATGTATATTCAACAAACTAGGGTTTGGTTTAAAATGGTGCTTATGGATGGAAGCCTTAATATTTGTTAGTAGCATGTCAATCCTAGTAAATGGGAGCCCTATAAGAGATTTTCAAGTTCATAGAGGATTAAGGCAAGGGGATCCATTATCACCCTCCTTGTTTGTTATAACAACTGAAGGTATGACTGGAATGATGAAAAATGTTGTTCATTAAACTTATTTAAGGGATTCCAAGTGAATGATCAAGTCATGTACAATCTTCTGCAATTTAAAGATGACACTCTACTGGTTAGGGAGGCCTCTTGGGAGAATATTTGAGATATAAAAGCCCTGGTAAGAGGGTTTGAGATGGTTTCTAGTTTAAGCATAAATATAAGGAAGAGTAACTTGTGTGGTATGTGGATTAGAGATCAATTTATGCAGGATGCATCACTATTCCTTAGGTGTTAAAGGAAGAGACTGCCATTCAAATTTCTAGGAATAAATGTAGATTGTAATCTAAGAAGACTTGAAGCTTGGGAAATAATATTACAACAATTTAGAAATAAGCTCATAAAGTGGAAAAATAGACATTTATCAATAGGAGTGAAGGTGACATTGGTGAACTCAATATTATGCAACCTTCCAATCTATAATCTTTCCTTTTACAAAGCACCTTTCAAAATTCTACAATCCATCAGAAGAATACATATAAAGTTTATCTAGGAAGGAAAAGAAGACAAAAAAGGAGTATGTTGGGTCAGTTGGAAGGCTATGTGCAGGGAGAAAAAACACGGAGGCTTAGGTATTAAATACGTGGAATTGTTTAACAGGGCATTATTGTGTAAATGGAAATGAACAATAATTAAAGAAGAAAAAGGCTATATGGTTGGGAATTATAAAGCATAGGTATGAGGACATCTAAAGTGGATCAAGTAGAAGTAGGGACAATAAGCTCAAAGCTAAAAAATTTATCTGGTGGCGAGATAATGAGAAGGTGGGTCATTTAAAGGGTGTAGAGGAAGACATTTTTTACAAAGCAATATCTTGTAAGGTTAGAGATGGAGCAAAAGTATCATTTGGAAAGATATGTGGATTGGGGGATATATTAGCCAACCAATATTCTAAATTGTATAGAAAGAAATTAACCAAGATGGGTATTTGGTTGACAATGGCCATTTGAGGGAGGATGTGTTGAACTGGGCAGTGCAGATTAAGGGTGTTGATGTAGGTGAAAAGACAAGATACTTAGAAGATAAGAATAGTTTGAGGATAATTCTCAAAGAAATCCAACTAATTAAGGGGAATTGGGATAAGTTTGTTTGGAGTGGTGTGAAGGGAAATTAGCAATCTAAATGCAGCGGAAAACAAAAATTTCCCTTTAGAGATCCTTACGAAAGGTCATGATCTGTGATAGAAAAGTTACCTCTTGTGGCGATGAAACCTTTGAATCCGAAAAGATGGATGATCACAAGCGTTGTACGATGAACAACTTCCTTAAGTCACACTGCTAGCTGATTAGATTGAAGGTTTAGAGTGAGGGAGAAGAAAAATATAATAAGGCTAGGGTTTCAACAACAACAACCTTTGAGCTTCTGTACAAGGGTTCTATTTATAGAACTACTTGTGTGAGCTTCAAGCTAAAAGCCCAACTCAATAATAATATTATTATATTATTATAATATCTATTATTATAATAAACATAATTTTATTATTATATTTTATAACTATTATAAAATTAATAATAACTATTATTATATCATATGTTAATTAAGCACATGGTACCTTACCATATTCCGTATTCCATTCTAGTGCATCGTACCTTACGGTGTACCTTATTTATTCTACCCATTTTCTAATTGTCCTTATGTATGTGACCCTGTAGCATTTCACGACGTTGACAGTTATATTAAACCATGTATTTAACATAATAAACAGTGAGCGGTATCTAGCAACACATCACTGCTACCAAAGTCACAAAATTGTCATGTGATATGAAAAAACCTTTTGTGATAGTACTTGTGTGTACAATCACCCTTTACCCTCATGTCTATATTTAACATAAGGCATATATCGTGTCATCCTTGTCCAATTCAATATTGGGCCCTTAGACATTTATCCTGTTATACAGGATGGGCAAATTCCATCTAGACTACTTATGTCCCTCAACATGCTTTGTGAAGTATCCACCAACTGTCTTTATAATCATCCAATTACGGACAATATTTGATCAACACTAAAGTACTTGACTCTATATCTAGGTTCCATAGTAGTTTCAGGTCGAAGGGTGGCATACACCACTATCACCATGAGAGTAACTTATGATAATTTGCATAACATTCTATGAAGTACTCTCATAGTGGGTCAATCCAGTATAAATATTACTCCTAATATTCATACCTATGTCAAGACTTGATAACTCCCTATCCATGATCCATGAGATGTGATCATCAGTCTATCTACATAATAGTCTTAATGCTTTAAGGCTATCCCATTTCACATTAAAGCTCGACTATGGATGATTTAATAATAGTGTCCTTATGTTTAATGGAATCTCATGATTTAAGTCACACTTAATATTTCATTAAATGAACTAGCTATTCTAGGGACCTTATCATTTGGGAAAAACAAACATAATAAAGAAATTCCTTTGATTATTAATAAATAATTCAATACAAGTACGAAACGTATTGGCCTCTAGGGCTTACAGCAACAATCTCCCACTGGAACTAGAGCCAAATAGGCATACCCCTAATACCCATAGATCTAGTATGTTCGTCATGCTTCTGCTACGCAAGAAGTTTTGTTAGTGTGTCAGCAATATTGTCAAGTGTAGGCACTCTGCATATCTTTACATCTCCACGATCTATTATCTCTCGAATGAGATTATAACACCTAAGTGTGTGTTTGGATCATTGGTGAGATCTAGGCTCCTTAGCTTATACGATGACACCATTGTTATCACAATAGTGATCAATGGGATCCACAATGATAGGGATTATGCCAAGTTCACTAATGAACTTCTTGATCCAAACAGCCTCCTTTGCTGCATTTGAGGCAGAAATATACTCGGCCACAGTTGTAGAATCAACAACTGTCTCTTTCTTTGAACTTTTCCAGCTCACAACGCTACCATTTAGGAAGAACACATAACCAGATTGCGACCTAAAGTCAACCTTATCTGTCTAGAAGCTAGCATCGCTGTAACCAATTACCACGAGCTCTTACTGACCTCCATTTATCAAGAATGTATCCTTAGTCCTTCTCAAGTACTTAAGGATATTCTTGACAGCTACCCAATGATCATCACCAGGATCAGATTGGTACCTACTCGTTGCACTTAAAGCATACGAGACATCTGGTCGAGTACATAACATGACATACATGATAAATCCTATTTCATATGCATATGGAATCTTATTCATGCGATCCCTTTCTTCCTTTGTTAAAGGGGATTGTGTTTTTGATAGACACAAGCCATGTTGCATAGGTATGAATCCTTTCTTGGAATCATGCATATTAAAGCGTCTCAACACTTTGTCTATGTATGTACTCTGACTTAGGTCAAGAAGTTTTTGTGATCTATCTCTATAAATCCCGATTCCGAATATATAGGCTGCTTCACCAAGGTCCTTCATATAAAAGCATTTCCCTAACCAAGATTTTACTTGTTGCAAGGTAGGGATATCGTTTCCAATGAGTAATATGTCATCTACATATAATATCAGGAAAATGATTATGCTCCCACTAACATTCTTGTAGACACAAGGTCCATCTTCATTCTTTATGAATCCATTTTGTTTTACAGTTTTATCAAAACGAAGATTCCAGCTTCTGGAAGCTTGCTTCAATCCGTAGATTGATTGCTGTAACTTGCATATCTTTTGGGCTTCTTCCGGTACGTCAAATCCTTCAGGTTGTGTCATGTACATATCCTCAAGAAGATTCCCATTAAGGAAATCAGTCTTGACATCCATCTACCATATTTCATAATCATGATATGCATCTATAACAAGTAAAATCCGAACAAATTTAAGCATTCCAACTGGTGAAAAGGTTTCATCATAGTTTACCTCATGAATTTGTTTATAACCTTTAGCAAACAGTCTGGCCTTATAGGTATGCACCTTAATATCCATGCCAGTCTTCTTCTTGAAGATCCACTTGCATCCCTTAGGATTAACTCCTACATGAGGCTCTACCAAGGTCCAAACTTGGTTTGTGTACATGGAATCCATTTCAGATTTCATGGCTTCTAGCCACTTCACAGTCTCAAGACCAGTTATGGCCTCTGTCACACCCTAAATTTTGACCGAGTATCTCTCAATAATTTCATTCATCTGAAGCATTTTTATCGTAGCATCGATAGTCAGTCATTTTAGCGTAAATATTTCATTGGCCAATAATCATGCATTTTAACTGATTTTTATCATTCCACACCATTTTTTGATTTTTACGGTTTCTATTTCGATAATTATTTTAGTTTATTTAGAATTAATCTTAGTTTAATTTTGATTTTAATTTATATTTTAATTAAATTTTATATTAAATTTAGTTTAATTTCAATTTCAATTTATTTAGTTTATCTTTGATTTGATTTAGTTTAACTTCAATTTATTTAATTCAATATAATTTCTTTTTTTTAATAACCATTTTCAATTTATTATTATTATTATTAGTTTTATTATTATTATTATTATCATCATCTTTATTATTATTAGTTTTATTATTATTATTATCTTTTTTTTATTATTATTAGTTTTATTAATATTATTTATTATTATTATTACTACTTTTCTTTTGTTTTTTTTCATGTTCAAAAAATGAAAAATGGTGAGTGAGGTCCACTACAATGTAGTACAAACACTTCACATGGATTGACAACTTGGAATTATCAATGACCAAGAATCATTCTCACACTTCACATTGATTGCTAACTTGGACTTATTAATGACCAAGAATCATTCTCACACTTCATATGGATTGCCAACTTGGACTTATTAATGACCAAGAATCATCCTCACAGTTCACATGGATTGCCAACTTGGACTTATCAATGACCAAAAATCATTCTCATAAAGTCACACAGATTGCCACATCAACACTCCTACCTCATTCACACTATAGATAAAATCTCTCTTTCTCTCATTTTAAACTAACAAGATCACACTTAAATTCTCAAAATCTAACACATTCATTACATATTTTTCAAAGTCAAAATTCTTTATTTATTTATTTACACAATATCCATAAACATTCACCATTTTCACCACAACAACCTCCATCAAAACACCTTCACTTTCTTCTACACAACAAGCTCAACCTTTACTAGCTTTGGAGTTTGTGAGTATCATTCATCCTTTATTTATTTATATTTTAGTTTGTGAAGCTATGTTGTAAAAATGTAATATATTTTTTTATGTGTTCATATTTTATTGTTGTCATAGTGTTAGTATAAGTTAGCTTATGATAAATATCCATGTTTATTTATTTCTCTTTCAGTTTTATTTTACTAGTTTTTATTTATTTATTTATTTATTTTAGTTTGTTATCTATTTAAATTATTTAAAAATTTCCTTATTAGTTTAAGTTATTAGATTGACTTTAGTTTCTTCATTTCAAAATATAGTTTTGTTTAATTTATTTAGTAATCTTAGAAGTAAAATATATATGTGATTAACACTTAAAAATATAAAAAAAATATTATTGTTTAGTAAGTTATTTAAATTTAGTTTTTAAGTTTAGTTGTAATTTTGTTTAGTTATTGATAAACTAAAAATTCAAAAAGATGTGTTTTTGCTTTTCAATTACGTTTTGATTTTTATTTCGACCCGATGTGATTCTTGACGGATCCATGATGTTTTGACGTGTGTATACATCTTTCGCTTTTGTTCACTTGCATTATTCCAAGGGAAAAGATCTATTGGTTGACTTTATGTCATTTTCGTTTATATAAATAATTACTTTGGCATTTATCTAAACCCTAATTCAACCTTATGACGTTTTTGTCTATCAATCATTAATTTTTCCTCATTTTACAATTTTCAAACTCCAAAACATTTTTCTTAATCAAACAACGAAAGAAATGAATTATGAAATCTCACATTCCATGGATTCTTGAATGAATCGCTCCTGAGGCTCGCCCCATGGGATTCATTTGCCCTTTCGTACTCAAAACACTTAATTATTACATATCAAATAACGAAAGAACTAAGTTCTGGAGTCTAGCATTCCACAAATCCTTGAATGAATCATTCCCGAGGACCGTCCCATGGGACGTGATTCATTCGCTCTTTCATTCTTAAAATACTAAACAATATCAAACCTTTTCTCTAAACGAACATTGTTTAAACTTTTTTCTATCTCGCAGACAAACTAGCGCTTCAGCCTCCTATCGCGAGCAGACAAGCCAATGGTTAACAGTTAAAAAACGGTTTAAACAATCGTTCATTAAAAAACACCAACAAACTGTAGTTATACGAACTACAAAGCTCTGACTTTCCCATTGCACAAGGGAATACGTAGGCACATGGATTTCAACCCTTGACGAGCACACTAATAAAAAACTAACCACTTTCCCATAACAAATAATAATTAAAAATATTCATTTCCTTTAAAAAACAATTTTAGAAAAAGTTTATCATTTGAAGAAGACAATAATATAAGTTAAACACTCAAGCGCATATTAGACTAAGAGGTTCCCGTTGAGTACAACGGACGTGAGGGGTGCTAATACCTTCCTCTTGTGTAACCGACTCCCGAACTTAGAATTTGGTTTCGTTGACCGTTTCTTATCCTTATTAGGTTGTGTCTATATCTTCCTTTTCTCTCGTTAGAATAAATAGAATTAGGTGGCGACTCTGTTGTTTTTCCGCGTACATCGCGAGGATCATATTTTTCGAGGTACGACACCGTCGTGGTAGGTTACAAACTCATCTTGATCTATGAGTAATATATCACCTTGATCAATTATGAGATATTCATATCTCTCTGGTTGGTGATGTATCTTGCTCGACCTACGCTGGTTTTGTTCTACTTGAGCAAGTTGCTCTTCCACAACTGTTTGTGATTCCTGCTCTAATTTTTCCACAGGTGTATCAATGCTTTGTGATTCTTGAATTTCTTCAAGCTCTACTTTCCTCCCACTGATTCCTTTGGAAATAAAATCCTTTTCCAAGAAGACTCCAGTTCTAGTGACAAACACTTTGCCCTTAGAAGGATTATAGAAGTAATACCCTCTTGTTTCTTTTGGATACCCCATAAATAAGCATTTGTCAGATTTAGGCTCAAGCTTAGTTGAAATTTTCTGTTTCACATAAACTTCACAACCCCAAATCTTCATGTAAGACATATGTGGTTTCTTACCATTCCATATCTCATATGGTGTCTTTTCACCTTTTTGGATGGAACACAATTAAGTGTGTAAGTTGCTGTCAGTAGTGCATGTCCCAAAAAGGAGTTTGGAAGATTGGCGTGACTCATCATGGATCGAACCATGTATAACAAGCTTCAATTTCTTCTCTCAGATACACCATTCCATTATGGTGCTCCAGGAGGAGTGAGTTGGGATAAAATCTCACACTCTTTTAGATGGTCATCAAACTCTAGGCTTAAATGTTCACCGCCTCGATCTGATCGAAGAGTTTTAATATTCTTACCTAATTAATTTTGTACTTCATTCTTGAACTCCTTGAACTTTTCAAAGGATTCAGATTTGTGTTTCATTAAATACACATAACCATATCTACTGAAATCATAAGTAAATGTAATGAAGTATTGAAAACCTCCTCTGGATGGTATGCTCAGTGGTCCACATACATCAGTATGTATGAGGGCCAAAAGATCATTTTCTATTTCACCTTTTCCTGTGAATGGGGTCTTTGTCATCTTTCCAATTAAACAAGATCTGCATGTATCATATGATTCGTAATCAAAATAATCCAAGAGTCCATCTTTATGGAGTTTGAAGACGCACCTCTCATTTATATGGCCTAAGCGACAATGCCAAAGGTAACTTGGATTTAAATCATTAGGTTTCGTCCTTTTAGTATTAATGTTATAAATTGGAATTTCAAGATCAAGGATATACAATTCATTGTTTATTTGTCCAGTAGCATAAAATATATCATTTAAATAAATAGAGCAACAATTGTTCTTTATTATAAATGAAAAACTAAACTTGTCCAAACAAGAAACGAAAATAATATTCCTGCTAATTGCAGGTACATAATAACAATTCTCTAACTGAATTATCAAACCACTAGGTAAAGTCAAATCATAAATTCCTACGGCTAAAACAACAACCTTTGCTCCATTTCCAACTTGTAGGTCAACTTCATCTTTTTCCAAATCTCTACTCCTTTTTAGTCCCTGCACATTGGTACAAATGTGAGAACCACATCCAATATCTAATACCCATGATCCTGAAGTAGATATATTTATTTCTATAACAAAAATACTTGAAGTTGAAGTATCCACTCCATTCTTCTTATCTTCCAGGTACTTTAGGTAGTTTCTCTTCCAGTGTCCGGTCTTACCGCAATAAAAGCAAATGCTCTCCTTAGCTATGCCTCCGATAGGCTTCAAATCAGGTGTAATATTGTTGCACCCCAAAATTTGCCCTCACAATACAAGACTTTGTGTTCTAAGAAGGTTCACAAGGTTCACAAGTTCCCAACACTTACAAGACCTTTCATGAGGTTCATGAAGTCTACAAGTTACTTTATGAAGGTTCACAAGTTCCACAATGCTTTCAATACCTTTCTTGAGGTTCATGAAGTCTACAAGTCACTTCTTGAAGGTTCACAAGGTTCACAAGCTTCTCAACATTTACAAGACCTTTCATGAGGTTCATGAAGTCTACAATTTACTTCTTGAGGTTCACAAGGTTCACAAGGTTCACAATTGGCCATAAGAGTTGACAATCCCCTCAGACAATGCACCTCCTAAGCAGTGCATCCAAAACTAGGGTTTTGACTTTAATCAGGCTAAATGAACTTCCAAGACTGCAAATGAGTTTCATAACATCTTATATGTGTGTAAGAACCCCCATGACAAATTTCAAGACTTTTCTCAGAAGTTTGCTCAGTCAGATGATCAGATAAGTCAAAATCAGTCAATACAGTTAAAAAGTCAAACTGAGGTCAACTGTGGTCAAACCAAAGTCAAACTTCATGATTTTTTGCCAACATCAAGTATATGAAGTAAAATTCATCATTTGATCAAGGGTTGATCATGATTCATTAAGGAGATTCCAGATCATCAAGAATCAGGAGTTTCTAAATTAGGGTTTCCTCAGTAAAAGTCAACTGAACTTTGACCAGCCATAACTTTCACATGCTTCATCACCAAGTCTCCATCCAAAGCTCATTTTGAAGGAAATTGAATTCTCTACAACTTTGATCTTGCAAGTCAAGCACAAAAATGCTTCATTTGGAAGATATGAGCTAGGACATTATAGGTCATTTCAAAAGTCAACAAAAAGTCAACAACTTCAAAAGGGAATAACTTGAGATTGGTAAATGATATGGACATGAAACCAATGGGGTTGTTTAGAGGACTCTTCAAGCTTTCCAAAATGTCCAAGAACACCCTCATACCTTTAAAATTGAGGGAGATATGCCCTTGAAAAGTTGGGAAATTTTGTGATGGTTTATGATGAAAAAGGAGGTCTAGAACCAATTCTCTCCAAATGGGCTTGTCAAATTATGATCCAACCCATACACTATCATCATGCACGAGCCAAATGACTAAAATTCAGAATTTTTATTATTTTGTTTTTATTTATTTTGATTTAAATCATTAAAAATCATTTTAAATAAAAAATAAAATATGAAAATAAGAGATTTTTTGTGGATTAGGCTTCTAGAAAGTCTTAATTGATGATTGGAATTGAAAGGGAAGGAAATTATGAGATTGATCCAAAGATAGCAAGCCATAATACACAAATATTTGACTTTTAAGACATGATCAATTTCAATCTTTTTGAATCAAAATCTCCACACAACAATTCAATTTTCTTAACCTAATTCATCCACATATAAGTACTAAACTCATTGCCATTACCCAGGGACGAATTGGCTGCCTCTAAGTGTAAGTTCCAAACATCAAAAATTCTCCAAAAAACTCATATTCGGATTTTGAGTTCCAAAGCATTTGAAGGTAAAACAAGATCATAGACGTGTTCCTTGGGCATCCATGAAGCGAAATCATCACTCATATGCATCCCATATACACCATATTGTTCAACCCGAGCCATAGTTGTTTTTTGATTTTCTTTTTTTCGATTACATCAATTCACTGCATATTAATGGATTTTGCTTGCCTAATATTGTTTATAATGTCGTGTAGATCGTTTCTGGACAGAAAAATCAAAGAAACCGTGGCTAGTTCATGAAACGCCATTGTTAGGGTTTGGACCTAGGTTTAGGGATTTTTGATTTAAGGAATCTAAATGGATTCTAAAAACGTAGGATGAATCGTATGAATGTCTGGATTATAATGCTGTGCTTAATTTTGTGAAATTGTACGGTTTTGTTGGTTATTGATTTTTGTAGGTTTTGCTGCCATGGTGAATTCGCAGGAAAAATGGAAGCAATTATCGCAGCTGATTTCGCAGGTCATGAGGTTGAAGAAGGAGTGGGCTTGGCGCGCACTCTGATATTTGAATATTGTTTTAATATTTTATTATATTAATGTTAATTGATATCACCAAGGCAACAGTGGTCTGGTGGTAAAGTGCATATGTGTATCATGGGAGGACCCTAGTTCGAGTCCTGGCCGGTGCATTGTTTTTGTTCTTTTTTTTCAGGTTAAAAGTAAACTTAATATATTATGATTTCTTGCCATTCAATTACCAGAAGGGCTCTCCCAGCCAGGCGGTCAAGCGTGCGTGTGAATGATCAAAGGTCCTGGGTTCAACACCACCCCAGGCCTTTTTGCTTTCTTTATTTTTCTGGATTTTTGCATTACAAGGAATAAAACTGATTCTCCTCACTTTCTTGCTGCCTGCGTACTGATGGCCCAGTGGTGAAGGTTGATATTGGCAAGCATAGGGGACTGGGTTCAAACCCCAGCCCCATCAGGTTTTGATTTCTTTTTCTTTTGCTTTGTTTTTAATTTAATTATTATTATATATAAAATAAATTAAATTTGTATTGTTTTATTAGTTTCTACATTATAAAATATGTATAATATGTTTTATAGTTTCTAAAATTTATTTTGTAAATTAAAAAATTAGTTTTCATTATTATAAAGTTCAAAATGTAAAATGTATATATGTATTATTTAAATAAATTATAATTATTAAATTAAACCCTAAAAATGTTTTTCTAACAAACCCTAATTTTCAAAACCCTAATTTATTTTCTAAATACTTATTAAAAAAAAAACTTAATTGTTATTCTCTAATTTTTAATATAATTGTCGTGAATATATTTATTTAATATAATCTTTAATATAATTAAAATTTGTAAATATACTTATAATTTATTTTCTTTACATAATATGTAAATGTTTTTTGTTCATAATCTAAATCATATGTAAATAATTTTAAATTGAGCCTATAATATTTTAATTTTATAATTATAATATGTCTAAAAATAAATTAATAATTTGTACATGAATTAAAATGCTATTATAATTATTTAATTGTTCATATTAAAAATCTAACTTTTGTTCATTGTCTTAATTTTGTTCTTATAATATTTTGCTAATTATCATTATCACTAATCCATTATTCTTATTTCACTAATATTATTTAATTTTTCATTATAATTTTACTAACCCTATTTTTAATTATTATTTTTACTAACCCCTATTTTATTTATTATTTGCTTATTTACTATTTTTGCTTATTATTTATATTTTGCTTTTATATTTATATTTTTGCTATTTATTATTTTTATAATTATTTTGTAATTGCTCTTTGGTGTAAAGTTTGTAAATATTTAATTATTTAATTTGCTTGCTATGGTTAGTAATATAGGGAGTGCAAATATGTATTCTAGTTAAAATAAATTTAGATCACTTTAATCATAAGATAAATAATATTGAACACTCACACACGTAAGTCGATTTTTAATCGCCATCTCACATTTCTAAGGCTATCCCTCAATGTTGCCTAATCATAAGGTCAAGTGGGGTGTATAAAGCAAGTCCCTTAAAAGAAAAATCATCAAGTCCCTAATGGTTGCCTTTAAAAATCAAGTCCCTTCGAATAATGATGATAGTCCCTCCTATATGCTTAATACACCCCACAGTTGCCTTCATTAAACAGATGTCCCTCGTATGTCCCTTACATCCAAGGTAACGACTACCTATTCCTTAATAATAGGGATAGTCTTACCACTTAAAGGATAAAGAACAGGAAAGACTTAAACTTTAGGGTAGGTACCTCCTAGTTGCTTGCTCACTTCATTTCAAATTTTCAAACACTTAACAATTTCAAACAAATTTTCAAAAACAAGTTTTTACGCATCCGTAGATGGATCATTATCAACTATTATGAAAATTTTTCTATTCACACATTACACTTTCAAAAACAATTCAAAAGTGACCTAAGTAACTAAGAGCCCATGGATAACCATGGATGTAAAGGGTGCTAACACCTTCCCTTTACATAACCTACCCCCCGGACCCAAAAATATCTCTTAAGGTCTTTCCTGTTCTTTTATACCCTTTCCTTTGGATAAAATAAAAGTCGGTGGCGACTCTTGCTATCCGCAACATAACTAAAGTCAGTTCTCCCACCGTGTTACAAATATGTTTGGGTTTGACAACTTCCTTGCCTTTCAGTTTACCACCCTGCTTGGTGGGCCTTTTGTTCTATTTCTTTTTCATTACTGACCATCATAATGGAATTGGCATCATTGACATGCTTCTTATAAGCATCTCTTTCAGCCTTAGGAGCAGAACTAAGAGGTTCCTCACTAGGAACATGTGTCTCTAAGACATACAACTCTCTATCATGTTTGAGGACAATCCTCAGATTTCGGTGGCAATCCAGAAAATTTGTCCCAGACATTTTTTCCTTATCAAGGATTGATTGCAAAATGTTATTAGAGGTGTTCGTTGTCATGGTAATCTATATTAAAATATGGTGGAAATATTAGTATCATTAAACATATTCAATTAGGCATTTAATTAAATATACTCCCACTATTTTACTCAAAACAAATGACCCTCATCATTTGATTCGAAAAATCCCGTTGGAATATTTTCTAGTGGATCGAGATCCATATTTCACTTTATTTTAAGTCAATGTTAGGCTAATTACACAAAAATCGGCTATTTAGGTAGGAACTCCTTCCAATTGCATCCAATACAATTCTCAAATATTTCAGTTGGGTGAATAACTCCTTATTCCAATCCATCATATGGATCATTCCCAACTCTTGCTTCTAAACGTATATAATCTTATTATATTTTGTTTAGTTATGTTTGACCCATTGTTTTAGAAATTTGATATTACTTTTATCCCATCGTACCTTACTAATATAGAACATGCACCTCGCGTTAGGAGAAACCTACATTATTCGATACTAGTCTTGATGAGTTCTAAAAATTAAAAACTTAATATTAGTTTTGAGGGAATTTTAATTAGTTTGATATCACCGACTTATTTATCATATAAATTGTTCCTCATACATGCATCAACATACATACAATATATATCAACATACACACAAATGAAAAAGTTATGGCCCTTAGCGCAATTGTTCTCCTAAGTCAATGAGAGAACTTAAGCTAAACCTAATAACGATCTTCACTTCTCCAAGCAAGATCTCCAAGATTGTCCTTCTTTGTTTTGTAGTCTTCTCTTTCTTCATAATAACATATTACATAAAGGAAACTCGTTTTACATACGAGGGAAAAAAAGTTACATGATGAGAATAAGAAAGAGGTACGACACGCAGGTCGTATTTATAAAATCCAAAAACAAAGAAAAATAAACTAAGACCATAACTGATCACCACAAGAAAAATAATAATAATTTTTTATTATTATTAATTTAAATCATGTTAATTAAATAACTAAAATTTAATTTTCGGCAAATGCATAACCTAAAGCGCATACTGCATTGACGCAACATTTGTGTCGTTCTTACTGCCTGTGGCGGCCGTCACAGTCTGATTATATGCTGACCATCACCTTTTCCCATGACGATCGTCCCACTTAAGTATGTGACGACCATCACACTTAAGTCTACGACGACCCTCACGTGGTCACGCTTCCCTCATTGAGACCGTCTAACTTACAGAATACGTGACTTTTATCGCAGACCTCATTGACGGTGCAACCCTTGTGCCGTCATAAACCCTAATGCAAAATTTCATACCATCAAAACACCATGATTAATAATTCAGTATGATTGATCCGTATTCCATCGCTTCACCATACTAAAGTCGGATTCCGAAGCAGATGACCATAGATCGCTCAAACGAATGATAATCATTACATGATTTGAACTGACGAAGTAAAATAATATATCCAATATACCATCATTGAATCAAAATTAATCATATCACATATTAATTAGACCGATCATATATGTGTAACTTATGGACGATTGACATATCGCTGCTTCTCCATACTATTGTCGGTTTCCGAAGCATAGTCAATATCAACCATCCAAACCGTACATAGTTTGATGTCAAATATTAAATATCCGGATTTGATTTAATTTTTACGTGTTTTAATCCAATTAAAACAAAAATAACAGAAAATAAACAATTATCAGACTCATGGTTTCGTAAGTGGATCTGATACCACTAAAGGGAAATTAGCGATCTAAACGCAACGGAAAACAAAAATTTCCCTTTAGATATCCTTACGACCATGATATAGTAAGTTGTATCCAAGAAAAACACAATAGCCTGAATTAGAGCGTCTAGGGTCGGAACATCCTCCCCAATCAACATCTGTGTAAAACATCAATGATATAGTGGATGATGGATAAAGATGTAAATTGTAGTGACTAGTACCCTTAATGTAACGCAAAATGCGTCGAAGAGAGTGCATGTGATCGTCCATGGGGTCATGCATAAAAAGACATATATGTTGTACCGTATATGTGATATAGGGTATCGTGAAAGTGAGTTATTGGAGAGCACCAATAAGGCTACAATATAATACAGATCTTCATAGGGAATGCTAGTCTTGACAAGCTTCGGTTTAATGTCAACCAGAGTGGGATATGATTTGCATAATGACATGCCTGCTCGCTCAAAAATTTCATCTGCATAGTTTTTCTAAGATAAGAACAAACCACCATCATGTCAAGTAACTGCAATACAAAAAAATAATAATTTAATGGTCCCAAGTCTTTCATAGAAAACTCAGAGCTGAGTCGAGATATTATAGACTTGCGAAGATCATCAGAAAAAACAGTGAGAATGATGTCGTCCACATAAATAAGAAGATAGGCCACATGTGTATCTTTCAGGTAGATGAAAAGAGAGTTGTCTAACTTTCTTTGAGATAACCTAATAGAATATAGATAATTTGCATATCCTTTGTACCAAGCTCTTAGAGCTTGCTTGAGCCCATACAAAGATTTTCGTAGACTGCAAACATGATGTGGATGATTTGGATCCTTAAAGCCCAAAGGTTGATGCATATACACCGTTGCTTTGATTTCACCATGTAGAAAATCATTCTTGACATCTAACTAATGAATTTTCCATGCTTTAGATAAGGTAATACTGAGTATTGTTCGGATGGCGGCTGGTTTAACAACCGGACTGAACGTATCTCAACAATATATGCCAATTTGTTAACCTGCACGTTACCTATAAGTCGGGCTATATGCCTCTCAAAAGAACCATAAAATTGTTCTTTATGCCTAAAAATCGACATAGAACGAATAACATTTGCATCAGGTGGACGAGGCACTGAATCCCACGTCTTACTTTGAATAAGAGCATTGTATTCATCATCCATAGACACTGGGTTACAATGGAGAGGAGATTTTGTAACTTTGGTGTGGAAATTGATGTATTTTTGGTTTGGTTTAAAATTGCCATGTTGGCTCCTCGTAACTGGTTTGTTGTCAGAACTGAGGGTAGGTTGGTAAATGGGAGGAAATGTGATATTAGGTGGAGTAGATGTGGATGAGAAAGTTTAGGCCGGTTGAGAGGTAGTTTGACCCGATTCTGATTGATCATGGGTTTAATATTGTTGATGAGTGATGTGGGCTGGTGTCATTGGATGTAGATCAGGTTGAGTGATGAGGTGGTTTATGATGTAAGGTGATAATTCATTATCAAGAAATTGATAATTTTCTGGATTAGTAGCGTGTAATTTAGAGAAGGGAAATTTATATTCATCAAATATGACATGGCGACAAAGGATGATTTTATTTTGTGATAAATCATAACATTTGTACCCGTGATGATTGGAAGGATATTCTAAAAACACACATATGGTGGATCGAGACTGGAGTTTATTTATAGTAGTGGATGGAAAGAGAGGGTAACATAAACAACTGAATACACGTATATGAGAGTAGGATGGGTGCTTTTGAAAAATAATTTTGAGAGGTGATTGATATTTCAACTTTTTATCTAGTAAAATGTTCAACAAATAAGTTGCCATTTATAAGGCATGGTGCCAAAAATTTGGCAGTAAAGAAGCATGAATTAGTAAAGTCCGAATTATATTATTAATAGAACATATTTTTTGTTCAACTTTGCCATTTTGAGATGAAGTATGAGGGCATGAGAAACAAAATGAAATTCCATTTGCTTCAAAAAGTTTTTGAAAGCTACTATTGACATAATCTCTACCATTATCGCACTGAATATTTTTAACTTCCAGTTGAAATTGAGTTTTAATATACGATCTTATTTTTTCAAAGGTCGGAAAAACTTGAGATTTATGTGAAATTGGAAAAGTCCACAAATTTTTTTGAATAGTCATCCAAAAAAAGCACATAATATTTATGACCGGAAGTACTTAATACGTGAGATGTCCATACATCACTATGTAGTATGTCAAATAGGGATGGCAGGCAGACCCAAACCCACGGGCCCCACCTGCACCCAAACCCGAGTCAACGGGTGAAAACCCGATTTGACTGGGTTTGGGTTCGGGTTCGGGTGCCACCCGATATTTCGGGTGCGGGTTTGGGTAGTGTGAAACCCACATCCGAAACCCGAAACTACACCCGTTTAGACTTTAATTTTAATTTTAATTGCATACTTTAATTTTAATTTTAATTGTAGATTGTAGAATTTAATTTTAATTATAATGTTAAGATATTGAAGACCTTAATTTTAATTATAATTAGGGGTGTGCAAAATATTCGGCTGTGTGCAAAATTTTAATTGAAATATTATTTTGTAAGCAACAATATTATAGTAGTAAATAGAACTTATAATCCTTCTTATAATTAACTAAGTAATATATATATATATATATATATATATATATATATATATATATATATATATATATATATATATATATATATATATATATATATATATATATATATATATATATATATATATATATATATATATATATATATATATATATATATATATATATATACTTGAAAACTAATTAAATTTATAAAAAAAAAATTTAATTTTGTGTTTTTGTTACGGGTTTGGGTTTGGGTGGAAAAACCCGAACCCAACGGGTGTGGGTGCGGGTGTTATTTTGCCACCCGAATAACCTTTGGGTTTGGGTTCGGGTGTTGATTTCGGGTGCGGGTTTGGGTAGTGTGAAACCCGCACCCGACCCGACCCGTTGCCATCCCTAATGTCAAATGTCATGAAAGTAGAATTTTGCGAATAAATAAATGGCATTTTAATATGTTTAACAATAGGACACAAAGTTGAAGTGGACTGTAAATTAGGAATAGATGCTCTTGGATGACCCAAAAGGTTTTGCCAGACAGAGATAGATAAAACTGCAAACTCAGAAGAGAAAATATGTTTATTTTTGGTTGTGTTGGTGATGGGATATAGCTGACCTTGACTCTCATATCTCATTAGAACCATCTCCGTCTGAAAGTCCTTCATAGAAAAACCAAACAAATCAAATTCAACATAAACATGGTTATCGATAGTGAAGTTTTGAGTAAAGATTAAATTTTTAATCAATTTCGATGCATGGAGGACATTGGATAAAGTTAATGGAGGGTGCGGGGGATAAGTTATCATTTCCAAAACCATGAATAGGAACTGAATGACCGTTTCCTATGATAATACTATTATTTTTGGCTCAAATTAAAATAAGATGAGAGATTACCTTGTGTGGATGTCATATGAGATGTTGCTCAAGTGTTCATATACCAAGATGGGTCATATTGAGCTAGATGGAGAGTGTGAATAGCAACTTCAATATTTGTTGGGCTTGGCCCAACTACAACAAAGGCATCAAGTTGTGGCCTATTTCCAACGATTCTTGCTTGCTGAGTTTTTGGGACAACATTGTGCCTAGGCCAATAAGAAGGACACAAAGATGGAGGAAGAGCCTAAGGTGCATATTGTTGTTGTTGTTGCCTATGGTTCCGAGCGTAAGGTGCGACTTCTTGATGGGTTGCCACATCGGTGGGAGGGATACTATAATCAAGGAAGTTATGGACAAACACTTGAATCTAAAACAGAGCAGACCAAGAGAGATAGAGACTGGAATCGTTATCTAACGCGATTGGAATAATGGTTTTCACGTTTGCAATTGCTAAGGAAGAGTGAAATTTAGGTTGAAGTGTTGGTGTGTCTGTGCCGATGTTGTTATTTGAAGATGTTTCAAAACCTAGGTGATACCATATAGCCGTAAAATATTTCACTAATTTTTATTGATCATAAATATGTATTATATCAAGAATTACAATTGCATAATAGGAAACTAATTATGCCTAATAAATGTAAATATTCTTTGACTTTATAGTTCATTAGTGTATAATAATTATTCTAAATTTGTCATTCTGTGTTTATTATTCTTTTTCACATTGAATCGTCTAACGACCGATTCCTAAGGAACCCCATGTATTCTCAGCAAAACGTAGGCATTAGTGGCCTTCAAATTCTCTAGCCTAAAATCAAGAGCCTGTTCTGAAAGTCACAACATATTCCAAATTCTATTAAGGTCTTTTCTAAAACAAATTTGATAAAAATATATGGATTAATACCTATTTTCACCCTTACCATATGGACGTGTCTTGAAAAATTCCTCTGCGAAAAAAAAAGTTACAAGAGTGGCCTTAACAAATTTCAAAAGTTCCCATTTAGACCTTTATCATGCCACATCATCAAAAATAATGATGTGGTAGCCATTTTTTTAATTTTTAAATAAAAAGAAATTCCACATCATTTAAAGAGTTTCTGCAATGACTTTTATACCCTCATTTGTTTTCTTAACAATATATCCAGAATTTTGGATATTTGGATTTGTCTCATTTCAAACCCTAACTATTATGGTTCTTCATCTCTTCATATTCCTTCGTAAGAAATTTGAACTTCATCTTGCTTCCTTCTCAACCCGCATCTCTTCATTTTCCTTTGTAAGAGCACTGGTAACAAAATATCCTGAAGTTTGCTTTTCAAAAAGGTACATTTTTTCTCAAAGGTTCTATTCTCATCCAAGTACAATAATGTGGTCCCAACTGAATATCTTTCTAAAAAATATATGTTTATTCTTTATTTTCTGCAAATATGGGTGTGTTTAGTTTAATATTTCACCATGGAGGAAATTTTGTTCAAGACAGTCATACATATTATAGAGGGGGTAGTGAGACAATTGTTGAAGGTAAGGACGAAGATAAATGGAGCTTTTTTGAAGCTATTAGTCTGGTTAAAGATTGGGGATATGAAGGTTTTAGGATTTGGAGAATGATCCCTCAACTGGACGAAGGATTTACAAATGTTGTTGATGATGCACAAGCTTTAGAAATTGCTAAGCATTGCATGTCTTGTAAGGTTGATGACCATCTATGGGTAGATCATGGTGTAAAAGACATGATGACTAAGGTGCTTCATCCTGATGTGGATGACTTCAGTATTTCTAGTGAAAATGATAACACTGATACTGATGTTGATGTTGGATAATGTTTCAATGACAGTGAAGAGGAAATAGCATGTGAAGTAGAAGAGGAAGAATTTGAACAAATGCGGGTAGATTTTCCAGCTATTGGGAATAGGGTGGATGTCAATGGGAAATCAATGAGAGTCAATCTTAGTGCATCCAAGGATCCAAAAGAGATGAAATCAATGCGCAAGGTAAAGATGCTGAATGTTTTGGTGCCCAAAAGTGTCTTAGGATCTTGTTCATAGAGGAATACAACAAACTGTGAAGATGTGGATTATGCTAGTGAGGAACTTAATAGTTCAAATGCTGATGAAAGTGACATGGATGACAAACCTACCAAGCCAAAGTATGAGAACTTCAGATCAAAGCTTCTTAACAAAGACTTTCAATTCAAATTAGGCATGGAGTTCAAATCTCTTTCTGAATTTAAAGATGCTATTAGGGAGAAGTCAGTTTTAAATGGGAGAGAAATAACTTTTTTTAAGAATGAGGGTTATAAGGTTAGGATTAAGTGCAAGGGAAAATGTGGTTTTTTTATCCTTGTGTAACAAAGTGGGGGATATGTACACTTATCAGATAAAGACTTGGGTGGGGATCCACGCATGTGCAAGGGTATTAAATAACAAGTCTGCCAATTCCAAGCGGGTCTCTAAGTTAGTGGTTGAAAAGAGGAAATCACAAAGGAAAGTAAAAGTTTATGAAATTATGTCTAAACTTAGGCAAAAATATTCAGTAGGCATAACCAAAGGGAAAGCTTGGAGAGCTAGATGTATGCCAGAGGAAATAATTGAAGGAGATGCAAAGGAATAATATAATATGTTATGGAGTTATGAAGCTGGGTTTAGAAACCATTGTGTTGGGAATACATTCAAGATAAATACTGAGAGACCACATCCAACACTACCACCAAGATTTGGGAGATTTTATTTTTGTTTTAATGGATGCAAGAAAAGGTTTACCAAGGGTTGTAGACCTTTTATAAGGGTAGATGGGTGTCATCTTAAGACACAATATGGAGGTCAGTTATTAATTGTTATAGCAAGGGACCCAAGTGACCAATATTATCCTTTGGCATTTGTTGTGGTAGAGACTGAGACAAAGGAAAGTTGTAGATAGTTTATGTAGTTGCTTATGGAAGACATTGGAGAAGAGAGAAAGTATGTTTTTATTTCAGATCAACAAAAGGTACAAAGTGTCCATTATTTTTATGAAGTTAATATGTTTATAGATTCAAACTAATGTTATATTGTTTTGTTGTTTGTGTGTTTCTGGTTTTAGGGTCTTGTTAGTGTATTTGAGGAGATGTTTGAGCAAATTGAACACAGTGTTTGTCTCAGACACTTTTATGCAAACTTCAAGAAGAAATTTGGTGGCGGAGTTGCCATTAGGGACCTTTAAATGGGGCTACAAAAGCGACATACTTCCAGGATTGGGAGAAGAAGATGAATAAGCTTAAACAAATTGATAAGAAGGCATGAGATTGGTTGATGGCAAGTCCATCATCCATATAATAGGCTGTAGTTTGTTGTTGATGTAGGGAAAAGAACTTGTACTTATTGCTTTTGGGATCTTGTAGGCATACCTTATAGGCATGTTGTTTCTTCATTGCAATATCAAAATTTAGATCTTGAGAAGTATGTTGACCCTTGCTACATGAGGGAAGCTTACAAGACATGCTATGAAAACAATTCCAGTCCAATCAATGGTATGGACAGGTGGCCTACTATGGATGCTGAAAACTTATTGCCACCATAATACAAGAAGGGCTCTGGAAGGCCTAAGAAACCGAGGTTTAGAGAGCTGGATGAGACTGGTTCAAGGTTGAGGAGGATACGTGTATCATATAGATGTAAAAAGTGTGACAAATTTGGCCACAATTCAAGGAAGTGTCAAGCTAAGGAACAAGATCCTAATGCACTAAAGAGAAAGGTAAAATGTTCATGTAATGGCATTCTTAACAATGCTTAAACTTTTTTGATCAAATATATGTTCTTATATATGTTTCTGATTTATGCAGAGAAAGACACCAAGGACCAAAGCCTCTACAAAAGCTGATGCACCACCAATATCTACTGCACAAGCTGATGGAAATGTTGATGGAGGTGGAAATGAGGTTGATGACCCATAGTTAGATGCATTGTTGAATGATATGATGATTCTTTATGAAGAACAAAAATCACAACTTATTAATCCCACACCTGAACCAAATGATTTACACCCTGCTGCTACACATGATTCACACCCTGCTACTACACATGATTCATAACTTGCTGCTACGATTGTTGCTATCACAGAAACACAACCAATTGCTATCACATAAACACAACCTGATGCTGTCAATGTCATAAAACCTTATGCTAAGAAAAAGGTTGTAAGAAAGAAGCCATCCAGAAAGAGGTGCAGTAAAAGGTTGAAAGAAGTAAGGAATGGCAAAAGACATGGTGGGTCTGGATTAACACCTGATGTACCTTTAGTTTTTTATGATGAAATTGGTTAGAGTACATCAAAGAAGGTATCAAAGAAGAAGTGGAAGGATATTAATAGGTTTATGACTCAGTAGTTATGCATATAATGTTCCATTTTGTAAGTTAGATTTGAAAATTTTCTGTTTGCTTGTCATTTGTTAAGCACATAATGTGCCATTTTGTAACTAGCCCTTATTTTGTGAACATCTTAGTTTAATTATCGAACATGTTGACTTAAGTTAATTTTGATATCAATCCAAGTTATTAGTTATGTTCTTGTTCTTTTTATGTTTTTTTGTGATAATTGCTATCTTAGCATATAACAATAATATATTCCAACAAAAACTAAACTCATATAACATAAACAACAACTTAATTTATTCACGCAGAAAACCATTACAACATTGGACCACATCAGTTACAATCACACAAGTTACAAACTGGTCCAGATTCATTTGTTACATGAACTAAGAAGGAAATGAACACAGAGACAAATTAAAACAACTAAAACATTATTCATCTTCTTTGTTAACCCATCAAGATTTTTCTCCATGTCTTCCATCTTGCTTGTAATATCTCTCTCAATTTTACTCATCATTTCAACTGCTTCTACATCCGAGTAGCCAAAAAAACTCATCATTCCAATGAAATGCGTTGCAATCGTCACCTTTACCCCAAAACTTACACTTCCTGTATTTTCTCCCAGGATTTGAAACTGATTTTGAAACAAACAACTTCATGGAGACATTGTGGCCACATTTGGGAGTTACTCTACCATTTGAAGATAAACTTGAGTTAGAAGAAAATGATTGACTCATGTTACTGGATTTCATTGAGGAAGATGGAAAAAATGAAAAACAAAAACACAACGAAGACGATGAAGAAGAAGAAAGTTCAGAGAAAACGAAGAAGAAAAGGGAACGAAGAAGAAGATAAGTTAGGGCAAAGAAGAGATAGGGATTTTGTTAAGAAAACAAGTGAGGATATAAAAGTCATTGCACAAGCTCTTTAAATGATGTGAAACTTCTTTTTATTTAAAAATTAAAAAAATGGTTGTCACATCATTATTTTTGATGACGTGGCCTGATAAAGGTATAAATGGGAACTTTTGAAATTTGTTAAGGCCAATCTTGCAACTTTTGTTTCCTCATGAGGGTTTTTCAAAACACGCCCATACGGTAGGGGTGAAAATATGCATTAACCCAAAATATAAATAGGATTTCTCACTTCTTTGTTCTTCTCCTCATATCTCACTCATGATAGAAATTATGGTTAATAGTCATTTACTCTCTGTAATATAAGCGTGTTTTGATTTACCCAATTTAAGAAATAATTTTTGGATTACCCCTTAAAATTTTAAAATTCTAAGTCTTTTGCCTCAAGTGTAAAAATTAGCCCGCAGTGAAAAAGTTTATTTATTTATTTATCCCCGATTTTTACACGCTTAAGGGTACCCAAAAATTTAAGGGGTAATCCAAACTTTATATAATCAATGAATGAACTCAAAGGACTAATAATTTTATGTGACATTCATAGAAAGATCAAGTTATCCATTGAGGAGATAAAGGGGCAAACTCAATAGATCGATATACTTAAAGGTCATTTATAATTGATCTTAATTTTATAAAGGGTTTGATTCAATATCATAATTGATACACATTTGTTAATTGAAAATATCATACCATATTAAAAAAATATGACTAAAACTTCTAAGTTTCTTTATGCTATATTGTTTTTAATTTTCCAACTTCTTGTTGTATCTGGAGTCATGGGTAAGCCTTTTTCGATATTATTCCAAGTTTTTTTCTTGATCTTATATGTATGTTCTAACACTTTTGAATAATATACATTTCAATCTTGTTTTTCATTGCAGTTCCTAATTGTACTACATCAGAAGAATGCTTAATTAGTCAGTGTTACTTTCATGCAACCCCTTTATGCTATGTGGGTCGATGTTTTTGCATTTACTATTAGGTAAAGTCGAAAAATAATATATGTTGTTCCTCTTGTGATTTTTTTCATATATATATATATATATATATATATATATATATATATATATATATATATATATATATATATATATATATATATATATATATATATATATATATATATATATATATATATATATATATATATATATATATATATATATATATATATATATATATATAAATCTTTTGATCTTTTGACATATAAAGAAAATAAAAGAAAAATGCTTTAGTCACAAATAACTGTATGTGTTATATGTTTTCCAATACAAAAATAATAATATAATTTGATTATATATATTATTTTTTTAATAAAAAAAACATAACAATATAATAAATAAAGCCAAGATACAATATAGGGGCTAGACCAAAACCCTCTCTATGATTAACGAATCTGTAATTCAGAAGACCTAATTTATTTTTTAACAACATTTGGGATAATGGTCTCAAGAGGCTCAATCCAAGAAAGAGGCAAAAAGAAATATAGAGTTAAAGAAGCTAATAAATCCGCACAATGGCTCCCTTCTCTGATAAAATGAGAAATATGGAATCTCAAATTTCTAATTTTGACTAAACAATTGAGCCAAACACTCCTAATATGCCCAGGAACCACATAGGGATCCTTAACAGCCAACAAAACAAAAGAGGAATCAGTTTCCAGCAAACTCTATTCCATCCAAAGCTAGTAGAAAAATCAATGGTCTTAATAACTCCAAAAAACTCTATAATAATTCATGAAGAGCACACTAGCTTATCAGTAAAACTAAAAATAAAGATACCCAAATGATTTTTGAATTGACCACCACAAGTGGCCCTGTCAGAGGAGAAGGAATTGTTTATGTTTCACTTCAATCAACTAATAGTCAGGTACAACCACGAAACCTTAATACTCATATGTGCCTTAGGCAGATGCAACTCAACATTGAAGACCTCGATAATCGTAAAATCATGAATGGAGGAGTTCACCATTTTAGAAGTAATATTGCCTATGAAAGCAACTTCAATAAGGATTTTGTTGAGTGTCTTCTTCTAGTGCTTAAATCCATTGTTGAATCTGACATGATTAGGACTAACCAAATATTGCTGATGATGAGCACAATGGAAGCCTGAATGATAACTCTGCATTAAGGGCTCTAATTCCTATCCCAAATACTAAGAATATTAGACACAATAGGAAGTTTAATCATACTAAAAAACCAAAGCCAAATACGTAAAGCAAAAGGGAAATGAAAATAATATGCTACATTGAATCCTGATTAATATTGCAGTTACAGAGGCTATACATCGATGGAGTAAAACGACCTCTCTGCATGAGATTATCATTGGTAGGCAATCGGTTGTGCAACAACCTCCAGACAATGAACATCTTAGAAGGAGGAATATCAACATTCCAAATCTACTTAGACCAATGATGAATAAATGAAGTAGCTGAAACTAGAGTGAATCTAAATCTTGCTATCAGTCATATTATCAATAGAAATAACAATGCTATCTGCAATCAAAGACAAGTTAGGAATTTTATTTATAATGTGAGTAGGAAATTTTAAGGAACCATTATGTAAGAAATCAAAAACCAAATAAATGATATTATTATCCTCAAAATCCTGAATCCTAGAAATCAGAGGATGATCAAACCAATGGTCAAGCCAAAAATTATTTTTACGTTCGACACCCACGATAGTTCTAGTGTTATTAGATATATCATCCACCTTACTCTTAATGATGCTCCAAATGGATGAAGCAATATTTTACTTGATAGGAATGTCGCCCCCGAGCACTCAAGATTTTAACAAAAGAGCCAAACTCTCGGTAGAATTTAGAAGATCCCATCAAATCTTCATGTTGAAAGCATCATTAAGGGTAACAATGGACGTGAGACCTAACCCCCATTGCTCTAGAGGCTTGCACGCCTTAATATAAGCCACAATGACTAGCTTAGATTTCATAATGTCCCTAGACCAAATAAAATTCTTAATACTTTTCTCGAGATCTTTAATCATATATTTTGGCCAAGAGTAGACAATGAAGCTATGGACGAGCATAGAGGCAATAAAAGATTTAACCATTTGAATTATGCCCACAAAAATTAAATGAGACCCATTCCACTTGGAATGTTTAGCTTTAACTTTGTCCAAAATCGGTCTAAAATATCTAGCCTTAGGCTTATCCTTAAAAATAGGAACACCCAAATAAGACAAGGGGAGATGACTGATCTTAAAACCCGACTGATTAGCAATACAGTGCAATCAAGATTCATTAATATAACCAACAAAAATGAACGATTTTTGGGGATTCACAATTTTACATGAAGAAGTTGCGTACATAGAGAAAATTCTAATAAGAGAATCGATAATGCCTTTGTCTCCCCTACAAACAAACAATGAGAAGGCGCCTTAAGATACCTAGGGCCAGGGATAAACTTTATCCTTTTTTGAATGATCATATTGGATAAACTTCTACTAAGAACTTCCTTATTTATGCAAAACCAAGAAGGGAGTGGGGATCAACTTGCCTCACCCCTTTACCACAATCACAGAAATCATGCATCTTTCCATTGAATGACATAGAAATTTTGGTAGAGTTGAGAATGGTTCATATCCACTTAGTAAAAACATCGTTGAAACCAAACTACTTTAGGACCTGCATAAAAAAAACCAATTAATAGAATTAAAAGCTTTCTTAATATCTACTTTCATGAAAAAATTACCCCATAGGACTTCTTGTGCATCAAGTTGATAGCCTGAAAAGTAAGCCTTAGACAATCTTTGATTCATCTCCCTTGTATAAAACCTTTTTGCTCTTTGGATATAATGGTTAGCATAATGAGAGTTAACTTGTCAGCAATAACCATGAAAATAATTTTAAATTAAAATTAGATAAGGCTAGGGATGTAAATGGATATCCATGGGGACAGATACTATGATATTTGTATCTGCCCCATTAGATAAAAATGATATCCATATCCGCCCCATAGGAAAGAAAATATGTTTATAGTTCTCTTCTTCGTCCCCACAGACACCACAAGTAAATGGACACTCCACCCCTTTGTGTTTAAGTCTAACTCTTGTTGGGATGCATTGTTTACACAGTCTCCATATAAAGATTTTTATTCTAGGTGGAGCCTTCAACTTCCAAATCAGATACCATCTCTTATCAATCCTTATATGAAAAGTCTCAATGGCTTCGTTAATGCAGTAACGGTACGCGCTACACACATAGAATCTACCATTCTTTTCCAAATTCCAGATTAATTTGTCTTCATGGAACGCCTCAAATAATAGGGTGTTGATAACCTTAGTAGAACCTTCCCCCCTAATAGTGAGTGAATCAAGTTGGCATTCCACCATTTTCCACTCGTACTCATCAAGTTCGGCACTCTAAGATTCTCCCTCATCTGAATATTCGACCAAGGATTTTCCAAATGCGAGCAATCAGAAAGCCACTTTTCCCCCAAATCGTGATATTCTCTCCCGAACCAATACTCCATTTATACCTTCCTCTCACTACAAATTTAGCACTCCAGATACTACGCCATACATAGATAGGATTGTGTCTAATAACAGAATCAAGAAAATCACACTTAGGTAAATACTTTGCCTTAAACAAATGAGTCACCAAATTGTTAGGATTTGACATAAAACTCCAAGTCTACTTGCTCAACATGGCATAGTTGAAAGCACTCAGGTTTTTGAAACTCAACCGCCATCCGACTTAGGCATAGATAACCAATCCCAAGAAAACCAATTTATGCCTCTTGTATGTTTTCTCTTATGATCCCACCAGAATGAATTCATCATTTTCTCAATCTCATTAATTAAATAAGAAGGTGGTAAACATACACTCATAATAAAGGAAGAAATAGATTGAAGTACAAATTTGATAAGAACCTCCCTTCCTGATTGAGATAGGCTTCTACTACTCCAAGAATTAATCTTTTTCCAGATTCTATATTTTATGAGCTTGAAGGTATCTTTCCTATTTCTCCTAATCATAGATGGCATGCCAATATACTTCCCTGTACCTAACACCTGTTGAACCCCCAAAATATCTACTAACTCATTCTTGTATGTGGGATCCACATTTCTACTACAGAAGAATTCAAATTTTGGGAAATTAATGGCCTGACCCAAAGCTTCTTCATAAATATTAAGAATATTCTTCATCACATTAACTTCATTCAAATCCTCTCTAAAAAATAGAAAACAATCGTATGTAAAAAGGAGATGAAAAATAATAGGAGTGTTCTTACATATTTTAACTCCATGGATGCCCCCTGGCTTCAGCTTGCTTGATCAACGCTGGTAATCCTTTAGAACAAAGACTAAAAAGATACGGGGATAAATGATCTCCCTGCCTTAGACCCCTTCCCGGAGTAATCTGTAGAAAAATTAATTGAAATTGAAAATTTTGGAATTTGTTAAAGTTTGGGCTTGTTAATTATTAAAGTAGGTAAATCTATTTAAGTTTGTAATTTAAAATTATCCAATTCAACTATGATCTATATGTTATGTGAATTGTTTTTATTCAATAGAATTTATTTTCATGACTCATATAGACTTCTGAATTTTGAATCTAATGTAACTATTGAATCACGAGATGTGAAATTTCAATAATATCATCACGAAGGATAAGAAATTCAAGATTTCCACAAATGAAGCATCTCGTGAGGAAAGTTCTTCACGAATTGTTAAAATACAAACCAAAAGTTAGTCACTAATGAAGAATCTCGTAAGGAAGATTCTTCATGGATTGTTGAAAAATAACTCAAAGTTAGAATAAGAAAGAGAGTCTGATAAGCTAAGAACCTAGGACCGAACAAAATTGATAGTCAATTTATTTCTTTTATCTAATGAAAGGAAATAATAAGAACTTTTTTCGTAAGATTCCTATTATTCTTCAATTGGAAGACGATCCTAAGAATGATAAGGAAACAATAGCTTCAAGGGACTCCTCTTGTTTAGAAGGAAGTATCACAGTGTGAAGGTACACTAAACACCTACAAGTCTAGATTAATGACCAAGGGTGTTTTAAACAAAAATAAGGTGTTTATCATTTCATACATAAACACTATTAGCAAGCACAACTAAAATTAGAGCATCGTTTGCATTAGCTTCTTTGCATAACCTTATAGTTCCTAAAATGGATGTCAAAATAACATCCCTAAATAGAGATCTTGATGAGGATATTTACATGGAGCAGCTAGAAGGTTATGTGGAAATAAACAAAAGGTGCGCAAGTTTGACAAATCCTTATATGGATTAAAATAGGCTTAATGACACTTTTGATCCCTATGTTTTGGCCAACTCACAAAATTGGTCCCTATGGTTTAAAATTGAACAAACTAGTCCCTAAACTATAATATTTTATATATTTTTAGTCCTTATTCCCATTTCCCCCTCCAAAAACGCTGATGTGTCCATTTATAAGTGATGTGGCAATAAAGGGCTTGCGTGGAAATTGCATATGTGGAATTTGAAGTTCATAATCATTTAAAAGAATTTCTAAACTCATAAATACATAAGTTCAGAATTAGAATTCATACACCAAGACAAATCATAGACCATTACATAAAATTCCATCCAAACTGAAACTAAAACCTAAACATAAAATTCCAACTGCTAGACCATTATATTCCATTCAAGCTGCTAGAACATAATCCTACACATCAATCCCATAATGACCACAACTGCTACAATAACCATTCCTTTCCAAAACTTAATATCCTTTTTCAAATTCGTATAATGTTTGAGCTTCAAATTTTCCTTCTTCTTAGCTTCATCATTTCTCTTTGTTAATGACAAAATCACCTCCTTTGCATGCACCGACATATCTTCATCGTACCAATTGAAGAAGTACACCCTTTTCTTCCCTGCAACTGAAGAAGATCACTCAACTTTAGTGTTTTACCAAAAATGAAACTTTCAATTACTTTAAGTTTATATTTTACCTTGTATAAGCCACATCCATTGAACCTCCGCCCATGATTCTCCTTTGTCCATAAAGTAGTGAGTGGTGAATCAATGTCACAAAAGCAACGGTCTTGTCTTCTTTGTGATACAAAGTTGTTGCTAGAAATGACATAGGATTCTGACATTGAAGAACAAGATAACCAATGTAAATCACACAAGAAGCTTTTGGGATATTAGGTTTTTTTTGGGGACGATGAAGAATACAAGATGATGAAGAAGCAGAACGATGAGAGAGAGAGATTGAAATTATATTTATGTTTTATTTTGAAAATATATTATCCAATTAATTTAAATAGGATAATACCTTTTTAATGACATGGCAAAGCCAAAGAGTGCATATGTTTTCCACCTCAAATAAGTTCTTGACACCTCAGCGTTTTTGGAAGGGGAAATGAGAATAAAGACTAAAACTGCATATAATATCATAGTTTAGGGACTAGTTCGTTAAATTTTAAACCATAGGGAACAATTTTGTGAGTTGGCCAAAACATAGAGACTAAAAGTGTCACTAGGCCATTGAAATAAGCACTGAAACAATGACATCAAAAGTTTAAGCATGTCATTGTAAGATTCACAAATTAAGGGGAGACTTTTCAATTATTATCAAAAAACAAAGTCAAAGAGTTTGTAATCATTAAAAAAGGGAGATTGTGAAGAATATATCCTATATCAAGTTCTACTTTGATGAGGACAAATGTTATCAAAGAAGAAAAGATCAAAAGTGTCATGCACATCAATGATGATATCGTTCAAGAAGGTTTAATATAGAAATTCAAGTGAAGATTTGAGACAAGTAACCAAGGTAATAATTGAAATTCATACTATATCACTTTAAATTTCTCAAAATTTCATCTCTCACTTCATCTAAAAAACTTTCTTGCATCATCATGCATGATTATCTAAAAACTTTCTTCATGTAATTATTGTTACAAGTGTTTGTACACAAAGTTGTATGAGAATGTTGTGATATCCATTTGTATCCATTTTGATTATATGATTGATCATTGGCAATAAGATGAATGGAATTTTAGAAACAAAGAGGTTTCTAACTTCCACATTCAAGATGAATGATCTTGGATTTGTTGACACACTTTTGGGGATCAAAATAAAGAGAAATAGTGGGGGTTATGAACTTAGTCAAACACATTATGTTGAGAAAGTACTTGATAAGTTCAAAAAATTACATTTCAAGAAAGTGAGTGAAATTAATAAAATGAGTGCATTTACTAGCAGTCTAAATGGTGAGCATTGGAAGGCCATCACAAATAATATTGTTATCTTTTGAAAAACAACAATTTCAGCCTCCATTATGGTAGGTTTCTTGCCATACTAGAAGGATATACTGATGCAAGTTAGATATCGAGTGCTAGAGATTATAAATCTACAATTGGGTGGATATTTACATTAACTGGAGGTGCAATTTCTTGGAAGATCAACAAGTAAACATGCATTACTCTCTCGACCATGAATTCAGAGTTTGTGGCTCTTGCTTCTGCTGATGAAGAACCTAAATGGTTGAGAGACCTTATGTTGGAAGTTTCATTGCTAAAGACAATGTTTCGGTACATTGTCGTAGTCAAACCACTTTACCTACAAAAAGTGTATAAACGAAAGTCTAGGCAAGTAGGACTTAAACATTCTTTCTTGAGAAAATTGATTATGGGTGTAATCATTTCATTTATATACGATCAAATTATCATTTGGGGGATCCATTTACTAAGCCATTGACAAAAGACAGTAAAAAAATATCGTGAGGCATGGGGTTGAAACTCCTTGAGTTAGAGTTCTGACAACGGTGACAACCCAATCTTACGTTAACAGAACATTAACCTAAAGGTTCAATGGCTAACAAGAAGTCATTGATTTGGACGTTTGTCGAACATTTCGTGATGACATTGACCTTTAAAATGAGGGTTGCGTTTTTATTTAAACTCTTAATGAAGTTCAATACCGAGGGTTTATGTCTCATGGAAAAGGATACAATATTAATTTCACCTATGTGAATTTCGAGATGGCGTAGTTTCAAAGTGAGAGTTGGAGTTTCTCTCTTAATTTTTTTACGAAAACAGGAAAAACATATGACCATAAATAGTGCTAGGCAAGAGATGTAGGCGAAGAACCACTAAATAATGTGTGTAAGGTAACACCGATATAATCACAAGGGATAATGGTTCAAAGCATAACTACCTAATATTTCGATTAAACTTAACTGCATTAACATTCTTTGTTTCTCTTTTTCTGGATTTGATCTTGTCATTATTAGAACAAGTGGGAGATTGTTGTAAATTATTAGAATTAATTATATTGAGTGTTTTCCAAAACGACAAGAAAATATTCAAGTGAAGATTAATTTTTGAATTCAGAAATAGGTAACACTTGTGAAGTGTTGAAGTAGGTTTGAATTCAGAAATAAGAAATACTTATGAAATGTTGCAGTAGGTTTGAATTCAGAAACAGGCAACACTTCGTTAAGTGTTGTAGAATGAAAGTATGCAACTCTTGAAGAATATTGATTTAAACGAAATGGTGTAACTTTTGGTAAAAGTAACTTTTGAAATAAACTTGTAACTCTTGATAAAAAGAAGTTGTTTCACCAAGGGTCGCAACCTTGTGAAACAACACCAATATGGCCTATAAATACTTCATTCTGGATTAAAAAAAATATAAAAAAACATACATCCTCTTCACTAAAATTTTAGACACTATTCCTACATTCGAGTTTTCACCGGTCTTGTGCAAACTCGAGTATATGCTGAATTATTCTGGATATTCTTGCGTTCCAATTCTATGACATTTAAAAATATTTAAAATACTTTTAAGAAAAATGATTTCATTCACGATTCTAGCATCAACCAATTCTATTTATATTAATTTTCTAACAAATACTAACCCTAACACCTCAGAAGATTTTCTCCACTAGTGTAGTAATGAGAGGTCTACACAATGCTCTCTAGTTTTGAAGGCATCAATATACATATTTTATACAACATTTGGAAATCTAGAAATGTGTATATACAAACATGTCACTCCAAGTGAGCATAACACTATTTTACTATTTCATGCTCAAATAGTTATCATATGTAACAATTCCAAACTCATAACTAACTCGTCCATACAAGATTTTGTCCTTCTGAAAGCTTTTAAAGTCCCTATTCATCCTCCTGGGCATCGATGATAAAAGAAATTTTATGGCAACCATGATGACAAAAGTAATGACTTCTTTTTACTAGTTGTTTCTTTTTTGTATCTAGATTTAAATCCAAGACTTTTAATTTAGCTAAAAATTACTCAAACTATCTCATTCCAATTGCTATTATATAAAAGAGAAAAAAAAGGCACCCATCATAGTTAGAAACTAATAAAAAGATCCTCATAAATCAAAACTTGGTATAGCACATAAAAGATGGACCACAAGAAGGGTATATATCATTAATATAATATGAAGAATCTATATGATGATGTGCATTTATAATTGTAACTATGGTGCCTAAGGTCCCACTTTTGGCTTTTCTGAATTAAGATATTATCAGATAAGGACTATATCTATAATGGACATTTTTGTCATTTTTTGAGAATTTAAAGTTCAAGTTGAACGATTGCATTGTAAGAGTATTGGCTGCTAATGTTTTTCTTTGTATACATTCACAAAATTTTAATCAATAGTTCCAAAACATCAATCATGGTGTACTATGTTATCATTATTTGGTAATAGAATTCAAATAGGTTGGCCCATTTTTTGTTAGTACTTATTGTGATGTGATTTGTGTTTCATTCCATAGTTCTTTTTATTGATAAATAAACAATGTTATTGTAATTATATCTTAGGTCGATGTTTCTCTAAATTCTTATAGAATATAACATTTTTAAGATTTAATTTGTTAAGTTGTAGTAGGTGGAATCCCATTAAGTCTTTGTGCAAGAATATCATAATATATGGTTTGGATTTAAACATACCATGTAACGCTCCGATTCGATAATTCTCATTTTTGTTGAGTCTTTCATTTTATTTGGGTTATAATTGTCTCATTTGTGAAATTAACATGATGATATGATATGTTGTTGTGTTAATGTGATATGTTGGTATGATATGTGATTTTACCGTTTTGTGAATTTTCGGGTAAAATTGGATAAAAGGGTATTTTAGACTTTTGTTAATTAGTGATGAGTTAGAATTAGATGGAATTATATTTTTGTGAGAAAAATGATATTTGGTGGAAAGAATAGTTAGTAAGAAAAATAGAGAGAAAGAATAGAAAATAGAGAGAAAAGAATATAAGTTAGGAGAAAGAGAAAGGAAAGGAAATAGAAAGAAAAAGAGAAGAAAGAAAGGAAGAGAAGAGAAAAGAGGAGAAAAAGAGGAAAACTTGGAAATTCATCAAGATTGCTCCTAGGAATCGGAATAATCGGGTAAGGGTGATAAACATTGTTATCTTGATATTGTGTATGATTATGTATGTGTGTGAATGGTTGGGTTTTGGTTTTGATGAAGTTTAGAGAAGATGAATAGTTAGGGTTTTCGAGAAAATGTGAGAAATTGGTAGATTAATCGGTTAGAAATCGTTATAATCTAAGTATGATAGCTAGAATATGTTGTTGATCATGTTTATGGAAGTATTTTGGAGGTTCGGAGTGATTTAAGTTGACTGTCACGCAGCTGAGAAATTCTGGAATTCGCAGTTGTCGCTCAGCGAGCTATCCCTCGCTCAGCGAGAATTCCAGGGATTTCCTCGCTCAATGAGCCTGTAGGTTTTTGATGAATTGTGTTTTTAATCCGTAGCTTTAGTTTTGGTTATCCGTTTTTAGTGTGTCTTATATCGATTCGAAGCTAGAAACGTGTACAAATTAATGATGTTAAGAAATGTAATTTTTAGCCGACTTTCACCCGACTTTTCCGATAAAACGTAAATGAGTTAATTATGGAATTGTGGGTTTGATGTGATGTTGTGGCCGTTTGGCAAATGAATACATTGCTTGAATTGAATGCAAATGTATGTTAATTGAATGAGTGGAGTGCATAATTATGTTGTGAATAATGTATGCATTTTCAAGAATGTTGTGTGTCATTTTGCATGTAAAGCATAATGTATGCATTCTTGTGTTGTGGGATTCTTTGTGAATCCGTTATAGCATCGTGTGCTCATGTGGAGTGTGAGTGATGACTACAACATGATCGTGTGCCCATGTGGGGTGTGAGCAATCAGATTGTGTGCCCGTGTGGGGTGTGAGGAATCCAGAAACATCGTGTGCCCGTGTGGGGTGTGGGCGATGGGTGATTTATTCACATTGATTGTGTGCCCATGTGGGGTGTGAGCAATCGGATTGTGTGCCCGTGTGGGGTGTGAGCAATCCATAAACATTGTGTGCCCATGTGGGGTGTGAGCAATGGGTGAACATCGTATGCCCGACGGGGAATTACTTTAGGTAACGAGCGATGGTTTCATTAGTTCCTGAGTGAACTTGCTGATGATTGAGTCGGTACCGTATTTGCATCTGCATAGAGTCGTGTGTCAGTCTCTATGATTTGCATTTATCACCTAAGTTGTGAATTTAGGAAATAAACATGAATATATATATATATATATATATATATATATATATATATATATATATATATGTTTATGTGGAGATGGAAGTATGTATTGATGAAACATGCTTGAGTATATATGTATGTGTGATATATATATATATATATATATATATATATATATATATATATATATATATATATATATATATATATATATATATATATATATATATATATATATTTGTCTATATACATTGTAGTGTATATGTATGAATAAACATGAATGTAGATGTTTATGTCTAATAATGTGAATAATGAATTGGTGCATGATGAATATGCTTGATTTGTGTATGTACACATTGTGATGTGTATAGGTGATGAGGAATGATTTGTGGTGAAAATATGTTTTATATGTTGAGATATTTAATTATATGCAATGTTATTATGATAATGTTTCTCACCCTTTTGCTGTTTTATGATGCTCTATGAGGCATTGCAGAGTAGGTTGCTGGATGATATTTTTGTGAAGCTCGTCTTCATCTTTTGGTCAGTAGGCTCTGATATGTAGCACCGGGTAGCTAAGGTCGGCAATGATTCCTTTTTGTGAATACATTCGTATATGTATTTTGATGATAGATGTTTTATGTAAACATGAAATATTTTGGTGATTCAAACTTGTGGATATATTTATGATAAATATATAAGTTTGAAAATGTTATGTTTGTTTCCGCTGTTATTTGAATTATATGAATACGGGTGTAAGGATGAAATCCTGTGTGTTTGCAAGTTACCCCGTTTGTTGCATATCTTTAATGAGCAGTTGTTGTATGTTTTTGATTTCAAGTATAATGTGACATTGCTCTTTTATACCATGTTTCAAATATACTCAGATGGAATTTAGATTATGTGCCTAAATGATTTAAGTGCTTATTTGGGGTATAGAAAGGGGGTGTTACATACGACATCTCATTTATTCAATTTTAAATGACAAAATTTCAGACACATTACTAAATTATTTGGAAAAACAAAATTTGTAGTTTAATCAATTGTTAGTTGGTTAAGTTGTAATTGAGGTTGAGTTTGATATATTAGATCACAATTCGATTTCTTATAAATGAGATCAGAAGGAGGTTGGAACCACTTGCTGTCATAATTAGGGCCTAAACCAGATTAGTCAGTCAAATGGATCAGACACCGATAGTGAAAAAATGTAGTTTGTAGGTATTGAGACATTTTGTTTTATAAACAGGATTGGATCAGTATAATTGCAAATGTCTTCCCAAGAGGGCGTCCAAAGTTTTTCAAGTAGGCGATGTGGAACATCATCCACATGAAACTCCATAGCCACCTATTTATCTAGATGGATGCCCATTTCTCAAATATGTCGTAAATCCCTGGATGACTCGTCCGATTCATGAGAACATGGGAAATGATGTGTCACAATTCACAATGGTGTGAAGAGGGAGTCAATAATGGATTGATCATGTTTTCCTGAACAACAGAGGATTAATTTCTCCATTTCCATGCTCCTTAAAGTAGTCATTACTTTCTAGGAGTCTAAGATCCAAACCCATAAATTTATATAAATACATAAAGCCTAAGATTGAGAAGTGATCCATTTCATTATGCAAAATACTAAATATAGAGCTTTTGATGTCCATGTGTGAGCTAGCTCTAATACCACAACAAACCCTAAAAACCTCTAGCAACCCTTAATTATTAAGGATTGTCGTGTATTGTACGTTTAACAAGTACAATTTGCATCCACCGTGGATCCAGGGTAAAATTAGCATGGGCCACAATTACAACATTCATATATATTGTTGTCCTTAAATTAAATCTCTTCGTCAATCATGGTGAACAAGAAGGAAACAACTCCAACCAATGATGAATTTGAAGGCAAGAAGAGCGCCATGGTAGAGAAGTGCTTTGCGATGAATGATGCATGCCGCCAAAATCCATCTTTATAGGATAAACACTAGTATGAGGTTGACCCTATATAATAGGTTAAAGTACTGGACCCTTGGTCTGTTTTAGATAAAATACAAGAAGCTTCGGTTTCAGAGAATTTTAAGCTTACCTCATCGGCCAAGTTTGATGGACGTTGTGACTCGTACGAGAATGATGCCTCCATTAACATGCAAATGGAAATTATTAGAGCTTCTGATTCCTTGAAATACAAGCTTATCCCTGACACCTTCAGAGAGGATAATTTAAGGTGGTACATGTCATACCCTAAATTTTGATCCTAAGATACCCACACACCCATCAGTTCAATGGACAATGTTGGAGTTTACCGGGTCACATCCCCGTAGTGAATCACGATTCTTGAGTCCCTCAGAGGATTCAGGAAAATGATCAATCATAAAATCCTAAGTTTTTCAACCTTTCAAACATACTCAAAGGATCAAGCAATATTAAATGGTGAGAATTCATGCAAAGATTGCACAAATTTTCAGTGATCTGAGCATTGAGGCCTTAGTGTCACAAATTAGGGTTTTCAGTCGACTGTGCCCTCTAGAGGAGTCTTTTCATGGGAAAATGAGTCAATACCTCCACATATCATTCAAGGAGCTAAACACAACCCTAATATACCATCTACAAGTGTGAATCAAATTCAAAGGATAAAAAGATCAAGAATCCCAAAACTAGGGTTTCATAGTGCCCAAATTAGGGGTTTGACTGATCGGGGAACCCAAAATTGAAATTTTCAACTGGACATGAGCCAATACCATAAGGAATGATTTAAATAGCTCATATACATCATGGAAGTCCATTCACAAGCTCAAAATACCTCATAGGGTGCTTAGTCAAAAATAAAAAATCAAGGGTATCTAGTGTAATTTTCATTTGGACCAAAAAGTCAAACTTTGAAATTTTGACCTAAAATGATCCCCATGACCTATATTACAAGAAAATATGGTCCACGAATTCATTTGATCACAAAAAATCAAGATTTTTGAGGTAACTTGTAAAAGGGACTAGGAAATTTTGTCAACTTTTCTAAGTTATGGAAAAAGTGTGCATGTACCCTACTTTCAAGCATCATAACTTGTGATCCAAGCCTCCGATTTTTGTGAACCAAAGATCAAATGAAAGATTTTATCACAAAATAAAAAATATTCAACTACATAAAACTCCAATTTATTATGGATTTTAAGTTGAAGAATGATCAAAATCAAGAAAAATGTTGATTTTAAGTTAAAAAACAGTCAAAACAACAAAACTTGGAGGCCTTTTTCACATAGTTCCAAGATGATTTTGATCCTTGTGAAAACACCAATGTTATCACAAATGTTACCGGCAATTCAAAGAACCAATTGGTATGAAAATATCTTGCTTGCTTGTTCATAAACAAAGATTATAATATATGAAGAATGTGAAATTAGCTGCCAAGTATGAAAATATCTTGCTTGCTTGTCCATCTGAAGAAGGCCCTCTCCGAACCACCGGTCCTGTCACAACCATTGGAAAGGGAGATCTTATATCTGTATCTGTCCGTGCCAACCGAGGCCGTCAGTTTCGCCCTTATCAGAAAAACCGACGAGGGACAAAAACCCATCTACTTCACGAGCAAAGCTCTCCAAGGCCCCGAGCTCAGATACCAACAAATTGAAAAGGTTGCATTAGCTCTCATAAACGCCGCGAGAAGATTATGTCACTACTTCCTCGCCCACACGATCAAAGTAAGAACCGATCAACCAATAAAACAACTCCTTGGGCGGCCAGACATGGCCGGCAGAAGGTTAAAATGGTCGCTGGAACTTTCCGAATTCGATATACAGTACGAGAGCAGGAAAACTTTGAAAGCTCAAGCCCTGGCCGATTTTGTCACAGAAATGACTCACAACCCGCTACCAGCGGACGACACCCATAAATGGATGATCTTCGTCGACGGTGCCTCCGACACGACAAGCAGCGGGGCCGGGATCATCCTCGAAAACGAGGACGGTATCTTGATTGAGGTCTCACTGGCATTAGCCTTCTCAACCTCCAACAACCAAGCCAAATATGAGGCTTTCATCGCCGATCTAAGATTGGCCGAAGACCTAGGAGCAAAGGAAGTAAAAATATCAACAGACTCCCAGCTCGTGGCATCACAAGTACGGGGAGAGTACCAAACCAAGAACGACAACCTCATCGAGTACTTAGCTTTGGTAAAAGAAAGACTCGAAAAATTCGAGAAGTGGGAAGTTCAACACGTACCTCGCGAGCATAACACGCGAGCAGACATCCTGTCGAAACTGGCTAGCACGAGAAGGAAGGGCGGAAACAAATCAGTAATCCAAGAAATCCTTCATCGACCTAGTATCGAGAAGCCACCTCCCCCACTTGAGGTCAACATGATCGGGGACACTCATTGTTGGATGACACCCATCTATGACTACCTCACAAAGGGCGAACTCCCCACTGACCCTAAAGAAGCGACCACCACCAAACGTAGGGCGTGCTCGTATGTCCTCCTAGAAGGGAAACTCTATCGTAGAGGACTCTCCATCCCGTTACTCAAATGCGTCGAAGAAGAGAAAGTTCCCGACATATTGGGGGAAATGCACCGAGGAATCAACGCCCAACATCCCGGCGGACGATCGCTCGCACGCAAGGCTCTTCGAGCAGACTACTATTGGCCGACCATGCAACACGACTCCAAGGAACACGTCAAAAAATGCGACAAATGTCAACGACACGCCGACATGCACCTCGCGCCCCCAAACAAACTAAAAACACTCTCCTCTCCTTGGCCCTTCGCGTGGTGGGGCATGGACATCCTCGGGCCCTTCGTAACTGGGTCATACCAAAATAAATACCTCATTGTAGGGGTAGACTATTTCACCAAATGGATCGAAGCAGAGGCACTGGCCAAAATAACGGCGTAGAACATTCTTCGATTTTTCAAACGAAATATCCTCGCTCGGTTCGGCATACCTCGGGTCCTCATCACGGACAACGAGACACAATTCACGGACGAAGGATTTCAGGACTTCGTGGCCAGCTTAGGCACTAAACAACATTTCACATCCGTCGAGCACCCTCAAACCAACGGACAAGCGGAGGCGGCCAAAAGGGTAATCCTGCGCGAGTTGAAGCGCAGACTCTACGAGGAAAAAAGGGCATGGGTCGAGGAGTTACACAGCGTCCTGTGGGCATACCGCACGACACCACATTCCACGACCGGGGAAACCCCATTCAGACTAACATACGGCACTGAAGCAGTCATCCCAGTAGAAATACGATAGCCGACGAGACGCATAGAAGAGCCCCTCGACGAGGAGATGAACGACGGAGCACTTAGAGCCGAGCTGGATCTCGTCGACGAGATCCGCTCCGAAGCAGCCCTTAGGGAAATACCCCTCAAACAAAAAATAGCCTTGCACCATGACACAAAGGTCATAAAGAGAGAGTTCCAGGTGGGCAGCCTGGTCCTCAGAAGAAATAAAAAAAACCCAAGAGAGGGTAAACTGGCCGCCAACTGGGAAGGTCCCTACCACGCCCGCGACAAGACGAGCAACAGGGCCTACTATCTAGAAAACCTACAAGGTGAAGAACTCGCTCGACCATGGAACGCAGAGAAACTTAGACAATATTACAGCTAAATATGTCATGGGGAGACATGGGAGGTACGACCACACTCTCCACCACCAAAACAACAGGGAGGATCCACGCTACCCAGGGACGAACATGACCTTTCCAGTGAACACAACCCTCCTCGGCATTGGGCACCTCAAACGAGCCCCAGCGTCGCAGTACCACGATTGGTAGGGCACCCAGCTCGTGATGGGAAAGCCTAATCCCCGAGGTTGGAGTTCTCCAATCGCGAACTCGACCTCGATTTCAGGCGAGCACAACGCCCGCTATCTCATCGGTTCCCTAAACCGGCGGGACCAACATAGTCGAGCATAAACAGTTCAAAAAATAGTCGAACATAAACAGTTCAAAAAAATATAGCAAATACAAAAATGAACAGAACCGAGCAAGGTAATAGCTAAAAATTGAAACATTCATTCAAACACGGCCGTAGCCAAAGAAAATACAAGTGAGCCCGAAGGCCAATATTCATACAAGCACGGAGGCCGTCATACATAGGCACGCAGGCCATACAAATAAACAAAACAAACAAAAATCTAAAGACTCCAACCAGAGTTACTCTTCTTCTTCTTCCAGCTCCTCGTCCGCTTCGAAGGGACACACAATCTCCCCGTCAGAGACGCAATAATTGTAAGCCGACCCCTCCGTCACCAACCCGGGGTTCAGTATTCTCAGCTGGTCGACAACATTTTCGAACCCTTCTTTGAACATGGCCACCAGATCTTTGTTGAGCGAACGGATGTGTCCCACCAATTCACCCCGGGAACGGAGATCAAGCTCCTCTTCATTCTCATCCGCCAGGGGACAAACGGTACCCTCGAGCGAAGCCAAACGAGCACGGAGCTCAACATTTTCCTCGGCCACTTTCTTATGCTCAGCAGCTTGCTCCTCTAGGCTCGCCTTCTCCGTCTTCAGTGTGTCCTGCTCCACCTTTACTTCCTCTAGCTCCTTCTTCAGCCCTTCCTGCAGCTGATGCTCCTCCTTATAATCAGACAGGTCCTTTGACAACTTGTCCTTCTCAGAACGGGCCTTCTGAAGGGCATCCTCCAAGGAAGCCGTGGAAACGGAGGTGTCGGTCAGAACCATGGCCGTCTCCATCGCCCTGATGACCGCAACCAGATCCCTCGCCAACTCCTTTCGCCGGACATCAGCATCCTGGCTCAGGATGGCCTTCGCCTCGAGCGCCGACACTGCAACAACATCTTTAGATTTGAAAAACTCCTGCTCTATATAGCAAGGGGAAGTAGATAGCTCCCAGGGCCACCCGGACTGCTGCCCCCTGCCAAGGTAGACCTGGAAAGAGCCCCATCCAAGCGCTTCCGCTTGAGGAGAGGGGAGGTAGAAGGAGGCGGGATATCTTGTATGTGGATTTGAGATGAGCGTTGAACGGGCGGTGGGGAAGTAGGCACCGGGCTAGCAGTGTTCGAGGTACCTGCCCCAGAGTCACCAGCCACTGCTTGAACTCGAGGTGCCGCCTTTTTCTTTTTCTTGGGAACCCTGTCCGAGGCTCCTGCTTGGTTGGCTAGCTTGAGAACTCGGTCACGAGCAGAGGGCATAGCACCTGCAAAACAAAAAACACAAACGTCAGCGGGCAAAACATGACAAAGGAAAATAAGAATAAAAGAACACCTACTCAACAATTCCATAGCCTCCTCGTCCGTATCACACTCGAGCAGAGCCTTCGTGTTGATGAGACGGGGTTCGTAGATCGGCATCCCGACCTCATCAACATAAGGGGCACCTTTGCGGTCGACGCAAACCACCAAGTTGAAACTCTGCACATACTCTGCCAACTTCTTGTAAGCCAGTCTGTCCTCGACACCCAGACTCGAGAAATTCACTTGGTAATGGCTGGTTGAAAGATTAAAATGGTCGGGCTGCCACCTCAATGGTATCCTCGACATAAGCTTATCCTCCCCGTCCGCATCTCGCTTATAATAATAAAGAGAGTGCAGGGAAAAACGGGTGATCGGCCTCACCACATACCATCGCCCTTTGAAGTGTCGGGCGGAATCCACGTACGTCTTGAATAACCATACCGGCTGCTTAAAGGACACACAGCTGTGATGCCCTCGAAGACCGGACCGTTGTAGGTGAAAAATATGGAAAAATAGGGGCAGAGTGCACCCTACACCGAGGAAACGACAAACTAGTTCGTACGCCCGCATGAAAGAAAAGGCGTTGGGGTGCAACTGCGACGGCGCCAGCCGAAGCCACTTAAAGACCGACATTTGAAACGAGTTGAAGGGAAGCCTGACTCTCACCTCTAGAAAGGCAAACTCGTACATGGCGAACTGTTTCCCCGGGAAGCGATGACATATCCGGTCCGCCTCTTAAGGAGTACGACACTGCCAATTCGCAGACTCCTCGGGACCCAGGTCTTCCACCTCGGCGTAGGCGTGGGTCCTCTCATCGCAAAAATAAGATTCTTCTTCCAAGGGTTCATCCGCAACCCAGGATAGGTCGTTTTGTCCAGACGAGGAGACGTGCTCGGTGTCCCCACCGACACTTCCCTCCTCGACATTTAAGCGCATGACCTCTTCTTCATCTACGGGCCGCGGTTCGACATCTTCTCCCCTGGCTTGAAGACGCCCGGTCGTACCTGAAATGCAGACATAAAAAGTGAATTCGACATCGCATCAAATCCACCCTTCCACCGCAAGTCATGTGAAAGGCGTAAAACTAAAAACGCACGCCCAAAACCTGAATACTGGTCTAAGACCAACGAAGGGGCGACCTTCGCGAGCGTACAAGTAAGTGAAGTCCTGACCCGCGAAGTCACGCTGACGTAGACTCTACGCCCGCGGCCACCAGGCCCTCACTTAGGAAAATTCATACGCACATGAACCGTGCTAAACCTGCCCGTGACGTTCATGTGCGTATGAATTTTACGCCCAAGACATTTATACACGCATAAATTTTTCGCCCGTGGCATACTCAAAACGCCCGGTTCATTCAAACGCATATGAAATTTTTGCCCGGGATATCCTAACCCTACCGGAAAATTTCACACCTATAATCTAACAAATTGTTCCTAGACTAATCCTACCTACTTTACGCAAATAAATCATGCAAATCCCTAGCTACCAGACGCAAAAACACAAAAAACAGAGGATTAGAGGTGGTACCTGACATAGTTGAAGCAGAAGAAGGATCGGTGGCGCGCGAGCAGGGACGGCGTTTCAGGTGGCGGAGACGGGCGGAGAAAGGATTTTTCTTCAGAGCTTCCGGTGAATGTCAGAGCGAAAAAGTCCAAATGAAGTGATTTATCCCCTTTATATAGTCATAAGCGCCTGGACAGACGCGCCAAGTCATCATTACCTAGTGCCTACGCTGCCGTTTGTACAGTAAACGAAACGACACACCATTAATGATGAGACACATCTACCCATAGGAATCCTGAACAACGTCGGGCAACTGTACGTCTCCCCGACTCTATGAAACGTCCTCGACTCTATGAGACGTCTGTTGCACCCAAAAATTTGCCCTCCACAAGACAAGAAATTGTGTACTAAGAGGTTCACAAGGTTCACAAGACATCTCATGAGGTTCACAAGGTTCACAAAGTTCACAATTAGTCAGAAGATGTGACAAATCCCTCAGACAATGCATCCTCCTAAGCAGTGCATCCTAAACTAGGGTTTTGACTTTAATCAGGCTAAATGGACTTCCAAGAATTCAAGTGAGCTTCATAACATCTTATATGTGTTCAAGAATCCCCATGATAAGTTTCAAGACTTTTCCCAAAGGTTTGCTCAGTCAGATGATCAGGTAGGTTAAAATCAGTCAAAGCAGTTAAAAAGTCAAACTGAGGTCAACTGTGGTCAAACCAAAGTCAAACTTCATGATTTTTTTGCCAACATCAAGTATATGAAGTAAATTTTCATCATTTGATCAAGGTTTTATCATAATTCATTAAGGAAGTTTCAGATCATCAAGAATCAGGAGTTTCTAAATTAGGGTTTTCTCAGGAAAAGTCAACTGAACTTTGACCATCCATAACTTTCACATGCTTCATCAAAATTTTTCCATCCAAATCTCATTTTGAAGGAAATTGAATCCTATACAACTTTGTGTCTCACAAGCCAAGCCCAAAAATGCTTCATTTAGAAGGTATGAGCTAAGACATTATAGGTCCTTTTAAAAGTCAACAAAAAGTCAACAACTTCAAAAGAGCATAACTTGAGAATGGTAAAAGATATGGACATGAGACCAAAGAGGTTGATTAGAGGACTCTTTAAGCTTTCCAAAATATCCAAGAACACCCTCATAGCATTAAAATTGAAGGATTTGTGCCCTTGCAAAGTTGGGAAATTTTTGGGAAGTTTATGAAGCAAATAGGGCCTTAAAACCAATTTTTGCTAAATGAGCCCACCAAATTGCCATCCCATCTTTACAAAAACACCAAGCACGACCCAACCCATGCAATTTCTGATTTATTTTATTTTATTTAATATTTATTTGAATTTTATTCATTAAAATACATATTAAATCAAAATAAAATCGAAAAATCAATATTTAAATGTGATTCTTCTTCTAGAAAATCATCAAAGCCATTTAACATGATTATATATTGTCCAAATTCGTGTAAGACAAAAAGAGCAAGAGAATATTGGATTTTTGGACAATTATGGTGATGAGATTTCTTTGATATCAAGCAACTTCAAATCCATGAATAAGGCCCAGCTTTTCTGACCTAATTGAACCTCTCATATATACCTAAGAGTGCAGCATTCAAGAGGACGAATTGGCAGCCTCTAAGAACAACATTCAAGCTCTCAAAAATCAAAGAAAAAATCAAATTCAGTTTCAAGGTTTTGGACCTCTCCCAGCCAATTTGAAGGTTGCAATCGAATCTTTGAGACTCTCAGAACCTATTTGCATCATCATAACCATCCAAAACATCACTATGAATGCAAACCAAATAGTATTTTTCTCTTGAAATTCAGTTTTTCGATTTCAAATATTCATGTGTTTCTAATGGATTTTGTGCTTGTTTTGTTGTTTATAAAGACTCCTGGATGAATTCTGGATGCTTAGATTAATGAATCGTGACCTAATTCGTCAAACACCATAACTAGGGTTTGAACTTCAAATTTGGGGTTCTGCCATTTAAGTAATCTAAATGTATTCTAATGACATGGTTCGATTGTATAGATCATGGGGATTTGTTTTATGTTGTTAATTTGGTTTAATTGTACTTGTTGTGTGGTAATTAAAAAATGCAGGATTTCCTAGGAAAATAAAAACGCAGCAAAATTCCCAACAAAATTCGCAGGAATTTTTGTAGGGCTGGAGGAAGAAGAAGAAGATTGGCGCCATCTGTGAATATTCAAATTTTTGTTTTAATATTTTTTGAATAATGTTAGGTTATGTTACAATTGAAAGTGCTTGGCTCAGTTGGTATACGTGTTTGGCTTGCAAAGGAATGGTCCTGGGATCAAAACCTCCCCAGACCATTTTGCTTTGTTTTATTTTTTGAGAATTTTATGCAGGAGAAGAAACAAAAGGATTGCTGTCTGTTTGGTGATCACAAGCGCGCATGCAGCCCAATGGTAACTCTGTACGTCTAAGAGTGGCAAGGCCTAGGGCATGGGTTCGATCCCTGCCCCATGTAAGTTTTAATTTTTAGTTTTTTTCAATTATTTTGTTTACATATTATTTTTTTCTAATTAATTAATTTCAATAAAATATATTTAAGTAATAATATGTAAATATATATGTATATGACTTCATATTTTTTCTAAAAAAAACCTCTAATTATTTTCTAAGTTTTAAACCTAGTTCTTTTTTTATTTATTTATTATGTATGCATATGTCTATTTAATAATTAAATTAGTAATGTAAAATTAAATTATAAAATATAATATTGAATATTAAATTAAAAAGCCTAATATTTTTATATGTAAAACCTAATTATTTTTTATAAACCCTAATTTGTTTTGTAAACCCTAATTTATTTTCAAAACTTTAATTTTCTTTTGTGATTTTAATTTCTCATTTTATTATGATTAATTATACTTAATAAATATTTCTAATATGTATATATAATTAAATTATTAAACTATTAATCATGTTTATTTTTGTAAATAAATTAGCATATATAATTATTATTATTTATTTTTCTTCTTAAAATTCTTAAAAAAAGATTATTTATTTAAATTTAAAATTTTAATTTGATTGTATATTATTATACTAACCACCTTTTTCTCTTAGATTTATTTTTTATTACTAACCTTTTATTTATTTATTTATTTGTTATATGCTTATTTATTTAAATTATTCTATTATAATGTAATTGTGCAAATTATGTAATAGTGGTAGAATTTTTATTATTTATTTAAATTGCCATGGTTAGTAAATTAGGGAGTGAAAACATATTTGCTTTTAAAATTAATTTAGATCACTATTTGTAAGATAAATATATGAATTTGTACACGCACACACGTAAGTCGATCTTTGATCGCCATCTCACTTCTTAAGGATATCCCTCATGTTGCCTAAATAAAATGGTCAAGTAAGGTGTCTAAAAAGCAAAGCCCTTCTCTTGAACAAATCATCTAGTCCCTTTAAAGATTATAAGATCAAGTCCCTTCGAATGTTGCTTTCGTAAATAATCTTGTCCCTTTCGAATAAAAGATGATAAGTCCCTTCAAATTGCTAAGACACCTTACAGTTGCCTAATCACAGATAACCCTTCATATGTCCCATACAATATCCAAGGTAATGACTACCTGTTCCTTAATAATAGGGATAGTCTTACAATTTAAAGGACATTTAAGAACAGAAAAGATTTAACTTAGAGTAGGTTCCTCTTATGTACTTGCTCACCTTTTCAAAACACTTCAAAAACACTTTACATTTTAAACAATTTTCAAAACAAAGTCTTTATATATATCCGTACAAGGGTCACTATAAAGTACTTAAGAAAATTTTTAATCACACACTACACTTCTCAAAACAATTTAAAGTGAGCTAAGTAACTAAGAGCCCATGGATAACCATGGATGTAAAGGGTGCTAGCACCTTCCCTTTACATAACCTACCCCCGAACCCAAAAATCTTTTAAGGTCTTTCCTGTTCTTTTATGCCCTTTCCTTTGGATAAAATAAAAGTCGGTGGCGACTCTTGCTATCCACAACATTTAACTAAAGTCAGTTCTCCCACCGTGTTACAGAACTGGCGGCTCTGCTGGGGACTTAATAAAAGAGGGGTACCCTTAGGAATTAGATCACTTTAAACTTGTTTGCTTTGTTTGCTTTACTTTACTTGTTGGGTGCTCTTATGTGTGAAAGATCCTAACCCGGATCTAGTGTACCTTAGGTAAATGGCAATAGACCAAGGAAACTGTACGACGTATACCAATATGGTTGATCTGGTGGCCATAGTTAGTGTGGCTTCTTGGTTGGTGCTTATGTTCCTTAAGTCAAGTTGAGGATAATATGAGGATGCCATATGTTGTCTATGCACTAACTAACTTTTAGAACCCTAGTTATCCCATCTTGGCCTTTAGAAAGTAGTGAGATAACCGGCTTTGGTGAAGACTGTAGTTGGTTAATACTTGATGCTACGCTCATTGAGATCTTAAACTTGGAGGGTTTTGGTTGGCAAGTAAGTTGCCTACTGAACAACCACCCTTGTGAAGGATCAATGATATTGAGATCCCTTAGAACTTGGTTACTTTATAGGACAGGATGAACCATCTAAACTTCAGGGGAGAGTACTTACCTTTAAACCTCATGCAAGCCTTCAAACCTAGGGCTATTGTGTGACTTACTTATGTGTGCCACATGTTTGTGATTGAGCATAACATCATAGCATCATCATGCATCATAAGCATAGCATTTTCACTAACCATTTCAAGGACCAAAGGATTTATCTTTGTTCTTTGTTGCAGGTCATGGCTTCTGCTCGTAGGAATACTATCCGGATCAACTTTGTAGGAATACCTCCTAAGCTTAAGGAACTGGTCTCTCAAGTTTCTGAAAACTCCCAGTTCATCTAGAAGCATGGTCACCTACTCTAGGGTTCAATAAAGACATGATGAGTGTTCTGTTTCAGTTCTTTGATCCTAAACATCATTGCTTCACATTCCCCAACTATCAGCTGGTTCCTACAATGGAAGAGTTCTCCAAACTTATGGGTATACCTGTCCTTGATCAAATACCTTTCACAGGCTTGGAAAAAGAGCCTAAACCTGAAGTCATTGCTGCAGCCCTACATCTGAAGAAATCAAACATTGTCCTAGAAACAAGGAGTGGAGTTAAGGGTATTCTTGCTAAGGCATTAATAGAGAAGGCTCAAGTATTCTTGAAGGCTATGAGCTATGATGCTTTTGAGGAGATCTTAGCCTTGTTAATTTATGGTTTAGTATTGTTCCCCAATCCGGATCAGTTCCTAGACGTTCACGCCATCAACATATTTCTGAGTCACAATCCAGTGCCTACATTGTAACACCCCAAATTTGCCCTCTCATTTTCATAGCATTTAGCATATCATTTGCATATTTCGCACTATATCATTAGCATAGAAAAATGAAGCATAACATCCATAACACTGCATATGCTGGCAGGGATTTCACTTCGGGTGCGTTTGTTCAGTTAGGTTTCGATTCAGATGAAAGGTTGACCTAATCATGGTCAAATTGTTGGATTTGCTTTTAATTGCACGCTACCTATGCCGATGGGCTATTTATCAAGCGATGAGCGTTCAAAGTAAAGTTGTGGTGTCTTGAGTTCGTCATGTCATCAAATTGTCGTTTATGAGAAGTTTGGGCTAGAGTGTTTGCTCATCGGTTCATGAATGGTTCATCTGTGGATTTATTTTCCCAGCGATTGATTCAGACAGATTCAAAGTAATTCAAATATCATATGGCAAGAAATTTAGAAGGTGTTTAATTCATACAGTTGTTATTTCAGTGATGAATTGTTCGATGGTAGACATGATATTATTGGTCACTGGTTCTTGTGGATATGGTGCAAGAATGGTTTCGGGTTGAAAAACGAGGCTTTATGGTTGTGTGTGTATTGGTGGTAGTCTGTCCATTCCATAAAAGATCGGTTCATACCCATTTCCTTATCCATAAATTCTTCATATCCATTTTTCTTTATTTTAGTTTCTAATCCACTTCTTTTGATCTATGACTTTTTTTCTTTCTTTATCCATTTCTATTTCCAATTTTCATCTTTTTCTTTTTTATTTATTTCTAATATTCATAAACCATTAAACCATCCATAGACAATTAAACTTTTCTTCTTTCACCACATTTTTATTCATTTGTAAGTCTATTTTTCCAAGTCCATAATTTTTCTTCTTTTCCAAATTCATTATCCATTGTGTCCATTTTATTATCATTCACTTTCTTTTAATAATATAAGGCCCATTTATTTTTATTTTTTTTCTCTTTACCAAAAAAAAATCAAGAGAGTTGCAAGCCCATTGCACACAAGAAAGTCACTCACGTGGGATTCCATAACCACACACTTATACAATTGGCAATTTATCAGCAACACAAGCAACATCAAAAATCCGAATGATTCTCAAGGCTCACGCGCACCAATTTCATGTGACACCATCCACACACCAAAATCATTTTCTCATTCACTTATTATGCAAAAAGATTCTAACAGAATTTCAGAAGAAAAAAAAAGGAGAAAAAGTTTGTTACGCAAAAAATAACAAATTGGAAAAGAAAGTAACAAAAAAAAAAGGGGAGATAACGGATTTTGACTTTGAGAAGTTATTCATGCTTCTTCTTCAATTTCATTCATCACCAATAAACCATATCATGACTCTCCTTCATTTCCCTCATCAAAAACACTCACCATATTCATTCATTACAGAAAATCATAACTGAATCCATCACAAAAACAAAACCGAATCGGATCCAAGACTTTCATCATCATCTTCATCATTATCATGGATTCAAACTTCATCATCAATTCGAATAACTTTCGCCGATCTTCAATCACCTAACCTGCATCTCCTCAACTTAATTTCGAATACCAAATTCACGCATCACTTAGGAGCTGCCTCAATTCATATTCTCCATGATCTTCATCTTTTTTTTCCTACATTAAGGTCAGACCGAGTTCTACGCGTCAGACTCACCAATGATTCCTCATCATCAGTTCGACGCGTCACCTTCGTTTCACATCTGTTGCTAACCAGAACGCAAACGAACATCTGAAAGAGAGAACTATAACCTGCAAAGAGATTCGACAGAGTAGTTCACATCAACTGGAGGCGGATAAATCGCGATTGCGAAATCGAAGAAAGATTCGATAACGATAATGAATTCGCGAGCCAATTCTGAAGAAGAGAAAGAATAGCAGAATCAAAGTGAACTTACGAGTTGTTCTTCGCACCTTCGAGTTGCAGGTACACGGATTCAGACTCTCCTATCTGTGATTGTTGTTGTGTTTTATTTTGTTGTGTTGCTCTTGTCTGCCGTTAGTGCGATCTCGCCTTTGTGTGTGGTTTATTTGTTGATTTCGTCTTCGGATTTGGATCGGTGAGAAGTTCTTGATGGAGGTTTGTGTTTGCGGTTGAGCGCTTGGAGGTGTTCCGACGAGGAGCTATGGCATGGCGGCGGCGAGACTTGAATGATGTGAGACGACGAACTCGGTGTTGAGAGGTTGAAGGAAGAAGCACAGTGCGGCAAGAAGGAGGAAGACGGACGGCGGCGGCTAGGGTTCGGCGGGAAGAAGGCAAGCATTCGCCGACGGGAAGTGAAGGAGAAGGAGCGTGTGATTCTGTATGTATTTTATTTTGTTTGAGAAGAATAAGAGTGTTTTGGAATTATAAGAGTTTAAGGAAAAAATATAATAAAGTTTAAGAGTGGATATTTGTTGGATAAATTGAAGAAAACGAAGTGATAAGAAGATAAGGAGCCATGGCAGCTTTTCGGATTTTCTTCCATACCGGCGGTGACACTTGTCACCGTCCGGTAGGACCCTCCTCCCCCTCCAATCGCGCGTGTCCACGCAGCAACGCATGTGTCAGCGCAGCCTGGGCTTAATCAGAGTTGATTTTCGCACCCCACCCCGTTTGGGCCCATTCGGATTACACTTACAGGCCTGCTACATGCACCTCCACCTCAAGTCTTTTATTATTTCTTTTTCACATTTGATTTCTTTTTTAATCCAGTTTGCTTTTAATTCACATAAAATAGATTCTATCATCCAAAAATTCTCAAATAAATCATGGATATTCCTTTTTGTTTCTAGTATTTTGTCACATTTTTATTTTATTTTTTTCATTGATTAGCGTGCCAGAAATAATTCACCAATGTATATAGCTTCATTTGCTTCTTTTCTTGACCAGTCTGTTTTGTTTATTTTCTATAGTCTTCAATATTTGGAGTTTTGATCCCATTCTTTTTGCATTGTGCTCCTAAGATCTTGTAGTTTTCATGTGATTTTTCTAAGATTTGTTAGAAAATTATTTCTTGAGTTTTGGTCTGGTATCTTGTGATGTAAGTTTTCTGTCCTAGCTTGAGTTTGTGCCTCCATTTGACCTAGTTCCTTTCTGAATTTTTGCAAATCCTTTTGGCAAGTTGATATAATGTGTTTCATGATAATTTGACTTCAGTTGTAGAATTTTTAGATGGCTGGTTGATTATTTGTGGAATTTTGTTCTCACCTTGTCCCATTTTGCCTCTTTTGGTTCATTAGATCTCTTATAGGCTTAGAAGGGCACTTGTGCCAACTTCTTCTTCTTGTTTGGGGTTCCTTTGGGGTATGGATACCTTCCTGGTCCTAGGATAGGTCTTGGTTCTTCTAAATTTTTGAGTTTGCTTCATATTCAAGCCATTTGTTTCTTTAAGGGTTTAAATTCCATCCTTTGGTTCCATTGCTTCTATTTTGACATTGTGTGGTATTGTGTGACTTCTCTCTTCATCTTGCTGGCCTCTTAGGCCATTCTTCATATCATTGTGATTCTGGTTTTGAACTTTATGCTTGTATTTTGTGTGTTTCGTATTATGTTTTTCTTAAGTGTGCATTTGTTTCCACATGTATTCATGTTGCCTCATTTTAAGTCATAAGCTTCTCATCTTTATTTATTTGAATTGAATTAGCATTAAGCATTTGTTTACTTCATTTCATTTCTGATGGTTGGATGATGTTATGTTAATTTGTTCATTTTTGTTCACTTGTGCATGCTAACCTTGCAGGGGCTATGGTAAGTGTGAGGTGTGGGAATTGAGTTCCACATCTCTAATTCTTATCTCTTCTTCTTATGTTTATGTGAACTAACTCTCTTTTGTTGGGTCTAGGCCTTTCTCATCCCTTATTCTATCTTCTTCTCCCTTCTTCATTAGGATAGAGACCTCACTAACCTTTAGGATATCCATGCATGTGAATACTTAGGATTATTTTAGTTCCCCTTTAGAATTTTTCCTTTGAGATCCTTTGGTGCTCTCTCTTCTCATCTTCAAACTTAAATCTAATTCATTTAATAAAGGTTGAGTACTTTCATGTGACATGAGACTTTGCTATGAGATGCTCACATGCGTTCCATTTCGGGGCGAGGTGTGAGTCATCACTCGTGGTGGATAGGTCTTAGCATGAGTACCTCACAAAGAAAAGCTAAAAAACACTTCTTAACCAAAAAAACCACAAAAACACTTAATAATGGTAATAGGCCAGTGTGCTTGAGCCTTCACTTATGGGACTAGCTTTGGGGATTTCCTCCATAGATAGGTGTGCCTCTTGCGTATTCCATTTCGGGATGATGTGAGATGTACACATCCCATTGAGTAAGACTTAGGTACACTTACCTATGCAAGCCTTCACAAATAAAAGCTTCATAAAAATATCAAACAAATAATAAGCGTCTTTCCTTCGGGAATTCTTTCTCATCTCATTCGCTCCGTACGCGAACTTGCTCCTACTTGTCACTTTGCAAGACGGTTACGCACTCGTCGTCCGAGTCTGCAACACCTGAGCAATGGCATAGGCAGTTCAAGCCTTTAATTCACAAGCAATTTCTTTTCCACCCCTAGTTAGGGGAACTACGGCGTCTCTGATCCTCATTATCCTGATGAGGTACGTAGGCAGCGGGGTAGGGCCCGTTCGAGCACAATCTTTATTTTCCCTACATTTTTCCCTTTGTTCTTATTTCAGCTCTTTTCCAGTTCCAGTTCCTTTTCATTTTCATTTCTTTGCTGCCGTTTTCATACCCTCACCCTTTGAAACAATTTCTTTTGCAAGCGTGGATCCCGTCGGGTACGGCGGACGATCTGGGGTGCTAATACCTTCCCAGGTCGTAACCGACTCCCGAGCTCAGTCTCTTTGGTTCGCAGGACCTGTGTCCTTCCTCTTTCTTTCCTCAGGTTTGTGCAACATTACCTTTCCCGTTCCTTCGGGATAAAAATGTATGGCTGGCGACTCTAACCTTTTCCGCGCCACTTTCGCGTTTGTACTAGGATGAAAATCCCGGGAGCGACATACATTACTTGGAGACATTCTGCATTCTCTTCATACTCGTACTACGAAGGCACGAGGAACTCTGATGTGTTATATACCTTTATTGTCTAGGTGGTTTATTTCTCACCTTCCCTGATCAGTGATGAAGAATGAACAAGGGTTCAGGTGGTCCAAGAGGATTATGTCACTCTCTCATTCAGATATTCATTGGTGCTCTCGATCTATGGAGAATGTTAATATCATTGACCGTTGTAGGGAGTTTCCTAATGTGCCACTCCTTGGCATAAGAGGGGGCATTACCTACAACCCCTCTTTAGCTCTACGTCAGTTTGGTTACGCTCGGAGTGATGGTCCTCATGACATGTTGATTCAGGGTATTGTGTTTGACTACGACAACGATCTGCAAGGTTATCGTCAAAGGTTTATACGAGCATGGGGGAAAGTGAACAAGGTTGACAGCAAGACTCTGGAGCCTAAGTACACTATTCCTATGGAAGCTTATCTCAGATGGGTACGATCTCGTGCTCAGACTCTTATGATGCCATATCCCGCCATCCTGCCAGTTACTATGGAGCCGGTTGCTGAAGGAGATACTTCTTATACCATCCTTCACCCAGACATGCCCACTGACATGGAAGACTTACAGAGGTCCTGGATCCAGTTGAAGGAGCAAAGGGATACTTTTGAGACTCATTACAAAGCAAGTCAAGAAAGAATCCTGGAGTTAACAAAGCAACTTCACGAGGAGCGGAATCTCAACTCATACCTCAACACAAAGAGGAAACGTCAATGGGAGACTTAAAACCCCATCTTTTGTATTTATTTCATTTTTTATTGTAAGCCCAAGGGGCAAGCAAATTTATTACTAATAAAAGTTTACTTTTTGGTTGTTTAAACAAATTTAAATCCTGAGGTCCTTGAAAACATTGCATACGCATTTACATACCATATCATTGCATCACAGGTTTCTTATGTACATGTTTCTTATCTTCTCACTGTTTATTTCAGCAGCAATGGCTCTTGAACAAACAGTCAAAGATCTCCAGACACAGAATGCACAGTTCTAAGAGCTGATCCTGAACTTGTCCAAGGGGCAGGATGAATTGAAGACACTGCTGCCCAAGAAGACCAAGAAGACTAGAAGGTCAGGAGGCCTAATCAACATGGGAAGAAGGTTTAGAGGTCCTGTCAAGACCAAGGAACAGGTTGAAGATTATGAGTCTGAAGAGTCTGAGAAAGAGGGAGGCAGTCTCCATAATACAATGGGGGACTCTGATTCTGAAGCTAACTACTATCATGATCCTAATGAAGATAAGTTCAAGATGCTGGTGGATAGAATGGATGCTATGGAATTGCAAAAGTCTTCTGGGCTGGATTTTGAAGACCTGAGTTTGATATCGGGAGTGGTTATACCCATTGGTTTCAAGGTCCCTGCTTTTGTAGTGTATGATGGTGTTTCTTGTCCCAAACTGCATTTGAGGTCTTATTTCCGGAGAATCCAACCCCATACTGCTGATAAAAAGTTGTGGATCCATTTCTTCCAAGAGAGCTTGTCTGGAGCTCAATTGGAATGGTACTATCAGTTGGAGAGTGTCAACATCCGTGATTGGAATGATCTTGCTGAGGCCTTTTATAAGCAATATCAATACAATGCTGATCTAGCCCCTACTCGCATGCAACTACAGAGCATGTCTATGGGTGCTAAAGAAAATTTCAAGGAGTATGCCCACAAGTGGAGAGATTTGGCTGGTAGAGTACAACCTCCTCTAACCGATAGGGAGTTAGTGGATATGTTCATGTGTACGTTGAATGGTCCTTTTTATAGTCATCTCATTGGAAGCTCATCATCTGGCTTCACTGAGTTGATAATGACAGGAGAGTGCATAGAAAGTGGTATAAGGAGTGGCAAGATACAAGTGGGTGCTTCTTCATCATGTACTACAAGGAAGCCCCCTAGTGGGAAAAAAGAGTCAAATGCTGTTTATGGTCAACCTGATCGTAATAGGAGGCACCAATCTATGAGTGCAGTTCATATCTGCAATCCTACTCCTGCAACACCAGAGCCACAACAGGGCAATCAACAGAGGCCTAGAAGACAGTTCACCAAGCTCAACATGTCAATGGCCCAAGCCTTGCAACACTTGTTGATGGGTGAACTCATCACTTTGAAGGACCCTCCTCAAAACCCCAATGTTACCTCTCCCAGGTACAATCCTAATGCACGATGTGCATATCATTCTAATTGTCAGGGACATGATACCAATAATTGCTGGATATTGAAGAATAAAATTCAGGATATGATTGATGCTGGAGAGATTGAGTTTGACCCTTCGGGTACTCCAAATGTGATTACTGCTCCCATGCCAAATCATGAAAAGACTGTTAATGCCATTGATGAAGTTTCACATATTTCCTCAGTTGCAGATGTAACCACACCATTGTCTGTTATTAAGAAGAAGTTGGTACAAGCTGGGTTCTTTCCAGGTTGTAATGAAGATTGTTTCTATTGTGCTTATAAACCGGATAGTTGCTGGAAGTTGAAGGACGAAATTCAACGCCTCATGGACAATTATACAATATTGTTTGAAAGGACACCTTTTGTAGAAAACATGGTTGAACATATAACTCAAGGTGCGAAGATTGAAGAGGTGGATATGGTTGATAAAGTGCCAGTAAGGATCACCTCCAAGGGCCCTGTCAAAATCACTCATAAGGGTCCAATTAAGATTACTGCTGAAGGCCTTGTGAAGATTGTTGCTGAAGCTAGAGTGGCTCCTATGATCATTACCACTCCTGGTCCTATTCCGTACACTTCTGATAAAGCTGTGCCTTGGCATTATGGTTCCGATGTTTATATTCATGGTGTTAAGCAGGAATCCTTAGCTGATACCCCTGTTGTTGGTAAAAATCTGGATGTTGATAATATTGCTGGATCTAGTAAGATCACACGAAGTGGAAGAGTTTTCTCTCCTCCGGTTACCTCCAAGAATACAGTTACTCCAACTACCACCTCCACTGCTGATGCTCAAGGCAAAGGTCCTGTTATTGAACCTATGCAAACTGATGTACCAACTGCTGATGATCTTTCTAAGCAGATGGAAGAAGTACTAAAGATCATTCGCAAGAGTGATTATGATGTTGTTGATCAATTGGGGCATACTCCCTCCAAGATTTCTATGTTGTCTTTATTGTTGTGTTCTGAGGCTCATGCTAAAGCCTTGATTAAAATTTTGAAGACTGCTCACGTACCAAATGAGATTTCTGTAGACCAGTTTGAAAATTGTGTTGCACACTTGACCTATGACAATGGGTTAGGTTTCTCCAATGCTGATTTGACTCCTGCCAAGAGGGATCATAATAGGGCTCTACATATCTCTATTGAATGTAAGGGCACTACCCTGTCACATGTGTTAATAGACAATGGTTCCTCGCTGAATGTGTTACCCAAAGAAGTTCTGAATAAGCTTAGTCCTGAAGATGTTGTGTTGATGCCCAGTAATATAGTGGTGAAGGCTTTTGATGGTTCAAGAAGAGTGGTGCACGGAGAAATAGATCTCCCAATCAAAGTAGGTTCTCAGGTCTTCAATTCTACCTTTTATGTAATGGATATTCGTCCTTCGTATTCTTGTTTGCTTGGGCGTCCCTGGATCCATGAGGCAGGTGCTGTAACTTCTACTTTACATCAGAAGCTGAGATATCCAGTAGAGGGAAAGGTTGTCACTGTTTACGGAGAAGAAGGATATATGATTAGCCATGTGAACACATTTAAATATCTTGAAGTAGAAGGTGAGTATGTTGAAACTCCGTGCCAGACGTTTGAAATAGTTCCTTGGGTTGTTCCAAATTTTGAAGCTCCTCCTGTTGTCAAGAAAGTTCCTGTGGTCACCAGAGTACCTCCTACAATGGCCTCCCTCAAGGATGCTAGAGCTGTGGTGGATTAAGGTGGTTGTACTATTTGGGGTCAGCTTCCTGACATTCCTTACAAGTCTGACAAATTTGGTTTGGGTTTCACTGCAGAATCCCAGAAGGCTGTTCGTCGTGCTCGTGCTGTTCGTATAACTAATCAAGGGATTATGAAGGATCAGATCAATGCTGTGGGTGACTATGATGAAGATTATAACATGGATGCTTGGATTTTTCCTACTGTGGGTGCTGGGCTCAATAATTGGAAAGCTGAAGATGTTATTCCTATCTCCTTTAGTCAGTAGTAAATACTATTACTGTGTTGTTACTTTTAAGTTTGTAAATTTTGAACAATTAAACTCTTAAGCCTTGTGCCTTACCCGGGGCACAATGGTATGCTTGTGTCGGGATGTCATTTCATTTGCATGCTTTATTCAATAAAAATCAGTGGACGTTTCGTTTTCGTAAATATTGTGTTCCTTGTCTTTCTTTTATTATTTTTCTTTTATCAGCTATGTGTTCTTACACACACCCACATCACTAAAATGCAGATCCTCATCTACTCTGGATCCTGTTGATAACAGTTCTACTATTGCCAATTATAATTTCGAGAATCCGATCTATCAAGATGAAGATGGAAATGAGGACGATTGTGAAGTACCTGTAGAGCTTGCTAGGTTGTTACAACAAGAAGAGAAAGCTATACAGCCACATGAAGAGCCAATCGAAGTTGTGAATTTGGGAACTGAAGAAAACAGGAAAGAGGTTAAGATAGGGGCTGAATTAAAGCATGGTGTCAGGAGCAGATTGATTCAGATGTTACATGATTATGTGGAGATCTTTGCTTGGTCCTATGAAGATATACCAGGGTTGGATACAGACATTGTGGTTCACCGTTTACCGGTAAAAGAAGATTGTCGTCCAAAGAAGCAGAAGGTTCGTCACATGCGTCCTGAAATGTCAGAGAAGATTAAGGCAGAGGTGATGAAACAATTTGATGCAGGGTTCTTAGCTGTGACTTCTTATCCTCAATGGGTTGCAAATGTGGTGCCGGTACCTAAGAAAGATGGTAAGGTACGTATGTGCGTGGATTACAGAGATTTGAACAAGGCCAGCCCCAAAGATGACTTTCCACTTCCTCATATTGATGTTCTGGTAGACAACACTGCTCAGCATAAAGTATTCTCTTTCTTGGATGGTTTCTCTGGTTACAATCAAATCAAGATGGCACCTGAAGATATGGAGAAGACAACATTTGTTACACAGTGGGGCACTTTTTGTTATAAAGTGATGCCATTTGGGTTGAAGAATGCCGGGGCAACATATCAGCGTGCTATGGTGGCTTTGTTTCATGATATGATTCATCATGAGATAGAGGTATATGTGGATGATATGATAGCCAGGTCCCAGAATGAAGAGCAACATCTTGCTCACCTGCATAAATTATTTGAGAGGTTGAAGAAATACAAGTTGAGATTGAACCCAAACAAGTGTACTTTTGGAGTTAGATCTGGTAAGCTCCTGGGTTTCATTGTTAGTGGAAAAGGTATTGAAGTAGACCTTGCTAAAGTGAAAGCTATACAAGAGATGCCAGCTCCCCGTACTGAGAAGGAAGTTAGGGGTTTCTTGGGACGACTGAATTACATTGCAAGATTTATTTCCCAATTAACTGCTACCTGTGAGCCAATCTTCAAGTTGTTGAAGAAAGATCAGGTAATGGAATGGAATGATAAGTGCCAGACAACTTTTGATGAAATTAAGAAATATCTCCTAGAACCTCCAATTTTGATGCCACCAGTTGATGGAAGACCCTTGATTATGTACTTAACAGTATTAGACAACTCAATGGGGTGTGTGTTGGGGCAACATGACGAGTCTGGTCGAAAAGAGCAGGCAATCTACTACCTTAGCAAAAAGTTTACCGATTGTGAAACAAGATACTCACTGCTCGAGAAAACTTGCTGCGCTTTGGCATGGGCTGCTCGCCGACTAAGACAATATATGTTGACTCATACTACCTTGTTGATTTCGAAGATGGATCCAATCAAGTACATATTCGAGAAACCTGCTCTCTCCGGGTGAATAGCAATATGGCAAATGATCTTAACAGAATATGACATACAATACACTACTCAGAAGGCCATTAAAGGAAGTGTTGTAGCTGATCATTTGGCTCATCAATCAGTGGATGATTATCAGTCAATGAGTTTTGAGTTCCCTGATGAAGACATTATGATTATTACCAAAGAACCTGGACAGTATGACGGACCTGAACAAGGATCCCGATGGACTATGGTTTTTGATGAAGCTTCTAATGCACTTGGTAATGGTGTTGGTGTTGTGATCAGTTCTCCTAAAGGTTTTCATACCCCAATTACTGCGAGACTTTGTTTCTATTGTACCAATAACATGGCTGAGTATGAGGCATGTATCCTGGGTATCAAAGCTGCCATCGATATGAAGATTCAGTTCCTGGACGTATATGGAGATTCAACCTTGGTAATAAGTCAGATTAAAGGAGATTGGGATACCAAGCATGATAATCTCATTCCTTACAGAGAGCATGTGTTGTCTTTGATCCCACATTTTGAAGAGATTACCTTTGGACATATTCCACAAAGAGAAAATCAGTTGGCAGATGCACTAGCCACCATGGCATCTATGTTTGAGATTAGTTGGGATGATGAAGCTCCCAAGATTACTATTGATAGATTTGAAAAGCCTGCATACTGCAATGAGATTGACACTGAAGAAGCAGAGGAGAAGCCTTGGTTCTATGAAGTTAAAAGATATCTTGAAACTCAGGAGTTCCCTGAAGGGGCATCTATCAAAGATAGGAAGTTTCTGAGAAGGTTTTCTGCTAAGTTCCTTTTGAGTAATGGGATTTTGTACAAGCGCAATCATGATTCAACTTTGCTTCGTTGTGTGGATAAGAAAGAAGCAATAGAGATTATGGAGGATATGCATGATGGGATTTTTGGTACTCACTCTAGTGGTCATGCTATGGCAAAGAAAATATTGAGAGCAGGTTACTATTGGTCTACCATGGAAGCTGACTGCTATTAACATTCCAGAACGTGTCACAAGTGTCAAATTTATGCTGACAAAGTGCATATACCTCCTTCACCATTGAATGTGTTGACTGCTCCTTGGCATTTTTCCATGTGGGGCATTGATATGATTGGTGAGATCAAGCCTACCGCTTCTAATGGGCATCGTTTCATCCTGGTTGCTATTGATTACTTCACAAAGTGGGTGGAGGTAGCTTCATTTGCATCTGTTACCAAGAATGCGGTGGCTCGGTTCATTAAGAATAATCTCATATGTAGATATGGCATCCCTGAAAGGATTATTACTGACAATGGCTCTAATCTGAACAACACTATGATTACTGATCTCTGCACGCAGTTCAAGATTAAGCATCACAACTCTTCTCCGTATCGTCCGAAGATGAATGGGGCAGTTGAAGCTGCTAATAAGAACGTTAAGAAGATTCTACAGAAGATGACTGTTACTTATAAAGATTGGCATGAGATGTTACCATTTGCTCTTCATGGTTATCGTACTACAATACGTACTTCAACAGGGGCAACCCCATTCTCCTTAGTATATGGTATGGAGGTAGTTCTGCCCATTGAAGTTCAGATTCCCTCCTTAAGAATTATGAAGGATGCAAGCTTGGATGAAGATGAGTGGATTCAGACTCGACTTGACCAGATAAATTTGATTGATGAGAAGAGGTTAGCAGCTGTTTGTCATGGCCAGATGTACCAAAAATGGATGATCAAAGCTTTTAATAAGAAGGTTAAGCCAAAGGTATATCAGGCTGGTGATTTGGTAATCAAGCATATCATACTACCACAGGGTGATCCTAGGGGCAAGTGGACTCCTACATATGAAGGACCATTTGTGGTCAAAACAATATTCTCAGGGGGTTCCATGATGCTTACTACTATGGATGGTGAAGACTTCCCACAGCCCGTAAACACAGACATAGTTAAAAAATACTACGCATAAAAAGAGACCCGCTAGGTTGACTGACCTAGGCAAAAATAAGGGCATCCCGGCGAACCAAAAGGGTTCGGGCAAAAATTAGGGATATATATAAAAAAAATGTACACCCGGCAAGTCGAAAACCTGAAAAGGCGACTTGGGAAAAAAGGGTATCCCGGTGGATTGAAAACCTTAAAGGGCAATCCAAGCAAAAGTTAGGGATTAAAGCGTATGACTATGTCTCGTTTGGATCACCCATGAAACTACAACCGGTTATGCTACTTACTCAAGCTCGAACAGATAAAGCTCAATCCAATCGTTTCCATCTGAACAGCAGAAGATGAGATACTTGAAGATAATGGCAATAGTAGAATTGAAACTCAATAGGATTATTTCCCACATAGCTGATTTTCTTTGTTTTGTAATTTTTTTTATGACGAATTCCTCTTACTAGGATTTCTGTCTCCTTGTACAAACTTGCCTATGTATAGGCCACTTTGTGATATGAATAAAATTTCATCTTTGAATCCAGATTTACTTTTATCCTATTTACATAAGCGAAACGTCCATTGGTTGTGTTTGAATGTATGTATGCTTTTGAATATGATTGATGTTTACCAGAAATGCATATAATGCTTAATATGATTGATGTTTACCAGAAATGCATGAAAATGCAGTAATAGTATTTACTAAGGACGAGCGAGGGAAGGAATTCAACGAAGCTTCGCCGGTTCATCCACACAAGACAGCTACAAATCTCCCAGTAGGGCAAATCTATCATCATAAATACTTCAAGTTACATCTCCCCTTGAATTTATATCCATCTCTTTTATCCTCAGACGGATAGTCAGGAACTTATTCCTTCAATGAAGGTACGACAAACGAAGACGGGAGGTTATGAATACTATATTATCAAACGAGATGGGAACGAGCTCCTCATAAACGAATTGGGATTTATTTTCCCTGGCCAGCAGTTGTTATACGAAGATATCCAGACGCTTCAGACTGCAGGATTCATACATACATCATTTACATCATACCATAACATACATATCCATAAATGCATAATACATTTACTTAGGTGCATCATACTATGCATACATACATAATGCATAAACTAACATTCTCCTTGCAGGATAGTTATATGCAGGTAAAACAATATCAACAACTTACAAAGGGTCAGAAATGATCCATACATTTGCTCAAGATGTCTTTGAATAACAGGCAAACGGTCTGTAAAAAGATCCATTCCCTGGTTCAAGACATTATTCAGAAGAACAAATCCTGACGTTCTTTTGGCCCTTGAATAGCAGGCAAACAGTCTGTAAAAAGATCCATTCCCTGGTTCAAGACATTATTCAGAAGAACAAATCCTGACGTTCTTTTGGCCCTTGAATAGCAGGCAAACGGTCTGTAAAAAGATCCATTCCTTGGTTCAAGACATTATTCAGAAGAACAAATCCTGACGTTCTTTTGGCCCTTGAATAGCAGGCAAACGGTCTGTAAAAAGATCCATTCCCTGGTTCAAGACATTATTCAGAAGAACAAATCTTGACGTTCTTTTGGCCCTTGAATAGCAGGCAAACGGTCTGTAAAAAGATCCATTCCCTGGTTCAAGACATTATTCATAAGAACAAATCCTGACGTTCTTTTGGCCCTTGAATAGCAGGCAAACGGTCTGTAAAAAGATCCATTCCCTGGTTCAAGACATTATTCAGAAGAACAAATCCTGACGTTCTTTTGGCCCTTGAATAGCAGGCAAACGGTCTGTAAAAAGATCCATTCCCTGGTTCAAGATATTATTCAGAAGAACAAATCCTGACGTTCTTTTGGCCCTTGAATAGCAGGCAAACGGTCTGTAAAAAGATCCATTCCCTGATCCAAGATACTTCCAGAAGAGATAATCGACATAAAGATTTATTTCTACTGGTCCATTCAGCAATTCAAACTATGTTGCATAAATGATTCAGAGACGGCCTATACGAAGACCTAGTACTGACACCCAGTATCAACATACAGACATCACCACATCCAGATATTTTAGATGGCATCTCTAAGCCCATCTCCAGTTCATCCTGATGGAATCTCTAAGCCCATCTCCAATTCTTACAAGTGGCATCTTCAAGCCCACTCAAGCATATACAATTAATCATCAGTATTACTCTATGCACTGGTGAGTGCAAATTTTTGGGCTTTTGTGTTCAATCCCCTTCAACCTTCCAGGTCATGACTGGTACATGTACCAATCTAACCCCTCAGGTTTCAGAAAATTGAACAGGGGCAACTGTTGCACCCCAAAATTTGCCCTCCACAAGACAATACATTGTGTACTAATAGGTTCACAAGGTTCACAAGGTTCACAAAGTTCACAATTAGTCAGAAGATGTGACAAATCCCTCAGACAATGCATCCTCCTAAGTAGTGCATCCTAAACTAGGGTTTTGACTTTAATCAGGCTAAATGGACTTCCAAGATTTCAAGTGAGCTTCATAACATCTTATATGTGTTCAATAATCCCCATGATAAGTTTCAAGACTTTTCCCAAAGGTTTGCTCAGTCAGATGATCAGGTAGGTTAAAATCAGTCAAAGCAGTTAAAAAGTCAAACTGAAGTCAACTATGGTCAAACCAAAGTCAAACTTCATGATTTTTTGCCAACATCAAGTATATGAAGTAAAACTTCATCATTTGATCAAGGGTTGATCATAATTCATCAAGGAAGTTTCAGATCATCAAGAATCAGGAGTTTCTAAATTAGGGTTTGCTCAAGAAAAGTCAACTGAACTTTGACCAGCCATAACTTTCACATGCTTCATCAAATTTTTTCCATCAAAAGCTTATTTTGAAGGAAATTGAATCCTCTACAACTTTGTGTCTCACAAGCCAAGCCCAAAAATGCTTCATTTAGAAGGTATGAGCTAAGACATTATAGGTCCTTTTAAAAGTCAACAAAAAGTCAACAACTTCAAAAGAGCATAACTTGAGAATGGTAAAAGATATGGACATGAGACCAAAGAGGTTGGTTAGAGGACTCTTTAAGCTTTCCAAAATGTCCAATAACACCCTCATAGCATTAAAATTGAAGGATTTGTGCCCTTGCAAATTTGGGAAATTTTTGGGAAGTTTATGAAGCAAATAGGGCCTTAAAACCAATTTTTGCTAAATGAGCCCACCAAATTGCCATCCCATCTTTACAAAAACACCAAGCACGACCCAAACCATGCAATTTCTGATTTTTTTATTTTATTTAATATTTATTTGAATTTTATTCATTAAAATACATATTAAATCCAAATAAAATCGAAAAATCAATATTTAAATGTGATTCTTCTTCTAGAAAATCATCAAAGCCATTTAACATGATTATATATTGTCCAAATCCGTGTAAGACAAAAAGAGCAAGAGAATATTGGATTTTTGGACAATTATGGTGATGAGATTTCTTTGATATCAAGCAACTTCAAATCCATGAATAAGGCCCAACTTTTCTGACCTAATTGAACCTCTCATATATACCTAAGAGTGCATCATTCAAGAGGACGAATTAGCAGACTCTAAGAACAACATTCAAGCTTTCAAAAATCAATGAAAAAATCAAATTCGGTTTCAAGGTTTTGGACCTCTCCCAGCCAATTTGAAGGTTGCAATCAAATCTTTGAGACTCTCAGAACCTATTTGCATCATCATAACCATCCAAAACATCACTATGAATGCAAACCAAATCGTATTTTTCTCTTGAAATTCAGTTTTTCGATTTCAAATATTCATGTGTTTCTAATGGATTTTGTGCTTGTTTTGTTGTTTATAAAGACTCCTGGATGAATTCTGGATGCTTAGATTAAAGAACCGTGACCTAATTCGTCAAACACCATAGCTAGGGTTTGAACTTCAAATTTGGGGTTCTGCCATTTAAGTAATCTAAATGGATTCTAATGACATGGTTCGATTGTATAGATCATGGGGATTTGTTTTATGTTGTTAATTTGGTTTAATTGTACTTGTTGTGTGGTATTTAAAAAATGCAGGATTTCCTAGGAAAATAAAAATGCAGCAAAATTCCCAACAAAATTCACAGGAAATTTTGTAGGGCTGGAGGAAGAAGAAGAAGATTGGCGCCATCTGTGAATATTCAAATTTTTGTTTTAATATTTTTTGAATAATGTTAGGTTATGTTACAATTGAAAGTGCTTGGCTCAGTTGGTATACGTGTTTGGCTTGCAAAGGAATGGTCCTGGGATCAAAACCTCCCCAGGCCATTTTGCTTTGTTTTATTTTTTGAGAATTTTATGCAGGAGAAGAAACAAAAGGATTGCTGTCTGTTTGGTGATCACAAGCGCGCATGCAGCCCAGTGGTAACTCTGTACGTCTAAGAGTGGCAAGGCCTAGGGCATGGGTTCGATCCCTGCCCCAGGTAAGTTTTAATTTTTAGTTTTTTTCAATTATTTTGTTTACATATTATTGTTTTCTAATTAATTAATTTCAATAAAATATATTTAAGTAATAATATGTAAATATATATGTATATGACTTCATATTTTTTCTAAAAAAAAACCTCTAATTATTTTCTAAGTTTTAAACCTAGTTCTTTTTTTATTTATTTATTATGTATGCATATGTCTATTTAATAATTAAATTAGTAATGTAAAATTAAATTATAAAATATAATATTGAATATTAAATTAAAAAAACCTAATATTTTTATATGTAAAACCTAATTATTTTTTATAAACCCTAATTTGTTTTGTAAACCCTAATTTATTTTCAAAACTTTAATTTTCTTTTGTGATTTTAATTTCTCATTTTATTATGATTAATTATACTTAATAAATATTTCTAATATGTATATATAATTAAATTATTAAACTATTAATCATGTTTATTTTTGTAAATAAATTAGCATATATAATTATTATTATTTATTTTTCTTCTTAAAATTCTTAAAAAAAAGATTATTTATTTAAATTTAAAATTTTAATTTGATTGTATATTATTATACTAACCACCTTTTTCTCTTATATTTATTTTTTATTACTAACCTTTTATTTATTTATTTATTTATTTGTTATATGCTTATTTATTTAAATTATTCTATTATAATGTAATTGTGCAAATTATGTAATAATGGTAGAATTTTTATTATTTATTTAAATTGCCATGGTTAGTAAATTAGGGAGTGAAAACATATTTGGTTTTAAAATTAATTTAGATCACTATTTGTAAGATAAATATATAAATTTGTACACGCACACACGTAAGTCGATCTTTGATCGCCATCTCACTTCTTAAGGATATCCCTCATGTTGCCTAAATAAAATGGTCAAGTAAGGTGTCTAAAAAGCAAAGTCCCTTCTCATGAACAAATCATCTAGTCCCTTTAAAGATTATAAGATCAAGTCCCTTCGAATGTTGCTTTCGTAAATGATCTTGTCCCTTTCGAATAAAAGATGATAAGTCCCTTCGAATTGCTAAGACACCTTACAGTTGCCTAATCACAGATGACCCTTCATGTGTCCCATACAATATCCAAGGTAATGACTACCTGTTCCTTAATAATAGGGATAGTCTTACCATTTAAAGGACATTTAAGAACAAAAAAGATTTAACTTAGAGTAGGTTCCTCTTATATACTTGCTCACCTTTTCAAAATACTTCAAAAACACTTTACATTTTAAACAATTTTCAAAACAAAGTCTTTATATATATCCGTACAAGGGTCATTATAAAGTACTTAAGAAAATTATTAATCACACACTACACTTCTCAAAACAATTTAAAGTGAGCTAAGTAACTAAGAGCCCATGGATAACCATGGATGTAAAGGGTGCTAGCACCTTCCCTTTACATAACCTACCCCCCGAACCCAAAAATCTTTTAAGGTCTTTCCTGTTCTTTTATGCCCTTTCCTTTGGATAAAATAAAAGTCGGTGGCGACTCTTGCTATCCGCAACATTTAACTAAAGTCAGTTCTCCCACCGTGTTACAACGTCCTCGGCTCTATGGAACGTCCTCGACTCTATAAGACGTCCTCGACTCTGTTAAACGTCACATGTCCGACGAAAAAGAATACAATAGTTATCTCTGTTAACATCATGCTCGACTCAGCTATGCGTCCACTGCTTTATCCAACGTGCTTACACCCGACTATATTACAATTCGTCGCTCCGACTTGGAGACTCGACTTGGGGGGTTCATGTTCCGGATTGGACCTCAAGACTAAAATGGGCTATGGCCCAACATGTCAAGCATAGGCCCATATACTCGAGTAGGGACACCTAGTAGACGGGCAGAAACATCTAACGACCGAGCATAAATTTAGGACGGGTGAATAGCAAGTTTACCAGGTCACTCGCCACGTCAACCAACTGTCCCTTATTATCTCTTGAAAGATAGGGGCAGTTGGACCAAGGACCAGACCTCTTAGCTAGGTCTTCACGCTTCTCACGCGTTCCTTGGCAGTTCTTCCTTGGGCCTAGCTGATACAGCCCAAAGAAGGACCTTGGCCCAACGCTGGGGGCTCACAATAAATAGCCTTTTTCATTAAAGGGCCAGGGTATTCTGATTCACTCTATAACCTACCTATTTCATTGTACCTCTACTCACTTAAGCATCGGAGTGCCTTGCAGGTACACCCCCTTTCTCCCATTCTTTGGCCATTACACCAAATCACTGGAAGGTCCTCCTGATCAGGTAAGATTAGACGTCCATGCAAAAAAAATCATCTGAAAACTAGATTCTATGAAACTCTTCGAAGTGCAAGTTTCGGTCAAAAAATCATAATATATTATACACTAGTTTATACTAGTTTCAGTCAAAAATCAAATTAAATCGGGGACTGTTCGAAATGATACGAAACTTCACATATCATTTATATATTTTATGTGGGAAGATTATGATGAAAGTCCATGCAAAAAATCATCGGAAAATTAGATTCTATGAAACTTTTCGAAATGCAAGTTTCGGTCAAAAATCATAGTATATTATACACTAGTTTCAGTCAAAAAAATCAAATTTAATTGGGGACTATTTGAAATGATATGATACTTTTCAGATCATTTATATATGATAAGAGGGAAGGTTGTGATGGAAGTCCATGCAAAAAAATCATCTGAAAACTAGATTCTATGAAACTCTTCGAAATGCAAGTTTCGGTCAAAAAATCATAATATATTATATACTAGTTTATACTAGTTTCTGTAAAAAATCAAATTAAACTGGGGACTGTTCGAAATGATACGAAACTTCACATATCTTTTATATATTTTATGAGGGATGGTTATGATGAAAGTCCATGCAAAAAATCATCGGAAAATTAGATTCTATGAAACGTTTCGAAATGCAAGTTTTGGTCAAAAATCATAGTATATTATACACTAGTTTCGGTCAAAAAAATCAAATTTAATTGGGGACTATTTGAAATGATACAATACTTTTCAGATCATTTATATATGTTAAGAGGGAAGGTTGTGAAGGAAGTCTATGCAAAAAAATCATCTGAAAACTAGATTCTATAAAACTCTTCGAAAGTCAAATTTTGGTCAAAAAATAGTAATATATTAAACACTAGTTTATACTAGTTTCGGTCAAAAATAAAATTAAATCGAGGACTGTTCGAAATGATACTAAACTTCACATATCATTTATATATTTTATGAGGGAAAGTTATGATGGAAGTCTATGCAAAAAATCATCGGAAAATTAGATTCTAAGAAACTTTTCGAAAAGCAAGTTTCGGTCAAAAATCATAGTATATTATACACTAGTTCGTTCAAAAAAATCAAATTTAATTGGGGACTATTCGAAATGTTACTAGACTTTTCAGATCATTTATATATGTTAAGAGGGAAGGTTATGATGGAAGTCCATGCAAAGAAAATCATCTGAAAACTAGATTCTATGAAACTCTTCGAAATGCAAGTTTCGGTCAAAAAATCATAATATATTATACACTAGTTTATACTAGTTTCGGTCAAAAATCAAATTATATCGGGGACTATTCGAATTGATACGAAACTTCACACATCGTTTATATATTTTACGAGGTAAGGTTATTATGAAAAATCCATGCAAAAAATCATCGGAAAATTAGATTCTATGAAACTTTTCGAAATGCAAGTTTCGGTCAAAAATCATAGTATATTATACACTAGTTTCGGTAAAAAAAATATCAAATTTAATTGGGGACTAATTTAAATGATACGAGACTTTTCAGATCATTTATATATGTTAAGAGAGAAGGTTATGATGGAAGTCCATTCAAAAAAATCTTTTGAAAACTAGATTCTATGAAACTTTTCGAAATGCAAGTTTCGGTCAAAAAATCATAGTATATTTATACACTAATTTATACTAGTTTCGGTCAAAAATCAAATTAAATCGTGGACTATTGGAAATGATACGAAACTTCACATATCATTTATATATTTTACGATGGAAGGTTATGATTGAAGTCCATGCAAAAAATCATCGGAAAATTAGATTCTATGAAACTTTTCGAAATGCAAGTTTTGGTCAAAAATCATAGTATATTGTACACTAGTTCGGTCAAAAAAACGAATTTAATTGGGGACTATTTGAAATGATACGAGACTTTTCAGATCATTTATATATGTTAAGAGGGAAGTTTATGATGGAAGTCCATGCAAAAAAAAATCATATGAAAACTAGATTCTATGAAACTCTTCGAAGTGGAAGTTTCGGTCAAAAATCATAATATATTATACACTAGTTTATACTAGTTTCGGTAAAAAATCAAATTAAATCGGGGACTATTCGAAATGATACGAAACTTCACATATCATTTATATGTTTTGTTACTGAAGGATATGATGGAAGTCCATGCAAAAAATCATCGGAAAATTAGATTCTATGAAACTTTTCGAAATGCAAGTTTCGGTCTAAAATCATAGTATATTATACACTAGTTCTGTAAAAAAAAATTTAATTTAATTGGGGACTATTTGAAATGATACGATAATTTTCAGATCATTTATATATGTTAAGAGGGAAGGTTATGATGGAAGTCCATGCAAGAAAATCGTATGAAAACTAGATTCTATGAAACTCTTAAAAATGCAAGTTTCGGTCAAAAAATCATAATATATTATACACTAGTTTATACTAGTTGCGGTCAAAAATCAATTAAAATCGGGGACTGTTCAAAATGATACGAAACTTCATATATCATTTATATATTTTATGAGGGAAGGTCATGATGGATGTCCATGCAAAAAATCATCGGAAAATTAGATTCTATAAAACTTTTCGAAATGCAAGTTTCGGTCATAAATCATAGTATAATATACACTAGTTTCAGTCAAAAAAATCAAATTTAATTGGGGACTATTTGAAATGATATGATACTTTTCAGATCATTTATATATGATAAGAGGGAAGGTTGTGATAGAAGTCCATGCAAAAAAATCATCTGAAAATTAGATTCTATGAAACTCTTCGAAATGCAAGTTTCGGTCAAAAAATCATAATATATTATACACTAGTTTATACTAGTTTCGGAAAAAAATCAAATTAAATTGGGGACTGTTCGAAATGATACGAAACTTCACATATCATTTATATATGTAAAGAGGGAAGGTTATGATAGAAGTCCATGCAAAAAAATCTTTTGAAAACTAGATTCTATGAAACTTTTCGAAATGCAAGTTTCGGTCAAAAAATCATAGTATATTTATACACTAGTTTATACTAGTGTCGGTTAAAAATCAAATTAAATCGGGGACTATTCGAAATAATACGAAAGTTCACATATCATTTATATATTTTATGACGGAAGGTTATGATGGAAGTCCATGCAAAAAATCATCGGAAAATTAGATTCTATGAAACTTTTCGAAATGCAAGTTTTGGTCAAAAATCATAGTATATTATACACTAGTTTGGTCAAAAAATCGAATTTAATTAGGGACTATTTTGAAATGATACGAGACTTTAGAGATCATTTATATATGTTAAGAAGGAATGTTATGATGGAAGTCCATGCAAAAAAAATCATCTGAAAACTAGATTCTATGAAACTCTTCGAAGTGCATGTTTCGGTCAAAAAATCATAATATATTATACACTAGTTTATACTAGTTTCGGTCAAAAATCAAATTAAATCGGGATTGTTCGAAATGATACAAAACTTCACTTATCATTTATATATTTTGTGACGGAAGGATATGATGGAAGTCCATGCAAAAAATCATCGGAAAATTAGATTCTATGAAACTTTTCGAAATGCAAGTTTCGGTCAAAAATCATAGTATATTATACACTAGTTTCAGTCAAAAAAATCAAATTTAATTGGGGACTATTTGAAATGATATGATACTTTTCAGATCATTTATATATGATAAGAGGGAAGGTTGTTATGGAAGTCCATGCAAAAAAATCATCTGAAAACTAGATTCTATGAAACTCTTCGAAATGCAAGTTTCGGTCAAAAAATCATAATATATTATATACTAGTTTATACTAGTTTCTGTAAAAAATCAAATTAAACTGGGGACTGTTCGAAATGATACGAAACTTCACATATCTTTTATATATTTTATGAGGGATGGTTATGATGAAAGTCCATGCAAAAAATCATCGGAAAATTAGATTCTATGAAACGTTTCGAAATGCAAGTTTTGGTCAAAAATCATAGTATATTATACACTAGTTTCGGTCAAAAAAATCAAATTTAATTGGGGACTATTTGAAATGATACAATACTTTTCAGATCATTTATATATGTTAAGAGGGAAGGTTGTGAAGGAAGTCTATGCAAAAAAATCATCTGAAAACTAGATTCTATAAAACTCTTCGAAAGTCAAATTTTTGTCAAAAAATAGTAATATATTAAACACTAGTTTATACTAGTTTCGGTCAAAAATAAAATTAAATCGAGGACTGTTCGAAATGATACTAAACTTCACATATCATTTATATATTTTATGAGGGAAAGTTATGATGGAAGTCTATGCAAAAAATCATCGGAAAATTAGATTCTAAGAAACTTTTCGAAAAGCAAGTTTCGGTCAAAAATCATAGTATATTATACACTAGTTCGTTCAAAAAAATCAAATTTAATTGGGGACTATTCGAAATGTTACTAGACTTTTCAGATCATTTATATATGTTAAGAGGGAAGGTTATGATGGAAGTCCATGCAAAGAAAATCATCTGAAAACTAGATTCTATGAAACTCTTCGAAATGCAAGTTTCGGTCAAAAAATCATAATATATTATACACTAGTTTATACTAGTTTCGGTCAAAAATCAAATTATATCGGGGACTATTCGAATTGATACGAAACTTCACACATCGTTTATATATTTTACGAGGTAAGGTTATTATGAAAAATCCATGCAAAAAATCATCGGAAAATTAGATTCTATGAAACTTTTCGAAATGCAAGTTTCGGTCAAAAATCATAGTATATTATACACTAGTTTCGGTAAAAAAAATATCAAATTTAATTGGGGACTATTTTAAATGATACGAGACTTTTCTTATCATTTATATATGTTAAGAGAGAAGGTTATGATGGAAGTCCATTCAAAAAAATCTTTTGAAAACTAGATTCTATGAAACTTTTCGAAATGCAAGTTTCGGTCAAAAAATCATAGTATATTTATATACTAGTTTATACTAGTTTCGGTCAAAAATCAAATTAAATCGGGGACTATTGGAAATGATACGAAACTTCACATATCATTTATATATTTTACGATGGAAGGTTATGATTGAAGTCCATGCAAAAAATCATCGGAAAATTAGATTCTATGAAACTTTTCGAAATGCAAGTTTTGGTCAAAAATCATAGTATATTGTACACTAGTTCGGTCAAAAAAACGAATTTAATTGGGGACTATTTGAAACGATACGAGACTTTTCAGATCATTTATATATGTTAAGAGGGAAGGTTATGATGGAAGTCCATGCAAAAAAAAAATCATATGAAAACTAGATTCTATGAAACTCTTCGAAGTGGAAGTTTCGGTCAAAAAATCATAATATATTATACACTAGTTTATACTAGTTTCGGTCAAAAATCAAATTAAATCGGGGACTATTCGAAATGATACGAAACTTCACATATCATTTATATGTTTTGTTACTGAAGGATATGATGGAAGTCCATGCAAAAAATCAACGAAAATTAGATTCTATGAAACTTTTCGAAATGCAAGTTTCGGTCTAAAATCATAGTATATTATACACTAGTTCGGTAAAAAAAAAGTTTAATTTAATTGGGGACTATTTGAAATGATACGATAATTTTCAGATCATTTATATATGTTAAGAGGGAAGGTTATGATGGAAGTCCATGCAAGAAAATCGTATGAAAACTAGATTCTATGAAACTCTTAAAAATGCAAGTTTCGGTCAAAAAATCATAATATATTATACACTAGTTTATACTAGTTTCGGTCAAAAATAAATTAAAATCGGGGACTGTTCGAAATGATACGAAACTTCATATATCATTTATATATTTTACAAGGGAAGGTCATGATGGAAGTCCATGCAAAAAATCATCGGAAAATTAGATTCTATGAAACTTTTCGAAATGCAAGTTTCGGTTATAAATCATAGTATAGTATACACTAGTTTCAGTCAAAAAAATCAAATTTAATAGGGGACCATTTGAAATGATATGATACTTTTCAGATCATTTATATATGATAAGAGGGAAGGTTGTGATAGAAGTCCATGCAAAAAAATCATCTGAAAATTAGATTCTATGAAACTCTTCGAAATGCAAGTTTCGGTCCAAAAATCATAATATATTATACACTAGTTTATACTAGTTTCGGAAAAAAATCAAATTAAATTCGGGACTGTTCGAAATGATACGAAACTTCACATATCATTTATATATGTAAAGATGGAAGGTTATGATGGAAGTCCATGCAAAAAAATCTTTTGAAAACTAGATTCTATGAAACTTTTCGAAAAATAAGTTTCGGTCAAAAAATCATAGTATATTTATACACTAGTTTATACTAGTTTCTGTTAAAAATCAAATTAAATCGGGGACTATTCGAAATGATACGAAACTTCACATATAATTTATATATTTATGACGGAAGGTTATGATGGAAGTCCATGCAAAAAATCATCGGAAAATTAGATTCTATGAAACTTTTCGAAATGCAAGTTTTGGTCAAAAATCATAGTATATTATACACTGGTTTGGTAAAAAAATTGAATTTAATTAGGGACTATTTGAAATGATACGAGACTTTACGGATCATTTATATATGTTAAGAAGGAATGTTATGATGGAAGTCGATGCAAAAAAAATCATATGAAAACTAGATTCTATAAAACTCTTCGAAGTGCATGTTTCGGTCAAAAAATCATAATATATTATACACTAGTTTATACTAGTTTCGGTCAAAAAATCAAATTAAATCGGGGACTATTCGAAATGATACGAAATGATGGAAGTCCATGCAAAAAATCATCGGAAAATTAGATTCTATGAAACTTTTCGAAAGCAAGTTTCGGTCAAAAATCATAGTATATTATACACTAGTTCGGTAAAAAAAAATTTAATTTAATTGGGGACTATTTGAAATGATACGACACTTTTCAGATCATTTATATATGTTAAGAGGGAAGGTTATGATGGAAGTCCATGCAAAAAAATTGTTTGAAAACTAGATTCTATGAAACTCTTCAAAATGCAAGTTTCGGTCAAAAAATCATAATATATTATACACTAGTTTATACTAGTTTTGGTCAAAAATCAAATTAAATCGGGGACTATTCGAAATGATACGAAACTTCAACTATCATTTATGTATTTTACGATGGAAGGTTATGATGGAAGTCCATGCAAAAAATTATCGGAAAATTAGATTCTATGAACCTTTTCGAAATGCAAGTTTCGGTCAAAAATCATAGTATATTATACACTAGTTTCAGTCAAAAAAATCAAATTTATTTGGGGACTATTTGAAATGATATGATACTTTTCAGATCATTTATATATGATAAGAGGGAAGGTTGTGATGGAAGTCCATGCAAAAAAATCATATGAAAAATAGATTCTATGAAACTCTTCGAAACGCAAGTTTCGGTCAAAAAATCATAATATATTATACACTAGTTTATACTAGTTTCGGTAAAAAATCAAATTTAATCGAGGACTGTTCGAAATGATACGAAACTTCACATCTCATTTATATATTTTACCAGGGAAGGTAATGGTGGAAGTCCATGCAAAAAATCATCGGAAAATTAGATTCTATGAAACTTTTCGAAATGCAAGTTTCGGTCAAAAATCATAGTATATTATGCACTAGTTTCGGTCAAAAAAATCAAATTTAATTGGGGACTCTTTGAAATGATACGATACTTTTCAGATCATTTATGTATGTTAAGAGGGATGATTGTGATGCAAGTCCATGCAAAAAAATCATCTGAAAACTAGATTCTATGAAACTCTTCGAAAGTCAAATTTTGGTCAAAAAATTGTAATATATTATACACTAGTTTATACTAGTTTCGGTCAAAAATCAGATTAAATTGGGGATTGTTCGAATTGATAGTAAACTTAACATATCATTTATATATTTTACGAGTGAAGGTTATGATGGAAGTCCTTGCAAAAAATCATCGGAAAATTAGATTCTAAGAAACTTTTCGAAATACAAGTTTCGGTCAAAAATCATAGTATATTATACACTAGTTCGATCAAAAAAATCAAATTTAATTGGGGATTATTCGAAATGTTACGAGACTTTCCGAATCATTTATATATGTTAAGAGGGAAGGTTATGATGGAAGTCTATGCAAAAAACTCATATGAAAACTAGATTCTATTAAACTCTTCGAAATGCAAGTTTCGGTCAAAAAATCATAATATATTATACAATAGTTTATACTAGTTTCAGTAAAAAATCAAATTAAATTGGGGACTATTCAAAATGATACGAAACTTCACATATCATTTAAATATTTTACGAGGGAAGGTTATGATGGAACTTTTCGAAAAGCATGTTTCGGTCAAAAATCATAGTATATTATACACTAGTTCGGTCAAACAAATCAAATTTAATTGGGGACTATTCGAAATGTTACGAGACTTTTCAGATCATTTATATATGTTAAGAGGGAATGTTATGATGGAAGTCCATGCAAAGAAAATCATCTGAAAACTAGATTCTATGAATTTCTTCGAAATGCAAGTTTCGGTCAAAAAATCATAATATATTATACACTAGTTTATACTAGTTTCGGTCAAAAATCAAATTAAATCGGGGACTGTTCGAATTGATACGAAACTTCATATATCATTTATATATTTAACGAGGTAAGGTTATGATGCAAAATACATGCAAAAAATCATCGGAAAATTAGATTCTATGAAACTTTTCGAAAAGTAAGGTTCGGTCAAAAATCATAGTATATTATACACTAGTTTCGGTCAAAAAGATCAAATTTAATTGGGGACTATTTTAAGAGGGAAGGTTATGATGGAAGTCCATGCAAAAAAATATTTTTAAAACTAGATTCTATGAAACTTTTCGAAATGCAAGTTTCGGTCAAAAAATCATAGTATATTTATACATTAGTTGATACTAGTTTCGGTCATAAATCAAATTAAATCGGGGTCAGTTGGAAATAATACGAAACTTCATATATCATTTATATATTTTACGAAGGAAGGTTATGATGGAAGTCCATGCAAAAAATCATCGGAAAATTAGATTCTATGAAACTTTTAAAAATGCAAGTTTTGGTCCAAAATCATAGTATATTATACACTAGTTTGGTCAAAAAAATCGAATTTAATTGGGGACTATTTGAAATGATACGAGACTTTTCAGATCATTTATATAAGTTAAGAGGGAAGGTTATGATGGAAGTCCATGCAAAAAAAATATCTGAAAAACTAGATTCTATGAAACTCTTCGAAGTGCAAGTTTCGGTCAAAAAATCATAATATATTATACACTAGTTTATATTAGTTTCGGTCAAAAATCAAATTAAATCGGGGACTGTTAGAAATGATACGAAACTTCACATATCATTTATATATTTTGTGACGGAAGGTTATGACGGAAGTCCATGCAAAAAGTCATCGGAAAATTAGATTTTATGAAACTTTTCGAAATGCAAGTTTCGTTTAAAAATCATAGTATATTATACACTAGTTTCGGTCAAAAAAATCAAATTTAATTGGGGACTATTTGAAATGATACGATACTTTTCAGATCATTTATATATGTTAAGAGGGAAGGTTGTGATGGAAGTCCATGCAAAAAAATCATCTGAAAAGTAGATTCTATGAAACTCTTCGAAATGCAAGTTTCGGTCAAAAAATCATAATATATTATACACTAGTTTATACTAGTTTCTGTAAAAAATCAAATTAAATTGGGTACTGTTCTAAATGATACGTAACTTTACATATCATTTATATATTTTACGAGGGAAGTTTATGATGGAAGTCCATGCAAAAAATCATCGGAAAATTAGATTCTATGAAACTTTTCGAAATGCAAGTTTCGGTCAAAAATCATAGTATATTATACACTAGTTTCGGATAAAAAATCAAATTTAATTGGGGACTATTCGAAATGTTACTAGACTTTTCAGATCATTTATATATGTTAAGAGGGTAGGTTGTGATGAAAGTCCATGCAAAAAAATCATCTGAAAACTAGATTCAATGAAACTCTTTGAAAGTCAAATTTTGGTCAAAAAATCGTAATATATTATACACTAGTTTAAATTAGTTTCGGTCAAAAATCAAATTAAATCGGGGACTGTTCGAAATGATACTAAACTTCCAATATCATTTATTTATGGCTGAAGTCAATGCAAAAAATCATCGGATAATAGGATTCTAAGAAACTTTTCGAAAAGTATGTTTCGGTCAAAAATCATAGTATATTATACACTAGTTCGGTCAAAAAAATCAAATTTAATTGGGGACTATACGAAATGTTACGAGACTTTTCAAATCATTTATATATGTTAAGAGGGAAGGTTAAGATGGAAGTCCATGCAAATAAAATCATCTGAAAACTAGATTCTATGAATTTCTTCGAAATGCAAGTTTCGGTCAAAAAATTATAATATATTATACACTAGTTTATACTAGTTTCGGTTAAAAATAAAATTAAATCGGGGACTGTTCGAATTGATACGATACTTCACATATCATTTATATATTTTACGAGGTAAGGTTATGATGAAAAATCCATTCAAAAAATCATCGAAAAATTAGATTCAATGAAACTTTTCGAAATGCAAGTTTCGGTCAAAAATCATAGTATATTATACACTAGTTTCGGTCAAAAAAAATCAAATTTAATTGGGGACTATTTTAAATGATACGAGACTTTTCAGATCATTTGTATATGTTAAGAGGGAAGGTTAAGATGGAAGTCCATGCAAAAAAATCTTTTGAAAACAAGATTCTATGAAACCTTTCGAAATGCAAGTTTCGGTCAAAATATCATAGTATATTTATACACTAGTTTTTACTAGTTTCGGTAAAAAATAAAATTAAATTGGGGACTGTTGGAAATGATACGAAACTTCAGATATCATTTATATATTTTACGACGGAAGGTTATGATGGAAGTCCATGCAAAAAATCATCGGAAAATTAGATTCAATGAAACTTTTAAAAATGCAAGTTTTGGTCAAAAATCATAGTATATTATACACTAGTTCGGTCAAAAAAATCGAATTTAATTGGGGACTATTCGAAATGATACGAGACTTTTCAGATCATTTATATATGTTAAGAGGGAAGGTTATGATGGAAGTCCATGCAAAGAAAATCATCTGAAAACTAAATTCTTTGAAATTCTTCGAAGTGCAAGTTTCGGTCAAAAAATCATAATATATTATACACTAGTTTCGGTCAAAAATCAAATTTAATCGGGGACTGTTCGAATTGATACGAAAATTCACATATCATTTATATAATCTACGAGGTAAGGTTATGATGAAAAAACCATGCAAAAAATCATCGGAAAATTAGATTCTATGAAACTTTTCGAAATGCAAGTTTCGGTCAAAAATCATAGTATATTATACACTTGTTTCAGTCAAAAAAATCAAATTTAATTGGGGACTATTTTAAATGATACGAGACTTTTCAGATCATTTATATATGTTAAGAGGGAAGGTTATGATGGAAGTCCATGCAAAAAAATCTTTTGAAAACTCGATTCTATGAAACTCTTCAAAATGCAAGTTTCGGTCAAAAAATCATAATATATTATACACTAGTTTATACTAGTTTCGGTCAAAAATCAAATTAAATCGGGGACTGTTCAAAATGATACGAAATTGCACATATCATTTATATATTTTACGAGGGAAGGTTATGATGGAAGCCCATGCAAAAAATCATCGGAAAATTATATTCTATGAAACTTTTCGAAATGCATGTTTCGGTCAAAAATCATAGTATATTACACACTAGTTTCAGTAAAAAAAATCAAATTTAATTGGGGACTATTTGAAATGATATGATACTTTTCAGATCATTTATATATGATAAGAGGGAAGGTTGTGATGGAAGTCCATGCAAAAAAATCATCTGAAAACTAGATTCTATGAAACTCTTCGAAATGCAAGTTTCGGTCAAAAAATCATAATATATTATACACTAGTTTATACTAGTTTCGGTAAAAAATAAGATTTAAATCGGGGACTGTTCCAAATGATACGAAACTTCACATATCATTTATATATTTTACGAGGGAAGGTTATGATGGAAGTCCATGCAAAAAATCATCGGGAAATTAGATTCAATGAAACTTTTCGAAATGCAAGTTTCGGTCAAAAATCATAATATATTATACACTAGTTTCGGTCAAAAAAATCAAATTTAATTGGGGACTATTTGAAATGATACGATACTTTTCAGATCATTTATATATGTTAAGAGGGAAGGTTGTGATGGAAGTCCATGCAAAAAAATCATCTGAAAACTAGATTATATGAAACTCTTCGAAATGCAAGTTTCGGTCAAAAAATCATAATATATTATACACTAGTTTATACTAGTTTCGGTAAAAAGTCAAATTAAATTGGGGACTGTTCGAAATGATACGAAACTTCACATATCATTTATATATTTTACGAGGGAAGGTTATGAAGGAAGTCCTTGCAAAAAATCATCGGAAAATTAGATTCTATGAAACTTTTCGAAATGCAAGTTTCGGTCAAAAATCATAGTATATTATACACTAGTTTCGGTAAAAAAATCAAATTTAATTGGGGACTATTCGAAATGTTACTAGACTTTTCAGATCATTTATATATGTTTAGAGGAAAGGTTGTGATGGAAGTCCATGCAAAAAAATCATCTGAAAAATAGATTCTATGAAACTCTTCGAAAGTCAAATTTTGGTCAAAAAATCGTAATATATTATACACTAGTTTATACTAGTTTCGGTCAAAAATCAAATTATATCGGGGACTGTTCGAAATGATACTAAACTTCACATATCATTTATATATTTTACGAGGGAAGGTTTTGATGGAAGTCCATGCAAAAAATCATCGGATAATTAGATTCTATGAAACTTTTCGAAATGCAAGTTTCGGTCACAAATCATAATATATTACACACTAGTTCGGTCAAAAAAATCAAATTTAATTAGGGACTATTCGAAATGTTACGAGACTTTTCAGATCATTTATATATGTTAAGAGGGAAGGTTGTGATGAAAGTCCATGCAAAGAAAATCATCTGAAAACTAGATTCAATGAAACTCTTTGAAAGTCAAATTTTTGTCAAAAAATCATAATATATTATACACTAGTTTATACTAGTTTCGGTCAAAAATCAAATTAAATCGGGGACTGTTCGAAATGATACTAAACTTCCAATATCATTTATATATTTTACGAGGGAAGGCTATGCTGGAAGTCAATGCAAAAAATCATAGGATAATAGGATTCTAAGAAACTTTTCGAAAAGTATGTTTCGGTCAAAAATCATAGTATATTATACACGAGTTCGGTCAAAAAAATCAAATTTAATTGGGGACTATACGAAATGTTACGAGACTTTTCAGATCATTTATATATGTTAAGAGGGAAGGTTATGATGGAAGTCCATGCAAAAAAATCTTTTGAAAACTAGATTCTATGAAACTTTTCGAAATGAAAGTTTCGGTCAAAAAATGATATTATATTTATACACTAGTTTATACTAGTTTCGGTCAAAAATCAAATTAAATCGGGGACAGTTGTAAATAATACGAAACTTCAGATATCATTTATATATTTTACAACGGAAGGTTATGATGGAAGTACATGGGAAAAATCATCGGAAAATTAGACTCTATGAAACTTTTCGAAATGCAAGTTTTGGTCAAAAATCATAGTATATTATACACTAGTTCAGTCAAAAAAATTGAATTTAATTGGGGACTATTTGAAATGATAAGAGATTTTTCAGATCATTTATATATATTAAGAGGGAAGGTTATGATGGAAGTCCATGCAATAAAAATCATCTGAAAAATAGATTCTATGAAACTCTTCGAAGTGCAAGTTTCGGTCAAAAAATCATAATATATTATACACTAGTTTATATTAGTTTCGGTCAAAAATCAAATTAAATCGGGGACTGTTTGAAATGATACGAAACTTCACATATCATTTATATATTTTGTGACGGAAGGTTATGACGGAAGTCCATGCAAAAAGTCATCGGAAAATTAGATTTTATGAAACTTTTCGAAATACAAGTTTCGTTTAAAAATCATAGTATATTATACACTAGTTTCGGTCAAAAAAATCAAATTTAATTGGGGACTATTTGAAATGATACAATACTTTTCATATCATTTATATATGTTAAGAGGGAAGATTGTGATGGAAGTCCATGCAAAAAAATCATCTGAAAACTAGATTCTATGAAACTCTTCGAAATGCAAGTTTCTGTCAAAAAATGATAATATATTATACACTAGTTTATACTAGTTTCGGTAAAAAATCAAATTAAATTGGGGACTGTTCGAAATGATACGTAACTTCACATATCATTTATATATTTTACGAGGGAAGGTTATGATGGAAGTCCATGCAAAAAATCATCGGAAAATTAGATTCTATGAAACTTTTCGAAATGCAAGTTTCGGTCAAAAATCATAGTATATTATACACTAGTTTCGGTAAAAAAATCAAATTTAATTGGGGATTATTCGAAATGTTACTAGACTTTTCAGATCATTTATATATGTTAAGAGGGAAGGTTGTGATGAAAGTCCATGCAAAAAAATCATCTGAAAACTAGATTCAATGAAACTCTTTGAAAGTCAAATTTTTGTCAAAAAATTGTAATATATTATACACTAGTTTAAATTAGTTTCGGTCAAAAATCAAATTAAATCGGGGACTGTTCGAAATGATACTAAACTTCCAATATCATTTATTTATTTTACGAGGGAAGGCTATGCTGGAAGTCAATGCAAAAAATCATCGGATAATAGGATTCTAAGAAACTTTTCGAAAAGTATGTTTCGGTCAAAAATCATAGTATATTATACACTAGTTCGGTCAAAAAAATCAAATTTAATTGGGGACTATACGAAATGTTACGAGACTTTTCAGATCATTTATATATGTTAAGAGGGAAGGTTAAGATGGAAGTCCATGCAAATAAAATCATCTGAAAACTAGATTCTATGAATTTCTTCGAAATGCAAGTTTCGGTCAAAAAATTATAATATATTATACACTAGTTTATACTAGTTTCGGTTAAAAATAAAATTAAATCGGGGACTGTTCGAATTGATACGATACTTCACATATCATTTATATATTTTACGAGGTAAGGTTATGATGAAAAATCCATTCAAAAAATCATCGAAAAATTAGATTCAATGAAACTTTTCGAAATGCAAGTTTCGGTCAAAAATCATAGTATATTATACACTAGTTTCGGTCAAAAAAAATCAAATTTAATTGGGGACTATTTTAAATGATACGAGACTTTTCAGATCATTTGTATATGTTAAGAGGGAAGGTTAAGATGGAAGTCCATGCAAAAAAATCTTTTGAAAACAAGATTCTATGAAACCTTTCGAAATGCAAGTTTCGGTCAAAATATCATAGTATATTTATACACTAGTTTTTACTAGTTTCGGTAAAAAATAAAATTAAATTGGGGACTGTTGGAAATGATACGAAACTTCAGATATCATTTATATATTTTACGACGGAAGGTTATGATGGAAGTCCATGCAAAAAATCATCGGAAAATTAGATTCAATGAAACTTTTAAAAATGCAAGTTTTGGTCAAAAATCATAGTATATTATACACTAGTTCGGTCAAAAAAATCGAATTTAATTGGGGACTATTCGAAATGATACGAGACTTTTCAGATCATTTATATATGTTAAGAGGGAAGGTTATGATGGAAGTCCATGCAAAGAAAATCATCTGAAAACTAAATTCTTTGAAATTCTTCGAAGTGCAAGTTTCGGTCAAAAAATCATAATATATTATACACTAGTTTCGGTCAAAAATCAAATTTAATCGGGGACTGTTCGAATTGATACGAAAATTCACATATCATTTATATAATCTACGAGGTAAGGTTATGATGAAAAAACCATGCAAAAAATCATCGGAAAATTAGATTCTATGAAACTTTTCGAAATGCAAGTTTCGGTCAAAAATCATAGTATATTATACACTTGTTTCAGTCAAAAAAATCAAATTTAATTGGGGACTATTTTAAATGATACGAGACTTTTCAGATCATTTATATATGTTAAGAGGGAAGGTTATGATGGAAGTCCATGCAAAAAAATCTTTTGAAAACTCGATTCTATGAAACTCTTCAAAATGCAAGTTTCGGTCAAAAAATCATAATATATTATACACTAGTTTATACTAGTTTCGGTCAAAAATCAAATTAAATCGGGGACTGTTCAAAATGATACGAAATTGCACATATCATTTATATATTTTACGAGGGAAGGTTATGATGGAAGCCCATGCAAAAAATCATCGGAAAATTATATTCTATGAAACTTTTCGAAATGCATGTTTCGGTCAAAAATCATAGTATATTACACACTAGTTTCAGTAAAAAAAATCAAATTTAATTGGGGACTATTTGAAATGATATGATACTTTTCAGATCATTTATATATGATAAGAGGGAAGGTTGTGATGGAAGTCCATGCAAAAAAATCATCTGAAAACTAGATTCTATGAAACTCTTCGAAATGCAAGTTTCGGTCAAAAAATCATAATATATTATACACTAGTTTATACTAGTTTCGGTAAAAAATAAGATTTAAATCGGGGACTGTTCCAAATGATACGAAACTTCACATATCATTTATATATTTTACGAGGGAAGGTTATGATGGAAGTCCATGCAAAAAATCATCGGGAAATTAGATTCAATGAAACTTTTCGAAATGCAAGTTTCGGTCAAAAATCATAATATATTATACACTAGTTTCGGTCAAAAAAATCAAATTTAATTGGGGACTATTTGAAATGATACGATACTTTTCAGATCATTTATATATGTTAAGAGGGAAGATTGTGATGGAAGTCCATGCAAAAAAATCATCTGAAAACTAGATTATATGAAACTCTTCGAAATGCAAGTTTCGGTCAAAAAATCATAATATATTATACACTAGTTTATACTAGTTTCGGTAAAAAGTCAAATTAAATTGGGGACTGTTCGAAATGATACGAAACTTCACATATCATTTATATATTTTACGAGGGAAGGTTATGAAGGAAGTCCTTGCAAAAAATCATCGGAAAATTAGATTCTATGAAACTTTTCGAAATGCAAGTTTCGGTCAAAAATCATAGTATATTATACACTAGTTTCGGTAAAAAAATCAAATTTAATTGGGGACTATTCGAAATGTTACTAGACTTTTCAGATCATTTATATATGTTTAGAGGAAAGGTTGTGATGGAAGTCCATGCAAAAAAATCATCTGAAAAATAGATTCTATGAAACTCTTCGAAAGTCAAATTTTGGTCAAAAAATCGTAATATATTATACACTAGTTTATACTAGTTTCGGTCAAAAATCAAATTATATCGGGGACTGTTCGAAATGATACTAAACTTCACATATCATTTATATATTTTACGAGGGAAGGTTTTGATGGAAGTCCATGCAAAAAATCATCGGATAATTAGATTCTATGAAACTTTTCGAAATGCAAGTTTCGGTCACAAATCATAATATATTACACACTAGTTCGGTCAAAAAAATCAAATTTAATTAGGGACTATTCGAAATGTTACGAGACTTTTCAGATCATTTATATATGTTAAGAGGGAAGGTTGTGATGAAAGTCCATGCAAAGAAAATCATCTGAAAACTAGATTCAATGAAACTCTTTGAAAGTCAAATTTTTGTCAAAAAATCATAATATATTATACACTAGTTTATACTAGTTTCGGTCAAAAATCAAATTAAATCGGGGACTGTTCGAAATGATACTAAACTTCCAATATCATTTATATATTTTACGAGGGAAGGCTATGCTGGAAGTCAATGCAAAAAATCATAGGATAATAGGATTCTAAGAAACTTTTCGAAAAGTATGTTTCGGTCAAAAATCATAGTATATTATACACGAGTTCGGTCAAAAAAATCAAATTTAATTGGGGACTATACGAAATGTTACGAGACTTTTCAGATCATTTATATATGTTAAGAGGGAAGGTTATGATGGAAGTCCATGCAAAAAAATCTTTTGAAAACTAGATTCTATGAAACTTTTCGAAATGAAAGTTTCGGTCAAAAAATGATATTATATTTATACACTAGTTTATACTAGTTTCGGTCAAAAATCAAATTAAATCGGGGACAGTTGTAAATAATACGAAACTTCAGATATCATTTATATATTTTACAACGGAAGGTTATGATGGAAGTACATGGGAAAAATCATCGGAAAATTAGACTCTATGAAACTTTTCGAAATGCAAGTTTTGGTCAAAAATCATAGTATATTATACACTAGTTCAGTCAAAAAAATTGAATTTAATTGGGGACTATTTGAAATGATAAGAGATTTTTCAGATCATTTATATATATTAAGAGGGAAGGTTATGATGGAAGTCCATGCAATAAAAATCATCTGAAAAATAGATTCTATGAAACTCTTCGAAGTGCAAGTTTCGGTCAAAAAATCATAATATATTATACACTAGTTTATATTAGTTTCGGTCAAAAATCAAATTAAATCGGGGACTGTTTGAAATGATACGAAACTTCACATATCATTTATATATTTTGTGACGGAAGGTTATGACGGAAGTCCATGCAAAAAGTCATCGGAAAATTAGATTTTATGAAACTTTTCGAAATACAAGTTTCGTTTAAAAATCATAGTATATTATACACTAGTTTCGGTCAAAAAAATCAAATTTAATTGGGGACTATTTGAAATGATACAATACTTTTCATATCATTTATATATGTTAAGAGGGAAGATTGTGATGGAAGTCCATGCAAAAAAATCATCTGAAAACTAGATTCTATGAAACTCTTCGAAATGCAAGTTTCTGTCAAAAAATGATAATATATTATACACTAGTTTATACTAGTTTCGGTAAAAAATCAAATTAAATTGGGGACTGTTCGAAATGATACGTAACTTCACATATCATTTATATATTTTACGAGGGAAGGTTATGATGGAAGTCCATGCAAAAAATCATCGGAAAATTAGATTCTATGAAACTTTTCGAAATGCAAGTTTCGGTCAAAAATCATAGTATATTATACACTAGTTTCGGTAAAAAAATCAAATTTAATTGGGGATTATTCGAAATGTTACTAGACTTTTCAGATCATTTATATATGTTAAGAGGGAAGGTTGTGATGAAAGTCCATGCAAAAAAATCATCTGAAAACTAGATTCAATGAAACTCTTTGAAAGTCAAATTTTTGTCAAAAAATTGTAATATATTATACACTAGTTTAAATTAGTTTCGGTCAAAAATCAAATTAAATCGGGGACTGTTCGAAATGATACTAAACTTCCAATATCATTTATTTATTTTACGAGGGAAGGCTATGCTGGAAGTCAATGCAAAAAATCATAGGATAATAGGATTCTAAGAAACTTTTCGAAAAGTATGTTTCGGTCAAAAATCATAGTATATTATACACTAGTTCGGTCAAAAAAATCAAATTTAATTGGGGACTATACGAAATGTTACGAGACTTTTCAGATCATTTATATATGTTAAGAGGGAAGGTTATGATGGAAGTCCATGCAAAGAAAATCATCTGAAAACTAGATTCTATGAATTTCTTCGAAATGCAAGTTTCGGTCAAAAAATTATAATATATTATACACTAGTTTATACTAGTTTCGGTTAAAAATAAAATTAAATCGGGGACTGTTCGATTTGATACGAAACTTCACATATCATTTATATATTTTACGAGGTAAGGTTATGATGAAAAATCCATTCAAAAAATCATCGAAAAATTAGATTCAATGAAACTTTTCGAAATGCAAGTTTCGGTCAAAAATCATAGTATATTATACACTAGTTTCGGTCAAAAAAATCAAATTTAATTGGGGACTATTTTAAATGATACGAGACTTTTCAGATCATTTGTATATGTTAAGAGGGAAGGTTAAGATGGAAGTCCATGCAAAAAAATCTTTTGAAAACAAGATTCTATGAAACCTTTCGAAATGCAAGTTTCGGTCAAAATATCATAGTATATTTATACACTAGTTTTTACTAGTTTCGGTAAAAAATAAAATTAAATTGGGGACTGTTGGAAATGATACGAAACTTCAGATATCATTTATATATTTTACGACGGAAGGTTATGATGGAAGTCCATGCAAAAAATCATCGGAAAATTAGATTCAATGAAACTTTTAAAAATGCAAGTTTTGGTCAAAAATCATAGTATATTATACACTAGTTCGGTCAAAAAAATCGAATTTAATTGGGGACTATTCGAAATGATACGAGACTTTTCAGATCATTTATATATGTTAAGAGGGAAGGTTATGATGGAAGTCCATTCAAAGAAAATCATCTGAAAACTAAATTCTTTGAAATTCTTCGAAGTGCAAGTTTCGGTCAAAAAATCATAATATATTATACACTAGTTTCGGTCAAAAATCAAATTTAATCGGGGACTGTTCGAATTGATACGAAAATTCACATATCATTTATATAATCTACGAGGTAAGGTTATGATGAAAAAACCATGCAAAAAATCATCGGAAAATTAGATTCTATGAAACTTTTCGAAATGCAAGTTTCGGTCAAAAATCATAGTATATTATACACTTGTTTCAGTCAAAAAAATCAAATTTAATTGGGGACTATTTTAAATGATACGAGACTTTTCAGATCATTTATATATGTTAAGAGGGAAGGTTATGATGGAAGTCCATGCAAAAAAATCTTTTGAAAACTCGATTCTATGAAACTCTTCAAAATGCAAGTTTCGGTCAAAAAATCATAATATATTATACACTAGTTTATACTAGTTTCGGTCAAAAATCAAATTAAATCGGGGACTGTTCAAAATGATACGAAATTGCACATATCATTTATATATTTTACGAGGGAAGGTTATGATGGAAGCCCATGCAAAAAATCATCGGAAAATTATATTCTATGAAACTTTTCGAAATGCATGTTTCGGTCAAAAATCATAGTATATTACACACTAGTTTCAGTAAAAAAAATCAAATTTAATTGGGGACTATTTGAAATGATATGATACTTTTCAGATCATTTATATATGATAAGAGGGAAGGTTGTGATGGAAGTCCATGCAAAACAATCATCTGAAAACTAGATTCTATGAAACTCTTCGAAATGCAAGTTTCGGTCAAAAAATCATAATATATTATACACTAGTTTATACTAGTTTCGGTAAAAAATAAGATTTAAATCGGGGACTGTTCCAAATGATACGAAACTTCACATATCATTTATATATTTTACGAGGGAAGGTTATGATGGAAGTCCATGCAAAAAATCATCGGGAAATTAGATTCAATGAAACTTTTCGAAATGCAAGTTTCGGTCAAAAATCATAATATATTATACACTAGTTTCGGTCAAAAAAATCAAATTTAATTGGGGACTATTTGAAATGATACGATACTTTTCAGATCATTTATATATGTTAAGAGGGAAGGTTGTGATGGAAGTCCATGCACAAAAATCATCTGAAAACTAGATTATATGAAACTCTTCGAAATGCAAGTTTCGGTCAAAAAATCATAATATATTATACACTAGTTTATACTAGTTTCGGTAAAAAGTCAAATTAAATTGGGGACTGTTCGAAATGATACGAAACTTCACATATCATTTATATATTTTAAGAGGGAAGGTTATGAAGGAAGTCCTTGCAAAAAATCATCGGAAAATTAGATTCTATGAAACTTTTCGAAATGCAAGTTTCGGTCAAAAATCATAGTATATTATACACTAGTTTCTGTAAAAAAATCAAATTTAATTGGGGACTATTCAAAATGTTACTAGACTTTTCAGATCATTTATATATGTTTAGAGGGAAGGTTGTGATGGAAGTCCATGCAAAAAAATCATCTGAAAAATAGATTCTATGAAACTCTTCGAAAGTCAAATTTTGGTCAAAAAATCGTAATATATTATACACTAGTTTAAATTAGTTTCGGTCAAAAATCAAATTATATCGGGGACTGTTTGAAATGATACTAAACTTCACATATCATTTATATATTTTACGAGGGAAGGTTTTGATGGAAGTCCATGCAAAAAATCATCGGATAATTAGATTCTAAGAAACTTTTCGAAAAGCATGTTCGGTCACAAATCATAATATATTACACACTAGTTCGGTCAAAAAAATCAAATTTAATTGGGGACTATTCGAAATCTTACGAGACTTTTCAGATCATTTATATATATTAAGAGGGAAGGTTATGATGGAAGTCCATGCAAAGAAAATCATCTGAAAACTAGATTCTATGAATTTCTTCGAAATGCAAGTTTCGGTCAAAAAATCATAATATATTATACACTAGTTTATACTAGTTTCGGTCAAAAATCAAATTAAATCGGGGACTGTTCGAATTGATACGAAACATCACAATCATTTATATATTTTACGAGGTAAGGTTATGATGAAAAATCCATGCAAAAGATCATCGGAAAATTAGATTCTATGAATATTTTCGAAATGAAAGTTTCGGTCAAAAATCATAGTATATTATACACTAGTTTCGGTCAAAAAAATCAAATTTAATTGGGGACTATTTTAAATGATACGAGAATTTTCAGCTAATTTATATATGTTAAGAGGGAAGGTTATGATGGAAGTCCATGCAAAAAAATCTTTTGAAAACTAGATTCTATGAAACTTTTCGAAATGCAAGTTTCGGTCAAAAAATGATATTATATTTATACACTAGTTTATACTAGTTTCGGTCAAAAATCAAATTAAATCGGGGACAGTTGGAAATAATACGAAACTTCAGATATCATTTATATATTTTACAACGGAAGGTTATGATGGAAGTACATGGGAAAAATCATCGGAAAATTAGACTCTATGAAACTTTTCGAAATGCAAGTTTTGGTCAAAAATCATAGTATATTATACACTAGTTCAGTCAAAAAAATTGAATTTAATTGGGGACTATTTGAAATGATAAGAGATTTTTCAGATCATTTATATATATTAAGAGGGAAGGTTATGATGGAAGTCCATGCAATAAAAATCATCTGAAAAATAGATTCTATGAAACTCTTCGAAGTGCAAGTTTCGGTCAAAAAATCATAATATATTATACACTAGTTTATACTAGTTTCGGTCAAAAATCAAATTAAATCGGGGACTGTTTGAAATGATACGAAACTTCACATATCATATATTTATTTTGTTACAGAAGGTTATGATGGAAGTCCATGCAAAAAATCATCGGAAAATTAGATTCTATGAAACTTTTCGAAATGCAAGTTTCAGGCAAAAATTATAGTATATTATACACTAGTTTCGGTCAAAAAAATTAAATTTAATTGGGGACTATTTGAAATGATACAATACTTTTCATATCATTTATATATGTTAAGAGGGAAGATTGTGATGGAAGTCCATGCAAAAAAATCATCTGAAAACTAGATTCTATGAAACTCTTCAAAATGCAAGTTTCTGTCAAAAAATGATAATATATTATACACTAGTTTATACTAGTTTCGGTAAAAAATCAAATTAAATTGGGGACTGTTCGAAATGATTCGTAACTTCACATATCATTTATATATTTTACGAGGGAAGGTTATGATGGAAGTCCATGCAAAAAATCATCGGAAAATTAGATTCTATGAAACTTTTCGAAATGCAAGTTTCGGTCAAAAATCATAGTATATTATACACTAGTTTCGGTAAAAAAATCAAATTTAATTGGGGACTATTCGAAATGTTACTAGACTTTTCAGATCATTTATATATGTTAAGAGGGAAGGTTGTGATGAAAGTCCATGCAAAAAAATCATCTGAAAACTAGATTCAATGAAACTCTTTGAAAGTCAAATTTTTGTCAAAAAATTGTAATATATTATACACTAGTTTAAATTAGTTTCGGTCAAAAATCAAATTAAATCGGGGACTGTTCGAAATGATACTAAACTTCCAATATCATTTATTTATTTTACGAGGGAAGGCTATGCTGGAAGTCAATGCAAAAAATCATAGGATAATAGGATTCTAAGAAACTTTTCGAAAAGTATGTTTCGGTCAAAAATCATAGTATATTATACACTAGTTCGGTCAAAAAAATCAAATTTAATTGGGGACTATACGAAATGTTACGAGACTTTTCAGATCATTTATATATGTTAAGAGGGAAGGTTATGATGGAAGTCCATGCAAAGAAAATCATCTGAAAACTAGATTCTATGAACTTCTTCGAAATGCAAGTTTCGGTCAAAAAATTATAATATATTATACACTAGTTTATACTAGTTTCGGTTAAAAATCAATTTAAATCGGGGACTGTTCGAATTGTTACGATACTTCGGATATCATTTATATATTTTACGAGGTAAGGTTATGATGAAAAATCCATGCAAAAAATCATCGGAAAATTAGATTCTATGAAACTTTTCGAAATGCAAGTTTCGGTCAAAAATCATAGTATATTATACACTAGTTTCAGTCAAAAAAATCAAATTTAATTGGGGACTATTTTAAATGATACGAGACTTTTCAGATCATTTGTATATGTTAAGAGGTATGGTTATGATGGAAGTCCATGCAAAAAAATCTTTTGAAAACAAGATTCTATGAAACCTTTCGAAATGCAAGTTTCGGTCAAAATATCATAGTATATTTATACACTAGTTTTTACTAGTTTCGGTCAAAAATAAAATTAAATCGGGGACTGTTGGAAATGATACGAAACTTCAGATATCATTTATATATTTTACGACGGAAGGTTATGATGGAAGTCCATGCAAAAAATCATCGGCAAATTAGATTCAATGAAACTTTTAAAAATGCATGTTTTGGTCAAAAATCATAGTATATTATACACTAGTTCGGTCAAAAAAATCGAATTTAATTGGGGACTATTCGAAATGATACGAGACTTTTCAGATCATTTATATATGTTAAGAGGGAAGGTTATGATGGAAGTCCATGCAAAGAAAATCATCTGAAAACTAGATTCTATGAAACTCTTCGAAGTGCAAGTTTCGGTCAAAAAATCATAATATATTATACACTAGTTTCGGTCAAAAATCAAATTTAATCGGGGACTGTTCAAATTGATACGAAAATTCACATATCATTTATATAATCTACGAGGTAAGGTTATGATGAAAAAACCATGCAAAAAATCATCGGAAAATTAGATTCTATGAAACTTTTCGAAATGCAAGTTTCAGTCAAAAATCATAGTATATTATACACTTGTTTCGGTCAAAAAAATCAAATTTAATTGGGGACTATTTTAAATGATACGAGACTTTTCAGATCATTTATATATGTTAAGAGGGAAGGTTATGATGGAAGTCCATGCAAAAAAATCTTTTGAAAACTCGATTCTATGAAAGTCTTCAAAATGCAAGTTTCGGTCAAAAAATCATAATATATTATACACTAGTTTATACTAGTTTCGGTCAAAAATCAAATTAAATTGGGGACTGTTCGAAATGATACGAAATTTCACATATCATTTATATATTTTACGAGGGAAGGTTATGATGGAAGTCCATGCAAAAAATCATCGGAAAATTATATTCTATGAAACTTTTCGAAATGCATGTTTCGGTCAAAAATCATAGTATATTACACACTAGTTTCAGTAAAAAAAAATCAAATTTAATTGGGGACTATTTGAAATGATATGATACTTTTCAGATCATTTATATATGATAAGAGGGAAGGTTGTGATGGAAGTCCATGCAAAAAAATCATCTAAAAACTAGATTCTATGAAACTCTTCGAAACGCAAGTTTCAGTCAAAAAATCATAATATATTATACACTAGTTTATACTAGTTTCGGTAAAAAATCAAATTAAATCGGGGACTGTTCCAAATGATACGAAACTTCACATATCATTTATATATTTTACGAGGGAAGGTTATGATGGGAGTCCATGCAAAAAATCATCGGGAAATTAGATTCAATGAAACTTTTCGAAATGCAAGTTTCGGTCAAAAATCATAGTATATTATACACTAGTTTCGGTCAAAAAAATCAAATTTGATTGGGGACTATTTGAAATGATACGATACTTTTAAGATCATTTATATATGTTAAGAGGGAAGGTTGTGATAGAAGTCCATGCAAAAAAATCATCTGAAAACTAGATTCTATGAAACTCTTCGAAAGTCAAATTTTGGTCAAAAAATCGTAATATATTATACACTAGTTTATACTAGTTTCGGTCAAAAATCAAATTAAATCGGGGACTGTTTGAAATGATACTAAACTTCACTTATCATTTATATATTTTATGACGGAAGGTTATGATGGAAGTCCATGCAAAAAATCATCGGAAAATTAGATTCAATGAAACTTTTAAAAATGCAAGTTTTGGTCAAAAATCATAGTATATTATACACTAGTTCGGTCAAAAAAATCGAATTTAATTGGGGACTATTCGAAATGATACAAGAATTTTCATATCATTTATATATGTTAAGAGGGAAGGTTATGATGGAAGTCCATGCAAAGAAAATCATCTGAAAACTAGATTCTATGAAACTCTTCGAAGTGCAAGTTTCGGTCCAAAAATCATAATATATTATACACTAGTTTCGGTCAAAAATCAAATTTAATCGGGGACTGTTCGAATTGATACGAAAATTCACATATCATTTATATAATTTATGAGGTAAGGTTATGATGAAAAAACCATGCAAAAAATCATCGGAAAATTAGATTCTATGAAACTTTTCGAAATGCAAGTTTCGGTCAAAAATCATAGTATATTATACACTTGTTTCGGTCAAAAAAATTAAATTTAATTGGGGACTATTTTAAATGATACGAGACTTTTCAGATCATTTATATATGTTAAGAGCGAAGGTTATGATGGAAGTCCATGCAAAAAAATCTTTTGAAAACTCGATTCTATGAAACTCTTCAAAATGCAAGTTTCGGTCAAAAAATCATAATATATTATACACTAGTTTATACTAGTTTCGGTCAAAAATCAAATTAAATCGGGGACTGTTTGAAATGATACGAAATTTCACATATCATTTATATATTTTACGAGGGAAGGTTATGATGGAAGTCCATGCAAAAAATATTCGGAAAATTATATTCTATGAAACTTTTCGAAATGCATGTTTCGGTCAAAAATCATAGTATATTACACACTAGTTTCAGTAAAAAAAATCAAATTTAATTGGGGACTATTTGAAATGATATGATACTTTTTAGATCATTTATATATGATAAGAGGGAAGGTTGTGATGGAAGTCCATGCAAAAAAATCATCTGAAAACTAGATTCTATGAAACTCTTCGAAATGCAAGTTTCGGTCAAAAAATCATAATATATTATACACTAGTTTATACTAGTTTCGGTAAAAAATCAAATTAAACCGGGGACTGTTCCAAATGATACGAAACTTCACATATCATTTATATATTTTACGAGGGAAGGTTATGATGGGAGTCCATGCAAAAAATCATCGGGAAATTAGATTCAATGAAACTTTTCGAAATGCAAGTTTCGGTCAAAAATCATAGTATATTATACACTAGTTTCGGTCAAAAAAATCAAATTTAATTAGGGACTATTTGAAATGATACGATACTTTTAAGATCATTTATATATGTTAAGAGGGAAGGTTGTGATGGAAGTCCATGCAAAAAAATCATCTGAAAACTAGATTCTATGAAACTCTTCGAAAGTCAAATTTTGGTCAAAAAATCGTAATATATTATACACTAGTTTATACTAGTTTCGGTCAAAAATCAAATTAAATCGGGGACTGTTTGAAATGATACTAAACTTCACTTATCATTTATATATTTTACGACGGAAGGTTATGATGGAAGTCCATGCAAAAAATCATCGGAAAATTAGATTCAATGAAACTTTTTAAAATGCAAGTTTTGGTCAAAAATCATAGTATATTATACACTAGTTCGGTCAAAAATATCGAATTTAATTGGGGACTATTCGAAATGATACGAGACTTTTCAGATCATTTATATATGTTAAGAGGGAAGGTTATGATGGAAGTCCATGCAAAGAAAATCATCTGAAAACTAGATTCTATGAAACTCTTCGAAGTGCAAGTTTCGGTCAAAAAATCATAATATATTATACACTAGTTTCGGTCAAAAATCAAATTTAATCGGGGACTGTTCGAATTGATACGAAAATTCACATATCATTTATATAATTTACGAGGTAAGGTTATGATGAAAAAACCATGCAAAAAATCATCGGAAAATTAGATTCTATGAAACTTTTCGAAATGCAAGTTTCGGTCAAAAATCATAGTATATTATACACTTGTTTCGGTCAAAAAAATCAAATTTAATTGGGGACAATTTTAAATGATACGAGACTTTTCAGATCATTTATATATGTTAAGAGGGAAGGTTATGATGGAAGTCCATGCAAAAAAATCTTTTGAAAACTCGATTCTATGAAACTCTTCAAAATGCAAGTTTCGGTTAAAAAATCATAATATATTATACACTAATTTATACTAGTTTCGGTCAAAAATCAAATTAAATCGGGGACTGTTCGAAATGATACGAAATTTCACATATCATTTATATATTTTACGAGGGAAGGTTATGATGGAAGTCCATGCAAAAAATCATCGGAATATTATATTCTATGAAACTTTTCGAAATGCATGTTTCGGTCAAAAATCATAGTATATTATACACTAGTTTCAGTAAAAAAAATCAAATTTAATTGGGGACTATTTGAAATGGTATGATACTTTTCAGATCATTTATATATGATAAGAGGGAAGGTTGTGATGGAAGTCCATGCAAAAAATCATCTGAAAACTAGATTCTACGAAACTCTTCGAAATGAAAGTTTCGGTCAAAAAATCATAATATATTATACACTAGTTTATACTAGTTTCGGTAAAAAATCAAATTAAATCGGGGAATGTTCGAAATGATACGAAACTTCACATATATTTTATATATTTTACTAGGGAAGGTTATGATGGAAGTCCATGCAAAAAATCATCGTAAAATTAGATTCAATGAAACTTTTCGAAATGCAAGTTTCGGTCAAAAATCATAGTATATTATACACTAGTTTCAGTCAAAAAAATAATATTTAATTGGGGACTATTTGAAATGATACGATACTTTTAAGATCATTTATATATGTTAAGAGGGAATGTTGTGATGGAAGTCCATGCAAAAAAATCATCTGAAAACTAGATTCTATGAAACTCTTCGAAAGTCAAATTTTGGTCAAAAAATCGTAATATATTAAACACTAGTTTATACTAGTTTCGGTCAAAAATCAAATTAAATCGGGTACTGTTTGAAATGATACTAAACTTCACATATCATTTATATATTTTACGAGGGAAGGTTATGATGGACGTCCATGCAAAAAATCATCGGAAAATTAGACTCTAAGAAACTTTTCGAAAAGCAAGTTTCGGTCAAAAATCATAGTATATTATACACAAGTTCGGTCAAAAAAATCAAATTTAATTGGGGACTATTCGAAATGTTACGAGACTTTTCAGATCATTTATATATGTTAAGAGGGAAGGTTATGATGGAAGTCCATGCAAAGAAAATCATCTGAAAACTAGATTCTATGAAACTCTTAGAAATGCAAGTTTCGGTCAAAAAATCATAATATATTATACACTAGTTTATACTAGTTTCGGTCAAAAATTAAATTTAATCGGGGACTGTTCGAATTGATACGAAACTTCACATATCTTTCATATAATTTAGGAGGTAAGGTTATGATGAAAAATCCTTGCAAAAAATCACAGGAAAATTAGATTCTATGAAACTTTTCAAAATGCAAGTTTCGGTCAAAAATCATAGTATATTATACACTAGTTTCGGTAAAAAAAATCAAATTTAATTGGAGACAATTTTAAATGATACGAGACTTTTCAGATCATTTATATATGTTAAGAGGGAAGGTTATGATGGAAGTCCATGCAAAAAAATCTTTTGAAAATTCGATTCTATGAAACTCTTCAAAATGCAAGTTTCGGTCAAAAAATCATAATATATTATACACTAGTTTATACTAGTTTCGGTCAAAAATCAAACTAAATCGGGGACTGTTCGAAATGATACGAAATTTCACATATCATTTATATATTTTACGAGGGAAGGTTATGATGGAAGTACATGCAAAAAATCATCGGAAAATTAGATTCTATGAAACTTTTCGAAATGCATGTTTCGGTCAAAAATCATAGTATATTATACACTAGTTTCAGTCAAAAAAATCAAATTTAATTGGGGACTATTTGAAATGGTATGATACTTTTCAAATCATTTATATATGTTAAGATGGAATGTTGTGATGGGAGTTCATGCAAAAAAATAATCTGAAAACTAGATTCTATGAAACTCTTCGAAAGTCAAATTTTGGTCAAAAAATCGTTATACACTAGTTTATACTAGTTTCGGTCAAAAATTAAATTAAATCTGGGACTGTTCGAAATGATACTAAACTTCACATATCATTTATATATTTTACGAGGGAAGGTTATGATGGACGTCCATGCAAAAAATCATCGGAAAATTAGAATCCAAGAAACTTTTCGAAAAGCAAGTTTCGGTCAAAAATCATATTATATTATACACTAGTTCGGTCAAAAAAATCAAATTTAATTGGGGACTATTCGAAATGTTACGAGACTTTTCAGATCATTTATATATGTTAAGAGAGAAGGTTATGATGGAAGTCCATGCAAAGAAAATCATCTGAAAACTAGATTCTATGAAACTCTTAGAAATGCAAGTTTCGGTCAAAAAATCATAATATATTATACACAAGTTTATACTAGTTTCGGTCAAAAATCAAATTTAATCGGGGACTGTTCGAATTGATACGAAACTTCACATATCATTTATATAATTTACGAGGTAAGGTTATGATGAAAAATCCATGCAAAAAATCACCGAAATATTAGATTCTATGAAACTTTTCGAAATGCAAGTTTCGGTCAAAAAACATAGTATATTATACACTAGTTTCGGTCAAAAAAATCAAATTTAATTGGAGAAAATTTTAAATGATACGAGACTTTTCAGATCATTTATATATGTTAAGAGGGAAGGTTATGATGGAAGTCCATGCAAAAAAATCTTTTGAAAACTCGATTCTATGAAACTCTTCAAAATGCAAGTTTCGGTCAAAAAATCATAATATATTATACACTAGTTTATACTAGTTTCGGTCAAAAATACAATTAAATCGGGGACTGTTGAAAATGATACGAAATTTCACATATCATTTATATATTTTACGAGGGAAGGTTATGATGGAAGTACATGCAAAAAATCATCGGAAAATTAGATTCTATGAAACTCTTCGAAATGCATGTTTCGGTCAAAAATCATAATATATTATACACTAGTTTCAGTCAAAAAAATCAAATTTAATTGGGGACTTTTTGAAATGGTATGATACTTTTCAAATCATTTATATATGTTAAGATGGAATGTTGTGATGGAAGTTCATGCAAAAAAATCATCTGAAAACTAGATTCTATGAAACTCTTCGAAAGTCAAATTTTGGTCAAAAAATCGTAATACACTAGTTTATACTAGTTTCGGTCAAAAATCAAATTAAATCGGGGACTGTTCGAAATGATACTAAACTTCACATATCATTTATATATTTTACGAGGGAAGGTTATGATGGAAGTCCATGCAAAAAATCATCGGAAAATTAGACTCTTAGAAACTTTTCGAAAGCCAAGTTTCTGTCAAAAATCATAGTATATTATACACTAGTTCGGTCAAAAAAATCAAATTTAATTGGGGACTATTCGAAATGTTACGAGACTTTTCAGATCATTTATATATGTTAAGAGGGAAGGTTATGATGGAAGTCCATGCAAAGAATATCATCTGAAAACTAGATTCTATGAAACTCTTCAAAATGCAAGTTTCGGTCAAAAAATCTAAATATATTATACACTAGTTTATACTAGTTTCGGTCAAAAATCAAATTAAATCGGGGACTGTTCGAAATGATACGAAATTTCACATATCATTTATATATTTTACGAGGGAAGGTTATGATGGAAGTACATGCAAAAAATCATCGGAAAATTAGATTCTATGAAACTTTTCGAAATGCATGTTTCGGTCAAAAATCATAGTATTATACACTAGTTTCAGTCAAAAAAATCAAATTTAATTGGGAACTATTTGAAATTGTATGATACTTTTCATATCATTTATATATGATAAGAGGGAAGGTTGTGATGGAAGTCCATGCAAAAAAATCATCTGAAAAATAGGTTCTATAAAACTCTTCGAAATGCAGGTTTCGGTAAAAAATTCATAATATATTATACACTAGTTTATACTAGTTTCGTTAAAAAATAAATTAAATTGGGGACTGTTCGAAATGATACGAAATTTCACATATCATTATATATTTTTCGAGGGAAGGTTATGTTGGAAGTCCATGCAAAAAATCATCGGAAAATTAGATTCAATGAAACTTTTCGAAATGCAAGTTTCGGTCAAAAATCATAGTATATTATACACTAGTTTCGGTCAAAAAAATCAAATTTAATTGGGGACTATTTGAAATGATACGATACTTGTAAGATCATTTATATATTTTAAGAGGGAAGGTTGTGATGGAAGTCCATTCAAAAAAATCATCTGAAAACTAGATTCTATGAAACTCTTCGAAAGTCAAATTTTGGTCAAAAAATCGTTATATATTATACACTAGTTTATACTAGTTTCGGTCAAAAATGAAATTAAGTCGGGGACTTTTCGAAATGATACTAAACTTCACATATCATTTATATATTTTACGAGGGAAGGTTATGATGGAAGTCCATGCAAAAAATCATCGGAAAATTAGACTCTAAGAAACTTTTCGAAAAGCAATTTTCGGTCAAAAATCATAGTATATTATACACTAGTTCGGTCAACAAAATCAAATTTAATTGGGGACTATTCGAAATGTTACGAGACTTTTCAGATCATTTATATATGTTAAGAGGGAAGGTTATGATGGAAGTCCATGCAAAGAAAATCATCTGAAAACTAGATTCTATGAAACTCTTAGAAATGCAAGTTTCGGTCAAAAAATCATAATATATTATACACTAGTTTACACTAATTTCGGTCAAAAATAAAATTTAATCGGGGACTGTTCGAATTGATACGAAACTTCACATATCATTTATATAATTTACGAGGTAAGGTTATGATGAAAAATCCATGCAAAAAAATCACCAGAAAATTAGATTCTATGAAACTTTTCGAAATGCATGTTTCGGTCAAAAATCATAGTATATTATACACTAGTTTCGGTCAAAAAAATCAAATTTAATTTGAGACAATTTTAAATGATACGAGACTTTTCAGATCATTTATATATGTTAAGAGGGAAGATTATGATGGAAGTCCATGCAAAAAAATCTTTTGAAAACTCGATTCTATGAAACTCTTCAAAATGCAAGTTTCGGTCAAAAAATCATAATATATTATACACTAATTTATACTAGTTTCGGTCAAAAATCAAATTAAATCGGGGACTGTTCAAAATGATACCGAATTTCACATATCATTTATATATTTTACGGGGGAAGGTTAAGATGGAAGTACATGCAAAAAATCATCGGAAAATAAGATTCTATGAAACTTTTCGAAATGCATGTTTCGGTCAAAAATCATAGTATATTATACACTAGTTTCGGTCAAAAAAATCAAATTTAATTGGGGACTATTTGAAATGATATGATACTTTTCAGATTATTTATATATGATAAGAGGGAAGGTTGTGATGGAAGTCCATGCAAAAAAATCATCTGAAAACTAGATTCTATGAAACTCTTCGAAATGCAAGTTTCGGTCAAAAATTCATAATATATTATACACTAGTTTATACTAGTTTCGGTAAAAAATCAAATTAAATCGGGGACTGTTCGAAATGATACGAAACTTCACATATCATTTATATATTTTACGAGGGAAGGTTATGATGGTACTCCATGCAAAAAATCATCGGAAAATTAGATTCAATGAAACTTTTCGAAATGCAAGTTTCGGTCAAAAATCATAGTATATTATACACTAGTTTCGGTCAAAAAAATCAAATTTAATTGGGGACTATTTGAAATGATACGATACTTTTAAGATCATTTATATATGTTAAGAGGGAAGGTTGTGATGGAAGTCAAAGCAAAAAAATCATCTGAAAACTACATTCTATGAAACTCTTAGAAATGCAAGTTTCGGTCAAAAAATCATAATATATTATACACTAGTTTATACTAGTTTCGGTCAAAAATCAAATTTAATCGGGGATTTTTCGAATTGATACGAAACTTCACATATCATTTATATAATTTACGAGGTAAGGTTATGGTGAAAAATCCATGCAAAAAAATCACCAGAAAATTAGATTCTATGAAACTTTTCGAAATGCATGTTTCGGTCAAAAATCATAGTATATTATACACTAGTTTTGGTCAAAAAATCAAATTTAATTGGAGACATCTTTAAATGATACAAGACTTTTCAGATCATTTATATATGTTAAGAGGGAAGATTATGATGGAAGTCCATGCAAAAAAATCTTTTGAAAACTCGATTCTATGAAACTCTTCAAAATGCAAGTTTCGGTCAAAAAATCATAATATATTATACACTAGTTTATACTAGTTTCGGTCAAAAATAAAATTAAATCGGGGACTGTTCGAAATGATACGAAATTTCACATATCATTTATATATTTTACGAGGGAAGGTTAAGATGGAAGTACATGCAAAAAATCATCGGAAAATTAGATTCTATGAAACTTTTCGAAATGCATGTTTCGGTCAAAAATCATAGTATATTATACACTAGTTTCAGTCAAAAAATCAAATTTAATTAGGGACTATTTGAAATGGTATGATACATTTCAGATAATTTATATATGATAAGAGGGAAGGTTGTGATGGAAGTCCATGCAAAAAAATCATCTGAAAACTAGATTCTATGAAACTCTTCGAAATGCAAGTTTCAGTCAAAAATTCATAATATATTATACACTAGTTTATACTAGTTTCGGTAAAAAATAAATTAAAATGGGGACTGTTCGAAATGATACGAAACTTCACATATCATTATATATTTTACGAGGGAAGGTTATGATGGTACTCCATGCAAAAAATCATCGGAAAATTTGATTCAATGAAACTTTTCGAAATGCAAGTTTCGGTCAAAAATCATAGTATATTATACACTAGTTTTGGTCAAAAAAATCAAATTTAATTGGGGACTATTTGAAATGATACGATATTTTAAGATCATTTATATATGTTAAGAGGGAAGGTTGTGATGGAAGTCTATGCAAAAAAATCATCTGAAAACTACATTCTATGAAACTCTTAGAAATGCAAGTTTCGGTCAAAAAATCATAGTATATTATACACTAGTTTCGGTCAAAAAAATCAAATTTAATTGGGGACTATTTGAAATGATATGATACTTTTCAGATTATTTATATATGATAAGAGGGAAGGTTGTGATGGAAGTCCATGCAAAAAAATCATCTGAAAACTAGATTCTATGAAACTCTTCGAAATGCAAGTTTCGGTCAAAAATTCATAATATATTATACACTAGTTTATACTAGTTTCGGTAAAAAATCAAATTAAATCGGGGACTGTTCGAAATGATACGAAACTTCACATATCATTTATATATTTTACGAGGGAAGGTTATGATGGTACTCCATGCAAAAAATCATCGAAAAATTAGATTCAATGAAACTTTTCGAAATGCAAGTTTCGGTCAAAAATCATAGTATATTATACACTAGTTTCGGTCAAAAAAATCAAATTTAATTGGGGACTATTTGAAATGATACGATACTTTTAAGATCATTTATATATGTTAAGAGGGAAGGTTGTGATGGAAGTCTATGCAAAAATATCATCTGAAAACTACATTCTATGAAACTCTTAGAAATGCAAGTTTCGGTCAAAAAATCATAATATATTATACACTAGTTTATACTAGTTTCGGTCAAAAATCAAATTTAATCGGGGACTGTTCGAAATGATACGAAACTTCACATATCGTTTATATATTTTCCGAGGTAAGATAATGGTGAAAAATCGATGCAAAAAAATCACAAGAATATTAGATTCTATGAAACTTTTCGAAATGCATGTTTCGGTCAAAAATCATAGTATATTATACACTAGTTTCGGTAAAAAAAATCAAATTTAATTGGAGACAATTTTAAATGATACGAGACTTTTCAGATCATTTATATATGTTAAGAGGGAAGATTATGATGGAAGTCCATGCAAAAAAATCTTTTGAAAACTCGATTCTATGAAACTCTTCAAAATGCAAGTTTCGGTCAAAAAATCATAATATATTATACACTAGTTTATACTAGTTTCGGTCAAAAATCAAATTAAATCGGGGACTGTTCAAAATGATACGAAATTTCACATATCATTTATATATTTTACGAGGGAAGGTTAAGATGGAAGTACATGCAAAAAATCATCGGAAAATAAGATTCTATGAAACTTTTCGAAATGCATGTTTCGGTCAAAAATCATAGTATATTATACACTAGTTTCAATAAAAAAATCAAATTTAATTGGGGACTATTTGAAATGGTATGATACATTTCAGATAATTTATATATGATAAGAGGGAAGGTTGTGATGGAAGTCCATGCAAAAAAATCATCTGAAAACTAGATTCTATGAAACTCTTCGAAATGCAAGTTTTAGTCAAAAATTCATAATATATTATACACTAGTTTATACTAGTTTCGGTAAAAAATAAATTAAAATGGGGACTGTTCGAAATGATACGAAACTTCACATATCATTATATATTTTACGAGGGAAGGTTATGATGGTACTCCATGAAAAAAATCATCGGAAAATTTGATTCAATGAAACTTTTCGAAATGCAAGTTTCGGTCAAAAATCATAGTATATTATACACTAGTTTCGGTCAAAAAAATCAAATTAATTGGGGACTACTTGAAATGATACGATACTTTTAAGATCATTTATATATGTTAAGAGGGAAGGTTGTGATGGAACTCTATGCAAACAAATCATCTGAAAACTACATTCTATGAAACTCTTAGAAATGCAAGTTTCGGTCAAAAAATCATAATATATCATACACTAGTTTATACTAGTTTCGGTCAAAAATCAAATTTAATCGGGGATTTTTCGAATTGATACGAAACTTCACATATCATTTATATAATTTACGAGGTAAGGTTATGGTGAAAAATCCATGCAAAAAAATCACCAGTAAATTAGATTCTATGAAACTTTTCGAAATGCATGTTTCGGTCAAAAATCATAGTATATTATACACTAGTTTTGGTCAAAAAAATCAAATTTAATTGGAGACATCTTTAAATGATACGAGACTTTTCAGATCATTTATATATGTTAAGAGGGAAGATTATGATGGAAGTCCATGCAAAAAAATCTTTTGAAAACTCGATTCTATGAAACTCTTCAAAATGCAAGTTTCGGTCAAAAATTCATAATATATTATACACTAGTTTATACTAGTTTCGGTCAAAAATAAAATTAAATCGGGGACTGTTCGAAATGATACGAAATTTCACATATCATTTATATATTTTACGAGGGAAGGTTAAGATGGAAGTACATGCAAAAAATCATCGGAAAATTAGATTCTATGAAACTTTTCGAAATGCATGTTTCGGTCAAAAATCATAGTATATTATACACTAGTTTCAGTCAAAAAAATCAAATTTAATTAGGGACTATTTGAAATGGTATGATACATTTCAGATAATTTATATATGATAAGAGGGAAGGTTGTGATGGAAGTCCATGCAAAAAAATCATCTGAAAACTAGATTCTATGAAACTCTTCGAAATGCAAGTTTCAGTCAAAAATTCATAATATATTATACACTAGTTTATACTAGTTTCGGTAAAAAATAAATTAAAATGGGGACTGTTCGAAATGATACGAAACTTCACATATCATTATATATTTTACGAGGGAAGGTTATGATGGTACTCCATGCAAAAAATCATCGGAAAATTTGATTCAATGAAACTTTTCGAAATGCAAGTTTCGGTCAAAAATCATAGTATATTATACACTAGTTTCGGTCAAAAAAATCAAATTTAATTGGGGACTATTTGAAATGATACGATATTTTAAGATCATTTATATATGTTAAGAGGGAAGGTTGTGATGGAAGTCTATGCAAAAAAATCATCTGAAAACTACATTCTACGAAACTCTTAGAAATGCAAGTTTCGATCAAAAAATCATAATATATTATACACTAGTTTATACTAGTTTCGGTCAAAAATCAAATTTAATCGGGGACTGTTCGAAATGATACGAAACTTCACATATCGTTTATATATTTTACGAGGTAAGATAATGGTGAAAAATCGATGCAAAAAAATCACCAGAATATTAGATTCTATGAAACTTTTCGAAATGCATGTTTCGGTCAAAAATCATAGTATATTATACACTAGTTTCGGTAAAAAAAATCAAATTTAATTGGAGACAATTTTAAATGATACGAGACTTTTCAGATCATTTATATATGTTAAGAGGGAAGATTATGATGGAAGTCCATGCAAAAAAATCTTTTGAAAACTCGATTCTATTAAACTCTTCAAAATGCAAGTTTCGGTCAAAAAATCATAATATATTATACACTAGTTTATACTAGTTTCGGTCAAAAATCAAATTAAATCGGGGACTGTTCAAAATGATACGAAATTTCACATATCATTTATATATTTTACGAGGGAAGGTTAAGATGGAAGTACATGCAAAAAATCATCGGAAAATAAGATTCTATGAAACTTTTCGAAATGCATGTTTCGGTCAAAAATCATAGTATATTATACACTAGTTTCAATAAAAAAAATCAAATTTAATTGTGGACTATTTGAAATGGTATGATACATTTCAGATAATTTATATATGATAAGAGGGAAGGTTGTGATGGAAGTCCATGCAAAAAAATCATCTGAAAACTAGATTCTATGAAACTCTTCGAAATGCAAGTTTCAGTCAAAAATTCATAATATATTATACACTAGTTTATACTAGTTTCGGTAAAAAATAAATTAAAATGGGGACTGTTCGAAATGATACGAAACTTCACATATCATTATATATTTTACGAGGGAAGGTTATGATGGTACTCCATGCAAAAAATCATCAGAAAATTTGATTCAATGAAACTTTTCGAAATGCAAGTTTCGGTCAAAAATCATAGTATATTATACACTAGTTTCGGTCAAAAAAATCAAATTAATTGGGGACTATTTGAAATGATACGATACTTTTAAGATCATTTATATATGTTAATAGGGAAGGTTGTGATGGAAGTCTATGCAAAAAAATCATCTGAAAACTACATTCTATGAAACTCTTAGAAATTCAAGTTTCGGTCAAAAAATCATAATATATCATACACTAGTTTATACTAGTTTCGGTCAAAAATCAAATTTAATCGGGGATTTTTCGAATTGATACGAAACTTCACATATCATTTATATAATTTACGAGGTAAGGTTATGGTGAAAAATACATGCAAAAAAATCACCAGAAAATTAGATTCTATGAAACTTTTCGAAATGCATGTTTCGGTCAAAAATCATAGTATATTATACACTAGTTTTGGTCAAAAAAATCAAATTTAATTGGAGACATCTTTAAATGATACGAGACTTTTCAGATCATTTATATATGTTAAGAGGGAAGATTATGATGGAAGTCCATGCAAAAAAATCTTTTGAAAACTCGATTCTATGAAACTCTTCAAAATGCAAGTTTCGGCCAAAAAATCATAATATATTATACACTAGTTTATACTAGTTTCGGTCAAAAATAAAATTAAATCGGGGACTGTTCGAAATGATACGAAATTTCACATATCATTTATATATTTTACGAGGCAAGGTTAAGATGGAAGTACATGCAAAAAATCATCGGAAAATTAGATTCTATGAAACTTTTCGAAATGCATGTTTCGGTCAAAAATCATAGTATATTATACACTAGTTTCAGTCAAAAAAATCAAATTTAATTAGGGACTATTTGAAATGGTATGATACATTTAAGATAATTTATATATGATAAGAGGGAAGGTTGTGATGGAAGTCCATGCAAAAAAATCATCTGAAAACTAGATTCTATGAAACTCTTTGAAATGCAAGTTTCAGTCAAAAATTCATAATATATTATACACTAGTTTATACTAGTTTCGGAAAAAAATAAATTAAAATGGAGACTGTTCGAAATGATACGAAACTTCACATATCATTATATATTTTACGAGGGAAGGTTATGATGGTACTCCATGCAAAAAATCATCGGAAAATTTGATTCAATGAAACTTTTCGAAATGCAAGTTTCGGTCAAAAATCATAGTATATTATACACTAGTTTCGGTCAAAAAAATCAAATTTAATTGGGTACTATTTGAAATGATACGATACATTTAAGATCATTTATATATGTTAAGAGGGAAGGTTGTGATGGAATTCCATGCAAAAAAATCATCTGAAAACTAGATTCTATGAAACTCTTCGAAAGTCAAATTTAGGTCAAAAAATCGTAATATATTATACACTAGTTTATACTAGTTTCGGTCAAAAATCAAATTAAGTCGGGGACTGTTCGAAATGATACTAAACTTCACATATCATTTATGTATTTTACGAGGTAAGGTTATGATGGAAGTCCATGCAAAAAATCATCGGAAAATTAAACTCTAAGAAACTTTTCGAAAAACATGTTTCGGTCAAAAATCATAGTATATTATACACTAGTTCGGTCAACAAAATCAAATTTAATTGGGGACTATTCGAAATGTTACGAGACTTTTCAGATCATTTATATATGTTAAGAGGGAAGGTTATGATGGAAGTCCATGCAAAGAAAATCATCTGAAAACTAGATTCTATGAAACTCTTAGAAATGCAAGTTTCGGTCAAAAAATCATAATATATTATACACTAGTTTATACTAGTTTCGGTCAAAAATCAAATTTAATCGGGGACTGTTCGAATTGATACGAAACTTCACATATCATTTATATAATTTACGAGGTAAGGTTATGATGAAAAATCCATGCGAAAAAATCACCAGAAAATTAGATTCTATGAAACTTTTCAAAATGCATGTTTCGGTCAAAAATCATAGTATATTATACACTAGTTTCGGTCAAAAAAATCAAATTAAATTGGAGAAAATTTTAAATGATACGAGACTTTTCAGATCATTTATATATGTTAAGAGGGAAGATTATGATGGAAGTCCATGCAAAAAATTCTTTTGAAAACTCGATTCTATGAAACTCTTCAAAATGCAAGTTTCGGTCAAAAATTCATAATATATTATACACTAGTTTATACTAGTTTCGGTCAAAAATCAAATTAAATCGGGGACTGTTCAAAATGATACGAAATTTCACATATCATTTATATATTTTACGAGGGAAGGTTAAGATGGAAGTACATGCAAAAAATCATCGGAAAATTAAATTCTATGAAACTTTTCGAAATGCATGTTTCGGTCAAAAATCATAGTATATTATACACTAGTTTCAGTAAAAAAAATCATATTTAATTGGGGACTATTTGAAATGGTATGATACTTTTCAGATCATTTATATATGATAAGAGGGAAGGTTGTGATGGAAGTCTATGCAAAAAAATCATCTGAAAACTAGATTCTATGAAACTCTTCGAAATGCAAGTTTCGGTCAAAAATTCATAATATATTATACACTAGTTTATACTAGTTTCGGTAAAAAATAAATTAAATTGGGGACTGTTCGAAATGATACGAAACTTCACATATCATTATATATTTTACGAGGGAAGGTTATGATAAAAGTCTATGCAAAAAATCATCGGAAAATTAGATTCAATGAAACTTTTCGAAATGCAAGTTTCGGTCAAAAATCATAGTATATTATACACTAGTTTCAGGCAAAAAAATCAAATTTAATTGGGGACTATTTGAAATGATACGATACTTTTAAGATCATTTATATATGTTAAGAGGGAAGGTTGTGATGGAAGTCCATGCAAAAAAATCATCTGAAAACTAGATTCTATGAAACTCTTCGAAAGTCAAATTTAGGTCAAAAAATCGTAATATATTATACACTAGTTTACACTAGTTTCGGTCAAAAATAAAATTAAGTCGGGGACTGTTCGAAATGATACTAAATTTCACATATCATTTATATATTTTACGAGGTAAGGTTATGATGGAAGTCCATGCAAAAAATCATCGAAAAATTAGACTCTAAGAAACTTTTCGAAAAACAAGTTTCGGTCAAAAATCATAGTATATTAAACACTAATTCGGTCAAAAAAATCAAATTTAATTCGGGACTATTCGAAATGTTACGAGACTTTTCAGATCATTTATATATGTTAAGAGGGAAGGTTATGATGGAAGTCCATGCAAAGAAAATCATCTGAAAACTAGATTCTATGAAACTCTTAGAAATGCAAGTTTCGGTCAAAAAATCATAATATATTATACACTAGTTAATACTAGTTTCGGTCAAAAATCAAATTTAATCGGGGACTGTTCGAATTGATACAAAATTTCACATATCATTTATATAATTTACGAGGTAAGGTTATGATGAAAAATCCATGCAAAAAAATCACCGGAAAATTAGATTCTATGAAACTTTTCGAAATGCAAGTTTCGGTCAAAAATCATAGTATATTATACACTAGTTTTGGTCAAAAAAATCAAATTTAATTGGAGACAATTTTAAATGATACAAGACTTTTTCAGATCATTTATATATGTTAAGAGGGAAGGTTATGATGGAAGTCCATGCAAAAAAATCTTTTGAAAACTCGATTCTATGAAACTCTTCAAAATGCAAGTTTCGGTCAAAAATTCATAATATATTATACACTAGTTTATACTAGTTTCGGTCAAAAATCAAATTAAATCGGGGACTGTTCGAAATGATACGAAATTTCACATATCATTTATATATTTTACGAGGGAAGGTTAAGATGGAAGTACATGCAAAAAATCATCGGAAAATTAGATTCTATGAAACTTTTCGAAATGCATGTTTCGGTCAAAAATCATAGTATATTATACACTAGTTTCAGTCAAAAAAATCAAATTTAATTGGGGACTATTTGAAATGGTATGATACTTTTCAGATCATTTATATATGATAAGAGGGAAGGTTGTGATGGAAGTCCATGCAAAAAAATCATCTGAAAACTAGATTCTATGAAACTCTTCGAAATGCAAGTTTCGGTCAAAAATTCATAATATATTATACACTAGTTTATACTAGTTTCGGTAAAAAATAAATTAAATTGGGGACTGTTCGAAATGATACGAAACTTCACATATCATTATATATTTTACGAGGGAAGGTTATGATAAAAGTCTATGCCAAAAATCATCGGAAAATTAGATTCAATGAAACATTTCGAAATGCAAGTTTCGGTCAAAAATCATAGTATATTATACACTAGTTTCGGTCAAAAAAATCAAATTTAATTGGGGACTATTTGAAATGATACGATACTTTTAAGATCATTTATATATGTTAAGAGGGAAGGTTGTGATGGAAGTCCATGCAAAAAAATCATCTGAAAACTAGATTCTATGAAACTCTTCGAAAGTCATATTTAGGTCAAAAAATCGTAATATATTATACACTAGTTTACACTAGTTTCGGTCAAAAATCAAATTAAGTCGGGGACTGTTCGAAATGATACTAAACTTCACATATCATTTATATATTTTACGAGGTAAGGTTATGATGGAAGTCCATGCAAAAAATCATCGGAAAATTAGACTCTAAGAAACTTTTCGAAAAACAAGTTTCGGTCAAAAATCATAGTATATTATACACTAATTCGGTCAAAAAAATCAAATTTAATTCGAGACTATTCGAAATGTTACGAGACTTTTCAGATCATTTATATATGTTAAGAGGGAAGGTTATGATGGAAGTCCATGCAAAGAAAATCATCTGAAAACTAGATTCTATGAAACTCTTAGAAATGCAAGTTTCGGTCAAAAAATCATAATATATTATACACTAGTTAATACTAGTTTCGGTCAAAAATCAAATTTAATCGGGGACTGTTAGAATTGATACAAAATATCACATATCATTTATATAATTTACGAGGTAAGGTTATGATGAAAAATTCATGCAAACAAATCACCGGAAAATTAGATTCTATGAAACTTTTCGAAATGCAAGTTTCGGTCAAAAATCATAGTATATTATACACTAGTTTTGGTCAAAAAAATCAAATTTAATTGGAGACAATTTTAAATGATACAAGACTTTTTTAGATCATTTATATATGTTAAGAGGGAAGGTTATGATGGAAGTTCATGCAAAAAAATCTTTTGAAAACTCGATTCTATGAAACTCTTCAAAATGCAAGTTTCGGTCAAAAATTCATAATATATTATACACTAGTTTATACTAGTTTCGGTCAAAAATCAAATTAAATCGGGGACTGTTCGAAATGATACGAAATTTCACATATCATTTATATATTTTACGAGGGAAGGTTAAGATGGAAGTACATACAAAAAATCATCGGAAAATTAGATTCTATGAAACTTTTCAAAATGCATGTTTCGGTCAAAAATCATAGTATATTATACACTAGTTTCGGTCAAAAAAATCAAATTTAATTGGGGACTATTTGAAATGATACGATACTTTTAAGATCATTTATATATGTTAAGAGGGAAGGTTGTGATGGAAGTCCGTGCAAAAAAATCATATGAAAACTAGATTCTATGAAACTCTTCGAAAGTCAAATTTAGGTCAAAAAATCGTAATATATTATACACTAGTTTACACTAGTTTCGGTCAAAAATCAAATTAAGTCGGGGACTGTTCGAAATGATACTAAACTTCACATATCATTTATATATTTTACGAGGTAAGGTTATGATGGAAGTCCATGCAAAAAATCATCGGAAAATTAGACTCTAAGAAACTTTTCGAAAAACAAGTTTCGGTCAAAAATCATAGTATATTATACACTAATTCGGTCAAAAAAATCAAATTTAATTGGGGACTATTCGAAATGTTACGAGACTTTTCAGATCATTTATATATGTTAAGAGGGAAGGTTATGATGGAAGTCCATGCAAAGAAAATCATCTGAAAACTAGATTCTATGAAACTCTTAGAAATGCAAGTTTCGGTCAAAAAATCATAATATATTATACACTAGTTAATACTAGTTTTGGTCAAAAATCAAATTTAATCGGGGACTGTTCGAATTGATACAAAATTTATCATATCATTTATATAATTTACGAGGTAAGGTTATGATGAAAAATCCATGCAAAAAAATCACCGGAAAATTAGATTCTATGAAACTTTTCGAAATGCAAGTTTCGGTCAAAAATCATAGTAGATTATACACTTATTTTGGTCAAAAAAATCAAATTTAATTGGAGACAATTTTAAATGATACAAGACTTTTTCAGATCATTTATATATGTTAAGAGGGAAGGTTATGATGGAAGTCCATGCAAAAAAATCTTTTGAAAACTCGATTCTATGAAACTCTTCAAAATGCAAGTTTCGGTCAAAAATTCATAATATATTATACACTAGTGTATACTAGTTTCGGTCAAAAATCAAATTTAATCGGGGACTGTTCGAAATGATTCGAAACTTCACATATCGTTTATATATTTTACGAGGTAAGATAATGGTGAAAAATCGATGCAAAAAAATCACCAGAATATTAGATTCTATGAAACTTTTCGAAATGCATGTTTCGGTCAAAAATCATAGTATATTATACACTAGTTTCGGTAAAAAAAATCAAATTTAATTGGAGACAATTTTAAATGATACGAGACTTTTCAGATCATTTATATATGTTAAGAGGGAAGATTATGATGGAAGTCCATGCAAAAAAATCTTTTGAAAACTCGATTCTATGAAACTCTTCAAAATGCAAGTTTCGGTCAAAAAATCATAATATATTATACACTAGTTTATACTAGTTTCGGTCAAAAATCAAATTAAATCGGGGACTGTTCAAAATGATACGAAATTTCACATATCATTTATATATTTTACGAGGGAAGGTTAAGATGGAAGTACATGCAAAAAATCATCGGAAAATAAGATTCTATGAAACTTTTCGAAATGCATGTTTCGGTCAAAAATCACAGTATATTATACACTAGTTTCAATAAAAAAAAATCAAATTTAATTGGGGACTATTTGAAATGGTATGATACATTTCAGATAATTTATATATGATAAGAGGGAAGGTTGTGATGGAAGTCCATGCAAAAAAATCATCTGAAAACTAGATTCTATGAAACTCTTCGAAATGCAAGTTTCAGTAAAAAATTCATAATATATTATACACTAGTTTATACTAGTTTCGGTAAAAAATAAATTAAAATGGGGACTGTTCGAAATGATACGAAACTTCACATATCATTATATATTTTACGAGGGAAGGTTATGATGGTACTCCATGAAAAAAATCATCGGAAAATTTGATTCAATGAAACTTTTCGAATTGCAAGTTTCGGTCAAAAATCATAGTATATTATACACTAGTTTCGGTCAAAAAAATCAAATTAATTGGGGACTATTTGAAATGATATGATACTTTTAAGATCATTTATATATGTTAAGAGGGAAGGTTGTGATGGAAGTCTATGCAAAAAAATCATCTGAAAACTACATTCTATGAAACTCTTAGAAATGCAAGTTTCGGTCAAAAAATCATAATATATCATACACTAGTTTATACTAGTTTCGGTCAAAAATCAAATTTAATCGGGGATTTTTCGAATTGATACGAAACTTCACATATCATTTATATAATTTACGAGGTAAGGTTATGGTGAAAAATCCATGCAAAAAAATCACCAGAAAATTAGATTCTATGAAACTTTTCGATATGCATGTTTCGGTCAAAAATCATAGTATATTATACACTAGTTTTGGTCAAAAAAATCAAATTTAATTGGAGACATCTTTAAATGATACGAGACTTTTCAGATCATTTATATATGTTAAGAGGGAAGATTATGATAGAAGTCCATGCAAAAAAATCTTTTGAAAACTCGATTCTATGAAACTCTTCAAAATGCAAGTTTCGGTCAAAAAATCATAATATATTATACACTAGTTTATACTAGTTTCGGTCAAAAATCAAATTAAATCGGGGACTGTTCAAAATGATACGAAATTTCACATATCATTTATATATTTTACGAGGGAAGGTTAAGATGGAAGTACATGCAAAAAATCATCGGAAAATAAGATTCTATGAAACTTTTCGAAATGCATGTTTCGGTCAAAAATCACAGTATATTATACACTAGTTTCAATATAAAAAAATCAAATTTAATTGGGGACTATTTGAAATGGTATGATACATTTCAGATAATTTATATATGATAAGAGGGAAGGTTGTGATGGAAGTCCATGCAAAAAAATCATCTGAAAACTAGATTCTATGAAACTCTTCGAAATGCAAGTTTCAGTCAAAAATTCATAATATATTATACACTAGTTTATACTAGTTTCGGTAAAAAATAAATTAAAATGGGGACTGTTCGAAATGATACGAAACTTCACATATCATTATATATTTTACGAGGGAAGGTTATGATGGTACTCCATGAAAAAAATCATCGGAAAATTTGATTCAATGAAACTTTTCGAAATGCAAGTTTCGGTCAAAAATCATAGTATATTATACACTAGTTTCGGTCAAAAAAATCAAATTAATTGGGGATTATTTGAAATGATACGATACTTTTAAGATCATTTATATATGTTAAGAGGGAAGGTTGTGATGGAAGTCTATGCAAAAAAATCATCTGAAAACTACATTCTATGAAACTCTTAGAAATGCAAGTTTCGGTCAAAAAATCATAATATATCATACACTAGTTTATACTAGTTTCGGTCAAAAATCAAATTTAATCGGGGATTTTTCGAATTGATACGAAACTTCACATATCATTTATATAATTTACGAGGTAAGGTTATGGTGAAAAATCCATGCAAAAAAATCACCAGAAAATTAGATTCTATGAAACTTTTCGATATGCATGTTTCGGTCAAAAATCATAGTATATTATACACTAGTTTTGGTCAAAAAAATCAAATTTAATTGGAGACATCTTTAAATGATACGAGACTTTTCAGATCATTTATATATGTTAAGAGGGAAGATTATGATAGAAGTCCATGCAAAAAAATCTTTTGAAAACTCGATTCTATGAAACTCTTCAAAATGCAAGTTTCGGTCAAAAAATCATAATATATTATACACTAGTTTATACTAGTTTCGGTCAAAAATCAAATTAAATCGGGGACTGTTCAAAATGATACGAAATTTCACATATCATTTATATATTTTACGAGGGAAGGTTAAGATGGAAGTACATGCAAAAAATCATCGGAAAATAAGATTCTATGAAACTTTTCGAAATGCATGTTTCGGTCAAAAATCACAGTATATTATACACTAGTTTCAATAAAAAAAAATCAAATTTAATTGGGGACTATTTGAAATGGTATGATACATTTCAGATAATTTATATATGATAAGAGGGAAGGTTGTGATGGAAGTCCATGCAAAAAAATCATCTGAAAACTAGATTCTATGAAACTCTTCGAAATGCAAGTTTCAGTCAAAAATTCATAATATATTATACACTAGTTTATACTAGTTTCGGTAAAAAATAAATTAAAATGGGGACTGTTCGAAATGATACGAAACTTCACATATCATTATATATTTTACGAGGGAAGGTTATGATGGTACTCCATGAAAAAAATCATCGGAAAATTTGATTCAATGAAACTTTTCGAAATGCAAGTTTCGGTCAAAAATCATAGTATATTATACACTAGTTTCGGTCAAAAAAATCAAATTAATTGGGGATTATTTGAAATGATACGATACTTTTAAGATCATTTATATATGTTAAGAGGGAAGGTTGTGATGGAAGTCTATGCAAAAAAATCATCTGAAAACTACATTCTATGAAACTCTTAGAAATGCAAGTTTCGGTCAAAAAATCATAATATATCATACACTAGTTTATACTAGTTTCGGTCAAAAATCAAATTTAATCGGGGATTTTTCGAATTGATACGAAACTTCACATATCATTTATATAATTTACGAGGTAAGGTTATGGTGAAAAATCCATGCAAAAAAATCACCAGAAAATTAGATTCTATGAAACTTTTCGATATGCATGTTTCGGTCAAAAATCATAGTATATTATACACTAGTTTTGGTCAAAAAAATCAAATTTAATTGGAGACATCTTTAAATGATACGAGACTTTTCAGATCATTTATATATGTTAAGAGGGAAGATTATGATAGAAGTCCATGCAAAAAAATCTTTTGAAAACTCGATTCTATGAAACTCTTCAAAATGCAAGTTTCGGTCAAAAAATCATAATATATTATACACTAGTTTATACTAGTTTCGGTCAAAAATCAAATTAAATCGGGGACTGTTCAAAATGATACGAAATTTCACATATCATTTATATATTTTACGAGGGAAGGTTAAGATGGAAGTACATGCAAAAAATCATCGGAAAATAAGATTCTATGAAACTTTTCGAAATGCATGTTTCGGTCAAAAATCACAGTATATTATACACTAGTTTCAATAAAAAAAAATCAAATTTAATTGGGGACTATTTGAAATGGTATGATACATTTCAGATAATTTATATATGATAAGAGGGAAGGTTGTGATGGAAGTCCATGCAAAAAAATCATCTGAAAACTAGATTCTATGAAACTCTTCGAAATGCAAGTTTCAGTCAAAAATTCATAATATATTATACACTAGTTTATACTAGTTTCGGTAAAAAATAAATTAAAATGGGGACTGTTCGAAATGATACGAAACTTCACATATCATTATATATTTTACGAGGGAAGGTTATGATGGTACTCCATGGAAAAAATCATCGGAAAATTTGATTCAATGAAACTTTTCGAAATGCAAGTTTCGGTCAAAAATCATAGTATATTATACACTAGTTTCGGTCAAAAAAATCAAATTAATTGGGGACTATTTGAAATGATACGATACTTTTAAGATCATTTATATATGTTAAGAGGGAAGGTTGTGATGGAAGTCTATGCAAAAAAATCATCTGAAAACTACATTCTATGAAACTCTTAGAAATGCAAGTTTCGGTCAAAAAATCATAATATATCATACACTAGTTTATACTAGTTTCGGTCAAAAATCAAATTTAATCGGGGATTTTTCGAATTGATACGAAACTTCACATATCATTTATATAATTTACGAGGTAAGGTTATGGTGAAAAATCCATGCAAAAAAATCACCAGAAAATTAGATTCTATGAAACTTTTCGATATGCATGTTTCGGTCAAAAATCATAGTATATTATACACTAGTTTTGGTCAAAAAAATCAAATTTAATTGGAGACATCTTTAAATGATACGAGACTTTTCAGATCATTTATATATGTTAAGAGGGAAGATTATGATAGAAGTCCATGCAAAAAAATCTTTTGAAAACTCGATTCTATGAAACTCTTCAAAATGCAAGTTTCGGTCAAAAAATCATAATATATTATACACTAGTTTATACTAGTTTCGGTCAAAAATAAAATTAAATCGGGGACTGTTCGAAATGATACGAAATTTCACATATCATTTATATATTTTACGAGGCAAGGTTAAGATGGAAGTACATGCAAAAAATCATCGGAAAATTAGATTCTATGAAACTTTTCGAAATGCATGTTTCGGTCAAAAATCATAGTATATTATACACTAGTTTCAGTCAAAAAAATCAAATTTAATTAGGGACTATTTGAAATGGTATGATACATTTAAGATAATTTATATATGATAAGAGGGAAGGTTGTGATGGAAGTCCATGCAAAAAAATCATCTGAAAACTAGATTCTATGAAACTCTTTGAAATGCAAGTTTCAGTCAAAAATTCATAATATATTATACACTAGTTTATACTAGTTTCGGAAAAAAATATATTAAAATGGAGACTGTTCGAAATGATACGAAACTTCACATATCATTATATATTTTACGAGGGAAGGTTATGATGGTACTCCATGCAAAAAATCATCGGAAAATTTGATTCAATGAAACTTTTCGAAATGCAAGTTTCGGTCAAAAATCATAGTATATTATACACTAGTTTCGGTCAAAAAAATCAAATTTAATTGGGGACTATTTGAAATGATATGATACTTTTAAGATCATTTATATATGTTAAGAGGGAAGGTTGTGATGGAAGTCCATGCAAAAAAATCATCTGAAAACTAGATTCTATGAAACTCTTCGAAAGTCAAATTTAGGTCAAAAAATCGTAATATATTATACACTAGTTTATACTAGTTTCGGTCAAAAATCAAATTAAGTCGGGGACTGTTCGAAATGATACTAAACTTCACATATCATTTATGTATTTTACGAGGTAAGGTTATGATGGAAGTCCATGCAAAAAATCATCGGAAAATTAGACTCTAAGAAACTTTTCGAAAAACATGTTTCGGTCAAAAATCATAGTATATTATACACTAGTTCGGTCAACAAAATCAAATTTAATTGGGGACTATTCGAAATGTTACAAGACTTTTCAGATCATTTATATATGTTAAGAGGGAAGGTTATGATGGAAGTGCATGCAAAGAAAATCATCTGAAAACTAGATTCTATGAAACTCTTAGAAATGCAAGTTTCGGTCAAAAAATCATAATATATTATACACTAGTTTATACTAGTTTCGGTCAAAAATCAAATTTAATCGGGGACTGTTCGAATTGATACGAAACTTCACATATCATTAATATAATTTACGAGGTAAGGTTATGATGAAAAATCCATGCGAAAAAATCACCAGAAAATTAGATTCTATGAAACTTTTCAAAATGCATGTTTCGGTCAAAAATCATAGTATATTATACACTAGTTTCGGTCAAAAAAATCAAATTAAATTGGAGAAAATTTTAAATGATACGAGACTTTTCAGATCATTTATATATGTTAAGAGGGAAGATTATGATGGAAGTCCATGCAAAAAATTCTTTTGAAAACTCGATTCTATGAAACTCTTCAAAATGCAAGTTTCGGTCAAAAATTCATAATATATTATACATTAGTTTATACTAGTTTCGGTCAAAAATCAAATTAAATCGGGGACTGTTCAAAATGATACGAAATTTCACATATCATTTATATATTTTACGAGGGAAGGTTAAGATGGAAGTACATGCAAAAAATCATCGGAAAATTAAATTCTATGAAACTTTTCGAAATGCATGTTTCGGTCAAAAATCATAGTATATTATACACTAGTTTCAGTCAAAAAAATCATATTTAATTGGGGACTATTTGAAATGGTATGATACTTTTCAGATCATTTATATATGATAAGAGGGAAGGTTGTGATGGAAGTCCATGCAAAAAAATCATCTGAAAACTAGATTCTATGAAACTCTTCGAAATGCAAGTTTCGGTAAAAAATTCATAATATATTATACACTAGTTTATACGAGTTTCGGTAAAAAATAAATTAAATTGGGGACTGTTCTAAATGATACGAAACTTTACATATCATTATATATTTTACGAGGGAAGGTTATGATAAAAGTCTATGCAAAAAATCATCGGAAAATTAGATTCAATGAAACTTTTCGAAATGCAAGTTTCGGTCAAAAATCATAGTATATTATACACTAGTTTCAGGCAAAAAAATCAAATTTAATTGGGGACTATTTGAAATGATACGATACTTTTAAGATCATTTATATATGTTAAGAGGGAAGGTTGTGATGGAAGTCCATGCAAAAAAATCATCTGAAAACTAGATTCTATGAAACTTTTCGAAAGTCAAATTTAGGTCAAAAAATCGTAATATATTATACACTAGTTTACACTAGTTTCGGTCAAAAATCAAATTAAGTCGGGGACTGTTCGAAATGATACTAAACTTCACATATCATTTATATATTTTACGAGGTAAGGTTATGATGGAAGTCCATGCAAAAAATCATCGGAAAATTAGACTCTAAGAAACTTTTCGAAAAACAAGTTTCGGTCAAAAATCATAGTATATTATACACTAATTCGGTCAAAAAAATCAAATTTAATTGGGGACTATTCGAAATGTTACGAGACTTTTCAGATCATTTATATATGTTAAGAGGGAAGGTTATGATGGAAGTCCATGCAAAGAAAATCATCTGAAAACTAGATTCTATGAAACTCTTAGAAATGCAAGTTTCGGTCAAAAAATCATAATATATTATACACTAGTTAATACTAGTTTCGGTCAAAAATCAAATTTAATCGGGGACTGTTCGAATTGATACAAAATTTCACATATCATTTATATAATTTACGAGGTAAGGTTATGATGAAAAATCCATGCAAAAAAATCACCGGAAAATTAGATTCTATGAAACTTTTCGAAATGCAAGTTTCGGTCAAAAATCATAGTATATTATACACTAGTTTTGGTCAAAAAAATCAAATTTAATTGGAGACAATTTTAAATGATACAAGACTTTTTCAGATCATTTATATATGTTAAGAGGGAAGGTTATGATGGAAGTCCATGCAAAAAAATCTTTTGAAAACTCGATTCTATGAAACTCTTCAAAATGCAAGTTTCGGTCAAAAATTCATAATATATTATACACTAGTTTATACTAGTTTCGGTCAAAAATCAAATTAAATCGGGGACTGTTCGAAATGATACGAAATTTCACATATCATTTATATATTTTACGAGGGAAGGTTATGATGGAAGTACATGCAAAAAATCATCGGAAAATTAGATTCTATGAAACTTTTCGAAATGCATGTTTCGGTCAAAAATCATAGTATATTATACACTAGTTTCGGTCAAAAAAATCAAATTTAATTGGGGACTATTTGAAATGATACGATACTTTTAAGATCATTTATATATGTTAAGAGGGAAGGTTGTGATGGAAGTCCATGCAAACAAATCATCTGAAAACTAGATTCTATGAAACTCTTCGAAAGTCAAATTTAGGTCAAAAAATCGTAATATATTATACACTAGTTTACACTAGTTTCGGTCAAAAATCAAATTAAGTCGGGGACTGTTCGAAATGATACTAAACTTCACATATCATTTATATATTTTACGAGGTAAGGTTATGATGGAAGTCCATGCAAAAAATCATCGGAAAATTAGACTCTAAGAAACTTTTCGAAAAACAAGTTTCGGTCAAAAATCATAGTATATTATACACTAATTCGGTCAAAAAAATCAAATTTAATTGGGGACTATTCGAAATGTTACGAGACTTTTCAGATCATTTATATATGTTAAGAGGGAAGGTTATGATGGAAGTCCATGCAAAGAAAATCATCTGAAAACTAGATTCTATGAAACTCTTAGAAATGCAAGTTTCGGTCAAAAAATCATAATATATTATACACTAGTTAATACTAGTTTCGGTCAAAAATCAAATTTAATCGGGGACTGTTCCAATTGATACAAAATTTCACATATCATTTATATAATTTACGAGGTAAGGTTATGATGAAAAATCTATGCAAAAAAATCACCGGAAAATTAGATTCTATGAAACTTTTCGAAATGCAAGTTTCGGTCAAAAATCATAGTAGATTATACACTTGTTTTGGTCAAAAAAATCAAATTTAATTGGAGACAATTTTAAATGATACAAGACTTTTTCAGATCATTTATATATGTTAAGAGGGAAGGTTATGATGGAAGTCCATGCAACAAAATCTTTTGAAAACTCGATTCTATGAAACTCTTCAAAATGCAAGTTTCGGTCAAAAATTCATAATATATTATACACTAGTTTATACTAGTTTCGGTCAAAAATCAAATTAAATCGGGGACTGTTCGAAATGATACGAAATTTCACATATCATTTATATATTTAACGAGGGAAGGTTAAGATGGAAGTACATGCAAAAAATCATCGGAAAATTAGATTCTATGAAACTTTTCGAAATGCATGTTTCGGTCCAAAATCATAGTATATTATATACTAGTTTCAGTCAAAAAAATCAAATTTAATTGGGGACTATTTGAAATGGTATGATACTTTTCAGATCATTTATATATGATAAGAGGGAAGGTTGTGATGGAAGTCCATGCAAAAAAATCATCTGAAAACTAGATTCTATGAAACTCTTCGAAATGCAAGTTTCGGTCAAAAATTCATAATATATTATACACTAGTTTATACTAGTTTCGATTAAAAATAAATTAAATTGGGGACTGTTCGAAATGATACGAAACTTCACATATCATTATATATTTTACGAGGGAAGGTTATGATGGAAGTCCATGCAAAAAATCATCGGAAAATTAGATTCAATGAAACTTTTCGAAATGCAAGTTTCGGTCAAAAATCATAGTATATTATACAATAGTTTCGGTCAAAAAAATCAAATTTAATTGGGGACTATTTGAAATGATACGATACTTTTAAGATCATTTATATATGTTAAGAGGGAAGGTTGTGATGGAAGTCCATGCAAAAAAATCATCTGAAAACTAGATTCTATGAAACTCTTCGAAAGTCAAATTTAGGTCAAAAAATCGTAATATATTATCCACTAGTTTATACTAGTTTCGGTCAAAAATCAAATTAAGTCGGGGACTGTTCGAAATGATACTAAACTTCACATATCATTTATATATTTTACGAGGTAAGGTTATGATGGAAGTCCATGCAAAAAATCATCGGAAAATTAGACTCTAAGAAACTTTTCGAAAAACAAGTTTCGGTCAAAAATCATAGTATATTATACACTAATTCGGTCAAAAAAATCAAATTTAATTGGGGACTATTCGAAATGTTACGAGACTTTTCAGATCATTTATATATGTTAAGAGGGAAGGTTATGATGGAAGTCCATGCAAAGAAAATCATCTGAAAACTAGATTCTATGAAACTCTTAGAAATGCAAGTTTCGGTCAAAAAATCATAATATATTATACACTAGTTTATACTAGTTTCGGTCAAAAATCAAATTTAATCGGGGACTGTTCCAATTGATACAAAATTTCACATATCATTTATATAATTTACGAGGTAAGGTTATGATGAAAAATCCATGCAAAAAAATCACCGGAAAATTAGATTCTACGAAACTTTTCGAAATGCAAGTTTCGGTCAAAAATCATAGTAGATTATACACTTGTTTTGGTCAAAAAAATCAAATTTAATTGGAGACAATTTTAAATGATACAAGACTTTTTCAGATCATTTATATATGTTAAGAGGGAAGGTTATGATGGAAGTCCATGCAAAAAAATCTTTTGAAAACTCGATTCTATGAAACTCTTCAAAATGCAAGTTTCGGTCAAAAATTCATAATATATTATACACTAGTTTATACTAGTTTCGGTCAAAAATCAAATTAAATCGGGGACTGTTCGAAATGATACGAAATTTCACATATCATTTATATATTTAACGAGGGAAGGTTAAGATGGAAGTACATGCAAAAAATCATCGGAAAATTAGATTCTATGAAACTTTTCGAAATGCATGTTTCGGTCCAAAATCATAGTATATTATACACTAGTTTCAGTCAAAAAAATCAAATTTAATTGGGGACTATTTGAAATGGTATGATACTTTTCAGATCATTTATATATGATAAGAGGGAAGGTTGTGATGGAAGTCCATGCAAAAAAATCATCTGAAAACTAGATTCTATGAAACTCTTCGAAATGCAAGTTTCGGTCAAAAATTCATAATATATTATACACTAGTTTATACTAGTTTCGGTCAAAAATCAAATTAAATCGGGGACTGTTCGAAATGACACGAAATTTCACATATCATTTATATATTTTACGAGGGAAGGTTAAGATGGAAGTACATGCAAAAAATCATCGGAAAATTAGATTCTATGAAACTTTTCGAAATGCATGTTTCGGTCAAAAATCATAGTATATTATACACTAGTTTCGGTCAAAAAAATCAAATTTAATTGGGGACTATTTGAAATGATACGATACTTTTAAGATCATTTATATATGTTAAGAGGGAAGGTTGTGATGGAAGTCCATGCAAACAAATCATCTGAAAACTAGATTCTATGAAACTCTTCGAAAGTCAAATTTAGGTCAAAAAATCGTAATATATTATACACTAGTTTCGGTCAAAAATCAAATTAAGTCGGGGACTGTTCGAAATGATACTAAACTTCACATATCATTTATATATTTTACGAGGTAAGGTTATGATGGAAGTCCATGCAAAAAATCATCGGAAAATTAGAATCTAAGAAACTTTTCGAAAAACAAGTTTCGGTCAAAAATCATAGTATATTATACACTAATTCGGTCAAAAAAATCAAATTTAATTGGGGACTATTCGAAATGTTACGAGACTTTTCAGATCATTTATATATGTTAAGAGGGAAGGTTATGATGGAAGTCGCAAAGAAAATCATCTGAAAACTAGATTCTATGAAACTCTTAGAAATGCAAGTTTCGGTCAAAAAATCATAATATATTATACACTAGTTAATACTAGTTTCGGTCAAAAATCAAATTTAATCGGGGACTGTTCCAATTGATACAAAATTTCACATATCATTTATATAATTTACGAGGTAAGGTTATGATGAAAAATCCATGCAAAAAAATCACCGGAAAATTAGATTCTATGAAACTTTTCGAAATGCAAGTTTCGGTCAAAAATCATAGTAGATTATACACTTGTTTTGGTCAAAAAAATCAAATTTAATTGGAGACAATTTTAAATGATACAAGACTTTTTCAGATCATTTATATATGTTAAGAGGGAAGGTTATGATGGAAGTCCATGCAACAAAATCTTTTGAAAACTCGATTCTATGAAACTCTTCAAAATGCAAGTTTCGGTCAAAAATTCATAATATATTATACACTAGTTTATACTAGTTTCGGTCAAAAATCAAATTAAATCGGGGACTGTTCGAAATGATACGAAATTTCACATATCATTTATATATTTAACGAGGGAAGGTTAAGATGGAAGTACATGCAAAAAATCATCGGAAAATTAGATTCTATGAAACTTTTCGAAATGCATGTTTCGGTCCAAAATCATAGTATATTATATACTAGTTTCAGTCAAAAAAATCAAATTTAATTGGGGACTATTTGAAATGGTATGATACTTTTCAGATCATTTATATATGATAAGAGGGAAGGTTGTGATGGAAGTCCATGCAAAAAAATCATCTGAAAACTAGATTCTATGAAACTCTTCGAAATGCAAGTTTCGGTCAAAAATTCATAATATATTATACACTAGTTTATACTAGTTTCGATTAAAAATAAATTAAATTGGGGACTGTTCGAAATGATACGAAACTTCACATATCATTATATATTTTACGAGGGAAGGTTATGATGGAAGTCCATGCAAAAAATCATCGGAAAATTAGATTCAATGAAACTTTTCGAAATGCAAGTTTCGGTCAAAAATCATAGTATATTATACACTAGTTTCGGTCAAAAAAATCAAATTTAATTGGGGACTATTTGAAATGATACGATACTTTTAAGATCATTTATATATGTTAAGAGGGAAGGTTGTGATGGAAGTCCATGCAAAAAAATCATCTGAAAACTAGATTCTATGAAACTCTTCGAAAGTCAAATTTAGGTCAAAAAATCGTAATATATTATCCACTAGTTTATACTAGTTTCGGTCAAAAATCAAATTAAGTCGGGGACTGTTCGAAATGATACTAAACTTCACATATCATTTATATATTTTACGAGGTAAGGTTATGATGGAAGTCCATGCAAAAAATCATCGGAAAATTAGACTCTAAGAAACTTTTCGAAAAACAAGTTTCGGTCAAAAATCATAGTATATTATACACTAATTCGGTCAAAAAAATCAAATTTAATTGGGGACTATTCGAAATGTTACGAGACTTTTCAGATCATTTATATATGTTAAGAGGGAAGGTTATGATGGAAGTCCATGCAAAGAAAATCATCTGAAAACTAGATTCTATGAAACTCTTAGAAATGCAAGTTTCGGTCAAAAAATCATAATATATTATACACTAGTTTATACTAGTTTCGGTCAAAAATCAAATTTAATCGGGGACTGTTCGAATTGATACAAAACTTCACATATCATTTATATAATTTACGAGGTAAGGTTATGATGAAAAATCCATGCAAAAAAATCACCGGAAAATTAGATTCTATGAAACTTTTCGAAATGCAAGTTTCGGTCAAAAATCATAGTATATTATACACTAGTTTTGGTCAAAAAAATCAAATTTAATTGGAGACAATTTTAAATGATACAAGACTTTTTCAGATCATTTATATATGTTAAGAGGGAAGGTTATGATGGAAGTCCATGCAAAAAAATCTTTTGAAAACTCGATTCTATGAAACTCTTCAAAATGCAAGTTTCGGTCAAAAATTCATAATATATTATACACTAGTTTATACTAGTTTCGGTCAAAAATCAAATTAAATCGGGGACTGTTCGAAATGATACGAAATTTCACATATCATTTATATATTTTACGAGGGAAGGTTAAGATGGAAGTACATGCAAAAAATCATCGGAAAATTAGATTCTATGAAACTTTTCGAAATGCATGTTTCGGTCAAAAATCATAGTATATTATACACTAGTTTCAGTCAAAAAAATCAAATTTAATTGGGGACTATTTGAAATGGTATGATACTTTTCAGATCATTTATATATGATAAGAGGGAAGGTTGTGATGGAAGTCCATGCAAAAAAATCATCTGAAAACTAGATTCTATGAAACTCTTCGAAATGCAAGTTTCGGTCAAAAATTCATAATATATTGTACACTAGTTTATACTAGTTTCGATTAAAAATAAATTAAATTGGGGACTGTTCGAAATGATACGAAACTTCACATATCATTATATATTTTACGAGGGAAGGTTATGATGGAAGTCCATGCAAAAAATCATCGGAAAATTAGATTCAATGAAACTTTTCGAAATGCAAGTTTCGGTCAAAAATCATAGTATATTATACACTAGTTTCGGTCAAAAAAATCAAATTTAATTGGGGACTATTTGAAATGATACGATACTTTTAAGATCATTTATATATGTTAAGAGGGAAGGTTGTGATGGAAGTCCATGCAAAAAAATCATCTGAAAACTAGATTCTATGAAACTCTTCGAAAGTCAAATTTAGGTCAAAAAATCGTAATATATTATACACTAGTTTATACTAGTTTCGGTCAAAAATCAAATTAAGTCGGGGACTGTTCGAAATGATACTAAACTTCACATATCATTTATATATTTTACGAGGTAAGGTTATGATGGAAGTCCATGCAAAAAATCATCGGAAAATTAGACTCTAAGAAACTTTTCGAAAAACAAGTTTCGGTCAAAAATCATAGTATATTATACACTAATTCGGTCAAAAAAATCAAATTTAATTGGGGACTATTCGAAATGTTACGAGACTTTTCAGATCATTTATATATGTTAAGAGGGAAGGTTATGATGGAAGTCCATGCAAAGAAAATCATCTGAAAACTAGATTCTATGAAACTCTTAGAAATGCAAGTTTCGGTCAAAAAATCATAATATATTATACACTAGTTTATACTAGTTTCGGTCAAAAATCAAATTTAATCGGGGACTGTTCGAATTGATACAAAACTTCACATATCATTTATATAATTTACGAGGTAAGGTTATGATGAAAAATCCATGCAAAAAAATCACCGGAAAATTAGATTCTATGAAACTTTTCGAAATGCAAGTTTCGGTCAAAAATCATAGTATATTATACACTAGTTTTGGTCAAAAAAATCAAATTTAATTGGAGACAATTTTAAATGATACAAGACTTTTTCAGATCATTTATATATGTTAAGAGGGAAGGTTATGATGGAAGTCCATGCAACAAAATCTTTTGAAAACTCGATTCTATGAAACTCTTCAAAATGCAAGTTTCGGTCAAAAATTCATAATATATTATACACTAGTTTATACTAGTTTCGGTCAAAAATCAAATTAAATCGGGGACTGTTCGAAATGATACGAAATTTCACATATCATTGATATATTTTACGAGGGAAGGTTAAGATGGAAGTACATGCAAAAAATCATCGGAAAATTAGATTCTATGAAACTTTTCGAAATGCATGTTTCGGTCAAAAATCATAGTATATTATACACTAGTTTCAGTCAAAAAAATCAAATTTAATTGGGGACTATTTGAAATGGTATGATACTTTTCAGATCATTTATATATGATAAGAGGGAAGGTTGTGATGGAAGTCCATGCAAAAAAATCATCTGAAAACTAGATTCTATGAAACTCTTCGAAATGCAAGTTTCGGTCAAAAATTCATAATATATTATACACTAGTTTATACTAGTTTCGATTAAAAATAAATTAAATTGGGGACTGTTCGAAATGATACGAAACTTCACATATCATTATATATTTTACGAGGGAAGGTTATGATGGAAGTCCATGCAAAAAATCATCGGAAAATTAGATTTAATGAAACTTTTCGAAATGCATGTTTCGGTCAAAAATCATAGTATATTATACACTAGTTTCGGTCAAAAAAATCAAATTTAATTGGGGACTATTTGAATTGATACGATACTTTTAAGATCATTTATATATGTTAAGAGGGAAGGTTGTGATGGAAGTCCATGCAAAAAAATCATCTGAAAACTAGATTCTATGAAATTCTTCGAAAGTCAAATTTAGGTCAAAAAATCGTAATATATTATACACTATTTTATACTAGTTTCGGTCAAAAATCAAATTAAGTCGGGGACTGTTCGAAATGATACTAAACTTCACATATCATTTATATATTTTACGAGGTAAGGTTATGATGGAAGTCCATGCAAAAATCATCGGAAAATTAGACTCTAAGAAACTTTTCGAAAAACAAGTTTCGGTCAAAAATCATAGTATATTATACACTAATTCGGTCAAAAAAATCAAATTTAATTGGGGACTATTCGAAATGTTACGAGACTTTTCAGATCATTTATATATGTTAAGAGGGAAGGTTATGATGGAAGTCCATGCAAAGAAAATCATCTGAAAACTAGATTCTATGAAACTCTTAGAAATGCAAGTTTCGGTCAAAAAATCATAATATATTATACACTAGTTTATACTAGTTTCGGTCAAAAATCAAATTTAATCGGGGACTGTTCGAATTGATACAAAACTTCACATATCATTTATATAATTTACGAGGTAAGGTTATGATGAAAAATCCATGCAAAAAAATCACCGGAAAATTAGATTCTATGAAACTTTTCGAAATGCAAGTTTCGGTCAAAAATCATAGTATATTATACACTAGTTTTGGTCAAAAATATCAAATTTAATTGGAGACAATTTTAAATGATACAAGACTTTTTCAGATCATTTATATATGTTAAGAGGGAAGGTTATGATGGAAGTCCATGCAACAAAATCTTTTGAAAACTCGATTCTATGAAACTCTTCAAAATGCAAGTTTCGGTCAAAAATTCATAATATATTATACACTAGTTTATACTAGTTTCGGTCAAAAATCAAATTAAATCGGGGACTGTTCGAAATGATACGAAATTTCACATATCATTGATATATTTTACGAGGGAAGGTTAAGATGGAAGTACATGCAAAAAATCATCGGAAAATTAGATTCTATGAAACATTTCGAAATGCATGTTTCGGTCAAAAATCATAGTATATTATACACTAGTTTCAGTCAAAAAAATCTAATTTAATTGGGGACTATTTGAAATGGTATGATACTTTTCAGATCATTTATATATGATAAGAGGGAAGGTTGTGATGGAAGTCCATGCAAAAAAATCATCTGAAAACTAGATTCTATGAAACTCTTCGAAATGCAAGTTTCGGTCAAAAATTCATAATATATTATACACTAGTTTATACTAGTTTCGATTAAAAATAAATTAAATTGGGGACTGTTCGAAATGATACGAAACTTCACATATCATTATATATTTTACGAGGGAAGGTTATGATGGAAGTCCATGCAAAAAATCATCGGAAAATTAGATTCAATGAAACTTTTCGAAATGCAAGTTTCGGTCAAAAATCATAGTATATTATACACTAGTTTCGGTCAAAAAAATCAAATTTAATTGGGGACTATTTGAATTGATACGATACTTTTAAGATCATTTATATATGTTAAGAGGGAAGGTTGTGATGGAAGTCCATGCAAAAAAATCATCTGAAAACTAGATTCTATGAAATTCTTCGAAAGTCAAATTTAGGTCAAAAAATCGTAATATATTATACACTAGTTTATACTAGTTTCGGTCAAAAATCAAATTAAGTCGGGGACTGTTCGAAATGATACTAAACTTCACATATCATTTATATATTTTACGAGGTAAGGTTATGATGGAAGTCCATGCAAAAAATCATCGGAAAATTAGACTCTAAGAAACTTTTCGAAAAACAAGTTTCGGTCAAAAATCATAGTATATTATACACTAATTCGGTCAAAAAAATCAAATTTAATTGGGGACTATTCGAAATGTTACGAGACTTTTCAGATCATTTATATATGTTAAGAGGGAAGGTTATGATGGAAGTCCATGCAAAGAAAATCATCTGAAAACTAGATTCTATGAAACTCTTAGAAATGCAAGTTTCGGTCAAAAAATCAAAATATATTATACACTAGTTTATACTAGTTTCGGTCAAAAATCAAATTTAATCGGGGACTGTTCAAATTGATACAAAACTTCACATATCATTTATATAATTTACGAGGTAAGGTTATGATGAAAAATCCATGCAAAAAAATCACCGGAAAATTAGATTCTATGAAACTTTTCGAAATGCAAGTTTCGGTCAAAAATCATAGTATATTATACACTAGTTTTGGTCAAAAAAATCAAATTTAATTGGAGACAATTTAAAATGATACAAGACTTTTTCAGATCATTTATATATGTTAAGAGGGAAGGTTATGATGGAAGTCCATGCAAAAAAATCTTTTGAAAACTCGATTCTATGAAACTCTTCAAAATGCAAGTTTCGGTCAAAATTTCATAATATATTATACAAGAGTTTATACTAGTTTCGGTCAAAAATCAAATTAAATCGGGGACTGTTCGAAATGATACGAAATTTCACATATCATTTATATATTTTACGAGGGAAGGTTAAGATGGAAGTACATGCAAAAAATCATCGGAAAATTAGATTCTATGAAACTTTTCGAAATGCATGTTTAGGTCAAAAATCATAGTATATTATACAGTAGTTTCAGTCAAAAAAATCAAATTTAATTGGGGACTATTTCAAATGGTATGATACTTTTCAGATCATTTATATATGATAAGAGGGAAGGTTGTGATGGAAGTCCATGCAAAAAAATCATCTGAAAACTAGATTCTATGAAACTCTTCAAAATGCAAGTTTCGGTCAAAAATTCATAATATATTATACACTAGTTTATACTAGTTTCGATTAAAAATAAATTAAATTGGGGACTGTTCGAAATGATACGAAACTTCACATATCATTATATATTTTACGAGGGAAGGTTATGATGGAAGTCCATGCAAAAAATCATCGGAAAATTAGATTCAATGAAACTTTTCGAAATTCAAGTTTCGGTCAAAAATCATAGTATATTATACACTAGTTTCGGTCAAAAAAATCAAATTTAATTGGGGACTATTTGAAATGATACGATACTTTTAAGATCATTTATATATGTTAAGAGGGAAGGTTGTGATGGAAGTCCATGCAAAAAAATCATCTGAAAACTAGATTCTATGAAATTCTTCGAAAGTCAAATTTAGGTCAAAAAATCGTAATATATTATACACTAGTTTATACTAGTTTCGGTCAAAAATCAAATTAAGTCGGGGACTGTTCGAAATGATACTAAACTTCACATATCATTTATATATTTTACGAGGTAAGGTTATGATGGAAGTCCATGCAAAAAATCATCGGAAAATTAGACTCTAAGAAACTTTTCGAAAAACAAGTTTCGGTCAAAAATAATAGTATATTATACACTAATTCGGTCAAAAAAATCAAATTTAATTGGGGACTATTCGAAATGTTACGATACTTTTCAGATCATTTATATATGTTAAGAGGGAAGGTTATGATGGAAGTCCATGCAAAGAAAATCATCTGAAAACTAGATTCTATGAAACTCTTAGAAATGCAAGTTTCGGTCAAAAAATCATAATATATTATACACTAGTTTATACTAGTTTCGGTCAAAAATCAAATTTAATCGGGGACTGTTCGAATTGATACAAAACTTCACATATCATTTATATAATTTACGAGGTAAGGTTATGATGAAAAATCCATGCAAAAAAATCACCGGAAAATTAGATTCTATGAAACTTTTCGAAATGCAAGTTTCGGTCAAAAATCATAGTATATTATACATTAGTTTTGGTCAAAAAAATCAAATTTAATTGGAGACAATTTTAAATGATACAAGACTTTTTCAGATCATTTATATATGTTAAGAGGGAAGGTTATGATGGAAGTCCATGCAACAAAATCTTTTGAAAACTCGATTCTATGAAACTCTTCAAAATGCAAGTTTCGGTCAAAAATTCATAATATATTATACACTAGTTTATACTAGTTAAGGTCAAAAATCAAATTAAATCGGGGACTGTTCGAAATGATACGAAATTTCACATATCATTTATATATTTTACGAGGGAAGGTTAAGATGGAAGTACATGCAAAAAATCATCGGAAAATTAGATTCTATGAAACTTTTCGAAATGCATGTTTAGGTCAAAAATCATAGTATATTATACAGTAGTTTCAGTCAAAAAAATCAAATTTAATTGGGGACTATTTCAAATGGTATGATACTTTTCAGATCATTTATATATGATAAGAGGGAAGGTTGTGATGGAAGTCCATGCAAAAAAATCATCTGAAAACTAGATTCTATGAAACTCTTCAAAATGCAAGTTTCGGTCAAAAATTCATAATATATTATACACTAGTTTATACTAGTTTCGATTAAAAATAAATTAAATTGGGGACTGTTCGAAATGATACGAAACTTCACATATCATTATATATTTTACGAGGGAAGGTTATGATGGAAGTCCATGCAAAAAATCATCGGAAAATTAGATTCAATGAAACTTTTCGAAATTCAAGTTTCGGTCAAAAATCATAGTATATTATACACTAGTTTCGGTCAAAAAAATCAAATTTAATTGGGGACTATTTGAAATGATACGATACTTTTAAGATCATTTATATATGTTAAGAGGGAAGGTTGTGATGGAAGTCCATGCAAAAAAATCATCTGAAAACTAGATTCTATGAAATTCTTCGAAAGTCAAATTTAGGTCAAAAAATCGTAATATATTATACACTAGTTTATACTAGTTTCGGTCAAAAATCAAATTAAGTCGGGGACTGTTCGAAATGATACTAAACTTCACATATCATTTATATATTTTACGAGGTAAGGTTATGATGGAAGTCCATGCAAAAAATCATCGGAAAATTAGACTCTAAGAAACTTTTCGAAAAACAAGTTTCGGTCAAAAATAATAGTATATTATACACTAATTCGGTCAAAAAAATCAAATTTAATTGGGGACTATTCGAAATGTTACGATACTTTTCAGATCATTTATATATGTTAAGAGGGAAGGTTATGATGGAAGTCCATGCAAAGAAAATCATCTGAAAACTAGATTCTATGAAACTCTTAGAAATGCAAGTTTCGGTCAAAAAATCATAATATATTATACACTAGTTTATACTAGTTTCGGTCAAAAATCAAATTTAATCGGGGACTGTTCGAATTGATACAAAACTTCACATATCATTTATATAATTTACGAGGTAAGGTTATGATGAAAAATCCATGCAAAAAAATCACCGGAAAATTAGATTCTATGAAACTTTTCGAAATGCAAGTTTCGGTCAAAAATCATAGTATATTATACATTAGTTTTGGTCAAAAAAATCAAATTTAATTGGAGACAATTTTAAATGATACAAGACTTTTTCAGATCATTTATATATGTTAAGAGGGAAGGTTATGATGGAAGTCCATGCAACAAAATCTTTTGAAAACTCGATTCTATGAAACTCTTCAAAATGCAAGTTTCGGTCAAAAATTCATAATATATTATACACTAGTTTATACTAGTTAAGGTCAAAAATCAAATTAAATCGGGGACTGTTCGAAATGATACGAAATTTCACATATCATTTATATATTTTACGAGGGAAGGTTAAGATGGAAGTACATGCAAAAAATCATCGGAAAATTAGATTCTATGAAACTTTTCGAAATGCATGTTTCGGTCAAAAATCATAGTATATTATACAGTAGTTTCAGTCAAAAAAATCAAATTTAATTGGGGACTATTTCAAATGGTATGATACTTTTCAGATCATTTACATATGATAAGAGGGAAGGTTGTGATGGAAGTCCATGCAAAAAAATCATCTGAAAACTAGATTCTATGAAACTCTTCAAAATGCAAGTTTCGGTCAAAAATTCATAATATATTATACACTAGTTTATACTAGTTTCGATTAAAAATAAATTAAATTGGGGACTGTTCGAAATGATACGAAACTTCACATATCATTATATATTTTACGAGGGAAGGTTATGATGGAAGTCCATGCAAAAAATCATCGGAAAATTAGATTCAATGAAACTTTTCGAAATGCAAGTTTCGGTCAAAAATCATAGTATATTATACACTAGTTTCGGTCAAAAAAATCAAATTTAATTGGGGACTATTTGAAATGATACGATACTTTTAAGATCATTTATATATGTTAAGAGGGAAGGTTGTGATGGAAGTCCATGCAAAAAAATCATCTGAAAACTAGATTCTATGAAACTCTTCGAAAGTCAAATTTAGGTCAAAAAATCGTAATATATTATACACTAGTTTATACTAGTTTCGTTCAAAAATTAAATTAAGTCGGGGACTGTTCGAAATGATACTAAACTTCACATATCATTTATATATTTTACGAGGTAAGGTTATGATGGAAGTCCATGCAAAAAATCATCGGAAAATTAGACTCTAAGAAACTTTTCGAAAAACAAGTTTCGGTCAAAAATCATAGTATATTATACACTAATTCGGTCAAAAAAATCAAATTTAATTGGGGACTATTCGAAATGTTACGATACTTTTCAGATCATTTATATATGTTAAGAGGGAAGGTTATGATGGAAGTCCATGCAAAGAAAATCATCTGAAAACTAGATTCTATGAAACTCTTAGAAATGAGAGTTTCGGTCAAAAAATCATAATATATTATACACTAGTTTATACTAGTTTCGGTCAAAAATCAAATTTAATCGGGGACTGTTCGAATTGATACAAAACTTCACATATCATTTATATAATTTACGAGGTAAGGTTATGATGAAAAATCCATGCAAAAAAATCACCGGAAAATTAGATTCTATGAAACTTTTCGAAATGCAAGTTTCGGTCAAAAATCATAGTATATTATACACTAGTTTTAGTCAAAAAAATCAAATTTAATTGGAGACAATTTTAAATGATACAAGACTTTTTCAGATCATTTATATATGTTAAGAGGGAAGGTTATGATGGAAGTCCATGCAAAAAAATCTTTTGAAAACTCGATTCTATGAAACTCTTCAAAATGCAAGTTTCGGTCAAAAATTCATAATATATTATACACTAGTTTATACTAGTTTCGGTCAAAAATCAAATTAAATCGGGGACTGTTCGAAATGATACGAAATTTCACATATCATTTATATATTTTACGAGGGAAGGTTAAGATGGAAGTACATGCAAAAAATCATCGGAAAATTAGATTATATGAAACTTTTCGAAATGCATGTTTCGGTCAAAAATCATAGTATATTATACAGTAGTTTCCGTCAAAAAAATCAAATTTAATTGGGGACTATTTCAAATGGTATGATACTTTTCAGATCATTTATATATGATAAGAGGGAAGGTTGTGATGGAAGTCCATGCAAAAAAATCATCTGAAAACTAGATTCTATGAAACTCTTCAAAATGCAAGTTTCGGTCAAAAATTCATAATATATTATACACTAGTTTATACTAGTTTCGATTAAAAATAAATTAAATTGGGGACTGTTCGAAATGATACAAAACTTCACATATCATTATATATTTTACGAGGGAAGGTTATGATGGAAGACCATGCAAAAAATCATCGGAAAATTAGATTCAATGAAACTTTTCGAAATGCAAGTTTCGGTCAAAAATCATAGTATATTTTACACTAGTTTCGGTCAAAAAAATCAAATTTAATTGGGGACTATTTGAAATGATACGATACTTTTAAGATCATTTATATATGTTAAGAGGGAAGGTTGTGATGGAAGTCCATGCAAAAAAATCATCTGAAAACTAGATTCTATGAAACTCTTCGAAAGTCAAATTTAGGTCAAAAAATCGTAATATATTATACACTAGTTTATACTAGTTTCGGTCAAAAATCAAATTAAGTCGGGGACTGTTCGAAATGATACTAAACTTCACATATCATTTATATATTTTACGAGGTAAGGTTATGATGGAAGTCCATGCAAAAAATCATCGGAAAATTAGACTCTAAGAAACTTTTCGAAAAACAAGTTTCGGTCAAAAATCATAGTATATTATACACTAATTCGGTCAAAAAAAATCAAATTTAATTGGGGACTATTCGAAATGTTACGAGACTTTTCAGATCATTTATATATGTTAAGAGGGAAGGTTATGATGGAAGTCCATGCAAAGAAAATCATCTGAAAACTAGATTCTATGAAACTCTTAGAAATGCAAGTTTCGGTCAAAAAATCAAAATATATTATACACTAGTTTATACTAGTTTCGGTCAAAAATCAAATTTAATCGGGGACTGTTCGAATTGATACAAAACTTCACATATCATTTATATAATTTACGAGGTAAGGTTATGATGAAAAATCCATGCAAAAAAATCACCGGAAAATTAGATTCTATGAAACTTTTCGAAATGCAAGTTTCGGTCAAAAATCATAGTATATTATACACTAGTTTTGGTCAAAAAAATCAAATTTAATTGGAGACAATTTAAAATGATACAAGACTTTTTCAGATCATTTATATATGTTAAGAGGGAAGGTTATGATGGAATTCCATGCAAAAAAATCTTTTGAAAACTCGATTCTATGAAACTCTTCAAAATGCAAGTTTCGGTCAAAATTTCATAATATATTATACACTAGTTTATACTAGTTTCGGTCAAAAATCAAATTAAATCGGGGACTGTTCGAAATGATACGAAATTTCACATATCATTTATATATTTTACGAGGGAAGGTTAAGATGGAAGTACATGCAAAAAATCATCGGAAAATTAGATTCTATGAAACTTTTCGAAATGCATGTTTCGGTCAAAAATCATAGTATATTATACAGTAGTTTCAGTCAAAAAAATCAAATTTAATTGAGGACTATTTCAAATGGTATGATACTTTTCAGATCATTTATATATGATAAGAGGGAAGGTTGTGATGGAAGTCCATGCAAAAAAATCATCTGAAAACTAGATTCTATGAAACTCTTCAAAATGCAAGTTTCGGTCAAAAATTCATAATATATTATACACTAGTTTATACTAGTTTCGATTAAAAATAAATTAAATTGGGGACTGTTCGAAATGATACGAAACTTCACATATCATTATATATTTTACGAGGGAAGGTTATGATGGAAGTCCATGCAAAAAATCATTTGGAAAATTAGATTCAATGAAACTTTTCGAAATGCAAGTTTCGGTCAAAAATCATAGTATATTATACACTAGTTTCGGTCAAAAAAATCAAATTTAATTGGGGACTATTTGAAATGATACGATACTTTTAAGATCATTTATATATGTTAAGAGGGAAGGTTGTGATGGAAGTCCATGCAAAAAAATCATCTGAAAACTAGATTCTATGAAATTCTTCGAAAGTCAAATTTAGGTCAAAAAATCGTAATATATTATACACTAGTTTATACTAGTTTCGGTCAAAAATCAAATTAAGTCGGGGACTGTTCGAAATGATACTAAACTTCACATATCATTTATATATTTTACGAGGTAAGGTTATGATGGAAGTCCATGCAAAAAATCATCGGAAAATTAGACTCTAAGAAACTTTTCGAAAAACAAGTTTCGGTCAAAAATAATAGTATATTATACACTAATTCGGTCAAAAAAATCAAATTTAATTGGGGACTATTCGAAATGTTACGAGACTTTTCAGATCATTTATATATGTTAAGAGGGAAGGTTATGATGGAAGTCCATGCAAAGAAAATCATCTGAAAACTAGATTCTATGAAACTCTTAGAAATGCAAGTTTCGGTCAAAAAATCAAAATATATTATACACTAGTTTATACTAGTTTCGGTCAAAAATCAAATTTAATCGGGGACTGTTCGAATTGATACAAAACTTCACATATCATTTATATAATTTACGAGGTAAGGTTATGATGAAAAATCCATGCAAAAAAATCACCGGAAAATTAGATTCTATGAAACTTTTCGAAATGCAAGTTTCGGTCAAAAATCATAGTATATTATACACTAGTTTTGGTCAAAAAAATCAAATTTAATTGGAGACAATTTAAAATGATACAAGACTTTTTCAGATCATTTATATATGTTAAGAGGGAAGGTTATGATGGAAGTCCATGCAAAAAAATCTTTTGAAAACTCGATTCTATGAAACTCTTCAAAATGCAAGTTTCGGTCAAAATTTCATAATATATTATACACTAGTTTATACTAGTTTCGGTCAAAAATCAAATTAAATCGGGGACTGTTCGAAATGATACGAAATTTCACATATCATTTATATATTTTACGAGGGAAGGTTAAGATGGAAGTACATGCAAAAAATCATCGGAAAATTAGATTCTATGAAACTTTTCGAAATGCATGTTTCGGTCAAAAATCATAGTATATTATACAGTAGTTTCAGTCAAAAAAATCAAATTTAATTGAGGACTATTTCAAATGGTATGATACTTTTCAGATCATTTATATATGATAAGAGGGAAGGTTGTGATGGAAGTCCATGCAAAAAAATCATCTGAAAACTAGATTCTATGAAACTCTTCAAAATGCAAGTTTCGGTCAAAAATTCATAATATATTATACACTAGTTTATACTAGTTTCGATTAAAAATAAATTAAATTGGGGACTGTTCGAAATGATACGAAACTTCACATATCATTATATATTTTACGAGGGAAGGTTATGATGGAAGTCCATGCAAAAAATCATTTGGAAAATTAGATTCAATGAAACTTTTCGAAATGCAAGTTTCGGTCAAAAATCATAGTATATTATACACTAGTTTCGGTCAAAAAAATCAAATTTAATTGGGGACTATTTGAAATGATACGATACTTTTAAGATCATTTATATATGTTAAGAGGGAAGGTTGTGATGGAAGTCCATGCAAAAAAATCATCTGAAAACTAGATTCTATGAAATTCTTCGAAAGTCAAATTTAGGTCAAAAAATCGTAATATATTATACACTAGTTTATACTAGTTTCGGTCAAAAATCAAATTAAGTCGGGGACTGTTCGAAATGATACTAAACTTCACATATCATTTATATATTTTACGAGGTAAGGTTATGATGGAAGTCCATGCAAAAAATCATCGGAAAATTAGACTCTAAGAAACTTTTCGAAAAACAAGTTTCGGTCAAAAATAATAGTATATTATACACTAATTCGGTCAAAAAAATCAAATTTAATTGGGGACTATTCGAAATGTTACGAGACTTTTCAGATCATTTATATATGTTAAGAGGGAAGGTTATGATGGAAGTCCATGCAAAGAAAATCATCTGAAAACTAGATTCTATGAAACTCTTAGAAATGCAAGTTTCGGTCAAAAAATCATAATATATTATACACTAGTTTATACTAGTTTCGGTCAAAAATCAAATTTAATCGGGGACTGTTCGAATTGATACAAAACTTCACATATCATTTATATAATTTACGAGGTAAGGTTATGATGAAAAATCCATGCAAAAAAATCACCGGAAAATTAGATTCTATGAAACTTTTCGAAATGCAAGTTTCGGTCAAAAATCATAGTATATTATACACTAGTTTTGGTCAAAAAAATCAAATTTAATTGGAGACAATTTTAAATAATACAAGACTTTTTCAGATCATTTATATATGTTAAGAGGGAAGGTTATGATGGAAGTCCATGCAACAAAATCTTTTGAAAACTCGATTCTATGAAACTCTTCAAAATGCAAGTTTCGGTCAAAAATTCATAATATATTATACACTAGTTTATACTAGTTAAGGTCAAAAATCAAATTAAATCGGGGACTGTTCGAAATGATACGAAATTTCACATATCATTTATATATTTTACGAGGGAAGGTTAAGATGGAAGTACATGCAAAAAATCATCGGAAAATTAGATTCTATGAAACTTTTCGAAATGCATGTTTCGGTCAAAAATCATAGTATATTATACAGTAGTTTCAGTCAAAAAAATCAAATTTAATTGGGGACTATTTCAAATGGTATGATACTTTTCAGATCATTTATATATGATAAGAGGGAAGGTTGTGATGGAAGTCCATGCAAAAAAATCATCTGAAAACTAGATTCTATGAAACTCTTCAAAATGCAAGTTTCGGTCAAAAATTCATAATATATTATACACTAGTTTATACTAGTTTCGATTAAAAATAAATTAAATTGGGGACTGTTCGAAATGATACGAAACTTCACATATCATTATATATTTTACGAGGGAAGGTTATGATGGAAGTCCATGCAAAAAATCATCGGAAAATTAGATTCAATGAAACTTTTCGAAATGCAAGTTTCGGTCAAAAATCATAGTATATTATACACTAGTTTCGGTCAAAAAAATCAAATTTAATTGGGGACTATTTGAAATGATACGATACTTTTAAGATCATTTATATATGTTAAGAGGGAAGGTTGTGATGGAAGTCCATGCAAAAAAATCATCTGAAAACTAGATTCTATGAAACTCTTCGAAAGTCAAATTTAGGTCAAAAAATCGTAATATATTATACACTAGTTTATACTAGTTTCGTTCAAAAATTAAATTAAGTCGGGGACTGTTCGAAATGATACTAAACTTCACATATCATTTATATATTTTACGAGGTAAGGTTATGATGGAAGTCCATGCAAAAAATCATCGGAAAATTAGACTCTAAGAAACTTTTCGCAAAACAAGTTTCGGTCAAAAATCATAGTATATTATACACTAATTCGGTCAAAAAAATCAAATTTAATTGGGGACTATTCGAAATGTTACGAGACTTTTCAGATCATTTATATATGTTAAGAGGGAAGGTTATGATGGAAGTCCATGCAAAGAAAATCATCTGAAAACTAGATTCTATGAAACTCTTAGAAATGCAAGTTTCGGTCAAAAAATCATAATATATTATACACTAGTTTATACTAGTTTCGGTCAAAAATCAAATTTAATCGGGGACTGTTCGAATTGATACAAAACTTCACATATCATTTATATAATTTACGAGGTAAGGTTATGATGAAAAATCCATGCAAAAAAATCACCGGAAAATTAGATTCTATGAAACTTTTCGAAATGCAAGTTTCGGTCAAAAATCATAGTATATTATACACTAGTTTTGGTCAAAAAAATCAAATTTAATTGGAGACAATTTTAAATGATACAAGACTTTTTCAGATCATTTATATATGTTAAGAGGGAAGGTTATGATGGAAGTCCATGCAAAAAAATCTTTTGAAAACTCGATTCTATGAAACTCTTCAAAATGCAAGTTTCGGTCAAAAATTCATAATATATTATACACTAGTTTATACTAGTTTCGGTCAAAAATCAAATTAAATCGGGGACTGTTCGAAATGATACGAAATTTCACATATCATTTATATATTTTACGAGGGAAGGTTAAGATGGAAGTACATGCAAAAAATCATCGGAAAATTAGATTCTATGAAACTTTTCGAAATGCATGTTTCGGTCAAAAATCATAGTATATTATACAGTAGTTTCCGTCAAAAAAATCAAATTTAATTGGGGACTATTTCAAATGGTATGATACTTTTCAGATCATTTATATATGATAAGAGGGAAGGTTGTGATGGAAGTCCATGCAAAAAAATCATCTGAAAACTAGATTCTATGAAACTCTTCAAAATGCAAGTTTCGGTCAAAAATTCATAATATATTATACACTAGTTTATACTAGTTTCGATTAAAAATAAATTAAATTGGGGACTGTTCGAAATGATACAAAACTACACATATCATTATATATTTTACGAGGGAAGGTTATGATGGAAGACCATGCAAAAAATCATCGGAAAATTAGATTCAATGAAACTTTTCGAAATGCATGTTTCGGTCAAAAATCATAGTATATTATACAGTAGTTTCAGTCAAAAAAATCAAATTTAATTGAGGACTATTTCAAATGGTATGATACTTTTCAGATCATTTATATATGATAAGAGGGAAGGTTGTGATGGAAGTCCATGCAAAAAAATCATCTGAAAACTAGATTCTATGAAACTCTTCAAAATGCAAGTTTCGGTCAAAAATTCATAATATATTATACACTAGTTTATACTAGTTTCGATTAAAAATAAATTAAATTGGGGACTGTTCGAAATGATACGAAACTTCACATATCATTATATATTTTACGAGGGAAGGTTATGATGGAAGTCCATGCAAAAAATCATTTGGAAAATTAGATTCAATGAAACTTTTCGAAATGCAAGTTTCGGTCAAAAATCATAGTATATTATACACTAGTTTCGGTCAAAAAAATCAAATTTAATTGGGGACTATTTGAAATGATACGATACTTTTAAGATCATTTATATATGTTAAGAGGGAAGGTTGTGATGGAAGTCCATGCAAAAAAAATCATCTGAAAACTAGATTCTATGAAATTCTTCGAAAGTCAAATTTAGGTCAAAAAATCGTAATATATTATACACTAGTTTATACTAGTTTCGGTCAAAAATCAAATTAAGTCGGGGACTGTTCGAAATGATACTAAACTTCACATATCATTTATATATTTTACGAGGTAAGGTTATGATGGAAGTCCATGCAAAAAATCATCGGAAAATTAGACTCTAAGAAACTTTTCGAAAAACAAGTTTCGGTCAAAAATAATAGTATATTATACACTAATTCGGTCAAAAAAATCAAATTTAATTGGGGACTATTCGAAATGTTACGAGACTTTTCAGATCATTTATATATGTTAAGAGGGAAGGTTATGATGGAAGTCCATGCAAAGAAAATCATCTGAAAACTAGATTCTATGAAACTCTTAGAAATGCAAGTTTCGGTCAAAAAATCAAAATATATTATACACTAGTTTATACTAGTTTCGGTCAAAAATCAAATTTAATCGGGGACTGTTCGAATTGATACAAAACTTCACATATCATTTATATAATTTACGAGGTAAGGTTATGATGAAAAATCCATGCAAAAAAATCACCGGAAAATTAGATTCTATGAAACTTTTCGAAATGCAAGTTTCGGTCAAAAATCATAGTATATTATACACTAGTTTTGGTCAAAAAAATCAAATTTAATTGGAGACAATTTAAAATGATACAAGACTTTTTCAGATCATTTATATATGTTAAGAGGGAAGGTTATGATGGAAGTCCATGCAAAAAAATCTTTTGAAAACTCGATTCTATGAAACTCTTCAAAATGCAAGTTTCGGTCAAAATTTCATAATATATTATACACTAGTTTATACTAGTTTCGGTCAAAAATCAAATTAAATCGGGGACTGTTCGAAATGATACGAAATTTCACATATCATTTATATATTTTACGAGGGAAGGTTAAGATGGAAGTACATGCAAAAAATCATCGGAAAATTAGATTCTATGAAACTTTTCGAAATGCATGTTTCGGTCAAAAATCATAGTATATTATACAGTAGTTTCAGTCAAAAAAATCAAATTTAATTGAGGACTATTTCAAATGGTATGATACTTTTCAGATCATTTATATATGATAAGAGGGAAGGTTGTGATGGAAGTCCATGCAAAAAAATCATCTGAAAACTAGATTCTATGAAACTCTTCAAAATGCAAGTTTCGGTCAAAAATTCATAATATATTATACACTAGTTTATACTAGTTTCGATTAAAAATAAATTAAATTGGGGACTGTTCGAAATGATACGAAACTTCACATATCATTATATATTTTACGAGGGAAGGTTATGATGGAAGTCCATGCAAAAAATCATTTGGAAAATTAGATTCAATGAAACTTTTCGAAATGCAAGTTTCGGTCAAAAATCATAGTATATTATACACTAGTTTCGGTCAAAAAAATCAAATTTAATTGGGGACTATTTGAAATGATACGATACTTTTAAGATCATTTATATATGTTAAGAGGGAAGGTTGTGATGGAAGTCCATGCAAAAAAATCATCTGAAAACTAGATTCTATGAAATTCTTCGAAAGTCAAATTTAGGTCAAAAAATCGTAATATATTATACACTAGTTTATACTAGTTTCGGTCAAAAATCAAATTAAGTCGGGGACTGTTCGAAATGATACTAAACTTCACATATCATTTATATATTTTACGAGGTAAGGTTATGATGGAAGTCCATGCAAAAAATCATCGGAAAATTAGACTCTAAGAAACTTTTCGAAAAACAAGTTTCGGTCAAAAATAATAGTATATTATACACTAATTCGGTCAAAAAAATCAAATTTAATTGGGGACTATTCGAAATGTTACGAGACTTTTCAGATCATTTATATATGTTAAGAGGGAAGGTTATGATGGAAGTCCATGCAAAGAAAATCATCTGAAAACTAGATTCTATGAAACTCTTAGAAATGCAAGTTTCGGTCAAAAAATCAAAATATATTATACACTAGTTTATACTAGTTTCGGTCAAAAATCAAATTTAATCGGGGACTGTTCGAATTGATACAAAACTTCACATATCATTTATATAATTTACGAGGTAAGGTTATGATGAAAAATCCATGCAAAAAAATCACCGGAAAATTAGATTCTATGAAACTTTTCGAAATGCAAGTTTCGGTCAAAAATCATAGTATATTATACACTAGTTTTGGTCAAAAAAATCAAATTTAATTGGAGACAATTTAAAATGATACAAGACTTTTTCAGATCATTTATATATGTTAAGAGGGAAGGTTATGATGGAAGTCCATGCAAAAAAATCTTTTGAAAACTCGATTCTATGAAACTCTTCAAAATGCAAGTTTCGGTCAAAATTTCATAATATATTATACACTAGTTTATACTAGTTTCGGTCAAAAATCAAATTAAATCGGGGACTGTTCGAAATGATACGAAATTTCACATATCATTTATATATTTTACGAGGGAAGGTTAAGATGGAAGTACATGCAAAAAATCATCGGAAAATTAGATTCTATGAAACTTTTCGAAATGCATGTTTCGGTCAAAAATCATAGTATATTATACAGTAGTTTCAGTCAAAAAAATCAAATTTAATTGAGGACTATTTCAAATGGTATGATACTTTTCAGATCATTTATATATGATAAGAGGGAAGGTTGTGATGGAAGTCCATGCAAAAAAATCATCTGAAAACTAGATTCTATGAAACTCTTCAAAATGCAAGTTTCGGTCAAAAATTCATAATATATTATACACTAGTTTATACTAGTTTCGATTAAAAATAAATTAAATTGGGGACTGTTCGAAATGATACGAAACTTCACATATCATTATATATTTTACGAGGGAAGGTTATGATGGAAGTCCATGCAAAAAATCATTTGGAAAATTAGATTCAATGAAACTTTTCGAAATGCAAGTTTCGGTCAAAAATCATAGTATATTATACACTAGTTTCGGTCAAAAAAATCAAATTTAATTGGGGACTATTTGAAATGATACGATACTTTTAAGATCATTTATATATGTTAAGAGGGAAGGTTGTGATGGAAGTCCATGCAAAAAAATCATCTGAAAACTAGATTCTATGAAATTCTTCGAAAGTCAAATTTAGGTCAAAAAATCGTAATATATTATACACTAGTTTATACTAGTTTCGGTCAAAAATCAAATTAAGTCGGGGACTGTTCGAAATGATACTAAACTTCACATATCATTTATATATTTTACGAGGTAAGGTTATGATGGAAGTCCATGCAAAAAATCATCGGAAAATTAGACTCTAAGAAACTTTTCGAAAAACAAGTTTCGGTCAAAAATAATAGTATATTATACACTAATTCGGTCAAAAAAATCAAATTTAATTGGGGACTATTCGAAATGTTACGAGACTTTTCAGATCATTTATATATGTTAAGAGGGAAGGTTATGATGGAAGTCCATGCAAAGAAAATCATCTGAAAACTAGATTCTATGAAACTCTTAGAAATGCAAGTTTCGGTCAAAAAATCATAATATATTATACACTAGTTTATACTAGTTTCGGTCAAAAATCAAATTTAATCGGGGACTGTTCGAATTGATACAAAACTTCACATATCATTTATATAATTTACGAGGTAAGGTTATGATGAAAAATCCATGCAAAAAAATCACCGGAAAATTAGATTCTATGAAACTTTTCGAAATGCAAGTTTCGGTCAAAAATCATAGTATATTATACACTAGTTTTGGTCAAAAAAATCAAATTTAATTGGAGACAATTTTAAATAATACAAGACTTTTTCAGATCATTTATATATGTTAAGAGGGAAGGTTATGATGGAAGTCCATGCAACAAAATCTTTTGAAAACTCGATTCTATGAAACTCTTCAAAATGCAAGTTTCGGTCAAAAATTCATAATATATTATACACTAGTTTATACTAGTTAAGGTCAAAAATCAAATTAAATCGGGGACTGTTCGAAATGATACGAAATTTCACATATCATTTATATATTTTACGAGGGAAGGTTAAGATGGAAGTACATGCAAAAAATCATCGGAAAATTAGATTCTATGAAACTTTTCGAAATGCATGTTTCGGTCAAAAATCATAGTATATTATACAGTAGTTTCAGTCAAAAAAATCAAATTTAATTGGGGACTATTTCAAATGGTATGATACTTTTCAGATCATTTATATATGATAAGAGGGAAGGTTGTGATGGAAGTCCATGCAAAAAAATCATCTGAAAACTAGATTCTATGAAACTCTTCAAAATGCAAGTTTCGGTCAAAAATTCATAATATATTATACACTAGTTTATACTAGTTTCGATTAAAAATAAATTAAATTGGGGACTGTTCGAAATGATACGAAACTTCACATATCATTATATATTTTACGAGGGAAGGTTATGATGGAAGTCCATGCAAAAAATCATCGGAAAATTAGATTCAATGAAACTTTTCGAAATGCAAGTTTCGGTCAAAAATCATAGTATATTATACACTAGTTTCGGTCAAAAAAATCAAATTTAATTGGGGACTATTTGAAATGATACGATACTTTTAAGATCATTTATATATGTTAAGAGGGAAGGTTGTGATGGAAGTCCATGCAAAAAAATCATCTGAAAACTAGATTCTATGAAACTCTTCGAAAGTCAAATTTAGGTCAAAAAATCGTAATATATTATACCCTAGTTTATACTAGTTTCGTTCAAAAATTAAATTAAGTCGGGGACTGTTCGAAATGATACTAAACTTCACATATCATTTATATATTTTACGAGGTAAGGTTATGATGGAAGTCCATGCAAAAAATCATCGGAAAATTAGACTCTAAGAAACTTTTCGAAAAACAAGTTTCGGTCAAAAATCATAGTATATTATACACTAATTCGGTCAAAAAAATCAAATTTAATTGGGGACTATTCGAAATGTTACGAGACTTTTCAGATCATTTATATATGTTAAGAGGGAAGGTTATGATGGAAGTCCATGCAAAGAAAATCATCTGAAAACTAGATTCTATGAAACTCTTAGAAATGCAAGTTTCGGTCAAAAAATCATAATATATTATACACTAGTTTATACTAGTTTCGGTCAAAAATCAAATTTAATCGGGGACTGTTCGAATTGATACAAAACTTCACATATCATTTATATAATTTACGAGGTAAGGTTATGATGAAAAATCCATGCAAAAAAATCACCGGAAAATTAGATTCTATGAAACTTTTCGAAATGCAAGTTTCGGTCAAAAATCATAGTATATTATACACTAGTTTTGGTCAAAAAAATCAAATTTAATTGGAGACAATTTTAAATGATACAAGACTTTTTCAGATCATTTATATATGTTAAGAGGGAAGGTTATGATGGAAGTCCATGCAAAAAAATCTTTTGAAAACTCGATTCTATGAAACTCTTCAAAATGCAAGTTTCGGTCAAAAATTCATAATATATTATACACTAGTTTATACTAGTTTCGGTCAAAAATCAAATTAAATCGGGGACTGTTCGAAATGATACGAAATTTCACATATCATTTATATATTTTACGAGGGAAGGTTAAGATGGAAGTACATGCAAAAAATCATCGGAATATTAGATTCTATGAAACTTTTCGAAATGCATGTTTCGGTCAAAAATCATAGTATATTATACAGTAGTTTCCGTCAAAAAAATCAAATTTAATTGGGGACTATTTCAAATGGTATGATACTTTTCAGATCATTTATATATGATAAGAGGGAAGGTTGTGATGGAAGTCCATGCAAAAAAATCATCTGAAAACTAGATTCTATGAAACTCTTCAAAATGCAAGTTTCGGTCAAAAATTCATAATATATTATACACTAGTTTATACTAGTTTCGATTAAAAATAAATTAAATTGGGGACTGTTCGAAATGATACAAAACTACACATATCATTATATATTTTACGAGGGAAGGTTATGATGGAAGACCATGCAAAAAATCATCGGAAAATTAGATTCAATGAAACTTTTCGAAATGCAAGTTTCGGTCAAAAATCATAGTATATTATACACTAGTTTCGGTCAAAAAAATCAAATTTAATTGGGGACTATTTGAAATGATACGATACTTTTAAGATCATTTATATATGTTAAGAGGGAAGGTTGTGATGGAAGTCCATGCAAAAAAATCATCTGAAAACTAGATTCTATGAAACTCTTCGAAAGTCAAATTTAGGTCAAAAAATCGTAATATATTATACACTAGTTTATACTAGTTTCGGTCAAAAATCAAATTAAGTCGGGGACTGTTCGAAATGATACTAAACTTCACATATCATTTATATATTTTACGAGGTAAGGTTATGATGGAAGTCCATGCAAAAAATCATCGGAAAATTAGACTCTAAGAAACTTTTCGAAAAACAAGTTTCGGTCAAAAATCATAGTATATTATACACTAATTCGGTCAAAAAAATCAAATTTAATTGGGGACTATTCGAAATGTTACGAGACTTTTCAGATCATTTATATATGTTAAGAGGGAAGGTTATGATGGAAGTCCATGCAAAGAAAATCATCTGAAAACTAGATTCTATGAAACTCTTAGAAATGCAAGTTTCGGTCAAAAAATCATAATATATTATACACTAGTTTATACTAGTTTCGGTCAAAAATCAAATTTAATCGGGGACTGTTCGAATTGATACAAAACTTCACATATCATTTATATAATTTACGAGGTAAGGTTATGATGAAAAATCCATGCAAAAAAATCACCGTAAAATTAGATTCTATGAAACTTTTCGAAATGCAAGTTTCGGTCAAAAATCATAGTATATTATACACTAGTTTTGGTCAAAAAAATCAAATTTAATTGGAGACAATTTTAAATGATACAAGACTTTTTCAGATCATTTATATATGTTAAGAGGGAAGGTTATGATGGAAGTCCATGCAAAAAAATCTTTTGAAAACTCGATTCTATGAAACTCTTCAAAATGCAAGTTTCGGTCAAAAATTCATAATATATTATACACTAGTTTATACTAGTTTCGGTCAAAAATCAAATTAAATCGGGGACTGTTCGAAATGATACGAAATTTCACATATCATTTATATATTTTACGAGGGAAGGTTAAGATGGAAGTACATGCAAAAAATCATCGGAAAATTAGATTCTATGAAACTTTTCGAAATGCATGTTTCGGTCAAAAATCATAGTATATTATACAGTAGTTTCCGTCAAAAAAATCAAATTTAATTGGGGACTATTTCAAATGGTATGATACTTTTCAGATCATTTATATATGATAAGAGGGAAGGTTGTGATGGAAGTCCATGCAAAAAAATCATCTGAAAACTAGATTCTATGAAACTCTTCAAAATGCAAGTTTCGGTCAAAAATTCATAATATATTATACACTAGTTTATACTAGTTTCGATTAAAAATAAATTAAATTGGGGACTGTTCGAAATGATACAAAACTACACATATCATTATATATTTTACGAGGGAAGGTTATGATGGAAGACCATGCAAAAAATCATCGGAAAATTAGATTCAATGAAACTTTTCGAAATGCAAGTTTCGGTCAAAAATCATAGTATATTATACACTAGTTTCGGTCAAAAAAATCAAATTTAATTGGGGACTATTTGAAATGATACGATACTTTTAAGATCATTTATATATGTTAAGAGGGAAGGTTGTGATGGAAGTCCATGCAAAAAAATCATCTGAAAACTAGATTCTATGAAACTCTTCGAAAGTCAAATTTAGGTCAAAAAATCGTAATATATTATACACTAGTTTATACTAGTTTCGGTCAAAAATCAAATTAAGTCGGGGACTGTTCGAAATGATACTAAACTTCACATATCATTTATATATTTTACGAGGTAAGGTTATGATGGAAGTCCATGCAAAAAATCATCGGAAAATTAGACTCTAAGAAACTTTTCGAAAAACAAGTTTCGGTCAAAAATCATAGTATATTATACACTAATTCGGTCAAAAAAATCAAATTTAATTGGGGACTATTCGAAATGTTACGAGACTTTTCAGATCATTTATATATGTTAAGAGGGAAGGTTATGATGGAAGTCCATGCAAAGAAAATCATCTGAAAACTAGATTCTATGAAACTCTTAGAAATGCAAGTTTCGGTCAAAAAATCATAATATATTATACACTAGTTTATACTAGTTTCGGTCAAAAATCAAATTTAATCGGGGACTGTTCGAATTGATACAAAACTTCACATATCATTTATATAATTTACGAGGTAAGGTTATGATGAAAAATCCATGCAAAAAAATCACCGGAAAATTAGATTCTATGAAACTTTTCGAAATGCAAGTTTCGGTCAAAAATCATAGTATATTATACACTAGTTTTGGTCAAAAAAATCAAATTTAATTGGAGACAATTTTAAATGATACAAGACTTTTTCAGATCATTTATATATGTTAAGAGGGAAGGTTATGATGGAAGTCTATGCAACAAAATCTTTTGAAAACTCGATTCTATGAAACTCTTCAAAATGCAAGTTTCGGTCAAAAATTCATAATATATTATACACTAGTTTATACTAGTTTCGGTCAAAAATCAAATTAAATCGGGGACTGTTCGAAATGATACGAAATTTCACATATCATTTATATATTTTACGAGGGAAGGTTAAGATGGAAGTACATGCAAAAAATCATCGGAAAATTAGATTCTATGAAACTTTTCGAACTGCATGTTTCGGTCAAAAATCATAGTATATTATACACTAGTTTCAGTCAAAAAAATCAAATTTAATTGGGGACTATTTGAAATGGTATGATACTTTTAAGATCATTTATATATGATAAGAGGGAAGGTTGTGATGGAAGTCCATGCAAAAAAATCATCTGAAAACTAGATTCTATGAAACTCTTCGAAATGCAAGTTTCGGTCAAAAATTCATAATATATTATACACTAGTTTATTCTAGTTTCGGTAAAAAATAAATTAAATTGGGGACTGTTCGAAATGATACGAAACTTCACATATCATTATATATTTTACGAGGGAAGGTTATGATGGAAGACCATGCAAAAAATCATCGGAAAATTAGATTCAATGAAACTTTTCGAAATGCAAGTTTCGGTCAAAAATCATAGTATATTATACACTAGTTTCGGTCAAAAAAATCAAATTTAATTGGGGACTATTTAAAATGATACGATACTTTTAAGATCATTTATATATGTTAAGAGGGAAGGTTGTGATGGAAGTCCATGCAAAAAAATCATCTGAAAACTAGATTCTATGAAACTCTTCGAAAGTCAAATTTAGGTCAAAAAATCGTAATATATTATACACTAGTTTATACTAGTTTCGGTCAAAAATTAAATTAAGTCGGGGACTTTTCGAAATGATACTAAACTTCACATATCATTTATATATTTTACGAGGTAAGGTTATGATGGAAGTCCATGCAAAAAATCATCGGAAAATTAGACTCTAAGAAACTTTTCGAAAAACAAGTTTCGGTCAAAAATCATAGTATATTATACACTAATTCGGTCAAAAAAATCAAATTTAATTGGGGACTATTCGAAATGTTACGAGACTTTTCAGATCATTTATATATGTTAAGAGGGAAGGTTATGATGGAAGTCCATGCAAAGATAATCATCTGAAAACTAAATTCTATGAAACTCTTAGAAATGCAAGTTTCGGTCAAAAAATCATAATATATTATACACTAGTTTATACTAGTTTCGGTCAAAAATCAAATTTAATCGGGGACTGTTCGAATTGATACAAAACTTCACATATCATTTATATAATTTACGAGGTAAGGTTATGATGAAAAATCCATGCAAAAAAATCACCGGAAAATTAGATTCTATGAAACTTTTCGAAATGCAAGTTTCGGTCAAAAATCATAGTATATTATACACTAGTTTTGGTCAAAAAAATCAAATTTAATTGGAGACAATTTTAAATGATACAAGACTTTTTAAGGTCATTTATATATGTTAAGAGGGAAGGTTATGATGGAAGTCCATGCAAAAAAATCTTTTGAAAACTCGATTCTATGAAACTCTTCAAAATGCAAGTTTCGGTCAAAAATTCATAACATATTATACACTAGTTTATACTAGTTTCGGTCAAAAATCAAATTAAATCGGGGACTGTTCGAAATGATACGAAATTTCACATATCATTTATATATTTTACGAGGGAAGGTTAAGTTGGAAGTACATGCAAAAAATCATCGGGAAATTAGATTCTATGAAACTTTTCGAAATGCATGTTTCGGTCAAAAATCATAGTATATTATACACTAGTTTCAGTCAAAAAAATCAAATTTAATTGGGGACTATTTCAAATGGTATGATACTTTTCAGATCATTTATATATGATAAGAGGGAAGGTTGTGATGGAAGTCCATGCAAAAAACTCATCTGAAAACTAGATTCTATGAAACTCTTCGAAATGCAAGTTTCGGTCAAAAATTCATAATATATTATACACTAGTTTATACTAGTTTCGGTAAAAAATAAATTAAATTGGGGACTGTTCGAAATGATACGAAACTTCACATATCATTATATATTTTACGAGGGAAGGTTATGATGGAAGACCATGCAAAAAATCATCGGAAAATTAGATTCAATGAAACTTTTCGAAATGCAAGTTTCGGTCAAAAATCATAGTATATTATACACTAGTTTCGGTCAAAAAAATCAAATTTAATTGGGGACTATTTGAAATGATACGATACTTTTAAGATCATTTATATATGTTAAGAGGGAAGGTTGTGATGGAAGTCCATGCAAAAAAATCATCTGAAAACTAGATTCTATGAAACTCTTCGAAAGTCAAATTTAGGTCAAAAAATCGTAATATATTATACACTAGTTTATACTAGTTTCGGTCAAAAATCAAATTAAGTCGGGGACTGTTCGAAATGATACTAAACTTCACATATCATTTATATATTTTACGAGGTAAGGTTATGATGGAAGTCCATGCAAAAAATCATCGGAAAATTAGACTCTAAGAAACTTTTCGAAAAACAAGTTTCGGTCAAAAATCATAGTATATTATACACTAATTCGGTCAAAAAAATCAAATTTAATTGGGGACTATTCGAAATGTTACGAGACTTTTCAGATCATTTATATATGTTAAGAGGGAAGGTTATGATGGAAGTCCATGCAAAGAAAATCATCTGAAAACTAGATTCTATGAAACTCTTAGAAATGCAAGTTTCGGTCAAAAAATCATAATATATTATACACTAGTTTATACTAGTTTCGGTCAAAAATCAAATTTAATCGGGGACTGTTCGAATTGATACAAAACTTCACATATCATTTATATAATTTACGAGGTAAGGTTATGATGAAAAATCCATGCAAAAAAATCACCGAAAAATTAGATTCTATGAAACTTTTCGAAATGCAAGTTTCGGTCAAAAATCATAGTATATTATACACTAGTTTTGGTCAAAAAAATCAAATTTAATTGGAGACAATTTTAAATGATACAAGACTTTTTCAGATCATTTATATATGTTAAGAGGGAAGGTTATGATGGAAGTCCATGCAAAAAAATCTTTTGAAAACTCGATTCTATGAAACTCTTCAAAATGCAAGTTTCGGTCAAAAATTCATAATATATTATACACTAGTTTATACTAGTTTCGGTCAAAAATCAAATTAAATCGGGGACTGTTCGAAATGATACGAAATTTCACATATCATTTATATATTTTACGAGGGAAGGTTAAGTTGGAAGTACATGCAAAAAATCATCGGGAAATTAGATTCTATGAAACTTTTCGAAATGCATGTTTCGGTCAAAAATCATAGTATATTATACACTAGTTTCAGTCATAAAAATCAAATTTAATTGGGGACTATTTCAAATGGTATGATACTTTTCAGATCATTTATATATGATAAGAGGGAAGGTTGTGATGGAAGTCCATGCAAAAAACTCATCTGAAAACTAGATTCTATGAAACTCTTCGAAATGCAAGTTTCGGTCAAAAATTCATAATATATTATACACTAGTTTATACTAGTTTCGGTAAAAAATAAATTAAATTGGGGACTGTTCGAAATGATACGAAACTTCACATATCATTATATATTTTACGAGGGAAGGTTATGATGGAAGACCATGCAAAAAATCATCGGAAAATTAGATTCAATGAAACTTTTCGAAATGCAAGTATCGGTCAAAAATCATAGTATATTATACACTAGTTTCGGTCAAAAAAATCAAATTTAATTGGGGACTATTTGAAATGATACGATACTTTTAAGATCATTTATATATGTTAAGAGGGAAGGTTGTGATGGAAGTCCATGCAAAAAAATCATCTGAAAACTAGATTCTATGAAACTCTTCGAAAGTCAAATTTAGGTCAAAAAATCGTAATATATTATACACTAGTTTATACTAGTTTCGGTCAAAAATCAAATTAAGTCGGGGACTGTTCGAAATGATACTAAACTTCACATATCATTTATATATTTTACGAGGTAAGGTTATGATGGAAGTCCATGCAAAAAATCATCGGAAAATTAGACTCTAAGAAACTTTTCGAAAAACAAGTTTCGGTCAAAAATCATAGTATATTATACACTAATTCGGTCAAAAAAATCAAATTTAATTGGGGACTATTCGAAATGTTACGAGACTTTTCAGATCATTTATATATGTTAAGAGGGAAGGTTATGATGGAAGTCCATGCAAAGAAAATCATCTGAAAACTAGATTCTATGAAACTCTTAGAAATGCAAGTTTCGGTCAAAAAATCATAATATATTATACACTAGTTTATACTAGTTTCGGTCAAAAATCAAATTTAATCGGGGACTGTTCGAATTGATACAAAACTTCACATATCATTTATATAATTTACGAGGTAAGGTTATGATGAAAAATCCATGCAAAAAAATCACCGGAAAATTAGATTCTATGAAACTTTTCGAAATGCAAGTTTCGGTCAAAAATCATAGTATATTATACACTAGTTTTGGTCAAAAAAATCAAATTTAATTGGAGACAATTTTAAATGATACAAGACTTTTTCAGATCATTTATATATGTTAAGAGGGAAGGTTATGATGGAAATCCATGCAACAAAATCTTTTGAAAACTCGATTCTATGAAACTCTTCAAAATGCAAGTTTCGGTCAAAAATTCATAATATATTATACACTAGTTTATACTAGTTTCGGTCAAAAATCAAATTAAATCGGGGACTGTTCGAAATGATACGAAATTTCACATATCATTTATATATTTTACGAGGGAAGGTTAAGATGGAAGTACATGCAAAAAATCATCGGAAAATTAGATTCTATGAAACTTTTCGAAATGCATGTTTCGGTCAAAAATCATAGTATATTATACACTAGTTTCAGTCAAAAAAATCAAATTTAATTGGGGACTATTTGAAATGGTATGATACTTTTAAGATCATTTATATATGATAAGAGGGAAGGTTGTGATGGAAGTCCATGCAAAAAAATCATCTGAAAACTAGATTCTATGAAACTCTTCGAAATGCAAGTTTCGGTCAAAAATTCATAATATATTATACACTAGTTTATACTAGTTTCGGTAAAAAATAAATTAAATTGGGGACTGTTCGAAATGATACGAAACTTCACATATCATTATATATTTTACGAGGGAAGGTTATGATGGAAGACCACGCAAAAAATCATCGGAAAATTAGATTCAATGAAACTTTTCGAAATGCAAGTTTCGGTCAAAAATCATAGTATATTATACACTAGTTTCGGTCAAAAAAATCAAATTTAATTGGGGACTATTTGAAATGATACGATACTTTTAAGATCATTTATATATGTTAAGAGGGAAGGTTGTGATGGAAGTCCATGCAAAAAAATCATCTGAAAACTAGATTCTATGAAACTCTTCGAAAGTCAAATTTAGGTCAAAAAATCGTAATATATTATACACTAGTTTATACTAGTTTCGGTCAAAAATCAAATTAAGTCGGGGACTGTTCGAAATGATACTAAACTTCACATATCATTTATATATTTTACGAGGTAAGGTTATGATGGAAGTCCATGCAAAAAATCATCGGAAAATTAGACTCTATGAAACTTTTCGAAAAACAAGTTTCGGTCAAAAATCATAGTATATTATACACTAATTCGGTCAAAAAAATCAAATTTAATTGGGGACTATTCGAAATGTTACGAGACTTTTCAGATCATTTATATATGTTAAGAGGGAAGGTTATGATGGAAGTCCATGCAAAGAAAATCATCTGAAAACTAGATTCTATGAAACTCTTAGAAATGCAAGTTTCGGTCAAAATATCATAATATATTATACACTAGTTTATACTAGTTTCGGTCAAAAATCAAATTTAATCGGGGACTGTTCGAATTGATACAAAACTTCACATATCATTTATATAATTTACGAGGTAAGGTTATGATGAAAAATCCATGCAAAAAAATCACTGGAAAATTAGATTCTATGAAACTTTTCGAAATGCAAGTTTCGGTCAAAAATCATAGTATATTATACACTAGTTTTGGTCAAAAAAATCAAATTTAATTGGAGACAATTTTAAATGATACAAGACTTTTTCAGATCATTTATATATGTTAAGAGGGAAGGTTATGATGGAAGTCCATGCAACAAAATCTTTTGAAAACTCGATTCTATGAAACTCTTCAAAATGCAAGTTTCGGTCAAAAATTCATAATATATTATACACTAGTTTATACTAGTTTCGGTCAAAAATCAAATTTAATCGGGGACTGTTCGAATTGATACAAAACTTCACATATCATTTATATAATTTACGAGGTAAGGTTATGATGAAAAATCCATGCAAAAAAATCACCGGAAAATTAGATTCTATGAAACTTTTCGAAATGCAAGTTTCGGTCAAAAATCATAGTATATTATACACTAGTTTTGGTCAAAAAAATCAAATTTAATTGGAGACAATTTTAAATGATACAAGACTTTTTCAGGTCATTTATATATGTTAAGAGGGAAGGTTATGATGGAAGTCCATGCAAAAAAATCTTTTGAAAACTCGATTCTATGAAACTCTTCAAAATGCAAGTTTCGGTCAAAAATTCATAACATATTATACACTAGTTTATACTAGTTTCGGTCAAAAATCAAATTAAATCGGGGACTGTTCGAAATGATACGAAATTTCACATATCATTTATATATTTTACGAGGGAAGGTTAAGTTGGAAGTACATGCAAAAAATCATCGGGAAATTAGATTCTATGAAACTTTTCGAAATGCATGTTTCGGTCAAAAATCATAGTATATTATACACTAGTTTCAGTCAAAAAAATCAAATTTAATTGGGGACTATTTCAAATGGTATGATACTTTTCAGATCATTTATATATGATAAGAGGGAAGGTTGTGATGGAAGTCCATGCAAAAAACTCATCTGAAAACTAGATTCTATGAAACTCTTCGAAATGCAAGTTTCGGTCAAAAATTCATAATATATTATACACTAGTTTATACTAGTTTCGGTAAAAAATAAATTAAATTGGGGACTGTTCGAAATGATACGAAACTTCACATATCATTATATATTTTACGAGGGAAGGTTATGATGGAAGACCATGCAAAAAATCATCGGAAAATTAGATTCAATGAAACTTTTCGAAATGCAAGTTTCGGTCAAAAATCATAGTATATTATACACTAGTTTCGGTCAAAAAAATCAAATTTAATTGGGGACTATTTGAAATGATACGATACTTTTAAGATCATTTATATATGTTAAGAGGGAAGGTTGTGATGGAAGTCCATGCAAAAAAATCATCTGAAAACTAGATTCTATGAAACTCTTCGAAAGTCAAATTTAGGTCAAAAAATCGTAATATATTATACACTAGTTTATACTAGTTTCGGTCAAAAATCAAATTAAGTCGGGGACTGTTCGAAATGATACTAAACTTCACATATCATTTATATATTTTACGAGGTAAGGTTATGATGGAAGTCCATGCAAAAAATCATCGGAAAATTAGACTCTAAGAAACTTTTCGAAAAACAAGTTTCGGTCAAAAATCATAGTATATTATACACTAATTCGGTCAAAAAAATCAAATTTAATTGGGGACTATTCGAAATGTTACGAGACTTTTCAGATCATTTATATATGTTAAGAGGGAAGGTTATGATGGAAGTCCATGCAAAGAAAATCATCTGAAAACTAGATTCTATGAAACTCTTAGAAATGCAAGTTTCGGTCAAAAAATCATAATATATTATACACTAGTTTATACTAGTTTCGGTCAAAAATCAAATTTAATCGGGGACTGTTCGAATTGATACAAAACTTCACATATCATTTATATAATTTACGAGGTAAGGTTATGATGAAAAATCCATGCAAAAAAATCACCGAAAAATTAGATTCTATGAAACTTTTCGAAATGCATGTTTCGGTCAAAAATCATAGTATATTATACACTAGTTTTGGTCAAAAAAATCAAATTTAATTGGAGACAATTTTAAATGATACAAGACTTTTTCAGATCATTTATATATGTTAAGAGGGAAGGTTATGATGGAAGTCCATGCAAAAAAATCTTTTGAAAACTCGATTCTATGAAACTCTTCAAAATGCAAGTTTCGGTCAAAAATTCATAATATATTATACACTAGTTTATACTAGTTTCGGTCAAAAATCAAATTAAATCGGGGACTGTTCGAAATGATACGAAATTTCACATATCATTTATATATTTTACGAGGGAAGGTTAAGTTGGAAGTACATGCAAAAAATCATCGGGAAATTAGATTCTATGAAACTTTTCGAAATGCATGTTTCGGTCAAAAATCATAGTATATTATACACTAGTTTCAGTCATAAAAATCAAATTTAATTGGGGACTATTTCAAATGGTATGATACTTTTCAGATCATTTATATATGATAAGAGGGAAGGTTGTGATGGAAGTCCATGCAAAAAACTCATCTGAAAACTAGATTCTATGAAACTCTTCGAAATGCAAGTTTCGGTCAAAAATTCATAATATATTATACACTAGTTTATACTAGTTTCGGTAAAAAATAAATTAAATTGGGGACTGTTCGAAATGATACGAAACTTCACATATCATTATATATTTTACGAGGGAAGGTTATGATGGAAGACCATGCAAAAAATCATCGGAAAATTAGATTCAATGAAACTTTTCGAAATGCAAGTATCGGTCAAAAATCATAGTATATTATACACTAGTTTCGGTCAAAAAAATCAAATTTAATTGGGGACTATTTGAAATGATACGATACTTTTAAGATCATTTATATATGTTAAGAGGGAAGGTTGTGATGGAAGTCCATGCAAAAAAATCATCTGAAAACTAGATTCTATGAAACTCTTCGAAAGTCAAATTTAGGTCAAAAAATCGTAATATATTATACACTAGTTTATACTAGTTTCGGTCAAAAATCAAATTAAGTCGGGGACTGTTCGAAATGATACTAAACTTCACATATCATTTATATATTTTACGAGGTAAGGTTATGATGGAAGTCCATGCAAAAAATCATCGGAAAATTAGACTCTAAGAAACTTTTCGAAAAACAAGTTTCGGTCAAAAATCATAGTATATTATACACTAATTCGGTCAAAAAAATCAAATTTAATTGGGGACTATTCGAAATGTTACGAGACTTTTCAGATCATTTATATATGTTAAGAGGGAAGGTTATGATGGAAGTCCATGCAAAGAAAATCATCTGAAAACTAGATTCTATGAAACTCTTAGAAATGCAAGTTTCGGTCAAAAAATCATAATATATTATACACTAGTTTATACTAGTTTCGGTCAAAAATCAAATTTAATCGGGGACTGTTCGAATTGATACAAAACTTCACATATCATTTATATAATTTACGAGGTAAGGTTATGATGAAAAATCCATGCAAAAAAATCACCGGAAAATTAGATTCTATGAAACTTTTCGAAATGCAAGTTTCGGTCAAAAATCATAGTATATTATACACTAGTTTTGGTCAAAAAAATCAAATTTAATTGGAGACAATTTTAAATGATACAAGACTTTTTCAGATCATTTATATATGTTAAGAGGGAAGGTTATGATGGAAATCCATGCAACAAAATCTTTTGAAAACTCGATTCTATGAAACTCTTCAAAATGCAAGTTTCGGTCAAAAATTCATAATATATTATACACTAGTTTATACTAGTTTCGGTCAAAAATCAAATTAAATCGGGGACTGTTCGAAATGATACGAAATTTCACATATCATTTATATATTTTACGAGGGAAGGTTAAGATGGAAGTACATGCAAAAAATCATCGGAAAATTAGATTCTATGAAACTTTTCGAAATGCATGTTTCGGTCAAAAATCATAGTATATTATACACTAGTTTCAGTCAAAAAAATCAAATTTAATTGGGGACTATTTGAAATGGTATGATACTTTTAAGATCATTTATATATGATAAGAGGGAAGGTTGTGATGGAAGTCCATGCAAAAAACTCATCTGAAAACTAGATTCTATGAAACTCTTCGAAATGCAAGTTTCGGTCAAAAATTCATAATATATTATACACTAGTTTATACTAGTTTCGGTAAAAAATAAATTAAATTGGGGACTGTTCGAAATGATACGAAACTTCACATATCATTATATATTTTACGAGGGAAGGTTATGATGGAAGACCATGCAAAAAATCATCGGAAAATTAGATTCAATGAAACTTTTCGAAATGCAAGTATCGGTCAAAAATCATAGTATATTATACACTAGTTTCGGTCAAAAAAATCAAATTTAATTGGGGACTATTTGAAATGATACGATACTTTTAAGATCATTTATATATGTTAAGAGGGAAGGTTGTGATGGAAGTCCATGCAAAAAAATCATCTGAAAACTAGATTCTATGAAACTCTTCGAAAGTCAAATTTAGGTCAAAAAATCGTAATATATTATACACTAGTTTATACTAGTTTCGGTCAAAAATCAAATTAAGTCGGGGACTGTTCGAAATGATACTAAACTTCACATATCATTTATATATTTTACGAGGTAAGGTTATGATGGAAGTCCATGCAAAAAATCATCGGAAAATTAGACTCTAAGAAACTTTTCGAAAAACAAGTTTCGGTCAAAAATCATAGTATATTATACACTAATTCGGTCAAAAAAATCAAATTTAATTGGGGACTATTCGAAATGTTACGAGACTTTTCAGATCATTTATATATGTTAAGAGGGAAGGTTATGATGGAAGTCCATGCAAAGAAAATCATCTGAAAACTAGATTCTATGAAACTCTTAGAAATGCAAGTTTCGGTCAAAAAATCATAATATATTATACACTAGTTTATACTAGTTTCGGTCAAAAATCAAATTTAATCGGGGACTGTTCGAATTGATACAAAACATCACATATCATTTATATAATTTACGAGGTAAGGTTATGATGAAAAATCCATGCAAAAAAATCACCGGAAAATTAGATTCTATGAAACTTTTCGAAATGCAAGTTTCGGTCAAAAATCATAGTATATTATACACTAGTTTTGGTCAAAAAAATCAAATTTAATTGGAGACAATTTTAAATGATACAAGACTTTTTCAGATCATTTATATATGTTAAGAGGGAAGGTTATGATGGAAATCCATGCAACAAAATCTTTTGAAAACTCGATTCTATGAAACTCTTCAAAATGCAAGTTTCGGTCAAAAATTCATAATATATTATACACTAGTTTATACTAGTTTCGGTCAAAAATCAAATTAAATCGGGGACTGTTCGAAATGATACGAAATTTCACATATCATTTATATATTTTACGAGGGAAGGTTAAGATGGAAGTACATGCAAAAAATCATCGGAAAATTAGATTCTATGAAACTTTTCGAAATGCATGTTTCGGTCAAAAATCATAGTATATTATACACTAGTTTCAGTCAAAAAAATCAAATTTAATTGGGGACTATTTGAAATGGTATGATACTTTTAAGATCATTTATATATGATAAGAGGGAAGGTTGTGATGGAAGTCCATGCAAAAAAATCATCTGAAAACTAGATTCTATGAAACTCTTCGAAATGCAAGTTTCGGTCAAAAATTCATAATATATTATACACTAGTTTATACTAGTTTCGGTAAAAAATAAATTAAATTGGGGACTGTTCGAAATGATACGAAACTTCACATATCATTATATATTTTACGAGGGAAGGTTATGATGGAAGACCACGCAAAAAATCATCGGAAAATTAGATTCAATGAAACTTTTCGAAATGCAAGTTTCGGTCAAAAATCATAGTATATTATACACTAGTTTCGGTCAAAAAAATCAAATTTAATTGGGGACTATTTGAAATGATACGATACTTTTAAGATCATTTATATATGTTAAGAGGGAAGGTTGTGATGGAAGTCCATGCAAAAAAATCATCTGAAAACTAGATTCTATGAAACTCTTCGAAAGTCAAATTTAGGTCAAAAAATCGTAATATATTATACACTAGTTTATACTAGTTTCGGTCAAAAATCAAATTAAGTCGGGGACTGTTCGAAATGATACTAAACTTCACATATCATTTATATATTTTACGAGGTAAGGTTATGATGGAAGTCCATGCAAAAAATCATCGGAAAATTAGACTCTATGAAACTTTTCGAAAAACAAGTTTCGGTCAAAAATCATAGTATATTATACACTAATTCGGTCAAAAAAATCAAATTTAATTGGGGACTATTCGAAATGTTACGAGACTTTTCAGATCATTTATATATGTTAAGAGGGAAGGTTATGATGGAAGTCCATGCAAAGAAAATCATCTGAAAACTAGATTCTATGAAACTCTTAGAAATGCAAGTTTCGGTCAAAATATCATAATATATTATACACTAGTTTATACTAGTTTCGGTCAAAAATCAAATTTAATCGGGGACTGTTCGAATTGATACAAAACTTCACATATCATTTATATAATTTACGAGGTAAGGTTATGATGAAAAATCCATGCAAAAAAATCACTGGAAAATTAGATTCTATGAAACTTTTCGAAATGCAAGTTTCGGTCAAAAATCATAGTATATTATACACTAGTTTTGGTCAAAAAAATCAAATTTAATTGGAGACAATTTTAAATGATACAAGACTTTTTCAGATCATTTATATATGTTAAGAGGGAAGGTTATGATGGAAGTCCATGCAACAAAATCTTTTGAAAACTCGATTCTATGAAACTCTTCAAAATGCAAGTTTCGGTCAAAAATTCATAATATATTATACACTAGTTTATACTAGTTTCGGTCAAAAATCAAATTAAATCGGGGACTGTTCGAAATGATACGAAATTTCACATATCATTTATATATTTTACGAGGGAAGGTTAAGATGGAAGTACATGCAAAAAATCATCGGAAAATTAGATTCTATGAAACTTTTCGAAATGCATGTTTCGGTCAAAAATCATAGTATATTATACACTAGTTTCAGTCAAAAAAATCAAATTTAATTGGGGACTATTTGAAATGGTATGATACTTTTCAGATCATTTATATATGATAAGAGGGAAGGTTGTGATGGAAGTCCATGCAAAAAAATCATCTGAAAACTAGATTCTATGAAACTCTTCGAAATGCAAGTTTCGGTCAAAAATTCATAATATATTATACACTAGTTTATACTAGTTTCGGTAAAAAATAAATTAAATTGGGGACTGTTCGAAATGATACGAAACTTCACATATCATTATATATTTTACGAGGGAAGGTTATGATGGAAGACCATGCAAAAAATCATCGGAAAATTAGATTCAATGAAACTTTTCGAAATGCAAGTTTCGGTCAAAAATCATAGTATATTATACACTAGTTTCGGTCAAAAAAATCAAATTTAATTGGGGACTATTTGAAATGATACGATACTTTTAAGATCATTTATATATGTTAAGAGGGAAGGTTGTGATGGAAGTCCATGCAAAAAAATCATCTGAAAACTAGATTCTATGAAACTCTTCGAAAGTCAAATTTAGGTCAAAAAATCGTAATATATTATACACTAGTTTATACTAGTTTCGGTCAAAAATTAAATTAAGTCGGGGACTGTTCGAAATGATACTAAACTTCACATATCATTTATATATTTTACGAGGTAAGGTTATGATGGAAGTCCATGCAAAAAATCATCGGAAAATTAGACTCTAAGAAACTTTTCGAAAAACACGTTTCTGTCAAAAATCATAGTATATTATACACTAATTCGGTCAAAAAAATCAAATTTAATTGGGGACTATTCGAAATGTTACGAGACTTTTCAGATCATTTATATATGTTAAGAGGGAAGGTTATGATGGAAGTCCATGCAAAGAAAATCATCTGAAAACTAGATTCTATGAAACTCTTAGAAATGCAAGTTTCGGTCAAAAAATCATAATATATTATACACTAGTTTATACTAGTTTCGGTCAAAAATCAAATTTAATCGGGGACTGTTCGAATTGATACAAAACTTCACATATCATTTATATAATTTACGAGGTAAGGTTATGATGAAAAATCCATTCAAAAAAATCACCGGAAAATTAGATTCTATGAAACTTTTCGAAATGCAAGTTTCGGTCAAAAATCATAGTATATTATACACTAGTTTTGGTCAAAAAAATCAAATTTAATTGGAGACAATTTTAAATGATACAAGACTTTTTCAGATCATTTATATATGTTAAGAGGGAAGGTTATGATGGAAGTCCATGCAAAAAAATCTTTTGAAAACTCGATTCTATGAAACTCTTCAAAATGCAAGTTTCGGTCAAAAATTCATAATATATTATACACTAGTTTATACTAGTTTCGGTCAAAAATCAAATTAAATCGGGGACTGTTCGAAATGATACGAAATTTCACATATCATTTATATATTTTACGAGGGAAGGTTAAGTTGGAAGTACATGCAAAAAATCATCGGAAAATTAGATTCTATGAAACTTTTCGAAATGCATGTTTCGGTCAAAAATCATAGTATATTATACACTAGTTTCAGTCAAAAAAATCAAATTTAATTGGGGACTATTTCAAATGGTATGATACTTTTCAGATCATTTATATATGATAAGAGGGAAGGTTGTGATGGAAGTCCATGCAAAAAACTCATCTGAAAACTAGATTCTATGAAACTCTTCAAAATGCAAGTTTCGGTCAAAAATTCATAATATATTATACACTAGTTTATACTAGTTTCGGTAAAAAATAAATTAAATTGGGGACTGTTCGAAATGATACGAAACTTCACATATCATTATATATTTTACGAGGGAAGGTTATGATGGAAGTCCATGCAAAAAATCATCGGAAAATTAGATTCAATGAAACTTTTCGAAATGCAAGTTTCGATCAAAAATCCTAGTATATTATACACTAGTTTCGGTCAAAAAAATCAAATTTAATTGGGGACTATTTAAAATGATACGATACTTTTAAGATCATTTATATATGTTAAGAGGGAAGGTTGTGATGGAAGTCCATGCAAAAAAATCATCTGAAAACTAGATTCTATGAAATTCTTCGAAAGTCAAATTTAGTTCAAAAAATCGTAATATATTATACACTAGTTTATACTAGTTTCGGTCAAAAATAAAATTAAGTCGGGGACTGTTCGAAATGATACTAAACTTCACATATCATTTATATATTTTACGAGGTAAGGTTATGATGGAAGTCCATGCAAAAAATCATCGGAAAATTAGACTCTAAGAAACTTTTCGAAAAACAAGTTTCTGTCAAAAATCATAGTATATTATACACTAATTCGGTCAAAAAAATCAAATTTAATTGGGGACTATTCGAAATGTTACGAGACTTTTCAGATCATTTATATATGTTAAGAGGGAAGGTTATGATGGAAGTCCATGCAAAGAAAATCATCTGAAAACTAGATTCTATGAAACTCTTAGAAATGCATGTTTCGGTCAAAAAATCATAATATATTATACACTAGTTTATACTAGTTTCGGTCAAAAATCAAATTTAATCGGGGACTGTTCGAATTGATACAAAACTTCACATATCATTTATATAATTTACGAGGTAAGGTTATGATGAAAAATCCATGCAAAAAAATCACCGGAAAATTAGATTCTATGAAACTTTTCGAAATGCAAGTTTCGGTCAAAAAGCATAATATATTATACACTAGTTTTGGTCAAAAAAATCAAATTTAATTGGAGACAATTTTAAATGATACAAGACTTTTTCAGATCATTTATATATGTTAAGAGGGAAGGTTATGATGGAAGTCCATGCAACAAAATCTTTTGAAAACTCGATTCTATGAAACTCTTCAAAATGAAAGTTTCGGTCAAAAAATCAATATATATTATACACTAGTTTATACTAGTTTCGGTCAAAAATCAAATTAAATCGGGGACTGTTCGAAATGATACGAAATTTCACATATCATTTATATATTTTACGAGGGAAGGTTAAGTTGGAAGTACATGCAAAAAATCATCGGAAAATTAGATTCTATGAAACTTTTCGAAATGCATATTTCGGTCAAAAATCATAGTATATTATACACTAGTTTCAGTCAAAAAAATCAAATTTAATTGGGGACTATTTCAAATGGTATGATACTTTTCAGATCATTTATATATGATAAGAGGGAAGGTTGTGATGGAAGTCCATGCAAAAAACTCATCTGAAAACTAGATTCTATGAAACTCTTCAAAATGCAAGTTTCGGTCAAAAATTCATAATATATTATACACTAGTTTATACTAGTTTCGGTAAAAAATAAATTAAATTGGGGACTGTTCGAAATGATACGAAACTTCACATATCATTATATATTTTACGAGGGAAGGTTATGATGGAAGTCCATGCAAAAAATCATCGGAAAATTAGATTCAATGAAACTTTTCGAAATGCAAGTTTCGATCAAAAATCCTAGTATATTATACACTAGTTTCGGTCAAAAAAATCAAATTTAATTGGGGACTATTTAAAATGATACGATACTTTTAAGATCATTTATATATGTTAAGAGGGAAGGTTGTGATGGAAGTCCATGCAAAAAAATCATCTGAAAACTAGATTCTATGAAACTCTTCGAAAGTCAAATTTAGGTCAAAAAATCGTAATATATTATACACTAGTTTATACTAGTTTCGGTCAAAAATCAAATTAAGTCGGGGACTGTTCGAAATGATACTAAACTTCACATATCATTTATATATTTTACGAGGTAAGGTTATGATGGAAGTCCATGCAAAAAATCATCGGAAAATTAGACTCTAAGAAACTTTTCGAAAAACAAGTTTCGGTCAAAAATCATAGTATATTATACACTAATTCGGTCAAAAAAATCAAATTTAATTGGGGACTATTCGAAATGTTACGAGACTTTTCAGATCATTTATATATGTTAAGAGGGAAGGTTATGATGGAAGTCCATGCAAAGAAAATAATCTGGAAACTAGATTCTATGAAACTCTTAGAAATGTAAGTTTCTGTCAAAAAATCATAATATATTATACACTAGTTTATACTAGTTTCGGTCAAAAATCAAATTTAATCGGGGACTGTTCGAATTGATACAAAACTTCACATATCATTTATATAATTTACGAGGTAAGGTTATGATGAAAAATCCATGCAAAAAAATCACCGGAAAATTAGATTCTATGAAACTTTTCGAAATGCAAGTTTCGGTCAAAAAGCATAGTATATTATACACTAGTTTTGGTCAAAAAAATCAAATTTAATTGGAGACAATTTTAAATGATACAAGACTTTTTCAGATCATTTATGTATGTTAAGAGGGAAGGTTATGATGGAAGTCCATGCAAAAAAATCTTTTGAAAACTCGATTCTATGAAACTCTTCAAAATGCAAGTTTCGGTCAAAAAATCATAATATATTATACACTAGTTTATACTAGTTTCGGTCAAAAATCAAATTAAATCGGGGACTGTTCGAAATGATACGAAATTTCACATATCATTTATATATTTTATGAGGGAAGGTTATGACGGAAGTACATGCAAAAAATTATCGGAAAATTAGATTCTATGAAACTTTTCGAAATTCATGTTTCGGTCAAAAATCATAGTATATTATACACTAGTTTCAGTAAAAAAAAATCAAATTTAATTGGGGACTATTTGAAATGGTATGATACTTTTTCTATCATTTATATATGATAAGAGGGAAGGTTGTGATGGAAGTCCATGCAAAAAAATCATCTGAAAACTATATTCTATGAAACTCTTCGAAATGCAAGTTTCGGTCAAAAAATCATAATATATTATACACTAGTTTATACTAGTTTCGGTCAAAAATCAAATTTAATCGGGGACTGTTCGAATTGATACGAAACTTCACATATCATTTATATAATTTACGAGGTGAGGTTATGATGAAAAATCCATGCAAAAAAATCACCGGAAAATTAGATTCTATGAAACTTTTCGAAATGCAAGTTTCGGTCAAAAATCATAGTATATTATACACTAGTTTCGGTCAAAAAAATCAAATTTAATTGGGGACTATTCGAAATGTTACGAGACTTTTAAGATCATTTATATATGTTAAGAGGGAAGGTTATGATTGAAGTCCATGCAAAGAAAATTATCTGAAAACTAGATTCTATGAAACTCTTAGAAATGCAAGTTTCGGTCAAAAAATCATAATATATTATACACTAGTTTATACTAGTTTCGGTCAAAAATCAAATTTAATCGGGGACTGTTCGAATTGATAAGAAACTTCACATATCATTTATATAATTTACGAGGTGAGGTTATGATGAAAAATCCATGCAAAAAATCACCGGAAAATTAGATTCTATGAAACTTTTCGAAATGCAAGTTTCGGTCAAATATCATAGTATATTATACACTAGTTTCGGTCAAAAAAATCAAATTTAATTGGAGACAATTTTAAATGATACGAGACTTTTCAAATCATTTATATATGTTAAGAGGGAAGCTTATGATGGAAGTCCATTCAAAAAAATCTTTTGAAAACTCGACTCTATGAAACTCTTCAAAATGCAAGTTTCGGTCAAAAAATCATAATATATTATGCACTAGTTTATACTAGTTTCGGAAAAAAATAAATTAAATTGGGGACTGTTCGAAATGATACGAAATTTCACATATCATTTATATATTTTACGAGGGAAGGTTATGATGGAAGTCCATGCAAAAAATCATTGGAAAATTAGATTCAATGAAACTTTTCGAAATGCAAGTTTCGGTAAAAAATCATAGTATATTATACACTAGTTTCGGTCATAAAAATCAAATTTAATTGGGGACTATTTGAAATGGTACGATACTTTTCAGATCATTTATATATGATAAGAGGGAAGGTTGTGATGGAAGTCCATGCAAAAAAATAATCTGAAAACTAGATTCTATGAAACTCTTCGAAAGTCAAATTTTGGTCAAAAAATCGTAATATATTATACACTAGTTTATACTAGTTTCGGTCAAAAATCAAATTAAATCGGGGACTGTTCGAAATGATACTAAACTTCACATATCATTTATATATTTTACTAGGGAAGGTTATGATGGAAGTCCATGAAAAAAATCATCGGAAAATTAGACTCTAAGAAACTTTTCGAAAAGCAAGTTTCGGTCAAAAATCATAGTATATTATACACTAGTTCGGTCAAAAAAATCAAATTTAATTGGGGACTATTCGAAATGTTATGAGACTTTTCAGATCATTTATATATGTTAAGAGGGAAGGTTATGATGGAAGTCCATGCAAAGAAAATCATCTGAAAACTAGATTCTATGAAACTCTTAGAAATGCAAGTTTCGGTCAAAAAATCATAATATATTATACACTAGTTTATACTAGTTTCGGTCAAAAATCAAATTTAATCGGGGACTGTTCGAATTGATACGAAACTTCACATATCATTTATATAATTTACGAGGTGAGGTTATGATGAAAAATCCATGCAAAAAAATCACCGGAAAATTAGATTCTATGAAACTTTTCGAAATGCAAGTTTCGGTCAAAAATCATAGTATATTATACACTAGTTTCGGTCAAAAAAATCAAATTTAATTGGAGACAATTTTAAATGATACGAGAATTTTCAGATCATTTATATATGTTAAGAGGGAAGGTTATGATGGAAGTCCATGCAAAAAAATCTTTTGAAAACTCGAGTTCTATGAAACTCTTCAAAATGCAAGTTTCTGTCAAAAAACATAATATATTATACACTAGTTTATACTAGTTTCGGTCAAAAATCAAATTAAATCGGGGACTGTTCGAAATGATACGAAATTTCACATATCATTTATATATTTTACGAGGGAAGGTTATGATGGAAGTACATGCAAAAAATCATCGGAAAATTAGACTCTAAGAAACTTTTCGAAAAGCAAGTTTCGGTCAAAAATCATAGTATATTATACACTAGTTCGGTCAAAAAAATCAAATTTAATTGGGGACTATTCGAAATGTTATGAGACTTTTCAGATCATTTATATATGTTAAGAGGGAAGGTTATGATGGAAGTCCATGCAAAGAAAATCATCTGAAAACTAGATTCTATGAAACTCTTAGAAATGCATGTTTCGGTCAAAAAATCATAATATATTATACACTAGTTTATACTAGTTTCGGTCAAAAATCAAATTTAATCGGGGACTGTTCGAATTGATACGAAACTTCACATATCATTTATATAATTTACGAGGTGAGGTTATGATGAAAAATCCATGCAAAAAAATCACCGGAAAATTAGATTCTATGAAACTTTTCGAAATGCAAGTTTCGGTCAAAAATCATAGTATATTATACACTAGTTTCGGTCAAAAAAATCAAATTTAATTGGAGACAATTTTAAATGATACGAGAATTTTCAGATCATTTATATATGTTAAGAGGGAAGGTTATGATGGAAGTCCATGCAAAAAAATCTTTTGAAAACTCGAGTTCTATGAAACTCTTCAAAATGCAAGTTTCTGTCAAAAAACATAATATATTATACACTAGTTTATACTAGTTTCGGTCAAAAATCAAATTAAATCGGGGACTGTTCGAAATGATACGAAATTTCACATATCATTTATATATTTTACGAGGGAAGGTTATGATGGAAGTACATGCAAAAAATCATCGGAAAATTAGATTCTATGAAACTTTTCGAAATGCATGTTTCGGTCAAAAATCATAGTATATTATACACTAGTTTCAGTAAAAAAACAAATCAAATTTAATTGGGGACTATTTGAAATGGTATGATACTTTTCAGATCATTTATATATGATAAGAGGGAAGGTTGTGATGGAAGTCCATGCAAAAAAATCATCTAAAAATTAGATTCTATGAAACTCTTCGAAATGTAAGTTTCGCTAAAAAATTCATAATATATTATACACTAGTTTATACTAGTTTCGATAAAAAATAAATTTAATTGGGGACTGTTCGAAATGATACGAAACTTCACATATCCTTTTATATTTTACGAGGGAAGGTTATGATGGAAGTCCATGCAAAAAATCATCGGTAAATTAGATTCAATGAAACTTTTCGAAATGCAAGTTTCGGTAAAAAATCATAGTATATTATACACTAGTTTCGGTCAAAAAAATCAAATTTAATTGGGGACTATTTGAAATGATACGATCCTTTTAAGATAATTTATATATGTTAAGAGGGAAGGTTGTGATGGAAGTCCATGCAAAAAAATCATCTGAAAACTAGATTCTATGAAACTCTTCGAAAGTCAAATTTTGGTCAAAAAATCATAATATATTATACACTAGTTTATACTTGTTTCGGTCAAAAATCAAATTAAATCGGGGACTGTTCAAAATGATACTAAACTTCACATATCATTTATATATTTTACGAGGGAAGGTTATGATGGAAGTCCATGCAAAAATTCATCGGAAAAATAGACTCTAAGAAACTTTTCGAAAAGCAAGTTTCGGTCAAAAATCATAGTATATTATACACTAGTTCGGTCAAAAAAATCAAATTTAATTGGGGACTATTCGAAATGTTACGAGAATTTTCAGATCATTTATATATGTTAAGAGAGAAGGTTATGATGGAAGTCCATGCAAAGAAAATAATCTGGAAACTAGATTCTATGAAACTCTTAGAAATGTAAGTTTCTGTCAAAAAATCATAATATATTATACACTAGTTTATACTAGTTTCGGTCAAAAATTAATTTTAATCGGGGACTGTTCGAATTGATACGAAACTTCACTAATCATTTATATAATTTACGAGGTAAGGTTATGATGAAAAATCCGTGCAAAAAATCACCGGAAAATTAGATTCTATGAAACTTTTCGAAATGCAAGTTTCGGTCAAAAAGCATAGTATATTATACACTAGTTTCGGTCAAAAAAATCAAATTTAATTGGAGACAATTTTCAATGATACTAGAATTTTCAGATCATTTATATATGTTAAGAGGGAAGGTTATGATGGAAGTCCATGCAAAAAAAATATTTTGAAAACTCGATTCTATGAAACTCTTCAAAATGCAAGTTTCGGTCAAAAAATCATAATATAATATACACTAGTTTATACTAGTTTCGGTCAAAAATCAAATTAAATCGGGGACTGTTCGAAATGATACGAAATTTCACATATCATTTATATATTTTACGAGGGTAGTTTATGATGGAAGTACATGCCAAAAATTTTCGGAAAATTAGATTCTATGAAACTTTTCGAAATTCATGTTTCGGTCAAAAATCATAGTATATTATACACTAGTTTCAGTAAAAAAATCAAATTTAATTGGGGACTATTTGAAATGGTATGATACTTTTCAGATCATTTATATATGATAAGAGGGAAGGTTGTGATGGAAGTCCATGCAAAAAAATCATCTGAAAACTAGATTCTATGAAACTCTTCGAAATGCAAGTTTCGGTCAAAAATTCATAATATATTATACACTGGTTTATACTAGTTTCGGTAAAAAATAAATTAAATTGGGGACTATTCGAAATGATACGAAACTACAAATATCATTATATATTTTACTAGGGAAGGTTATGATGGAAGTCCATGCAAAAAATCATCGGAAAATTAGATTCAATGAAACTTTTCGAAATGCAAGTTTCGGTCAAAAATCATAGTATATTATACACTAGTTCGGTCAAAAAAATCAAATTTAATTGGGGACTATTCGAAATGTTACGAGACTTTTAAGATCATTTATATATGTTAAGAGAGAAGGTTATGATGGAAGTCCATGCAAAGAAAATCATCTGAAAACTAGATTCTATGAAACTCTTAGAAATGCAAGTTTCGGTCAAAAAATCATCATATATATTATACACTAGTTTATACTAGTTTCGGTCAAAAATTAAATTTAATCGGGGACTGTTCGAATTGATACGAAACTTCACATATCATTTATATAATTTACGAGGTGAGGTTATGATGAAAAATCCATGCAAAAAATCACCGGAAAATTAGATTCTATGAAACTTTTCGAAATGCAAGTTTCGGTCAAATATCATAGTATACACTAGTTTCGGTCAAAAAAATCAAATTTAATTGGAGACAAATTTAAATGATACGAGACTTTTCAAATCATTTATATATGTTAAGAGGGAAGGTTATGATGGAAGTCCATTCAAAAAAATCTTTTGAAAACTCGACTCTATGAAACTCTTCAAAATGCAAGTTTCGGTCAAAAAATCATAATATATTATACACTAGTTATACTAGTTTCGGTCAAAAATCAAATTAAATCGGGGACTGTTCGAAATGATACGAAATTTCACATATCATTTATATATTTTACGAGGGAAGGTTATGATGGAAGTACATGCAAAAAATCATCGGAAAATTAGATTCTATGAAACTTTTCGAAATTCATGTTTCGGTCAAAAATCATAGTATATTATACACTAGTTTCAGTCAAAAAAATCAAATTTAATTGGGAACTATTTGAAATGGTATGATACTTTTCAGATCATTTATATATGATAAGAGGGAAGGTTGTGATGGAAGTCCATGCAAAAAAATCATCTGAAAACTAGATTCTTTGAAACTCTTCAAAATGCAAGTTTCGGTCAAAAATTCATAATATATTATACACTAGTTTATACTAGTTTCGGTAAAAAATAAATTAAAATGGGGACTGTTCGAAATGATACGAAACTACAAATATCATTATATATTTTAAGAGGGAAGGTTATGATGGAAGTCCATGCAAAAAATCATCGGAAAATTAGATTCAATGAAACTTTTCGAAATGCAAGTTTCGGTCAAAAATCATGGTATATTATACACTAGTTCGGTCAAAAAAATCAAATTTAATTGGGGACTATTCGAAATGTTACGAGACTTTTAAGATCATTTATATATGTTAAGATGGAAGGTTATGATGGAAGTCCATGCAAAGAAAATCATCTGAAAACTAGATTCTATGAAACTCTTAGAAATGCAAGTTTCGGTCAAAAAATCATCATATATATTATACACTAGTTTATACTAGTTTCGGTCAAAAATTAAATTTAATCGGGGACTGTTCGAATTGATACGAAACTTCACATATCATTTATATAATTTACGAGGTGAGGTTATGATGAAAAATCCATGCAAAAAATCACCGGAAAATTAGATTCTATGAAACTTTTCGAAATGCAAGTTTCGGTCAAATATCATAGTATATTATACACTAGTTTCGGTCAAAAAAATCAAATTTAATTGGAGACAATTTTAAATGATACGAGACTTTTCAAATCATTTATATATGTTAAGAGGGAAGGTTATGATGGAAGTCCATTCAAAAAAATCTTTTGAAAACTCGACTCTATGAAATTCTTCAAAATGCAAGTTTCGGTCAAAAAATCATAATATATTATACACTAGTTTATACTAGTTTCGGTCAAAAATCAAATTAAATCGGGGACTGTTCGAAATGATACGAAATTTCACATATCATTTATATATTTTACGAGGGAAGGTTATGATGGAAGTACATGCAAAAAATCATCGGAAAATTAGATTCTATGAAACTTTTCGAAATTCATGTTTCGGTCAAAAATCATAGTATATTATACACTAGTTTTAGTCAAAAAAATCAAATTTAATTGGGGACTATTTGAAATGGTATGATACTTTTCAGATCATTTATATATGATAAGAGGGAAGGTTGTGATGGAAGTCCATGCAAAAAAATCATCTGAAAACTAGATTCTTTGAAACTCTTCAAAATGCAAGTTTCGGTCAAAAATTCATAATATATTATACACTAGTTTATACTAGTTTCGGTAAAAATTAAATTAAATTAGGGACTGTTCGAAATGATACGAAACTTCAAATATCATTATATATTTTACGAGGGAAGATTATGATGGAAGTCCATGCAAAAAATCATAGGAAAATTAGATTCAATGAAACTTTTCGAAATGCAAGTTTCGGTCAAAAATCATAGTATATTATACACTAGTTCGGTCAAAAAAATCAAATTTAATTGGGGACTATTCGAAATGTTACGAGACGTTTCAGATAATTTATATATGTTAAGAGGAAAGGTTATGATGGAAGTCCATGCAAAGAAAATCATCTGAAAACTAGATTCTATGAAACTCTTAGAAATGCAAGTTTCGGTCAAAAAATCATAATATATTATACACTAGTTTATACTAGTTTCGGTCAAAAATCAAATTTAATCGGGGACTGTTCGAATTGATACGAAACTTCACATATCATTTATATAATTTACGAGGTGAGGTTATGATGAAAAATCCATGCAAAAAATCACCGGAAAATTAGATTCTATGAAACTTTTCGAAATGCAAGTTTCGGTCAAAAATCATAGTATATTATACACTAGTTTCGGTCAAAAAAATTAAATTTAATTGGAGACAATTTTAAATGATACGAGAATTTTCAAATCATTTATATATGTTAAGAGGGAAGGTTATGATGGAAGTCCATTCAAAAAAATCTTTTGAAAACTCGATTCTATGAAACTCTTCAAAATGCAAGTTTCGGTCAAAAAATCATAATATATTATACACTAGTTTATACTGGTTTCGGTCTAAAATCAAATTAAATCGGGGACTGTTCGAATTGATACGAACCTTCACATATCATTTATATAATTTACGAGGTGAGGTTATGATGAAAAATCCATGCAAAAAATCACCGGAAAATTAGATTCTATGAAACTTTTCGAAATGCAAGTTTCGGTCAAAAATCATAGTATATTATACACTAGTTTCGGTCAAAAAAATCAAATTTAATTGGAGACAATTTTAAATGATACGAGAATTTTCAAATCATTTATATATGTTAAAAGGGAAGGTTATGATGGAAGTCCATTCAAAAAAATCTTTTGAAAACTCGATTCTATGAAACTCTTCAAAATGCAAGTTTCGGTCAAAAAATCATAATATATTATACACTAGTTTATACTGGTTTCGGTCTAAAATCAAATTAAATCGGGGACTGTTCGAAATGATACGAAATTTCACATATCATTTATATATTTTACGAGGGAAGGTTATGATGGAAGTACATGCAAAAAATCATCGGAAAATTAGATTCTATGAAACTTTTCGAAATGCATGTTTCGATCAAAAATCATAGTATATTATACACTAGTTTCGGTCAAAAAAATTAAATTTAATTGGGGACTATTTGAAATGGTATGATACTTTTCAGATCATTTATATATGATAAGAGGGAAGGTTGTGATGGAAGTCCATGCAAAAAAATCATCTGAAAACTAGATTCTATGAAACTCTTCGAAATGCAAGTTTAGGTAAAAAATTCATAATATATTATACACTAGTTTATACTAGTTTCGGTAAAAAATAAATTAAATTGGGGACTGTTCGAAATGATACGAAACTTCACATATCATTATATATTTTACCAGGGAAGGTTATGATGGAAGTCCATGCAAAAAATCATTGGAAAATTAGATTCAATGAAACTTTTCGAAATGCAAGTTTCGGTTAAAAATCATAGTATATTATACACTAGTTTCGGTCATAAAAATCAAATTTAATTAGGGAGTATTTGAAATGATACGATACTTTTAAGATCATTTATATATTTTAAGAGGGAAGGTTGTGATGGAAGTCCATGCAAAAAAATAATCTGAAAACTAGATTCTATGAAACTCTTCGAAAGTCAAATTTTGGTCAAAAAATCGTAATATATTATACACTAGTTTATACTAGTTTCGGTCAAATATCAAATTAAATCGGGGACTGTTCGAAATGATACTAAACTTCACAAATCATTTATATATTTTACTAGGGAAGGTTATGATGGAAGTCCATGAAAAAAATCATCGGAAAATTAGACTCTAAGAAACTTTTCGAAAAGCAAGTTTCGGTCAAAAATCATAGTATATTATACACTAGTTCGGTCAAAAAAATCAAATTTAATTGGGGACTATTCGAAATGTTACGAGACGTTTCAGATCATTTATATATGTTAAGAGGAAAGGTTATGATGGAAGTCCATGCAAAGAAAATCATCTGAAAACTAGATTCTATGAAACTCTTAGAAATGCAAGTTTCGGTCAAAAAATCATAATATATTATACACTAGTTTATACTAGTTTCGGTCAAAAATCAAATTTAATCGGGGACTGTTCGAATTGATACGAAACTTCACATATCATTTATATAATTTACGAGGTGAGGTTATGATGAAAAATCCATGCAAAAAATCACCGGAAAATTAGATTCTATGAAACTTTTCGAAATGCAAGTTTCGGTCAAAAATCATAGTATATTATACACTAGTTTCGGTCAAAAAAATCAAATTTAATTGGAGACAATTTTAAATGATACGAGAATTTTCAAATCATTTATATATGTTAAGAGGGAAGGTTATGATGGAAGTCCATTCAAAAAAATCTTTTGAAAACTCGATTCTATGAAACTCTTCAAAATGCAAGTTTCGGTCAAAAAATCATAATATATTATACACTAGTTTATACTGGTTTCGGTCTAAAATCAAATTAAATCGGGGACTGTTCGAATTGATACGAAACTTCACATATCATTTATATAATTTACGAGGTGAGGTTATGATGAAAAATCCATGCAAAAAATCACCGGAAAATTAGATTCTATGAAACTTTTCGAAATGCAAGTTTCGGTCAAAAATCATAGTATATTATACACTAGTTTCGGTCAAAAATATCAAATTTAATTGGAGACAATTTTAAATGATACGAGAATTTTCAAATCATTTATATATGTTAAAAGGGAAGGTTATGATGGAAGTCCATTCAAAAAAATCTTTTGAAAACTCGATTCTATGAAACTCTTCAAAATGCAAGTTTCGGTCAAAAAATCATAATATATTATACACTAGTTTATACTGGTTTCGGTCTAAAATCAAATTAAATCGGGGACTGTTCGAAATGATACGAAATTTCACATATCATTTATATATTTTACGAGGGAAGGTTATGATGGAAGTACATGCAAAAAATCATCGGAAAATTAGATTCTATGAAACTTTTCGAAATGCATGTTTCGATCAAAAATCATAGTATATTATACACTAGTTTCGGTCAAAAAAATTAAATTTAATTGGGGACTATTTGAAATGGTATGATACTTTTCAGATCATTTATATATGATAAGAGGGAAGGTTGTGATGGAAGTCCATGCAAAAAAATCATCTGAAAACTAGATTCTATGAAACTCTTCGAAATGCAAGTTTAGGTAAAAAATTCATAATATATTATACACTAGTTTATACTAGTTTCGGTAAAAAATAAATTAAATTGGGGACTGTTCGAAATGATACGAAACTTCACATATCATTATATATTTTACCAGGGAAGGTTATGATGGAAGTCCATGCAAAAAATCATTGGAAAATTAGATTCAATGAAACTTTTCGAAATGCAAGTTTCGGTTAAAAATCATAGTATATTATACACTAGTTTCGGTCATAAAAATCAAATTTAATTAGGGAGTATTTGAAATGATACGATACTTTTAAGATCATTTATATATTTTAAGAGGGAAGGTTGTGATGGAAGTCCATGCAAAAAAATAATCTGAAAACTAGATTCTATGAAACTCTTCGAAAGTCAAATTTTGGTCAAAAAATCGTAATATATTATACACTAGTTTATACTAGTTTCGGTCAAATATCAAATTAAATCGGGGACTGTTCGAAATGATACTAAACTTCACAAATCATTTATATATTTTACTAGGGAAGGTTATGATGGAAGTCCATGAAAAAAATCATCGGAAAATTAGACTCTAAGAAACTTTTCGAAAAGCAAGTTTCGGTCAAAAATCATAGTATTTTATACACTAGTTCGGTCAAAAAAATCAAATTTAATTGGGGACTATTCGAAATGTTACGAGACGTTTCAGATCATTTATATATGTTAAGAGGAAAGGTTATGATGGAAGTCCATGCAAAGAAAATCATCTGAAAACTAGATTCTATGAAACTCTTAGAAATGCAAGTTTCGGTCAAAAAATCATAATATATTATACACTAGTTTATACTAGTTTCGGTCAAAAATCAAATTTAATCGGGGACTGTTCGAATTGATACGAAACTTCACATATCATTTATATAATTTACGAGGTGAGGTTATGATGAAAAATCCATGCAAAAAATCACCGGAAAATTAGATTCTATGAAACTTTTCGAAATGCAAGTTTCGGTCAAAAATCATAGTATATTATACACTAGTTTCGGTCAAAAAAATCAAATTTAATTGGAGACAATTTTAAATGATACGAGAATTTTCAAATCATTTATATATGTTAAGAGGGAAGGTTATGATGGAAGTCCATTCAAAAAAATCTTTTGAAAACTCGATTCTATGAAACTCTTCAAAATGCAAGTTTCGGTCAAAAAATCATAATATATTATACACTAGTTTATACTGGTTTCGGTCTAAAATCAAATTAAATCGGGGACTGTTCGAATTGATACGAAACTTCACATATCATTTATATAATTTACGAGGTGAGGTTATGATGAAAAATCCATGCAAAAAATCACCGGAAAATTAGATTCTATGAAACTTTTCGAAATGCAAGTTTCGGTCAAAAATCATAGTATATTATACACTAGTTTCGGTCAAAAATATCAAATTTAATTGGAGACAATTTTAAATGATACGAGAATTTCCAAATCATTTATATATGTTAAAAGGGAAGGTTATGATGGAAGTCCATTCAAAAAAATCTTTTGAAAACTCGATTCTATGAAACTCTTCAAAATGCAAGTTTCGGTCAAAAAATCATAATATATTATACACTAGTTTATACTGGTTTCGCTCTAAAATCAAATTAATTCGGGGACTGTTCGAAATGATACGAAATTTCACATATCATTTATATATTTTACGAGGGAAGGTTATGATGGAAGTACATGCAAAAAATCATCGGAAAATTAGATTCTATGAAACTTTTCGAAATGCATGTTTCGATCAAAAATCATAGTATATTATACACTAGTTTCGGTCAAAAAAATTAAATTTAATTGGGGACTATTTGAAATGGTATGATACTTTTCAGATCATTTATATATGATAAGAGGGAAGGTTGTGATGGAAGTCCATGCAAAAAAATTATCTGAAAACTAGATTCTATGAAACTCTTCGAAATGCAAGTTTCGGTAAAAAATTCATAATATATTATACACTAGTTTATACTAGTTTCGGTAAAAAATAAATTAAATTGGGGACTGTTCGAAATGATACGAAACTTCACATATCATTATATATTTTACCAGGGAAGGTTATGATGGAAGTCCATGCAAAAAATCATTGGAAAATTAGATTCAATGAAACTTTTCGAAATGCAAGTTTCGGTTAAAAATCATAGTATATTATACACTAGTTTCGGTCATAAAAATCAAATTTAATTAGGGACTATTTGAAATGATACGATACTTTTAAGATCATTTATATATTTTAAGAGGGAAGGTTGTGATGGAAGTCCATGCAAAAAAATAATCTGAAAACTAGATTCTATAAAACTCTTCGAAAGTCAAATTTTGGTCAAAAAATCGTAATATATTATACACTAGTTTATACTAGTTTCGGTCAAAAATCAAATTAAATCGGGGACTGTTCGAAATGATACTAAACTTCACATATCATTTATATATTTTACTAGGGAAGGTTATGATGGAAGTCCATGAAAAAAATCATCGGAAAATTAGACTCTAAGAAACTTTTCGAAAAGCAAGTTTCGGTCAAAAATCATAGTATATTATACACTAGTTCGGTCAAAAAAATCAAATTTAATTGGGGACTATTCGAAATGTTACGAGACGTTTCAGATCATTTATATATGTTAAGAGGAAAGGTTATGATGGAAGTCCATGCAAAGAAAATCATCTGAAAACTAGATTCTATGAAACTCTTAGAAATGCAAGTTTCGGTCAAAAAATCATAATATATTATACACTAGTTTATACTAGTTTCGGTCAAAAATCAAATTTAATCGGGGACTGTTCAAATTGATACGAAACTTCACATATCATTTATATAATTTACGAGGTAAGGTTATGATGAAAAATCCATGCAAAAAAATCACCGGAAAATTAGATTCTATGAAACTTTTCGAAATGCAAGTTTCGGTCAAAAATCATAGTATATTATACACTAGTTTCGGTCAAAAAAATCAAATTTAATTGGAGACAATTTTAAATGATACGAGAATTTTCAAATCATTTATATATGTTAAGAGGGAAGGTTATGATGGAAGTCCATGCAAAAAAATCTTTTAAAAACTCGAGTTCTATGAAACTCTTCAAAATGCAAGTTTCGGTCAAAAAATCATAATATATTATACACTAGTTTATACTAGTTTCGGTCAAAAATCAAATTAAATCGGGGACTGTTCGAAATGATACGAAATTTCACATATCATTTATATATTTTACGAGGGAAGGTTATGATGGAAGTACATGCAAAAAATCATAGGAAAATTAGATTCTATGAAACTTTTCGAAATGCATGTTTCGATCAAAAATCATAGTATATTATACACTAGTTTCGGTCAAAAAAATTAAATTTAATTGGAGACTATTTGAAATGGTATGATACTTTTCAGATCATTTATATATGATAAGAGGGAAGGTTGTGATGGAAGTCCATTCAAAAAAATCATCTAAAAATTAGATTCTATGAAACTCTTCGAAATGCAAGTTTCGATAAAAAATTCATAATATATTATACACTAGTTTATACTAGTTTCGGTAAAAAATAAATTAAATTGGGGACTGTTCGAAATGATACGAAACTTCACATATCATTATATATTTTACGAGGGAAGGTTATGATGGAAGTCCATGCAAAAAATCATCGGTAAATTAGATTCAAAGAAACTTTTCGAAATGCAAGTTTCGGTAAAAAATCATAGTATATTATACACTAGTTTCGGTCAAAAAAAATCAAATTTAATTTGGGACTATTTAAAATGATACGATCTTTTTAAGATCATTTATATATGTTAAGAGGGAAGGTTGTGATGGAAGTCTATGCAAAAAAATCATCTGAAAACTAGATTCTATGAAACTCTTCGAAAGTCAAATTTTGTTCAAAAAATCGTAATATATTATACACTAGTTTATACTAGTTTCGGTCAAAAATCAAATTAAATCGGGGACTGTTCGAAATGATACTAAACTTCACATATCATTTATATATTTTACGAGGGAAGGTTATGATGGAAATCCATGCAAAAATTCATCGGAAAATTAGACTCTAAGAAACTTTTCGAAGAGCAAGTTTCGGTCAAAAATCATAGTATATTATACACTAGTTCGGTCAAAAAAATCAAATTTAATTGGGGACTATTCGAAATGTTACGAGATTTTTCAGATCATTTATATATGTTAAGAGGGAAGGTTATGATGGAAGTCCATGCAAAGAAAATCATCTGTAAACTAGATTCTATGAAACTCTTAGAAATGCAAGTTTCGGTCAAAAAATCATAATATATTATACACTAGTTTATACTAGTTTCGGTCAAAAATCAAATTTAATCGGGGACTGCTCGAATTGATACGAAACTTCACATATCATTTATATAATTTACGAGGTAAGGTTATGATGAAAAATCCATGCAAAAAAATCATCGGAAAATTAGATTCTATGAAACTTTTCGAAATGCAAGTTTCGGTCAAAAATTCATAATATATTATACACTAGTTTATACTAGTTTCGGTAAAAAATAAATTAAATTGGGGACTATTCGAAATGATACGAAACTTCACATATCATTATATATTTTACCAGGGAAGGTTATGATGGAAGTCCATGCAAAAAATCATTGGAAAATTAGATTCAATGAAACTTTTCGAAATGCAAGTTTCGGTTAAAAATCATAGTATATTATACACTAGTTTCAGTCATAAAAATCAAATTCAATTAGGGACTATTTGAAATGATACGATACTTTTAAGATCATTTATATATTTTAAGAGGGAAGGTTGTGATGGAAGTCCATGCAAAAAAATAATCTGAAAACTAGATTCTATGAAACTCTTCGAAAGTCAAATTTTGGTCAAAAAATCGTAATATATTATACACTAGTTTATACTAGTTTCGGTCAAAAATCAAATTAAATCGGGGACTGTTCGAAATGATACTAAACTTCACATATCATTTATATATTTTACTAGGGAAGGTTATGATGGAAGTCCATGAAAAAAATCATCGGAAAATTAGACTCTAAGAAACTTTTCGAAAAGCAAGTTTCGGTCAAAAATCATAGTATATTATACACTAGTTCGGTCAAAAAAATCAAATTTAATTGGGGACTATTAGAAATGTTATGAGACTTTTCAGAACATTTATATATGTTAAGAGGGAAGGTTATGATGGAAGTCCATGCAAAGAAAATCATCTGAAAACTAGATTCTATGAAACTCTTAGAAATGCAAGTTTCGGTCAAAAAATCATAATATATTATACACTAGTTTATACTAGTTTCGGTCAAAAATCAAATTTAATCGGGGACTGTTCGAATTGATACGAAACTTCACATATCATTTATATAATTTACGAGGTAAGGTTATGATGAAAAATCCATGCAAAAAAATCACCGGAAAATTAGATTCTATGAAACTTTTCGAAATGCAAGTTTCGGTCAAAAATCATAGTATATTATACACTAGTTTCGGTCAAAAAAATCAAATTTAATTGGAGACAATTTTAAATGATACGAGAATTTTCAGATCATTTATATATGTTAAGAGGGAAGGTTATGATGGAAGTCCATGCAAAAAAATCTTTTGAAAACTCGAGTTCTATGAAACTCTTCAAAATGCAAGTTTCGGTCAAAAAATCATAATATATTATACACTAGTTTATACTAGTTTCGGTCAAAAATCAAATTAAATCGGGGACTGTTCGAAATGATACGAAATTTCACATATCATTTATATATTTTACGAGGGAAGGTTATGATGGAAGTACATGCAAAAAATCATCGGAAAATTAGATTCTATGAAACTTTTCAAAATGCATGTTTCGGTCAAAAATCATAGTATATTATACACTAGTTTCAGTCAAAAAAATTAAATTTAATTGGGGACTAGTTGAAATGGTATGATACTTTTCAGATCATTTATATATGATAAGAGGGAAGGTTGTGATGGAAGTCCATTCAAAAAAATCATCTAAAAATTAGATTCTATGAAACTCTTCGAAATGCAAGTTTCGGTAAAAAATTCATAATATACTATACACTAGTTTATACTAGTTTCGGTAAAAAATAAATTAAATTGGGGACTGTTCGAAATGATACGAAACTTCACATATCATTATATATTTTACGGGGGAAGGTTATGATGGAAGTCCATGCAAAAAATCATCGGTAAATTAGATTCAAAGAAACTTTTCGAAATGCAAGTTTCGGTAAAAAATCATAGTATATTATACACTAGTTTCGGTCAAAAAAATCAAATTTAATTTGGGACTATTTAAAATGATACGATCTTTTTAAGATCATTTATAAATGATAAGAGGGAAGGTTGTGATGGAAGTCTATGCAAAAAAATCATCTGAAAACTAGATTCTATGAAACTCTTCGAAAGTCAAATTTTGGTCAAAAAATCGTAATATATTATACACTAGTTTATACTAGTTTCGGTCAAAAATCAAATTAAATCGGGGACTGTTCGAAATGATACTAAACTTCACATATCATTTATATATTTTATGAGGGAAGGTTATGATGGAAATCCATGCAAAAATTCATCGGAAAATTAGACTCTAAGAAACTTTTCGAAAAGCAAGTTTCGGTCAAAAATCATAGTATATTATACACTAGTTCGGTCAAAAAAATCAAATTTAATTGGGGACTATTCGAAATGTTACGAGATTTTTCAGATCATTTATATATGCTAAGAGGGAAGGTTATGATGGAAGTCCATGCAAAGAAAATCATCTGTAAACTAGATTCTATGAAACTCTTAGAAATGCAAGTTTCGGTCAAAAAATCATAATATATTATACACTAGTTTATACTAGTTTCGGTCAAAAATCAAATTTAATCGGGGACTGCTCGAATTGATACGAAACTTCACATATCATTTATATAATTTACGAGGTAAGGTTATGATGAAAAATCCATGCAAAAAAATCATCGGAAAATTAGATTCTATGAAACTTTTCGAAATGCAAGTTTCGGTCAAAAATTCATAATATATTATACACTAGTTTATACTAGTTTCGGTAAAAAATAAATTAAATTGGGGACTGTTCGAAATGATACGAAACTTCACATATCATTATATATTTTACCAGGGAAGGTTATGATGGAAGTCCATGCAAAAAATCATTGGAAAATTAGATTCAATGAAACTTTTCGAAATGCAAGTTTCGGTTAAAAATCATAGTATATTATACACTAGTTTCGGTCATAAAAATCAAATTTAATTAGGGACTATTTGAAATGATACGATACTTTTAAGATCATTTATATATTTTAAGAGGGAAGGTTGTGATGGAAGTCCATGCAAAAAAATAATCTGAAAACTAGATTCTATGAAACTCTTCGAAAGTCAAATTTTGGTCAAAAAATCGTAATATATTATACACTAGTTTATACTAGTTTCGGTCAAAAATCAAATTAAATCGGGGACTGTTCGAAATGATACTAAACTTCACATATCATTTATATATTTTACTAGGGAAGGTTATGATGGAAGTCCATGAAAAAAATCATCGGAAAATTAGACTCTAAGAAACTTTTCGAAAAGCAAGTTTCGGTCAAAAATCATAGTATATTATACACTAGTTCGGTCAAAAAAATTAAATTTAATTGGGGACTATTCGAAATGTTATGAGACTTTTCAGATCATTTATATATGTTAAGAGGGAAGGTTATGATGGAAGTCCATGCAAAGAAAATCATCTGAAAACTAGATTCTATGAAACTCTTAGAAATGCAAGTTTCGGTCAAAAATCAAATTTAATCGGGGACTGTTCGAATTGATACGAAACTTCACATATCATTTATATAATTTACGAGGTAAGGTTATGATGAAAAATCCATGCAAAAAAATCACCGGAAAATTAGATTCTATGAAACTTTTCGAAATGCAAGTTTCGGTCAAAAATCATAGTATATTATACACTAGTTTCGGTCAAAAAAATCAAATTTAATTGGAGACAATTTTAAATGATACGAGAATTTTCAGATCATTTATATATGTTAAGAGGGAAGGTTATGATGGAAGTCCATGCAAAAAAATCTTTTGAAAACTCGAGTTCTATGAAACTCTTCAAAATGCAAGTTTCGGTCAAAAAATCATAATATATTATACACTAGTTTATACTAGTTTCGGTCAAAAATCAAATTAAATCGGGGACTGTTCGAAATGATACGAAATTTCACATATCATTTATATATTTTACGAGGGAAGGTTATGATGGAAGTACATGCAAAAAATCATCGGAAAATTAGATTCTATGAAACTTTTCAAAATGCATGTTTCGGTCAAAAATCATAGTATATTATACACTAGTTTCAGTCAAAAAAATCAAATTTAATTTGGGACTAGTTGAAATGGTATGATTCTTTTCAGATCATTTATATATGATAAGAGGGAAGGTTGTGATGGAAGTCCATTCAAAAAAATCATCTAAAAATTAGATTCTATGAAACTCTTCGAAATGCAAGTTTCGGTAAAAAATTCATAATATATTATACACTAGTTTATACTAGTTTCGGTAAAAAATAAATTAAATTGGGGACTGTTCGAAATGATACGAAACTTCACGTATCATTATATATTTTACGAGGGAAGGTTATGATGGAAGTCCATGCAAAAAATCATCGGTAAATTAGATTCAAAGAAACTTTTCGAAATGCAAGTTTCGGTAAAAAATCATAGTATATTATACACTAGTTTCGGTCAAAAAAATCAAATTTAATTTGGGACTATTTAAAATGATACGATCTTTTTAAGATCATTTATATATGTTAAGAGGGAAGCTTGTGATGGAAGTCTATGCAAAAAAATCATCTGAAAACTAGATTCTATGAAACTCTTCGAAAGTCAAATTTTGGTCAAAAAATCGTAATATATTATACACTAGTTTATACTAGTTTCGGTCAAAAATCAAATTAAATCGGGGACTGTTCGAAATGATACTAAACTTCACATATCATTTATATATTTTACGAGGGAAGGTTATGATGGAAATCCATGCAAAAATTCATCGGAAAATTAGACTCTAAGAAACTTTTCGAAAAGCAAGTTTCGGTCAAAAATCATAGTATATTATACACTAGTTCGGTCAAAAAAATCAAATTTAATTGGGGACTATTCGAAATGTTACGAGATTTTTCAGATCATTTATATATGTTAAGAGGGAAGGTTATGATGGAAGTCCATGCAAAGAAAATCATCTGTAAACTAGATTCTATGAAACTCTTAGAAATGCAAGTTTCGGTCAAAAAATCATAATATATTATACACTAGTTTATACTAGTTTCGGTCAAAAATCAAATTTAATCGGGGACTGCTCGAATTGATACGAAACTTCACATATCATTTATATAATTTACGAGGTAAGGTTATGATGAAAAATCCATGCAAAAAAATCATCGGAAAATTAGATTCTATGAAACTTTTCGAAATGCAAGTTTCGGTCAAAAATTCATAATATATTATACACTAGTTTATACTAGTTTCGGTAAAAAATAAATTAAATTGGGGACTGTTCGAAATGATACGAAACTACAAATATCATTATATATTTTACGAGGGAAGGTTATGATGGAAGTCCATGCAAAAAATCATCGGAAAATTAGATTCAATGAAACTTTTCGAAATGCAAGTTTCGGTCAAAAATCATAGTATATTATACACTAGTTCGGTCAAAAAAATCAAATTTAATTGGGGACTATTCGAAATGTTACGAGACTTTTAAGATCATTTATATATGTTAAGAGGGAAGGTTATGATGGAAGTCCATGCAAAGAAAATCATCTGAAAACTAGATTCTATGAAACTCTTAGAAATGCAAGTTTCGGTCAAAAAATCATAATATATTATACACTAGTTTATACTAGTTTCGGTCAAAAATCAAATTTAATCGGGGACTGTTCGAATTGATACGAAACTTCACATATCATTTATATAATTTACGAGGTAAGGTTATGATGAAAAATCCATGCAAAAAAATCACCGGAAAATTATATTCTATGAAACTTTTCGAAATGCAAGTTTCGGTCAAAAATCATAGTATATTATACACTAGTTTCGGTCAAAAAAATCAAATTTAATTGGAGACAATTTTAAATGATACGAGAATTTTCAGATCATTTATATATGTTAAGAGGGAAGGTTATGATGGAAGTCCATGCAAAAAAATCTTTTAAAAACTCGAGTTCTATGAAACTCTTCAAAATGCAAGTTTCGGTCAAAAAATCATAATATATTATACACTAGTTTATACTAGTTTCGGTCAAAAATCAAATTAAATCGGGGACTGTTCGAAATGATACGAAATTTCACATATCATTTATATATTTTACGAGGGAAGGTTATGATGGAAGTACATGCAAAAAATCATAGGAAAATTAGATTCTATGAAACTTTTCGAAATGCATGTTTCGATCAAAAATCATAGTATATTATACACTAGTTTCGGTCAAAAAAATTAAATTTAATTGGAGACTATTTGAAATGGTATGATACTTTTCAGATCATTTATATATGATAAGAGGGAAGGTTGTGATGGAAGTCCATTCAAAAAAATCATCTAAAAATTAGATTCTATGAAACTCTTCGAAATGCAAGTTTCGATAAAAAATTCATAATATATTATACACTAGTTTATACTAGTTTCGGTAAAAAATAAATTAAATTGGGGACTGTTCGAAATGATACGAAACTTCACATATCATTATATATTTTACGAGGGAAGGTTATGATGGAAGTCCATGCAAAAAATCATCGGTAAATTAGATTCAAAGAAACTTTTCGAAATGCAAGTTTCGGTAAAAAATCATAGTATATTATACACTAGTTTCGGTCAAAAAAAATCAAATTTAATTTGGGACTATTTAAAATGATACGATCTTTTTAAGATCATTTATATATGTTAAGAGGGAAGGTTGTGATGGAAGTCTATGCAAAAAAATCATCTGAAAACTAGATTCTATGAAACTCTTCGAAAGTCAAATTTTGTTCAAAAAATCGTAATATATTATACACTAGTTTATACTAGTTTCGGTCAAAAATCAAATTAAATCGGGGACTGTTCGAAACGATACTAAACTTCACATATCATTTATATATTTTACGAGGGAAGGTTATGATGGAAATCCATGCAAAAATTCATCGGAAAATTAGACTCTAAGAAACTTTTCGAAGAGCAAGTTTCGGTCAAAAATCATAGTATATTATACACTAGTTCGGTCAAAAAAATCAAATTTAATTGGGGACTATTCGAAATGTTACGAGATTTTTCAGATCATTTATATATGTTAAGAGGGAAGGTTATGATGGAAGTCCATGCAAAGAAAATCATCTGTAAACTAGATTCTATGAAACTCTTAGAAATGCAAGTTTCGGTCAAAAAATCATAATATATTATACACTAGTTTATACTAGTTTCGGTCAAAAATCAAATTTAATCGGGGACTGCTCGAATTGATACGAAACTTCACATATCATTTATATAATTTACGAGGTAAGGTTATGATGAAAAATCCATGCAAAAAAATCATCGGAAAATTAGATTCTATGAAACTTTTCGAAATGCAAGTTTCGGTCAAAAATTCATAATATATTATACACTAGTTTATACTAGTTTCGGTAAAAAATAAATTAAATTGGGGACTATTCGAAATGATACGAAACTTCACATATCATTATATATTTTACCAGGGAAGGTTATGATGGAAGTCCATGCAAAAAATCATTGGAAAATTAGATTCAATGAAACTTTTCGAAATGCAAGTTTCGGTTAAAAATCATAGTATATTATACACTAGTTTCAGTCATAAAAATCAAATTCAATTAGGGACTATTTGAAATGATACGATACTTTTAAGATCATTTATATATTTTAAGAGGGAAGGTTGTGATGGAAGTCCATGCAAAAAAATAATCTGAAAACTAGATTCTATGAAACTCTTCGAATGTCAAATTTTGGTCAAAAAATCGTAATATATTATACACTAGTTTATACTAGTTTCGGTCAAAAATCAAATTAAATCGGGGACTGTTCGAAATGATACTAAACTTCACATATCATTTATATATTTTACTAGGGAAGGTTATGATGGAAGTCCATGAAAAAAATCATCGGAAAATTAGACTCTAAGAAACTTTTCGAAAAGCAAGTTTCGGTCAAAAATCATAGTATATTATACACTAGTTCGGTCAAAAAAATCAAATTTAATTGGGGACTATTAGAAATGTTATGAGACTTTTCAGAACATTTATATATGTTAAGAGGGAAGGTTATGATGGAAGTCCATGCAAAGAAAATCATCTGAAAACTAGATTCTATGAAACTCTTAGAAATGCAAGTTTCGGTCAAAAAATCATAATATATTATACACTAGTTTATACTAGTTTCGGTCAAAAATCAAATTTAATCGGGGACTGTTCGAATTGATACGAAACTTCACATATCATTTATATAATTTACGAGGTAAGGTTATGATGAAAAATCCATGCAAAAAAATCACCGGAAAATTAGATTCTATGAAACTTTTCGAAATGCAAGTTTCGGTCAAAAATCATAGTATATTATACACTAGTTTCGGTCAAAAAAATCAAATTTAATTGGAGACAATTTTAAATGATACGAGAATTTTCAGATCATTTATATATGTTAAGAGGGAAGGTTATGATGGAAGTCCATGCAAAAAAATCTTTTGAAAACTCGAGTTCTATGAAACTCTTCAAAATGCAAGTTTCGGTCAAAAAATCATAATATATTATACACTAGTTTATACTAGTTTCGGTCAAAAATCAAATTAAATCGGGGACTGTTCGAAATGATACGAAATTTCACATATCATTTATATATTTTACGAGGGAAGGTTATGATGGAAGTACATGCAAAAAATCATCGGAAAATTAGATTCTATGAAACTTTTCAAAATGCATGTTTCGGTCAAAAATCATAGTATATTATACACTAGTTTCAGTCAAAAAAATTAAATTTAATTGGGGACTAGTTGAAATGGTATGATACTTTTCAGATCATTTATATATGATAAGAGGGAAGGTTGTGATGGAAGTCCATTCAAAAAAATCATCTAAAAATTAGATTCTATGAAACTCTTCGAAATGCAAGTTTCGGTAAAAAATTCATAATATATTATACACTAGTTTATACTAGTTTCGGTAAAAAATAAATTAAATTGGGGACTGTTCGAAATGATACGAAACTTCACATATCATTATATATTTTACGGGGGAAGGTTATGATGGAAGTCCATGCAAAAAATCATCGGTAAATTAGATTCAAAGAAACTTTTCGAAATGCAAGTTTCGGTAAAAAATCATAGTATATTATACACTAGTTTCGGTCAAAAAAATCAAATTTAATTTGGGACTATTTAAAATGATACGATCTTTTTAAGATCATTTATATATGATAAGAGGGAAGGTTGTGATGGAAGTCTATGCAAAAAAATCATCTGAAAACTAGATTCTATGAAACTCTTCGAAAGTCAAATTTTGGTCAAAAAATCGTAATATATTATACACTAGTTTATACTAGTTTCGGTCAAAAATCAAATTAAATCGGGGACTGTTCGAAATGATACTAAACTTCACATATCATTTATATATTTTATGAGGGAAGGTTATGATGGAAATCCATGCAAAAATTCATCGGAAAATTAGACTCTAAGAAACTTTTCGAAAAGCAAGTTTCGGTCAAAAATCATAGTATATTATACACTAGTTCGGTCAAAAAAATCAAATTTAATTGGGGACTATTCGAAATGTTACGAGATTTTTCAGATCATTTATATATGCTAAGAGGGAAGGTTATGATGGAAGTCCATGCAAAGAAAATCATCTGTAAACTAGATTCTATGAAACTCTTAGAAATGCAAGTTTCGGTCAAAAAATCATAATATATTATACACTAGTTTATACTAGTTTCGGTCAAAAATCAAATTTAATCGGGGACTGCTCGAATTGATACGAAACTTCACATATCATTTATATAATTTACGAGGTAAGGTTATGATGAAAAATCCATGCAAAAAAATCATCGGAAAATTAGATTCTATGAAACTTTTCGAAATGCAAGTTTCGGTCAAAAATTCATAATATATTATACACTAGTTTATACTAGTTTCGGTAAAAAATAAATTAAATTGGGGACTGTTCGAAATGATACGAAACTTCACATATCATTATATATTTTACCAGGGAAGGTTATGATGGAAGTCCATGCAAAAAATCATTGGAAAATTAGATTCAATGAAACTTTTCGAAATGCAAGTTTCGGTTAAAAATCATAGTATATTATACACTAGTTTCGGTCATAAAAATCAAATTTAATTAGGGACTATTTGAAATGATACGATACTTTTAAGATCATTTATATATTTTAAGAGGGAAGGTTGTGATGGAAGTCCATGCAAAAAAATAATCTGAAAACTAGATTCTATGAAACTCTTCGAAAGTCAAATTTTGGTCAAAAAATCGTAATATATTATACACTAGTTTATACTAGTTTCGGTCAAAAATCAAATTAAATCGGGGACTGTTCGAAATGATACTAAACTTCACATATCATTTATATATTTTACTAGGGAAGGTTATGATGGAAGTCCATGAAAAAAATCATCGGAAAATTAGACTCTAAGAAACTTTTCGAAAAGCAAGTTTCGGTCAAAAATCATAGTATATTATACACTAGTTCGGTCAAAAAAATCAAATTTAATTGGGGACTATTCGAAATGTTATGAGACTTTTCAGATCATTTATATATGTTAAGAGGGAAGGTTATGATGGAAGTCCATGCAAAGAAAATCATCTGAAAACTAGATTCTATGAAACTCTTAGAAATGCAAGTTTCGGTCAAAAATCAAATTTAATCGGGGACTGTTCGAATTGATACGAAACTTCACATATCATTTATATAATTTACGAGGTAAGGTTATGATGAAAAATCCATGCAAAAAAATCACCGGAAAATTAGATTCTATGAAACTTTTCGAAATGCAAGTTTCGGTCAAAAATCATAGTATATTATACACTAGTTTCGGTCAAAAAAATCAAATTTAATTGGAGACAATTTTAAATGATACGAGAATTTTCAGATCATTTATATATGTTAAGAGGGAAGGTTATGATGGAAGTCCATGCAAAAAAATCTTTTGAAAACTCGAGTTCTATGAAACTCTTCAAAATGCAAGTTTCGGTCAAAAAATCATAATATATTATACACTAGTTTATACTAGTTTCGGTCAAAAATCAAATTAAATCGGGGACTGTTCGAAATGATACGAAATTTCACATATCATTTATATATTTTACGAGGGAAGGTTATGATGGAAGTACATGCAAAAAATCATCGGAAAATTAGATTCTATGAAACTTTTCAAAATGCATGTTTCGGTCAAAAATCATAGTATATTATACACTAGTTTCAGTCAAAAAAATCAAATTTAATTTGGGACTAGTTGAAATGGTATGATTCTTTTCAGATCATTTATATATGATAAGAGGGAAGGTTGTGATGGAAGTCCATTCAAAAAAATCATCTAAAAATTAGATTCTATGAAACTCTTCGAAATGCAAGTTTCGGTAAAAAATTCATAATATATTATACACTAGTTTATACTAGTTTCGGTAAAAAATAAATTAAATTGGGGACTGTTCGAAATGATACGAAACTTCACGTATCATTATATATTTTACGAGGGAAGGTTATGATGGAAGTCCATGCAAAAAATCATCGGTAAATTAGATTCAAAGAAACTTTTCGAAATGCAAGTTTCGGTAAAAAATCATAGTATATTATACACTAGTTTCGGTCAAAAAAATCAAATTTAATTTGGGACTATTTAAAATGATACGATCTTTTTAAGATCATTTATATATGTTAAGAGGGAAGCTTGTGATGGAAGTCTATGCAAAAAAAATCATCTGAAAACTAGATTCTATGAAACTCTTCGAAAGTCAAATTTTGGTCAAAAAATCGTAATATATTATACACTAGTTTATACTAGTTTCGGTCAAAAATCAAATTAAATCGGGGACTGTTCGAAATGATACTAAACTTCACATATCATTTATATATTTTACGAGGGAAGGTTATGATGGAAATCCATGCAAAAATTCATCGGAAAATTAGACTCTAAGAAACTTTTCGAAAAGCAAGTTTCGGTCAAAAATCATAGTATATTATACACTAGTTCGGTCAAAAAAATCAAATTTAATTGGGGACTATTCGAAATGTTACGAGATTTTTCAGATCATTTATATATGTTAAGAGGGAAGGTTATGATGGAAGTCCATGCAAAGAAAATCATCTGTAAACTAGATTCTATGAAACTCTTAGAAATGCAAGTTTCGGTCAAAAAATCATAATATATTATACACTAGTTTATACTAGTTTCGGTCAAAAATCAAATTTAATCGGGGACTGCTCGAATTGATACGAAACTTCACATATCATTTATATAATTTACGAGGTAAGGTTATGATGAAAAATCCATGCAAAAAAATCATCGGAAAATTAGATTCTATGAAACTTTTCGAAATGCAAGTTTCGGTCAAAAATTCATAATATATTATACACTAGTTTATACTAGTTTCGGTAAAAAATAAATTAAATTGGGGACTGTTCGAAATGATACGAAACTACAAATATCATTATATATTTTACGAGGGAAGGTTATGATGGAAGTCCATGCAAAAAATCATCGGAAAATTAGATTCAATGAAACTTTTCGAAATGCAAGTTTCGGTCAAAAATCATAGTATATTATACACTAGTTCGGTCAAAAAAATCAAATTTAATTGGGGACTATTCGAAATGTTACGAGACTTTTAAGATCATTTATATATGTTAAGAGGGAAGGTTATGATGGAAGTCCATGCAAAGAAAATCATCTGAAAACTAGATTCTATGAAACTCTTAGAAATGCAAGTTTCGGTCAAAAAATCATAATATATTATACACTAGTTTATACTAGTTTCGGTCAAAAATCAAATTTAATCGGGGACTGTTCGAATTGATACGAAACTTCACATATCATTTATATAATTTACGAGGTAAGGTTATGATGAAAAATCCATGCAAAAAAATCACCGGAAAATTAGATTCTATGAAACTTTTCGAAATGCAAGTTTCGGTCAAAAATCATAGTATATTATACACTAGTTTCGGTCAAAAAAATCAAATTTAATTGGAGACAATTTTAAATGATACGAGAATTTTCAGATCATTTATATATGTTAAGAGGGAAGGTTATGATGGAAGTCCATGCAAAAAAATCTTTTGAAAACTCGAGTTCTATGAAACTCTTCAAAATGCAAGTTTCGGTCAAAAAATCATAATATATTATACACTAGTTTATACTGGTTTCGGTCTAAAATCAAATTAAATCGGGGACTGTTCGAAATGATACGAAATTTCACATATCATTTATATATTTTACGAGGGAAGGTTATGATGGAAGTACATGCAAAAAATCATCGGAAAATTAGATTCTATGAAACTTTTCGAAATGCATGTTTCGGTCAAAAATCATAGTATATTATACACTAGTTTCAGTCAAAAAAATCAAATTTAATTGGGGACTAGTTGAAATGGTATGATACTTTTCAGATCATTTATATATGATAAGAGGGAAGGTTGTGATGGAAGTCCATTCAAAAAAATCATCTAAAAATTAGATTCTATGAAACTCTTCGAAATGCAAGTTTCGGTAAAAAATTCATAATATATTATACACTAGTTTATACTAGTTTCGGTAAAAAATAAATTAAATTGGGGACTGTTCGAAATGATACGAAACTTCACATATCATTATATATTTTACCAGGGAAGGTTATGATGGAAGTCCATGCAAAAAATCATTGGAAAATTAGATTCAATAAAACTTTTCGAAAAGCAAGTTTCGGTCAAAAATCATAGTATATTATACACTAGTTCGGTCAAAAAATCAAATTTAATTGGGGACTATTCGAAATATTACGAGACTTTTAAGATCATTTATATATGTTAAGAGGGAAGGTTATGATGGAAGTCCATGCAAAGAAAATCATCTGAAAACTCGACTCTATGAAACTCTTCAAAATGCAAGTTTCAGTCAAAAAATCATAATATATTATACACTAGTTTATACTAGTTTCGGTCAAAAATCAAATTAAATCGGGGACTGTTCGAAATGATACGAAATTTCACATATCATTTATATATTTTACGAGGGAAGGTTATGATGGAAGTACATGCAAAAAATCATCGGAAAATTAGATTCTATGAAACTTTTCGAAATTCATGTTTCGGTCAAAAATCATAGTATATTATACACTAGTTTCAGTCAAAAAAATCAAATTTAATTGGGGACTATTTGAAATGGTACGATACTTTTAAGATCATTTATATATGTTAAGAGGGAAGGTTGTGATGGAAGTCCATGCAAAAAAATAATCTGAAAACTAGATTCTATGAAACTCTTCGAAAGTCAAATTTTGGTCAAAAAATCGTAATATATTATACACTAGTTTATACTAGTTTCGGTCAAAAATCAAATTAAATCGGGGACTGTTCGAAATGATACTAAACTTCACATATCATTTATATATTTTACTAGGGAAGGTTATGATGGAAGTCCATGAAAAAAATCATCGGAAAATTAGACTCTAAGAAACTTTTCGAAAAGCAAGTTTCGGTCAAAAATCATAGTATATTATACACTAGTTCGGTCAAAAAAATCAAATTTAATTGGGGACTATTCGAAATGTTATGAGACTTTTCAGATCATTTATATATGTTAAGAGGGAAGGTTATGATGGAAGTCCATGCAAAGAAAATCATCTGAAAACTAGATTCTATGAAACTCTTAGAAATGCAAGTTTCGGTCAAAAAATCATAATAGATTATACACTAGTTTATACTAGTTTCGGTCAAAAATCAAATTTAATCGGGGACTGTTCGAATTGATACGAAACTTCACATATCATTTATATAATTTACGAGGTAAGGTTATGATGAAAAATCCATGCAAAAAAATCACCGGAAAATTAGATTCTATGAAACTTTTCGAAATGCAAGTTTCGGTCAAAAATCATAGTATATTATACACTAGTTTCGGTCAAAAAAATCAAATTTAATTGGAGACAATTTTAAATGATACGAGAATTTTCAGATCATTTATATATGTTAAGAGGGAAGGTTATGATGGAAGTCCATGCAAAAAAATCTTTTGAAAACTCGAGTTCTATGAAACTCTTCAAAATGCAAGTTTCGGTCAAAAAATCATAATATATTATACACTAGTTTATACTAGTTTCGGTCAAAAATCAAATTAAATCGGGGACTGTTCGAAATGATACGAAATTTCACATATCATTTATATATTTTACGAGGGAAGGTTATGATGGAAGTACATGCAAAAAATCATCGGAAAATTAGATTCTATGAAACTTTTCGAAATGCATGTTTCGGTCAAAAATCATAGTATATCATACACTAGTTTCAGTCAAAAAAATCAAATTTAATTGGGGACTATTTGAAATGGTATGATACTTTTCAGATCATTTATATATGATAAGAGGGAAGGTTGTGATGGAAGTCCATGCAAAAAAATCATCTGAAAACTAGATTCTATGAAACTCTTCGAAATGCAAGTTTCAGTCAAAAATTCATAATATATTATACACTAGTTTATACTAGTTTCGGTAAAAAATAAATTAAATTGGGGACTGTTCGAAATGATACGAAACTTCACATATCATTATATATTTTACGAGGGAAGGTTATGATGGAAGTCCATGCAAAAAATCATCGAAAAATTAGATTCAATGAAACTTTTCGAAATGCAAGTTTCGGTTAAAAATCATAGTATATTATACACTAGTTTCGGTCAAAAAAATTTAATTTAATTGGGGACTATTTGAAATGATACGATACTTTTAAGATCATTTATATATGTTAAGAGGGAAGGTTGTGATGGAAGTCCATGCAAAAAAATAATCTGAAAACTAGATTATATGAAACTCTTCGAAAGTCAAATTTTGGTCAAAAAATCGTAATATATTATACACTAGTTTATACTAGTTTCGGTCAAAAATCAAATTAAATCGGGGACTGTTCGAAATGATACTAAACTTCACATATCATTTATATATTTTACTAGGGAAGGTTATGATGGAAGTCCATGCAAAAAATCATCGGAAAATTAGACTCTAAGAAACTTTTCGAAAAGCAAGTTTCGGTCAAAAATCATAGTATATTATACACTAGTTCGGTCTAAAAAATCAAATTTAATTGGGGACTATTCGAAATGTTATGAGACTTTTCAGATCATTTATATATGTTAAGAGGGAAGGTTATGATGGAAGTCCATGCAAAGAAAATCATCTGAAAACTAGATTCTATGAAACTCTTAGAAATGCAAGTTTCGGTCAAAAAATCATAATATATTATACACTAGTTTATACTAGTTTCGGTCAAAAATCAAATTTAATCGGGGACTGTTCGAATTGATACGAAACTTCACATATCATTTATATAATTTACGAGGTAAGGTTATGATGAAAAATCCATGCAAAAAAATCACCGGAAAATTAGATTCTATGAAACTTTTCGAAATGCAAGTTTCGGTCAAAAATCATAGTATATTATACACTAGTTTCGGTCAAAAAAATCAAATTTAATTGGAGAAAATTTTAAATGATACGAGAATTTTCAGATCATTTATATATGTTAAGAGGGAAGGTTATGATGGAAGTCCATGCAAAAAATTCTTTTGAAAACTCGAGTTCTATGAAACTCTTCAAAATGCAAGTTTCGGTCAAAAAATCATAATATATTATACACTAGTTTATACTAGTTTCGGTCAAAAATCAAATTAAATCGGGGACTGTTCGAAATGATACGAAATTTCACATATCATTTATATATTTTACGAGGGAAGGTTATGATGGAAGTACATGCAAAAAATCATCGAAAAATTAGATTCTATGAAACTTTTCGAAATGCATGTTTCGGTCAAAAATCATAGTATATTATACACTAGTTTCAGTCAAAAAAATTAAATTTAATTGGGGACTATTTGAAATGGTATGATACTTTTCAGATCATTTATATATGATAAGAGGGAAGGTTGTGATGGAAGTCCATTCAAAAAAATCATCTAAAAATTAGATTCTATGAAACTCTTCGAAATGCAAGTTTCGGTAAAAAATTCATAATATATTATACACTAGTTTATACTAGTTTCGGTAAAAAATAAATTAAATTGGGGACTGTTCGAAATGATACGAAACTTCACATATCATTATATATTTTACGAGGGAAGGTTATGATGGAAGTCCATGCAAAAAATCATTGGAAAATTAGATTCAATGAAACTTTTCGAAATGCAAGTTTCGGTTAAAAATCATAGTATATTATACACTAGTTTCGTCAAAAAAATCAAATTTAATTGGGGACTATTCGAAATGTTACGAGACTTTTCAGATCATTTATATATGTTAAGAGGGAAGGTTATGATGGAAGTCCATGCAAAGAAAATCATCTGAAAACTAGATTCTATGAAACTCTTAGAAATGCAAGTTTCGGTCAAAAAATCATAATATATTATACACTAGTTTATACTAGTTTCGGTCAAAAATCAAATTTAATCGGGGACTGTTCGAATTGATACGAAACTTCACATATCATTTATATAATTTACGAGGTGAGGTTATGATGAAAAATCCATGCAAAAAATCACCGGAAAATTAGATTCTATGAAACTTTTCGAAATGCAAGTTTCGGTCAAAAATCATAGTATATTATACACTAGTTTCGGTCAAAAAAATCAAATTTAATTGGAGACAATTTTAAATGATACGAGACTTTTCAAATCATTTATATATGTTAAGAGGGAAGGTTATGATGGAAGTCCATGCAAAAAAATCTTTTGAAAACTCGATTCTATGAAACTCTTCAAAATGCAAGTTTCGGTCAAAAATTCATAATATATTATACACTAGTTTATACTAGTTTCGGTCAAAAATCAAATTAAATCGGGGACTGTTCGAAATGATACGAAATTTCACATATCATTTATATATTTTACGAGGGAAGGTTATGATGGAAGTACATGCAAAAAATCATCGGAAAATTAGATTCTATGAAACTTTTCGAAATGCATGTTTCGATCAAAAATCATAGTATATTATACACTAGTTTCAGTCAAAAAAATCAAATTTAATTGGGGACTATTTGAAATGATACGATACTTTTAAGATCATTTATATATTTTAAGAGGGAAGGTTGTGATGGAAGTCCATGCAAAAAAATCATCTGAAAACTAGATTCTATGAAACTCTTCGAAAGTCAAATTTTGGTCAAAAAATCGTAATATATTATACACTAGTTTATACTAGTTTCGGTCAAAAATCAAATTAAATCGGGGACTGTTTGAAATGATACTAAACTTCACATATCATTTATATATTTTACGAGGGAAGGTTATGATGGAAGTCCATGCAAAAATTCATCGGAAAATTAGACTCTAAGAAACTTTTCGAAAAGCAAGTTTCGGTCAAAAATCATAGTATATTATACACTAGTTCGGTTAAAAAAATCAAATTTAATTGGGGACTATTCGAAATGTTACGAGATTTTTCAGATCATTTATATATATTAAGAGGGAAGGTTATGATGGAAGTCCATGCAAAGAAAATCATCTGGAAACTAGATTCTATGAAACTCTTAGAAATGCAAGTTTCGGTCAAAAAATCATAATATATTATACACTAGTTTATACTAGTTTCGTTCAAAAATCAAATTTAATCGGGGACTGTTCGAATTGATACGAAACTTCACATATCATTTATATAATTTACGAGGTAAGGTTATGATGAAAAATCCATGCAAAAAAATCACCGGAAAATTAGATTCTATGAAACTTTTTGAAATGCAAGTTTCGGTCAAAAATCATAGTATATTATACACTAGTTTCAGTCAAAAAAATCAAATTTAATTGGAGAAAATTTTAAATGATACGAGAATTTTCAGATCATTTATATATGTTAAGAGGGAAGGTTATGATGGAAGTCCATGCAAAAAAATCTTTTGAAAAATCGATTCTATGAAACTCTTCAAAATGCAAGTTTCGGTCAAAAAATCATAATATATTATACACTAGTTTATACTAGTTTCGGTCAAAAATCAAATTAAATCGGGGACTGTTCGAAATGATACGAAATTTCAAATATCATTTATATATTTTACGAGGGAAGGTTATGATGGAAGTACATGCAAAAAATCATCGGAAAATAGGTTCTATGAAACTTTTCGAAATGCATGTTTCGGTCAAATATCATAGTATATCATACACTAGTTTCAGTCAAAAAAATTAAATTTAATTGGGGACTATTTGAAATGGTATGATACTTTTCAGATCATTTATATATGATAAGAGGGAAGGTTGTGATGGAAGTCCATTCAAAAAAATCATCTAAAAATTAGATTCTATGAAACTCTTCGAAATGCAAGTTTCGGTAAAAAATTCATAATATATTATACACTAGTTTATACTAGTTTCGGTAAAAAATAAATTAAATTGGGGACTGTTCGAAATGATACGAAACTTCACATATCATTATATATTTTACGAGGGAAGGTTATGATGGAAGTCCATGCAAAAAATCATTGGAAAATTAGATTCAATGAAACTTTTCGAAATGCAAGTTTCGGTTAAAAATCATAGTATATTATACACTAGTTTCGTCAAAAAAATCAAATTTAATTGGGGACTATTCGAAATGTTACGAGACTTTTCAGATCATTTATATATGTTAAGAGGGAAGGTTATGATGGAAGTCCATGCAAAGAAAATCATCTGAAAACTAGATTCTATGAAACTCTTAGAAATGCAAGTTTCGGTCAAAAAATCATAATATATTATACACTAGTTTATACTAGTTTCGGTCAAAAATCAAATTTAATCGGGGACTGTTCGAATTGATACGAAACTTCACATATCATTTATATAATTTACGAGGTGAGGTTATGATGAAAAATCCATGCAAAAAATCACCGGAAAATTAGATTCTATGAAACTTTTCGAAATGCAAGTTTCGGTCAAAAATCATAGTATATTATACACTAGTTTCGGTCAAAAAAATCAAATTTAATTGGAGACAATTTTAAATGATACGAGACTTTTCAAATCATTTATATATGTTAAGAGGGAAGGTTATGATGGAAGTCCATGCAAAAAAATCTTTTGAAAACTCGATTCTATGAAACTCTTCAAAATGCAAGTTTCGGTCAAAAATTCATAATATATTATACACTAGTTTATACTAGTTTCGGTCAAAAATCAAATTAAATCGGGGACTGTTCGAAATGATACGAAATTTCACATATCATTTATATATTTTACGAGGGAAGGTTATGATGGAAGTACATGCAAAAAATCATCGGAAAATTAGATTCTATGAAACTTTTCGAAATGCATGTTTCGATCAAAAATCATAGTATATTATACACTAGTTTCAGTCAAAAAAATCAAATTTAATTGGGGACTATTTGAAATGATACGATACTTTTAAGATCATTTATATATTTTAAGAGGGAAGGTTGTGATGGAAGTCCATGCAAAAAAATCATCTGAAAACTAGATTCTATGAAACTCTTCGAAAGTCAAATTTTGGTCAAAAAATCGTAATATATTATACACTAGTTTATACTAGTTTCGGTCAAAAATCAAATTAAATCGGGGACTGTTTGAAATGATACTAAACTTCACATATCATTTATATATTTTACGAGGGAAGGTTATGATGGAAGTCCATGCAAAAATTCATCGGAAAATTAGACTCTAAGAAACTTTTCGAAAAGCAAGTTTCGGTCAAAAATCATAGTATATTATACACTAGTTCGGTTAAAAAAATCAAATTTAATTGGGGACTATTCGAAATGTTACGAGATTTTTCAGATCATTTATATATATTAAGAGGGAAGGTTATGATGGAAGTCCATGCAAAGAAAATCATCTGGAAACTAGATTCTATGAAACTCTTAGAAATGCAAGTTTCGGTCAAAAAATCATAATATATTATACACTAGTTTATACTAGTTTCGTTCAAAAATCAAATTTAATCGGGGACTGTTCGAATTGATACGAAACTTCACATATCATTTATATAATTTACGAGGTAAGGTTATGATGAAAAATCCATGCAAAAAAATCACCGGAAAATTAGATTCTATGAAACTTTTTGAAATGCAAGTTTCGGTCAAAAATCATAGTATATTATACACTAGTTTCAGTCAAAAAAATCAAATTTAATTGGAGAAAATTTTAAATGATACGAGAATTTTCAGATCATTTATATATGTTAAGAGGGAAGGTTATGATGGAAGTCCATGCAAAAAAATCTTTTGAAAAATCGATTCTATGAAACTCTTCAAAATGCAAGTTTCGGTCAAAAAATCATAATATATTATACACTAGTTTATACTAGTTTCGGTCAAAAATCAAATTAAATCGGGGACTGTTCGAAATGATACGAAATTTCAAATATCATTTATATATTTTACGAGGGAAGGTTATGATGGAAGTACATGCAAAAAATCATCGGAAAATAGGTTCTATGAAACTTTTCGAAATGCATGTTTCGGTCAAATATCATAGTATATCATACACTAGTTTCAGTCAAAAAAATTAAATTTAATTGGGGACTATTTGAAATGGTATGATACTTTTCAGATCATTTATATATGATAAGAGGGAAGGTTGTGATGGAAGTCCATTCAAAAAAATCATCTAAAAATTAGATTCTATGAAACTCTTCGAAATGCAAGTTTCGGTAAAAAATTCATAATATATTATACACTAGTTTATACTAGTTTCGGTAAAAAATAAATTAAATTGGGGACTGTTCGAAATGATACGAAACTTCACATATCATTATATATTTTACGAGGGAAGGTTATGATGGAAGTCCATGCAAAAAATCATTGGAAAATTAGATTCAATGAAACTTTTCGAAATGCAAGTTTCGGTTAAAAATCATAGTATATTATACACTAGTTTCGTCAAAAAAATCAAATTTAATTGGGGACTATTCGAAATGTTACGAGACTTTTCAGATCATTTATATATGTTAAGAGGGAAGGTTATGATGGAAGTCCATGCAAAGAAAATCATCTGAAAACTAGATTCTATGAAACTCTTAGAAATGCAAGTTTCGGTCAAAAAATCATAATATATTATACACTAGTTTATACTAGTTTCGGTCAAAAATCAAATTTAATCGGGGACTGTTCGAATTGATACGAAACTTCACATATCATTTAAATAATTTACGAGGTGAGGTTATGATGAAAAATCCATGCAAAAAATCACCGGAAAATTAGATTCTATGAAACTTTTCGAAATGCAAGTTTCGGTCAAAAATCATAGTATATTATACACTAGTTTCGGTCAAAAAAATCAAATTTAATTGGAGACAATTTTAAATGATACGAGACTTTTCAAATCATTTATATATGTTAAGAGGGAAGGTTATGATGGAAGTCCATGCAAAAAAATCTTTTGAAAACTCGATTCTATGAAACTCTTCAAAATGCAAGTTTCGGTCAAAAATTCATAATATATTATACACTAGTTTATACTAGTTTCGGTCAAAAATCAAATTAAATCGGGGACTGTTCGAAATGATACGAAATTTCACATATCATTTATATATTTTACGAGGGAAGGTTATGATGGAAGTACATGCAAAAAATCATCGGAAAATTAGATTCTATGAAACTTTTCGAAATGCATGTTTCGATCAAAAATCATAGTATATTATACACTAGTTTCAGTCAAAAAAATCAAATTTAATTGGGGACTATTTGAAATGATACGATACTTTTAAGATCATTTATATATTTTAAGAGGGAAGGTTGTGATGGAAGTCCATGCAAAAAAATCATCTGAAAACTAGATTCTATGAAACTCTTCGAAAGTCAAATTTTGGTCAAAAAATCGTAATATATTATACACTAGTTTATACTAGTTTCGGTCAAAAATCAAATTAAATCGGGGACTGTTTGAAATGATACTAAACTTCACATATCATTTATATATTTTACGAGGGAAGGTTATGATGGAAGTCCATGCAAAAATTCATCGGAAAATTAGACTCTAAGAAACTTTTCGAAAAGCAAGTTTCGGTCAAAAATCATAGTATATTATACACTAGTTCGGTTAAAAAAATCAAATTTAATTGGGGACTATTCGAAATGTTACGAGATTTTTCAGATCATTTATATATATTAAGAGGGAAGGTTATGATGGAAGTCCATGCAAAGAAAATCATCTGGAAACTAGATTCTATGAAACTCTTAGAAATGCAAGTTTCGGTCAAAAAATCATAATATATTATACACTAGTTTATACTAGTTTCGTTCAAAAATCAAATTTAATCGGGGACTGTTCGAATTGATACGAAACTTCACATATCATTTATATAATTTACGAGGTAAGGTTATGATGAAAAATCCATGCAAAAAAATCACCGGAAAATTAGATTCTATGAAACTTTTTGAAATGCAAGTTTCGGTCAAAAATCATAGTATATTATACACTAGTTTCAGTCAAAAAAATCAAATTTAATTGGAGAAAATTTTAAATGATACGAGAATTTTCAGATCATTTATATATGTTAAGAGGGAAGGTTATGATGGAAGTCCATGCAAAAAAATCTTTTGAAAAATCGATTCTATGAAACTCTTCAAAATGCAAGTTTCGGTCAAAAAATCATAATATATTATACACTAGTTTATACTAGTTTCGGTCAAAAATCAAATTAAATCGGGGACTGTTCGAAATGATACGAAATTTCAAATATCATTTATATATTTTACGAGGGAAGGTTATGATGGAAGTACATGCAAAAAATCATCGGAAAATAGGTTCTATGAAACTTTTCGAAATGCATGTTTCGGTCAAATATCATAGTATATCATACACTAGTTTCAGTCAAAAAAATCAAATTTAATTGGGGACTATTTGAAATGGTATGATACTTTTCAGATCATTTATATATGATAAGAGGGAAGGTTGTGATGGAAGTTCATGCAAAAAAATCATCTGAAAACTAGATTCTATGAAACTCTTCGAAATGCAAGTTTCGGTCAAAAATTCATAATATATTATACAATGGTTTATACTAGTTTCGGTAAAAAATAAATTAAATTGGGGACTGTTCGAAATGATACGAAACTTCACATATTATTATATATTTTACGAGGGAAGGTTATGATGGAAGTCCATGCAAAAAATCATCGGAAAATTAGATTCAATGAAACTTTTCGAAATGCAAGTTTCGGTCAAAAATCATAGCATATTATACACTAGTTTAGTCAAAAATATCAAATTTAATTGGGGACTATTCGAAATGTTACGAGACTTTTCAGATCATTTATATATGTTAAGAGGGACGGTTATGATGGAAGTCCATGCAAAGAAAATCATCTGAAAACTAGATTCTATGAAACTCTTAGAAATGCAAGTTTCGGTCAAAAAATCATAATATATTATACACTAGTTTATACTAGTTTCGGTCAAAAATAAAATTAAATCGGGGACTTTTCGAAATGATACGAAATTTCAAATATCATTTATATATTTTACGAGGGAAGGTTATGATGGAAGTACATGCAAAAAATCATCGGAAAATAGGTTCTATGAAACTTTTCGAAATGCATGTTTCGGTCAAATATCATAGTATATCATACACTAGTTTCAGTCAAAAAAATCAAATTTAATTGGGGACTATTTGAAATGGTATGATACTTTTCAGATCATTTATATATGATAAGAGGGAAGGTTGTGATGGAAGTTCATGCAAAAAAATCATCTGAAAACTTGATTCTATGAAACTCTTCGAAATGCAAGTTTCGGTCAAAAATTCATAATATATTATACAATGGTTTATACTAGTTTCGGTAAAAAATAAATTAAATTGGGGACTGTTCGAAATGATACGAAACTTCACATATCATTATATATTTTACGAGGGAAGGTTATGATGGAAGTCCATGCAAAAAATCATCGGAAAATTAGATTCAATGAAACTTTTCGAAATGCAAGTTTCGGTCAAAAATCATAGCATATTATACACTAGTTCAGTCAAAAATATCAAATTTAATTGGGGACTATTCGAAATGTTACGAGACTTTTCAGATCATTTATATATGTTAAGAGGGAAGGTTATGATGGAAGTCCATGCAAAGAAAATCATCTGAAAACTAGATTCTATGAAACTCTTAGAAATGCAAGTTTCGGTCAAAAAATCATAATATATTATACACTAGTTTATACTAGTTTCGGTAAAAAAACAAATTTAATCGGGGACTGTTTGAATTGATACGAAACTTCACATATCATTTATATAATTTACCAGGTGAGGTTATGATGAAAAATCCATGCAAAAAATCACCGGGAAATTAGATTCTATGAAAATTTTTGAAATGCAAGTTTCGGTCAAAAATCATAGTATATTATACACTAGTTTCGGTCAAAAAAATCAAATTTAATTGGAGAAAATTTTAAATGATGCGAGACTTTTCAAATCATTTATATATGTTAAGAGGGAAGATTATGATGGAAGTCCATGCAAAAACATCTTTTGAAAACTCGATTCTATGAAACTCTTTAAAATGCAAGTTTCGGTCAAAAAATCATAATATATTGTACACTAGTTTATACTAGTTTCGGTCAAAAATCATATTAAATCGGGGATTGTTCGAAATGATACGAAATTTCACATATCATTTATATATTTTACGAGCGAAGGTTATGATGGAAGTACATGCAAAAAATCATCGGAAAATTAGATTCTATGAAACTTTTCGAAATGCATGTTTCGATCAAAAATCATAGTATATTATACACTAGTTTCAGTCAAAAAAATCAAATTTAATTGGGGGCTATTTGAAATGGTATGATACTTTTCAGATCATTTATATAGGATAAGAGGGAAGTTTGTGATGGAAGTCCATGCAAAAAAACTCATCTGAAAACTAGATTCTATGAAACTCTTCGAAATGCAAGTTTCAGTCAAAAATTCATAATATATTATACACTAGTTTATACTAGTTTCGGTAAAAAATAAATTAAATTGGGGACTGTTCGAAATGATACGAAACTTCACATATCATTATATATTTTACGAGGGAAGGTTATGATGGAAGTCCATGCAAAAAATCATCGGAAAATTAGATTCAATGAAACTTTTCGAAATGCAAGTTTCGGTTAAAAATCATAGTATATTATACACTAGTTTCGGTCAAAAAAATCAAATTTAATTGGGGACTATTTGAAATGATACGATACTTTTAAGATCATTTATATATGTTAAGAGGGAAGGTTGTGATGGAAGTCCATGCAAAAAAATAATCTGAAAACTAGATTCTATGAAACTCTTCGAAAGTCAAATTTTGGTCAAAAAATCGTAATATATTATACACTAGTTTATACTAGTTTCGGTCAAAAATCAAATTAAATCGGGGACTGTTCGAAATGATACTAAACCTCACATATCATTTATATATTTTACGAGGGAAGGTTATGATGGAAGTCCATGCAAAAATTCATCGGAAAATTAGACTCTAAGAAACTTTTCGAAAAGCAAGTTTCGGTCAAAAATCATAGTATATTAAACACTAGTTCGGTCAAAATAATCAAATTTAATTGGGGACTATTCGAAATGTTACGAGATTTTTCAGATCATTTATATATGTTAAGAGGGAAGGTTATGATGGAAGTCCATGCAAAAAAATAATATGAAAACTAGATTCTATGAAACTCTTAGAAATGCAAGTTTCGGTCAAAAAATCATTATATATTATACACTAGTTTATACTAGTTTCGGTCAAAAATCAAATTTAATCGGGGACTGTTCGAATTGATACGAAACTTCACATATCATTTATATAATTTACGAGGTAAGGTTATGATGAAAAATCCATGCAAAAAAATAACCGGAAAATTAGATTCTATGAAACTTTTCGAAATGCAAGTTTCGGTCAAAAACCATAGTATATTATACACTAGTTTCAGTGAAAAAAATCAAATTTAATTGGAGAAAATTTTAAATGATATGAGAATTTTCAGATCATTTATATATGTTAAGAGGTAAGGTTATGATGGAAGTCCATGCAAAAAAATCTTTTGAAAATTCGATTCTATGAAACTCTTCAAAATGCAAGTTTCGGTCAAAAAATCATAATATATTATACACTAGTTTATACTAGTTTCGGTAAAAAATAAATTAAATTGGGGACTGTTCGAAATGATACGAAACTTCACATATCATTATATATTTTACGAGGGAAGGTTATGATGGAAGTCCATGCAAAAAATCATCGGAAAATTAGATTCAATGAAACTTTTCGAAATGCAAGTTTCGTTTAAAAATCATAGTATATTATACACTAGTTTCGGTCAAAAAAATCAAATTTAATTGGGGACTATTTGAAATGATACGATACTTTTAAGATCATTTATATATGTTAAGAGGGAAGGTTGTGATGGAAGTCCATGCAAAAAAATAATCTGAAAACTAGATTCTATGAAACTCTTCGAAAGTCAAATTTTGGTCAAAAAATCGTAATATATTATACACTAGTTTATACTAGTTTCGGTCAAAAATCAAATTAAATCGGGGACTGTTTGAAATGATACTAAACTTCACATATCATTTATATATTTTACGAGGGAAGGTTATGATGGAAGTCCATGCAAAAATTCATCGGAAAATTAGACTCTAAGAAACTTTTCGAAAAGCAAGTTTCGGTCAAAAATCATAGTATATTATACACTAGTTCGGTCAAAAAAATCAAATTTAATTGGGGACTATTCGAAATGTTACGAGATTTTTCAGATCATTTATATATGTTAAGAGGGAAGGTTATGATGGAAGTCCATGCAAAGAAAATCATCAGGAAACTAGATTCTATGAAACTCTTAGAAATGCAAGTTTCGGTCAAAAAATCATAATATATTATACACTAGTTTATACTAGTTTCGGTCAAAAATCAAATTTAATCGGGGACTGTTCGAATTGATACCAAACTTCACATATCATTTATATAATTTACGAGGTAAGGTTATGATGAAAAATCCATGCAAAAAAATCACCGGAAAATTAGATTCTATGAAACTTTTCGAAATGCAAGTTTCGGTCAAAAATCATAGTATATTATACACTAGTTTCGGTCAAAAAAATCAAATTTAATTGGAGACAATTTTAAATGATACGAGACTTTTCAAATCATTTATATATGTTAAGAGGGAAGGTTATGATGGAAGTCCATGCAAAAAAATCTTTTGAAAACTCGATTCTATGAAACTCTTCAAAATGCAAGTTTCGGTCAAAAAATCATAATATATTATACACTAGTTTATACTAGTTTCGGTCAAAAATCAAATTAAATCGGGGACTGTTCGAAATGATACGAAATTTCACATATCATTTATATATTTTACGAGGGAAGGTTATGATGGAAGTACATGCAAAAAATAATCGGAAAATTAGATTCTATAAAACTTTTCGAAATGCATGTTTCGATCAAAAATCATAGTATATTATACACTAGTTTCAGTCAAAAAAATCAAATTTAATTGGGGGCTATTTGAAATGGTATGATACTTTTCAGATCATTTATATAGGATAAGAGGGAAGTTTGTGATGGAAGTCCATGCAAAAAAACTCATCTGAAAACTAGATTCTATGAAACTCTTCGAAATGCAAGTTTCAGTCAAAAATTCATAATATATTATACACTAGTTTATACTAGTTTCGGTAAAAAATAAATTAAATTGGGGACTGTTCGAAATGATACGAAACTTCACATATCATTATATATTTTACGAGGGAAGGTTATGATGGAAGTCCATGCAAAAAATCATCGGAAAATTAGATTCAATGAAACTTTTCGAAATGCAAGTTTCGGTTAAAAATCATAGTATATTATACACTAGTTTCGGTCAAAAAAATCAAATTTAATTGGGGACTATTTGAAATGATACGATACTTTTAAGATCATTTATATATGTTAAGAGGGAAGGTTGTGATGGAAGTCCATGCAAAAAAATAATCTGAAAACTAGATTCTATGAAACTCTTCGAAAGTCAAATTTTGGTCAAAAAATCGTAATATATTATACACTAGTTTATACTAGTTTCGGTCAAAAATCAAATTAAATCGGGGACTGTTCGAAATGATACTAAACCTCACATATCATTTATATATTTTACGAGGGAAGGTTATGATGGAAGTCCATGCAAAAATTCATCGGAAAATTAGACTCTAAGAAACTTTTCGAAAAGCAAGTTTCGGTCAAAAATCATAGTATATTAAACACTAGTTCGGTCAAAATAATCAAATTTAATTGGGGACTATTCGAAATGTTACGAGATTTTTCAGATCATTTATATATGTTAAGAGGGAAGGTTATGATGGAAGTCCATGCAAAAAAATAATATGAAAACTAGATTCTATGAAACTCTTAGAAATGCAAGTTTCGGTCAAAAAATCATTATATATTATACACTAGTTTATACTAGTTTCGGTCAAAAATCAAATTTAATCGGGGACTGTTCGAATTGATACGAAACTTCACATATCATTTATATAATTTACGAGGTAAGGTTATGATGAAAAATCCATGCAAAAAAATAACCGGAAAATTAGATTCTATGAAACTTTTCGAAATGCAAGTTTCGGTCAAAAACCATAGTATATTATACACTAGTTTCAGTGAAAAAAATCAAATTTAATTGGAGAAAATTTTAAATGATATGAGAATTTTCAGATCATTTATATATGTTAAGAGGTAAGGTTATGATGGAAGTCCATGCAAAAAAATCTTTTGAAAATTCGATTCTATGAAACTCTTCAAAATGCAAGTTTCGGTCAAAAAATCATAATATATTATACACTAGTTTATACTAGTTTCGGTAAAAAATAAATTAAATTGGGGACTATTCGAAATGATACGAAACTTCACATATCATTATATATTTTACGAGGGAAGGTTATGATGGAAGTCCATGCAAAAAATCATCGGAAAATTAGATTCAATGAAACTTTTCGAAATGCAAGTTTCGTTTAAAAATCATAGTATATTATACACTAGTTTCGGTCAAAAAAATCAAATTTAATTGGGGACTATTTGAAATGATACGATACTTTTAAGATCATTTATATATGTTAAGAGGGAAGGTTGTGATGGAAGTCCATGCAAAAAAATAATCTGAAAACTAGATTCTATGAAACTCTTCGAAAGTCAAATTTTGGTCAAAAAATCGTAATATATTATACACTAGTTTATACTAGTTTCGGTCAAAAATCAAATTAAATCGGGGACTGTTTGAAATGATACTAAACTTCACATATCATTTATATATTTTACGAGGGAAGGTTATGATGGAAGTCCATGCAAAAATTCATCGGAAAATTAGACTCTAAGAAACTTTTCGAAAAGCAAGTTTCGGTCAAAAATCATAGTATATTATACACTAGTTCGGTCAAAAAAATCAAATTTAATTGGGGACTATTCGAAATGTTACGAGATTTTTCAGATCATTTATATATGTTAAGAGGGAAGGTTATGATGGAAGTCCATGCAAAGAAAATCATCAGGAAACTAGATTCTATGAAACTCTTAGAAATGCAAGTTTCGGTCAAAAAATCATAATATATTATACACTAGTTTATACTAGTTTCGGTCAAAAATCAAATTTAATCGGGGACTGTTCGAATTGATACCAAACTTCACATATCATTTATATAATTTACGAGGTAAGGTTATGATGAAAAATCCATGCAAAAAAATCACCGGAAAATTAGATTCTATGAAACTTTTCGAAATGCAAGTTTCGGTCAAAAATCATAGTATATTATACACTAGTTTCGGTCAAAAAAATCAAATTTAATTGGAGACAATTTTAAATGATACGAGACTTTTCAAATCATTTATATATGTTAAGAGGGAAGGTTATGATGGAAGTCCATGCAAAAAAATCTTTTGAAAACTCGATTCTATGAAACTCTTCAAAATGCAAGTTTCGGTCAAAAAATCATAATATATTATACACTAGTTTATACTAGTTTCGGTCAAAAATCAAATTAAATCGGGGACTGTTCGAAATGATACGAAATTTCACATATCATTTATATATTTTACGAGGGAAGGTTATGATGGAAGTACATGCAAAAAATAATCGGAAAATTAGATTCTATAAAACTTTTCGAAATGCATGTTTCGATCAAAAATCATAGTATATTATACACTAGTTTCAGTCAAAAAAATCAAATTTAATTGGGGGCTATTTGAAATGGTATGATACTTTTCAGATCATTTATATAGGATAAGAGGGAAGTTTGTGATGGAAGTCCATGCAAAAAAACTCATCTGAAAACTAGATTCTATGAAACTCTTCGAAATGCAAGTTTCAGTCAAAAATTCATAATATATTATACACTAGTTTATACTAGTTTCGGTAAAAAATAAATTAAATTGGGGACTGTTCGAAATGATACGAAACTTCACATATCATTATATATTTTACGAGGGAAGGTTATGATGGAAGTCCATGCAAAAAATCATCGGAAAATTAGATTCAATGAAACTTTTCGAAATGCAAGTTTCGGTTAAAAATCATAGTATATTATACACTAGTTTCGGTCAAAAAAATCAAATTTAATTGGGGACTATTTGAAATGATACGATACTTTTAAGATCATTTATATATGTTAAGAGGGAAGGTTGTGATGGAAGTCCATGCAAAAAAATAATCTGAAAACTAGATTCTATGAAACTCTTCGAAAGTCAAATTTTGGTCAAAAAATCGTAATATATTATACACTAGTTTATACTAGTTTCGGTCAAAAATCAAATTAAATCGGGGACTGTTCGAAATGATACTAAACCTCACATATCATTTATATATTTTACGAGGGAAGGTTATGATGGAAGTCCATGCAAAAATTCATCGGAAAATTAGACTCTAAGAAACTTTTCGAAAAGCAAGTTTCGGTCAAAAATCATAGTATATTAAACACTAGTTCGGTCAAAATAATCAAATTTAATTGGGGACTATTCGAAATGTTACGAGATTTTTCAGATCATTTATATATGTTAAGAGGGAAGGTTATGATGGAAGTCCATGCAAAAAAATAATATGAAAACTAGATTCTATGAAACTCTTAGAAATGCAAGTTTCGGTCAAAAAATCATTATATATTATACACTAGTTTATACTAGTTTCGGTCAAAAATCAAATTTAATCGGGGACTGTTCGAATTGATACGAAACTTCACATATCATTTATATAATTTACGAGGTAAGGTTATGATGAAAAATCCATGCAAAAAAATAACCGGAAAATTAGATTCTATGAAACTTTTCGAAATGCAAGTTTCGGTCAAAAACCATAGTATATTATACACTAGTTTCAGTGAAAAAAATCAAATTTAATTGGAGAAAATTTTAAATGATATGAGAATTTTCAGATCATTTATATATGTTAAGAGGTAAGGTTATGATGGAAGTCCATGCAAAAAAATCTTTTGAAAATTCGATTCTATGAAACTCTTCAAAATGCAAGTTTCGGTCAAAAAATCATAATATATTATACACTAGTTTATACTAGTTTCGGTAAAAAATAAATTAAATTGGGGACTATTCGAAATGATACGAAACTTCACATATCATTATATATTTTACGAGGGAAGGTTATGATGGAAGTCCATGCAAAAAATCATCGGAAAATTAGATTCAATGAAACTTTTCGAAATGCAAGTTTCGTTTAAAAATCATAGTATATTATACACTAGTTTCGGTCAAAAAAATCAAATTTAATTGGGGACTATTTGAAATGATACGATACTTTTAAGATCATTTATATATGTTAAGAGGGAAGGTTGTGATGGAAGTCCATGCAAAAAAATAATCTGAAAACTAGATTCTATGAAACTCTTCGAAAGTCAAATTTTGGTCAAAAAATCGTAATATATTATACACTAGTTTATACTAGTTTCGGTCAAAAATCAAATTAAATCGGGGACTGTTTGAAATGATACTAAACTTCACATATCATTTATATATTTTACGAGGGAAGGTTATGATGGAAGTCCATGCAAAAATTCATCGGAAAATTAGACTCTAAGAAACTTTTCGAAAAGCAAGTTTCGGTCAAAAATCATAGTATATTATACACTAGTTCGGTCAAAAAAATCAAATTTAATTGGGGACTATTCGAAATGTTACGAGATTTTTCAGATCATTTATATATGTTAAGAGGGAAGGTTATGATGGAAGTCCATGCAAAGAAAATCATCAGGAAACTAGATTCTATGAAACTCTTAGAAATGCAAGTTTCGGTCAAAAAATCATAATATATTATACACTAGTTTATACTAGTTTCGGTCAAAAATCAAATTTAATCGGGGACTGTTCGAATTGATACGAAACTTCACATATCATTTATATAATTTACGAGGTAAGGTTATGATGAAAAATCCATGCAAAAAAATCACCGGAAAATTAGATTCTATGAAACTTTTCGAAATGCAAGTTTCGGTCAAAAACCATAGTATATTATACACTAGTTTCAGTGAAAAAAATCAAATTTAATTGGAGAAAATTTTAAATGATATGAGAATTTTCAGATCATTTATATATGTTAAGAGGTAAGGTTATGATGGAAGTCCATGCAAAAAAATCTTTTGAAAATTCGATTCTATGAAACTCTTCAAAATGCAAGTTTCGGTCAAAAAATCATAATATATTATACACTAGTTTATACTAGTTTCGGTAAAAAATAAATTAAATTGGGGACTGTTCGAAATGATACGAAACTTCACATATCATTATATATTTTACGAGGGAAGGTTATGATGGAAGTCCATGCAAAAAATCATCGGAAAATTAGATTCAATGAAACTTTTCGAAATGCAAGTTTCGTTTAAAAATCATAGTATATTATACACTAGTTTCGGTCAAAAAAATCAAATTTAATTGGGGACTATTTGAAATGATACGATACTTTTAAGATCATTTATATATGTTAAGAGGGAAGGTTGTGATGGAAGTCCATGCAAAAAAATAATCTGAAAACTAGATTCTATGAAACTCTTCGAAAGTCAAATTTTGGTCAAAAAATCGTAATATATTATACACTAGTTTATACTAGTTTCGGTCAAAAATCAAATTAAATCGGGGACTATTCGAAATGATACTAAACCTCACATATCATTTATATATTTTACGAGGGAAGGTTATGATGGAAGTCCATGCAAAAATTCGTCGGAAAATTAGACTCTAAGAAACTTTTCGAAAAGCAAGTTTCGGTCAAAAATCATAGTATATTAAACACTAGTTCGGTCAAAATAATCAAATTTAATTGGGGACTATTCGAAATGTTACGAGATTTTTCAGATCATTTATATATGTTAAGAGGGAAGGTTATGATGGAAGTCCATGCAAAGAAAATCATCTGGAAACTAGATTCTATGAAACTCTTAGAAATGCAAGTTTCGGTCAAAAAATCATAATATATTATACACTAGTTTATACTAGTTTCGGTCAAAAATCAAATTTAATCGGGGACTGTTCGAATTGATACGAAACTTCACATATCATTTATATAATTTACGAGGTAAGGTTATGATGAAAAATCCATGCAAAAAAATAACCGGAAAATTAGATTCTATGAAACTTTTCGAAATGCAAGTTTCGGTCAAAAACCATAGTATATTATACAATAGTTTCAGTGAAAAAAATCAAATTTAATTGGAGAAAATTTTAAATGATATGAGAATTTTCAGATCATTTATATATGTTAAGAGGTAAGGTTATGATGGAAGTCCATGCAAAAAAATCTTTTGAAAATTCGATTCTATGAAACTCTTCAAAATGCAAGTTTCGGTCAAAAAATCATAATATATTATACACTAGTTTTTACTAGTTTCGGTAAAAAATAAATTAAATTGGGGACTGTTCGAAATGATACGAAACTTCACATATCATTATATATTTTACGAGGGAAGGTTATGATGGAAGTCCATGCAAAAAATCATCGGAAAATTAGATTCAATGAAACTTTTCGAAATGGAAGTTTCGTTTAAAAATCATAGTATATTATACACTAGTTTCGGTCAAAAAAATCAAATTTAATTGGGGACTATTTGAAATGATACGATACTTTTAAGATCATTTATATATGTTAAGAGGGAAGGTTGTGATGGAAGTCCATGCAAAAAAATAATCTGAAAACTAGATTCTATGAAACTCTTCAAAAGTCAAATTTTGGTCAAAAAATCGTAATATATTATACACTAGTTTATACTAGTTTCGGTCAAAAATCAAATTAAATCGGGGACTGTTCGAAATGATACTAAACTTCACATATCATTTATATATTTTACGAGGGAAGGTTATGATGGAAGTCCATGCAAAAATTCATCGGAAAATTAGACTCTAAGAAACTTTTCGAAAAGCAAGTTTCGGTCAAAAATCATAGTATATTAAACACTAGTTCGGTCAAAAAAATCAAATTTAATTGGGGACTATTCGAAATGTTACGAGATTTTTCAGATCATTTATATATGTTAAGAGGGAAGGTTATGATGGAAGTCCATGCAAAGAAAATCATCTGGAAACTAGATTCTATGAAACTCTTAGAAATGCAAGTTTCGGTCAAAAAATCATAATATATTATACACTAGTTTATTCTAGTTTCGGTCAAAAATCAAATTTAATCGGGGACTGTTCGAATTGATACGAAACTTCACATATCATTTATATAATTTACGAGGTAAGGTTATGATGAAAAATCCATGCAAAAAAATCACCGGAAAATTATATTCTATGAAACTTTTCGAAATGCAAGTTTCGGTCAAAAATCATAGTATATTATACACTAGTTTCGGTCAAAAAAATCAAATTTAATTGGAGAAAATTTTAAATGACACGAGAATTTTCAAATCATTTATATATGTTAAGAGGGAAGGTTATGATGGAAGTCCATGCAAAAAATCATCGGAAAATTAGATTCAATGAAACTTTTCGAAATGCAAGTTTCGTTTAAAAATCATAGTATATTATACACTAGTTTCGGTCAAAAAAATCAAATTTAATTGGGGACTATTTGAAATGATACGATACTTTTAAGATCATTTATATATGTTAAGAGGGAAGGTTGTGATGGAAGTCCATGCAAAAAAATAATCTGAAAACTAGATTCTATGAAACTCTTCGAAAGTCAAATTTTGGTCAAAAAATCGTAATATATTATACACTAGTTTATACTAGTTTCGGTCAAAAATCAAATTAAATCGGGGACTGTTTGAAATGATACTAAACTTCACATATCATTTATATATTTTACGAGGGAAGGTTATGATGGAAGTCCACGCAAAAATTCATCGGAAAATTAGACTCTAAGAAACTTTTCGAAAAGCAAGTTTCGGTCAAAAATCATAGTATATTATACACTAGTTCGGTCAAAAAAATCAAATTTAATTGGGGACTATTCGAAATGTTACGAGATTTTTCAGATCATTTATATATGTTAAGAGGGAAGGTTATGATGGAAGTCCATGCAAAGAAAATCATCAGGAAACTAGATTCTATGAAACTCTTAGAAATGCAAGTTTCGGTCAAAAAATCATAATATATTATACACTAGTTTATACTAGTTTCGGTCAAAAATCAAATTTAATAGGGGACTGTTCGAATTGATACGAAACTTCACATATCATTTATATAATTTACGAGGTAAGGTTATGATGAAAAATCCATGCAAAAAAATCACCGGAAAATTAGATTCTATGAAACTTTTCGAAATGCAAGTTTCGGTCAAAAACCATAGTATATTATACACTAGTTTCAGTGAAAAAAATCAAATTTAATTGGAGAAAATTTTAAATGATATGAGAATTTTCAGATCATTTATATATGTTAAGAGGTAAGGTTATGATGGAAGTCCATGCAAAAAAATCTTTTGAAAATTCGATTCTATGAAACTCTTCAAAATGCAAGTTTCGGTCAAAAAATCATAATATATTATACACTAGTTTATACTAGTTTCGGTAAAAAATAAATTAAATTGGGGACTGTTCGAAATGATACGAAACTTCACATATCATTATATATTTTACGAGGGAAGGTTATGATGGAAGTCCATGCAAAAAATCATCGGAAAATTAGATTCAATGAAACTTTTCGAAATGCAAGTTTCGTTTAAAAATCATAGTATATTATACACTAGTTTCGGTCAAAAAAATCAAATTTAATTGGGGACTATTTGAAATGATACGATACTTTTAAGATCATTTATATATGTTAAGAGGGAAGGTTGTGATGGAAGTCCATGCAAAAAAATAATCTGAAAACTAGATTCTATGAAACTCTTCGAAAGTCAAATTTTGGTCAAAAAATCGTAATATATTATACACTAGTTTATACTAGTTTCGGTCAAAAATCAAATTAAATCGGGGACTATTCGAAATGATACTAAACCTCACATATCATTTATATATTTTACGAGGGAAGGTTATGATGGAAGTCCATGCAAAAATTCATCGGAAAATTAGACTCTAAGAAACTTTTCGAAAAGCAAGTTTCGGTCAAAAATCATAGTATATTAAACACTAGTTCGGTCAAAATAATCAAATTTAATTGGGGACTATTCGAAATGTTACGAGATTTTTCAGATCATTTATATATGTTAAGAGGGAAGGTTATGATGGAAGTCCATGCAAAGAAAATCATCTGGAAACTAGATTCTATGAAACTCTTAGAAATGCAAGTTTCGGTCAAAAAATCATAATATATTATACACTAGTTTATACTAGTTTCGGTCAAAAATCAAATTTAATCGGGGACTGTTCGAATTGATACGAAACTTCACATATCATTTATATAATTTACGAGGTAAGGTTATGATGAAAAATCCATGCAAAAAAATAACCGGAAAATTAGATTCTATGAAACTTTTCGAAATGCAAGTTTCGGTCAAAAACCATAGTATATTATACAATAGTTTCAGTGAAAAAAATCAAATTTAATTGGAGAAAATTTTAAATGATATGAGAATTTTCAGATCATTTATATATGTTAAGAGGTAAGGTTATGATGGAAGTCCATGCAAAAAAATCTTTTGAAAATTCGATTCTATGAAACTCTTCAAAATGCAAGTTTCGGTCAAAAAATCATAATATATTATACACTAGTTTTTACTAGTTTCGGTAAAAAATAAATTAAATTGGGGACTGTTCGAAATGATACGAAACTTCACATATCATTATATATTTTACGAGGGAAGGTTATGATGGAAGTCCATGCAAAAAATCATCGGAAAATTAGATTCAATGAAACTTTTCGAAATGGAAGTTTCGTTTAAAAATCATAGTATATTATACACTAGTTTCGGTCAAAAAAATCAAATTTAATTGGGGACTATTTGAAATGATACGATACTTTTAAGATCATTTATATATGTTAAGAGGGAAGGTTGTGATGGAAGTCCATGCAAAAAAATAATCTGAAAACTAGATTCTATGAAACTCTTCAAAAGTCAAATTTTGGTCAAAAAATCGTAATATATTATACACTAGTTTATACTAGTTTCGGTCAAAAATCAAATTAAATCGGGGACTGTTCGAAATGATACTAAACTTCACATATCATTTATATATTTTACGAGGGAAGGTTATGATGGAAGTCCATGCAAAAATTCATCGGAAAATTAGACTCTAAGAAACTTTTCGAAAAGCAAGTTTCGGTCAAAAATCATAGTATATTAAACACTAGTTCGGTCAAAAAAATCAAATTTAATTGGGGACTATTCGAAATGTTACGAGATTTTTCAGATCATTTATATATGTTAAGAGGGAAGGTTATGATGGAAGTCCATGCAAAGAAAATCATCTGGAAACTAGATTCTATGAAACTCTTAGAAATGCAAGTTTCGGTCAAAAAATCATAATATATTATACACTAGTTTATTCTAGTTTCGGTCAAAAATCAAATTTAATCGGGGACTGTTCGAATTGATACGAAACTTCACATATCATTTATATAATTTACGAGGTAAGGTTATGATGAAAAATCCATGCAAAAAAATCACCGGAAAATTAGATTCTATGAAACTTTTCGAAATGCAAGTTTCGGTCAAAAATCATAGTATATTATACACTAGTTTCGGTCAAAAAAATCAAATTTAATTGGAGAAAATTTTAAATGACACGAGAATTTTCAAATCATTTATATATGTTAAGAGGGAAGGTTATGATGGAAGTCCATGCAAAAAATCATCGGAAAATTAGATTCAATGAAACTTTTCGAAATGCAAGTTTCGTTTAAAAATCATAGTATATTATACACTAGTTTCGGTCAAAAAAATCAAATTTAATTGGGGACTATTTGAAATGATACGATACTTTTAAGATCATTTATATATGTTAAGAGGGAAGGTTGTGATGGAAGTCCATGCAAAAAAATAATCTGAAAACTAGATTCTATGAAACTCTTCGAAAGTCAAATTTTGGTCAAAAAATCGTAATATATTATACACTAGTTTATACTAGTTTCGGTCAAAAATCAAATTAAATCGGGGACTGTTCGAAATGATACTAAACTTCACATATCATTTATATATTTTACGAGGTAAGGTTATGATGGAAGTCCATGCAAAAATTCATCGTAAAATTAGACTCTAAGAAACTTTTCGAAAAGCAAGTTTCGGTCAAAAATCATAGTATATTAAACACTAGTTCGGTCAAAAAAATCAAATTTAATTGGGGACTATTCGAAATGTTACGAGATTTTTCAGATCATTTATATATGTTAAGAGGGAAGGTTATGATGGAAGTCCATGCAAAGAAAATCATCTGGAAACTAGATTCTATGAAACTCTTAGAAATGCAAGTTTCGGTCAAAAAATCATAATATATTATACACTAGTTTATACTAGTTTCGGTCAAAAATCAAATTTAATCGGGGACTGTTCTAATTGATACGAAACTTCACATATCATTTATATAATTTACGAGGTAAGGTTATGATGAAAAATCCATGCAAAAAAATCACCGGAAAATTAGATTCTATGAAACTTTTCGAAATGCAAGTTTCGGTCAAAAATCATAGTATATTATACACTAGTTTCGGTCAAAAAAATCAAATTTAATTGGAGAAAATTTTAAATGATACGAGAATTTTCAAATCATTTATATATGTTAAGAGGGAAGGTTATGATGGAAGTCCATGCAAAAAATCATCGGAAAATTAGATTCAATGAAACTTTTCGAAATGCAAGTTTCGTTTAAAAATCATAGTATATTATACACTAGTTTCGGTCAAAAAAATCAAATTTAATTGGGGACTATTTGAAATGATACGATACTTTTAAGATCATTTATATATGTTAAGAGGGAAGGTTTTGATGGAAGTCCATGCAAATAAATAATCTGAAAACTAGATTCTATGAAACACTTCGAAAGTCAAATTTTGGTCAAAAAATCGTAATATATTATACACTAGTTTATACTAGTTTCGGTCAAAAATCAAATTAAATCGGGGACTGTTCGAAATGATACTAAACTTCACATATCATTTATATATTTTACGAGGGAAGGTTATGATGGAAGTCCATGCAAAAATTCATCGGAAAATTAGACTCTAAGAAACTTTTCGAAAAGCATGTTTCGGTCAAAAATCATAGTATATTAAACACTAGTTCGGTCAAAAAAATCAAATTTAATTGGGGACTATTCGAAATGTTACGAGATTTTTCAGATCATTTATATATGTTAAGAGGGAAGGTTATGATGGAAGTCCATGCAAAGAAAATCATCTGGAAACTAGATTCTATGAAACTCTTAGAAATGCAAGTTTCGGTCAAAAAATCATAATATATTATACACTAGTTTATACTAGTTTCGGTCAAAAATCAAATTTAATCGGGGACTGTTCGAATTGATACGAAACTTCACATATCATTTATATAATTTACGAGGTAAGGTTATGATGAAAAATCCATGCAAAAAAATCACCGGAAAATTAGATTCTATGAAACTTTTCGAAATGCAAGTTTCGGTCAAAAATCATAGTATATTATACACTAGTTTCGGTCAAAAAAATCAAATTTAATTGGAGAAAATTTTAAATGATACGAGAATTTTCAAATCATTTATATATGTTAAGAGGGAAGGTTATGATGGAAGTCCATGCAAAAAATCATCGGAAAATTAGATTCAATGAAACTTTTCGAAATGCAAGTTTCGTTTAAAAATCATAGTATATTATACACTAGTTTCGGTCAAAAAAATCAAATTTAATTGGGGACTATTTGAAATGATACGATACTTTTAAGATCATTTATATATGTTAAGAGGGAAGGTTGTGATGGAAGTCCATGCAAAAAAATAATCTGAAAACTAGATTCTATGAAACTCTTCGAAAGTCAAATTTTGGTCAAAAAATCGTAATATATTATACACTAGTATATACTAGTTTCGGTTAAAAATCAAATTAAATCGGGGACTGTTTGAAATGATACTAAACTTCACATATCATTTATATATTTTACGAGGGAAGGTTATGATGGAAGTCCATGCAAAAATTCATCAGAAAATTACACTCTAAGAAACTTTTCGAAAAGCAAATTTCGGTCAAAAATCATAGTATATTAAACACTAGTTCGGTCAGAAAAATCAAATTTAATTGGGGACTATTCGAAATGTTACGAGATTTTTCAGATCATTTATATATGTTAAGAGGGAAGGTTATGATGGAAGTCCATGCAAAAAAAATCATCTGGAAACTAGATTCTATGAAACTCTTAGAAATGCAAGTTTCGGTCAAAAAATCATAATATATTATACACTAGTTTATACTAGTTTCGGTCAAAAATCAAATTTAATCGGGGACTGTTCGAATTGATACGAAACTTCACATATCATTTATATAATTTACGAGGTAAGGTTATGATGAAAAATCCATGCAAAAAAATCATCGGAAAGTTAGATTCTATGAAACTTTTCGAAATGCAAGTTTCGGTCAAAAAATCATAGTATATTATTCACTAGTTTATACTAGTTTCGGTCAAAAATCAAATTAAATTGGGGACTGTTCGAATTGATACGAAACTTCACATATCATTTATATAATTTTCGAGGTAAGGTTATGATGAAATATCCATGCAAAAAATCATCGGAAAATTAGATTCTATGAAACTTTTTGAAATGCAAGTTTCGGTCAAAAATCATAGTATATTATACACTAGTTTCGGTCAAAAAAATCAAATTTAATTGGGGACTATTTTAAATGATACGAGACTTTTCAGATCATTTATATATGATAAGAGGGAAGGTTGTGATGGAAGTCCATGCAAAAAAATCATCTGAAAACTAGATTCTCTGAAACTCTTCGAAATGGAATTTTCGGTCAAAAAATCATAATATATTATACACTAGTTTATCCTAGTTTCGGTAAAAAATCAAATTAAATTGGGGACTGTTCGAAATGATACGAAACTTCACATATCATTTATACATTTTACGAGGGAAGGTTATGATGGAAGTCCATGCAAAAAATAATCGGAAAATTAGATTCTATGAAAACTTTTCTAAATGCAAGTTTTGGTCAAAAATCATAGTATATTATACACTAGTTTCGGTCAAAAAAATCAAATTTAATTGGGGACTATATGAAATGATACGATACTTTTCAGATCACTTATATATGTTAAGAGGGAAGGTTGTGATGGAAGTCCATGCAAAAAAATCATCTGAAAACTAGATTCTATGAAACTCTTCGAAAATCAAATTTTGATCAAAAAATCGTAATATATTATACACTAGTTTATACTAGTTTCGGTCAAAAATCAAATTAAATCGGGGACTGTTCGAAATGATACTAAACTTCACATATCATTTATATATTTTACGAGGGAAGGTTATGATGGAAGTCCATGCAAAAAATCATTGGAAAATTAGATTCTAAGAAACTTTTCGTAAAGCAAGTTTCGGTCAAAAATCATAGTATATTATACACTAATTCGGTCAAAAAATCAAATTTAATTAGGGACTATTCGAAATGTTACGAGACATTTCAGATCATTTATATATGTTAAGAGGGAAGGTTATGATGGAAGTCCATGCAAAGAAAATCATCTGAAAACTAGATTCTATGAAACTCTTCGAAATGCAAGTTTCGGTCAAAAAATCATAATATATTATACACTAGTTTATACTAGTTTCGGTCAAAAATCAAATTAAACCGGGGACAATTCGAATTGATACGAAACATCACATATCATTTATATAATTTACGAGGTAAGGTTATGAATAAAAATCCATGCAAAAAATCATCGAAAAATTAGATTCTATGAAACGTTTCGAAATGCAAGTTTCGGTCAAAAATCATAGTATATTATACACTAGTTTCGGTCAAAAAAAATCAAATTTAATTGGGGACTATTTGAAATGATACGATACTTTTCGGATCATTTATATATGTTAAGAGGGAAGGTTTTGATGGAAGTCCATGCAAAAAAATCATCTGAAAACTAGATTCTATTAAACTCTTCGAAAATCAAATTTTGGTCAAAAAATTGTAATATATTATACACTAGTTTATACTAGTTTCGGTCAAAAATCAAAATAAATCGGGGACTGTTCGAAATGATACTAAACTTCACATATCATTTATATATTTTATGAGGGAAGGTTATGATGGAAGTCCATTCAAAAAATCATCGGAAAATTAGATTCTAAGAAACTTTTTGTAAAGCAAGTTTCGGTCAAAAATCATAGTATATTATACACTAGTTCGGTAAAAAAAATCAAATTTAATTGGGGACTATTCGAAATGTTACGAGACTTTTCAGATCATTTATATATGTTAAGAGGGAAGGTTATGATGGAAGTCCATGCAAACAAAATCATCTGAAAACTAGATTCTATGAAACTCTTCGAAATGCAAGTTTCGTTCAAAAAATCATAATATATTATTCACTAGTTTATACTAGTTTCGGTCAAAAATCAAATTAAATTGGGGACTGTTCGAATTGATACGAAACTTCACATATCATTTATATAATTTTCGAAGTAAGGTTATGATGAAATATCCATGCAAAAAATCATCGAAAAATTAGATTTTATGAAACTTTTTGAAATGCAAGTTTCGGTCAAAAATCATAGTATATTATACACTAGTTTCGGTCAAAAAAATCAAATTTAATTGGGGACTATTTTAAATGATACGAGACTTTTCAGATCATTTATATATGATAAGAGGGAAGGTTGTGATGGAAGTCCAAGCAAAAAAATCATCTGAAAACTAGATTCTCTGAAACTCTTCGAAATGGAATTTTCGGTCAAAAAATCATAATATATTATACACTAGTTTATCCTAGTTTCGGTAAAAAATCAAATTAAATTGGGGACTGTTCGAAATGATACGAAACTTCACATATCATTTATATATTTTACGAGGGAAGGTTATGATGGATGTCCATGCAAAAAATCATCGGAAAATTAGATTCTATGAAAACTTTTTTAAATGCAAGTTTTGGTCAAAAATCATAGTATATTATACACTAGTTTCGGTCAAAAAAATCAAATTTAATTGGGGACTATATGAAATGATACGATACTTTTCAGATCACTTATATATGTTAAGAGGGAAGGTTGTGATGGAAGTCCATGCAAAAAAATCATCTGAAAACTAGATTCTATGAAACTCTTCGAAAATCAAATTTTGGTAAAAAAATCGTAATATATTATACACTAGTTTATACTAGTTTCGGTCAAAAATCAAATTAAATCGGGGACTGTTCGAAGTGAAACCAAACTTCACATATCATTTATATATTTTACGAGGGAAGGTTATGATGGAAGTCCATGCAAAAAATCATTGGAAAATTAGGTTCTAAGAAACTTTTCGTAAAGCAAGTTTCGGTCAAAAATCATAGTATATTATACACTAATTCGGTCAAAAAATCAAATTTAATTGGGGACTATTCGAAATGTTACGAGACATTTCATATCATTTATATATGTTAAGTGGGAAGGTTATGATGGAAGTCCATGCAAAGAAAATCATCTGAAAAATAGATTCTATGAAACTCTTCGAAATGCAAGTTTCGGTAAAAAATCATAATCTATTATACACTAGTTTATACTAGTTTCGGTCAAAAATCAAATTAAACCGGGGACTGTTCGAATTGATACGAAACTTCACATATCATTTATATAATTTACGAGGTAAGGTTATGAATAAAAATCCATACGAAAAATCATCGGAAAATTAGATTCTATGAAACGTTTCGAAATGCAAGTTTCGGTCAAAAATCATAGTATATTATACACTAGTTTCGGTCAAAAAAAATCAAATTTAATTGGGGACTATTTGAAATGATACGATACTTTTCGGATCATTTATATATGTTAAGAGGGAAGGTTATGATGGAAGTCCATGCAAAAAAATCATCTGAAAACTAGATTCTATGAAACTCTTCGAAAATCAAATTTTGGTCAAAAATTTGTAATATATTATACACTAGTTTATACTAGTTTCGGTCAAAAATCAAATTAAATCGGGGACTGTTCGAAATGATACTAAACTTCACATATCATTTATATATTTTACGAAGGAAGGTTATGATGGAAGTCCATGCAAAAAATCATTGGAAAATTAGATTCTAAGAAACTTTTTGTAAAGCAAGTTTCGGTCAAAAATCATAGTATATTATACACTAGTTCGGTAAAAAAAATCAAATTTAATTGGGTACTATTCGAAATGTTACGAGACTTTTCAGATCATATATATATATGTTAAGAGGGAAGGTTATGATGGAAGTCCATGCAAAGAAAATCATCTGAAAACTAGATTCTATGAAACTCTTCGAAATGCAAGTTTCGTTCAAAAAATCATAATATATTATTCACTAGTTTATACTAGTTTCGGTCAAAAATCAAATTAAATCGGGGACTGTTCGAATTGATACGAAACTTCACATATCATTTATATAATTTTCGAGGTAAGGTTATGATGAAATATCCATGCAAAAAATCATCGGAAAATTAGATTCTATGAAACTTTTTGAAATGCAAGTTTCGGTCAAAAATCATAGTATATTATACACTAGTTTCGGTCAAAAAAATCAAATTTAATTGGGGACTATTTTAAATGATACGAGACTTTTCAGATCATTTATATATGATAAGAGGGAAGGTTGTGATGGAAGTCCATCCAAAAAAATCATCTGAAAACTAGATTTTCTGAAACTCTTCGAAATGGAATTTTCGGTCAAAAAATCATAATATATTATACACTAGTTTATCCTAGTTTCGGTAAAAAAATCAAATTAAATTGGGGACTGTTCGAAATGATACGAAACTTCACATATCATTTATATATTTTACGAGGGAAGGTTATGAGGGAAGTCCATGCAAAAAATCATCGGAAAATTAGATTCTAGGAAAACTTTTCTAAATGCAAGTTTTGGTCAAAAATCATAGTATATTATACACTAGTTTCGGTCAAAAAAATCAAATTTAATTGGGGACTATATGAAATGACACGATACTTTTCAGATCACTTATATATGTTAAGAGGGAAGGTTGTGATGGAAGTCCATGCAAAAAAATCATCTGAAAACTAGATTCTATGAAACTCTTCGAAAATCAAATTTTGGTCAAAAATTTGTAATATATTATACACTAGTTTATACTAGTTTCGGTCAAAAATCAAATTAAATCGGGGACTGTTCGAAATGATACTAAACTTCACATATCATTTATATATTTTACGAAGGAAGGTTATGATGGAAGTCCATGCAAAAAATCATTGGAAAATTAGATTCTAAGAAACTTTTTGTAAAGCAAGTTTCGGTCAAAAATCATAGTATATTATACACTAGTTCGGTAAAAAAAATCAAATTTAATTGGGTACTATTCGAAATGTTACGAGACTTTTCAGATCATATATATATATGTTAAGAGGGAAGGTTATGATGGAAGTCCATGCAAAGAAAATCATCTGAAAACTAGATTCTATGAAACTCTTCGAAATGCAAGTTTCGTTCAAAAAATCATAATATATTATTCACTAGTTTATACTAGTTTCGGTCAAAAATCAAATTAAATCGGGGACTGTTCGAATTGATACGAAACTTCACATATCATTTATATAATTTTCGAGGTAAGGTTATGATGAAATATCCATGCAAAAAATCATCGGAAAATTAGATTCTATGAAACTTTTTGAAATGCAAGTTTCGGTCAAAAATCATAGTATATTATACACTAGTTTCGGTCAAAAAAATCAAATTTAATTGGGGACTATTTTAAATGATACGAGACTTTTCAGATCATTTATATATGATAAGAGGGAAGGTTGTGATGGAAGTCCATGCAAAAAAATCATCTGAAAACTAGATTTTCTGAAACTCTTCGAAATGGAATTTTCGGTCAAAAAATCATAATATATTATACACTAGTTTATCCTAGTTTCGGTAAAAAAATCAAATTAAATTGGGGACTGTTCGAAATGATACGAAACTTCACATATCATTTATATATTTTACGAGGGAAGGTTATGAGGGAAGTCCATGCAAAAAATCATCGGAAAATTAGATTCTAGGAAAACTTTTCTAAATGCAAGTTTTGGTCAAAAATCATAGTATATTATACACTAGTTTCGGTCAAAAAAATCAAATTTAATTGGGGACTATATGAAATGACACGATACTTTTCAGATCACTTATATATGTTAAGAGGGAAGGTTGTGATGGAAGTCCATGCAAAAAAATCATCTGAAAACTAGATTCTATGAAACTCTTCGAAAATCAAATTTTGGTCAAAAATTTGTAATATATTATACACTAGTTTATACTAGTTTCGGTCAAAAATCAAATTAAATCGGGGACTGTTCGAAATGATACTAAACTTCACATATCATTTATATATTTTACGAAGGAAGGTTATGATGGAAGTCCATGCAAAAAATCATTGGAAAATTAGATTCTAAGAAACTTTTTGTAAAGCAAGTTTCGGTCAAAAATCATAGTATATTATACACTAGTTCGGTAAAAAAAATCAAATTTAATTGGGTACTATTCGAAATGTTACGAGACTTTTCAGATCATATATATATATGTTAAGAGGGAAGGTTATGATGGAAGTCCATGCAAAGAAAATCATCTGAAAACTAGATTCTATGAAACTCTTCGAAATGCAAGTTTCGTTCAAAAAATCATAATATATTATTCACTAGTTTATACTAGTTTCGGTCAAAAATCAAATTAAATCGGGGACTGTTCGAATTGATACGAAACTTCACATATCATTTATATAATTTTCGAGGTAAGGTTATGATGAAATATCCATGCAAAAAATCATCGGAAAATTAGATTCTATGAAACTTTTTGAAATGCAAGTTTCGGTCAAAAATCATAGTATATTATACACTAGTTTCGGTCAAAAAAATCAAATTTAATTGGGGACTATTTTAAATGATACGAGACTTTTCAGATCATTTATATATGATAAGAGGGAAGGTTGTGATGGAAGTCCATGCAAAAAAATCATCTGAAAACTAGATTTTCTGAAACTCTTCGAAATGGAATTTTCGGTCAAAAAATCATAATATATTATACACTAGTTTATCCTAGTTTCGGTAAAAAAATCAAATTAAATTGGGGACTGTTCGAAATGATACGAAACTTCACATATCATTTATATATTTTACGAGGGAAGGTTATGAGGGAAGTCCATGCAAAAAATCATCGGAAAATTAGATTCTAGGAAAACTTTTCTAAATGCAAGTTTTGGTCAAAAATCATAGTATATTATACACTAGTTTCGGTCAAAAAAATCAAATTTAATTGGGGACTATATGAAATGACACGATACTTTTCAGATCACTTATATATGTTAAGAGGGAAGGTTGTGATGGAAGTCCATGCAAAAAAATCATCTGAAAACTAGATTCTATGAAACTCTTCGAAAATCAAATTTTGGTCAAAAAATTGTAATATATTATACACTAGTTTATACTAGTTTCGGTCAAAAATCAAATTAAATTGGGGACTGTTCAAAATGATACTAAACTTCACATATCATTTATATATTTTACGAGGGAAGGTTATGATGGAAGTCCATGCAAAAAATCATTGGAAAATTAGATTCTAAGAAACTTTTTGTAAAGCAAGTTTCGGTCAAAAATCATAGTATATTATACACTAATTCGGTCAAAAAATCAAATTTAATTGGGGACTATTCGAAATGTTACGAGACATTTCAGATCATTTATATATGTTAAGAGGGAAAGTTATGATGGAAGTCCATGCAAAGAAAATCATCTGATAACTAGATTCTATGAAACTCTTCGAAATGCAAGTTTCGGTCAAAAAATCATAATATATTATACACTAGTTTATACTAGTTTCGGTCAAAAATCAAATTAAACCGGGGATTGTTCGAATTGATACGAAACTTCGCATATCATTTATATAATTTACGAGGTAAGGTTATGAATAAAAATTCATACGAAAAATCATCGGAAAATTAGATTCTATGAAACGTTTCGAAATGCAAGTTTCGGTCAAAAATCATAGTATATTATACACTAGTTTCGGTCAAAAAAATCAAATTTAATTGGGGACTATTTGAAATGATACGATACTTTTCGGATCATTTATATATGTTAAGAGGGAAGGTTTTGATGGAAGTCCATGCAAAAAAATCATCTGAAACTAGATTCTATGAAACTCTTCGAAAATCAAATTTTGGTCAAAAAATTGTAATATATTATACACTAGTTTATACTAGTTTCGGTCAAAAATCAAATTAAATCAGGGACTGTTCGAAATGATACTAAACTTCACATATCATTTATATATTTTACGAGGGAAGGTTATGATGGAAGTCCATGCAAAAAATCATCGGAAAATTAGATTCTAAAAACTTTTTGTAAAGCATGTTTCGGTCAAAAATCATAGTATATTATACACTAGTTCGGTAAAAAAAATCAAATTTAATTGGGGACTATTCGAAATGTTACGAGACTTTTCAGATCATTTATATATGTTAAGAGGGAAGGTTATGAAGGAAGTCCATGCAAAGAAAATCATTTGAAAACTAGATTCTATGAAACTCTTCGAAATGCATGTTTCGGTCAAAAAATCATAATATATTATACACTAGTTTATACTAGTTTCGGTCAAAAATCAAATTAAATCGGGGACTGTTTGAAATGATACTAAACTTCACATATCATTTATATATTTTACGAGGGAAGGTTATGATGGAAGTCCATGCAACAAAATCATCGGAAAATTAGATTCTAAGAAATTTTTGTAAAGCAAGTTTTGGTCAAAAATCATAGTATATTATACACTAGTTCGGTAAAAAAAAATCAAATTTAATTGGGGACTATTCGAAATGTTACGAGACTTTTCAGATCATTTATATATGTTAAGAGGGAATGTTATGATGGAAGTCCATGCAAAGAAAATCATCTGAAAACTAGATTCTATGAAACTCTTCGAAATGCAAGTTTCGTTCAAAAAATCATAATATATTATTCACTAGTTTATACTAGTTTTGGTCAAAAATCAAATTAAATCAGGGACTGTTCGAATTGATACGAAACTTCACATATCATTTATATAATTTTCGAGGTAAGGTTATGATGAAATATCCATGCAAAAAATCATCGGAAAATTAGATTCTATGAAACTTTTTGAAATGCAAGTTTCGGTCAAAAATCATAGTATATTATACACTTGTTTCGGTCAAAAAAATCAAATTTAATTGGGGACTATTTTAAATGATACGAGACTTTTCAGATCATTTATATATGATAAGAGGGAAGGTTGTGATGGAAGTCCATGCAAAAAAATCATCTGAAAACTAGATTCTCTGAAACTCTTCGAAATGGAATTTTCGGTCAAAAAATCATAATATATTATACACTAGTTTATCCTAGTTTCGGTAAAAAATCAAATTAAATTGGGGACTGTTCGAAATGATACAAAACATCACATATCATTTATATATTTTACGAGGGAAGGTTATGATGGAAGTCCATGCAAAAAATCATCGGAAAATTAGATTCTATGAAAACTTTTCTAAATGCAAGTTTTGGTCAAAAATCATAGTATATTATACACTAGTTTCGGTCAAAAAAATCAAATTTAATTGGGGACTATATGAAATGATACGATACTTTTCAGATCACTTATATATGTTAAGAGGGAAGGTTGTGATGGAAGTCCATGCAAAAAAATCATCTGAAAACTAGATTCTATGAAACTCTTCGAAAATCAAATTTTGGTCAAAAAATCGTAATATATTATACACTAGTTTATACAAGTTTCGGTCAAAAATCAAATTAAATTGGGGACTGTTCGAAATGATACTAAACTTCACATATCATTTATATATTTTACGAGGGAAGGTTATGATGGAAGTCCATGCAAAAAATCATTGGAAAATTAGATTCTAAGAAACTTTTCGTAAAGCAAGTTTCGGTCAAAAATCATAGTATATTATACACTAATTCGGTCAAAAAATCAAATTTAATTGGGGACTATTCGAAATGTTACGAGACATTTCAGATCATTTATATATGTTAAGAGGGAAGGTTATGATGGAAGTCCATGCAAAGAAAATCATCTGAAAACTAGATTCTATGAAACTCTTCGAAATGCAAGTTTCGGTCAAAAAATCATAATATATTATACACTAGTTTATACTAGTTTCGGTCAAAAATCAAATTAAAACGGGGACTGTTCGAATTGATACGAAACTTCACATTTCATTTATATAATTTACGAGGTAAGGTTATGAATAAAAATCCATGCAAAAAATCATCGGAAAATTAGATTCTATGAAACGTTTCGAAATGCAAGTTTCGGTCAAAAATCATAGTATATTATACACTAGTTTCGGTCAAAAAAATCAAATTTAATTGGGGACTATTTGAAATGATACGATACTTTTCGGATCATTTATATATGTTAAGAGGGAAGGTTTTGATGGAAGTCCATGCAAAAAAATCATCTGAAAACTAGATTCTATGAAACTCTTCGAAATGCATGTTTCGGTCAAAAAATTGTAATATATTATACACTAGTTTATACTAATTTCGGTCAAAAATCAAATTAAATCGGGGACTGTTCGAAATGATACTAAACTTCACATATCATTTATATATTTTACGAGGGAAGGTTATGATGGAAGTCCATGCAAAAAATCATTGGAAAATTAGATTCTAAGAAACTTTTCGTAAAGCAAGTTTCGGTCAAAAATCATAGTATATTATACACTAATTCGGTCAAAAAATCAAATTTAATTAGGGACTATTCGAAATGTTACGAGACATTTCAGATCATTTATATATGTTAAGAGGGAAGGTTATGATGGAAGTCCATGCAAAGAAAATCATCTGAAAACTAGATTCTATGAAACTCTTCGAAATGCAAGTTTCGGTCAAAAAATCATAATATATTATACACTAGTTTATACTAGTTTCGGTCAAAAATCAAATTAAACCAGGGACAATTCGAATTGATACGAAACTTCACATATCATTTATATAATTTACGAGGTAAGGTTATGAATAAAAATCCATGCAAAAAATCATTGGAAAATTAGATTCTATGAAACGTTTCGAAATGCAAGTTTCGGTCAAAAATCAAGGTATATTATACACTAGTTTCGGTCAAAAAAAATCAAATTTAATTGGGGACTATTTGAAATGATACGATACTTTTCTGATCATTTATATATGTTAAGAGGGAAGGTTTTGATGGAAGTCCATGCAAAAAAATCATCTGAAAACTAGATTCTATTAAACTCTTCGAAAATCAAATTTTGGTCAAAAAATTGTAATATATTATACACTAGTTTATACTAGTTTCGGTCAAAAATCAAAATAAATCGGGGACTGTTCGAAATGATACTAAACTTCACATATCATTTATATATTTTACGAGGGAAGGTTATGATGGAAGTCCATTCAAAAAATCATCGGAAAATTAGATTCTAAGAAACTTTTTGTAAAGCAAGTTTCGGTCAAAAATCATAGTATATTATACACTAGTTCGGTAAAAAAAATCAAATTTAATTGGGGACTATTCGAAATGTTACGAGACTTTTCAGATCATTTATATATGTTAAGAGGGAAGGTTATGATGGAAGTCCATGCAAAGAAAATCATCTGAAAACTAGATTCTATAAAACTCTTCGAAATGCAAGTTTCGTTCAAAAAATCATAATATATTATTCACTAGTTTATACTAGTTTCGGTCAAAAATCAAATTAAATTGGGGACTGTTCGAATTGATACGAAACTTCATATATCATTTATATAATTTTCGAGGTAAGGTTATGATGAAATATCCATGCAAAAAATCATCGAAAAATTAGATTCTATGAAACTTTTTGAAATGCAAGTTTCGGTCAAAAATCATAGTATATTATACACTAGTTTCGGTCAAAAAAATCAAATTTAATTGGGGACTATTTTAAATGATACGAGACTTTTCAGATCATTTATATATGATAAGAGGGAAGGTTGTGATGGAAGTCCATGCAAAAAAATCATCTGAAAACTAGATTCTCTGAAACTCTTCGAAATGGAATTTTCGGTCAAAAAATCATAATATATTATACACTAGTTTATCCTAGTTTCGGTAAAAAATCAAATTAAATTGGGGATTGTTCGAAATGATACGAAACTTCACATATCATTTATATATTTTACGAGGGAAGGTTATGATGGAAGTCCATGCAAAAAATCATCGGAAAATTTGATTCTATGAAAACTTTTTTAAATGCAAGTTTTGGTCAAAAATCATAGTATATTATACACTAGTTTCGGTCAAAAAAATCAAATTTAATTGGGGACTATATGAAATGATACGTTACTTTTCAGATCACTTATATATGTTAAGAGGGAAGGTTGTGATGGAAGTCCATGCAAAAAAATCATCTGAAAACTAGATTCTATGAAACTCTTCGAAAATCAAATTTTGGTAAAAAAATCGTAATATATTATACACTAGTTTATACTAGTTTCGGTCAAAAATCAAATTAAATCGGGGACTGTTCGAAGTGAAACCAAACTTCACATATCATTTATATATTTTACGAGGGAAGGTTATGATGGAAGTCCATGCAAAAAATCATTGGAAAATTAGGTTCTAAGAAACTTTTCGTAAAGCAAGTTTCGGTCAAAAATCATAGTATATTATACACTAATTCGGTCAAAAAATCAAATTTAATTGGGGACTATTCGAAATGTTACGAGACATTTCATATCATTTATATATGTTAAGTGGGAAGGTTATGATGGAAGTCCATGCAAAGAAAATCATCTGAAAACTAGATTCTATGAAACTCTTCGAAATGCAAGTTTCGGTAAAAAATCATAATCTATTATACACTAGTTTATACTAGTTTCGGTCAAAAATCAAATTAAACCGGGGACTGTTCGAATTGATACGAAACTTCACATATCATTTATATAATTTACGAGGTAAGGTTATGAATAAAAATCCATACGAAAAATCATCGGAAAATTAGATTCTATGAAACGTTTCGAAATGCAGGTTTCGGTCAAAAATCATAGTATATTATACACTAGTTTCGGTCAAAAAAAATCAAATTTAATTGGGGACTATTTGAAATGATACGATACTTTTCGGATCATTTATATATGTTAAGAGGGAAGGTTATGATGGAAGTCCATGCAAAAAAATCATCTAAAAACTAGATTCTATGAAACTCTTCGAAAATCAAATTTTGGTCAAAAATTTGTAATATATTATACACTAGTTTATACTAGTTTCGGTCAAAAATCAAATTAAATCGGGGACTGTTCGAAATGATACTAAACTTCACATATCATTTATATATTTTACGAAGGAAGGTTATGATGGAAGTCCATGCAAAAAATCATTGGAAAATTAGATTCTAAGAAACTTTTTGTAAAGCAAGTTTCGGTCAAAAATCATAGTATATTATACACTAGTTCGGTAAAAAAAATCAAATTTAATTGGGTACTATTCGAAATGTTACGAGACTTTTCAGATCATATATATATGTTAAGAGGGAAGGTTATGATGGAAGTCCATGCAAAGAAAATCATCTGAAAACTAGATTCTATGAAACTCTTCGAAATGCAAGTTTCGTTCAAAAAATCATAATATATTATTCACTAGTTTATACTAGTTTCGGTCAAAAATCAAATTAAATCGGGGACTGTTCGAATTGATACGAAACTTCACATATCATTTATATAATTTTCGAGGTAAGGTTATGATGAAATATCCAAGCAAAAAATCATCGGAAAATTAGATTCTATGAAACTTTTTGAAATGCAAGTTTCGGTCAAAAATCATAGTATATTATACACTAGTTTCGGTCAAAAAAATCAAATTTAATTGGGGACTATTTTAAATGATACGAGACTTTTCAGATCATTTATATATGATAAGAGGGAAGGTTGTGATGGAAGTCCATGCAAAAAAATCATCTGAAAACTAGATTCTCTGAAACTCTTCGAAATGGAATTTTCGGTCAAAAAATCATAATATATTATACACTAGTTTATCCTAGTTTCGGTAAAAAAATCAAATTAAATTGGGGACTGTTCGAAATGATACGAAACTTCACATATCATTTATATATTTTACGAGGGAAGGTTATGAGGGAAGTCCATGCAAAAAATCATCGGAAAATTAGATTCTAGGAAAACTTTTCTAAATGCAAGTTTTGGTCAAAAATCATAGTATATTATACACTAGTTTCGGTCAAAAAAATCAAATTTAATTGGGGACTATATGAAATGATACGATACTTTTCAGATCACTTATATATGTTAAGAGGGAAGGTTGTGATGGAAGTCCATGCAAAAAAATCATCTGAAAACTAGATTCTATGAAACTCTTCGAAAATCAAATTTTGGTCAAAAAATTGTAATATATTATACACTAGTTTATACTAGTTTCGGTCAAAAATCAAATTAAATTGGGGATTGTTCAAAATGATACTAAACTTCACATATCATTTATATATTTTACGAGGGAAGGTTATGATGGAAGTCCATGCAAAAAATCATTGGAAAATTAGATTCTAAGAAACTTTTCGTAAAGCAAGTTTCGGTCAAAAATCATAGTATATTATACACTAATTCGGTCAAAAAATCAAATTTAATTGGGGACTATTCGAAATGTTACGAGACATTTCAGATCATTTATATATGTTAAGAGGGAAAGTTATGATGGAAGTCCATGCAAAGAAAATCATCTGATAACTAGATTCTATGAAACTCTTCGAAATGCAAGTTTCGGTCAAAAAATCATAATATATTATACACTAGTTTATACTAGTTTCGGTCAAAAATCAAATTAAACCGGGGACTGTTCGAATTGATACGAAACTTCACATATCATTTATATAATTTACCAGGTAAGGTTATGAATAAAAATCCATACGAAAAATCATCGGAAAATTAGATTCTATGAAACGTTTCGAAATGCAAGTTTCGGTCAAAAATCATAGTATATTATACACTAGTTTCGGTCAAAAAAATCAAATTTAATTGGGGACTATTTGAAATGATACGATACTTTTCGGATCATTTATATATGTTAAGAGGGAAGGTTATGATGGAAGTCCATGCAAAAAATCATCTGAAAACTAGATTCTATGAAACTCTTCGAAAATCAAATTTTGGTCAAAAATTTGTAATATATTATACACTAGTTTATACTAGTTTCGGTCAAAAATCAAATTAAATCGGGGACTGTTCGAAATGATACTAAACTTCACATATCATTTATATATTTTACGAAGGAAGGTTATGATGGAAGTCCATGCAAAAAATCATTGGAAAATTAGATTCTAAGAAACTTTTTGTAAAGCATGTTTCGGTCAAAAATCATAGTATATTATACACTAGTTCGGTAAAAAAAATCAAATTTAATTGGGTACTATTCGAAATGTTACGAGACTTTTCAGATCATATATATATGTTAAGAGGGAAGGTTATGATGGAAGTCCATGCAAAGAAAATCATCTGAAAACTAGATTCTATGAAACTCTTCGAAATGCAAGTTTCGTTCAAAAAATCATAATATATTATTCACTAGTTTATACTAGTTTCGGTCAAAAATCAAATTAAATCGGGGACTGTTCGAATTGATACGAAACTTCACATATCATTTATATAATTTTCGAGGTAAGGTTATGATGAAATATCCAAGCAAAAAATCATCGGAAAATTAGATTCTATGAAACTTTTTGAAATGCAAGTTTCGGTCAAAAATCATAGTATATTATACACTAGTTTCGGTCAAAAAAATCAAATTTAATTGGGGACTATTTTAAATGATACGAGACTTTTCAGATCATTTATATATGATAAGAGGGAAGGTTGTGATGGAAGTCCATGCAAAAAAATCATCTGAAAACTAGATTCTCTGAAACTCTTCGAAATGGAATTTTCGGTCAAAAAATCATAATATATTATACACTAGTTTATCCTAGTTTCGGTAAAAAAATCAAATTAAATTGGGGACTGTTCGAAATGATACGAAACTTCACATATCATTTATATATTTTACGAGGGAAGGTTATGAGGGAAGTCCATGCAAAAAATCATCGGAAAATTAGATTCTAGGAAAACTTTTCTAAATGCAAGTTTTGGTCAAAAATCATAGTATATTATACACTAGTTTCGGTCAAAAAAATCAAATTTAATTGGGGACTATATGAAATGATACGATACTTTTCAGATCACTTATATATGTTAAGAGGGAAGGTTGTGATGGAAGTCCATGCAAAAAAATCATCTGAAAACTAGATTCTATGAAACTCTTCGAAAATCAAATTTTGGTCAAAAAATTGTAATATATTATACACTAGTTTATACTAGTTTCGGTCAAAAATCAAATTAAATTGGGGATTGTTCAAAATGATACTAAACTTCACATATCATTTATATATTTTACGAGGGAAGGTTATGATGGAAGTCCATGCAAAAAATCATTGGAAAATTAGATTCTAAGAAACTTTTCGTAAAGCAAGTTTCGGTCAAAAATCATAGTATATTATACACTAATTCGGTCAAAAAATCAAATTTAATTGGGGACTATTCGAAATGTTACGAGACATTTCAGATCATTTATATATGTTAAGAGGGAAAGTTATGATGGAAGTCCATGCAAAGAAAATCATCTGATAACTAGATTCTATGAAACTCTTCGAAATGCAAGTTTCGGTCAAAAAATCATAATATATTATACACTAGTTTATACTAGTTTCGGTCAAAAATCAAATTAAACCGGGGACTGTTCGAATTGATACGAAACTTCACATATCATTTATATAATTTACCAGGTAAGGTTATGAATAAAAATCCATACGAAAAATCATCGGAAAATTAGATTCTATGAAACGTTTCGAAATGCAAGTTTCGGTCAAAAATCATAGTATATTATACACTAGTTTCGGTCAAAAAAATCAAATTTAATTGGGGACTATTTGAAATGATACGATACTTTTCGGATCATTTATATATGTTAAGAGGGAAGGTTATGATGGAAGTCCATGCAAAAAATCATCTGAAAACTAGATTCTATGAAACTCTTCGAAAATCAAATTTTGGTCAAAAATTTGTAATATATTATACACTAGTTTATACTAGTTTCGGTCAAAAATCAAATTAAATCGGGGACTGTTCGAAATGATACTAAACTTCACATATCATTTATATATTTTACGAAGGAAGGTTATGATGGAAGTCCATGCAAAAAATCATTGGAAAATTAGATTCTAAGAAACTTTTTGTAAAGCATGTTTCGGTCAAAAATCATAGTATATTATACACTAGTTCGGTAAAAAAAATCAAATTTAATTGGGTACTATTCGAAATGTTACGAGACTTTTCAGATCATATATATATGTTAAGAGGGAAGGTTATGATGGAAGTCCATGCAAAGAAAATCATCTGAAAACTAGATTCTATGAAACTCTTCGAAATGCAAGTTTCGTTCAAAAAATCATAATATATTATTCACTAGTTTATACTAGTTTCGGTCAAAAATCAAATTAAATCGGGGACTGTTCGAATTGATACGAAACTTCACATATCATTTATATAATTTTCGAGGTAAGGTTATGATGAAATATCCATGCAAAAAATCATCGGAAAATTAGATTCTATGAAACTTTTTGAAATGCAAGTTTCGGTCAAAAATCATAGTATATTATACACTAGTTTCGGTCAAAAAAATCAAATTTAATTGGGGACTATTTTAAATTATACGAGACTTTTCAGATCATTTATATATGATAAGAGGGAAGGTTGTGATGGAAGTCCATGCAAAAAAATCATCTGAAAACTAGATTCTCTGAAACTCTTCGAAATGGAATTTTCGGTCAAAAAATCATAATATATTATACAATAGTTTATCCTAGTTTCGGTAAAAAAATCAAATTAAATTGGGGACTGTTGGAAATGATACGAAACTTCACATATCATTTATATTTTTTACGAGGGAAGGTTATGAGGGAAGTCCATGCAAAAAATCATCGGAAAATTAGATTCTAGGAAAACTTTTCTAAATGCAAGTTTTGGTCAAAAATCATAGTATATTATACACTAGTTTCGGTCAAAAAAATTAAATTTAATTGGGGACTATATGAAATGATACGATACTTTTCAGATCACTTATATATGTTAAGAGGGAAGGTTGTGATGGAAGTCCATGCAAAAAAATCATCTGAAAACTAGATTCTATGAAACTCTTCGAAAATCAAATTTTGGTCAAAAAATTGTAATATATTATACACTAGTTTATACTAGTTTCGGTCAAAAATCAAATTAAATTGGGGATTGTTCAAAATGATACTAAACTTCACATATCATTTATATATTTTACGAGGGAAGGTTATGATGGAAGTCCATGCAAAAAATCATTGGAAAATTAGATTCTAAGAAACTTTTCGTAAAGCAAGTTTCGGTCAAAAATCATAGTATATTATACACTAATTCGGTCAAAAAATCAAATTTAATTGGGGACTATTCGAAATGTTACGAGACATTTCAGATCATTTATATATGTTAAGAGGGAAAGTTATGATGGAAGTCCATGCAAAGAAAATCATCTGATAACTAGATTCTATGAAACTCTTCGAAATGCAAGTTTCGGTCAAAAAATCATAATATATTATACACTAGTTTATACTAGTTTCGGTCAAAAATCAAATTAAACCGGGGACTGTTCGAATTGATACGAAACTTCACATATCATTTATATAATTTACGAGGTAAGGTTATGAATAAAAATCCATACGAAAAATCATCGGAAAATTAGATTCTATGAAACGTTTCGAAATGCAAGTTTCGGTCAAAAATCATAGTATATTATACACTAGTTTCGGTCAAAAAAATCAAATTTAATTGGGGACTATTTGAAATGATACGATACTTTTCGGATCATTTATATATGTTAAGAGGGAAGGTTATGATGGAAGTCCATGCAAAAAATCATCTGAAAACTAGATTCTATGAAACTCTTCGAAAATCAAATTTTGGTCAAAAATTTGTAATATATTATACACTAGTTTATACTAGTTTCGGTCAAAAATCAAATTAAATCGGGGACTGTTCGAAATGATACTAAACTTCACATATCATTTATATATTTTACGAAGGAAGGTTATGATGCAAGTCCATGCAAAAAATCATTGGAAAATTAGATTCTAAGAAACTTTTTGTAAAGCATGTTTCGGTCAAAAATCATAGTATATTATACACTAGTTCGGTAAAAAAAATCAAATTTAATTGGGTACTATTCGAAATGTTACGAGACTTTTCAGATCATATATATATGTTAAGAGGGAAGGTTATGATGGAAGTCCATGCAAAGAAAATCATCTGAAAACTAGATTCTATGAAACTCTTCGAAATGCAAGTTTCGTTCAAAATATCATAATATATTATTCACTAGTTTATACTAGTTTCGGTCAAAAATCAAATTAAATCGGGGACTGTTCGAATTGATACGAAACTTCACATATCATTTATATAATTTTCGAGGTAAGGTTATGATGAAATATCCATGCAAAAAATCATCGGAAAATTAGATTCTATGAAACTTTTTGAAATGCAAGTTTCGGTCAAAAATCATAGTATATTATACACTAGTTTCGGTCAAAAAATCAAATTTAATTGGGGACTATTTTAAATTATACGAGACTTTTCAGATCATTTATATATGATAAGAGGGAAGGTTGTGATGGAAGTCCATGCAAAAAAATCATCTGAAAACTAGATTCTCTGAAACTCTTCGAAATGGAATTTTCGGTCAAAAAATCATAATATATTATACAATAGTTTATCCTAGTTTCGGTAAAAAAATAAAATTAAATTGGGGACTGTTCGAAATGATACGAAACTTCACATATCATTTATATATTTTACGAGGGAAGGTTATGAGGGAAGTCCATGCAAAAAATCATCGGAAAATTAGATTCTAGGAAAACTTTTCTAAATGCAAGTTTTGGTCAAAAATCATAGTATATTATACACTAGTTTCGGTCAAAAAAATCAAATTTAATTGGGGACTATATGAAATGATACGATACTTTTCAGATCACTTATATATGTTAAGAGGGAAGGTTGTGATGGAAGTCCATGCAAAAAAATCATCTGAAAACTAGATTCTATGAAACTCTTCGAAAATCAAATTTTGGTCAAAAAATTGTAATATATTATACACTAGTTTATACTAGTTTCGGTCAAAAATCAAATTAAATTGGGGATTGTTCAAAATGATACTAAACTTCACATATCATTTATATATTTTACGAGGGAAGGTTATGATGGAAGTCCATGCAAAAAATCATTGGAAAATTAGATTCTAAGAAACTTTTCGTAAAGCAAGTTTCGGTCAAAAATCATAGTATATTATACACTAGTTCGGTAAAAAAAATCAAATTTAATTGGGTACTATTCGAAATGTTACGAGACTTTTCAGATCATATATATATGTTAAGAGGGAAGGTTATGATGGAAGTCCATGCAAAGAAAATCATCTGAAAACTAGATTCTATGAAACTCTTCGAAATGCAAGTTTCGTTCAAAAAATCATAATATATTATTCACTAGTTTATACTAGTTTCGGTCAAAAATCAAATTAAATCGGGGACTGTTCGAATTGATACGAAACTTCACATATCATTTATATAATTTTCGAGGTAAGGTTATGATGAAATATCCATGCAAAAAATCATCGGAAAATTAGATTCTATGAAACTTTTTGAAATGCAAGTTTCGGTCAAAAATCATAGTATATTATACACTAGTTTCGGTCAAAAAAATCAAATTTAATTGGGGACTATTTTAAATTATACGAGACTTTTCAGATCATTTATATATGATAAGAGGGAAGGTTGTGATGGAAGTCCATGCAAAAAAATCATCTGAAAACTAGATTCTCTGAAACTCTTCGAAATGGAATTTTCGGTCAAAAAATCATAATATATTATACAATAGTTTATCCTAGTTTCGGTAAAAAAATAAAATTAAATTGGGGACTGTTCGAAATGATACGAAACTTCACATATCATTTATATATTTTACGAGGGAAGGTTATGAGGGAAGTCCATGCAAAAAATCATCGGAAAATTAGATTCTAGGAAAACTTTTCTAAATGCAAGTTTTGGTCAAAAATCATAGTATATTATACACTAGTTTCGGTCAAAAAAATCAAATTTAATTGGGGACTATATGAAATGATACGATACTTTTCAGATCACTTATATATGTTAAGAGGGAAGGTTGTGATGGAAGTCCATGCAAAAAAATCATCTGAAAACTAGATTCTATGAAACTCTTCGAAAATCAAATTTTGGTCAAAAAATTGTAATATATTATACACTAGTTTATACTAGTTTCGGTCAAAAATCAAATTAAATTGGGGATTGTTCAAAATGATACTAAACTTCACATATCATTTATATATTTTACGAGGGAAGGTTATGATGGAAGTCCATGCAAAAAATCATTGGAAAATTAAATTCTAAGAAACTTTTCGTAAAGCAAGTTTCGGTCAAAAATCATAGTATATTATACACTAATTCGGTCAAAAAATCAAATTTAATTGGGGACTATTCGAAATGTTACGAGACATTTCAGATCATTTATATATGTTAAGAGGGAAAGTTATGATGGAAGTCCATGCAAAGAAAATCATCTGATAACTAGATTCTATGAAACTCTTCGAAATGCAAGTTTCGGTCAAAAAATCATAATATATTATACACTAGTTTATACTAGTTTCGGTCAAAAATCAAATTAAACCGGGGACTGTTCGAATTGATACGAAACTTCACATATCATTTATATAATTTACGAGGTAAGGTTATGAATAAAAATCCATACGAAAAATCATCGGAAAATTAGATTCTATGAAACGTTTCGAAATGCAAGTTTCGGTCAAAAATCATAGTATATTATACACTAGTTTCGGTCAAAAAAATCAAATTTAATTGGGGACTATTTGAAATGATACGATACTTTTCGGATCATTTATATATGTTAAGAGGGAAGGTTATGATGGAAGTCCATGCAAAAAATCATCTGAAAACTAGATTCTATGAAACTCTTCGAAAATCAAATTTTGGTCAAAAATTTGTAATATATTATACACTAGTTTATACTAGTTTCGGTCAAAAATCAAATTAAATCGGGGACTGTTCGAAATGATACTAAACTTCACATATCATTTATATATTTTACGAAGGAAGGTTATGATGCAAGTCCATGCAAAAAATCATTGGAAAATTAGATTCTAAGAAACTTTTTGTAAAGCATGTTTCGGTCAAAAATCATAGTATATTATACACTAGTTCGGTAAAAAAAATCAAATTTAATTGGGTACTATTCGAAATGTTACGAGACTTTTCAGATCATATATATATGTTAAGAGGGAAGGTTATGATGGAAGTCCATGCAAAGAAAATCATCTGAAAACTAGATTCTATGAAACTCTTCGAAATGCAAGTTTCGTTCAAAATATCATAATATATTATTCACTAGTTTATACTAGTTTCGGTCAAAAATCAAATTAAATCGGGGACTGTTCGAATTGATACGAAACTTCACATATCATTTATATAATTTTCGAGGTAAGGTTATGATGAAATATCCATGCAAAAAATCATCGGAAAATTAGATTCTATGAAACTTTTTGAAATGCAAGTTTCGGTCAAAAATCATAGTATATTATACACTAGTTTCGGTCAAAAAATCAAATTTAATTGGGGACTATTTTAAATTATACGAGACTTTTCAGATCATTTATATATGATAAGAGGGAAGGTTGTGATGGAAGTCCATGCAAAAAAATCATCTGAAAACTAGATTCTCTGAAACTCTTCGAAATGGAATTTTCGGTCAAAAAATCATAATATATTATACAATAGTTTATCCTAGTTTCGGTAAAAAAATAAAATTAAATTGGGGACTGTTCGAAATGATACGAAACTTCACATATCATTTATATATTTTACGAGGGAAGGTTATGAGGGAAGTCCATGCAAAAAATCATCGGAAAATTAGATTCTAGGAAAACTTTTCTAAATGCAAGTTTTGGTCAAAAATCATAGTATATTATACACTAGTTTCGGTCAAAAAAATCAAATTTAATTGGGGACTATATGAAATGATACGATACTTTTCAGATCACTTATATATGTTAAGAGGGAAGGTTGTGATGGAAGTCCATGCAAAAAAATCATCTGAAAACTAGATTCTATGAAACTCTTCGAAAATCAAATTTTGGTCAAAAAATTGTAATATATTATACACTAGTTTATACTAGTTTCGGTCAAAAATCAAATTAAATTGGGGATTGTTCAAAATGATACTAAACTTCACATATCATTTATATATTTTACGAGGGAAGGTTATGATGGAAGTCCATGCAAAAAATCATTGGAAAATTAGATTCTAAGAAACTTTTCGTAAAGCAAGTTTCGGTCAAAAATCATAGTATATTATACACTAGTTCGGTAAAAAAAATCAAATTTAATTGGGTACTATTCGAAATGTTACGAGACTTTTCAGATCATATATATATGTTAAGAGGGAAGGTTATGATGGAAGTCCATGCAAAGAAAATCATCTGAAAACTAGATTCTATGAAACTCTTCGAAATGCAAGTTTCGTTCAAAAAATCATAATATATTATTCACTAGTTTATACTAGTTTCGGTCAAAAATCAAATTAAATCGGGGACTGTTCGAATTGATACGAAACTTCACATATCATTTATATAATTTTCGAGGTAAGGTTATGATGAAATATCCATGCAAAAAATCATCGGAAAATTAGATTCTATGAAACTTTTTGAAATGCAAGTTTCGGTCAAAAATCATAGTATATTATACACTAGTTTCGGTCAAAAAAATCAAATTTAATTGGGGACTATTTTAAATTATACGAGACTTTTCAGATCATTTATATATGATAAGAGGGAAGGTTGTGATGGAAGTCCATGCAAAAAAATCATCTGAAAACTAGATTCTCTGAAACTCTTCGAAATGGAATTTTCGGTCAAAAAATCATAATATATTATACAATAGTTTATCCTAGTTTCGGTAAAAAAATAAAATTAAATTGGGGACTGTTCGAAATGATACGAAACTTCACATATCATTTATATATTTTACGAGGGAAGGTTATGAGGGAAGTCCATGCAAAAAATCATCGGAAAATTAGATTCTAGGAAAACTTTTCTAAATGCAAGTTTTGGTCAAAAATCATAGTATATTATACACTAGTTTCGGTCAAAAAAATCAAATTTAATTGGGGACTATATGAAATGATACGATACTTTTCAGATCACTTATATATGTTAAGAGGGAAGGTTGTGATGGAAGTCCATGCAAAAAAATCATCTGAAAACTAGATTCTATGAAACTCTTCGAAAATCAAATTTTGGTCAAAAAATTGTAATATATTATACACTAGTTTATACTAGTTTCGGTCAAAAATCAAATTAAATTGGGGATTGTTCAAAATGATACTAAACTTCACATATCATTTATATATTTTACGAGGGAAGGTTATGATGGAAGTCCATGCAAAAAATCATTGGAAAATTAAATTCTAAGAAACTTTTCGTAAAGCAAGTTTCGGTCAAAAATCATAGTATATTATACACTAATTCGGTCAAAAAATCAAATTTAATTGGGGACTATTCGAAATGTTACGAGACATTTCAGATCATTTATATATGTTAAGAGGGAAAGTTATGATGGAAGTCCATGCAAAGAAAATCATCTGATAACTAGATTCTATGAAACTCTTCGAAATGCAAGTTTCGGTCAAAAAATCATAATATATTATACACTAGTTTATACTAGTTTCGGTCAAAAATCAAATTAAACCGGGGACTGTTCGAATTGATACGAAACTTCACATATCATTTATATAATTTACGAGGTAAGGTTATGAATAAAAATCCATACGAAAAATCATCGGAAAATTAGATTCTATGAAACGTTTCGAAATGCAAGTTTCGGTCAAAAATCATAGTATATTATACACTAGTTTCGGTCAAAAAAATCAAATTTAATTGGGGACTATTTGAAATGATACGATACTTTTCGGATCATTTATATATGTTAAGAGGGAAGGTTATGATGGAAGTCCATGCAAAAAATCATCTGAAAACTAAATTCTATGAAACTCTTCGAAAATCAAATTTTGGTCAAAAATTTGTAATATATTATACACTAGTTTATACTAGTTTCGGTCAAAAATCAAATTAAATCGGGGACTGTTCGAAATGATACTAAACTTCACATATCATTTATATATTTTACGAAGGAAGGTTATGATGGAAGTCCATGCAAAAAATCATTGGAAAATTAGATTCTAAGAAACTTTTTGTAAAGCATGTTTCGGTCAAAAATCATAGTATATTATACACTAGTTCGGTAAAAAAAATCAAATTTAATTGGGTACTATTCGAAATGTTACGAGACTTTTCAGATCATATATATATGTTAAGAGGGAAGGTTATGATGGAAGTCCATGCAAAGAAAATCATCTGAAAACTAGATTCTATGAAACTCTTCGAAATGCAAGTTTCGTTCAAAAAATCATAATATATTATTCACTAGTTTATACTAGTTTCGGTCAAAAATCAAATTAAATCGGGGACTGTTCGAATTGATACGAAACTTCACATATCATTTATATAATTTTCGAGGTAAGGTTATGATGAAATATCCATGCAAAAAATCATCGGAAAATTAGATTCTATGAAACTTTTTGAAATGCAAGTTTCGGTCAAAAATCATAGTATATTATACACTAGTTTCGGTCAAAAAAATCAAATTTAATTGGGGACTATTTTAAATTATACGAGACTTTTCAGATCATTTATATATGATAAGAGGGAAGGTTGTGATGGAAGTCCATGCAAAAAAATCATCTGAAAACTAGATTCTCTGAAACTCTTCGAAATGGAATTTTCGGTCAAAAAATCATAATATATTATACAATAGTTTATCCTAGTTTCGGTAAAAAAATCAAATTAAATTGGGGACTGTTCGAAATGATACGAAACTTCACATATCATTTATATATTTTACGAGGGAAAGTTATGAGGGAAGTCCATGCAAAAAATCATCGGAAAATTAGATTCTAGGAAAACTTTTCTAAATGCAAGTTTTGGTCAAAAATCATAGTATATTATACACTAGTTTCGGTCAAAAAAATCAAATTTAATTGGGGACTATATGAAATGATACGATACTTTTCAGATCACTTATATATGTTAAGAGGGAAGGTTGTGATGGAAGTCCATGCAAAAAAATCATCTGAAAACTAGATTCTATGTGTCATACCCCAAATTTGTCCTACCCGCATATTTATTAATTTTTATAATTGATATGCAAAGATAAGAATAATATTTCAATTTATTCGGTCGATGTTTTATGATTATCATGTCACTTGTGTGGTAGGATCGGTGGAGGTCCAATTTGGTTCCATTTCATTTTTTTCTTAAAAATAAATAAATAGTATCCTTTCATTATTTTCCATTTGTTTCCATTTATTTCTTATTATTCCATTTTTAAAAATTAATATCTAACATTATTATTTCTATTAGTGTTTGTCATTATTCTTCTTCATTTACTATTATTATTGTTATTAAATAATATTCTTTTTTTCATTGTTATTGGTTTTTTTTTATTATTATTATTATTATTTATTATTATCTGTATTAATATTATTGTTTGTTTTTATTTTTATTTCATTATCCTTATTATCATTTTTATTGTTATCATTAATATTTGTATTTTTAAGTGTTAATATCTTTGCCATTATGTTATTCCAAGTGAATTTTTTTTACCCACTACAGATTTTCGGTACATCAATATTACCTACATATCATTTTTTTTAGAAAAAGAGGTCAGCATAAATTACAGCCTGTCATTATTCCAGCCAAATCCCAAGATGTGGTAACCGTACGTCCTAGCAAATCTTAACAAATCTGTACAACATTTTTTCTTTTCTCCTAACGCACAAATTCTTCCACTCACCAAATAACAATCTTCAGCCACTCACAAAAATGCAGCAGCAAACAATTTGTTATGCAAATAATTCTGCTTGCAGCTCATCCAAATCTTCTTATTTTTTCCATTTTCATACTTTTTGATTCTCCTATAAATCACAATCTCTACCTTTTTCTCAGCTACAACTCATCCTCCAATTGATACTCTTCACTCTCTTTAATCACTATCTCCTTCATCAACCAACAACAACATTGCATTTTGATAAAACCAACCCAGAAATTTTTGTTTTCTCTAACTGTAAACCTTCTCTCATCCATAAACCAAAAAAAAATGCAGCAAAAAAACTCACGCAAAACCAAAATTTGTAAAAAGCAAAATCAAGCCTCAACAAAACAATAACCAAATCAAAAAACTCAGAAAAGTGTGAGAACCTTCCGTCAACCTTTTGTGTAAACCACCACTACCACAATCCCTTTACTGTTAAACTCACCATAAACCGAACAAAAATCAGCCAAACCGCGGCCAACCCATTCGAACCAAATCAATCTCCTTCAACGCCATTGAAACTCTAAACCAACTGGTCAAAATCCGACAACATAAACAGCAAAAAACTCACCAAAAAAATAAATCGCGGACTATCCTGCAGCACCCTTTCACCTTTTCACCCAAACCAGAAACCGATCCGCAGCACAACCGTTGGCCACCGCTGCGATTCACCGCCACTGACCCAACATCAGAATCCACCATTCGCTGTGCACCGTGAACAAACCCTTTGCGCGAGCCGTCACCCTCATCTGAACGATCACGAGCTCACCACCACTCGCCGGAAACGCAAAGCAACTACCTCAGCCGGCCACCACCCAATCACCACCATTCACCTCACCTTCCATCACTGTTTCCGCCGTGAAAACACAAAAAAAGGGAACCGCTTAAACCCCGTCATCCCTTCACCAACTCACACGAACACATCACCACCGCAAAATCCGCGAGCAAACTTGAATCAGAGTCTGAAGCCGTCAAAACCTGAATCTGAATCCATCCACAAATCAGCCTGGCCGCCGCAAAAACAACTACCACGACGAGAACGTCAGCCATCCACCCCCAAGCGATATCCGCCGTGAAGGACCAGATCGTGCGATCTGCGTGTCTGTGAGAGCGACGAGCGAAAGCTGAGTGTTAGCGAAACTGAGCATTGAAGAACAGAGAGATTCCGAATGATGTTGTGAATGAACAGCCGCGCAAGAGAGAGAGTCGTCGTTGAACTGTTCATAACAGGGTGAGTTTCGTTTCTTTTAATTTTGAAATATGAATAGTTGTTGTTTTGAGTTAGTAAGAAAACGATTTGGTCTTTATGTGTATTCAATGACATTTCTTTTATGTGCATTTTATATTAATTAATATTATGCTATGCATTCACTTCTAGTAATATTTTTTATTATTTCTATTTTATCACTATGATGGAACACGTTTGTGTTCTCTGAGTGTTCTTTTTTTTTTAATAAAAAAAATCATGTTATACTTTTTTATATGTTTTTATATTATTCTTATTAATATGATACTTTAGTTTCTTTTTCATCATAAACTCTGGTTTGTTGTTATGACTTGTTAAGAAAACAGAGTTTTGGCTCAACCCAATATCTGAATCTTTTTATCTCCACACAACAGTTTCATACACACACCTCTCCCTTGTTTTTAATTTATTTTTTTATTATTATGCTTTTTTTTTCCACTGGTTTTGTTAGTGGCTTTTCTTTTCTCATTTTTTGTGTTTTTGTTTAAGATTTCTAATTAGATTTTTTTTCTTTCTTGTTTTATTTATTTATTTTTCTATCATTATTTTGTTTCACATTATATTTTAATACTTTTAGGGCCGATGATATCATAAAAGGCCAATTTTTCGCCCGATGTTAATCGGTGATTTTTGGTCAATATGAGGCCCACCTTGTAATTAATTTTTCATTTCGATAAACAAACATTAATTTAATTTATTCTTATTATTATTTATTTCATTTAATTATTTAATTCATTATTCTATCTTAATTTAATTCTCGCAATTCAATTCATTTATTTATTCATTTATTTTCGCATTAGAAAAAATTACGTTTCGACTCCTTATAGAATGGTTCCCATTTTGAACCGATTCTAAGGCAGTTCACGAACAAAATTTCGTCGCGTCCCAAAAGGTCCAACGCCTTCGAATAGTTGCGCTCGATTAAAAGGTCCAACGCCTCCGAATAGTTGCGTCCCGATAAACAGGCTGAACGCCTTCGAATAGTTCAAACACACTGCACACACGCTTTCTCTTGGGCTAATTACAACGAGACCATTTATTTCTCGCAATCCCCTGTATTTATTTTGTATCCCTCTCCCATTACTTTGTACGCAATTTACTTTCCGTATTTAATTTCGAATCCTTGGTCCAACGCCAAGCGATTGCACTTTGCACACTTGCACTTTATTTTTCAGTTATCTTTTTCGTTTAGGATCCACTCCACCTTTGCGAGCCGAGCGATTCGTGCCTCGCTAACAAAACCACAAAAATAAACTCCATTTGCATTTACCCTCTAACCTCAATAAACCAAAATATTCTGATTAGATCCAAACCCTTGATCCAACGTCAAGCGGCTTTAGGAAATAAAACACATTCTAATAATACGAGAAGATTTGTACGCCACGAGCCTTAAGCGGTAGAAAGGGGGATAACGAGCTTTCGAGTACAAACATAAGTTAGCGAGGCTGTGTAGTATGGGCTCCCGAGAGAACCTCTCTCGTGGGTTGTCGGTACGAAAACCTCACTTGGAGTAGATTTTAATGAGAATACTGACAACCGTCAAGCTTTCGGCGTGTGTGCTCAGTTGTTTTCATTAAGGTCAGCAACTCTGAGGACCTTTAGAACCTTTTGGTTAAAACATCGGTTGATGGTTGCGTAGTATTGGGCACCAGGGTTCACCCTCGCGTGGCTCGATACGAAAACCTCACTTGGAATAGACTTACTCAATGGAGTTGATTGACTGTCAAGAATGTATGAAATTGACACGTGCATCAAACAGTTGAGAAAGGTCCATAACTCCAGGACTTTGTTTTAAACCTTGTGTCGATGATCACGTAGTATGGACTCCCGAGAAAATTGCTCTCGTGGGTTGTCGATACGAAGATCTCACCCAAAATAGATTCATATGGCGGAGTCAATCAACCGTCATGCTTATGGCGCGTGTGATGAACAGCCATATGAATTGATAACTTTGGGATCCCTAAAACCCTAGAGTCTACCTAGTGAGTTCTTGATCAGAGTATCCTCCATCTGTACCTTGGACTCATGAGACCTTGATCTCGTGATCCTGGATTCTGACATTGCATATCATCTCATTTGCATTAATTATTCATATTGCATTTCATTCCAAAGCCATAAAACTTATTTTCATGTTCCTCAATCTTCAGTAAATCAAGCTGGTTTCCCGACGCCCGTATCGAGCTAGACGACCGTATCTGACCCGAGCCAACACTAGAAGACTGATGGACGTGATTCAAGAAGAACAAGCTGCCATGAGGGAAGAGATTGACTCGGTCAAGAGCAAGATTGACCAGATTTATGAGACTTTGCAATCTTTGGCAAGAATGGAAGAACGTCGCGAAGCTACTGCCGCAATGAACAATGCTCAAGTGCAAGGATCTACCTCACGAGCAATGCCTTCAGTTCCCGTTCCAAATCCTTTGGTTTATGGTTTGCCTCCAGGTTTCACTCCTGTTGTTGAAGAGGTCACTTCCCAACCAATATCTACTTCCGGTGTTACTGTTGGTGTTATTCCTCAAGCTCAACCTATTCCAACTCAAGTCCAGTTTCCTCAAACTGAAGATAACCATCAAGTTGAGCATGAGATGCATACTGCTATTCCAATCGTCAATCCTCAAGCTACTCAAGAGTCTGAAGCTATGAAGATGTGTCGCGAGTTAGCTGAAAAACTCCGAATTATGGAAGGACACAACTCAACTTCTCCGAGTGCCACAGACATGTGCTTAGTTCCAGATGTTGCGATCCCTGCTAAGTTCAAACTGCCGGAGTTTGAAAAATACAAAGGCCTCAGCTGTCCTGAGCTTCATTTGAGGATGTACTGCAGGAAAATGGCCGCTCATGCTAAGGATGATAAGCTTATGATCCATTGCTTCCAAGACAGCCTGTCTGGAGCGTCTTTAGAATGGTACATGCAACTCGAACGCAACAATGTTCGTACTTGGCTTGAACTATCTGATGCATTCAAAAAGCAGTACAAGTACAACACTGATCTTGCTCCTAACCGTACTCAACTTCAGAGTATGTCTCAAAAGGAAAGCGAATCCTTTAAAGAGTATGCCCAACGCTGGAGAGAGCTAGCCGCCAGAGTGCATCCTCCATTGGTTGACCGTGAATTGATCGATATCTTCATGGGTACCCTACAGGGGCAATACTACGAGAAGCTGATCAGCAGCGTATCTTCTGGTTTCTCAGACATGGTAATGGTCGGAGAAAGAATCGAGGAAGTCTTGAAAAGTGGAAAGATCCAAGGAGGCTCTAGCAGCCAGAACAATGCCAAGAAGCCTTTCAACGGGTATAAAAAGGGCGAAATAATGCCATTTCTGCTGCAAGTGGGAATTTTCAACAGAGTGCACCTGCACCAGTTCCCTACTACCAACATCCCTATGTTGCTGCTGCACAATATGCTCCTATGCCATATCAGCCAGTTCCTCCAATGCCTTATCAGCAGGCCTTTCAAGCTTTATCTCCGCCTCAGATGGCTCATCAACCACGTCCACCTCCTATGGTTGCAGCTGCGCAGTATGCGCCCAATCCATACCAGCAACAGGCTTATCAACCACGACCTGGTCAACAGCAACAACGCGCTCCTCAACAGCGTCCACCATATCAGCCAAGAAGGCCCGAAAGAACCTTTGATCCCTTGCCTATGACACATTCTGAAATCTTTAATCAGATGATGGCAAAGGGAACTCTTGTTTTAAAAGACTTGCCACCACAAACTGGTACTGCCCGAGACTATGATGCCAATGCCCGTTGTGAGTATCACAAGGGTGCTCCAGGTCACACACTCGAGAACTGCAAATCGTTCAAGCACAAGATTCAAGATCTGATTGACTCTAAGGATCTCACCTTCACTCCGAGAAATCCAAATGTCCAGAATGATCCAATGCCGTCACACGGTGCCAACAAGTGAAGACATGTGAAGGGGTTGTTGAAGACCAAGCTGAGTAGTCTCCAACTTTGAAGCATTCAATCAAGAGAAGTTCAATTCCTCAAATCAAGGCAGCCAGTGCCATTTATTATTTCTGCATTCCTGTTGTTTTGTAATGTTTGTTTAAGTACTATTTTCTCTAAACATTGTTATTTGTTCTTGGTTATGTTAATGTTATGTTTATGCATGTTTTGAATTAATTTATTCTCATTCGCTCATTATTTATCATTTATCACAAAATCACAAAATATTTCCCTCACTTCACTTTAGCAAATATTTGAGGGAGGATGATGAAAACAAAATACCCATAACTGTTGCGGTATGCTTTCGGATAAAACCTCGTCAATGATGTACAGGCATTTCTTTCAAATCCCCAAACACTGGAGATATAAGGAGTTAATCCCTAGTCAACCACTTCGAGCCTAGAAGTAGGAGCTTTCTTTCGGATACAACCCTTACATTTAACCCGGGGCAGGGTAGTTGTTCAGTTAACATGACTACACCTTCGAATTGCAAGATGAGACATCCCGTCAGAGGACCATCAACAAATGACTTGGCAGTCACAATATTCAAGCAAAAAAAAAAATAGAAAAGAAAAAACACTAAGTTGAGCACCCAAAGGGAGACTTAGTCGAAACAATCAAAAGAGGAATTCAAATCCTCAGCAAAAGCAAAAAATCAGTGACCACCAATCCAAGAATCAAAGGGTCACTAACAAAATAAGATGACTGCCACTTCAAGCAAACTTTGAAGCTTCATTTTCACTCTTGCAAAGTCAAAATAAATGCATGTGTAGAGTTAACTGAATGTAGGACTGGAGAACATCACGAAGAAGGGGTGGGTACAAATCATTTGAGCCTTATACCTTTGTTTCTCAAAACCGTTAACCAGACCACATTACAACCCTCGAAAGTCCTAATTGAGGCAGGGTTTATTCTGAAAGCATGCTACCAACAAGGTTGCGTAAATTGACTCCCATATATTTGCTAATATTCAATCTTGTTTGCACATTTTTCTTGCTGCATATTTTACGCAATTTCTAAATCAGCGCCTCGTTTGGACTAACAGTCCATTCGTCACACTATCACATCATTCAAATAAATTGATTTTTTCAAAACTTACATGAACTTTACATTAACACTACCATTTGTGTATGAATAATTTAATTGCAATTTAGTGCTTGACATCAGTGCAATCCCAACAAGGGGCAATCAAAAGAGGAATTTGAATCAACACTTCTTCAAAATCAGTCCAATTAGGGACAAACCATCTTCAATAGCCCAATCAGGGGCAAATTATCTTCAACAGCTCAATCAGGGGCAGACTATGCCATGGCCATTGTCAAAGCTTCCCCACCCGATTTATTTTTGATACCCTACGAGCAGGGGCAAGCAAACAAGGAGCAAATCTTCCTATTTCTTCTCCCCAACTGAGCAAACAGACCTTGCCAGACATTGGCAATCATTCGAAGTAAAATCAGTCTTCATGTGTCAATTAAGTCGCTTCGCTCATCAGCTTAGAGCATTCAGATACATCTTCTGACCAAACGACGTCAAAGATCGAGTGTCGGGAAATCAGTCCCTCCACCCACCCAAAGTCCAATTACCATTGGCAACTACCAGACCAAAAGTCCACCAAGCTGGCACCTTTACCTTTCAATCACTCATATGCATCATTATGCATCATTAACGTCATAAAGCATCATAAGCATCAATCATTTTTAACATTTGCATCATATGCATGCCTAAATAAATCAGCTTTTTATTTTCCCCAACAGTTTCAACCTACATCTCAGCGCATAAACATTTGCATCGTATCTCCATCTTTGTGGAATACCATTTCAAAACAATCAAGCATAATTGCATAATTCAGGATCCAGGATCATACAAGTTTCCAGTCCTTTCCCCAGCGGAGGATCATGTCAATCAAAGATTTCGGGCATCCTCTTGGCGGATTCAATAGCCGTGTTTTATTTTCAGTTATTTTCCTTATCACCCTCCGGGGATAAGTGATTTTATTTTTCAGTTATTTCGCCTATCATCCTCTGTTGATAGTGATCTTTATTTTTCTGTCTTTCGCCTTATCATCCTCAATTGATAAGTGAGTTTATTTTTTCTGTCTTTCGCCTATCATCCTCTGTTGATAGTGATCTTTATTTGTCTGTCTTTCGCCTTATCATCCTCAATTGATAAGTGAGTTTATTTTTTCTGTCTTTCGCCTATCATCCTCTGTTGATAGTGATCTTTATTTGTCTGTCTTTCGCCTTATCATCCTCAGTTGATAAGTGAGTTTATTTTTTCTGTCTTTCGCTTATCTTCCTCTGTTGATAAGTGATCTTATTTTCTGTCATTCGCCTTATCTTCCTCAGTTGATAAGTGAGTTTATTTTTTCTGTCTTTCGCCTTATCTTCCTCTGTTGATAAGTGATCTTATTTTCTGTCATTCACCTTATCATCCTCTGTTGATAAGTGAGTTTATTTTTCAGTTTATTGCCTTATCATCCTCTGTTGATAAGTGAGTTTATTTTTCTGTTTATTGCCTTATCTTCCTCTGTTGATAAGTGAGTTTTTTTTTTCTGTTTATTGCCTTATCTTCCTCTGTTGATAAGTGAGTTTATTTTTCTGTTTATTGCCTTATCTTCCTCTGTTGATAAGTGATTTGTTTTGTCAATGTGTCACCCATTATTTCCAATCTATATCATCTGCTATTTTTACAATTTCTTTCTTTGTTGGACAAATTTGGAGTCTGTTAATATCAAATTATCTTATACCTTGAAAGATTGAACGCGAGCCAGTTCATCTTACTCGGTCTAAGCCAATTCGATAGGGGCATCTGTCATACCCCAAATTTGTCCTACCCGCATATTTATTAATTTTTATAATTGATATGCAAAGATAAGAATAATATTTCAATTTATTCGGTCGATGTTTTATGATTATCATGTCGCTTGTGTGGTAGGATCGGTGGAGGTCCAATTTGGTTCCATTTCATTTTTTTCTTAAAAATAAATAAATAGTATCCTTTCATTATTTTCCATTTGTTTCCATTTATTTCTTATTATTCCATTTTTAAAAATTAATATCTAACATTATTATTTCTATTAGTGTTTGTCATTATTCTTCTTCATTTACTATTATTATTGTTATTAAATAATATTCTTTTTTTCATTGTTATTGGTTTTTTTTTATTATTATTATTATTATTTATTATTATCTGTATTAATATTATTGTTTGTTTTTATTTTTATTTCATTATCCTTATTATCATTTTTATTGTTATCATTAATATTTGTATTTTTAAGTGTTAATATCTTTGCCATTATGTTATTCCAAGTGAATTTTTTTTACCCACTACAGATTTTCGGTACATCAATATTACCTACATATCATTTTTTTTAGAAAAAGAGGTCAGCATAAATTACAGCCTGTCATTATTCCAGCCAAATCCCAAGATGTGGTAACCGTACGTCCTAGCAAATCTTAACAAATCTGTACAACATTTTTTCTTTTCTCCTAACGCACAAATTCTTCCACTCACCAAATAACAATCTTCAGCCACTCACAAAAATGCAGCAGCAAACAATTTGTTATGCAAATAATTCTGCTTGCAGCTCATCCAAATCTTCTTATTTTTTCCATTTTCATACTTTTTGATTCTCCTATAAATCACAATCTCTACCTTTTTCTCAGCTACAACTCATCCTCCAATTGATACTCTTCACTCTCTTTAATCACTATCTCCTTCATCAACCAACAACAACATTGCATTTTGATAAAACCAACCCAGAAATTTTTGTTTTCTCTAACTGTAAACCTTCTCTCATCCATAAACCAAAAAAAAATGCAGCAAAAAAACTCACGCAAAACCAAAATTTGTAAAAAGCAAAATCAAGCCTCAACAAAACAATAACCAAATCAAAAAACTCAGAAAAGTGTGAGAACCTTCCGTCAACCTTTTGTGTAAACCACCACTACCACAATCCCTTTACTGTTAAACTCACCATAAACCGAACAAAAATCAGCCAAACCGCGGCCAACCCATTCGAACCAAATCAATCTCCTTCAACGCCATTGAAACTCTAAACCAACTGGTCAAAATCCGACAACATAAACAGCAAAAAACTCACCAAAAAAATAAATCGCGGACTATCCTGCAGCACCCTTTCACCTTTTCACCCAAACCAGAAACCGATCCGCAGCACAACCGTTGGCCACCGCTGCGATTCACCGCCACTGACCCAACATCAGAATCCACCATTCGCTGTGCACCGTGAACAAACCCTTTGCGCAAGCCGTCACCCTCATCTGAACGATCACGAGCTCACCACCACTCGCCGGAAACGCAAAGCAACTACCTCAGCCGGCCACCACCCAATCACCACCATTCACCTCACCTTCCATCACTGTTTCCGCCGTGAAAACACAAAAAAAGGGAACCGCTTAAACCCCGTCATCCCTTCACCAACTCACACGAACACATCACCACCGCAAAATCCGCGAGCAAACTTGAATCAGAGTCTGAAGCCGTCAAAACCTGAATCTGAATCCATCCACAAATCAGCCTGGCCGCCGCAAAAACAACTACCACGACGAGAACGTCAGCCATCCACCCCCAAGCGATATCCGCCGTGAAGGACCAGATCGTGCGATCTGCGTGTCTGTGAGAGCGACGAGCGAAAGCTGAGTGTTAGCGAAACTGAGCATTGAAGAACAGAGAGATTCCGAATGATGTTGTGAATGAACAGCCGCGCAAGAGAGAGAGTCGTCGTTGAACTGTTCATAACAGGGTGAGTTTCGTTTCTTTTAATTTTGAAATATGAATAGTTGTTGTTTTGAGTTAGTAAGAAAACGATTTGGTCTTTATGTGTATTCAATGACATTTCTTTTATGTGCATTTTATATTAATTAATATTATGCTATGCATTCACTTCTAGTAATATTTTTTATTATTTCTATTTTATCACTATGATGGAACACGTTTGTGTTCTCTGAGTGTTCTTTTTTTTTAATAAAAAAAATCATGTTATACTTTTTTATATGTTTTTATATTATTCTTATTAATATGATACTTTAGTTTCTTTTTCATCATAAACTCTGGTTTGTTGTTATGACTTGTTAAGAAAACAGAGTTTTGGCTCAACCCAATATCTGAATCTTTTTATCTCCACACAACAGTTTCATACACACACCTCTCCCTTGTTTTTAATTTATTTTTTTATTATTATGCTTTTTTTTTCCACTGGTTTTGTTAGTGGCTTTTCTTTTCTCATTTTTTGTGTTTTTGTTTAAGATTTCTAATTAGATTTTTTTTCTTTCTTGTTTTATTTATTTATTTTTCTATCATTATTTTGTTTCACATTATATTTTAATACTTTTAGGGCCGATGATATCATAAAAGGCCAATTTTTCGCCCGATGTTAATCGGTGATTTTTGGTCAATATGAGGCCCACCTTGTAATTAATTTTTCATTTCGATAAACAAACATTAATTTAATTTATTCTTATTATTATTTATTTCATTTAATTATTTAATTCATTATTCTATCTTAATTTAATTCTCGCAATTCAATTCATTTATTTATTCATTTATTTTCGCATTAGAAAAAATTACGTTTCGACTCCTTATAGAATGGTTCCCATTTTGAACCGATTCTAAGGCAGTTCACGAACAAAATTTCGTCGCGTCCCAAAAGGTCCAACGCCTTCGAATAGTTGCGCTCGATTAAAAGGTCCAACGCCTCCGAATAGTTGCGTCCCGATAAACAGGCTGAACGCCTTCGAATAGTTCAAACACACTGCACACACGCTTTCTCTTGGGCTAATTACAACGAGACCATTTATTTCTCGCAATCCCCTGTATTTATTTTGTATCCCTCTCCCATTACTTTGTACGCAATTTACTTTCCGTATTTAATTTCGAATCCTTGGTCCAACGCCAAGCGATTGCACTTTGCACACTTGCACTTTATTTTTCAGTTATCTTTTTCGTTTAGGATCCACTCCACCTTTGCGAGCCGAGCGATTCGTGCCTCGCTAACAAAACCACAAAAATAAACTCCATTTGCATTTACCCTCTAACCTCAATAAACCAAAATATTCTGATTAGATCCAAACCCTTGATCAAACGTCAAGCGGCTTTAGGAAATAAAACACATTCTAATAATACGAGAAGATTTGTACGCCACGAGCCTTAAGCGGTAGAAAGGGGGATAACGAGCTTTCGTTACTCGCTCCGATTATTTCGACGCAGGACACTCGTCTTGTTGGGCGAGATAAACTATCCATAGTCTTTAGTGCATTTCAACTCCTAAACCCTTTCATCGACGAAAGGTAATAAAATCAACATCCAATACCCTTAGTAGGCCGAACTACGAGGCTCTGACTTTCCCATTGCACACGGGAGTACGTAGGCACGAGGATTTCAATCCTTGCCGAGCACCTAGGTTCAATATAACTTATAATTCAACTCATTTCCCTCTAGCAAGCAATTCGTTTAAGCATAGACATCCTTTCGCGCGCGATAACTTAGATGGTTCCCATCGAGTACGATGGATGTAGGGGGTGCTAATACCTTCCCCCTGCATAACCGACTCCCGAACCCAGGCAATGGTTTCGTCGACCTTTGTCCTCATCCTTATCCTCCCGGGTTGTATCTATATCTCCCCTTTCCCTCTTCGGGAATAAATAGAATTAGGTGGCGACTCTTTAGTCCGTCCGGCGCGCGGCTCCGTCCATTCGGATCGCGTAAGGTCGTATTTTTCGGGGTACGACACTATGAAACTCTTCGAAAATCAAATTTTGGTCAAAAAATTGTAATATATTATACACTAGTTTATACTAGTTTCGGTCAAAAATCAAATTAAATTGGGGATTGTTCAAAATGATACTAAACTTCACATATCATTTATATATTTTACGAGGGAAGGTTATGATGGAAGTCCATGCAAAAAATCATTGGAAAATTAGATTCTAAGAAACTTTTCGTAAAGCAAGTTTCGGTCAAAAATCATAGTATATTATACACTAATTCGGTCAAAAAATCAAATTTAATTGGGGACTATTCGAAATGTTACGAGACATTTCAGATCATTTATATATGTTAAGAGGGAAAGTTATGATGGAAGTCCATGCAAAGAAAATCATCTGATAACTAGATTCTATGAAACTCTTCGAAATGCAAGTTTCGGTCAAAAAATCATAATATATTATACACTAGTTTATACTAGTTTCGGTCAAAAATCAAATTAAACCGGGGACTGTTCGAATTGATACGAAACTTCACATATCATTTATATAATTTACGAGGTAAGGTTATGAATAAAAATCCATACGAAAAATCATCGGAAAATTAGATTCTATGAAACGTTTCGAAATGCAAGTTTCGGTCAAAAATCATAGTATATTATACACTAGTTTCGGTCAAAAAAATCAAATTTAATTGGGGACTATTTGAAATGATACGATACTTTTCGGATCATTTATATATGTTAAGAGGGAAGGTTATGATGGAAGTCCATGCAAAAAATCATCTGAAAACTAGATTCTATGAAACTCTTCGAAAATCAAATTTTGGTCAAAAATTTGTAATATATTATACACTAGTTTATACTAGTTTCGGTCAAAAATCAAATTAAATCGGGGACTGTTCGAAATGATACTAAACTTCACATATCATTTATATATTTTACGAAGGAAGGTTATGATGGAAGTCCATGCAAAAAATCATTGGAAAATTAGATTCTAAGAAACTTTTTGTAAAGCAAGTTTCGGTCAAAAATCATAGTATATTATACACTAGTTCGGTAAAAAAAATCAAATTTAATTGGGTACTATTCGAAATGTTACGAGACTTTTCAGATCATATATATATGTTAAGAGGGAAGGTTATGATGGAAGTCCATGCAAAGAAAATCATCTGAAAACTAGATTCTATGAAACTCTTCGAAATGCAAGTTTCGTTCAAAAAATCATAATATATTATTCACTAGTTTATACTAGTTTCGGTCAAAAATCAAATTAAATCGGGGACTGTTCGAATTGATACGAAACTTCACATATCATTTATATAATTTTCGAGGTAAGGTTATGAAGAAATATCCATGCAAAAAATCATCGGAAAATTAGATTCTATGAAACTTTTTGAAATGCAAGTTTCGGTCAAAAATCATAGTATATTATACACTAGTTTCGGTCAAAAAAATCAAATTTAATTGGGGACTATTTTAAATTATACGAGACTTTTCAGATCATTTATATATGATAAGAGGGAAGGTTGTGATGGAAGTCCATGCAAAAAATTCATCTGAAAACTAGATTCTCTGAAACTCTTCGAAATGGAATTTTCGGTCAAAAAATCATAATATATTATACAATAGTTTATCCTAGTTTCGGTAAAAAAATCAAATTAAATTGGGGACTGTTCGAAATGATACGAAACTTCACATATCATTTATATATTTTACGAGGGAAGGTTATGAGGGAAGTCCATGCAAAAAATCATCGGAAAATTAGATTCTAGGAAAACTTTTCTAAATGCAAGTTTTGGTCAAAAATCATAGTATATTATACACTAGTTTCGGTCAAAAAAATCAAATTTAATTGGGGACTATATGAAATGATACGATACTTTTCAGATCACTTATATATGTTAAGAGGGAAGGTTGTGATGGAAGTCCATGCAAAAAAATCATCTGAAAACTAGATTCTATGAAACTCTTCGAAAATCTAATTTTGGTCAAAAAATTGTAATATATTATACACTAGTTTATACTAGTTTCGGTCAAAAATCAAATTAAATTGGGGATTGTTCAAAATGATACTAAACTTCACATATCATTTATATATTTTACGAGGGAAGGTTATGATGGAAGTCCATGCAAAAAATCATTGGAAAATTAGATTCTAAGAAACTTTTCGTAAAGCAAGTTTCGGTCAAAAATCATAGTATATTATACACTAATTCGGTCAAAAAATCAAATTTAATTGGGGACTATTCGAAATGTTACGAGACATTTCAGATCATTTATATATGTTAAGAGGGAAAGTTATGATGGAAGTCCATGCAAAGAAAATCATCTGATAACTAGATTCTATGAAACTCTTCGAAATGCAAGTTTCGGTCAAAAAATCATAATATATTATACACTAGTTTATACTAGTTTCGGACAAAAATCAAATTAAACCGGGGACTGTTTGAATTGATACGAAACTTCACATATCATTTATATAATTTACGAGGTAAGGTTATGAATAAAAATCCATACGAAAAATCATCGGAAAATTAGATTCTATGAAACGTTTCGAAATGCAAGTTTCGGTCAAAAATCATAGTATATTATACACTAGTTTCGGTCAAAAAAATCAAATTTAATTGGGGACTATTTGAAATGATACGATACTTTTCGGATCATTTATATATGTTAAGAGGGAAGGTTTTGATGGAAGTCCATGCAAAAAAATCATCTGAAACTAGATTCTTTGAAACTCTTCGAAAATCAAATTTTGGTCAAAAAATTGTAATATATTATACACTAGTTTATACTAGTTTCGGTCAAAAATCAAATTAAATCGGGGACTGTTCGAAATGATACTAAACTTCAGATATCATTTATATATTTTACGAGGGAAGGTTATGATGGAAGTCCATGCAAAAAATCATCGGAAAATTAGATTCTAAAAACTTTTTGTAAAGCATGTTTCGGTCAAAAATCATAGTATATTATACACTAGTTCGGTAAAAAAAATCAAATTTAATTGGGGACTATTCGAAATGTTAAGAGACTTTTCAGATCATTTATATATGTTAAGAGGGAAGGTTATGAAGGAAGTCCATGCAAAGAAAATCATCTGAAAACTAGATTCTATGAAACTCTTCGAAATGCATGTTTCGGTAAAAAAATCATAATATATTATACACTAGTTTATACTACTTTCGGTCAAAAATCAAATTAAATCGGGGACTGTTTGAAATGATACTAAACTTCACATATCATTTATATATTTTACGAGGGAAGGTTATGATGGAAGTCCATGCAACAAAATCATCGGAAAATTAGATTCTAAGAAATTTTTGTAAAGCAAGTTTCGGTCAAAAATCATAGTATATTATACACTAGTTCGGTAAAAAAAAATCAAATTTAATTGGGGACTATTCGAAATGTTACGAGACTTTTCAGATCATTTATATATGTTAAGAGGGAATGTTATGATGGAAGTCCATGCAAAGAAAATCATCTGAAAACTAGATTCTATGAAACTCTTCGAAATGCAAGTTTCGTTCAAAAAATCATAATATATTATTCACTAGTTTATACTAGTTTTGGTCAAAAATCAAATTAAATCAGGGACGGTTCGAATTGATACGAAACTTCACATATCATTTATATAATTTTCGAGGTAAGGTTATGATGAAATATCCATGCAAAAAATCATCGGAAAATTAGATTCTATGAAACTTTTTGAAATGCAAGTTTCCGTCAAAAATCATAGTATATTATACACTAGTTTCGGTCAAAAAAATCAAATTTAATTGGGGACTATTTTAAATGATACGAGACTTTTCAGATCATTTATATATGATAAGAGGGAAGGTTGTGATGGAAGTCCATGCAAAAAAATCATCTGAAAACTAGATTCTCTGAAACTCTTCGAAATGGAATTTTCGGTCAAAAAATCATAATATATTATACACTAGTTTATCCTAGTTTCGGTAAAAAATCAAATTAAATTGGGAACTGTTCGAAATGATACAAAACATCACATATCATTTATATATTTTACGAGGGAAGGTTATGATGGAAGTCCATGTAAAAAATCATCGGAAAATTAGATTCTATGAAAACTTTTCTAAATGCAAGTTTTGGTCAAAAATCATAGTATATTATACACTAGTTTCGGTCAAAAAAATCAAATTTAATTGGGGACTATATGAAATGATACGATACTTTTCAGATCACTTATATATGTTAAGAGGGAAGGTTGTGATGGAAGTCCATGCAAAAAAATCATTTGAAAACTAGATTCTATGAAACTCTTCGAAAATCAAATTTTGGTCAAAAAATCGTAATATATTATACACTAGTTTATACAAGTTTCGGTCAAAAATCAAATTAAATCGGGGACTGTTCGAAATGATACTAAACTTCACATATCATTTATATATTTTACGAGGGAAGGTTATGATGGAAGTCCATGCAAAAAATCATTGGAAAATTAGATTCTAAGAAACTTTTCGTAAAGCTAGTTTCGGTCAAAAATCATAGTATATTATACACTAATTGGGTCAAAAAATCAAATTTAATTGGGGACTATTCGAAATGTTACGAGACATTTCAGATCATTTATATATGTTAAGAGGGAAGGTTATGATGGAAGTCCATGCAAAGAAAATCATCTGAAAACTAGATTCTATGAAACTCTTCGAAATGCAAGTTTCGGTCAAAAAATCATAATATATTATACACTAGTTTATACTAGTTTCGGTCAAAAATCAAATTAAAACGGGGACTGTTCGAATTGATACGAAACTTCACATTTCATTTATATAATTTATGAGGTAAGGTTATGAATAAAAATCCATGCAAAAAATCATCGGAAAATTAGATTCTATGAAACGTTTCGAAATGCAAGTTTCGGTCAAAAATCATAGTATATTATACACTAGTTTCGGTCAAAAAAATCAAATTTAATTGGGGACTATTTGAAATGATACGATACTTTTCGGATCATTTATATATGTTAAGAGGGAAGGTTTTGATGGAAGTCCATGCAAAAAAATCATCTGAAAACTAGATTCTATGAAACTCTTCGAAAATCAAATTTTGGTCAAAAAATTGTAATATATTATACACTAGTTTATACTAATTTCGGTCAAAAATCAAATTAAATCGGGGACTGTTCGAAATGATACTAAACTTCACATATCATTTATATATTTTAAGAGGGAAGGTTATGATGGAAGTCCATGCAAAAAATCATCGGAAAATTAGATTCTAAGAAACTTTTTGTAAAGCAAGTTTCGGTCAAAAATCATAGTATATTATACACTAGTTCGGTAAAAAAAATCAAATTTAATTGGGTACTATTCGAAATGTTACGAGACTTTTCAGATCATTTATATATGTTAAGAGGGAAGGTTATGATGGAAGTCCATGCAAAGAAAATCATCTGAAAACTAGATTCTATGAAACTCTTCGAAATGCAAGTTTCGTTCAAAAAATCATAATATATTATTCACTAGTTTATACTAGTTTCGGTCAAAAATCAAATTAAATCGGGGACTGTTCGAATTGATACGAAACTTCACATATCATTTATATAATTTTCGAGGTAAGGTTATGATGAAATATCCATGCAAAAAATCATGGGAAAATTAGATTCTATGAAACTTTTTGAAATGCAAGTTTCGGTCAAAAATCATAGTATATTATACACTAGTTTCGGTCAAAAAAATCAAATTTAATTGGGGACTATTTTAAATGATACGAGACTTTTCAGATCATTTATATATGATAAGAGGGAAGGTTGTGATGGAAGTCCATGCAAATAAATCATCTGAAAACTAGATTCTCTGAAACTCTTCGAAATGGAATTTTCGGTCAAAAAATCATAATATATTATACATTAGTTTATCCTAGTTTCGGTAAAAAATCAAATTAAATTGGGGACTGTTCGAAATGATACGAAACTTCACATATCATTTATATATTTTACGAGGGAAGGTTATGATGGAAGTCCATGCAAAAAAACATCGGAAAATTAGATTCTATGAAAACTTTTCTAAATGCAAGTTTTGGTCAAAAATCATAGTATATTATACACTAGTTTCGGTCAAAAAAATCAAATTTAATTGGGGACTATATGAAATGATACGATACTTTTCAGATCACTTATATATGTTAAGAGGGAAGGTTGTGATGGAAGTCCATGCAAAAAAATCATCTGAAAACTAGATTCAATGAAACTCTTCGAAAATAAAATTTTGGTCAAAAAATCGTAATATATCATACACTAGTTTATACTAGTTTCGGTCAAAAATCAAATTAAATCGGGGACTGTTCGAAATGATACTAAACTTCACATATCATTTATATATTTTAAGAGGGAAGGTTATGATGGAAGTCCATGCAAAAAATCATCGGAAAATTAGATTCTAAGAAACTTTTTGTAAAGCAAGTTTCGGTCAAAAATCATAGTATATTATACACTAGTTCGGTAAAAAAAATCAAATTTAATTGGGGACTATTCGAAATGTTACGAGACTTTTCAGATCATTTATATATGTTAAGAGGGAAGGTTATGATGGAAGTCCATGCAAAGAAAATCATCTGAAAACTAGATTCTATGAAACTCTTCGAAATGCAAGTTTCGTTCAAAAAATCATAATATATTATTCACTAGTTTATACTAGTTTCGGTCAAAAATCAAATTAAATCGGGGACTGTTCGAATTGATACGAAACTTCACATATCATTTATATAATTTTCGAGGTAAGGTTATGATGAAATATCCATGCAAAAAATCATGAGAAAATTAGATTCTTTGAAACTTTTTGAAATGCAAGTTTCGGTCAAAAATCATAGTATATTATACACTAGTTTCGGTCAAAAAAATCAAATTTAATTGGGGACTATTTTAAATGATACGAGACTTTTCAGATCATTTATATATGATAAGAGGGAAGGTTGTGATGGAAGTCCATGCAAATAAATCATCTGAAAACTAGATTCTCTGAAACTCTTCGAAATGGAATTTTCGGTCAAAAAATCATAATATATTATACACTAGTTTATCCTAGTTTCGGTAAAAAATCAAATTAAATTGGGGACTGTTCGAAATGATACGAAACTTCACATATCATTTATATATTTTACGAGGGAAGGTTATGATGGAAGTCCATGCAAAAAAACATCGGAAAATTAGATTCTATGAAAACTTTTCTAAATGCAAGTTTTGGTCAAAAATCATAGTATATTATACACTAGTTTCGGTCAAAAAAATCAAATTTAATTGGGGACTATATGAAATGATACGATACTTTTCAGATCACTTATATATGTTAAGAGGGAAGGTTGTGATGGAAGTCCATGCAAAAAAATCATCTGAAAACTAGATTCTATGAAACTCTTCGAAAATAAAATTTTGGTCAAAAAATCGTAATATATTATACACTAGTTTATACTAGTTTCGGTCAAAAATCAAATTAAATCGGGGACTGTTCGAAATGATACTAAACTTCACATATCATTTATATATTTTACGAGGGAAGGTTATGATGGAAGTCCATGCAAAAAATCATTGGAAAATTAGATTCTAAGAAACTTTTCGTAAAGCAAGTTTTGGTCAAAAATCATAGTATATTATACACTAATTCGGTCAAAAAATCAAATTTAATTGGGGACTATTTGAAATGTTACGAGACATTTCAGATCATTTATATATGTTAAGAGGGAAGGTTATGATGGAAGTCCATGCAAAGAAAATCATCTGAAAACTAGATTCTATGAAACTCTTCGAAATGCAAGTTTCGGTCAAAAAATCATAATATATTATACACTAGTTTATACTAGTTTCGGTCAAAAATCAAATTTAACCGGGGACTGTTCGAATTGATACGAAACTTCACATATCATTTATATAATTTCCGAGGTAAGGTTATGAATAAAAATCCATACGAAAAATCATCGGAAAATTAGATTCTATGAAACGTTTCGAAATGCAAGTTTCGGTCAAAAATCATAGTATATTATACACTAGTTTCGGTCAAAAAAATCAAATTTAATTGGGGACTATTTGAAATGATACGATACTTTTCGGATCATTTACATATGTTAAGAGGGAAGGTTTTGATGGAAGTCCATGCAAAAAAATCATCTGAAAACTAGATTCTATGAAACTCTTCGAAAATCAAATTTTGGTCAAAAAATTGTAATATATTATACACTAGTTTATACTAGTTTCGGTCAAAAATCAAATTAAATCGGGGACTGTTCGAAATGATACTAAACTTCACATATCATTTATATATTTTACGAGGGAAGGTTATGATGGAAGTCCATGCAAAAAATCATCGGAAAATTAGATTCTAAAAACTTTTTGTAAAGCAAGTTTCGGTCAAAAATCATAGTATATTATACACTAGTTCGGTAAAAAAAATCAAATTTAATTGGGGACTATTCGAAATGTTACGAGACTTTTCAGATCATTTATATATGTTAAGAGGGAAGGTTATGATGGAAGTCCATGCAAAGAAAATCATCTGAAAACTAGATTCTATGAAACTCTTCGAAATGCAAGTTTCGGTCAAAAAATCATAATATATTATACACTAGTTTATACTAGTTTCGGTCAAAAATCAAATTAAAACGGGGACTGTTCGAATTAATACGAAACTTCACATATCATTTATATAATTTACGAGGTAAGGTTATGAATAAAAATCCATGCAAAAAATCATCGGAAAATTAGATTCTATGAAACGTTTCGAAATGCAAGTTTCGGTCAAAAATCATAGTATATTATACACTAGTTTCGGTCAAAAAAATCAAATTTAATTGGGGACTATTTGAAATGATACGATACTTTTCGGATCATTTATATATGTTAAGAGGGAAGGTTTTGATAAAAGTCCATGCAAAAAAATCATCTGAAAACTAGATTCTATGAAACTCTTCGAAAATCAAATTTTGGTCAAAAAATTGTAATATATTATACACTAGTTTATACTAGTTTCGGTCAAAAATCAAATTAAATCGGGGACTGTTCGAAATGATACTAAACTTCACATATCATTTATATATTTTACGAGGGAAGGTTATGATGGAAGTCCATGCAAAAAATCATCGGAAAATTAGATTCTAAGAAACTTTTTGTAAAGCAAGTTTCGGTCAAAAATCATAGTATATTATACACTAGTTCGGTAAAAAAAATCAAATTTAATTGGGGACTATTCGAAATTTTACGAGACTTTTCAGATCATTTATATATGTTAAGAGGGAAGGTTATGATGGAAGTCCATGCAAAGAAAATCATCTGAAAACTAGATTCTATGAAACTCTTCGAAATGCAAGTTTCGGTCAAAAAATCATAATATATTATACACTAGTTTATACTAGTTTCGGTCAAAAATCAAATTTAACCGGGGACTGTTCGAATTGATACGAAACTTCACATATCATTTATATAATTTCCGAGGTAAGGTTATGAATAAAAATCCATACGAAAAATCATCGGAAAATTAGATTCTATGAAACGTTTCGAAATGCAAGTTTCGGTCAAAAATCATAGTATATTATACACTAGTTTCGGTCAAAAAAATCAAATTTAATTGGGGACTATTTGAAATGATACGATACTTTTCGGATCATTTATATATGTTAAGAGGGAAGGTTTTGATGGAAGTCCATGCAAAAAAATCATCTGAAAACTAGATTCTATGAAACTCTTCGAAAATCAAATTTTGGTCAAAAAATTGTAATATATTATACACTAGTTTATACTAGTTTCGGTCAAAAATCAAATTAAATCGGGGACTGTTCGAAATGATACTAAACTTCACATATCATTTATATATTTTACGAGGGAAGGTTATGATGGAAGTCCATGCAAAAAATCATCGAAAAATTAGATTCTAAAAACTTTTTGTAAAGCAAGTTTCGGTCAAAAATCATAGTATATTATACACTAGTTCGGTAAAAAATATCAAATTTAATTGGGGACTATTCGAAATGTTACGAGACTTTTCAGATCATTTATATATGTTAAGAGGGAAGGTTATGATGGAAGTCCATGCAAAGAAAATCATCTGAAAACTAGATTCTATGAAACTCTTCGAAATGCAAGTTTCGGTCAAAAAATCATAATATATTATACACTAGTTTATACTAGTTTCGGTCAAAAATCAAATTTAACCGGGGACTGTTCGAATTGATACGAAACTTCACATATCATTTATATAATTTCCGAGGTAAGGTTATGAATAAAAATCCATACGAAAAATCATCGGAAAATTAGATTCTATGAAACGTTTCGAAATGCAAGTTTCGGTCAAAAATCATAGTATATTATACACTAGTTTCGGTCAAAAAAATCAAATTTAATTGGGGACTATTTGAAATGATACGATACTTTTCGGATCATTTATATATGTTAAGAGGGAAGGTTTTGATGGAAGTCCATGCAAAAAAATCATCTGAAAACTAGATTCTATGAAACTCTTCGAAAATCAAATTTTGGTCAAAAAATTGTAATATATTATACACTAGTTTATACTAGTTTCGGTCAAAAATCAAATTAAATCGGGGACTGTTCGAAATGATACTAAACTTCACATATCATTTATATATTTTACGAGGGAAGGTTATGATGGAAGTCCATGCAAAAAATCATCGGAAAATTAGATTCTAAAAACTTTTTGTAAAGCAAGTTTCGGTCAAAAATCATAGTATATTATACACTAGTTCGGTAAAAAATATCAAATTTAATTGGGGACTATTCGAAATGTTACGAGACTTTTCAGATCATTTATATATGTTAAGAGGGAAGGTTATGATGGAAGTCCATGCAAAGAAAATCATCTGAAAACTAGATTCTATGAAACTCTTCGAAATGCAAGTTTCGGTCAAAAAATCATAATATATTATACACCAGTTTATACTAGTTTCGGTCAAAAATCAAATTTAACCGGGGACTGTTCGAATTGATACGAAACTTCACATATCATTTATATAATTTCCGAGGTAAGGTTATGAATAAAAATCCATACGAAAAATCATCGGAAAATTAGATTCTATGAAACGTTTCGAAATGCAAGTTTCGGTCAAAAATCATAGTATATTATACACTAGTTTCGGTCAAAAAAATCAAATTTAATTGGGGACTATTTGAAATGATACGATACTTTTCGGATCATTTATATATGTTAAGAGGGAAGGTTTTGATGGAAGTCCATGCAAAAAAATCATCTGAAAACTAGATTCTATGAAACTCTTCGAAAATCAAATTTTGGTCAAAAAATTGTAATATATTATACACTAGTTTATACTAGTTTCGGTCAAAAATCAAATTAAATCGGGGACTGTTCGAAATGATACTAAACTTCACATATCATTTATATATTTTACGAGGGAAGGTTATGATGGAAGTCCATGCAAAAAATCATCGGAAAATTAGATTCTAAAAACTTTTTGTAAAGCAAGTTTCGGTCAAAAATCATAGTATATTATACACTAGTTCGGTAAAAAATATCAAATTTAATTGGGGACTATTCGAAATGTTACGAGACTTTTCAGATCATTTATATATGTTAAGAGGGAAGGTTATGATGGAAGTCCATGCAAAGAAAATCATCTGAAAACTAGATTCTATGAAACTCTTCGAAATGCAAGTTTCGGTCAAAAAATCATAATATATTATACACTAGTTTATACTAGTTTCGGTCAAAAATCAAATTAAAACGGGGACTGTTCGAATTAATACGAAACTTCACATATCATTTATATAATTTACGAGGTAAGGTTATGAATAAAAATCCATGCAAAAAATCATCGGAAAATTAGATTCTATGAAACGTTTCGAAATGCAAGTTTCGGTCAAAAATCATTGTATATTATACACTAGTTTCGGTCAAAAAAATCAAATTTAATTGGGGACTATTTGAAATGATACGATACTTTTCGGATCATTTATATATGTTAAGAGGGAAGGTTTTGATGGAAGTCCATGCAAAAAAATCATCTGAAAACTAGATTCTATGAAACTCTTCGAAAATCAAATTTTGGTCAAAAAATTGTAATATATTATACACTAGTTTATACTAGTTTCGGTCAAAAATCAAATTAAATCGGGGACTGTTCGAAATGATACTAAACTTCACATATCATTTATATATTTTACGAGGGAAGGTTATGATGGAAGTCCATGCAAAAAATCATCGGAAAATTAGATTCTAAGAAACTTTTTGTAAAGCAAGTTTCGGTCAAAAATCATAGTATATTATACACTAGTTCGGTAAAAAAAATCAAATTTAATTGGGGACTATTCGAAATGTTACGAGACTTTTCAGATCATTTATATATGTTAAGAGGGAAGGTTATGATGGAAGTCCATGCAAAGAAAATCATCTGAAAACTAGATTCTATGAAACTCTTCGAAATGCAAGTTTCGTTCAAAATATCATAATATATTATTCACTAGTTTATACTAGTTTCGGTCAAAAATCAAATTAAATCGGGGACTGTTCGAATTGATACGAAACTTCACATATCATTTATATAATTTTCGAGGTAAGGTTATGATGAAATATCCATGCAAAAAATCATGAGAAAATTAGATTCTTTGAAACTTTTTGAAATGCAAGTTTCGGTCAAAAATCATAGTATATTATACACTAGTTTCGGTCAAAAAAATCAAATTTAATTGGGGACTATTTTAAATGATACGAGACTTTTCAGATCATTTATATATGATAAGAGGGAAGGTTGTGATGGAAGTCCATGCAAAAAAATCATCTGAAAACTAGATTCTCTGAAACTCTTCGAAATGGAATTTTCGGTCAAAAAATCATAATATATTATACACTAGTTTATCCTAGTTTCGGTAAAAAAATCAAATTAAATTGGGGACTGTTCGAAATGATACGAAACTTCACATATCATTTATATATTTTACGAGGGAAGGTTATGATGGAAGTCCATGCAAAAAAACATCGGAAAATTAGATTCTATGAAAACTTTTCTAAATGCAAGTTTTGGTCAAAAATCATAGTATATTATACACTAGTTTCGGTCAAAAAAATAAAATTTAATTGGGGACTATATGAAATGATACGATACTTTTCAGATCACTTATATATGTTAAGAGGGAAGGTTGTGATGGAAGTCCATGCAAAAAAATCATCTGAAAACTAGATTCTATGAAACTCTTCGAAAATCAAATTTTGGTCAAAAAATCGTAATATATTATACACTAGTTTATACTAGTTTCGGTCAAAATTCAAATTAAATCGGGGACTGTTCGAAATGATACTAAACTTCACATATCATTTATATATTTTACGAGGGAAGGTTATGATGGAAGTCCATGCAAAAAATCATTGGAAAATTAGATTCTAAGAAACTTTTCGTAAAGCAAGTTTCGGTCAAAAATCATAGTATATTATACACTAATTCGGTCAAAAAATCAAATTTAATTGGGGATTATTCGAAATGTTACGAGACATTTCAGATCATTTATATATGTTAAGAGGGAAGGTTATGATGGTAGTCCATGCAAAGAAAATCATCTAAAAACTAGATTCTATGAAACTCTTCGAAATGCAAGTTTCGGTCAAAAAATCATAATATATTATACACTAGTTTATACTAGTTTCGGTCAAAAATCAAATTTAACCGGGGACTGTTCGAATTGATACGAAACTTCACATATCATTTATATAATTTCAGAGGTAAGGTTATGAATAAAAATCCATACGAAAAATCATCGGAAAATTAGATTCTATGAAACGTTTCGAAATGCAAGTTTCGGTCAAAAATCATAGTATATTATACACTAGTTTCGGTCAAAAAAATCAAATTTAATTGGGGACTATTTGAAATGATACGATACTTTTCGGATCATTTATATATGTTAAGAGGGAAGGTTTTGATGGAAGTCCATGCATAAAAATCATCTGAAAACTAGATTCTATGAAACTCTTCGAAAATCAAATTTTGGTCAAAAAATTGTAATATATTATACACTAGTTTATACTAGTTTCTGTCAAAAATCAAATTAAATCGGGGACTGTTCGAAATGATACTAAACTTCACATATCATTTATATATTTTACGAGGGAAGGTTATGATGGAAGTCCATGCAAAAAATCATCGGAAAATTAGATTCTAAAAACTTTTTGTAAAGCAAGTTTCGGTCAAAAATCATAGTATATTATACACTAGTTTCGGTCAAAAAAATCAAATTTAATTGGGGACTATTTGAAATGATACGATACTTTTCGGATCATTTATATATGTTAAGAGGGAAGGTTTTGATGGAAGTCCATGCAAAAAAATCATCTGAAAACTAGATTCTATGAAACTCTTCGAAAATCAAATTTTGGTCAAAAAATTGTAATATATTATACACTAGTTTATACTAGTTTCGGTCAAAAATCAAATTAAATCGGGGACTGTTCGAAATGATACTAAACTTCACATATAATTTATATATTTTACGAGGGAAGGTTATGATGGAAGTCCATGCAAAAAATCATCGGAAAATTAGATTCTAAGAAACTTTTTGTAAAGCAAGTTTCGGTCAAAAATCATAGTATATTATACACTAGTTCGGTAAAAAAAATCAAATTTAATTGGGGACTATTCGAAATGTTACGAGACTTTTCAGATCATTTATATATGTTAAGAGGGAAGGTTATGATGGAAGTCCATGCAAAGAAAATCATCTGAAAACTAGATTCTATGAAACTCTTCGAAATGCAAGTTTCGTTCAAAAAATCATAATATATTATTCACTAGTTTATACTAGTTTCGGTCAAAAATCAAATTAAATCGGGGACTGTTCGAATTGATACGAAACTTTACATATCATTTATATAATTTTCGAGGTAAGGTTATGATGAAATATCCATGCAAAAAATCATGAGAAAATTAGATTCTATGAAACTTTTTGAAATGCAAGTTTCGGTCAAAAATCATAGTATATTATACACTAGTTTCGGTCAAAAAAATCAAATTTAATTGGGGACTATTTTAAATGATACGAGACTTTTCAGATCATTTATATATGATAAGAGGGAAGGTTGTGATGGAAGTCCATGCAAAAAAATCATCTGAAAACTAGATTCTATGAAACTCTTCGAAATGGAATTTTCGGTCAAAAAATCATAATATATTATACACTAGTTTATCCTAGTTTCGGTAAAAAATCAAATTAAATTGGGGACTGTTCGAAATGATACGAAACTTCACATATCATTTATATATTTTACGAGGGAAGGTTATGATGGAAGTCCATGCAAAAAAACATCGGAAAATTAGATTCTATGAAAACTTTTCTAAATGCAAGTTTTGGTCAAAAATCATAGTATATTATACACTAGTTTCGGTCAAAAAAATCAAATTTAGTTGGGGACTATATGAAATGATACGATACTTTTCAGATCACTTATATATGTTAAGAGGGAAGGTTGTGATGGAAGTCCATGCAAAAAAATCATCTGAAAACTAGATTCTATGAAACTCTTCGAAAATCAAATTTTGGTCAAAAAATCGTAATATATTATACACTAGTTTATACTAGTTTCGGTCAAAAATCAAATTAAATCGGGGACTGTTCGAAATGATACTAAACTTCACATATCATTTATATATTTTACGAGGGAAGGTTATGATGGAAGTCCATGCAAAAAATCATTGGAAAATTAGATTCTAAGAAAATTTTCGTAAAGCAAGTTTCGGTCAAAAATCATAGTATATTATACACTAATTCGGTCAAAAAATCAAATTTAATTGGGGATTATTCGAAATGTTACGAGACATTTCAGATCATTTATATATGTTAAGAGGGAAGGTTATGATGGTAGTCCATGCAAAGAAAATCATCTAAAAACTAGATTCTATGAAACTCTTCGAAATGCAAGTTTCGGTCAAAAAATCATAATATATTATACACTAGTTTATACTAGTTTCGGTCAAAAATCAAATTTAACCGGGGACAGTTCGAATTGATACGAAACTTCACATATCATTTATATAATTTCCGAGGTAAGGTTATGAATAAAAATCCATACGAAAAATCATCGGAAAATTAGATTCTATGAAACGTTTCGAAATGCAAGTTTCGGTCAAAAATCATAGTATATTATACACTAGTTTCGGTCAAAAAAATCAAATTTAATTGGGGACTATTTGAAATGATACGATACTTTTCGGATCATTTATATATGTTAAGAGGGAAGGTTTTGATGGAAGTCCATGCAAAAAAATCATCTGAAAACTAGATTCTATGAAACTCTTCGAAAATCAAATTTTGGTCAAAAAATTGTAATATATTATACACTAGTTTATACTAGTTTCTGTCAAAAATCAAATTAAATCGGGGACTGTTCGAAATGATACTAAACTTCACATATCATTTATATATTTTACGAGGGAAGGTTATGATGGAAGTCCATGCAAAAAATCATCGGAAAATTAGATTCTAAAAACTTTTTGTAAAGCAAGTTTCGGTCAAAAATCATAGTATATTATACACTAGTTCGGTAAAAAAAATCAAATTTAATTGGGGACTATTCGAAATGTTACGAGACTTTTCAGATCATTTATATATGTTAAGAGGGAAGGTTATGATGGAAGTCCATGCAAAAAATCATCTGAAAACTAGATTCTATGAAACTCTTCGAAAATCAAATTTTGGTCAAAAATTTGTAATATATTATACACTAGTTTATACTAGTTTCGGTCAAAAATCAAATTAAATCGGGGACTGTTCGAAATGATACTAAACTTCACATATCATTTATATATTTTACGAAGGAAGGTTATGATGGAAGTCCATGCAAAAAATCATTGGAAAATTAGATTCTAAGAAACTTTTTGTAAAGCAAGTTTCGGTCAAAAATCATAGTATATTATACACTAGTTCGGTAAAAAAAATCAAATTTAATTGGGTACTATTCGAAATGTTACGAGACTTTTCAGATCATATATATATGTTAAGAGGGAAGGTTATGATGGAAGTCCATGCAAAGAAAATCATCTGAAAACTAGATTCTATGAAACTCTTCGAAATGCAAGTTTCGTTCAAAAAATCATAATATATTATTCACTAGTTTATACTAGTTTCGGTCAAAAATCAAATTAAATCGGGGACTGTTCGAATTGATACGAAACTTCACATATCATTTATATAATTTTCGAGGTAAGGTTATGAAGAAATATCCATGCAAAAAATCATCGGAAAATTAGATTCTATGAAACTTTTTGAAATGCAAGTTTCGGTCAAAAATCATAGTATATTATACACTAGTTTCGGTCAAAAAAATCAAATTTAATTGGGGACTATTTTAAATTATACGAGACTTTTCAGATCATTTATATATGATAAGAGGGAAGGTTGTGATGGAAGTCCATGCAAAAAATTCATCTGAAAACTAGATTCTCTGAAACTCTTCGAAATGGAATTTTCGGTCAAAAAATCATAATATATTATACAATAGTTTATCCTAGTTTCGGTAAAAAAATCAAATTAAATTGGGGACTGTTCGAAATGATACGAAACTTCACATATCATTTATATATTTTACGAGGGAAGGTTATGAGGGAAGTCCATGCAAAAAATCATCGGAAAATTAGATTCTAGGAAAACTTTTCTAAATGCAAGTTTTGGTCAAAAATCATAGTATATTATACACTAGTTTCGGTCAAAAAAATCAAATTTAATTGGGGACTATATGAAATGATACGATACTTTTCAGATCACTTATATATGTTAAGAGGGAAGGTTGTGATGGAAGTCCATGCAAAAAAATCATCTGAAAACTAGATTCTATGAAACTCTTCGAAAATCTAATTTTGGTCAAAAAATTGTAATATATTATACACTAGTTTATACTAGTTTCGGTCAAAAATCAAATTAAATTGGGGATTGTTCAAAATGATACTAAACTTCACATATCATTTATATATTTTACGAGGGAAGGTTATGATGGAAGTCCATGCAAAAAATCATTGGAAAATTAGATTCTAAGAAACTTTTCGTAAAGCAAGTTTCGGTCAAAAATCATAGTATATTATACACTAATTCGGTCAAAAAATCAAATTTAATTGGGGACTATTCGAAATGTTACGAGACATTTCAGATCATTTATATATGTTAAGAGGGAAAGTTATGATGGAAGTCCATGCAAAGAAAATCATCTGATAACTAGATTCTATGAAACTCTTCGAAATGCAAGTTTCGGTCAAAAAATCATAATATATTATACACTAGTTTATACTAGTTTCGGACAAAAATCAAATTAAACCGGGGACTGTTTGAATTGATACGAAACTTCACATATCATTTATATAATTTACGAGGTAAGGTTATGAATAAAAATCCATACGAAAAATCATCGGAAAATTAGATTCTATGAAACGTTTCGAAATGCAAGTTTCGGTCAAAAATCATAGTATATTATACACTAGTTTCGGTCAAAAAAATCAAATTTAATTGGGGACTATTTGAAATGATACGATACTTTTCGGATCATTTATATATGTTAAGAGGGAAGGTTTTGATGGAAGTCCATGCAAAAAAATCATCTGAAACTAGATTCTTTGAAACTCTTCGAAAATCAAATTTTGGTCAAAAAATTGTAATATATTATACACTAGTTTATACTAGTTTCGGTCAAAAATCAAATTAAATCGGGGACTGTTCGAAATGATACTAAACTTCAGATATCATTTATATATTTTACGAGGGAAGGTTATGATGGAAGTCCATGCAAAAAATCATCGGAAAATTAGATTCTAAAAACTTTTTGTAAAGCATGTTTCGGTCAAAAATCATAGTATATTATACACTAGTTCGGTAAAAAAAATCAAATTTAATTGGGGACTATTCGAAATGTTAAGAGACTTTTCAGATCATTTATATATGTTAAGAGGGAAGGTTATGAAGGAAGTCCATGCAAAGAAAATCATCTGAAAACTAGATTCTATGAAACTCTTCGAAATGCATGTTTCGGTAAAAAAATCATAATATATTATACACTAGTTTATACTACTTTCGGTCAAAAATCAAATTAAATCGGGGACTGTTTGAAATGATACTAAACTTCACATATCATTTATATATTTTACGAGGGAAGGTTATGATGGAAGTCCATGCAACAAAATCATCGGAAAATTAGATTCTAAGAAATTTTTGTAAAGCAAGTTTCGGTCAAAAATCATAGTATATTATACACTAGTTCGGTAAAAAAAAATCAAATTTAATTGGGGACTATTCGAAATGTTACGAGACTTTTCAGATCATTTATATATGTTAAGAGGGAATGTTATGATGGAAGTCCATGCAAAGAAAATCATCTGAAAACTAGATTCTATGAAACTCTTCGAAATGCAAGTTTCGTTCAAAAAATCATAATATATTATTCACTAGTTTATACTAGTTTTGGTCAAAAATCAAATTAAATCAGGGACGGTTCGAATTGATACGAAACTTCACATATCATTTATATAATTTTCGAGGTAAGGTTATGATGAAATATCCATGCAAAAAATCATCGGAAAATTAGATTCTATGAAACTTTTTGAAATGCAAGTTTCCGTCAAAAATCATAGTATATTATACACTAGTTTCGGTCAAAAAAATCAAATTTAATTGGGGACTATTTTAAATGATACGAGACTTTTCAGATCATTTATATATGATAAGAGGGAAGGTTGTGATGGAAGTCCATGCAAAAAAATCATCTGAAAACTAGATTCTCTGAAACTCTTCGAAATGGAATTTTCGGTCAAAAAATCATAATATATTATACACTAGTTTATCCTAGTTTCGGTAAAAAATCAAATTAAATTGGGAACTGTTCGAAATGATACAAAACATCACATATCATTTATATATTTTACGAGGGAAGGTTATGATGGAAGTCCATGTAAAAAATCATCGGAAAATTAGATTCTATGAAAACTTTTCTAAATGCAAGTTTTGGTCAAAAATCATAGTATATTATACACTAGTTTCGGTCAAAAAAATCAAATTTAATTGGGGACTATATGAAATGATACGATACTTTTCAGATCACTTATATATGTTAAGAGGGAAGGTTGTGATGGAAGTCCATGCAAAAAAATCATTTGAAAACTAGATTCTATGAAACTCTTCGAAAATCAAATTTTGGTCAAAAAATCGTAATATATTATACACTAGTTTATACAAGTTTCGGTCAAAAATCAAATTAAATCGGGGACTGTTCGAAATGATACTAAACTTCACATATCATTTATATATTTTACGAGGGAAGGTTATGATGGAAGTCCATGCAAAAAATCATTGGAAAATTAGATTCTAAGAAACTTTTCGTAAAGCTAGTTTCGGTCAAAAATCATAGTATATTATACACTAATTGGGTCAAAAAATCAAATTTAATTGGGGACTATTCGAAATGTTACGAGACATTTCAGATCATTTATATATGTTAAGAGGGAAGGTTATGATGGAAGTCCATGCAAAGAAAATCATCTGAAAACTAGATTCTATGAAACTCTTCGAAATGCAAGTTTCGGTCAAAAAATCATAATATATTATACACTAGTTTATACTAGTTTCGGTCAAAAATCAAATTAAAACGGGGACTGTTCGAATTGATACGAAACTTCACATTTCATTTATATAATTTATGAGGTAAGGTTATGAATAAAAATCCATGCAAAAAATCATCGGAAAATTAGATTCTATGAAACGTTTCGAAATGCAAGTTTCGGTCAAAAATCATAGTATATTATACACTAGTTTCGGTCAAAAAAATCAAATTTAATTGGGGACTATTTGAAATGATACGATACTTTTCGGATCATTTATATATGTTAAGAGGGAAGGTTTTGATGGAAGTCCATGCAAAAAAATCATCTGAAAACTAGATTCTATGAAACTCTTCGAAAATCAAATTTTGGTCAAAAAATTGTAATATATTATACACTAGTTTATACTAATTTCGGTCAAAAATCAAATTAAATCGGGGACTGTTCGAAATGATACTAAACTTCACATATCATTTATATATTTTAAGAGGGAAGGTTATGATGGAAGTCCATGCAAAAAATCATCGGAAAATTAGATTCTAAGAAACTTTTTGTAAAGCAAGTTTCGGTCAAAAATCATAGTATATTATACACTAGTTCGGTAAAAAAAATCAAATTTAATTGGGTACTATTCGAAATGTTACGAGACTTTTCAGATCATTTATATATGTTAAGAGGGAAGGTTATGATGGAAGTCCATGCAAAGAAAATCATCTGAAAACTAGATTCTATGAAACTCTTCGAAATGCAAGTTTCGTTCAAAAAATCATAATATATTATTCACTAGTTTATACTAGTTTCGGTCAAAAATCAAATTAAATCGGGGACTGTTCGAATTGATACGAAACTTCACATATCATTTATATAATTTTCGAGGTAAGGTTATGATGAAATATCCATGCAAAAAATCATGGGAAAATTAGATTCTATGAAACTTTTTGAAATGCAAGTTTCGGTCAAAAATCATAGTATATTATACACTAGTTTCGGTCAAAAAAATCAAATTTAATTGGGGACTATTTTAAATGATACGAGACTTTTCAGATCATTTATATATGATAAGAGGGAAGGTTGTGATGGAAGTCCATGCAAATAAATCATCTGAAAACTAGATTCTCTGAAACTCTTCGAAATGGAATTTTCGGTCAAAAAATCATAATATATTATACATTAGTTTATCCTAGTTTCGGTAAAAAATCAAATTAAATTGGGGACTGTTCGAAATGATACGAAACTTCACATATCATTTATATATTTTACGAGGGAAGGTTATGATGGAAGTCCATGCAAAAAAACATCGGAAAATTAGATTCTATGAAAACTTTTCTAAATGCAAGTTTTGGTCAAAAATCATAGTATATTATACACTAGTTTCGGTCAAAAAAATCAAATTTAATTGGGGACTATATGAAATGATACGATACTTTTCAGATCACTTATATATGTTAAGAGGGAAGGTTGTGATGGAAGTCCATGCAAAAAAATCATCTGAAAACTAGATTCAATGAAACTCTTCGAAAATAAAATTTTGGTCAAAAAATCGTAATATATCATACACTAGTTTATACTAGTTTCGGTCAAAAATCAAATTAAATCGGGGACTGTTCGAAATGATACTAAACTTCACATATCATTTATATATTTTAAGAGGGAAGGTTATGATGGAAGTCCATGCAAAAAATCATCGGAAAATTAGATTCTAAGAAACTTTTTGTAAAGCAAGTTTCGGTCAAAAATCATAGTATATTATACACTAGTTCGGTAAAAAAAATCAAATTTAATTGGGGACTATTCGAAATGTTACGAGACTTTTCAGATCATTTATATATGTTAAGAGGGAAGGTTATGATGGAAGTCCATGCAAAGAAAATCATCTGAAAACTAGATTCTATGAAACTCTTCGAAATGCAAGTTTCGTTCAAAAAATCATAATATATTATTCACTAGTTTATACTAGTTTCGGTCAAAAATCAAATTAAATCGGGGACTGTTCGAATTGATACGAAACTTCACATATCATTTATATAATTTTCGAGGTAAGGTTATGATGAAATATCCATGCAAAAAATCATGAGAAAATTAGATTCTTTGAAACTTTTTGAAATGCAAGTTTCGGTCAAAAATCATAGTATATTATACACTAGTTTCGGTCAAAAAAATCAAATTTAATTGGGGACTATTTTAAATGATACGAGACTTTTCAGATCATTTATATATGATAAGAGGGAAGGTTGTGATGGAAGTCCATGCAAATAAATCATCTGAAAACTAGATTCTCTGAAACTCTTCGAAATGGAATTTTCGGTCAAAAAATCATAATATATTATACACTAGTTTATCCTAGTTTCGGTAAAAAATCAAATTAAATTGGGGACTGTTCGAAATGATACGAAACTTCACATATCATTTATATATTTTACGAGGGAAGGTTATGATGGAAGTCCATGCAAAAAAACATCGGAAAATTAGATTCTATGAAAACTTTTCTAAATGCAAGTTTTGGTCAAAAATCATAGTATATTATACACTAGTTTCGGTCAAAAAAATCAAATTTAATTGGGGACTATATGAAATGATACGATACTTTTCAGATCACTTATATATGTTAAGAGGGAAGGTTGTGATGGAAGTCCATGCAAAAAAATCATCTGAAAACTAGATTCTATGAAACTCTTCGAAAATAAAATTTTGGTCAAAAAATCGTAATATATTATACACTAGTTTATACTAGTTTCGGTCAAAAATCAAATTAAATCGGGGACTGTTCGAAATGATACTAAACTTCACATATCATTTATATATTTTACGAGGGAAGGTTATGATGGAAGTCCATGCAAAAAATCATTGGAAAATTAGATTCTAAGAAACTTTTCGTAAAGCAAGTTTTGGTCAAAAATCATAGTATATTATACACTAATTCGGTCAAAAAATCAAATTTAATTGGGGACTATTTGAAATGTTACGAGACATTTCAGATCATTTATATATGTTAAGAGGGAAGGTTATGATGGAAGTCCATGCAAAGAAAATCATCTGAAAACTAGATTCTATGAAACTCTTCGAAATGCAAGTTTCGGTCAAAAAATCATAATATATTATACACTAGTTTATACTAGTTTCGGTCAAAAATCAAATTTAACCGGGGACTGTTCGAATTGATACGAAACTTCACATATCATTTATATAATTTCCGAGGTAAGGTTATGAATAAAAATCCATACGAAAAATCATCGGAAAATTAGATTCTATGAAACGTTTCGAAATGCAAGTTTCGGTCAAAAATCATAGTATATTATACACTAGTTTCGGTCAAAAAAATCAAATTTAATTGGGGACTATTTGAAATGATACGATACTTTTCGGATCATTTACATATGTTAAGAGGGAAGGTTTTGATGGAAGTCCATGCAAAAAAATCATCTGAAAACTAGATTCTTTGAAACTCTTCGAAAATCAAATTTTGGTCAAAAAATTGTAATATATTATACACTAGTTTATACTAGTTTCGGTCAAAAATCAAATTAAATCGGGGACTGTTCGAAATGATACTAAACTTCACATATCATTTATATATTTTACGAGGGAAGGTTATGATGGAAGTCCATGCAAAAAATCATCGGAAAATTAGATTCTAAAAACTTTTTGTAAAGCAAGTTTCGGTCAAAAATCATAGTATATTATACACTAGTTCGGTAAAAAAAATCAAATTTAATTGGGGACTATTCGAAATGTTACGAGACTTTTCAGATCATTTATATATGTTAAGAGGGAAGGTTATGATGGAAGTCCATGCAAAGAAAATCATCTGAAAACTAGATTCTATGAAACTCTTCGAAATGCAAGTTTCGGTCAAAAAATCATAATATATTATACACTAGTTTATACTAGTTTCGGTCAAAAATCAAATTAAAACGGGGACTGTTCGAATTAATACGAAACTTCACATATCATTTATATAATTTACGAGGTAAGGTTATGAATAAAAATCCATGCAAAAAATCATCGGAAAATTAGATTCTATGAAACGTTTCGAAATGCAAGTTTCGGTCAAAAATCATAGTATATTATACACTAGTTTCGGTCAAAAAAATCAAATTTAATTGGGGACTATTTGAAATGATACGATACTTTTCGGATCATTTATATATGTTAAGAGGGAAGGTTTTGATAAAAGTCCATGCAAAAAAATCATCTGAAAACTAGATTCTATGAAACTCTTCGAAAATCAAATTTTGGTCAAAAAATTGTAATATATTATACACTAGTTTATACTAGTTTCGGTCAAAAATCAAATTAAATCGGGGACTGTTCGAAATGATACTAAACTTCACATATCATTTATATATTTTACGAGGGAAGGTTATGATGGAAGTCCATGCAAAAAATCATCGGAAAATTAGATTCTAAGAAACTTTTTGTAAAGCAAGTTTCGGTCAAAAATCATAGTATATTATACACTAGTTCGGTAAAAAAAATCAAATTTAATTGGGGACTATTCGAAATTTTACGAGACTTTTCAGATCATTTATATATGTTAAGAGGGAAGGTTATGATGGAAGTCCATGCAAAGAAAATCATCTGAAAACTAGATTCTATGAAACTCTTCGAAATGCAAGTTTCGGTCAAAAAATCATAATATATTATACACTAGTTTATACTAGTTTCGGTCAAAAATCAAATTTAACCGGGGACTGTTCGAATTGATACGAAACTTCACATATCATTTATATAATTTCCGAGGTAAGGTTATGAATAAAAATCCATACGAAAAATCATCGGAAAATTAGATTCTATGAAACGTTTCGAAATGCAAGTTTCGGTCAAAAATCATAGTATATTATACACTAGTTTCGGTCAAAAAAATCAAATTTAATTGGGGACTATTTGAAATGATACGATACTTTTCGGATCATTTATATATGTTAAGAGGGAAGGTTTTGATGGAAGTCCATGCAAAAAAATCATCTGAAAACTAGATTCTATGAAACTCTTCGAAAATCAAATTTTGGTCAAAAAATTGTAATATATTATACACTAGTTTATACTAGTTTCGGTCAAAAATCAAATTAAATCGGGGACTGTTCGAAATGATACTAAACTTCACATATCATTTATATATTTTACGAGGGAAGGTTATGATGGAAGTCCATGCAAAAAATCATCGAAAAATTAGATTCTAAAAACTTTTTGTAAAGCAAGTTTCGGTCAAAAATCATAGTATATTATACACTAGTTCGGTAAAAAATATCAAATTTAATTGGGGACTATTCGAAATGTTACGAGACTTTTCAGATCATTTATATATGTTAAGAGGGAAGGTTATGATGGAAGTCCATGCAAAGAAAATCATCTGAAAACTAGATTCTATGAAACTCTTCGAAATGCAAGTTTCGGTCAAAAAATCATAATATATTATACACTAGTTTATACTAGTTTCGGTCAAAAATCAAATTTAACCGGGGACTGTTCGAATTGATACGAAACTTCACATATCATTTATATAATTTCCGAGGTAAGGTTATGAATAAAAATCCATACGAAAAATCATCGGAAAATTAGATTCTATGAAACGTTTCGAAATGCAAGTTTCGGTCAAAAATCATAGTATATTATACACTAGTTTCGGTCAAAAAAATCAAATTTAATTGGGGACTATTTGAAATGATACGATACTTTTCGGATCATTTATATATGTTAAGAGGGAAGGTTTTGATGGAAGTCCATGCAAAAAAATCATCTGAAAACTAGATTCTATGAAACTCTTCGAAAATCAAATTTTGGTCAAAAAATTGTAATATATTATACACTAGTTTATACTAGTTTCGGTCAAAAATCAAATTAAATCGGGGACTGTTCGAAATGATACTAAACTTCACATATCATTTATATATTTTACGAGGGAAGGTTATGATGGAAGTCCATGCAAAAAATCATCGGAAAATTAGATTCTAAAAACTTTTTGTAAAGCAAGTTTCGGTCAAAAATCATAGTATATTATACACTAGTTCGGTAAAAAATATCAAATTTAATTGGGGACTATTCGAAATGTTACGAGACTTTTCAGATCATTTATATATGTTAAGAGGGAAGGTTATGATGGAAGTCCATGCAAAGAAAATCATCTGAAAACTAGATTCTATGAAACTCTTCGAAATGCAAGTTTCGGTCAAAAAATCATAATATATTATACACCAGTTTATACTAGTTTCGGTCAAAAATCAAATTTAACCGGGGACTGTTCGAATTGATACGAAACTTCACATATCATTTATATAATTTCCGAGGTAAGGTTATGAATAAAAATCCATACGAAAAATCATCGGAAAATTAGATTCTATGAAACGTTTCGAAATGCAAGTTTCGGTCAAAAATCATAGTATATTATACACTAGTTTCGGTCAAAAAAATCAAATTTAATTGGGGACTATTTGAAATGATACGATACTTTTCGGATCATTTATATATGTTAAGAGGGAAGGTTTTGATGGAAGTCCATGCAAAAAAATCATCTGAAAACTAGATTCTATGAAACTCTTCGAAAATCAAATTTTGGTCAAAAAATTGTAATATATTATACACTAGTTTATACTAGTTTCGGTCAAAAATCAAATTAAATCGGGGACTGTTCGAAATGATACTAAACTTCACATATCATTTATATATTTTACGAGGGAAGGTTATGATGGAAGTCCATGCAAAAAATCATCGGAAAATTAGATTCTAAAAACTTTTTGTAAAGCAAGTTTCGGTCAAAAATCATAGTATATTATACACTAGTTCGGTAAAAAATATCAAATTTAATTGGGGACTATTCGAAATGTTACGAGACTTTTCAGATCATTTATATATGTTAAGAGGGAAGGTTATGATGGAAGTCCATGCAAAGAAAATCATCTGAAAACTAGATTCTATGAAACTCTTCGAAATGCAAGTTTCGGTCAAAAAATCATAATATATTATACACTAGTTTATACTAGTTTCGGTCAAAAATCAAATTAAAACGGGGACTGTTCGAATTAATACGAAACTTCACATATCATTTATATAATTTACGAGGTAAGGTTATGAATAAAAATCCATGCAAAAAATCATCGGAAAATTAGATTCTATGAAACGTTTCGAAATGCAAGTTTCGGTCAAAAATCATTGTATATTATACACTAGTTTCGGTCAAAAAAATCAAATTTAATTGGGGACTATTTGAAATGATACGATACTTTTCGGATCATTTATATATGTTAAGAGGGAAGGTTTTGATGGAAGTCCATGCAAAAAAATCATCTGAAAACTAGATTCTATGAAACTCTTCGAAAATCAAATTTTGGTCAAAAAATTGTAATATATTATACACTAGTTTATACTAGTTTCGGTCAAAAATCAAATTAAATCGGGGACTGTTCGAAATGATACTAAACTTCACATATCATTTATATATTTTACGAGGGAAGGTTATGATGGAAGTCCATGCAAAAAATCATCGGAAAATTAGATTCTAAGAAACTTTTTGTAAAGCAAGTTTCGGTCAAAAATCATAGTATATTATACACTAGTTCGGTAAAAAAAATCAAATTTAATTGGGGACTATTCGAAATGTTACGAGACTTTTCAGATCATTTATATATGTTAAGAGGGAAGGTTATGATGGAAGTCCATGCAAAGAAAATCATCTGAAAACTAGATTCTATGAAACTCTTCGAAATGCAAGTTTCGTTCAAAATATCATAATATATTATTCACTAGTTTATACTAGTTTCGGTCAAAAATCAAATTAAATCGGGGACTGTTCGAATTGATACGAAACTTCACATATCATTTATATAATTTTCGAGGTAAGGTTATGATGAAATATCCATGCAAAAAATCATGAGAAAATTAGATTCTTTGAAACTTTTTGAAATGCAAGTTTCGGTCAAAAATCATAGTATATTATACACTAGTTTCGGTCAAAAAAATCAAATTTAATTGGGGACTATTTTAAATGATACGAGACTTTTCAGATCATTTATATATGATAAGAGGGAAGGTTGTGATGGAAGTCCATGCAAAAAAATCATCTGAAAACTAGATTCTCTGAAACTCTTCGAAATGGAATTTTCGGTCAAAAAATCATAATATATTATACACTAGTTTATCCTAGTTTCGGTAAAAAAATCAAATTAAATTGGGGACTGTTCGAAATGATACGAAACTTCACATATCATTTATATATTTTACGAGGGAAGGTTATGATGGAAGTCCATGCAAAAAAACATCGGAAAATTAGATTCTATGAAAACTTTTCTAAATGCAAGTTTTGGTCAAAAATCATAGTATATTATACACTAGTTTCGGTCAAAAAAATAAAATTTAATTGGGGACTATATGAAATGATACGATACTTTTCAGATCACTTATATATGTTAAGAGGGAAGGTTGTGATGGAAGTCCATGCAAAAAAATCATCTGAAAACTAGATTCTATGAAACTCTTCGAAAATCAAATTTTGGTCAAAAAATCGTAATATATTATACACTAGTTTATACTAGTTTCGGTCAAAATTCAAATTAAATCGGGGACTGTTCGAAATGATACTAAACTTCACATATCATTTATATATTTTACGAGGGAAGGTTATGATGGAAGTCCATGCAAAAAATCATTGGAAAATTAGATTCTAAGAAACTTTTCGTAAAGCAAGTTTCGGTCAAAAATCATAGTATATTATACACTAATTCGGTCAAAAAATCAAATTTAATTGGGGATTATTCGAAATGTTACGAGACATTTCAGATCATTTATATATGTTAAGAGGGAAGGTTATGATGGTAGTCCATGCAAAGAAAATCATCTAAAAACTAGATTCTATGAAACTCTTCGAAATGCAAGTTTCGGTCAAAAAATCATAATATATTATACACTAGTTTATACTAGTTTCGGTCAAAAATCAAATTTAACCGGGGACTGTTCGAATTGATACGAAACTTCACATATCATTTATATAATTTCAGAGGTAAGGTTATGAATAAAAATCCATACGAAAAATCATCGGAAAATTAGATTCTATGAAACGTTTCGAAATGCAAGTTTCGGTCAAAAATCATAGTATATTATACACTAGTTTCGGTCAAAAAAATCAAATTTAATTGGGGACTATTTGAAATGATACGATACTTTTCGGATCATTTATATATGTTAAGAGGGAAGGTTTTGATGGAAGTCCATGCATAAAAATCATCTGAAAACTAGATTCTATGAAACTCTTCGAAAATCAAATTTTGGTCAAAAAATTGTAATATATTATACACTAGTTTATACTAGTTTCTGTCAAAAATCAAATTAAATCGGGGACTGTTCGAAATGATACTAAACTTCACATATCATTTATATATTTTACGAGGGAAGGTTATGATGGAAGTCCATGCAAAAAATCATCGGAAAATTAGATTCTAAAAACTTTTTGTAAAGCAAGTTTCGGTCAAAAATCATAGTATATTATACACTAGTTTCGGTCAAAAAAATCAAATTTAATTGGGGACTATTTGAAATGATACGATACTTTTCGGATCATTTATATATGTTAAGAGGGAAGGTTTTGATGGAAGTCCATGCAAAAAAATCATCTGAAAACTAGATTCTATGAAACTCTTCGAAAATCAAATTTTGGTCAAAAAATTGTAATATATTATACACTAGTTTATACTAGTTTCGGTCAAAAATCAAATTAAATCGGGGACTGTTCGAAATGATACTAAACTTCACATATAATTTATATATTTTACGAGGGAAGGTTATGATGGAAGTCCATGCAAAAAATCATCGGAAAATTAGATTCTAAGAAACTTTTTGTAAAGCAAGTTTCGGTCAAAAATCATAGTATATTATACACTAGTTCGGTAAAAAAAATCAAATTTAATTGGGGACTATTCGAAATGTTACGAGACTTTTCAGATCATTTATATATGTTAAGAGGGAAGGTTATGATGGAAGTCCATGCAAAGAAAATCATCTGAAAACTAGATTCTATGAAACTCTTCGAAATGCAAGTTTCGTTCAAAAAATCATAATATATTATTCACTAGTTTATACTAGTTTCGGTCAAAAATCAAATTAAATCGGGGACTGTTCGAATTGATACGAAACTTTACATATCATTTATATAATTTTCGAGGTAAGGTTATGATGAAATATCCATGCAAAAAATCATGAGAAAATTAGATTCTATGAAACTTTTTGAAATGCAAGTTTCGGTCAAAAATCATAGTATATTATACACTAGTTTCGGTCAAAAAAATCAAATTTAATTGGGGACTATTTTAAATGATACGAGACTTTTCAGATCATTTATATATGATAAGAGGGAAGGTTGTGATGGAAGTCCATGCAAAAAAATCATCTGAAAACTAGATTCTATGAAACTCTTCGAAATGGAATTTTCGGTCAAAAAATCATAATATATTATACACTAGTTTATCCTAGTTTCGGTAAAAAATCAAATTAAATTGGGGACTGTTCGAAATGATACGAAACTTCACATATCATTTATATATTTTACGAGGGAAGGTTATGATGGAAGTCCATGCAAAAAAACATCGGAAAATTAGATTCTATGAAAACTTTTCTAAATGCAAGTTTTGGTCAAAAATCATAGTATATTATACACTAGTTTCGGTCAAAAAAATCAAATTTAGTTGGGGACTATATGAAATGATACGATACTTTTCAGATCACTTATATATGTTAAGAGGGAAGGTTGTGATGGAAGTCCATGCAAAAAAATCATCTGAAAACTAGATTCTATGAAACTCTTCGAAAATCAAATTTTGGTCAAAAAATCGTAATATATTATACACTAGTTTATACTAGTTTCGGTCAAAAATCAAATTAAATCGGGGACTGTTCGAAATGATACTAAACTTCACATATCATTTATATATTTTACGAGGGAAGGTTATGATGGAAGTCCATGCAAAAAATCATTGGAAAATTAGATTCTAAGAAAATTTTCGTAAAGCAAGTTTCGGTCAAAAATCATAGTATATTATACACTAATTCGGTCAAAAAATCAAATTTAATTGGGGATTATTCGAAATGTTACGAGACATTTCAGATCATTTATATATGTTAAGAGGGAAGGTTATGATGGTAGTCCATGCAAAGAAAATCATCTAAAAACTAGATTCTATGAAACTCTTCGAAATGCAAGTTTCGGTCAAAAAATCATAATATATTATACACTAGTTTATACTAGTTTCGGTCAAAAATCAAATTTAACCGGGGACAGTTCGAATTGATACGAAACTTCACATATCATTTATATAATTTCCGAGGTAAGGTTATGAATAAAAATCCATACGAAAAATCATCGGAAAATTAGATTCTATGAAACGTTTCGAAATGCAAGTTTCGGTCAAAAATCATAGTATATTATACACTAGTTTCGGTCAAAAAAATCAAATTTAATTGGGGACTATTTGAAATGATACGATACTTTTCGGATCATTTATATATGTTAAGAGGGAAGGTTTTGATGGAAGTCCATGCAAAAAAATCATCTGAAAACTAGATTCTATGAAACTCTTCGAAAATCAAATTTTGGTCAAAAAATTGTAATATATTATACACTAGTTTATACTAGTTTCTGTCAAAAATCAAATTAAATCGGGGACTGTTCGAAATGATACTAAACTTCACATATCATTTATATATTTTACGAGGGAAGGTTATGATGGAAGTCCATGCAAAAAATCATCGGAAAATTAGATTCTAAAAACTTTTTGTAAAGCAAGTTTCGGTCAAAAATCATAGTATATTATACACTAGTTCGGTAAAAAAAATCAAATTTAATTGGGGACTATTCGAAATGTTACGAGACTTTTCAGATCATTTATATATGTTAAGAGGGAAGGTTATGATGGAAGTCCATGCAAAGAAAATCATCTGAAAACTAGATTCTATGAAACTCTTCGAAATGCATGTTTTGGTCAAAAAATCATAATATATTATACACTAGTTTATACTAGTTTCGGTCAAAAATCAAATTAAATCGGGGACTGTTTGAAATGATACTAAACTTCACATATCATTTATATATTTTACGAGGGAAGGTTATGATGGAAGTCCATGCAACAAAATCATCGGAAAATTAGATTCTAAGAAATTTTTGTAAAGCAAGTTTCGGTCAAAAATCATAGTATATTATACACTAGTTCGGTAAAAAAAATCAAATTTAATTGGGGACTATTCGAAATGTTACGAGACTTTTCAGATCATTTATATATGTTAAGAGGGAATGTTATGATGGAAGTCCATGCAAAGAAAATCATCTGAAAACTAGATTCTATGAAACTCTTCGAAATGCAAGTTTCGTTCAAAAAATCATAATGTATTATTCACTAGTTTATACAAGTTTTGGTCAAAAATCAAATTAAATCAGGGACTGTTCGAATTGATACGAAACTTCACATATCATTTATATAATTTTCGAGGTAAGGTTATGATGAAATATCCATGCAAAAAATCATCGGAAAATTAGATTCTATGAAACTTTTTGAAATGCAAGTTTCGGTCAAAAATCATAGTATATTATACACTAGTTTCGGTCAAAAAAATCAAATTTAATTGGGGACTATTTTAAATGATACGAGACTTTTCAGATCATTTATATATGATAAGAGGGAAGGTTGTGATGGAAGTCCATGCAAAAAAATCATCTGAAAACTAGATTCTCTGAAACTCTTCGAAATGGAATTTTCGGTCAAAAAATCATAAAATATTATACACTAGTTTATCCTAGTTTCGGTAAAAAATCAAATTAAATTGGGGACTGTTCAAAATGATACGAAACTTCACATATCATTTATATATTTTACGAGGGAAGGTTATGATGGAAGTCGATGCAAAAAATCATCGGAAAATTAGATTCTATGAAAACTTTTATAAATGCAAGTTTTGGTCAAAAATCATAGTATATTATACACTAGTTTCGTTCAAAAAAATCAAATTTAATTGGGGACTATATGAAATGATACGATACTTTTCAGATCACTTATATATGTTAAGAGGGAAGGTTGTGATGGAAGTCCATGCAAAAAAATCATCTGAGAACTAGATTCTATGAAACTCTTTGAAATGCAAGTTTCGGTCAAAAAATCATAATATATTATACATTAGTTTATACTAGTTTCGGTCAAAAATCAAATTAAAACGGGGACTGTTCGAATTGATAAGAAACTTCACATATCATTTATATAATTTACGAGGTAAGGTTATGAATAAAAATCCATGCAAAAAATCATCGGAAAATTAGATTCTATGAAACGTTTCGAAATGCAAGTTTCGGTCAAAAATCATAGTATATTATACACTAGTTTCGGTCAAAAAATCAAATTTAATTGGGGACTATTCGAAATGTTACGAGACATTTCAGATCATTTATATATGTTAAGAGGGAAGGTTATGATGGTAGTCCATGCAAAGAAAATCATCTAAAAACTAGATTCTATGAAACTCTTCGAAATGCAAGTTTCGGTCAAAAAATCATAATATATTATAAACTAGTTTATACTAGTTTCGGTCAAAAATCAAATTTAACCGGGGACTGTTCGAATTGATACGAAACTTCACATATCATTTATATAATTTCTGAGGTAAGGTTATGAATTAAAATCCATACGAAAAATCATCGGAAAATTAGATTCTATGAAACGTTTCGAAATGCAAGTTTCGGTCAAAAATCATAGTATATTATACACTAGTTTCGGTCAAAAAAATCAAATTTAATTGGGGACTATTTGAAATGATAGGATACTTTTCGGATCATTTATATATGTTAAGAGGGAAGGTTTTGATGGAAGTCCATGCAAAAAAATCATCTGAAAACTAGATTCTATGAAACTCTTCGAAAATCAAATTTTGGTCAAAAAATTGTAATATATTATACACTAGTTTATACTAGTTTCGGTCAAAAATCAAATTAAATCGGGGACTGTTCGAAATGATACTAAACTTCACATATCATTTATATATTTTACGAGGGAAGGTTATGATGGAAGTCAATGCAAAAAATCATCGGAAAATTAGATTCTAAAAACTTTTTGTAAAGCAAGTTTCGGTCAAAAATCATAGTATATTATACACTAGTTCGGTAAAAAAAATCAAATTTAATTGGGGACTATTCGAAATGTTACGAGACTTTTCAGATCATTTATATATGTTAAGAGGGAAGGTTATGATGGAAGTCCATGCAAAGAAAATCATCTGAAAACTAGTTCTATGAAACTCTTCGAAATGCATGTTTTGGTCAAAAAATCATAATATATTATACACTAGTTTATACTAGTTTCGGTCAAAAATCAAATTAAATCGGGGACTGTTTGAAATGATACTAAACTTCACATATCATTTATATATTTTACGAGGGAAGGTTATGATGGAAGTCCATGCAACAAAATCATCGGAAAATTAGATTCTAAGAAATTTTTGTAAAGCAAGTTTCGGTCAAAAATCATAGTATATTATACACTAGTTCGGTAAAAAAAATCAAATTTAATTGGGGACTATTCGAAATGTTACGAGACTTTTCAGATCATTTATATATGTTAAGAGGGAATGTTATGATGGAAGTCCATGCAAAGAAAATCATATGAAAACTAGATTCTATGAAACTCTTCGAAATGCAAGTTTCGTTCAAAAAATCATAATATATTATTCACTAGTTTATACTAGTTTTGGTCAAAAATCAAATTAAATCAGGGACTGTTCGAATTGATACGAAACTTCACATATCATTTATATAATTTTCGAGGTAAGGTTATGATGAAATATCCATGCAAAAAATCATCGGAAAATTAGATTCTATGAAACTTTTTGAAATGCAAGTTTCGGTCAAAAATCATAGTATATTATACACTAGTTTCGGTCAAAAAAATCAAATTTAATTGGGGACTATTTTAAATGATACGAGACTTTTCAGATCATTTATATATGATAAGAGGGAAGGTTGTGATGGAAGTCCATGCAAAAAAATCATCTGAAAACTAGATTCTCTGAAACTCTTCGAAATGGAATTTTCGGTCAAAAAATCATAAAATATTATACACTAGTTTATCCTAGTTTCGGTAAAAAATCAAATTAAATTGGGGACTGTTCGAAATGATACGAAACTTCACATATCATTTATATATTTTACGAGGGAAGGTTATGATGGAAGTCGATGCAAAAAATCATCGGAAAATTAGATTCTATGAAAACTTTTATAAATGCAAGTTTTGGTCAAAAATCATAGTATATTATACACTAGTTTCGTTCAAAAAAATCAAATTTAATTGGGGACTATATGAAATGATACGATACTTTTCAGATCACTTATATATGTTAAGAGGGAAGGTTGTGATGGAAGTCCATGCAAAAAAATCATCTGAAAACTAGATTCTATGAAACTCTTTGAAAGGCAAGTTTCGGTCAAAAAATCATAATATATTATACATTAGTTTATACTAGTTTCGGTCAAAAATCAAATTAAAACGGGGACTGTTCGAATTGATACGAAACTTCACATATCATTTATATAATTTACGAGGTAAGGTTATGAATAAAAATCCATGCAAAAAATCATCGGAAAATTAGATTCTATGAAACGTTTCGAAATGCAAGTTTCGGTCAAAAATCATAGTATATTATACACTAGTTTCAGTCAAAAAATCAAATTTAATTGGGGACTATTCGAAATGTTACGAGACATTTCAGATCATTTATATATGTTTAGAGGGAAGGTTATGATGGTAGTCCATGCAAAGAAAATCATCTAAAAACTAGATTCTATGAAACTCTTCGAAATGCAAGTTTCGGTCAAAAAATCATAATATATTATACACTAGTTTATACTAGTTTCGGTCAAAAATCAAATTTAACCGGGGACTGTTCGAATTGATACGAAACTTCACATATCATTTATATAATTTCTGAGGTAAGGTTATGAATTAAAATCCATACGAAAAATCATCGGAAAATTAGATTCTATGAAACGTTTCGAAATGCAAGTTTCGGTCAAAAATCATAGTATATTATACACTAGTTTCGGTCAAAAAAATCAAATTTAATTGGGGACTATTTGAAATGATACGATACTTTTCGGATCATTTATATATGTTAAGAGGGAAGGTTTTGATGGAAGTCCATGCAAAAAAATCATCTGAAAACTAGATTCTATGAAACTCTTCGAAAATCAAATTTTGGTCAAAAAATTGTAATATATTATACACTAGTTTATACTAGTTTCGGTCAAAAATCAAATTAAATCGGGGACTGTTCGAAATGATACTAAACTTCACATATTATTTATATATTTTACGAGGGAAGGTTATGATGGAAGTCAATGCAAAAAATCATCGGAAAATTAGATTCTAAAAACTTTTTGTAAAGCAAGTTTCGGTCAAAAATCATAGTATATTATACACTAGTTCGGTAAAAAAAATCAAATTTAATTGGGGACTATTCGAAATGTTACGAGACTTTTCAGATCATTTATATATGTTAAGTGGGAAGGTTATGATGGAAGTCCATGCAAAGAAAATCATCTGAAAACTAGTTCTATGAAACTCTTCGAAATGCATGTTTTGGTCAAAAAATCATAATATATTATACACTAGTTTATACTAGTTTCGGTCAAAAATCAAATTAAATCGGGGACTGTTTGAAATGATACTAAACTTCACATATCATTTATATATTTTACGAGGGAAGGTTATGATGGAAGTCCATGCAACAAAATCATCGGAAAATTAGATTCTAAGAAATTTTTGTAAAGCAAGTTTCGGTCAAAAATCATAGTATATTATACACTAGTTCGGTAAAAAAAATCAAATTTAATTGGGGACTATTCGAAATGTTACGAGACTTTTCAGATCATTTATATATGTTAAGAGGGAATGTTATGATGGAAGTCCATGCAAAGAAAATCATCTGAAAACTAGATTCTATGAAACTCTTCGAAATGCAAGTTTCGTTCAAAAAATCATAATATATTATTCACTAGTTTATACTAGTTTTGGTCAAAAATCAAATTAAATCAGGGACTGTTCGAATTGATACGAAACTTCACATATCATTTATATAATTTTCGAGGTAAGGTTATGATGAAATATCCATGCAAAAAATCATCGGAAAATTAGATTCTATGAAACTTTTTGAAATGCAAGTTTCGGTCAAAAATCATAGTATATTATACACTAGTTTCGGTCAAAAAAATCAAATTTAATTGGGGACTATTTTAAATGATACGAGACTTTTCAGATCATTTATATATGATAAGAGGGAAGGTTGTGATGGAAGTCCATGCAAAAAAATCATCTGAAAACTAGATTCTCTGAAACTCTTCGAAATGGAATTTTCGGTCAAAAAATCATAAAATATTATACACTAGTTTATCCTAGTTTCGGTAAAAAATCAAATTAAATTGGGGACTGTTCGAAATGATACGAAACTTCACATATCATTTATATATTTTACGAGGGAAGGTTATGATGGAAGTCGATGCAAAAAATCATCGGAAAATTAGATTCTATGAAAACTTTTATAAATGCAAGTTTTGGTCAAAAATCATAGTATATTATACACTAGTTTCGTTCAAAAAAATCAAATTTAATTGGGGACTATATGAAATGATACGATACTTTTCAGATCACTTATATATGTTAAGAGGGAAGGTTGTGATGGAAGTCCATGCAAAAAAATCATCTGAAAACTAGATTCTATGAAACTCTTTGAAAGGCAAGTTTCGGTCAAAAAATCATAATATATTATACATTAGTTTATACTAGTTTCGGTCAAAAATCAAATTAAAACGGGGACTGTTCGAATTGATACGAAACTTCACATATCATTTATATAATTTACGAGGTAAGGTTATGAATAAATATCCATGCAAAAAATCATCGGAAAATTAGATTCTATGAAACGTTTCGAAATGCAAGTTTCGGTCAAAAATCATAGTATATTATAAACTAGTTTCGGTCAAAAAATCAAATTTAATTGGGGACTATTCGAAATGTTACGAGACATTTCAGATCATTTATATATGTTAAGAGGGAAGGTTATGATGGTAGTCCATGCAAAGAAAATCATCTAAAAACTAGATTCTATGAAACTCTTCGAAATGCAAGTTTCGGTCAAAAAATCATAATATATTATACACTAGTTTATACTAGTTTCGGTCAAAAATCAAATTTAACCGGGGACTGTTCGAATTGATACGAAACTTCACATATCATTTATATAATTTCTGAGGTAAGGTTATGAATTAAAATCCATACGAAAAATCATCGGAAAATTAGATTCTATGAAACGTTTCGAAATGCAAGTTTCGGTCAAAAATCATAGTATATTATACACTAGTTTCGGTCAAAAAAATCAAATTTAATTGGGGACTATTTGAAATGATACGATACTTTTCGGATCATTTATATATGTTAAGAGGGAAGGTTTTGATGGAAGTCCATGCAAAAAAAATCATCTGAAAACTAGATTCTATGAAACTCTTCGAAAATCAAATTTTGGTCAAAAAATTGTAATATATTATACACTAGTTTATATTAGTTTCGGTCAAAAATCAAATTAAATCGGGGACTGTTCGAAATGATACTAAACTTCACATATCATTTATATATTTTACGAGGGAAGGTTATGATGGAAGTCAATGCAAAAAATCATCGGAAAATTAGATTCTAAAAACTTTTTGTAAAGCAAGTTTCGGTCAAAAATCATAGTATATTATACACTAGTTCGGTAAAAAAAATCAAATTTAATTGGGGACTATTCGAAATGTTACGAGACTTTTCAGATCATTTATATATGTTAAGAGGGAAGGTTATGATGGAAGTCCATGCAAAGAAAATCATCTGAAAACTAGTTCTATGAAACTCTTCGAAATGCATGTTTTGGTCAAAAAATCATAATATATTATACACTAGTTTATACTAGTTTCGGTCAAAAATCAAATTAAATCGGGGACTGTTTGAAATGATACTAAACTTCACATATCATTTATATATTTTACGAGGGAAGGTTATGATGGAAGTCCATGCAACAAAATCATCGGAAAATTAGATTCTAAGAAATTTTTGTAAAGCAAGTTTCGGTCAAAAATCATAGTATATTATACACTAGTTCGGTAAAAAAAATCAAATTTAATTGGGGACTATTCGAAATGTTACGAGACTTTTCAGATCATTTATATATGTTAAGAGGGAATGTTATGATGGAAGTCCATGCAAAGAAAATCATCTGAAAACTAGATTCTATGAAACTCTTCGAAATGCAAGTTTCGTTCAAAAAATCATAATATATTATTCACTAGTTTATACTAGTTTTGGTCAAAAATCAAATTAAATCAGGGACTGTTCGAATTGATACGAAACTTCACATATCATTTATATAATTTTCGAGGTAAGGTTATGATGAAATATCCATGCAAAAAATCATCGGAAAATTAGATTCTATGAAACTTTTTGAAATGCAAGTTTCGGTCAAAAATCATAGTATATTATACACTAGTTTCGGTCAAAAAAATCAAATTTAATTGGGGACTATTTTAAATGATACGAGACTTTTCAGATCATTTATATATGATAAGAGGGAAGGTTGTGATGGAAGTCCATGCAAAAAAATCATCTGAAAACTAGATTCTCTGAAACTCTTCGAAATGGAATTTTCGGTCAAAAAATCATAAAATATTATACACTAGTTTATCCTAGTTTCGGTAAAAAATCAAATTAAATTGGGGACTGTTCGAAATGATACGAAACTTCACATATCATTTATATATTTTACGAGGGAAGGTTATGATGGAAGTCGATGCAAAAAATCATCGGAAAATTAGATTCTATGAAAACTTTTATAAATGCAAGTTTTGGTCAAAAATCATAGTATATTATACACTAGTTTCGGTCAAAAAAATCAAATTTAATTGGGGACTATATGAAATGATACGATACTTTTCAGATCACTTATATATGTTAAGAGGGAAGGTTGTGATGGAAGTCCATGCAAAAAAATCATCTGAAAACTAGATTCTATGAAACTCTTGGAAAGGCAAGTTTCGGTCAAAAAATCATAATATATTATACATTAGTTTATACTAGTTTCGGTCAAAAATCAAATTAAAACGGGGACTGTTCGAATTGATACGAAACTTCACATATCATTTATATAATTTACGAGGTAAGGTTATGAATAAATATCCATGCAAAAAATCATCGGAAAATTAGATTCTATGAAACGTTTCGAAATGCAAGTTTCGGTCAAAAATCATAGTATATTATACACTAGTTTCGGTCAAAAAATCAAATTTAATTGGGGACTATTCGAAATGTTACGAGACATTTCAGATCATTTATATATGTTAAGAGGGAAGGTTATGATGGTAGTCCATGCAAAGAAAATCATCTAAAAACTAGATTCTATGAAACTCTTCGAAATGCAAGTTTCGGTCAAAAAATCATAATATATTATACACTAGTTTATACTAGTTTCGGTCAAAAATCAAATTTAACCGGGGACTGTTCGAATTGATACGAAACTTCACATATCATTTATATAATTTCTGAGGTAAGGTTATGAATTAAAATCCATACGAAAAATCATCGGAAAATTAGATTCTATGAAACGTTTCGAAATGCAAGTTTCGGTCAAAAATCATAGTATATTATACACTAGTTTCGGTCAAAAAAATCAAATTTAATTGGGGACTATTTGAAATGATACGATACTTTTCGGATCATTTATATATGTTAAGAGGGAAGGTTTTGATGGAAGTCCATGCAAAAAAATCATCTGAAAACTAGATTCTATGAAACTCTTCGAAAATCAAATTTTGGTCAAAAAATCATAATATATTATACACTAGTTTATACTAGTTTCGGTCAAAAATCAAATTAAATCGGGGACTGTTTGAAATGATACTAAACTTCACATATCATTTATATATTTTACGAGGGAAGGTTATGATGGAAGTCCATGCAACAAAATCATCGGAAAATTAGATTCTAAGAAATTTTTGTAAAGCAAGTTTCGGTCAAAAATCATAGTATATTATACACTAGTTCGGTAAAAAAAATCAAATTTAATTGGGGACTATTCGAAATGTTACGAGACTTTTCAGATAATTTATATATGTTAAGAGGGAATGTTATGATGGAAGTCCATGCAAAGAAAATCATCTGAAAACTAGATTCTATGAAACTCTTCGAAATGCAAGTTTCGTTCAAAAAATCATAATATATTATTCACTAGTTTATACTAGTTTTGGTCAAAAATCAAATTAAATCAGGGACTGTTCGAATTGATACGAAACTTCACATATCATTTATATAATTTTCGAGGTAAGGTTATGATGAAATATCCATGCAAAAAATCATGAGAAAATTAGATTCTTTGAAACTTTTTGAAATGCAAGTTTCGGTCAAAAATCATAGTATATTATACACTAGTTTCGGTCAAAAAAATCAAATTTAATTGGGGACTATTTTAAATGATACGAGACTTTTCAGATCATTTATATATGATAAGAGGGAAGGTTGTGATGGAAGTCCATGCAAAAAAATCATCTGAAAACTAGATTCTCTGAAACTCTTCGAAATGGAATTTTCGGTCAAAAAATCATAAAATATTATACACTAGTTTATCCTAGTTTCGGTAAAAAATCAAATTAAATTGGGGACTGTTCGAAATGATACGAAACTTCACATATCATTTATATATTTTACGAGGGAAGGTTATGATGGAAGTCGATGCAAAAAATCATCGGAAAATTAGATTCTATGAAAACTTTTATAAATGCAAGTTTTGGTCAAAAATCATAGTATATTATACACTAGTTTCGTTCAAAAAAATCAAATTTAATTGGGGACTATATGAAATGATACGATACTTTTCAGATCACTTATATATGTTAAGAGGGAAGGTTGTGATGGAAGTCCATGCAAAAAAATCATCTGAAAACTAGATTCTATGAAACTCTTTGAAAGGCAAGTTTCGGTCAAAAAATCATAATATATTATACATTAGTTTATACTAGTTTCGGTCAAAAATCAAATTAAAACGGGTACTGTTCGAATTGATACGAAACTTCACATATCCTTTATATAATTTACGAGGTAAGGTTATGAATAAAAATCCATGCAAAAAATCATCGGAAAATTAGATTCTATGAAACGTTTCGAAATGCAAGTTTCGGTCAAAAATCATAGTATATTATACACTAGTTTCGGTCAAAAAATCAAATTTAATTGGGGACTATTCGAAATGTTACGAGACATTTCAGATCATTTATATATGTTAAGAGGGAAGGTTATGATGGTAGTCCATGCAAAGAAAATCATCTAAAAACTAGATTCTATGAAACTCTTCGAAATGCAAGTTTCGGTCAAAAAATCATAATATATTATACACTAGTTTATACTAGTTTCGGTCAAAAATCAAATTTAACCGGGGACTGTTCGAATTGATACGAAACTTCACATATCATTTATATAATTTCTGAGGTAAGGTTATGAATTAAAATCCATACGAAAAATCATCGGAAAATTAGATTCTATGAAACGTTTCGAAATGCAAGTTTCGGTCAAAAATCATAGTATATTATACACTAGTTTCGGTCAAAAAAATCAAATTTAATTGGGGACTATTTGAAATGATACGATACTTTTCGGATCATTTATATATGTTAAGAGGGAAGGTTTTGATGGAAGTCCATGCAAAAAAATCATCTGAAAACTAGATTCTATGAAACTCTTCGAAAATCAAATTTTGGTCAAAAAATTGTAATATATTATACACTAGTTTATACTAGTTTCGGTCAAAAATCAAATTAAATCGGGGACTGTTCGAAATGATACTAAACTTCACATATCATTTATATATTTTACGAGAGAAGGTTATGATGGAAGTCAATGCAAAAAATCATCGGAAAATTAGATTCTAAAAACTTTTTGTAAAGCAAGTTTCGGTCAAAAATCATAGTATATTATACACTAGTTCGGTAAAAAAAATCAAATTTAATTGGGGACTATTCGAAATGTTACGAGACTTTTCAGATCATTTATATATGTTAAGAGGGAAGGTTATGATGGAAGTCCATGCAAAGAAAATCATCTGAAAACTAGTTCTATGAAACTCTTCGAAATGCATGTTTTGGTCAAAAAATCATAATATATTATACACTAGTTTATACTAGTTTCGGTCAAAAATCAAATTAAATCGGGGACTGTTTGAAATGATACTAAACTTCACATATCATTTATATATTTTACGAGGGAAGGTTATGATGGAAGTCCATGCAACAAAATCATCGGAAAATTAGATTCTAAGAAATTTTTGTAAAGCAAGTTTCGGTCAAAAATCATAGTATATTATACACTAGTTCGGTAAAAAAAATCAAATTTAATTGGGGACTATTCGAAATGTTACGAGACTTTTCAGATCATTTATATATGTTAAGAGGGAATGTTATGATGGAAGTCCATGCAAAGAAAATCATCTGAAAACTAGATTCTATGAAACTCTTCGAAATGCAAGTTTCGTTCAAAAAATCATAATATATTATTCACTAGTTTATACTAGTTTTGGTCAAAAATCAAATTAAATCAGGGACTGTTCGAATTGATACGAAACTTCACATATCATTTATATAATTTTCGAGGTAAGGTTATGATGAAATATCCATGCAAAAAATCATCGGAAAATTAGATTCTATGAAACTTTTTGAAATGCAAGTTTCGGTCAAAAATCATAGTATATTATACACTAGTTTCGGTCAAAAAAATCAAATTTAATTGGGGACTATTTTAAATGATACGAGACTTTTCAGATCATTTATATATGATAAGAGGGAAGGTTGTGATGGAAGTCCATGCAAAAAAATCATCTGAAAACTAGATTCTCTGAAACTCTTCGAAATGGAATTTTCGGTCAAAAAATCATAAAATATTATACACTAGTTTATCCTAGTTTCGGTAAAAAATCAAATTAAATTGGGGACTGTTCGAAATGATACGAAACTTCACATATCATTTATATATTTTACGAGGGAAGGTTATGATGGAAGTCGATGCAAAAAATCATCAGAAAATTAGATTCTATGAAAACTTTTATAAATGCAAGTTTTGGTCAAAAATCATAGTATATTATACACTAGTTTCGTTCAAAAAAATCAAATTTAATTGGGGACTATATGAAATGATACGATACTTTTCAGATCACTTATATATGTTAAGAGGGAAGGTTGTGATGGAAGTCCATGCAAAAAAATCATCTGAAAACTAGATTCTATGAAACTCTTTGAAAGGCAAGTTTCGGTCAAAAAATCATAATATATTATACATTAGTTTATACTAGTTTCGGTCAAAAATCAAATTAAAACGGGGACTGTTCGAATTGATACGAAACTTCACATATCATTTATATAATTTACGAGGTAAGGTTATGAATAAAAATCCATGCAAAAAATCATCGGAAAATTAGATTCTATGAAACGTTTCGAAATGCAAGTTTCGGTCAAAAATCATAGTATATTATACACTAGTTTCGGTCAAAAAATCAAATTTAATTGGGGACTATTCGAAATGTTACGAGACATTTCAGATCATTTATATATGTTAAGAGGGAAGGTTATGATGGTAGTCCATGCAAAGAAAATCATCTAAAAACTAGATTCTATGAAACTCTTCGAAATGCAAGTTTCGGTCAAAAAATCATAATATATTATACACTAGTTTATACTAGTTTCGGTCAAAAATCAAATTTAACCGGGGACTGTTCGAATTGATACGAAACTTCACATATCATTTATATAATTTCTGAGGTAAGGTTATGAATTAAAATCCATACGAAAAATCATCGGAAAATTAGATTCTATGAAACGTTTCGAAATGCAAGTTTCGGTCAAAAATCATAGTATATTATACACTAGTTTCGGTCAAAAAAATCAAATTTAATTGGGGACAATTTGAAATGATACGATACTTTTCGGATCATTTATATATGTTAAGAGGGAAGGTTTTGATGGAAGTCCATGCAAAAAAAATCATCTGAAAACTAGATTCTATGAAACTCTTCGAAAATCAAATTTTGGTCAAAAAATTGTAATATATTATACACTAGTTTATATTAGTTTCGGTCAAAAATCAAATTAAATCGGGGACTGTTCGAAATGATACTAAACTTCACATATCATTTATATATTTTACGAGGGAAGGTTATGATGGAAGTCAATGCAAAAAATCATCGGAAAATTAGATTCTAAAAACTTTTTGTAAAGCAAGTTTCGGTCAAAAATCATAGTATATTATACACTAGTTCGGTAAAAAAAATCAAATTTAATTGGGGACTATTCGAAATGTTACGAGACTTTTCAGATCATTTATATATGTTAAGAGGGAAGGTTATGATGGAAGTCCATGCAAAGAAAATCATCTGAAAACTAGTTCTATGAAACTCTTCGAAATGCATGTTTTGGTCAAAAAATCATAATATATTATACACTAGTTTATACTAGTTTCGGTCAAAAATCAAATTAAATCGGGGACTGTTTGAAATGATACTAAACTTCACATATCATTTATATATTTTACGAGGGAAGGTTATGATGGAAGTCCATGCAACAAAATCATCGGAAAATTAGATTCTAAGAAATTTTTGTAAAGCAAGTTTCGGTCAAAAATCATAGTATATTATACACTAGTTCGGTAAAAAAAATCAAATTTAATTGGGGACTATTCGAAATGTTACGAGACTTTTCAGATCATTTATATATGTTAAGAGGGAATGTTATGATTGAAGTCCATGCAAAGAAAATCATCTGAAAACTAGATTCTATGAAACTCTTCGAAATGCAAGTTTCGTTCAAAAAATCATAATATATTATTCACTAGTTTATACTAGTTTTGGTCAAAAATCAAATTAAATCAGGGACTGTTCGAATTGATACGAAACTTCACATATCATTTATATAATTTTCGAGGTAAGGTTATGATGAAATATCCATGCAAAAAATCATCGGAAAATTAGATTCTATGAAACTTTTTGAAATGCAAGTTTCGGTCAAAAATCATAGTATATTATACACTAGTTTCGGTCAAAAAAATCAAATTTAATTGGGGACTATTTTAAATGATACGAGACTTTTCAGATCATTTATATATGATAAGAGGGAAGGTTGTGATGGAAGTCCATGCAAAAAAATCATCTGAAAACTAGATTCTCTGAAACTCTTCGAAATGGAATTTTCGGTCAAAAAATCATAAAATATTATACACTAGTTTATCCTAGTTTCGGTAAAAAATCAAATTAAATTGGGGACTGTTCGAAATGATACGAAACTTCACATATCATTTATATATTTTACGAGGGAAGGTTATGATGGAAGTCGATGCAAAAAATCATCGGAAAATTAGATTCTATGAAAACTTTTATAAATGCAAGTTTTGGTCAAAAATCATAGTATATTATACACTAGTTTCGTTCAAAAAAATCAAATTTAATTGGGGACTATATGAAATGATACGATACTTTTCAGATCACTTATATATGTTAAGAGGGAAGGTTGTGATGGAAGTCCATGCAAAAAAATCATCTGAAAACTAGATTCTATGAAACTCTTTGAAATGCAAGTTTCGGTCAAAAAATCATAATATATTATACATTAGTTTATACTAGTTTCGGTCAAAAATCAAATTAAAACGGGGACTGTTCGAATTGATACGAAACTTCACATATCATTTATATAATTTACGAGGTAAGGTTATGAATAAAAATCCATGCAAAAAATCATCGGAAAATTAGATTCTATGAAACGTTTCGAAATGCAAGTTTCGGTCAAAAATCATAGTATATTATACACTAGTTTCGGTCAAAAAATCAAATTTAATTGGGGACTATTCGAAATGTTACGAGACATTTCAGATCATTTATATATGTTAAGAGGGAAGGTTATGATGGTAGTCCATGCAAAGAAAATCATCTAAAAACTAGATTCTATGAAACTCTTCGAAATGCAAGTTTCGGTCAAAAAATCATAATATATTATACACTAGTTTATACTAGTTTCGGTCAAAAATCAAATTTAACCGGGGACTGTTCGAATTGATACGAAACTTCACATATCATTTATATAATTTCTGAGGTAAGGTTATGAATTAAAATCCATACGAAAAATCATCGGAAAATTAGATTCTATGAAACGTTTCGAAATGCAAGTTTCGGTCAAAAATCATAGTATATTATACACTAGTTTCGGTCAAAAAAATCAAATTTAATTGGGGACTATTTGAAATGATACGATACTTTTCGGATCATTTATATATGTTAAGAGGGAAGGTTTTGATGGAAGTCCATGCAAAAAAATCATCTGAAAACTAGATTCTATGAAACTCTTCGAAAATCAAATTTTGGTCAAAAAATTGTAATATATTATACACTAGTTTATACTAGTTTCGGTCAAAAATCAAATTAAATCGGGGACTTTTCGAAATGATACTAAACTTCACATATCATTTATATATTTTACGAGGGAAGGTTATGATGGAAGTCAATGCAAAAAATCATCGGAAAATTAGATTCTAAAAACTTTTTGTAAAGCAAGTTTCGGTCAAAAATCATAGTATATTATACACTTGTTTCGGTCAAAAAAATCAAATTTAATTAGGGACTATTTGAAATGATACGATACTTTTCGGATCATTTATATATGTTAAGAGGGAAGGTTGTGATGGAAGTCCATGCAAAAAAATCATATGAAAACTAGATACTATGAAACTCTTCGAAAATCAAATTTTGGTCAAAAAATTGTAATATATTATACACTAGTTTATTCTAGTTTCGGTCAAAAATCAAATTAAATCGGGGACTGTTCGAAATGATACTAAACTTCACATATCATTTATATATTTTACGAGGGAAGGTTATGATGGAAGTCCATGCAAAAAATCATCGGAAAATTAGATTCTAAGAAACTATTTGTAAAGCAAGTTTCGGTCAAAAATCATAGTATATTATACACTAGTTCGGTAAAAAAAATCAAATTTAATTGGGGACTATTCGAAATGTTACGAGACTTTTCAGATCATTTATATATGTTAAGAGGGAAGGTTATGATGGAAGTCCATGCAAAGAAAATCATCTGAAAACTAGATTCTATGAAACTCTTCGAAATGCAAGTTTCGGTCAAAAAATCATAATATATTATACACTAGTTTATACTAGTTTCGGTCAAAAATCAAATTAAATCGGGGACTGTTCGAATTGATAAGAAACTTCACATATCATTTATATAATTTTCGAGGTAAGGTTATGATGAAAAATACATGCAAAAAATCATCGGAAAATTAGATTCTATGAAACTTTTCGAAATGCAAGTTTCGGTCAAAAATCATAGTATATTATACACTAGTTTCGGTCAAAAAAATCAAATTTAATCGGGGACTATTTTAAATGATACGAGACTTTTCAGATCATTTATATATGATAAGAGGGAAGGTTGTGATGGAAGTCCATGCAAAAAAATCATCTGAAAACTAGATTCTCTGAAACTCTTCGAAATGGAATTTTCGGTCAAAAAATCATAATATATTATACACTAGTTTATCCTAGTTTCGGTAAAAAATCAAATTAAATTGGGGACTGTTCGAAATGATACGAAACTTCACATATCATTTATATATTTTACGAGGGAAGGTTATGATGGAAGTCCATGCAAAAAATCATCGGAAAATTAGATTCTATGAAAACTTTTATAAATGCAAGTTTTGGTCAAAAATCATAGTATATTATACACTAGTTTCGTTCAAAAAAATCAAATTTAATTGGGGACTATATGAAATGATACGATACTTTTCAGATCACTTAAATATGTTAAGAGGGAAGGTTGTGATGGAAGTCCATGCAAAAAAATCATCTGAAAACTAGATTCTATGAAACTCTTCGAAATGCAAGTTTCGGTCAAAAAATCATAATATATTATACATTAGTTTATACTAGTTTCGGTCAAAAATCAAATTAAAACGGGGACTGTTCGAATTGATACGAAACTTCACATATCATTTATATAATTTACGAGGTAAGGTTATGAATAAAAATCCATGCAAAAAATCATCGGAAAATTAGATTCTATGAAACGTTTCGAAATGCAAGTTTCGGTCAAAAATCATAGTATATTATACACTTGTTTCGGTCAAAAAAATCAAATTTAATTAGGGACTATTTGAAATGATACGATACTTTTCGGATCATTTATATATGTTAAGAGGGAAGGTTGTGATGGAAGTCCATGCAAAAAAATCATATGAAAACTAGATACTATGAAACTCTTCGAAAATCAAATTTTGGTCAAAAAATTGTAATATATTATACACTAGTTTATTCTAGTTTCGGTCAAAAATCAAATTAAATCGGGGACTGTTCGAAATGATACTAAACTTCACATATCATTTATATATTTTACGAGGGAAGGTTATGATGGAAGTCCATGCAAAAAATCATCGGAAAATTAGATTCTAAGAAACTTTTTGTAAAGCAAGTTTCGGTCAAAAATCATAGTATATTATACACTAGTTCGGTAAAAAAAATCAAATTTAATTGGGGACTATTCGAAATGTTACGAGACTTTTCAGATCATTTATATATGTTAAGAGGGAAGGTTATGATGGAAGTCCATGCAAAGAAAATCATCTGAAAACTAGATTCTATGAAACTCTTCGAAATGCAAGTTTCGGTCAAAAAATCATAATATATTATACACTAGTTTATACTAGTTTCGGTCAAAAATCAAATTAAATCGGGGACTGTTCGAATTGATAAGAAACTTCACATATCATTTATATAATTTTCGAGGTAAGGTTATGATGAAAAATACATGCAAAAAATCATCGGAAAATTAAATTCTATGAAACTTTTCGAAATGCAAGTTTCGGTCAAAAATCATAGTATATTATACACTAGTTTCGGTCAAAAAAATCAAATTTAATCGGGGACTATTTTAAATGATACGAGACTTTTCAGATCATTTATATATGATAAGAGGGAAGTTTGTGATGGAAGTCCATGCAAAAAAATCATCTGAAAAATAGATTCTCTGAAACTCTTCGAAATGGAATTTTCGGTCAAAAAATCATAATATATTATACATTAGTTTATCCTAGTTTCGGTAAAAAATCAAATTAAATTGGGGACTGTTCGAAATTATACGAAACTTCACATATCATTTATATATTTTGCGAGGGAAGGTTATGATGGAAGTCCATGCAAAAAATCATCGGAAAATTAGATTCTATGAAACTTTTCGAAATGCAAGTTTCGGTTAAAAATCATAGTATATTATACACTAGTTTCGGTCAAAAAAATCAAATTTAATTGATGACTATTTGAAATGATACGATACTTTTCAGATCATTTATATATGTTAAGAGGGAAGGTTGTGATGGAAGTCCATGCAAAAAAATCATCTGAAAACTAGATTCTATGAAACTCTTCGAAAATCAAATTTTTGTCAAAAAATAGTAATATATTATACACTATTTTATACTAGTTTCGGTCAAAAATCAAATTAAATCGGGGACTATTCAAAATGATACTAAACTTCACATATCTTTTATATATTTTATGAGGGAAGGTTATGATGGAAGTCCATGCAAAAAATCATCAGAAAATTAGATTCTAAGAAACTTTTTGTAAAAAAAGTTTCGGTCAAAAATCATAGTATATTATACACTAGTTCGGTAAAAAAAATCAAATTTAATTGGGGACTATTCGAAATGTTACGAGACTTTTCAGATCATTTATATATGTTAAGAGGGAAGGTTATGATGGAAGTCCATGCAAAGAAAATCATATGAAAACTAGATTCTATGAAACTCTTAGAAATGCAAGTTTCGGTCAAAAAATCATAATATATTATACACTAGTTTATACTAGTTTCGGTCAAAAATCAAATTAAATCGGGGACTGTTCGAATTGATACGAAACTTCACATATCATTTATATAATTTTCGAGGTAAGGTTATGATGAAAAATCCATGCAAAAAATCATCGGAAAATTAGATTATATGAAACTTTTCGAAATGCAAGTTTCGGTCAAAAGTCATAGTATATTATACACTAGTTTCAGTCAAAAAAATCAAATTTAATTGGGGACTATTTTAAATGATACGAGACTTTTCAGATCATTGATATATGATAAGAGGGAAGGTTGTGATGGAAGTCCATGCAAAAAAATCATCTGAAAACTAGATTCTATGAAACTCTTCGAAAATCAAATTTTGGTCAAAAAATAGTAATATATTATACACTAGTTTATACTAGTTTCGGTCAAAAATCAAATTAAATCGGGGACTATTCGAAATGATACTAAACTTCACATATCTTTTATATATTTTATGAGGAAAGGTTATGATGGAAGTCCATGCAAAAAATCATCGGAAAATTAGATTCTAAGAAACTTTTTGTAAAGCAAGTATCGGTCAAAAATCATAGTATATTATACACTAGTTCGGTAAAAAAAATCAAATTTAATTGGGGACTATTCGAAATGTTACGAGACATTTCAGATCATTTATATATGTTAAGAGGGAAGGTTATGATGGAAGTCCATGCAAACAAAATCATATGAAAACTAGATTCTATGAAACTCTTCGAAATGCAAGTTTCGGTCAAAAAATCATAATATATTATACACTAGTTTATACTAGTTTCGGTCAAAAATTAAATTAAATCGGGGACTGTTCGAATTGATACGAAACTTCACATATCATTTATATAATTTTCGAGGTAAGGTTATGATGAAATATCCATGCAAAAAATCATCGGAAAATTAGATTCTATGAAACTTTTCGAAATGCAAGTTTCGATCAAAAATCATAGTATATTATACAATAGTTTCGGTCAAAAAAATTAAATTTAATTGGGGACTATTTTAAATGATACGAGACTTTTCAGATCATTTATATATGATAAGAGGGATGGTTGTGATGGAAGTCCATGCAAAAAATTCATCTGAAAACTAGATTCTCTGAAACTCTTTGAAATGCAATTTTCGGTCAAAAAATCATAATATATTATACACTAGTTTATCCTAGTTTCGGTAAAAAATCAAATTAAATTGGGGATTGTTCGAAATGATACAAAACTTCACATATCATTTATATATTTTACGAGGGAAGGTTATGATGGAAGTCCATGCAAAAAATCATCGGAAAATTAGATTCTATGAAACTTTTCGAAATGCAAGTTTCGGTCAAAAATCATAGTATATTATACACTAGTTTCGGTCAAAAAAATCAAATTTAATTGGGGACAATTTGAAATGATACGATACTTTTCGGATCATTTATATATGTTAAGAGGGAAGGTTGTGATGGAAGTCCATGAAAAAAAATCATCTGAAAACTAGATTCTATGAAACTCTTCGAAAATAGAATTTTGGTCAAAAAATCGTAATATTTTATACACTAGTTTATACTAGTTTCGGTCAAAAATCAAATTAAATCGAGGACTGTTCGAAATGATACTAAACTTCACATATCATTTATATATTTTACGAGGGAAGGTTATGATGGAAGTCCATGCAAAAAATCATCGGAAAATTAGATTCTAATAAACTTTTTGTAAAGCTAGTTTCGGTCAAAAATCATAGTATATTATACACTAGTTCGGTAAAAAAAATCAAATTTAATTCGGGACTATTCGAAATGTTACGAGACTTTTCAGATCATTTATATATGTTAAGAGGGAAGGTTATGATGGAAGTCCATTCAAAGAAAATCATATGAAAACTAGATTCTATGAAACTCTTCGAAATGCAAGTTTCGGTCAAAAAATCATAATATATTATACACTAGTTTATACTAGTTTCGGTCAAAAATCAAATTAAATCGGGGACTGTTCGAATTGATACGAAACTTCACATATCATTTATATAATTTTCGAGGTAAGGTTATGATGAAAAATCCATGCAAAAAATCATCGGAAAATTAGATTCTATGAAACTTTTCGAAATGCAAGTTTCGGTCAAAAATCATAGTATATTATACACTAGTTTCGGTCAAAAAAATCAAATTTAATTGGGGACTATTTAAAATGATACGAGACTTTTCAGATCATTTATATATGATAAGAGGGAAGGTTGTGATGGAAGTCCATACAAAAGAATCATCTTAAAACTAGATTCTCTGAAACTCTTTGAAATGCAATTTTCGATCAAAAAATCATAATATATTATACACTAGTTTATCCTAGTTTCGGTAAAAAATCAAATTAAATTGGGGACTGTTCGAAATGATACAAAACTTCACATATCATTTATATATTTTACGAGGGAAGGTTATGATGGAAGTCCATGCAAAAAATCATCGGAAAATTAGATTCTATGAAACTTTTCGAAATGCAAGTTTCGGTCAAAAATCATAGTATATTATACACTAGTTTCGGTCAAAAAAATAAAATTTAATTGGTGACTATTTGAAATGATACGATACTTTTCGGATCATTTATATATGTTAAGAGGGAAGGTTGTGATGGAAGTCCATGCAAAAAAATCATCTGAAAACTAAATTCTATGAAACTCTTCGAAAATCAAATTTTGGTCAAAAAATCGTAATATATTATACACTAGTTTATACTAGTTTCGGTCAAAAATCAAATTAAATCGGGGACTGTTTGAAATGATACGAAACTTCACATATCATTTATATATTTTACTAGGGAAGGTTATGATGGAAGTCCATGCAAAAAATCAATGGAAAATTAGATTCTATGAAAACTTTTTGTAAAGCAAGTTTCGGTCAAAAATCATAGTATATTATACACTAGTTCGGTAAAAAAAATCAAATTTAATTGGGGACTATTCGAAATGTTACGAGACTTTTCAGATCATTTATATATGTTAAGAGGGAAGGTTATGATGGAAGTCCATGCAAAGAAAATCATCTGAAAACTAGATTCTATGAAACTCTTTGAAATGCAAGTTTCGTTCAAAAAATCATAATATATTATTCACTAGTTTATACTAGTTTCGGTCAAAAATTAAATTAAATCGTGGACTGTTCGAATTGATACGAAACTTCACATATCATTTATATAATTTTCGAGGTAAGGTTATGATGAAAAATCCATGCAAAAAATCATCGGAAAATTAGATTCTATGAAACTTTTCGAAATGCAAGTTTCGGTCAAAAATCATAGTATATTATACACTAGTTTCGGTCAAAAAAATCAAATTTAATTGGGGACTATTTAAAATGATACGAGACTTTTCAGATCATTTATATATGATAAGAGGGAAGGTTGTGATGGAAGTCCATACAAAAGAATCATCTTAAAACTAGATTCTCTGAAACTCTTTGAAATGCAATTTTCGATCAAAAAATCATAATATATTATACACTAGTTTATCCTAGTTTCGGTAAAAAATCAAATTAAATTGGGGACTGTTCGAAATGATACAAAACTTCACATATCATTTATATATTTTACGAGGGAAGGTTATGATGGAAGTCCATGCAAAAAATCATCGGAAAATTAGATTCTATGAAACTTTTCGAAATGCAAGTTTCGGTCAAAAATCATAGTATATTATACACTAGTTTCGGTCAAAAAAATAAAATTTAATTGGTGACTATTTGAAATGATACGATACTTTTCGGATCATTTATATATGTTAAGAGGGAAGGTTGTGATGGAAGTCCATGCAAAAAAATCATCTGAAAACTAAATTCTATGAAACTCTTCGAAAATCAAATTTTGGTCAAAAAATCGTAATATATTATACACTAGTTTATACTAGTTTCGGTCAAAAATCAAATTAAATCGGGGACTGTTCGAAATGATACTAAACTTCACATATCATTTATATATTTTACGAGGGAAGGTTATGATGGAAGTCCATGCAAAAAATCAATGGAAAATTAGATTCTAAGAAACTTTTTGTAAAGCAAGTTTCGGTCAAAAATCATAGTATATTATACACTAGTTCGGTAAAAAAAATCAAATTTAATTGGGGACTATTCGAAATGTTACGAGACTTTTCAGATCATTTATATATGTTAAGAGGGAAGGTTATGATGGAAGTCCATGCAAAGAAAATCATCTGAAAACTAGATTCTATGAAACTCTTTGAAATGCAAGTTTCGTTCAAAAAATCATAATATATTATTCACTAGTTTATACTAGTTTCGGTAAAAAATTAAATTAAATCGTGGACTGTTCGAATTGATACGAAACTTCACATATCATTTATATAATTTTCGAGGTAAGGTTATGATGAAAAATCCATGCAAAAAATCATCGGAAAATTAGATTCTATGAAACTTTTCGAAATGCAAGTTTCGGTCAAAAATCATAGTATATTATACACTAGTTTCGGTCAAAAAAATCAAATTTAATTGGGGACTATTTAAAATGATACGAGACTTTTCAGATCATTTATATATGATAAGAGGGAAGGTTGTGATGGAAGTCCATACAAAAGAATCATCTTAAAACTAGATTCTCTGAAACTCTTTGAAATGCAATTTTCGATCAAAAAATCATAATATATTATACACTAGTTTATCCTAGTTTCGGTAAAAAATCAAATTAAATTGGGGACTGTTCGAAATGATACAAAACTTCACATATCATTTATATATTTTACGAGGGAAGGTTATGATGGAAGTCCATGCAAAAAATCATCGGAAAATTAGATTCTATGAAACTTTTCGAAATGCAAGTTTCGGTCAAAAATCATAGTATATTATACACTAGTTTCGGTCAAAAAAATAAAATTTAATTGGTGACTATTTGAAATGATACGATACTTTTCGGATCATTTATATATGTTAAGAGGGAAGGTTGTGATGGAAGTCCATGCAAAAAAATCATCTGAAAACTAAATTCTATGAAACTCTTCGAAAATCAAATTTTGGTCAAAAAATCGTAATATATTATACACTAGTTTATACTAGTTTCGGTCAAAAATCAAATTAAATCGGGGACTGTTCGAAATAATACTAAACTTCACATATCATTTATATATTTTACGAGGGAAGGTTATGATGGAAGTCCATGCAAAAAATCAATGGAAAATTAGATTCTAAGAAACTTTTTGTAAAGCAAGTTTCGGTCAAAAATCATAGTATATTATACACTAGTTCGGTAAAAAAAATCAAATTTAATTGGGGACTATTCGAAATGTTACGAGACTTTTCAGATCATTTATATATGTTAAGAGGGAAGGTTATGATGGAAGTCCATGCAAAGAAAATCATCTGAAAACTAGATTCTATGAAACTCTTTGAAATGCAAGTTTCGTTCAAAAAATCATAATATATTATTCACTAGTTTATACTAGTTTCGGTCAAAAATTAAATTAAATCGTGGACTGTTCGAATTGATACGAAACTTCACATATCATTTATATAATTTTCGAGGTAAGGTTATGATGAAAAATCCATACAAAAAATCATCGGAAAATTAGATTCTATGAAACTTTTCGAAATGCAAGTTTCGGTCAAAAATCATAGTATATTATACACTAGTTTCGGTCAAAAAAATCAAATTTAATTGGGGACTATTTAAAATGATACGAGACTTTTCAGATCATTTATATATGATAAGAGGGAAGGTTGTGATGGAAGTCCATACAAAAGAATCATCTTAAAACTAGATTCTCTGAAACTCTTTGAAATGCAATTTTCGATCAAAAAATCATAATATATTATACACTAGTTTATCCTAGTTTCGGTAAAAAATCAAATTAAATTGGGGACTGTTCGAAATGATACAAAACTTCACATATCATTTATATATTTTACGAGGGAAGGTTATGATGGAAGTCCATGCAAAAAATCATCGGAAAATTAGATTCTATGAAACTTTTCGAAATGCAAGTTTCGGTCAAAAATCATAGTATATTATACACTAGTTTCGGTCAAAAAAATAAAATTTAATTGGTGACTATTTGAAATGATACGATACTTTTCGGATCATTTATATATGTTAAGAGGGAAGGTTGTGATGGAAGTCCATGCAAAAAAATCATCTGAAAACTAAATTCTATGAAACTCTTCGAAAATCAAATTTTGGTCAAAAAATCGTAATATATTATACACTAGTTTATACTAGTTTCGGTCAAAAATCAAATTAAATCGGGGACTGTTCGAAATGATACTAAACTTCACATATCATTTATATATTTTACGAGGGAAGGTTATGATGGAAGTCCATGCAAAAAATCATCAGAATATTAGATTCTAAGAAACTTTTTGTAAAGCATGTTTCGGTCAAAAATCATAGTATATTGTACACAAGTTCGGTCAAAAAAATCAAATTTAATTGGGGACTATTCGAAATGTTACGAGACTTTTCAGATCATTTATATATGTTAAGAGGGAATGTTATGATGGAAGTCCATGCAAAGAAAATCATCTGAAAACTAGATTCTATGAAACTCTTCGAAATGCAAGTTTCGGTCAAAAAATCATAATATATTATACACTAGTTTATACTAGTTTCGGTCAAAAATCAAATTAAATCGGGGACTGTTCGAATTGATACGAAACTTCACATATCATTTATATAATTTTCGAGGTAAGGTTATGATGAAAAATCCATGCAAAAAATCATCGGAAAATTAGATTCTATGAAACTTTTCGAAATGCAAGTTTCGGTCAAAAATCATAGTATATTATACACTAGTTTCGGTCAAAAAAAATAAAATTTAATTGGGGACTATTTGAAATGATACAATACTTTTCAGATCATTTATATATGTTAAGAAGGAAGGTTGTGATGGAAGTCCATGCAAAAAAATCATCTGAAAACTAGATTCTATGAAACTCTTCGAAAATCAAATTTTGGTCAAAAAATCGTAATATATTATACACTAGTTTATACTAGTTTCGGTCAAAAATCAAATTAAATCGGGGACTGTTCGAAATGATACTAAACTTCACATATCATTTATATATTTTACGAGGGAAGTTTATGATGGAAGTCCATGCAAAAAATCATCAGAATATTAGATTCTAAGAAACTTTTTGTAAAGCATGTTTCGGTCAAAAATCATAGTATATTATACACAAGTTCGGTCAAAAAAAATCAAATTTAATTGGGGACTATTCAAAATGTTACGAGACTTTTCAGATCATTTATATATGTTAAGAGGGAAGGTTATGATGGAAGTCCATGCAAAGAAAATCATCTGAAAACTAGATTCTATGAAACTCTTCGAAATGCGAGTTTCGGTCAAAAAATCATAATATATTATACACTAGTTTATACTAGTTTCGGTCAAAAATCAAATTAAATCGGGGACTGTTCGAATTTATATGAAACTTCACATATCATTTATATATTTTACGAGGTAAGGTTATGATGAAAAATCCATGCAAAAAATCATCGGAAAATTAGATTCTATGAAACTTTTCGAAATGCAAGTTTCGGTCAAAAATCATAGTATATTATACACTAGTTTCGGTCAAAAAAATCAAATTTAATTGGGGACTATTTTAAATGATACGAGACTTTTCAGATCATTTATATATGATAAGAGGGAAGGTTGTGATGGAAGTCCATGCAAAAAAATCATCTGAAAACTAGATTCTCTGAAACTCTTCGAAATGGAATTTTCGGTCAAAAAATCATAATATATTATACACTAGTTTATCCTAGTTTCGGTAAAAAATCAAATTAAATTGGGGACTGTTCGAAATGATACGAAACTTCACATATCATTTATATATTTTACGAGGGAAGGTTATGATGGAAGTCCATGCAAAAAATCATCGGAAAATTAGATTCTATGAAACTTTTCGAAATGCAAGTTTCGGTCAAAAATCATAGTATATTATACACTAGTTTCGGTCAAAAAAATCAAATTTAATTGGGGTGTATTTGAAATGATACGATACTTTTCATATCATTTATATATGTTAAGAGGGAAGGTTGTGATGGAAGTCCATGCAAAAAATCATCTGAAAACTAGATTCTATGAAACTCTTCGAAAATCAAATTTTGGTCAAAAAATAGTAATATATTATACACTAGTTTATACTAGTTTCGGTCAAAAATCAAATTAAATCGGGGACTGTTCGAAATGATACTAAACTTCACATATCATTTATATATTTTATAAGGGAAGGTTATGATGGAAGTCCATGCAAAAAATCATCGGAAAATTAGATTCTAAGAAACTTTTTGTAAAGCAAGTTTCGGTCAAAAATCATAGTATATTATACACTAGTTCGGTAAAAAAAATCAAATTTAATTGGGGATTATTCGAAATGTTACGAGACTTTTCAGATCATTTATATATGTTAAGAGGGAAGGTTATGATGGAAGTCCATGCAAAGAAAATCATCTGAAAACTAGATTCTATGAAACTCTTTGAAATGCAAGTTTCGTTCAAAAAATCATAATATATTATTCACTAGTTTCGGTCAAAAATCAAATTAAATCGGGGACTGTTCGAATTGATACGAAACTTCACATATCATTTATATAATTTTCGAGGTAAGGTTATGATGAAAAATCCATGCAAAAAATCATCGGAAAATTAGATTCTATGAAACTTTTCGAAATGCAAGTTTCGGTCAAAAATCATAGTATATTATACACTAGTTTCGGTCAAAAAAATCAAATTTAATTGGGGACTATTTTAAATGATACGAGACTTTTAAGATCATTTATATATGATAAGAGGGAAGGTTGTGATGGAAGTCCATGCAAAAAAATCATCTGAAAACTAGATTCTCTGAAACTCTTCGAAATGGAATTTTCGGTCAAAAAGTCATAATATATTATACACTAGTTTATCCTAGTTTCGGTAAAAAATCAAATTAAATTGGGGACTGTTCGAAATGATACGAAACTTCACATATCATTTATATATTTTACGAGGGAAGGTTATGATGGAAGTCCATGCAAAAAATCATCGGAAAATTAGATTCTATGAAACTTTTCGAAATGCAAGTTTCGGTCAAAAATCATAGTATATTATACACTAGTTTCGGTCAAAAAAATAAAATTTAATTGGGGTGTATTTGAAATGATACGATACTTTTCAGATCATTTATATATGTTAAGAGGGAAGGTTGTGATGGAAGTCCATGCAAAAAAATCATCTGAAAACTAGATTCTATGAAACTCTTCGAAAATCAAATTTTGGTCAAAAAATAGTAATATATGATACACTAGTTTATACTAGTTTCGGTCAAAAATCAAATTAAATCGGGGACTGTTCGAAATGATACTAAACTTCACATATCATTTATATATTTTACGAGGGAAGGTTATGATGGAAGTCCATGCAAAAAATCATCGGAAAATTAGATTCTAAGAAAGTTTTTGTAAAGCAAGTTTCGGTCAAAAATCATAGTATATTATACACTAGTTCGGTAAAAAAAATCAAATTTAATTGGGGACAATTTGAAATGTTACGAGACTTTTCAGATCATTTATATATGTTAAGAGGGAAGGTTATGATGGAAGTCCATGCAAAGAAAATCATCTGAAAACTAGATTCTATGAAACTCTTCGAAATGCAAGTTTCGGTCAAAAAATCATAATATATTATTCACTAGTTTATACTAGTTTCGGTCAAAAATCAAATTAAATCGGGGACTGCTCGAATTGATACGAAACTTCACATATCATTTATATAATTTTCGAGGTAAGGTTATGATGAAAAATCCATGCACAAAATCATCGGAAAATTAGATTCTATGAAACTTTTCGAAATGCAAGTTTCGGTCAAAAATCATAGTATATTATACACTAGTTTCGGTCAAAAAAATCAAATTTAATTGGGGACTATTTTAAATGATACGAGACTTTTCAGATCATTTATATATGATAAGAGGGAAGCTTGTGATGGAAGTCCATGCAAAAAAATCATTTGAAAACTAGATTCTCTGAAACTCTTCGAAATGGAATTTTCGGTCAAAAAATCATAATATATTATACACTAGTTTATCCTAGTTTCGGTAAAAAATCAAATTAAATTGGGGACTGTTCGAAATGATACGAAACTTCACATATCATTTATATATTTTACGAGGGAAGGTTAAGATGGAAGTCCCTGCAAAAAATCATCGGAAAATTAGATTCTATGAAACTTTTCGAAATGCAAGTTTCGGTCAAAAATCATAGTATATTATACACTAGTTTCGGTAAAAAAAATCAAATTTAATTGGGGTGTATTTGAAATGATACGATACTTTTCAGATCATTTATATATGTTAAGAGGGAAGGTTGTGATGGAAGTCCATGCAAAAAAATCATCTGAAAACTAGATTCTATGAAACTCTTCGAAAATCAAATTTTGGTCAAAAAATAGTAATATATTATACACTAGTTTATACTAGTTTCGGTCAAAAATCAAATTAAATCGGGGACTGTTCGAAATGATACTAATATTCACATATCATTTATATATTTTATGAGGGAAGGTTATGATGGAAGTCCATGCAAAAAATCATCGGAAAATTAGATTCTAAGAAACTTTTTGCAAAGCAAGTTTCGGTCAAAAATCATAGTATATTATACACTAGTTCGGTAAAAAAAATCAAATTTAATTGGGGACTAATCGAAATGTTACGAGACTTTTCAGATCATTTATATATGTTAAGAGGGAAGGTTATGATGGAAATCCATGCAAAGAAAATCGTATGAAAACTAGATTCTATGAAACTCTTCGAAATGCAAGTTTCGGTCAAAAAATCATAATATATTATACACTAGTTTATACTAGTTTCGGTCAAAAATTAAATTAAATCGGGGACTGTTCGAATTGATACGAAACTTCACATATCATTTATATAATTTTCGAGGTAAGGTTATGATGAAAAATCCATGCAAAAAATCATCGGAAAATTAGATTCTATGAAACTTTTCGAAATGCAAGTTTCGGTCAAAAATCATAGTATATTATACACTAGTTTCGGTCAAAAATATCAAATTTAATTGGGGACTATTTTAAATGATACGAGACTTTTCAGATCATTTATATATGATAAGAGGGAAGGTTGTGATGGAAGTCCATGCAAAAAAATCATCTGAAAACTAGATTCTATGAAACTCTTCGAAATGGAATTTTCGGTCAAAAAATCATAATATATTATACACTAGTTTATCCTAGTTTCGGTAAAAAAATCAAATTAAATTGGGGACTGTTCGAAATGATACGAAACTTCACATATCTTTTATATATTTTACGAGGGAAGGTTATGATGGAAGTCCATGCAAAAAATCATCGGAAAATTAGATTCTATGAAACTTTTCGAAATGCAAGTTTCGGTCAAAAATCATAGTATATTATACACTAGTTTCGGTCAAAAAAATAAAATTTAATTGGGGTGTATTTGAAATGATACGATACTTTTCAGATCATTTATATATGTTAAGAGGGAAGGTTGTGATGGAAGTCCATGCAAAAAAATCATCTGAAAACTAGATTCTATGAAACTCTTCGAAAATCAAATTTTGGTCAAAAAATAGTAATATATTATACACTAGTTTATACTAGTTTCGGTCAAAAATCAAATTAAATTGGGGACTGTTCGAAATGATACTAAACTTCACATATCATTTATATATTTTATGAGGGAAGGTTATGATGGAAGTCCATGCAAAAAATCATCGGAAAATTAGATTCTAAGAAACTTTTTGTAAAGCAAGTTTCGGTCAAAAATCATAGTATATTATACACTAGTTCGGTAAAAAAAATCAAATTTAATTGGGGACTAATCGAAATGTTACGAGACTTTTCAGATCATTTATATATGTTAAGAGGGAAGGTTATGATGGAAGTCCATGCAAAGAAAATCGTATGAAAACTAGATTCTATGAAACTCTTCGAAATGCAAGTTTCGGTCAAAAAATCATAATATATTATACACTAGTTTATACTAGTTTCGGTCAAAAATTAAATTAAATCGGGGACTGTTCGAATTGATACGAAACTTCACATATCATTTATATAATTTTCGAGGTAAGGTTATGATGAAAAATCCATGCAAAAAATCATCGGAAAATTAGATTCTATGAAACTTTTCGAAATGCAAGTTTCGGTCAAAAATCATAGTATATTATACACTAGTTTCGGTCAAAAATATCAAATTTAATTGGGGACTATTTTAAATGATACGAGACTTTTCAGATCATTTATATATGATAAGAGGGAAGGTTGTGATGGAAGTCCATGCAAAAAAATCATCTGAAAACTAGATTCTATGAAACTCTTCGAAATGGAATTTTCGGTCAAAAAATCATAATATATTATACACTAGTTTATCCTAGTTTCGGTAAAAAAATCAAATTAAATTGGGGACTGTTCGAAATGATACGAAACTTCACATATCATTTATATATTTTACGAGGGAAGGTTATGATGGAAGTCCATGCAAAAAATCATCGGAAAATTAGATTCTATGAAACTTTTCGAAATGCAAGTTTCGGTCAAAAATCATAGTATATTATACACTAGTTTCGGTCAAAAAAATAAAATTTAATTGGGGTGTATTTGAAATGATACGATACTTTTCAGATCATTTATATATGTTAAGAGGGAAGGTTGTGATGGAAGTCCATGCAAAAAAATCATCTGAAAACTAGATTCTATGAAACTCTTCGAAAATCAAATTTTGGTCAAAAAATAGTAATATATTATACACTAGTTTATACTAGTTTCGGTCAAAAATCAAATTAAATTGGGGACTGTTCGAAATGATACTAAACTTCACATATCATTTATATATTTTATGAGGGAAGGTTATGATGGAAGTCCATGCAAAAAATCATCGGAAAATTAGATTCTAAGAAACTTTTTGTAAAGCAAGTTTCGGTCAAAAATCATAGTATATTATACACTAGTTCGGTAAAAAAAATCAAATTTAATCGGGGACTATTCGAAATGTTACGAGACTTTTCAGATCATTTATATATGTTAAGAGGGAAGGTTATGATGGAAGTCCATGCAAAGAAAATCATCTGAAATCTAGATTCTATGAAACTCTTCGAAATGCAAGTTTCGTTCAAAAAATCATAATATATTATTCACTAGTTTATACTAGTTTCGGTCAAAAATCAAATTAAATCGGGGACTGCTCGAATTGATACGAAACTTCACATATCATTTATATAATTTTCGAGGTAAGGTTATGATGAAAAATCCATGCAAAAAATCATCGGAAAATTAGATTCTATGAAACTTTTCGAAATGCAATTTTCGGTCAAAAATCATAGTATATTATACACTAGTTTCGGTCAAAAAAATCAAATTTAATTGGGGACTATTTTAAATGATACGAGACTTTTCAGATCATTTATATATGATAAGAGGGAAGGTTGTGATGGAAGTCCATGCAAAAAAATCATCTGAAAACTAGATTCTATGAAACTCTTCGAAAATCAAATTTTGGTCAAAAAATAGTAATATATTATACACTAGTTTATACTAGTTTCGGTCAAAAATCAAATTAAATCGGGGACTGTTCGAAATGATACTAAACTTCACATATCATCGGAAAATTCGATTCTAAGAAACTTTTTGTAAAGCAAGTTTCGGTCAAAAATCATAGTATATTATACACTAGTTCGGTAAAAAAAATCAAATTTAATTGGGGACTAATCGAAATGTTACGAGACTTTTCAGATCATTTATATATGTTAAGAGGGAAGGTTATGATGGAAATCCATGCAAAGAAAATCGTATGAAAACTAGATTCTATGAAACTCTTCGAAATGCAAGTTTCGGTCAAAAAATCATAATATATTATACACTAGTTTATACTAGTTTCGGTCAAAAATTAAATTAAATCGGGGACTGTTCGAATTGATACGAAACTTCACATATCATTTATATAATTTTCGAGGTAAGGTTATGATGAAAAATCCATGCAAAAAATCATCGGAAAATTAGATTCTATGAAACTTTTCGAAATGCAAGTTTCGGTCAAAAATCATAGTATATTATACACTAGTTTCGGTCAAAAAAAATAAAATTTAATTGGGGACTATTTGAAATGATACAATACTTTTCAGATCATTTATATATGTTAAGAAGGAAGGTTGTGATGGAAGTCCATGCAAAAAAATCATCTGAAAACTAGATTCTATGAAACTCTTCGAAAATCAAATTTTGGTCAAAAAATCGTAATATATTATACACTAGTTTATACTAGTTTCGGTCAAAAATCAAATTAAATCGGGGACTGTTCGAAATGATACTAAACTTCACATATCATTTATATATTTTACGTGGGAAGGTTATGATGGAAGTCCATGCAAAAAATCATCAGAATATTAGATTCTAAGAAACTTTTTGTAAAGCATGTTTCGGTCAAAAATCATAGTATATTATACACAAGTTCGGTCAAAAAAATCAAATTTAATTGGGGACTATTCGAAATGTTACGAGACTTTTCAGATCATTTATATATGTTAAGAGGGAAGGTTATGATGGAAGTCCATGCAAAGAAAATCATCTGAAAACTAGATTCTATGAAACTCTTCGAAATGCAAGTTTCGGTCAAAAAATCATAATATATTATACACTAGTTTATACTAGTTTCGGTCAAAAATCAAATTAAATCGGGGACTGTTCGAATTGATACGAAACTTCACATATCATTTATATAATTTTCGAGGTAAGGTTATGATGAAAAATCCATGCAAAAAATCATCGGAAAATTAGATTCTATGAAACTTTTCGAAATGCAAGTTTCGGTCAAAAATCATAGTATATTATACACTAGTTTCGGTCAAAAAAAATAAAATTTATTTGGGGACTATTTGAAATGATACAATACTTTTCAGATCATTTATATATGTTAAGAAGGAAGGTTGTGATGGACGTCCATGCAAAAAAATCATCTGAAAACTAGATTCTATGAAACTCTTCGAAAATCAAATTTTGGTCAAAAAATCGTAATATATTATACACTAGTTTATACTAGTTTCGGTCAAAAATCAAATTAAATCGGGGACTGTTCGAAATGATACTAAACTTCACATATCATTTATATATTTTACGAGGGAAGGTTATGATGGAAGTCCATGCAAAAAATCATCAGAATATTAGATTCTAAGAAACTTTTTGTAAAGCATGTTTCGGTCAAAAATCATAGTATATTATACACAAGTTCGGTCAAAAAAATCAAATTTAATTGGGGACTATTCGAAATGTTACGAGACTTTTCAGATCATTTATATATGTTAAGAGGGAAGGTTATGATGGAAGTCCATGCAAAGAAAATCATCTGAAAACTAGATTCTATGAAACTCTTCGAAATGCGAGTTTCGGTCAAAAAATCATAATATATTATACACTAGTTTATACTAGTTTCGGTCAAAAATCAAATTAAATCGGGGACTGTTCGAATTTATACGAAACTTCACATATCATTTATATATTTTACGAGGTAAGGTTATGATGAAAAATCCATGCAAAAAATCATCGGAAAATTAGATTCTATGAAACTTTTCGAAATGCAAGTTTCGGTCAAAAATCATAGTATATTATACACTAGTTTCGGTCAAAAATATCAAATTTAATTGGGGACTATTTTAAATGATACGAGACTTTTCAGATCATTTATATATGATAAGAGGGAAGGTTGTGATGGAAGTCCATGCAAAAAAATCACCTGAAAACTAGATTCTCTGAAACTCTTCGAAATGGAATTTTCGGTCAAAAAATCATAATATATTATACACTAGTTTATCCTAGTTTCGGTAAAAAATCAAATTAAATTGGGGACTGTTCGAAATGATACGAAACTTCACATATCATTTATATATTTTACGAGGGAAGGTTATGATGGAAGTCCATTCCAAAAATCATCGGAAAATTAGATTCTATGAAACTTTTCGAAATGCAAGTTTCGGTCAAAAATCATAGTATATTATACATTAGTTTCGGTCAAAAAAATCAAATTTAATTGGGGTGTATTTGAAATGATACGATACTTTTCAGATCATTTATATATGTTAAGAGGGAAGGTTGTGATGGAAGTCCATGCAAAAAAATCATCTGAAAACTAGATTCTATGAAACTCTTCGAAAATCAAATTTTGGTCAAAAAATAGTAATATATTAAACACTAGTTTATACTAGTTTCGGTCAAAAATCAAATTAAATCGGGGACTGTTCGAAATGATACTAAACTTCACATATCATTTATATATTTTATGAGGGAAGGTTATGATGGAAGTCCATGCAAAAAATCATCGGAAAATTAGATTCTAAGAAACTTTTTGTAAAGCAAGTTTCGGTCAAAAATCATAGTATATTATACACTAGTTCGGTAAAAAAAATTAAATTTAATTGGGGACTAATCGAAATGTTACGAGACTTTTCAGATCATTTATATATGTTAAGAGGGAAGGTTATGATGGAAGTCCATGCAAAGAAAATCGTATGAAAACTAGATTCTATGAAACTCTTCGAAATGCAAGTTTCGGTAAAAAAATCATAATATATTATACACTAGTTTATACTAGTTTCGGTCAAAAATTAAATTAAATCGGGGACTGTTCGAATTGATACGAAACTTCACATATCATTTATATAATTTTCGAGGTAAGGTTATGATGAAAAATCCATGCAAAAAATCATCGGAAAATTAGATTCTATGAAACCTTTCGAAATGCAAGTTTCGGTCAAAAATCATAGTATATTATACACTAGTTTCGGTCAAAAAAATCAAATTTAATTGGGGACTATTTGAAATGATACTATACTTTTCGAATCATTTATATATGTTAAGAGGGAAGGTTGTGATGGAAGTCCATGCAAAAAAATCATCTGTAAACTAGATTCTATGAAACTCTTCGAAAATCAAATTTTGGTCAAAAAATTGTAATATATTATACACTAGTTTATACTAGTTTCGCTCAAAAATCAAATTAAATCGGGGACTGTTCGAAATGATACTAAACTTCACATATCATTTATATATTTTACGAGGGAAGGTTATGATGGAAGTCCATGCAAAAAATCATCGGAAAATTAGATTCTATGAAACTTTCCAAAATGCATGTTTCGGTCAAAAATCATAGTATATTATACACTAGTTTCGGTCAAAAAAATCAAATTTAATTGGGGTGTATTTGAAATGATACGATTCTTTTCAGATCATTTATATATGTTAAGAGGGAAGGTTGTGATGGAAGTCCATGCAAAAAAATCATCTGAAAAGTAGATTCTATGAAACTCTTCGAAAATCAAATTTTGGTCAAAAAATCGTAATATATTATACACTAGTTTATACTAGTTTCGGTCAAAAATCAAATTAAATGGGGGACTATTCGAAATGATACTAAACTTCACATATCATTTATATATTTTATGAGGGAAGGTTATGATGGAAATCCATTCAAAAAATCATCCGAAAATTAGATTCTAAGAAACTTTTTGTAAAGCATGTTTCGGTCAAAAATCATAGTATATTATACACTAGTTCGGTCAAAAAAATCAAATTTAATTGGGGACTATTCGAAATGTTAGGAGACTTTTCAGATCATTTATATATGTTAAGAGGGAAGGTTATGATGGAAGTCCACGCAAAGAAAATCATCTGAACACTAGATTCTATGAAACTCTTCGAAATGCAAGTTTCGGTCAAAAAATCATAATATATTATACACTAGTTTATACTAGTTTCGGTAAAAAATCAAATTAAATCGGGGACTGTTCCAATTGATACGAAACTTCACATATCATTTATATATTTTACGAGGTAAGGTTATGATGAAAAATCCATGCAAAAAATCATCGGAAAATTAGATTCTATGAAACTTTTTGAAATGCAAGTTTCGGTCAAAAATCATAGTATATTATACACTAGTTTCGGTCAAAAAAATAAAATTTAATTGGGGTGTATTTGAAATGATACGATACTTTTCAGATCATTTATATATGTTAAGAGGGAAGGTTGTGATGGAAGTCCATGCAAAAAAATCATCTGAAAACTAGATTCTATGAAACTCTTCGAAAATCAAATTTTGGTCAAAAAATAGTAATATATTAAACACTAGTTTATACTAGTTTCGGTCAAAAATCAAATTAAATCGGGGACTGTTCGAAATGATACTAAACTTCACATATCATTTATATATTTTACGAGGGAAGGTTATGATGGAAGTCCATGCAATAAATCATCGGAAAATTAGATTCTAAGAAACTTTTTGTAAAGCAAGTTTCGGTCAAAAATCATAGTATATTATACACTAGTTCGGTAAAAAAAATCAAATTTAATTGGGGACTAATCGAAATGTTACGAGACTTTTCAGATCATTTATATATGTTAAGAGGGAAGGTTATGATGGAAGTCCATGCAAAGAAAATCGTATGCAAACTAGATTCTATGAAACTCTTCGAAATGCAAGTTTCGGTACAAAAATCATAATATATTATACACTAGTTTATACTAGTTTCGGTCAAAAATTAAATCAAATCGGGGACTGTTCGAATTGATACGAAACTTCACATATCATTTATATAATTTTCGAGGTAAGGTTATGATGAAAAATCCATGCAAAAAATCATCGGAAAATTAGATTCTATGAAACTTTTCGAAATGCAAGTTTCGGTCAAAAATCATAGTATATTATACACTAGTTTCGGTCAAAAAAATCAAATTTAATTGGGGACTATTTGAAATGATACTATACTTTTCAGATCATTTATATATGTTAAGAGGGAAGGTTGTGATGGAAGTCCATGCAAAAAAATCATCTGTAAACTAGATTCTATGAAACTCTTCGAAAATCAAATTTTGGTCAAAAAATTGTAATATATTATACACTAGTTTATACTAGTTTCGCTCAAAAATCAAATTAAATCGGGGACTGTTCGAAATGATACTAAACTTCACATATCATTTATATATTTTACGAGGGAAGGTTATGATGGAAGTCCATGCAAAAAATCATCGGAAAATTAGATTCTATGAAACTTTCCGAAATGCAAGTTTCGGTCAAAAATCATAGTATATTATACACTAGTTTCGGTCAAAAAAATCAAATTTAATTGGGGTGTATTTGAAATGATACGATTCTTTTCAGATCATTTATATATGTTAAGAAGGAAGGTTGTGATGGAAGTCCATGCAAAAAAATCATCTGAAAAGTAGATTCTATGAAACTCTTCGAAAATCAAATTTTGGTCAAAAAATCGTAATATATTATACACTAGTTTATACTAGTTTCGGTCAAAAATCAAATTAAATCGGGGACTGTTCGAAATGATACTAAACTTCACATATCATTTATATATTTTATGAGGGAAGGTTATGATGGAAGTCCATGCAAAAAATCATCCGAATATTAGATTCTAAGAAACTTTTTGTAAAGCATGTTTCGGTCAAAAATCATAGTATATTATACATTAGTTCGGTCAAAAAAATCAAATTTAATTGGGGACTATTCGAAATGTTACGAGACTTTTCAGATCATTTATATATGTTAAGAGGGAAGGTTATGATGGAAGTCCATGCAAAGAAAATCATCTGAACACTAGATTCTATGAAACTCTTCGAAATGCAAGTTTCGGTCAAAAAATCATAATATATTATACACTAGTTTATACTAGTTTCGGTAAAAAATCATATTAAATCGGGGACTGTTCCAATTGATACGAAACTTCACATATCATTTATATATTTTACGAGGTAAGGTTATGATGAAAAATCCATGCAAAAAATCATCGGAAAATTAGATTCTATGAAACTTTTTGAAATGCAAGTTTCGGTCAAAAATCATAGTATATTATACACTAGTTTCGGTCAAAAAAATAAAATTTAATTGGGGTGTATTTGAAATGATACGATACTTTTCAGATCATTTATATATGTTAAGAGGGAAGGTTGTGATGGAAGTCCATGCAAAAAAATCATCTGAAAACTAGATTCTATGAAACTCTTCGAAAATCAAATTTTGGTCAAAAAATCATAATATATTATACACTAGTTTATACTAGTTTCGGTCAAAAATCAAATTAAATCGGGGACTGTTAGAAATGATACTAAACTTCACATATCATTTATATATTTTACGAGGGAAGGTTATGATGGAAGTCCATGCAAAAAATCATCCGAATATTAGATTCTAAGAAACTTTTTGTAAAGCATGTTTCGGTCAAAAATCATAGTATATTATACACTAGTTCGGTCAAAAAAATCAAATTTAATTGGGGACTATTCGAAATGTTACGAGACTTTTCAGATCATTTATATATGTTAAGAGGGAAGGTTATGATGGAAGTCCATGCAATGAAAATCATCTGAAAATTAGATTCTATGAAACTCTTCGAAATGCAAGTTTCGGTCAAAAAATCATAATATATTATACACTAGTTTATACTAGTTTCGCTCAAAAATCATATTAAATTGGGGACTGTTCTAATTGATACGAAACTTCACATATCATTTATATAATTTACGAGGTAAGGTTATGATGAAAAATCCACGCAAAAAATCATCGGAAAATTAGATTCTATGAAACTTTTCGAAATGCAAGTTTTGGTCAAAAATCTTAGTATATTATACACTAGTTTCGGTCAAAAAAATCAAATTTATTTGGGGACTATTTTAAATGATACGAGACTTTTCAGATCATTTATATATGATAAGAGCGAAGGTTGTGATGGAAGTCCATGCAAGAAAATCATCTGAAAACTAGATTCTTTGAAACTCTTTGAAATGCAATTTTCGGTCAAAAAATCATAATATATTATACTCTAGTTTATCCTAGTTTCGGTAAAAAATCAAATTAAATTGTGGACTGTTCGAAATGATACGAAACTTCACATATCATTTATATATTTTACGAGGGAAAGTTATGATGGAAGTCCATGCAAAAAATCATCGGAAAATTAGATTCTATGAAACTTTTCGAAATGCAAGTTTCGGTCAAAAATCATAGTATATTATACACTAGTTTCGGTCAAAAAAATAAAATTTAATTGGGTACTATTTGAAATGATACGATACTTTTCAGATCATTTATATATGTTAAGAAGGAAGGTTGTGATGGAAGTCCATGCAAAAAAATCATCTGAAAACTAGATTCTATGAAACTCTTCGAAAATCAAATTTTGGTCAAAAAATCGTAATATATTATACACTAGTTTATACTAGTTTCGGTCAAAAATCAAATTAAATCGGGGACTGTTCGAAATGATACTAAACTTCACATATCATTTATATATTTTATGAGGGAAGGTTATGATGGTAGTCCATGCAAAAAATCATCCGAATATTAGATTCTAAGAAACTTTTTGTAAAGCATGTTTCGGTCAAAAATCATAGTATATTATACACTAGTTCGGTCAAAAAAATCAAATTTAATTGGGGACTATTCGAAATGTTACGAGACTTTTCAGATCATTTATATATGTTAAGAGGGAAGGTTATGATGGAAGTCCATGCAATGAAAATCATCTGAAAATTAGATTCTATGAAACTCTTCGAAATGCAAGTTTCGGTCAAAAAATCATAATATATTATACACTAGTTTATACTAGTTTCGCTCAAAAATCATATTAAATTGGGGACTGTTCTAATTGATACGAAACTTCACATATCATTTATATAATTTACGAGGTAAGGTTATGATGAAAAATCCACGCAAAAAATCATCGGAAAATTAGATTCTATGAAACTTTTCGAAATGCAAGTTTTGGTCAAAAATCTTAGTATATTATACACTAGTTTCGGTCAAAAAAATCAAATTTATTTGGGGACTATTTTAAATGATACGAGACTTTTCAGATCATTTATATATGATAAGAGCGAAGGTTGTGATGGAAGTCCATGCAAGAAAATCATCTGAAAACTAGATTCTTTGAAACTCTTTGAAATGCAATTTTCGGTCAAAAAATCATAATATATTATACTCTAGTTTATCCTAGTTTCGGTAAAAAATCAAATTAAATTGTGGACTGTTCGAAATGATACGAAACTTCACATATCATTTATATATTTTACGAGGGAAAGTTATGATGGAAGTCCATGCAAAAAATCATCGGAAAATTAGATTCTATGAAACTTTTCGAAATGCAAGTTTCGGTCAAAAATCATAGTATATTATACACTAGTTTCGGTCAAAAAAATAAAATTTAATTGGGTACTATTTGAAATGATACGATACTTTTCAGATCATTTATATATGTTAAGAAGGAAGGTTGTGATGGAAGTCCATGCAAAAAAATCATCTGAAAACTAGATTCTATGAAACTCTTCGAAAATCAAATTTTGGTCAAAAAATCGTAATATATTATACACTAGTTTATACTAGTTTCGGTCAAAAATCAAATTAAATCGGGGACTGTTCGAAATGATACTAAACTTCACATATCATTTATATATTTTATGAGGGAAGGTTATGATGGTAGTCCATGCAAAAAATCATCCGAATATTAGATTCTAAGAAACTTTTTGTAAAGCATGTTTCGGTCAAAAATCATAGTATATTATACACTAGTTCGGTCAAAAAAATCAAATTTAATTGGGGACTATTCGAAATGTTACGAGACTTTTCAGATCATTTATATATGTTAAGAGGGAAGGTTATGATGGAAGTCCATGCAAAGAAAATCATCTGAACACTAGATTCTATGAAACTCTTCGAAATGCAAGTTTCGGTCAAAAAATCATAATATATTATACACTAGTTTATACTAGTTTCGGTAAAAAATCATATTAAATCGGGGACTGTTCCAATTGATACGAAACTTCACATATCATTTATATATTTTACGAGGTAAGGTTATGATGAAAAATCCATGCAAAAAATCATCGGAAAATTAGATTCTATGAAACTTTTTGAAATGCAAGTTTCGGTCAAAAATCATAGTATATTATACACTAGTTTCGGTCAAAAAAATAAAATTTAATTGGGGTGTATTTGAAATGATACGATACTTTTCAGATCATTTATATATGTTAAGAGGGAAGGTTGTGATGGAAGTCCATGCAAAAAAATCATCTGAAAACTAGATTCTATGAAACTCTTCGAAAATCAAATTTTGGTCAAAAAATCATAATATATTATACACTAGTTTATACTAGTTTCGGTCAAAAATCAAATTAAATCGGGGACTGTTAGAAATGATACTAAACTTCACATATCATTTATATATTTTACGAGGGAAGGTTATGATGGAAGTCCATGCAAAAAATCATCCGAATATTAGATTCTAAGAAACTTTTTGTAAAGCATGTTTCGGTCAAAAATCATAGTATATTATACACTAGTTCGGTCAAAAAAATCAAATTTAATTGTGGACTATTCGAAATGTTACGAGACTTTTCAGATCATTTATATATGTTAAGAGGGAAGGTTATGATGGAAGTCCATACAATGAAAATCATCTGAAAATTAGATTCTATGAAACTCTTCGAAATGCAAGTTTCGGTCAAAAAATCATAATATATTATACACTAGTTTATACTAGTTTCGCTCAAAAATCATATTAAATTGGGGACTGTTCTAATTGATACGAAACTTCACATATCATTTATATAATTTACGAGGTAAGGTTATGATGAAAAATCCACGCAAAAAATCATCGGAAAATTAGATTCTATGAAACTTTTCGAAATGCAAGTTTTGGTCAAAAATCTTAGTATATTATACACTAGTTTCGGTCAAAAAAATCAAATTTATTTGGGGACTATTTTAAATGATACGAGACTTTTCAGATCATTTATATATGATAAGAGCGAAGGTTGTGATGGAAGTCCATGCAAGAAAATCATCTGAAAACTAGATTCTTTGAAACTCTTTGAAATGCAATTTTCGGTCAAAAAATCATAATATATTATACTCTAGTTTATCCTAGTTTCGGTAAAAAATCAAATTAAATTGTGGACTGTTCGAAATGATACGAAACTTCACATATCATTTATATATTTTACGAGGGAAAGTTATGATGGAAGTCCATGCAAAAAATCATCGGAAAATTAGATTCTATGAAACTTTTCGAAATGCAAGTTTCGGTCAAAAATCATAGTATATTATACACTAGTTTCGGTCAAAAAAATAAAATTTAATTGGGTACTATTTGAAATGATACGATACTTTTCAGATCATTTATATATGTTAAGAAGGAAGGTTGTGATGGAAGTCCATGCAAAAAAATCATCTGAAAACTAGATTCTATGAAACTCTTCGAAAATCAAATTTTGGTCAAAAAATCGTAATATATTATACACTAGTTTATACTAGTTTCGGTCAAAAATCAAATTAAATCGGGGACTGTTCGAAATGATACTAAACTTCACATATCATTTATATATTTTATGAGGGAAGGTTATGATGGTAGTCCATGCAAAAAATCATCCGAATATTAGATTCTAAGAAACTTTTTGTAAAGCATGTTTCGGTCAAAAATCATAGTATATTATACACTAGTTCGGTCAAAAAAATCAAATTTAATTGGGGACTATTCGAAATGTTACGAGACTTTTCAGATCATTTATATATGTTAAGAGGGAAGGTTATGATGGAAGTCCATGCAATGAAAATCATCTGAAAATTAGATTCTATGAAACTCTTCGAAATGCAAGTTTCGGTCAAAAAATCATAATATATTATACACTAGTTTATACTAGTTTCGCTCAAAAATCATATTAAATTGGGGACTGTTCTAATTGATACGAAACTTCACATATCATTTATATAATTTACGAGGTAAGGTTATGATGAAAAATCCACGCAAAAAATCATCGGAAAATTAGATTCTATGAAACTTTTCGAAATGCAAGTTTTGGTCAAAAATCTTAGTATATTATACACTAGTTTCGGTCAAAAAAATCAAATTTATTTGGGGACTATTTTAAATGATACGAGACTTTTCAGATCATTTATATATGATAAGAGCGAAGGTTGTGATGGAAGTCCATGCAAGAAAATCATCTGAAAACTAGATTCTTTGAAACTCTTTGAAATGCAATTTTCGGTCAAAAAATCATAATATATTATACTCTAGTTTATCCTAGTTTCGGTAAAAAATCAAATTAAATTGTGGACTGTTCGAAATGATACGAAACTTCACATATCATTTATATATTTTACGAGGGAAAGTTATGATGGAAGTCCATGCAAAAAATCATCGGAAAATTAGATTCTATGAAACTTTTCGAAATGCAAGTTTCGGTCAAAAATCATAGTATATTATACACTAGTTTCGGTCAAAAAAATAAAATTTAATTGGGTACTATTTGAAATGATACGATACTTTTCAGATCATTTATATATGTTAAGAAGGAAGGTTGTGATGGAAGTCCATGCAAAAAAATCATCTGAAAACTAGATTCTATGAAACTCTTCGAAAATCAAATTTTGGTCAAAAAATCGTAATATATTATACACTAGTTTATACTAGTTTCGGTCAAAAATCAAATTAAATCGGGGACTGTTCGAAATGATACTAAACTTCACATATCATTTATATATTTTATGAGGGAAGGTTATGATGGTAGTCCATGCAAAAAATCATCCGAATATTAGATTCTAAGAAACTTTTTGTAAAGCATGTTTCGGTCAAAAATCATAGTATATTATACACTAGTTCGGTCAAAAAAATCAAATTTAATTGGGGACTATTCGAAATGTTACGAGACTTTTCAGATCATTTATATATGTTAAGAGGGAAGGTTATGATGGAAGTCCATGCAAAGAAAATCATCTGAAAACTAGATTCTATGAAACTCTTCGAAATGCAAGTTTCGGTCAAAAAAATCATAATATATTATACACTAGTTTATACTAGTTTCGCTCAAAAATCATATTAAATTGGGGACAGTTCTAATTGATGCGAAACTTCACATATCATTTATATAATTTACGAGGTAAAGTTATGATGAAAAATCCATGCAAAAAATCATCGGAAAATTAGATTCTATGAAACTTTTCGAAATGCAAGTTTCGGTCAAAAATCATAGTATATTATACACTAGTTTCGGTCAAAAAAATAAAATTTAATTGGGGACTATTTTAAATGATACGAGACTTTTCAGATCATTTATATATGATAAGAGGGAAGGTTGTGATGGAAGTCCATTCAAGAAAATCATCTGAAAACTAGATTCTTTGAAACTCTTTGAAATGCAATTTTCGGTTAAAAAATCATAATATATTATACACTAGTTTATACTAGTTTCGGTCAAAAATTAAATTAAATCGGGGACTGTTCGAATTGATACGAAACTTCACATATCATTTATATAATTTTCGAGGTAAGGTTATGATGAAAAATCCATGCAAAAAATCATCGGAAAATTAGATTCTATGAAACTTTTCGAAATGCAAGTTTCGGTCAAAAATCATAGTATATTATACACTAGTTTCGGTCAAAAAAATCAAATTTAATTGGGGACTATTTGAAATGATACTATACTTTTCAGATCATTTATATATGTTAAGAGGGAAGGTTGTGATGGAAGTCCATGCAAAAAAATCATCTGTAAACTAGATTCTATGAAACTCTTCGAAAATCAAATTTTGGTCAAAAAATTGTAATATATTATACACTAGTTTATACTAGTTTCGCTCAAAAATCAAATTAAATCGGGGACTGTTCGAAATGATACTAAACTTCACATATCATTTATATATTTTACGAGGGAAGGTTATGATGGAAGTCCATGCAAAAAATCATCGGAAAATTAGATTCTATGAAACTTTCCGAAATGCAAGTTTCGGTAAAAAATCATAGTATATTATACACTAGTTTCGGTCAAAAAAATCAAATTTAATTGGGGTGTATTTGAAATGATACGATTCTTTTCAGATCATTTATATATGTTAAGAAGGAAGGTTGTGATGGAAGTCCATGCAAAAAAATCATCTGAAAAGTAGATTCTATGAAACTCTTCGAAAATCAAATTTTGGTCAAAAAATCGTAATATATTATACACTAGTTTATACTAGTTTCGGTCAAAAATCAAATTAAATCGGGGACTGTTCGAAATGATACTAAACTTCACATATCATTTATATATTTTATGAGGGAAGGTTATGATGGAAGTCCATGCAAAAAATCATCTGAATATTAGATTCTAAGAAACTTTTTGTAAAGCATGTTTCGGTCAAAAATCATAGTATATTATACACTAGTTCGGTCAAAAAAATCAAATTTAATTGGGGACTATTCGAAATGTTACGAGACTTTTCAGATCATTTATATATGTTAAGAGGGAAGGTTATGATGGAAGTCCATGCAAAGAAAATCATCTGAACACTAGATTCTATGAAACTCTTCGAAATGCAAGTTTCGTTCAAAAAATCATAATATATTATACACTAGTTTATACTAGTTTCGGTAAAAAATCATATTAAATCGGGGACTGTTCCAATTGATACGAAACTTCACATATCATTTATATATTTTACGAGGTAAGGTTATGATGAAAAATCCATGCAAAAAATCATCGGAAAATTAGATTCTATGAAACTTTTTGAAATGCAAGTTTCGGTCAAAAATCATAGTATATTATACACTAGTTTCGGTCAAAAAAATAAAATTTAATTGGGGTGTATTTGAAATGATACGATACTTTTCAGATCATTTATATATGTTAAGAGGGAAGGTTGTGATGGAAGTCCATGCAAAAAAATCATCTGAAAACTAGATTCTATGAAACTCTTCGAAAATCAAATTTTGGTCAAAAAATCATAATATATTATACACTAGTTTATACTAGTTTCGGTCAAAAATCAAATTAAATCGGGGACTGTTAGAAATGATACTAAACTTCACATATCATTTATATATTTTACGAGGGAAGGTTATGATGGAAGTCCATGCAAAAAATCATCCGAATATTAGATTCTAAGAAACTTTTTGTAAAGCATGTTTCGGTCAAAAATCATAGTATATTATACACTAGTTCGATCAAAAAAATCAAATTTAATTGGGGACTATTCGAAATGTTACGAGACTTTTCAGATCATTTATATATGTTAAGAGGGAAGGTTATGATGGAAGTCCATGCAAAGAAAATCATCTGAAAACTAGATTCTATGAAACTCTTCGAAATGCAAGTTTCGGTCAAAAAATCATAATATATTATACACTAGTTTATACTAGTTTCGCTCAAAAATCATATTAAATTGGGGTCTGTTCTAATTGATACGAAACTTCACATATCATTTATATAATTTACGAGGTAAGGTTATGATGAAAAATCCATGCAAAAAATCATCGGAAAATTAGATTCTATGAAACTTTTCGAAATGCAAGTTTTGGTCAAAAATCATAGTATATTATACACTAGTTTCGGTCAAAAAAATTAAATTTATTTGGGGACTATTTTAAATGATACGAGACTTTTCAGATCATTTATATATGATAAGAGCGAAGGTTGTGATGGAAGTCCATGCAAGAAAATCATCTGAAAACTAGATTCTTTGAAACTCTTTGAAATGCAATTTTCGGTCAAAAAATCATAATATATTATACTCTAGTTTATCCTAGTTTCGGTAAAAAATCAAATTAAATTGTGGACTGTTCGAAATGATACGAAACTTCACATATCATTTATATATTTTACGAGGGAAAGTTATGATGGAAGTCCATGCAAAAAATCATCGGAAAATTAGATTCTATGAAACTTTTCGAAATGCAAGTTTCGGTCAAAAATCATAGTATATTATACACTAGTTTCGGTCAAAAAAATAAAATTTAATTGGGTACTATTTGAAATGATACGATACTTTTCAGATCATTTATATATGTTAAGAAGGAAGGTTGTGATGGAAGTCCATGCAAAAAAATCATCTGAAAACTAGATTCTATGAAACTCTTCGAAAATCAAATTTTGGTCAAAAAATCGTAATATATTATACACTAGTTTATACTAGTTTCGGTCAAAAATCAAATTAAATCGGGGACTGTTCGAAATGATACTAAACTTCACATATCATTTATATATTTTATGAGGGAAGGTTATGATGGAAGTCCATGCAAAAAATCATCCGAATATTAGATTCTAAGAAACTTTTTGTAAAGCATGTTTCGGTCAAAAATCATAGTATATTATACACTAGTTCGGTCAAAAAAATCAAATTTAATTGGGGACTATTCGAAATGTTACGAGACTTTTCAGATCATTTATATATGTTAAGAGGGAAGGTTATGATGGAAGTCCATGCAAAGAAAATCATCTGAAAATTAGATTCTATGAAACTCTTCGAAATGCAAGTTTCGGTCAAAAAATCATAATATATTATACACTAGTTTATACTAGTTTCGCTCAAAAATCATATTAAATTGGGGACTGTTCTAATTGATACGAAACTTCACATATCATTTATATAATTTACGAGGTAAGGTTATGATGAAAAATCCATGCAAAAAATCATCGGAAAATTAGATTCTATGAAACTTTTCGAAATGCAAGTTTTGGTCAAAAATCATAGTATATTATACACTAGTTTCGGTCAAAAAAATCAAATTTATTTGGGGACTATTTTAAATGATACGAGACTTTTCAGATCATTTATATATGATAAGAGCGAAGGTTGTGATGGAAGTCCATGCAAGAAAATCATCTGAAAACTAGATTCTTTGAAACTCTTTGAAATGCAATTTTCGGTCAAAAAATCATAATATATTATACTCTAGTTTATCCTAGTTTCGGTAAAAAATCAAATTAAATTGTGGACTGTTCGAAATGATACGAAACTTCACATATCATTTATATATTTTACGAGGGAAAGTTATGATGGAAGTCCATGCAAAAAATCATCGGAAAATTAGATTCTATGAAACTTTTCGAAATGCAAGTTTCGGTCAAAAATCATAGTATATTATACACTAGTTTCGGTCAAAAAAATAAAATTTAATTGGGTACTATTTGAAATGATACGATACTTTTCAGATCATTTATATATGTTAAGAAGGAAGGTTGTGATGGAAGTCCATGCAAAAAAATCATCTGAAAACTAGATTCTATGAAACTCTTCGAAAATCAAATTTTGGTCAAAAAATCGTAATATATTATACACTAGTTTATACTAGTTTCGGTCAAAAATCAAATTAAATCGGGGACTGTTCGAAATGATACTAAACTTCACATATCATTTATATATTTTATGAGGGAAGGTTATGATGGAAGTCCATGCAAAAAATCATCCGAATATTAGATTCTAAGAAACTTTTTGTAAAGCATGTTTCGGTCAAAAATCATAGTATATTATACACTAGTTCGGTCAAAAAAATCAAATTTAATTGGGGACTATTCGAAATGTTACGAGACTTTTCAGATCATTTATATATGTTAAGAGGGAAGGTTATGATGGAAGTCCATGCAAAGAAAATCATCTGAAAATTAGATTCTATGAAACTCTTCGAAATGCAAGTTTCGGTCAAAAAATCATAATATATTATACACTAGTTTATACTAGTTTCGCTCAAAAATCATATTAAATTGGGGACTGTTCTAATTGATGCGAAACTTCACATATCATTTATATAATTTACGAGTTAAGGTTATGATGAAAAATCCATGCAAAAAATCATCGGAAAATTAGATTCTATGAAACTTTTCGAAATGCAAGTTTCGGTCAAAAATCATAGTATATTATACACTAGTTTCAGTCAAAAAAATAAAATTTAATTGGGGACTATTTTAAATGATACGAGACTTTTCAGATCATTTATATATGATAAGAGGGAAGGTTGTGATGGAAGTCCATTCAAGAAAATCATCTGAAAACTAGATTCTTTGAAACTCTTTGAAATGCAATTTTCGGTTAAAAAATCATTATATATTATACACTAGTTTATCCTAGTTTCGGTAAAAAATCAAATTAAATTGGGGACTGTTCGAAATGATACGAAACTTCACATATCATTTATAAATTTTACGAGGGAAAGTTATGATGGAAGTCCATGCAAAAAATCATCGGAAAATTAGATTCTATGAAACTTTTCGAAATGCAAGTTTCGGTCAAAAATCATAGTATATTATACACTAGTTTCGGTCAAAAAAATAAAATTTAATTGGGGACTATTTGAAATGATACGATACTTTTCAGATCATTTATATATGTTAAGAAGGAAGGTTGTGATGGAAGTCCATGCAAAAAAATCATCTGAAAACTAGATTCTATGAAACTCTTCGAAAATCAAATTTTGGTCAAAAAATCGTAATATATTATACACTAGTTTATACTAGTTTCGGTCAAAAATCAAATTAAATCGGGGACTGTTAGAAATGATACTAAACTTCACATATCATTTATATATTTTACGAGGGAAGGTTATGATGGAAGTCCATGCAAAAAATCATCCGAATATTAGATTCTAAGAAACTTTTTGTAAAGCATGTTTCGGTCAAAAATCATAGTATATTATACACTAGTTCGGTCAAAAAAATCAAATTTAATTGGGGACTATTCGAAATGTTACGAGACTTTTCAGATCATTTATATATGTTAAGAGGGAAGGTTATGATGGAAGTCCATGCAAAGAAAATCATCTGAAAACTAGATTCTATGAAACTCTTCGAAATGCAAGTTTCGGTCAAAAAATCATAATATATTATACACTAGTTTATACTAGTTTCGCTCAAAAATCATATTAAATTGGGAACTGTTCTAATTGATACGAAACTTCACATATCATTTATATAATTTACGAGTTAAGGTTATGATGAAAAATACATGCAAAAAATCATCGGAAAATTAGATTCTATGAAACTTTTCGAAATGCAAGTTTCGGTCAAAAATCATAGTATATTATACTCTAGTTTCAGTCAAAAAAATAAAATTTAATTGGGGACTATTTTAAATGATACGAGACTTTTCAGATCATTTATATATGATAAGAGGGAAGGTTGTGATGGAAGTCCATGCAAGAAAATCATCTGAAAACTAGATTCTTTGAAACTCTTTGAAATGCAATTTTCGTTTACAAAATCATAATATATTATACACTAGTTTATCCTAGTTTCGGTAAAAAATCAAATTAAATTGGGGACTGCTCGAAATGATACGAAACTTCACATATCATTTATATATTTTACGAGGGAAAGTTATGATGGAAGTCCATGCAAAAAATCATCGGAAAATTAGATTCAATGAAACTTTTCGAAATGCAAGTTTCGGTCAAAAATCATAGTATATTATACACTAGTTTCGGTCAAAAAAATAAAATTTAATTGGGGACTATTTGAAATGATACGATACTTTTCAGATCATTTATATATGTTAAGAAGGAAGGTTGTGATGGAAGTCCATGCAAAAAAATCATCTGAAAACTAGATTCTATGAAACTCTTCGAAAATCAAATTTTGGTCAAAAAATCGTAATATATTATACACTAGTTTATACTAGTTTCGGTCAAAAATCAAATTAAATCGGGGACTGTTAGAAATGATAATAAACTTCACATATCATTTATATATTTTACGAGGGAAGGTTATGATGGAAGTCCATGCAAAAAATCATCCGAATATTAGATTCTAAGAAACTTTTTGTAAAGCATGTTTCGGTCAAAAATCATAGTATATTATACACTAGTTCGGTCAAAAAAATCAAATTTAATTGGGGAATATTCGAAATGTTACGAGACTTTTCAGATCATTTATATATGTTAAGAGGGAAGGTTATGATGGAAGTCCATGCAAAGAAAATCATCTGAAAACTAGATTCTATGAAACTCTTCGAAATGCAAGTTTCGGTCAAAAAATCATAATATATTATACACTAGTTTATACTAGTTTCGCTCAAAAATCATATTAAATTGGGAACTGTTCTAATTGATACGAAACTTCACATATCATTTATATAATTTACGAGTTAAGGTTATGATGAAAAATACATGCAAAAAATCATCGGAAAATTAGATTCTATGAAACTTTTCGAAATGCAAGTTTCGGTCAAAAATCATAGTATATTATACACTAGTTTCGGTCAAAAAAATAAAATTTAATTGGGGACTATTTTAAATGATACGAGACTTTTCAGATCATTTATATATGATAAGAGGGAAGGTTGTGATGGAAGTCCATGCAAGAAAATCATCTGAAAACTAGATTCTTTGAAACTCTTTGAAATGCAATTTTCGGTTAAAAAATCATAATATATTATACACTAGTTTATCCTAGTTTCGGTAAAAAATCAAATTAAATTGGGGACTGTTCGAAATGATACGAAATTTCACATATCATTTATATATTTTACGAGGGAAAGTTATGATGGAAGTCCATGCAAAAAATCATCGGAAAATTAGATTCTATGAAACTTTTCGAAATGCAAGTTTCGGTCAAAAATCATAGTATATTATACACTAGTTTCGGTCAAAAAAATAAAATTTAATTGGGGACTATTTGAAATGATACGATACTTTTCAGATCATATATATATGTTAAGAAGGAAGGTTGTGATGGAAGTCCATGCAAAAAAATCATCTGAAAACTAGATTCTATGAAACTCTTCGAAAATCAAATTTTGGTCAAAAAATCGTAATATATTATACACTAGTTTATACTAGTTTCGGTCAAAAATCAAATTAAATCGGGGACTGTTAGAAATGATACTAAACTTCACATATCATTTATATATTTTACGAGGGAAGGTTATGATGGAAGTCCATGCAAAAAATCATCCGAATATTAGATTCTAAGAAACTTTTTGTAAAGCATGTTTCGGTCAAAAATCATAGAATATTATACACTAGTTCGGTCAAAAAAATCAAATTTAATTGGGGAATATTCGAAATGTTACGAGACTTTTCAGATCATTTATATATGTTAAGAGGGAAGGTTATGATGGAAGTCCATGCAAAGAAAATCATCTGAAAACTAGATTCTATGAAACTCTTCGAAATGCAAGTTTCGGTCAAAAAATCATAATATATTATACACTAGTTTATACTGTTTCGCTCAAAAATCATATTAAATTGGGAACTGTTCTAATTGATACGAAACTTCACATATCATTTATATAATTTACGAGTTAAGGTTATGATGAAAAATACATGCAAAAAATCATTGGAAAATTAGATTCTATTAAACTTTTCGAAATGCAAGTTTCGGTCAAAAATCATAGTATATTATACACTAGTTTCGGTCAAAAAAATAAAATTTAATTGGGGACTATTCGAAATGATACGATACTTTTCAGATCATTTATATATGTTAAGAAGGAAGGTTGTGATGGAAGTCCATGCAAAAAAATCATCTGAAAACTAGATTCTATGAAACTCTTCGAAAATCAAATTTTGGTCAAAAAATCGTAATATATTATACACTAGTTTATACTAGTTTCGGTCAAAAATCAAATTAAATCGGGGACTGTTAGAAATGATACTAAACTTCACATATCATTTATATATTTTACGAGGGAAGGTTATGATGGAAGTCCATGCAAAAAATCATCCGAATATTAGATTCTAAGAAACTTTTTGTAAAGCATGTTTCGGTCAAAAATCATAGTATATTATACACTAGTTCGGTCAAAAAAATCAAATTTAATTGGGGACTATTCGAAATGTTACGAGACTTTTCAGATCATTTATATATGTTAAGAGGGAAGGTTATGATGGAAGTCCATGCAAAGAAAATCATCTGAAAACTAGATTCTATGAAACTCTTCGAAATGCAAGTTTCGGTCAAAAAATCATAATATATTATACACTAGTTTATACTAGTTTCGCTCAAAAATCATATTAAATTGGGAACTGTTCTAATTGATACGAAACTTCACATATCATTTATATAATTTACGAGTTAAGGTTATGATGAAAAATACATGCAAAAAATCATCGGAAAATTAGATTCTATGAAACTTTTCGAAATGCAAGTTTCGGTCAAAAATCATAGTATATTATACACTAGTTTCAGTCAAAAAAATAAAATTTAATTGGGGACTATTTTAAATGATACGAGACTTTTCAGATCATTTATATATGATAAGAGGGAAGGTTGTGATGGAAGTCCATGCAAGAAAATCATCTGAAAACTAGATTCTTTGAAACTCTTTGAAATGCAATTTTCGTTTACAAAATCATAATATATTATACACTAGTTTATCCTAGTTTCGGTAAAAAATCAAATTAAATTGGGGACTGTTCGAAATGATACGAAACTTCACATATCATTTATATATTTTACGAGGGAAAGTTATGATGGAAGTCCATGCAAAAAATCATCGGACAATTAGATTCAATGAAACTTTTCGAAATGCAAGTTTCGGTCAAAAATCATAGTATATTATACACTAGTTTCGGTCAAAAAAATAAAATTTAATTGGGGACTATTTGAAATGATACGATACTTTTCAGATCATTTATATATGTTAAGAAGGAAGGTTGTGATGGAAGTCCATGCAAAAAAATCATCTGAAAACTAGATTCTATGAAACTCTTCGAAAATCAAATTTTGGTCAAAAAATCGTAATATATTATACACTAGTTTATACTAGTTTCGGTCAAAAATCAAATTAAATCGGGGACTGTTAGAAATGATACTAAACTTCACATATCATTTATATATTTTACGAGGGAAGGTTATGATGGAAGTCCATGCAAAAAATCATCCGAATATTAGATTCTAAGAAACTTTTTGTAAAGCATGTTTCGGTCAAAAATCATAGTATATTATACACTAGTTCGGTCAAAAAAATCAAATTTAATTGGGGACTATTCGAAATGTTACGAGACTTTTCAGATCATTTATATATGTTAAGAGGGAAGGTTATGATGGAAGTCCATGCAAAGAAAATCATCTGAAAACTAGATTCTATGAAACTCTTCGAAATGCAAGTTTCGGTCAAAAAATCATAATATATTATACACTAGTTTATACTAGTTTCGCTCAAAAATCATATTAAATTGGGAACTGTTCTAATTGATACGAAACTTCACATATCATTTATATAATTTACGAGTTAAGGTTATGATGAAAAATACATGCAAAAAATCATCGGAAAATTAGATTCTATGAAACTTTTCGAAATGCAAGTTTCGGTCAAAAATCATAGTATATTATACACTAGTTTCAGTCAAAAAAATAAAATTTAATTGGGGACTATTTTAAATGATACGAGACTTTTCAGATCATTTATATATGATAAGAGGGAAGGTTGTGATGGAAGTCCATGCAAGAAAATCATCTGAAAACTAGATTCTTTGAAACTCTTTGAAATGCAATTTTCGTTTACAAAATCATAATATATTATACACTAGTTTATCCTAGTTTCGGTAAAAAATCAAATTAAATTGGGGACTGTTCGAAATGATACGAAACTTCACATATCATTTATATATTTTACGAGGGAAAGTTATGATGGAAGTCCATGCAAAAAATCATCGGACAATTAGATTCAATGAAACTTTTCGAAATGCAAGTTTCGGTCAAAAATCATAGTATATTATACACTAGTTTCGGTCAAAAAAATAAAATTTAATTGGGGACTATTTGAAATGATACGATACTTTTCAGATCATTTATATATGTTAAGAAGGAAGGTTGTGATGGAAGTCCATGCAAAAAAATCATCTGATAACTAGATTCTATGAAACTCTTCGAAAATCAAATTTTGGTCAAAAAATCGTAATATATTATACACTAGTTTATACTAGTTTCGGTCAAAAATCAAATTAAATCGGGGACTGTTAGAAATGATACTAAACTTCACATATCATTTATATATTTTACGAGGGAAGGTTATGATGGAAGTCCATGCAAAAAATCATCCGAATATTAGATTCTAAGAAACTTTTTGTAAAGCATGTTTCGGTCAAAAATCATAGTATATTATACACTAGTTCGGTCAAAAAAATCAAATTTAATTGGGGAATATTCGAAATGTTACGAGACTTTTCAGATCATTTATATATGTTAAGAGGGAAGGTTATGATGGAAGTCCATGCAAAGAAAATCATCTGAAAACTAGATTCTATGAAACTCTTCGAAATGCAAGTTTCGGTCAAAAAATCATAATATATTATACACTAGTTTATACTAGTTTCGCTCAAAAATCATATTAAATTGGGAACTGTTCTAATTGATACGAAACTTCACATATCATTTATATAATTTACGAGTTAAGGTTATGATGAAAAATACATGCAAAAAATCATTGGAAAATTAGATTCTATGAAACTTTTCGAAATGCAAGTTTCGGTCAAAAATCATAGTATATTATACACTAGTTTCGGTCAAAAAAATAAAATTTAATTGGGGACTATTTTAAATGATACGAGACTTTTCAGATCATTTATATATGATAAGAGGGAAGGTTGTGATGGAAGTCCATGCAAGAAAATCATCTGAAAACTAGATTCTTTGAAACTCTTTGAAATGCAATTTTCGGTTAAAAAATCATAATATATTATACACTAGTTTATCCTAGTTTCGGTAAAAAATCAAATTAAATTGGGGACTGTTCGAAATGATACGAAATTTCACATATCATTTATATATTTTACGAGGGAAAGTTATGATGGAAGTCCATGCAAAAAATCATCGGAAAATTAGATTCTATGAAACTTTTCGAAATGCAAGTTTCGGTCAAAAATCATAGTATATTATACACTAGTTTCGGTCAAAAAAATAAAATTTAATTGGGTACTATTTGAAATGATACGATACTTTTCAGATCATTTATATATGTTAAGAAGGAAGGTTGTGATGGAAGTCCATGCAAAAAAATCACCAGAAAACTAGATTCTATGAAACTCTTCGAAAATCAAATTTTGGTCAAAAAATCGTAATATATTATACACTAGTTTATACTAGTTTCGGTCAAAAATCAAATTAAATCGGGGACTGTTAGAAATGATACTAAACTTCACATATCATTTATATATTTTACGAGGGAAGGTTATGATGGAAGTCCATGCAAAAAATCATCCGAATATTAGATTCTAAGAAACTTTTTGTAAAGCATGTTTCGGTCAAAAATCATAGAATATTATACACTAGTTCGGTCAAAAAAATCAAATTTAATTGGGGAATATTCGAAATGTTACGAGACTTTTCAGATCATTTATATATGTTAAGAGGGAAGGTTATGATGGAAGTCCATGCAAAGAAAATCATCTGAAAACTAGATTCTATGAAACTCTTCGAAATGCAAGTTTCGGTCAAAAAATCATAATATATTATACACTAGTTTATACTAGTTTCGCTCAAAAATCATATTAAATTGGGAACTGTTCTAATTGATACGAAACTTCACATATCATTTATATAATTTACGAGTTAAGGTTATGATGAAAAATACATGCAAAAAATCATTGGAAAATTAGATTCTATTAAACTTTTCGAAATGCAAGTTTCGGTCAAAAATCATAGTATATTATACACTAGTTTCGGTCAAAAAAATAAAATTTAATTGGGGACTATTTTAAATGATACGAGACATTTCAAATCATTTATATATGATAAGAGGGAAGGTTGTGATGGAAGTCCATGCAAGAAAATCATCTGAAAACTAGATTCTTTGAAACTCTTTGAAATGCAATTTTCGGTTAAAAAATCATAATATATTATACACTAGTTTATCCTAGTTTCGGTAAAAAATCAAATTAAATTGGGGACTGTTCGAAATGATACGAAACTTCACATATCATTTATATATTTTACGAGGGAAAGTTATGATGGAAGTACATGCAAAAAATAATCGGAAAATTAGATTCTATGAAACTTTTCGAAATGCAAGTTTCGGTCAAAAATCATAGTATATTATACACTAGTTTCGGTCAAAAAAATAAAATTTAATTGGGGACTATTTGAAATGATACGATACTTTTCAGATCATTTATATATGTTAAGAAGGAAGGTTGTGATGGAAGTCCATGCAAAAAAATCATCTGAAAACTAGATTCTATGAAACTCTTCGAAAATCAAATTTTGGTCAAAAAATCGTAATATATTATACACTAGTTTATACTAGTTTCGGTCAAAAATCAAATTAAATCGGGGACTGTTAGAAATGATACTAAACTTCACATATCATTTATATATTTTACGAGGGAAGGTTATGATGGAAGTCCATGCAAAAAATCATCCGAATATTAGATTCTAAGAAACTTTTTGTAAAGCATGTTTCGGTCAAAAATCATAGTATATTATACACTAGTTCGGTCAAAAAAATCAAATTTAATTGGGGAATATTCGAAATGTTACGAGACTTTTCAGATCATTTATATATGTTAAGAGGGAAGGTTATGATGGAAGTCCATGCAAAGAAAATCATCTGAAAACTAGATTCTATGAAACTCTTCGAAATGCAAGTTTCGGTCAAAAAATCATAATATATTATACACTAGTTTATACTAGTTTCGCTCAAAAATCATATTAAATTGGGAACTGTTCTAATTGATACGAAACTTCACATATCATTTATATAATTTACGAGTTAAGGTTATGATGAAAAATACATGCAAAAAATCATTGGAAAATTAGATTCTATTAAACTTTTCGAAATGCAAGTTTCGGTCAAAAATCATAGTATATTATACACTAGTTTCGGTCAAAAAAATAAAATTTAATTGAGGACTATTTTAAATGATACGAGACATTTCAAATCATTTATATATGATAAGAGGGAAGGTTGTGATGGAAGTCCATGCAAGAAAATCATCTGAAAACTAGATTCTTTGAAACTCTTTGAAATGCAATTTTCGGTTAAAAAATCATAATATATTATACACTAGTTTATCCTAGTTTCGGTAAAAAATCAAATTAAATTGGGGACTGTTCGAAATGATACGAAACTTCACATATCATTTATATATTTTACGAGGGAAAGTTATGATGGAAGTACATGCAAAAAATCATCGGAAAATTAGATTCTATGAAACTTTTCGAAATGCAAGTTTCGGTCAAAAATCATAGTATATTATACACTAGTTTCGGTCAAAAAAATAAAATTTAATTGGGGACTATTTGAAATGATACGATACTTTTCAGATCATTTATATATGTTAAGAAGGAAGGTTGTGATGGAAGTCCATGCAAAAAAATCATCTGAAAACTAGATTCTATGAAACTCTTCGAAAATCAAATTTTGGTCAAAAAATCGTAATATATTATACACTAGTTTATACTAGTTTCGGTCAAAAATCAAATTAAATCGGGGACTGTTAGAAATGATACTAAACTTCACATATCATTTATATATTTTACGAGGGAAGGTTATGATGGAAGTCCATGCAAAAAATCATCCGAATATTAGATTCTAAGAAACTTTTTGTAAAGCATGTTTCGGTCAAAAATCATAGTATATTATACACTAGTTCGGTCAAAAAAATCAAATTTAATTGGGGAATATTCGAAATGTTACGAGACTTTTCAGATCATTTATATATGTTAAGAGGGAAGGTTATGATGGAAGTCCATGCAAAGAAAATCATCTGAAAACTAGATTCTATGAAACTCTTCGAAATGCAAGTTTCGGTCAAAAAATCATAATATATTATACACTAGTTTATACTAGTTTCGCTCAAAAATCATATTAAATTGGGAACTGTTCTAATTGATACGAAACTTCACATATCATTTATATAATTTACGAGTTAAGGTTATGATGAAAAATACATGCAAAAAATCATCGGAAAATTAGATTCTATGAAACTTTTCGAAATGCAAGTTTCGGTCAAAAATCATAGTATATTATACACTAGTTTCGGTCAAAAAAATAAAATTTAATTGGGGACTATTTTAAATGATACGAGACTTTTCAGATCATTTATATATGATAAGAGGGAAGGTTGTGATGGAAGTCCATGCAAGAAAATCATCTGAAAACTAGATTCTTTGAAACTCTTTGAAATGCAATTTTCGGTTAAAAAATCATAATATATTATACACTAGTTTATCCTAGTTTCGGTAAAAAATCAAATTAAATTGGGGACTGTTCGAAATGATACGAAATTTCACATATAATTTATATATTTTACGAGGGAAAGTTATGATGGAAGTCCATGCAAAAAATCATCGGAAAATTAGATTCTATGAAACTTTTCGAAATGCAAGTTTCGGTCAAAAATCATAGTATATTATACACTAGTTTCGGTCAAAAAAATAAAATTTAATTGGGGACTATTTGAAATGATACGATACTTTTCAGATCATTTATATATGTTAAGAAGGAAGGTTGTGATGGAAGTCCATGCAAAAAAATCATCTGAAAACTAGATTCTATGAAACTCTTCGAAAATAAAATTTTGGTCAAAAAATCGTAATATATTATACACTAGTTTATACTAGTTTCGGTCAAAAATCAAATTAAATCGGGGACTGTTAGAAATGATACTAAACTTCACATATCATTTATATATTTTACGAGGGAAGGTTATGATGGAAGTCCATGCAAAAAATCATCCGAATATTAGATTCTAAGAAACTTTTTGTAAAGCATGTTTCGGTCAAAAATCATAGAATATTATACACTAGTTCGGTCAAAAAAATCAAATTTAATTGGGGAATATTCGAAATGTTACGAGACTTTTCAGATCATTTATATATGTTAAGAGGGAAGGTTATGATGGAAGTCCATGCAAAGAAAATCATCTGAAAACTAGATTCTATGAAACTCTTCGAAATGCAAGTTTCGGTCAAAAAATCATAATATATTATACACTAGTTTATACTAGTTTCGCTCAAAAATCATATTAAATTGGGAACTGTTCTAATTGATACGAAACTTCACATATCATTTATATAATTTACGAGTTAAGGTTATGATGAAAAATACATGCAAAAAATCATTGGAAAATTAGATTCTATGAAACTTTTCGAAATGCAAGTTTCGGTCAAAAATCATAGTATATTATACACTAGTTTCGGTCAAAAAAATAAAATTTAATTGGGGACTATTTTAAATGATACGAGACTTTTCAGATCATTTATATATGATAAGAGGGAAGGTTGTGATGGAAGTCCATGCAAGAAAATCATCTGAAAACTAGATTCTTTGAAACTCTTTGAAATGCAATTTTCGGTTAAAAAATCATAATATATTATACACTAGTTTATCCTAGTTTCGGTAAAAAATCAAATTAAATTGGGGACTGTTCGAAATGATACGAAACTTCACATATCATTTATATATTTTACGAGGGAAAGTTATGATGGAAGTCCATGCAAAAAATCATCGGAAAATTAGATTCTATGAAACTTTTCGAAATGCATGTTTCGGTCAAAAATCATAGTATATTATACACTAGTTTCGGTCAAAAAAATAAAATTTAATTGGGGACTATTTGAAATGATACGATACTTTTCAGATCATTTATATATGTTAAGAAGGAAGGTTGTGATGGAAGTCCATGCAAAAAAATCATCTGATAACTAGATTCTATGAAACTCTTCGAAAATCAAATTTTGGTCAAAAAATCGTAATATATTATACACTAGTTTATACTAGTTTCGGTCAAAAATCAAATTAAATCGGGGACTGTTAGAAATGATACTAAACTTCACATATCATTTATATATTTTACGAGGGAAGGTTATGATGGAAGTCCATGCAAAAACTCATCCGAATATTAGATTCTAAGAAACATTTTGTAAATCATGTTTCGGTCAAAAATCATAGTATATTATACACTAGTTCGGTCAAAAAAATCAAATTTAATTGGGGAATATTCGAAATGTTACGAGACTTTTCAGATCATTTATATATGTTAAGAGGGAAGGTTATGATGGAAGTCCATGCAAAGAAAATCATCTGAAAACTAGATTCTATGAAACTCTTCGAAATGCAAGTTTCGGTCAAAAAATTATAATATATTATACACTAGTTTATACTAGTTTCGCTCAAAAATCATATTAAATTGGGAACTGTTCTAATTGATACGAAACTTCACATATCATTTATATAATTTACGAGTTAAGGTTATGATGAAAAATACATGCAAAAAATCATCGGAAAATTAGATTCTATGAAACTTTTCGAAATGCAAGTTTCGGTCAAAAATCATAGTATATTATACACTAGTTTCGGTCAAAAAATAAAATTTAATTGGGGACTATTTTAAATGATACGAGACTTTTCAGATCATTTATATATGATAAGAGGGAAGGTTGTGATGAAAGTCCATGTAAGAAAATCATCTGAAAACTAGATTCTTTGAAACTCTTTGAAATGCAATTTTCGGTTAAAAAATCATAATATATTATACACTAGTTTATCCTAGTTTCGGTAAAAAATCAAATTAAATTGGGGACTGTTCGAAATGATACGAAACTTCACATATCATTTATATATTTTACGAGGGAAAGTTATGATGGAAGTCCATGCAAAAAATCATCGGAAAATTAGATTCTATGAAACTTTTCGAAATGCAAGTTTCGGTCAAAAATCATAGTATATTATACACTAGTTTCGGTCAAAAAAATAAAATTTAATTGGGGACTATTTGAAATGATACGATACTTTTCAGATCATTTATATATGTTAAGAAGGAAGGTTGTGATGGAAGTCCATGCAAAAAAATCATCTGATAACTAGATTCTATGAAACTCTTCGAAAATCAAATTTTGGTCAAAAAATCGTAATATATTATACACTAGTTTATACTAGTTTCGGTCAAAAATCAAATTAAATCGGGGACTGTTAGAAATGATACTAAACTTCACATATCATTTATATATTTTACTAGGGAAGGTTATGATGGAAGTCCATGCAAAAAATCATCCGAATATTAGATTCTAAGAAACTTTTTGTAAAGCATGTTTCGGTCAAAAATCATAGTATATTATACACTAGTTCAGTCAAAAAAATCAAATTTAATTGGGGAATATTCGAAATGTTACGAGACTTTTCAGATCATTTATATATGTTAAGAGGGAAGGTTATGATGGAAGTCCATGCAAAGAAAATCATCTGAAAACTAGATTCTATGAAACTCTTCGAAATGCAAGTTTCGGTCAAAAAATCATAATATATTATACACTAGTTTATACTAGTTTCGCTCAAAAATCATATTAAATTGGGAACTGTTCTAATTGATACGAAACTTCACATATCATTTATATAATTTACGAGTTAAGGTTATGATGAAAAATACATGCAAAAAATCATCGGAAAATTAGATTCTATGAAACTTTTCGAAATGCAAGTTTCGGTCAAAAATCATAGTATATTATACACTAGTTTCGGTCAAAAAAATAAAATTTAATTGGGGACTATTTTAAATGATACGAGACTTTTCAGATCATTTATATATGATAAGATGGAAGGTTGTGATGGAAGTCCATGTAAGAAAAACATCTGAAAACTAGATTCTTTGAAACTCTTTGAAATGCAATTTTCGGTTAAAAAATCATAATATATTATACACTAGTTTATCCTATTTTCGGTAAAAAATCAAATTAAATTGGGGACTGTTCGAAATGATACAAAACTTCACATATCATTTATATATTTTACGAGGGAAAGTTATGATGGAAGTCCATGCAAAAAATCATCGGAAAATTAGATTCTATGAAACTTTTCGAAATGCAAGTTTCGGTCAAAAATCATAGTATATTATACACTAGTTTCGGTCAAAAAAATAAAATTTAATTGGGGACTATTTGAAATGATACGATACTTTTCAGATCATTTATATATGTTAAGAAGGAAGGTTGTGATGGAAGTCCATGCAAAAAAATCATCTGAAAACTAGATTCTATGAAACTCTTCGAAAATCAAATTTTGGTCAAAAAATCGTAATATATTATACACTAGTTTATACTAGTTTCGGTCAAAAATCAAATTAAATCGGGGACTGTTAGAAATGATACTAAACTTCACATATCATTTATATATTTTACGAGGGAAGGTTATGATGGAAGTCCATGCAAAAAATCATCCGAATATTAGATTCTAAGAAACTTTTTGTAAAGCATGTTTCGGTCAAAAATCATAGTATATTATACACTAGTTCGGTCAAAAAAATCAAATTTAATTGGGGACTATTCGAAATGTTACGAGACTTTTCAGATCATTTATATATGTTAAGAGGGAAGGTTATGATGGAAGTCCATGCAAAGAAAATCATCTGAAAACTAGATTCTATGAAACTCTTCGAAATGCAAGTTTCGGTCAAAAAATCATAATATATTATACACTAGTTTATACTAGTTTCGCTCAAAAATCATATTAAATTGGGAACTGTTCTAATTGATACGAAACTTCACATATCATTTATATAATTTACGAGTTAAGGTTATGATGAAAAATACATGCAAAAAATCATCGGAAAATTAGATTCTATGAAACTTTTCGAAATGCAAGTTTCGGTCAAAAATCATAGTATATTATACACTAGTTTCAGTCAAAAAAATAAAATTTAATTGGGGACTATTTTAAATGATACGAGACTTTCCAGATCATTTATATATGATAAGAGGGAAGGTTGTGATGGAAGTCCATGCAAGAAAATCATCTGAAAACTAGATTCTTTGAAACTCTTTGAAATGCAATTTTCGTTTACAAAATCATAATATATTATACACTAGTTTATCCTAGTTTCGGTAAAAAATCAAATTAAATTGGGGACTGTTCGAAATGATACGAAACTTCACATATCATTTATATATTTTACGAGGGAAAGTTATGATGGAAGTCCATGCAAAAAATCATCGGAAAATTAGATTCTATGAAACTTTTCGAAATGCAAGTTTCGGTCAAAAATCATAGTATATTATACACTAGTTTCGGTCAAAAAAATAAAATTTAATTGGGGACTATTTGAAATGATACGATACTTTTCAGATCATTTATATATGTTAAGAAGGAAGGTTGTGATGGAAGTCCATGCAAAAAAATCATCTGATAACTAGATTCTATGAAACTCTTCGAAAATCAAATTTTGGTCAAAAAATCGTAATATATTATACACTAGTTTATACTAGTTTCGGTCAAAAATCAAATTAAATCGGGGACTGTTAGAAATGATACTAAACTTCACATATCATTTATATATTTTACTAGGGAAGGTTATGATGGAAGTCCATGCAAAAAATCATCCGAATATTAGATTCTAAGAAACTTTTTGTAAAGCATGTTTTGGTCAAAAATCATAGTATATTATACACTAGTTCAGTCAAAAAAATCAAATTTAATTGGGGAATATTCGAAATGTTACGAGACTTTTCAGATCATTTATATATGTTAAGAGGGAAGGTTATGATGGAAGTCCATGCAAAGAAAATCATCTGAAAACTAGATTCTATGAAACTCTTCGAAATGCAAGTTTCGGTCAAAAAATCATAATATATTATACACTAGTTTATACTAGTTTCGCTCAAAAATCATATTAAATTGGGAACTGTTCTAATTGATACGAAACTTCACATATCATTTATATAATTTACGAGTTAAGGTTATGATGAAAAATACATGCAAAAAATCATCGGAAAATTAGATTCTATGAAACTTTTCGAAATGCAAGTTTCGGTCAAAAATCATAGTATATTATACACTAGTTTCGGTCAAAAAAATAAAATTTAATTGGGGACTATTTTAAATGATACGAGACTTTTCAGATCATTTATATATGATAAGATGGAAGGTTGTGATGGAAGTCCATGTAAGAAAAACATCTGAAAACTAGATTCTTTGAAACTCTTTGAAATGCAATTTTCGTTTAAAAAATCATAATATATTATACACTAGTTTATCCTATTTTCGGTAAAAAATCAAATTAAATTGGGGACTGTTCGAAATGATACAAAACTTCACATATCATTTATATATTTTACGAGGGAAAGTTATGATGGAAGTCCATGCAAAAAATCATCGGAAAATTAGATTCTATGAAACTTTTCGAAATGCAAGTTTCGGTCAAAAATCATAGTATATTATACACTAGTTTCGGTCAAAAAAATAAAATTTAATTGGGGACTATTTGAAATGATACGATACTTTTCAGATCATTTATATATGTTAAGAAGGAAGGTTGTGATGGAAGTCCATGCAAAAAAATCATCTGATAACTAGATTCTATGAAACTCTTCGAAAATCAAATTTTGGTCAAAAAATCGTAATATATTATACACTAGTTTATACTAGTTTCGGTCAAAAATCAAATTAAATCGGGGACTGTTAGAAATGATACTAAACTTCACATATCATTTATATATTTTACGAGGGAAGGTTATGATGGAAGTCCATGCAAAAAATCATCCGAATATTAGATTCTAAGAAACTTTTTGTAAAGCATGTTTCGGTCAAAAATCATAGTATATTATACACTAGTTCAGTCAAAAAAATCAAATTTAATTGGGGAATATTCGAAATGTTACGAGACTTTTCAGATCATTTATATATGTTAAGAGGGAAGGTTATGATGGAAGTCCATGCAAAGAAAATCATCTGAAAACTAGATTCTATGAAACTCTTCGAAATGCAAGTTTCGGTCAAAAAATCATAATATATTATACACTAGTTTATACTAGTTTCGCTCAAAAATCATATTAAATTGGGAACTGTTCTAATTGATACAAAACTTCACATATCATTTATATAATTTACGAGTTAAGGTTATGATGAAAAATACATGCAAAAAATCATCGGAAAATTAGATTCTATGAAACTTTTCGAAATGCAAGTTTCGGTCAAAAATTATAGTATATTATACACTAGTTTCGGTCAAAAAAATAAAATTTAATTGGGGACTATTTTAAATGATACGAGACTTTTCAGATCATTTATATATGATAAGAGGGAAGGTTGTGATGGAAGTCCATGTAAGAAAATCATCTGAAAACTAGATTCTTTGAAACTCTTTGAAATGCAATTTTCGGTTAAAAAATCATAATATATTATACACTAGTTTATCCTAGTTTCGGTAAAAAATCAAATTAAATTGGGGACTGTTCGAAATGATACGAAACTTCACATATCATTTATATATTTTACGAGGGAAAGTTATGATGGAAGTCCATGCAAAAAATCATCGGAAAATTAGATTCTATAAAACTTTTCGAAATGCAAGTTTCGGTAAAAAATCATAGTATATTATACACTAGTTTCGGTCAAAAAAATAAAATTTAATTGGGGACTATTTGAAATGATACGATACTTTTCAGATCATTTATATATGTTAAGAAGGAAGGTTGTGATGGAAGTCCATGCAAAAAAATCATCTGATAACTAGATTCTATGAAACTCTTCGAAAATCAAATTTTGGTCAAAAAATCGTAATATATTATACACTAGTTTATACTAGTTTCGGTCAAAAATCAAATTAAATCGGGGACTGTTAGAAATGATACTAAACTTCACATATCATTTATATATTTTACGAGGGAAGGTTATGATGGAAGTCCATGCAAAAAATCATCCGAATATTAGATTTTAAGAAACTTTTTGTAAAGCATGTTTCGATCAAAAATCATAGTATATTATACACTAGTTCAGTCAAAAAAATCAAATTTAATTGGGGAATATTCGAAATGTTACGAGACTTTTCAGATCATTTATATATGTTAAGAGGGAAGGTTATGATGGAAGTCCATGCAAAGAAAATCATCTGAAAACTAGATTCTATGAAACTCTTCGAAATGCAAGTTTCGGTCAAAAAATCATAATATATTATACACTAGTTTCTACTAGTTTCGCTCAAAAATCATATTAAATTGGGAACTGTTCTAATTGATACAAAACTTCACATATCATTTATATACTTTACGAGTTAAGGTTATGATGAAAAATACATGCAAAAAATCATCGGAAAATTAGATTCTATGAAACTTTTCGAAATGCAAGTTTCGGTCAAAAATCATAGTATATTATACACTAGTTTCGGTCAAAAAAATAAAATTTAATTGGGGACTATTTTAAATGATACGAGACTTTTCAGATCATTTATATATGATAAGAGGGAAGGTTGTGATGGAAGTCCATGTAAGAAAATCATCTGAAAACTAGATTCTTTGAAACTCTTTGAAATGCAATTTTCGGTTAAAAAATCATAATATATTATACACTAGTTTATCCTAGTTTCGGTAAAAAATCAAATTAAATTGGGGACTGTTCGAAATGATACGAAACTTCACATATCATTTATATATTTTACGAGGGAAAGTTATGATGGAAGTCCATGCAAAAAATCATTGGAAAATTAGATTCTATAAAACTTTTCGAAATGCAAGTTTCGGTAAAAAATCATAGTATATTATACACTAGTTTCGGTCAAAAAAATAAAATTTAATTGGGGACTATTTGAAATGATACGATACTTTTCAGATCATTTATATATGTTAAGAAGGAAGGTTGTGATGGAAGTCCATGCAAAAAAATCATCTGAAAACTAGATTCTATGAAACTCTTCGAAAATCAAATTTTGGTCAAAAAATCGTAATATATTATACACTAGTTTATACTAGTTTCGGTCAAAAATCAAATTAAATCGGGGACTGTTAGAAATGATACTAAACTTCACATATCATTTATATATTTTACGAGGGAAGGTTATGATGGAAGTCCATGCAAAAAATCATCCGAATATTAGATTCTAAGAAACTTTTTGTAAAGCATGTTTCGGTCAAAAATCATAGTATATTATACACTAGTTCGGTCAAAAAAATCAAATTTAATTGGGGAATATTCGAAATGTTACGAGACTTTTCAGATCATTTATATATGTTAAGAGGGAAGGTTATGATGGAAGTCCATGCAAAGAAAATCATCTGAAAACTAGATTCTATGAAACTCTTCGAAATGCAAGTTTCGGTCAAAAAATCATAATATATTATACACTAGTTTATACTAGTTTCGCTCAAAAATCATATTAAATTGGGAACTGTTCTAATTGATACGAAACTTCACATATCATTTATATAATTTACGAGTTAAGTTTATGATGAAAAATACATGCAAAAAATCATCGGAAAATTAGATTCTATGAAACTTTTCGAAATGCAATTTTCGGTCAAAAATCATAGTATATTATACACTAGTTTCGGTCAAAAAAATAAAATTTAATTGGGGTCTATTTTAAATGATACGAGACTTTTCAGATCATTTATATATGATAAGAGGGAAGGTTGTGATGGAAGTCCATGCAAGAAAATCATCAGAAAACTAGATTCTTTGAAACTCTTTGAAATGCAATTTTCGGTTAAAAAATCATAATATATTATACACTAGTTTATCCTAGTTTCGGTAAAAAATCAAATTAAATTGGGGACTGTTCGAAATGATACGAAACTTCACATATCATTTATATATTTTACGAGGGAAAGTTATGATGGAAGTCCATGCAAAAAATCATCGGAAAATTAGATTCTATGAAACTTTTCGAAATGCAAGTTTCGGTAAAAAATCATAGTATATTATACACTAGTTTCGGTCAAAAAAATAAAATTTAATTGGGGACTATTTGAAATGATACGATACTTTTCAGATCATTTATATATGTTAAGAAGGAAGGTTGTGATGGAAGTCCATGCAAAAAAATCATCTGAAAACTAGATTTTATGAAACTCTTCGAAAATCAAATTTTGGTCAAAAAATCGTAATATATTATACACTAGTTTATACTAGTTTCGGTCAAAAATCAAATTAAATCGGGGACTGTTAGAAATGATACTAAACTTCACATATCATTTATATATTTTACGAGGGAAGGTTATGATGGAAGTCCATGCAAAAAATCATCCGAATATTAGATTCTAAGAAACTTTTTGTAAAGCATGTTTCGGTCAAAAATCATAGTATATTATACACTAGTTCGGTCAAAAAAATCAAATTTAATTGGGGAATATTCGAAATGTTACGAGACTTTTCAGATCATTTATATATGTTAAGAGGGAAGGTTATGATGGAAGTCCATGCAAAGAAAATCATCTGAAAACTAGATTCTATGAAACTCTTCGAAATGCAAGTTTCGGTCAAAAAATCATAATATATTATACACTAGTTTATACTAGTTTCGCTCAAAAATCATATTAAATTGGGAACTGTTCTAATTGATACGAAACTTCACATATCATTTATATAATTTACGAGTTAAGTTTATGATGAAAAATACATGCAAAAAATCATCGGAAAATTAGATTCTATGAAACTTTTCGAAATGCAATTTTCGGTCAAAAATCATAGTATATTATACACTAGTTTCGGTCAAAAAAATAAAATTTAATTGGGGTCTATTTTAAATGATACGAGACTTTTCAGATCATTTATATATGATAAGAGGGAAGGTTGTGATGGAAGTCCATGCAAGAAAATCATCAGAAAACTAGATTCTTTGAAACTCTTTGAAATGCAATTTTCGGTTAAAAAATCATAATATATTATACACTAGTTTATCCTAGTTTCGGTAAAAAATCAAATTAAATTGGGGACTGTTCGAAATGATACGAAACTTCACATATCATTTATATATTTTACGAGGGAAAGTTATGATGGAAGTCCATGCAAAAAATCATCGGAAAATTAGATTCTATGAAACTTTTCGAAATGCAAGTTTCGGTAAAAAATCATAGTATATTATACACTAGTTTCGGTCAAAAAAATAAAATTTAATTGGGGACTATTTGAAATGATACGATACTTTTCAGATCATTTATATATGTTAAGAAGGAAGGTTGTGATGGAAGTCCATGCAAAAAAATCATCTGAAAACTAGATTTTATGAAACTCTTCGAAAATCAAATTTTGGTCAAAAAATCGTAATATATTATACACTAGTTTATACTAGTTTCGGTCAAAAATCAAATTAAATCGGGGACTGTTAGAAATGATACTAAACTTCACATATCATTTATATATTTTACGAGGGAAGGTTATGATGGAAGTCCATGCAAAAAATCATCCGAATATTAGATTCTAAGAAACTTTTTGTAAAGCATGTTTCGGTCAAAAATCATAGTATATTATACACTAGTTCGGTCAAAAAAATCAAATTTAATTGGGGAATATTCGAAATGTTACGAGACTTTTCAGATCATTTATATATGTTAAGAGGGAAGGTTATGATGGAAGTCCATGCAAAGAAAATCATCTGAAAACTAGATTCTATGAAACTCTTCGAAATGCAAGTTTCGGTCAAAAAATCATATTATATTATACACTAGTTTATACTAGTTTCGCTCAAAAATCATATTAAATTGGGGACTGTTCTAATTGATACGAAACTTCACATATCATTTATATAATTTACGAGTTAAGGTTATGATGAAAAATACATGCAAAAAATCATCGGAAAATTAGATTCTATGAAACTTTTCGAAATGCATGTTTCGGTCAAAAATCATAGTATATTATACACTAGTTTCGGTCAAAAAAATAAAATTTAATTGGGGACTATTTTAAATGATACGAGACTTTTCAGATCATTTATATATGATAAGAGGGAAGGTTGTGATGGAAGTCCATGCAAGAAAATCATCTGAAAACTAGATTCTTTGAAACTCTTTGAAATGCAATTTTCGGTTATAAAAACATAATATATTATACACTAGTTTATCCTAGTTTCGGTAAAAAATCAAATTAAATTGGGGACTGTTCGAAATGATACGAAACTTCACATATCATTTATATATTTTACGAGGGAAAGTTATGATGGAAGTCCATGCAAAAAATCATCGGAAAATTAGATTCTATGAAACTTTTCGAAATGCAAGTTTCGGTCAAAAATCATAGTATATTATACACTAGTTTCGGTCAAAAAAATAAAATTTAATTGGGGACTATTTGAAATGATACGATACTTTTCAGATCATTTATATATGTTAAGAAGGAAGGTTGTGATGGAAGTCCATGCAAAAAAATCATCTGAAAACTAGATTCTATGAAACTCTTCGAAAATCAAATTTTGGTCAAAAAATCGTAATATATTATACACTAGTTTATACTAGTTTCGGTCAAAAATCAAATTAAATCGGGGACTGTTAGAAATGATACTAAACTTCACATATCATTTATATATTTTACGAGGGAAGGTTATGATGGAAGTCCATGCAAAAAATCATCCGAATATTAGATTCTAAGAAACTTTTTGTAAAGCATGTTTCGGTCAAAAATCATAGTATATTATACACTAGTTCAGTCAAAAAAATCAAATTTAATTGGGGAATATTCGAAATGTTACGAGACTTTTCAGATCATTTATATATGTTAAGAGGGAAGGTTATGATGGAAGTCCATGCAAAGAAAATCATCTGAAAACTAGATTCTATGAAACTCTTCGAAATGCAAGTTTCGGTCAAAAAATCATAATATATTATACACTAGTTTATACTAGTTTCGCTCAAAAATCATATTAAATTGGGAACTGTTCTAATTGATACGAAACTTCACATATCATTTATATAATTTACGAGTTAAGGTTATGATGAAAAATACATGCAAAATATCATCGGAAAATTAGATTCTATGAAACTTTTCGAAATGCAAGTTTCGGTCAAAAATCATAGTATATTATACACTAGTTTCGGTCAAAAAAATAAAATTTAATTGGGGACTATTTTAAATGATACGAGACTTTTCAGATCATTTATATATGATAAGAGGGAAGGTTGTGATGGAAGTCCATGTAAGAAAATCATCTGAAAACTAGATTCTTTGAAACTCTTTGAAATGCAATTTTCGGTTAAAAAATCATAATATATTATACACTAGTTTATCCTAGTTTCGGTAAAAAATCAAATTAAATTGGGGACTGTTCGAAATGATACGGAACTTCACATATCATTTATATATTTTACGAGGGAAAGTTATGATGGAAGTCCATGCAAAAAATCATCGGAAAATTAGATTCTATGAAACTTTTCGAAATGCAAGTTTCGGTCAAAAATCATAGTATATTATACATTAGTTTCGGTCAAAAAAATAAAATTTAATTGGGGACTATTTGAAATGATACGATACTTTTCAGATCATTTATATATGTTAAGAAGGAAGGTTGTGATGGAAGTCCATGCAAAAAAATCATCTGAAAACTAGATTCTATGAAACTCTTCGAAAATCAAATTTTGGTCAAAAAATCGTAATATATTATACACTAGTTTATACTAGTTTCGGTCAAAAATCAAATTAAATCGGGGACTGTTAGAAATGATACTAAACTTCACATATCATTTATATATTTTACGAGGGAAGGTTATGATGGAAGTCCATGCAAAAAATCATCCGAATATTAGATTCTAAGAAACTTTTTGTAAAGCATGTTTCGGTCAAAAATCATAGTATATTATTCACTAGTTCAGTCAAAAAAATCAAATTTAATTGGGGAATATTCGAAATGTTACGAGACTTTTCAGATCATTTATATATGTTAAGAGGGAAGGTTATGATGGAAGTCCATGCAAAGAAAATCATCTGAAAACTAGATTCTATGAAACTCTTCGAAATGCAAGTTTCGGTCAAAAAATCATAATATATTATACACTAGTTTATACTAGTTTCGCTCAAAAATCATATTAAATTGGGAACTGTTCTAATTGATACGAAACTTCACATATCATTTATATAATTTACGAGTTAAGGTTATGATGAAAAATACATGCAAAAAATCATCGGAAAATTAGATTCTATGAAACTTTTCGAAATGCAAGTTTCGGTCAAAAATCATAGTATATTATACACTAGTTTCGGTCAAAAAAATAAAATTTAATTGGGGACTATTTTAAATGATACGAGACTTTTCAGATCATTTATATATGATAAGAGGGAAGGTTGTGATGGAAGTCCATGTAAGAAAATAATCTGAAAACTAGATTCTTTGAAACTCTTTGAAATGCAATTTTCGGTTAAAAAATCATAATATATTATACACTAGTTTATCCTAGTTTCGGTAAAAAATCAAATTAAATTGGGGACTGTTCGAAATGATACGAAACTTCACATATCATTTATATATTTTACGAGGGAAAGTTATGATGGAAGTCCATGCAAAAAATCATCGGAAAATTAGATTCTATGAAACTTTTCGAAATGCAAGTTTCGGTCAAAAATCATAGTATATTATACACTAGTTTCGGTCAAAAAAATAAAATTTAATTGGGGACTATTTGAAATGATACGATACTTTTCAGATCATTTATATATGTTAAGAAGGAAGGTTGTGATGGAAGTCCATGCAAAAAAATCATCTGAAAACTAGATTCTATGAAACTCTTCGAAAATCAAATTTTGGTCAAAAAATCGTAATATATTATACACTAGTTTATACTAGTTTCGGTCAAAAATCAAATTAAATCGGGGACTGTTCAAAATGATACTAAACTTCACATATCATTTATATATTTTACGAGGGAAGGTTATGATGGAAGTCCATGCAAAAAATCATCTGAATATTAGATTCTAAGAAACTTTTTGTAAAGCATGTTTCGGTCAAAAATCATAGTATATTATACACAAGTTCGGTCAAAAAAATCAAATTTAATTGGGGACTATTCGAAATGTTACGAGACTTTTCAGATCATTTATATATGTTAAGAGGGAAGGTTATGATGGAAGTCCATGCAAAGAAAATCATCTGAAAACTAGATTCTATGAAACTCTTCGAAATGCAAGTTTCGGTCAAAAAATCATAATATATTATACACTAGTTTATACTAGTTTCGCTCAAAAATCATATTAAATTGGGGACTGTTCTAATTGATACGAAACTTCACATATCATTTATATAATTTACGATGTAAGGTTATGATGAAAAATCCATGCAAAAAATCATCGGAAAATTAGATTCTACGAAACTTTTCGAAATGCAAGTTTCGATCAAAAATCATAGTATATTATACACTAGTTTCGGTCAAAAAAATAAAATTTAATTGGGGACTATTTTAAATGATACGATACTTTTCAGATCATTTATATATGTTAAGAAGGAAGGTTGTGATGGAAGTCCATGCAAAAAAATCATCTGAAAACTAGATTCTATGAAACTCTTCGAAAATCAAATTTTGGTCAAAAAATCGTAATATATTATACACTAGTTTATACTAGTTTCGGTCAAAAATCAAATTAAATCGGGGACTGTTAGAAATGATACTAAACTTCACATATCATTTATATATTTTACGAGGGAAGGTTATGATGGAAGTCCATGCAAAAAATCATCCGAATATTAGATTCTAAGAAACTTTTTGTAAAGCATGTTTCGGTCAAAAATCATAGTATATTATACACTAATTCGGTCAAAAAAATCAAATTTAATTGGGGAATATTCGAAATGTTATGAGACTTTTCAGATCATTTATATATGTTAAGAGGGAAGGTTATGATGGAAGTCCATGCAAAGAAAATCATCTGAAAACTAGATTCTATGAAACTCTTCGAAATGCAAGTTTCGGTCAAAAAATCATAATATATTATACACTTGTTTATACTAGTTTCGCTCAAAAATCATATTAAATTGGGAACTGTTCTAATTGATACGAAACTTCACATATCATTTATATAATTTACGAGGTAAGGTTATGATGAAAAATCCATGCAAAAAATCATCGGAAAATTAGATTCTATGAAACTTTTCGAAATGCAAGTTTCGGTCCAAAATCATAGTATATTATACACTAGTTTCGGTCAAAAAAATAAAATTTAATTGGGGACAATTTTAAATGATACGAGATTTTTCAGATCATTTATATATGATAAGAGGGAAGGTTGTGATGGAAGTCCATGCAAGAAAATCATCTGAAAACTAGATTCTTTGAAACTCTTTGAAATGCAATTTTCGGTTAAAAAATCATAATATATTATACACTAGTTTATCCTAGTTTCGGTAAAAAATCAAATTAAATTGGGGACTGTTCGAAATGATACGAAACTTCACATATCATTTATATAATTTACGAGGTAAGGTTATGATGAAAAATCCATGCAAAAAATCATCGGAAAATTAGATTCTATGAAACTTTTCGAAATGCAAGTTTCGGTCCAAAATCATAGTATATTATACACTAGTTTCGGTCAAAAAAATAAAATTTAATTGGGGACAATTTTAAATGATACGAGATTTTTCAGATCATTTATATATGATAAGAGGGAAGGTTGTGATGGAAGTCCATGCAAGAAAATCATCTGAAAACTAGATTCTTTGAAACTCTTTGAAATGCAATTTTCGGTTAAAAAATCATAATATATTATACACTAGTTTATCCTAGTTTCGGTAAAAAATCAAATTAAATTGGGGACTGTTCGAAATGATACGAAACTTCACATATCATTGATATATTTTACGAGGGAAAGTTATGATGGAAGTCCATGCAAAAAATCATCGGAAAATTAGATTCTATGAAACTTTTCGAAATGCAAGTTTCGGTCAAAAATCATAGTATATTATACACTAGTTTCGGTCAAAAAAATAAAATTTAATTGGGGACTATTTGAAATGATACGATACTTTTCAGATCATTTATATATGTTAAGAAGGAAGGTTGTGATGGAAGTCCATACAAAAAAATCATCTGAAAACTAGATTCTATGAAACTCTTCTAAAATCAAATTTTGGTCAAAAAATCGTAATATATTATACACTATTTTATACTAGTTTCGGTCAAAAATCAAATTAAATCGGGGACTGTTCGAAATGATACTAAACTTCACATATCATTTATATATTTTATGAGGGAAGGTTATGATGAAAAATCCATGCAAAAAATCATCCGAATATTAGATTCTAAGAAACTTTTTGTAAAGCATGTTTCGGTCAAAAATCATAGTATATTATACACTAGTTCGGTCAAAAAAATCAAATTTAATTGGGGAATATTCGAAATGTTATGAGACTTTTCAGATCATTTATATATGTTAAGAGGGAAGGTTATGATGGAAGTCCATGCAAAGAAAATCATCTGAAAACTAGATTCTATGAAACTCTTCGAAATGCAAGTTTCGGTCAAAAAATCATAATATATTATACACTAGTTTATACTAGTTTCGCTCAAAAATCATATTAAATTGGGAACTGTTCTAATTGATACGAAACTTCACATATCATTTATATAATTTACGAGGTAAGGTTATGATAAAAAATCCATGCAAAAAATCATCGGAAAATTAGATTCTATGAAACTTTTCGAAATGCAAGTTTCGGTCAAAAATCATATTATATTATACACTAGTTTCGGTCAAAAAAATAAAATTTAATTGGGGACTATTTTAAATGATACGAGACTTTTCAGATCATTTATATATGATAAGAGGGAAGGTTGTGATGGAAGTCCATGCAAGAAAATCATCTGAAAACTAGATTCTTTGAAACTCTTTGAAATGCAATTTTCGGTTAAAAAATCATAATATATTATACACTAGTTTATCCTAGTTTCGCTCAAAAATCATATTAAATTGGGGACTGTTCGAAATGATACGAAACTTCACATATCATTTATATATTTTACGAGGGAAAGTTATGATGGAAGTCCATGAAAAAAATCATCGGAAAATTAGATTCTATGAAACTTTTCGAAATGCAAGTTTCGGTCAAAAATCATAGTATATTATACACTAGTTTCGGTCAAAAAAATAAAATTTAATTGGGGACTATTTGAAATGATACGATACTTTTCAGATCATTTATATATGTTAAGAAGGAAGGTTGTGATGGAAGTCCATGCAAAAAAATCATCTGAAAACTAGATTCTATGAAACTCTTCGAAAATCAAATTTTGGTCAAAAAATCGTAATATATTATACACTAGTTTATACTAGTTTCGGTAAAAAATCAAATTAAATCGGGGACTGTTAGAAATGATACTAAACTTCACATATCATTTATATATTTTACGAGGGAAGGTTATGATGGAAGTCCATGCAAAAAATCATCCGAATATTAGATTCTAAGAAACTTTTTGTAAAGCATGTTTCGGTCAAAAATCATAGTATATTATACACTAGTTCGGTCAAAAAAATCAAATTTAATTGGGGAATATTCGAAATGTTATGAGACTTTTCAGATCATTTATATATGTTAAGAGGGAAGGTTATGATGGAAGTCCATGCAAAGAAAATCATCTGAAAACTAGATTCTATGAAACTCTTCGAAATGCAAGTTTCGGTCAAAAAATCATAATATATTATACACTAGTTTATACTAGTTTCGCTCAAAAATCATATTAAATTGGGAACTGTTCTAATTGATACGAAACTTCACATATCATTTATATAATTTACGAGGTAAGGTTATGATGAAAAATCCATGCAAAAAATCATCGGAAAATTAGATTCTATGAAACTTTTCGAAATGCAAGTTTCGGTCCAAAATCATAGTATATTATACACTAGTTTCGGTCAAAAAAATAAAATTTAATTGGGGACTATTTTAAATGATACGAGATTTTTCAGATCATTTATATATGATAAGAGGGAAGGTTGTGATGGAAGTCCATGCAAGAAAATCATCTGAAAACTAGATTCTTTGAAACTCTTTGAAATGCAATTTTCGGTTAAAAAATCATAATATATTATACACTAGTTTATCCTAGTTTCGGTAAAAAATCAAATTAAATTGGGGACTGTTCGAAATGATACGAAAGTTCACATATCATTGATATATTTTACGAGGGAAAGTTATGATGGAAGTCCATGCAAAAAATCATCGGAAAATTAGATTCTATGAAACTTTTCGAAATGCAAGTTTCGGTCAAAAATCATAGTATATTATACACTAGTTTCGGTCAAAAAAATAAAATTTAATTGGGGACTATTTGAAATGATACGATACTTTTCAGATCATTTATATATGTTAAGAAGGAAGGTTGTGATGGAAGTCCATACAAAAAAATCATCTGAAAACTAGATTCTATGAAACTCTTCTAAAATCAAATTTTGGTCAAAAAATCGTAATATATTATACACTATTTTATACTAGTTTCGGTCAAAAATCAAATTAAATCGGGGACTGTTCGAAATGATACTAAACTTCACATATCATTTATATATTTTATGAGGGAAGGTTATGATGAAAAATCCATGCAAAAAATCATCCGAATATTAGATTCTAAGAAACTTTTTTTAAAGCATGTTTCGGTCAAAAATCATAGTATATTATACACAAGTTCGGTCAAAAAAATCAAATTTAATTGGGGACTATTCGAAATGTTACGAGACTTTTCAGATCATTTATATATGTTAAGAGGGAAGGTTATGATGGAAGTCCATGTAACGAAAATCATCTGAAAACTAGATTCTATGAAACTCTTCGAAATGCAAGTTTCGGTCAAAAAATCATAATATATTATACACTAGTTTATACTAGTTTCGCTCAAAAATCATATTAAATTGGGGACTGTTCTAATTGATACGAAACTTCACATATCATTTATATAATTTACGAGGTAAGGTTATGATGAAAAATCCATGCAAAAAATCATCGGAAAATTAGATTCTATGAAACTTTTCGAAATGCAAGTTTCGGTCAAAAATCATATTATATTATACACTAGTTTCGGTCAAAAAAATAAAATTTAATTGGGGACTATTTTAAATGATACGAGACTTTTCAGATCATTTATATATGATAAGAGGGAAGGTTGTGATGGAAGTCCATGCAAGAAAATCATCTGAAAACTAGATTCTTTGAAACTCTTTGAAATGCAATTTTCGGTTAAAAAATCATAATATATTATACACTAGTTTATCCTAGTTTCGCTCAAAAATCATATTAAATTGGGGACTGTTCGAAATGATACGAAACTTCACATATCATTTATATATTTTACGAGGGAAAGTTATGATGGAAGTCCATGAAAAAAATCATCGGAAAATTAGATTCTATGAAACTTTTCGAAATGCAAGTTTCGGTCAAAAATCATAGTATATTATACACTAGTTTCGGTCAAAAAAATAAAATTTAATTGGGGACTATTTGAAATGATACGATACTTTTCAGATCATTTATATATGTTAAGAAGGAAGGTTGTGATGGAAGTCCATGCAAAAAAATCATCTGAAAACTAGATTCTATGAAACTCTTCGAAAATCAAATTTTGGTCAAAAAATCGTAATATATTATACACTAGTTTATACTAGTTTCGGTAAAAAATCAAATTAAATCGGGGACTGTTAGAAATGATACTAAACTTCACATATCATTTATATATTTTACGAGGGAAGGTTATGATGGAAGTCCATGCAAAAAATCATCCGAATATTAGATTCTAAGAAACTTTTTGTAAAGCATGTTTCGGTCAAAAATCATAGTATATTATACACTAGTTCGGTCAAAAAAATCAAATTTAATTGGGGAATATTCGAAATGTTATGAGACTTTTCAGATCATTTATATATGTTAAGAGGGAAGGTTATGATGGAAGTCCATGCAAAGAAAATCATCTGAAAACTAGATTCTATGAAACTCTTCGAAATGCAAGTTTCGGTCAAAAAATCATAATATATTATACACTAGTTTATACTAGTTTCGCTCAAAAATCATATTAAATTGGGAACTGTTCTAATTGATACGAAACTTCACATATCATTTATATAATTTACGAGGTAAGGTTATGATGAAAAATCCATGCAAAAAATCATCGGAAAATTAGATTCTATGAAACTTTTCGAAATGCAAGTTTCGGTCCAAAATCATAGTATATTATACACTAGTTTCGGTCAAAAAAATAAAATTTAATTGGGGACTATTTTAAATGATACGAGATTTTTCAGATCATTTATATATGATAAGAGGGAAGGTTGTGATGGAAGTCCATGCAAGAAAATCATCTGAAAACTAGATTCTTTGAAACTCTTTGAAATGCAATTTTCGGTTAAAAAATCATAATATATTATACACTAGTTTATCCTAGTTTCGCTCAAAAATCATATTAAATTGGGGACTGTTCGAAATGATACGAAACTTCACATATCATTTATATATTTTACGAGGGAAAGTTATGATGGAAGTCCATGAAAAAAATCATCGGAAAATTAGATTCTATGAAACTTTTCGAAATGCAAGTTTCGGTCAAAAATCATAGTATATTATACACTAGTTTCGGTCAAAAAAATAAAATTTAATTGGGGACTATTTTAAATGATACGAGACTTTTCAGATCATTTATATATGATAAGAGGGAAGGTTGTGATGGAAGTCCATGTAAGAAAATAATCTGAAAACTAGATTCTTTGAAACTCTTTGAAATGCAATTTTCGGTTAAAAAATCATAATATATTATACACTAGTTTATCCTAGTTTCGGTAAAAAATCAAATTAAATTGGGGACTGTTCGAAATGATACGAAACTTCACATATCATTTATATATTTTACGAGGGAAAGTTATGATGGAAGTCCATGCAAAAAATCATCGGAAAATTAGATTCTATGAAACTTTTCGAAATGCAAGTTTCGGTCAAAAATCATAGTATATTATACACTAGTTTCGGTCAAAAAAATAAAATTTAATTGGGGACTATTTGAAATGATACGATACTTTTCAGATCATTTATATATGTTAAGAAGGAAGGTTGTGATGGAAGTCCATGCAAAAAAATCATCTGAAAACTAGATTCTATGAAACTCTTCGAAAATCAAATTTTGGTCAAAAAATCGTAATATATTATACACTAGTTTATACTAGTTTCGGTCAAAAATCAAATTAAATCGGGGACTGTTCAAAATGATACTAAACTTCACATATCATTTATATATTTTACGAGGGAAGGTTATGATGGAAGTCCATGCAAAAAATCATCTGAATATTAGATTCTAAGAAACTTTTTGTAAAGCATGTTTCGGTCAAAAATCATAGTATATTATACACAAGTTCGGTCAAAAAAATCAAATTTAATTGGGGACTATTCGAAATGTTACGAGACTTTTCAGATCATTTATATATGTTAAGAGGGAAGGTTATGATGGAAGTCCATGCAAAGAAAATCATCTGAAAACTAGATTCTATGAAACTCTTCGAAATGCAAGTTTCGGTCAAAAAATCATAATATATTATACACTAGTTTATACTAGTTTCGCTCAAAAATCATATTAAATTGGGGACTGTTCTAATTGATACGAAACTTCACATATCATTTATATAATTTACGATGTAAGGTTATGATGAAAAATCCATGCAAAAAATCATCGGAAAATTAGATTCTACGAAACTTTTCGAAATGCAAGTTTCGATCAAAAATCATAGTATATTATACACTAGTTTCGGTCAAAAAAATAAAATTTAATTGGGGACTATTTTAAATGATACGATACTTTTCAGATCATTTATATATGTTAAGAAGGAAGGTTGTGATGGAAGTCCATGCAAAAAAATCATCTGAAAACTAGATTCTATGAAACTCTTCGAAAATCAAATTTTGGTCAAAAAATCGTAATATATTATACACTAGTTTATACTAGTTTCGGTCAAAAATCAAATTAAATCGGGGACTGTTAGAAATGATACTAAACTTCACATATCATTTATATATTTTACGAGGGAAGGTTATGATGGAAGTCCATGCAAAAAATCATCCGAATATTAGATTCTAAGAAACTTTTTGTAAAGCATGTTTCGGTCAAAAATCATAGTATATTATACACTAATTCGGTCAAAAAAATCAAATTTAATTGGGGAATATTCGAAATGTTATGAGACTTTTCAGATCATTTATATATGTTAAGAGGGAAGGTTATGATGGAAGTCCATGCAAAGAAAATCATCTGAAAACTAGATTCTATGAAACTCTTCGAAATGCAAGTTTCGGTCAAAAAATCATAATATATTATACACTTGTTTATACTAGTTTCGCTCAAAAATCATATTAAATTGGGAACTGTTCTAATTGATACGAAACTTCACATATCATTTATATAATTTACGAGGTAAGGTTATGATGAAAAATCCATGCAAAAAATCATCGGAAAATTAGATTCTATGAAACTTTTCGAAATGCAAGTTTCGGTCCAAAATCATAGTATATTATACACTAGTTTCGGTCAAAAAAATAAAATTTAATTGGGGACAATTTTAAATGATACGAGATTTTTCAGATCATTTATATATGATAAGAGGGAAGGTTGTGATGGAAGTCCATGCAAGAAAATCATCTGAAAACTAGATTCTTTGAAACTCTTTGAAATGCAATTTTCGGTTAAAAAATCATAATATATTATACACTAGTTTATCCTAGTTTCGGTAAAAAATCAAATTAAATTGGGGACTGTTCGAAATGATACGAAACTTCACATATCATTTATATAATTTACGAGGTAAGGTTATGATGAAAAATCCATGCAAAAAATCATCGGAAAATTAGATTCTATGAAACTTTTCGAAATGCAAGTTTCGGTCCAAAATCATAGTATATTATACACTAGTTTCGGTCAAAAAAATAAAATTTAATTGGGGACAATTTTAAATGATACGAGATTTTTCAGATCATTTATATATGATAAGAGGGAAGGTTGTGATGGAAGTCCATGCAAGAAAATCATCTGAAAACTAGATTCTTTGAAACTCTTTGAAATGCAATTTTCGGTTAAAAAATCATAATATATTATACACTAGTTTATCCTAGTTTCGGTAAAAAATCAAATTAAATTGGGGACTGTTCGAAATGATACGAAACTTCACATATCATTGATATATTTTACGAGGGAAAGTTATGATGGAAGTCCATGCAAAAAATCATCGGAAAATTAGATTCTATGAAACTTTTCGAAATGCAAGTTTCGGTCAAAAATCATAGTATATTATACACTAGTTTCGGTCAAAAAAATAAAATTTAATTGGGGACTATTTGAAATGATACGATACTTTTCAGATCATTTATATATGTTAAGAAGGAAGGTTGTGATGGAAGTCCATACAAAAAAATCATCTGAAAACTAGATTCTATGAAACTCTTCTAAAATCAAATTTTGGTCAAAAAATCGTAATATATTATACACTATTTTATACTAGTTTCGGTCAAAAATCAAATTAAATCGGGGACTGTTCGAAATGATACTAAACTTCACATATCATTTATATATTTTATGAGGGAAGGTTATGATGAAAAATCCATGCAAAAAATCATCCGAATATTAGATTCTAAGAAACTTTTTGTAAAGCATGTTTCGGTCAAAAATCATAGTATATTATACACTAGTTCGGTCAAAAAAATCAAATTTAATTGGGGAATATTCGAAATGTTATGAGACTTTTCAGATCATTTATATATGTTAAGAGGGAAGGTTATGATGGAAGTCCATGCAAAGAAAATCATCTGAAAACTAGATTCTATGAAACTCTTCGAAATGCAAGTTTCGGTCAAAAAATCATAATATATTATACACTAGTTTATACTAGTTTCGCTCAAAAATCATATTAAATTGGGAACTGTTCTAATTGATACGAAACTTCACATATCATTTATATAATTTACGAGGTAAGGTTATGATAAAAAATCCATGCAAAAAATCATCGGAAAATTAGATTCTATGAAACTTTTCGAAATGCAAGTTTCGGTCAAAAATCATATTATATTATACACTAGTTTCGGTCAAAAAAATAAAATTTAATTGGGGACTATTTTAAATGATACGAGACTTTTCAGATCATTTATATATGATAAGAGGGAAGGTTGTGATGGAAGTCCATGCAAGAAAATCATCTGAAAACTAGATTCTTTGAAACTCTTTGAAATGCAATTTTCGGTTAAAAAATCATAATATATTATACACTAGTTTATCCTAGTTTCGCTCAAAAATCATATTAAATTGGGGACTGTTCGAAATGATACGAAACTTCACATATCATTTATATATTTTACGAGGGAAAGTTATGATGGAAGTCCATGAAAAAAATCATCGGAAAATTAGATTCTATGAAACTTTTCGAAATGCAAGTTTCGGTCAAAAATCATAGTATATTATACACTAGTTTCGGTCAAAAAAATAAAATTTAATTGGGGACTATTTGAAATGATACGATACTTTTCAGATCATTTATATATGTTAAGAAGGAAGGTTGTGATGGAAGTCCATGCAAAAAAATCATCTGAAAACTAGATTCTATGAAACTCTTCGAAAATCAAATTTTGGTCAAAAAATCGTAATATATTATACACTAGTTTATACTAGTTTCGGTCAAAAATCAAATTAAATCGGGGACTGTTAGAAATGATACTAAACTTCACATATCATTTATATATTTTACGAGGGAAGGTTATGATGGAAGTCCATGCAAAAAATCATCCGAATATTAGATTCTAAGAAACTTTTTGTAAAGCATGTTTCGGTCAAAAATCATAGTATATTATACACTAGTTCGGTCAAAAAAATCAAATTTAATTGGGGAATATTCGAAATGTTATGAGACTTTTCAGATCATTTATATATGTTAAGAGGGAAGGTTATGATGGAAGTCCATGCAAAGAAAATCATCTGAAAACTAGATTCTATGAAACTCTTCGAAATGCAAGTTTCGGTCAAAAAATCATAATATATTATACACTAGTTTATACTAGTTTCGCTCAAAAATCATATTAAATTGGGAACTGTTCTAATTGATACGAAACTTCACATATCATTTATATAATTTACGAGGTAAGGTTATGATGAAAAATCCATGCAAAAAATCATCGGAAAATTAGATTCTATGAAACTTTTCGAAATGCAAGTTTCGGTCCAAAATCATAGTATATTATACACTAGTTTCGGTCAAAAAAATAAAATTTAATTGGGGACTATTTTAAATGATACGAGATTTTTCAGATCATTTATATATGATAAGAGGGAAGGTTGTGATGGAAGTCCATGCAAGAAAATCATCTGAAAACTAGATTCTTTGAAACTCTTTGAAATGCAATTTTCGGTTAAAAAATCATAATATATTATACACTAGTTTATCCTAGTTTCGGTAAAAAATCAAATTAAATTGGGGACTGTTCGAAATGATACGAAACTTCACATATCATTGATATATTTTACGAGGGAAAGTTATGATGGAAGTCCATGCAAAAAATCATCGGAAAATTAGATTCTATGAAACTTTTCGAAATGCAAGTTTCGGTCAAAAATCATAGTATATTATACACTAGTTTCGGTCAAAAAAATAAAATTTAATTGGGGACTATTTGAAATGATACGATACTTTTCAGATCATTTATATATGTTAAGAAGGAAGGTTGTGATGGAAGTCCATACAAAAAAATCATCTGAAAACTAGATTCTATGAAACTCTTCTAAAATCAAATTTTGGTCAAAAAATCGTAATATATTATACACTATTTTATACTAGTTTCGGTCAAAAATCAAATTAAATCGGGGACTGTTCGAAATGATACTAAACTTCACATATCATTTATATATTTTATGAGGGAAGGTTATGATGAAAAATCCATGCAAAAAATCATCCGAATATTAGATTCTAAGAAACTTTTTTTAAAGCATGTTTCGGTCAAAAATCATAGTATATTATACACAAGTTCGGTCAAAAAAATCAAATTTAATTGGGGACTATTCGAAATGTTACGAGACTTTTCAGATCATTTATATATGTTAAGAGGGAAGGTTATGATGGAAGTCCATGTAACGAAAATCATCTGAAAACTAGATTCTATGAAACTCTTCGAAATGCAAGTTTCGGTCAAAAAATCATAATATATTATACACTAGTTTATACTAGTTTCGCTCAAAAATCATATTAAATTGGGGACTGTTCTAATTGATACGAAACTTCACATATCATTTATATAATTTACGAGGTAAGGTTATGATGAAAAATCCATGCAAAAAATCATCGGAAAATTAGATTCTATGAAACTTTTCGAAATGCAAGTTTCGGTCAAAAATCATAGTATATTATACACTAGTTTCGGTCAAAAAAATAAAATTTAATTGGGGACTATTTTAAATGATACGAGACTTTTCAGATCATTTATATATGATAAGAGGGAAGGTTGTGATGGAAGTCCATGCAAGAAAATCATCTGAAAACTAGATTCTTTGAAACTCTTTGAAATGCAATTTTCGGTTAAAAAATCATAATATATTATACACTAGTTTATCCTAGTTTCGCTCAAAAATCATATTAAATTGGGGACTGTTCGAAATGATACGAAACTTCACATATCATTTATATATTTTACGAGGGAAAGTTATGATGGAAGTCCATGAAAAAAATCATCGGAAAATTAGATTCTATGAAACTTTTCGAAATGCAAGTTTCGGTCAAAAATCATAGTATATTATACACTAGTTTCGGTCAAAAAAATAAAATTTAATTGGGGACTATTTGAAATGATACGATACTTTTCAGATCATTTATATATGTTAAGAAGGAAGGTTGTGATGGAAGTCCATGCAAAAAAATCATCTGAAAACTAGATTCTATGAAACTCTTCGAAAATCAAATTTTGGTCAAAAAATCGTAATATATTATACACTAGTTTATACTAGTTTCGGTAAAAAATCAAATTAAATCGGGGACTGTTAGAAATGATACTAAACTTCACATATCATTTATATATTTTACGAGGGAAGGTTATGATGGAAGTCCATGCAAAAAATCATCCGAATATTAGATTCTAAGAAACTTTTTGTAAAGCATGTTTCGGTCAAAAATCATAGTATATTATACACTAGTTCGGTCAAAAAAATCAAATTTAATTGGGGAATATTCGAAATGTTATGAGACTTTTCAGATCATTTATATATGTTAAGAGGGAAGGTTATGATGGAAGTCCATGCAAAGAAAATCATCTGAAAACTAGATTCTATGAAACTCTTCGAAATGCAAGTTTCGGTCAAAAAATCATAATATATTATACACTAGTTTATACTAGTTTCGCTCAAAAATCATATTAAATTGGGAACTGTTCTAATTGATACGAAACTTCACATATCATTTATATAATTTACGAGGTAAGGTTATGATGAAAAATCCATGCAAAAAATCATCGGAAAATTAGATTCTATGAAACTTTTCGAAATGCAAGTTTCGGTCCAAAATCATAGTATATTATACACTAGTTTCGGTCAAAAAAATAAAATTTAATTGGGGACTATTTTAAATGATACGAGATTTTTCAGATCATTTATATATGATAAGAGGGAAGGTTGTGATGGAAGTCCATGCAAGAAAATCATCTGAAAACTAGATTCTTTGAAACTCTTTGAAATGCAATTTTCGGTTAAAAAATCATAATATATTATACACTAGTTTATCCTAGTTTCGGTAAAAAATCAAATTAAATTGGGGACTGTTCGAAATGATACGAAACTTCACATATCATTGATATATTTTACGAGGGAAAGTTATGATGGAAGTCCATGCAAAAAATCATCGGAAAATTAGATTCTATGAAACTTTTCGAAATGCAAGTTTCGGTCAAAAATCATAGTATATTATACACTAGTTTCGGTCAAAAAAATAAAATTTAATTGGGGACTATTTGAAATGATACGATACTTTTCAGATCATTTATATATGTTAAGAAGGAAGGTTGTGATGGAAGTCCATACAAAAAAATCATCTGAAAACTAGATTCTATGAAACTCTTCTAAAATCAAATTTTGGTCAAAAAATCGTAATATATTATACACTATTTTATACTAGTTTCGGTCAAAAATCAAATTAAATCGGGGACTGTTCGAAATGATACTAAACTTCACATATCATTTATATATTTTATGAGGGAAGGTTATGATGAAAAATCCATGCAAAAAATCATCCGAATATTAGATTCTAAGAAACTTTTTTTAAAGCATGTTTCGGTCAAAAATCATAGTATATTATACACAAGTTCGGTCAAAAAAATCAAATTTAATTGGGGACTATTCGAAATGTTACGAGACTTTTCAGATCATTTATATATGTTAAGAGGGAAGGTTATGATGGAAGTCCATGTAACGAAAATCATCTGAAAACTAGATTCTATGAAACTCTTCGAAATGCAAGTTTCGGTCAAAAAATCATAATATATTATACACTAGTTTATACTAGTTTCGCTCAAAAATCATATTAAATTGGGGACTGTTCTAATTGATATGAAACTTCACATATCATTTATATAATTTACGAGGTAAGGTTATGATGAAAAATCCATGCAAAAAATCATCGGAAAATTAGATTCTATGAAACTTTTCGAAATGCAAGTTTCGGTCAAAAATCATAGTATATTATACACTAGTTTCGGTCAAAAAAATAAAATTTAATTGGGGACTATTTTAAATGATACGAGACTTTTCAGATCATTTATATATGATAAGAGGGAAGGTTGTGATGGAAGTCCATGCAAGAAAATCATCTGAAAACTAGATTCTTTGAAACTCTTTGAAATGCAATTTTCGGTTAAAAAATCATAATATATTATACACTAGTTTATCCTAGTTTCGCTCAAAAATCATATTAAATTGGGGACTGTTCGAAATGATACGAAACTTCACATATCATTTATATATTTTACGAGGGAAAGTTATGATGGAAGTCCATGAAAAAAATCATCGGAAAATTAGATTCTATGAAACTTTTCGAAATGCAAGTTTCGGTCAAAAATCATAGTATATTATACACTAGTTTCGGTCAAAAAAATAAAATTTAATTGGGGACTATTTGAAATGATACGATACTTTTCAGATCATTTATATATGTTAAGAAGGAAGGTTGTGATGGAAGTCCATGCAAAAAAATCATCTGAAAACTAGATTCTATGAAACTCTTCGAAAATCAAATTTTGGTCAAAAAATTGTAATATATTATACACTAGTTTATACTAGTTTCGGTAAAAAATCAAATTAAATCGGGGACTGTTAGAAATGATACTAAACTTCACATATCATTTATATATTTTACGAGGGAAGGTTATGATGGAAGTCCATGCAAAAAATCATCCGAATATTAGATTCTAAGAAACTTTTTGTAAAGCATGTTTCGGTCAAAAATCATAGTATATTATACACTAGTTCTGTCAAAAAAATCAAATTTAATTGGGGAATATTCGAAATGTTATGAGACTTTTCAGATCATTTATATATGTTAAGAGGGAAGGTTATGATGGAAGTCCATGCAAAGAAAATCATCTGAAAACTAGATTCTATGAAACTCTTCGAAATGCAAGTTTCGGTCAAAAAATCATAATATATTATACACTAGTTTATACTAGTTTCGCTCAAAAATCATATTAAATTGGGAACTGTTCTAATTGATACGAAACTTCACATATCATTTATATAATTTACGAGGTAAGGTTATGATGAAAAATCCATGCAAAAAATCATCGGAAAATTAGATTCTATGAAACTTTTCGAAATGCAAGTTTCGGTCCAAAATCATAGTATATTATACACTAGTTTCGGTCAAAAAAATAAAATTTAATTGGGGACTATTTTAAATGATACGAGATTTTTCAGATCATTTATATATGATAAGAGGGAAGGTTGTGATGGAAGTCCATGCAAGAAAATCATCTGAAAACTAGATTCTTTGAAACTCTTTGAAATGCAATTTTCGGTTAAAAAATCATAATATATTATACACTAGTTTATCCTAGTTTCGGTAAAAAATCAAATTAAATTGGGGACTGTTCGAAATGATACGAAACTTCACATATCATTGATATATTTTACGAGGGAAAGTTATGATGGAAGTCCATGCAAAAAATCATCGGAAAATTAGATTCTATGAAACTTTTCGAAATGCAAGTTTCGGTCAAAAATCATAGTATATTATACACTAGTTTCGGTCAAAAAAATAAAATTTAATTGGGGACTATTTGAAATGATACGATACTTTTCAGATCATTTATATATGTTAAGAAGGAAGGTTGTGATGGAAGTCCATACAAAAAAATCATCTGAAAACTAGATTCTATGAAACTCTTCTAAAATCAAATTTTGGTCAAAAAATCGTAATATATTATACACTATTTTATACTAGTTTCGGTCAAAAATCAAATTAAATCGGCGACTGTTCGAAATGATACTAAACTTCACATATCATTTATATATTTTATGAGGGAAGGTTATGATGAAAAATCCATGCAAAAAATCATCCGAATATTAGATTCTAAGAAACTTTTTTTAAAGCATGTTTCGGTCAAAAATCATAGTATATTATACACAAGTTCGGTCAAAAAAATCAAATTTAATTGGGGACTATTCGAAATGTTACGAGACTTTTCAGATCATTTATATATGTTAAGAGGGAAGGTTATGATGGAAGTCCATGTAAAGAAAATCATCTGAAAACTAGATTCTATGAAACTCTTCGAAATGCAAGTTTCGGTCAAAAAATCATAATATATTATACACTAGTTTATACTAGTTTCGCTCAAAAATCATATTAAATTGGGGACTGTTCTAATTGATACGAAACTTCACATATCATTTATATAATTTACGAGGTAAGGTTATGATGAAAAATCCATGCAAAAAATCATCGGAAAATTAGATTCTATGAAACTTTTCGAAATGCAAGTTTCGGTCAAAAATCATAGTATATTATACACTAGTTTCGGTCAAAAAAATAAAATTTAATTGGGGACTATTTTAAATGATACGATACTTTTCTGATCATTTATATATGATAAGAAGGAAGGTTGTGATGGAAGTCCATGCAAAAAAATCATCTGAAAACTAGATTCTATGAAACTCTTCGAAAATCAAATTTTGGTCAAAAAATCGTAATATATTATACACTAGTTTATACTAGTTTCGGTCAAAAATCAAATTAAATCGGGGACTGTTAGAAATGATACTAAACTTCACATATCATTTATATATTTTACGAGGGAAGGTTATGATGGAAGTCCATGCAAAAAATCATCCGAATATTAGATTCTAAGAAACTTTTTGTAAAGCATGTTTCGGTCAAAAATCATAGTATATTATACACTAGTTCGGTCAAAAAAATGAAATTTAATTGGGGAATATTCGAAATGTTATGAGACTTTTCAGATCATTTATATATGTTAAGAGGGAAGGTTATGATGGAAGTCCATGCAAAGAAAATCATCTGAAAACTAGATTCTATGAAACTCTTCGAAATGCAAGTTTCGGTCAAAAAATCATAATATATTATACACTAGTTTATACTAGTTTCGCTCAAAAATCATATTAAATTGGGAACTGTTCTAATTGATACGAAACTTCACATATCATTTATATAATTTACGAGGTAAGGTTATGATGAAAAATCCATGCAAAAAATCATCGGAAAATTAGATTCTATGAAACTTTTCGAAATGCAAGTTTCGGTCAAAAATCATATTATATTATACACTAGTTTCGGTCAAAAAAATAAAATTTAATTGGGGACTATTTTAAATGATACGAGACTTTTCATATCATTTATATATGATAAGAGGGAAGGTTGTGATGGAAGTCCATGCAAGAAAATCATCTGAAAACTAGATTCTTTGAAACTCTTTGAAATGCAATTTTCGGTCAAAAAATCATAATATATTATACACTAGTTTATCCTAGTTTCGGTAAAAAATCAAATTAAATTGGGGACTGTTCGAAATGATACGAAACTTCACATATCATTGATATATTTTACGAGGGAAAGTTATGATGGAAGTCCATGCAAAAAATCATCGGAAAATTAGATTCTATGAAACTTTTCGAAATGCAAGTTTCGGTCAAAAATCATAGTATATTATACACTAGTTTCGGTCAAAAAAATAAAATTTAATTGGGGACTATTTGAAATGATACGATACTTTTCAGATCATTTATATATGTTAAGAAGGAAGGTTGTGATGGAAGTCCATGCAAAAAAATCATCTGAAAACTAGATTCTATGAAACTCTTCGAAAATCAAATTTTGGTCAAAAAATCGTAATATATTATACACTAGTTTATACTAGTTTCGGTCAAAAATCAAATTAAATCGGGGACTGTTAGAAATGATACTAAACTTCACATATCATTTATATATTTTACGAGGGAAGGTTATGATGGAAGTCCATGCAAAAAATCATCCGAATATTAGATTCTAAGAAACTTTTTGTAAAGCATGTTTCGGTCAAAAATCATAGTATATTATACACTAGTTCGGTCAAAAAAATCAAATTTAATTGGGGAATATTCGAAATGTTATGAGACTTTTCAGATCATTTATATATGTTAAGAGGGAAGGTTATGATGGAAGTCCATGCAAAGAAAATCATCTGAAAACTAGATTCTATGAAACTCTTCGAAATGCAAGTTTCGGTCAAAAAATCATAATATATTATACACTAGTTTATACTAGTTTCGCTCAAAAATCATATTAAATTGGGAACTGTTCTAATTGATACGAAACTTCACATATCATTTATATAATTTACGAGGTAAGGTTATGATGAAAAATCCATGCAAAAAATCATCGGAAAATTAGATTCTATGAAACTTTTCGAAATGCAAGTTTCGGTCAAAAATCATATTATATTATACATTAGTTTCGGTCAAAAAAATAAAATTTAATTGGGGACTATTTTAAATGATACGAGACTTTTCATATCATTTATATATGATAAGAGGGAAGGTTGTGATGGAAGTCCATGAAAGAAAATCATCTGAAAACTAGATTCTTTGAAACTCTTTGAAATGCAATTTTCGGTCAAAAAATCATAATATATTATACACTAGTTTATCCTAGTTTCGGTAAAAAATCAAATTAAATTGGGGACTGTTCGAAATGATACGAAACTTCACATATCATTGATATATTTTACGAGGGAAAGTTATGATGGAAGTCCATGCAAAAAATCATCGGAAAATTAGATTCTATGAAACTTTTCGAAATGCAAGTTTCGGTCAAAAATCATATTATATTATACACTAGTTTCGGTCAAAAAAATAAAATTTAATTGGGGACTATTTTAAATGATACGAGACTTTTCATATCATTTATATATGATAAGAGGGAAGGTTGTGATGGAAGTCCATGCAAGAAAATCATCTGAAAACTAGATTCTTTGAAACTCTTTGAAATGCAATTTTCGGTCAAAAAATCATAATATATTATACACTAGTTTATCCTAGTTTCGGTAAAAAATCAAATTAAATTGGGGACTGTTCGAAATGATACGAAACTTCACATATCATTGATATATTTTACGAGGGAAAGTTATGATGGAAGTCCATGCAAAAAATCATCGGAAAATTAGATTCTATGAAACTTTTCGAAATGCAAGTTTCGGTCAAAAATCATAGTATATTATACACTAGTTTCGGTCAAAAAAATAAAATTTAATTGGGGACTATTTGAAATGATACGATACATTTCAGATCATTTATATATGTTAAGAAGGAAGGTTGTGATGGAAGTCCATACAAAAAAATCATCTGAAAACTAGATTCTATGAAACTCTTCTAAAATCAAATTTTGGTCAAAAAATCGTAATATATTATACACTAGTTTATACTAGTTTCGGTCAAAAATCAAATTAAATCGGGGACTGTTAGAAATGATACTAAACTTCACATATCATTTATATATTTTATGAGGGAAGGTTATGATGAAAAATCCATGCAAAAAATCATCCGAATATTAGATTCTAAGAAACTTTTTTTAAAGCATGTTTCGGTCAAAAATCATAGTATATTATACACAAGTTCGGTCAAAAAAATCAAATTTAATTGGGGACTATTCGAAATGTTACGAGACTTTTCAGATCATTTATATATGTTAAGAGGGAAGGTTATGATGGAAGTCCATGTAAAGAAAATCATCTGAAAACTAGATTCTATGAAACTCTTCGAAATGCAAGTTTCGGTCAAAAAATCATAATATATTATACACTAGTTTATACTAGTTTCGCTCAAAAATCATATTAAATTGGGGACTGTTCTAATTGATACGAAACGTCACATATCATTTATATAATTTACGAGGTAAGGTTATGATGAAAAATCCATGCAAAAAATCATCGGAAAATTAGATTCTATGAAACTTTTCGAAATGCAAGTTTCGGTCAAAAATCATAGTATATTATACACTAGTTTCGGTCAAAAAAATAAAATTTAATTGGGGACTATTTTAAATGATACGATACTTTTCAGATCATTTATATATGATAAGAAGGAAGGTTGTGATGGAAGTCCATGCAAAAAAATCATCTGAAAACTAGATTCTATGAAACTCTTCGAAAATCAAATTTTGGTCAAAAAATCGTAATATATTATACACTAGTTTATACTAGTTTCGGTCAAAAATCAAATTAAATCGGGGACTGTTAGAAATGATACTAAACTTCACATATCATTTATATATTTTACGAGGGAAGGTTATGATGGAAGTCCATGCAAAAAATCATCCGAATATTAGATTCTAAGAAGCTTTTTATAAACCATGTTTCGGTCAAAAATCATAGTATATTATACACTAGTTCGGTCAAAAAAATCAAATTTAATTGGGGAATATTCGAAATGTTATGAGACTTTTCAGATCATTTATATATGTTAAGAGGGAAGGTTATGATGGAAGTCCATGCAAAGAAAATCATCTGAAAACTAGATTCTATGAAACTCTTCGAAATGCAAGTTTCGGTCAAAAAATCATAATATATTATACACTAGTTTATACTAGTTTCGCTCAAAAATCATATTAAATTGGGAACTGTTCTAATTGATACGAAACTTCACATATCATTTATATAATTTACGAGGTAAGGTTATGATGAAAAATCCATGCAAAAAATCATCGGAAAATTAGATTCTATGAAACTTTTCGAAATGCAAGTTTCGGTCAAAAATCATATTATATTATACACTAGTTTCGGTCAAAAAAATAAAATTTAATTGGGGACTATTTTAAATGATACGAGACTTTTCAGATCATTTATATATGATAAGAGGGAAGGTTGTGATGGAAGTCCATGCAAGAAAATCATCTGAAAACTAGATTCTTTGAAACTCTTTGAAATGCAATTTTCGGTTAAAAAATCATAATATATTATACACTAGTTTATCCTAGTTTCGGTAAAAAATCATATTAAATTGGGGACTGTTCGAAATGATACGAAACTTCACATATCATTTATATATTTTACGAGGGAAAGTTATGATGGAAGTCCATGCAAAAAATCATCGGAAAATTAGATTCTATGAAACTTTTCGAAATGCAAGTTTCGTTCAAAAATCATAGTATATTATACACTAGTTTCGGTCAAAAAAATAAAATTTAATTGGGGACTATTTGAAATGATACGATACTTTTCAGATCATTTATATATGTTAAGAAGGAAGGTTGTGATGGAAGTCCATGCAAAAAAATCATCTGAAAACTAGATTCTATGAAACTCTTCGAAAATCAAATTTTGGTCAAAAAATCGTAATATATTATACACTAGTTTATACTAGTTTCGGTCAAAAATCAAATTAAATCGGGGACTGTTAGAAATGATACTAAACTTCACATATCATTTATATATTTTACGAGGGAAGGTTATGATGGAAGTCCATGCAAAAAATCATCCGAATATTAGATTCTAAGAAACTTTTTGTAAAGCATGTTTCGGTCAAAAATCATAGTATATTATACACTAGTTCGGTCAAAAAAATCAAATTTAATTGGGGAATATTCGAAATGTTATGAGACTTTTCAGATCATTTATATATGTTAAGAGGGAAGGTTATGATGGAAGTCCATGCAAAGAAAATCATCTGAAAACTAGATTCTATGAAACTCTTCGAAATGCAAGTTTCGGTCAAAAAATCATAATATATTATACACTAGTTTATACTAGTTTCGCTCAAAAATCATATTAAATTGGGAACTGTTCTAATTGATACGAAACTTCACATATCATTTATATAATTTACGAGGTAAGGTTATGATGAAAAATCCATGCAAAAAATCATCGGAAAATTAGATTCTATGAAACTTTTCGAAATGCAAGTTTCGGTCAAAAATCATATTATATTATACACTAGTTTCGGTCAAAAAAATAAAATTTAATTGGGGACTATTTTAAATGATACGAGACTTTTCATATCATTTATATATGATAAGAGGGAAGGTTGTGATGGAAGTCCATGCAAGAAAATCATCTGAAAACTAGATTCTTTGAAACTCTTTGAAATGCAATTTTCGGTCAAAAAATCATAATATATTATACACTAGTTTATACTAGTTTCGGTAAAAAATCAAATTAAATTGGGGACTGTTCGAAATGATACGAAACTTCACATATCATTTATATATTTTACGAGGGAAAGTTATGATGGAAGTCCATGCAAAAAATCATCGGAAAATTAGATTCTATGAAACTTTTCGAAATGCAAGTTTCGGTCAAAAATCATAGTATATTATACACTAGTTTCGGTCAAAAAAATAAAATTTAATTGGGGACTATTTGAAATGATACGATACTTTTCAGATCATTTATATATGTTAAGAAGGAAGGTTGTGATGGAAGTCCATGCAAAAAAATCATCTGAAAACTAGATTCTATGAAACTCTTCGAAAATCAAATTTTGGTCAAAAAATCGTAATATATTATACACTAGTTTATACTAGTTTCGGTCAAAAATCAAATTAAATCGGGGACTGTTAGAAATGATACTAAACTTCACATATCATTTATATATTTTACGAGGGAAGGTTATGATGGAAGTCCATGCAAAAAATCATCCGAATATTAGATTCAAAGAAACTTTTTGTAAAGCATGTTTCGGTCAAAAATCATAGTATATTATACACTAGTTCGGTCAAAAAAATCAAATTTAATTGGGGAATATTCGAAATGTTATGAGACTTTTCAGATCATTTATATATGTTAAGAGGGAAGGTTATGATGGAAGTCCATGCAAAGAAAATCATCTGAAAACTAGATTCTATGAAACTCTTCGAAATGCAAGTTTCGGTCAAAAAATCATAATATATTATACACTAGTTTATACTAGTTTCGCTCAAAAATCATATTAAATTGGGAACTGTTCTAATTGATACGAAACTTCACATATCATTTATATAATTTACGAGGCAAGGTTATGATGAAAAATCCATGCAAAAAATCATCGGAAAATTAGATTCTATGAAACTTTTCGAAATGCAAGTTTCGGTCAAAAATCATATTATATTATACACTAGTTTCGGTCAAAAAAATAAAATTTAATTGGGGACTATTTTAAATGATACGAGACTTTTCATATCATTTATATATGATAAGAGGGAAGGTTGTGATGGAAGTCCATGCAAGAAAATCATCTGAAAACTAGATTCTTTGAAACTCTTTGAAATGCAATTTTCGGTTAAAAAATCATAATATATTATACACTAGTTTATCCTAGTTTCGCTCAAAAATCATATTAAATTGGGGACTGTTCGAAATGATACGAAACTTCACATATCATTTATATATTTTACGAGGGAAAGTTATGATGGAAGTCCATGCAAAAAATCTTCGGAAAATTAGATTCTATGAAACTTTTCGAAATGCAAGTTTCGGTCAAAAATCATAGTATATTATACACTAGTTTCGGTCAAAAAAATAAAATTTAATTGGGGACTATTTGAAATGATACGATACTTTTCAGATCATTTATATATGTTAAGAAGGAAGGTTGTGATGGAAGTCCATGCAAAAAAATCATCTGAAAACTAGATTCTATGAAACTCTTCGAAAATCAAATTTTGGTCAAAAAATCGTAATATATTATACACTAGTTTATACTAGTTTCGGTCAAAAATCAAATTAAATCGGGGACTGTTAGAAATGATACTAAACTTCACATATCATTTATATATTTTACGAGGGAAGGTTATGATGGAAGTCCATGCAAAAAATCATCCGAATATTAGATTCTAAGAAACTTTTTGTAAAGTATGTTTCGGTCAAAAATCATAGTATATTATACACTAGTTCAGTTAAAAAAATTAAATTTAATTGGGGAATATTCGAAATGTTATGAGACTTTTCAGATCATTTATATATGTTAAGAGGGAAGGTTATGATGGAAGTCCATGCAAAGAAAATCATCTGAAAACTAGATTCTATGAAACTCTTCGAAATGCAAGTTTCGGTCAAAAAATCATAATATATTATACACTAGTTTATACTAGTTTCGCTCAAAAATCATATTAAATTGGGAACTGTTCTAATTGATACGAAACTTCACATATCATTTATATAATTTACGAGGTAAGGTTATGATGAAAAATCCATGCAAAAAATCATCGGAAAATTAGATTCTATGAAACTTTTCGAAATGCAAGTTTCGGTCAAAAATCATATTATATTATACACTAGTTTCGGTCAAAAAAATAAAATTTAATTGGGGACTATTTTAAATGATACGAGACTTTTCAGATCATTTATATATGATAAGAGGGAAGGTTGTGATGGAAGTCCATGCAAGAAAATCATCTGAAAACTAGATTCTTTGAAACTCTTTGAAATGCAATTTTCGGTTAAAAAATCATAATATATTATACACTAGTTTATCCTAGTTTCGGTAAAAAATCAAATTAAATTGGGGACTGTTCGAAATGATACGAAACTTCACATATCATTTATATATTTTACGAGGGAAAGTTATGATGGAAGTCCATGCAAAAAATCATCGGAAAATTAGATTCTATGAAACTTTTCGAAATGCAAGTTTCGGTCAAAAATCATAGTATATTATACACTAGTTTCGGTCAAAAAAATAAAATTTAATTGGGGACTATTTGAAATGATACGATACTTTTCAGATCATTTATATATGTTAAGAAGGAAGGTTGTGATGGAAGTCCATGCAAAAAAATCATCTGAAAACTAGATTCTATGAAACTCTTCGAAAATCAAATTTTGGTCAAAAAATCGTAATATATTATACACTAGTTTATACTAGTTTCGGTCAAAAATCAAATTAAATCGGGGACTGTTAGAAATGATACTAAACTTCACATATCATTTATATATTTTACGAGGGAAGGTTATGATGGAAGTCCATGCAAAAAATCATCCGAATATTAGATTCTAAGAAACTTTTTGTAAAGTATGTTTCGGTCAAAAATCATAGTATATTATACACTAGTTCGGTCAAAAAAATCAAATTTAATTGGGGAATATTCGAAATGTTATGAGACTTTTCAGATCATTTATATATGTTAAGAGGGAAGGTTATGATGGAAGTCCATGCAAAGAAAATCATCTGAAAACTAGATTCTATGAAACTCTTCGAAATGCAAGTTTCGGTCAAAAAATCATAATATATTATACACTAGTTTATACTAGTTTCGCTCAAAAATCATATTAAATTGGGAACTGTTCTAATTGATACGAAACTTCACATATCATTTATATAATTTACGAGGTAAGGTTATGATGAAAAATCCATGCAAAAAATCATCGGAAAATTAGATTCTATGAAACTTTTCGAAATGCAAGTTTCGGTCAAAAATCATATTATATTATACACTAGTTTCGGTCAAAAAAATAAAATTTAATTGGGGACTATTTTAAATGATACGAGACTTTTCAGATCATTTATATATGATAAGAGGGAAGGTTGTGATGGAAGTCCATGCAAGAAAATCATCTGAAAACTAGATTCTTTGAAACTCTTTGAAATGCAATTTTCGGTTAAAAAATCATAATATATTATACACTAGTTTATCCTAGTTTCGGTAAAAAATCAAATTAAATTGGGGACTGTTCGAAATGATACGAAACTTCACATATCATTTATATATTTTACGAGGGAAAGTTATGATGGAAGTCCATGCAAAAAATCATCGGAAAATTAGATTCTATGAAACTTTTCGAAATGCAAGTTTCGGTCAAAAATCATAGTATATTATACACTAGTTTCGGTCAAAAAAATAAAATTTAATTGGGGACTATTTGAAATGATACGATACTTTTCAGATCATTTATATATGTTAAGAAGGAGGGTTATGATGGAAGTCCATGCAAAAAAATCATCTGAAAACTAGATTCTATGAAACTCTTCGAAAATCAAATTTTGGTCAAAAAATCGTAATATATTATACACTAGTTTATACTAGTTTCGGTCAAAAATCAAATTAAATCGGGGACTTTTAGAAATGATACTAAACTTCACATATCATTTATATATTTTACGAGGGAAGGTTATGATGGAAGTCCATGCAAAAAATCATCCGAATATTAGATTCTAAGAAACTTTTTGTAAAGCATGTTTCGGTCAAAAATCATAGTATATTATACACTAGTTCGGTCAAAAAAATCAAATTTAATTGGGGAATATTCGAAATGTTATGAGACTTTTCAGATCATTTATATATGTTAAGAGGGAAGGTTATGATGGAAGTCCATGCAAAGAAAATCATCTGAAAACTAGATTCTATGAAACTCTTCGAAATGCATGTTTCGGTCAAAAAATCATAATATATTATACACTAGTTTATACTAGTTTCGCTCAAAAATCATATTAAATTGGGAACTGTTCTAATTGATACGAAACTTCACATATCATTTATATAATTTACGAGGTAAGGTTATGATGAAAAATCCATGCAAAAAATCATCGGAAAATTAGATTCTATGAAACTTTTCGAAATGCAAGTTTCGGTCAAAAAACATATTATATTATACACTAGTTTCGGTCAAAAAAATAAAATTTAATTGGGGACTATTTTAAATGATACGAGACTTTTCAGATCATTTATATATGATAAGAGGGAAGGTTGTGATGGAAGTCCATGCAAGAAAATCATCTGAAAACTAGATTCTCTGAAACTCTTTGAAATGCAATTTTCGGTTAAAAAATCATAATATATTATACACTAGTTTATCCTAGTTTCGGTAAAAAATCAAATTAAATTGGGGACTGTTCGAAATGATACGAAACTTCACATATCATTTATATATTTTACGAGGGAAAGTTATGATGGAAGTCCATGCAAAAAATCATCGGAAAATTAGATTCTATGAAACTTTTCGAAATGCAAGTTTCGGTCAAAAATCATAGTATATTATACACTAGTTTCGGTCAAAAAAATAAAATTTAATTGGGGACTATTTGAAATGATACGATACTTTTCAGATCATTTATATATGTTAAGAAGGAAGGTTGTGATGGAAGTCCATGCAAAAAAATAATCTGAAAACTAGATTCTATGAAACTCTTCGAAAATCAAATTTTGGTCAAAAAATCGTAATATATTATACACTAGTTTATACTAGTTTCGGTCAAAAATCAAATTAAATCGGGGACTGTTAGAAATGATACTAAACTTCACATATCATTTATATATTTTACGAGGGAAGGTTATGATGGAAGTCCATGCAAAAAATCATCCGAATATTAGAATCTAAGAAACTTTTTGTAAAGCATGTTTCGGTCAAAAATCATAGTATATTATACACTAGTTCGGTCAAAAAAATCAAATTTAATTGGGGAATATTCGAAATGTTATGAGACTTTTCAGATCATTTATATATGTTAAGAGGGAAGGTTATGATGGAAGTCCATGCAAAGAAAATCATCTGAAAACTAGATTCTATGAAACTCTTCGAAATGCAAGTTTCGGTCAAAAAATCATAATATATTATACACTAGTTTATACTAGTTTCGCTCAAAAATCATATTAAATTGGGAACTGTTCTAATTGATACGAAACTTCACATATCATTTATATAATTTACGAGGTAAGGTTATGATGAAAAATCCATGCAAAAAATCATCGGAAAATTAGATTCTATGAAACTTTTCGAAATGCAAGTTTCGGTCAAAAATCATATTATATTATACACTAGTTTCGGTCAAAAAAATAAAATTTAATTGGGGACTATTTTAAATGATACGAGACTTTTCAGATCATTTATATATGATAAGAGGGAAGGTTGTGATGGAAGTCCATGCAAGAAAATCATCTGAAAACTAGATTCTTTGAAACTCTTTGAAATGCAATTTTCGGTTAAAAAATCATAATATATTATACACTAGTTTATCCTAGTTTCGGTAAAAAATCAAATTAAATTGGGGACTGTTCGAAATGATACGAAACTTCACATATCATTTATATATTTTACGAGGGAAAGTTATGATGGAAGTCCATGCAAAAAATCATCGGAAAATTAGATTCTATGAAACTTTTCGAAATGCAAGTTTCGGTCAAAAATCATAGTATATTATACACTAGTTTCGGTCAAAAAAATAAAATTTAATTGGGGACTATTTGAAATGATACGATACTTTTCAGATCATTTATATATGTTAAGAAGGAAGGTTGTGATGGAAGTCCATGCAAAAAAATCATCTGAAAACTAGATTCTATGAAACTCTTCGAAAATCAAATTTTGGTCAAAAAATCGTAATATATTATACACTAGTTTATACTAGTTTCGGTCAAAAATCAAATTAAATCGGGGACTGTTAGAAATGATACTAAACTTCACATATCATTTATATATTTTATGAGGGAAGGTTATGATGGAAGTCCATGCAAAAAATCATCCGAATATTAGAATCTAAGAAACTTTTTGTAAAGCATGTTTCGGTCAAAAATCATAGTATATTATACACTAGTTCGGTCAAAAAAATCAAATTTAATTGGGGAATATTCGAAATGTTATGAGACTTTTCAGATCATTTATATATTTTAAGAGGGAAGGTTATGATGGAAGTCCATGCAAAGAAAATCATCTGAAAACTAGATTCTATGAAACTCTTCGAAATGCAAGTTTCGGTCAAAAAATCATAATATATTATACACTAGTTTATACTAGTTTCGCTCAAAAATCATATTAAATTGGGAACTGTTCTAATTGATACGAAACTTCACATATCATTTATATAATTTACGAGGTAAGGTTATGATGAAAAATCCATGCAAAAAATCATCGGAAAATTAGATTCTATGAAACTTTTCGAAATGCAAGTTTCGGTCAAAAAACATATTATATTATACACTAGTTTCGGTCAAAAAAATAAAATTTAATTGGGGACTATTTTAAATGATACGAGACTTTTCAGATCATTTATATATGATAAGAGGGAAGGTTGTGATGGAAGTCCATGCAAGAAAATCATCTGAAAACTAGATTCTCTGAAACTCTTTGAAATGCAATTTTCGGTTAAAAAATCATAATATATTATACACTAGTTTATCCTAGTTTCGGTAAAAAATCAAATTAAATTGGGGACTGTTCGAAATGATACGAAACTTCACATATCATTTATATATTTTACGAGGGAAAGTTATGATGGAAGTCCATGCAAAAAATCATCGGAAAATTAGATTCTATGAAACTTTTCGAAATGCAAGTTTCGGTCAAAAATCATAGTATATTATACACTAGTTTCGGTCAAAAAAATAAAATTTAATTGGGGACTATTTGAAATGATACGATACTTTTCAGATCATTTATATATGTTAAGAAGGAAGGTTGTGATGGAAGTCCATGCAAAAAAATCATCTGAAAACTAGATTCTATGAAACTCTTCGAAAATCAAATTTTGGTCAAAAAATCGTAATATATTATACACTAGTTTATACTAGTTTCGGTCAAAAATCAAATTAAATCGGGGACTGTTAGAAATGATACTAAACTTCACATATCATTTATATATTTTACGAGGGAAGGTTATGATGGAAGTCCATGCAAAAAATCATCCGAATATTAGAATCTAAGAAACTTTTTGTAAAGCATGTTTCGGTCAAAAATCATAGTATATTATACACTAGTTCGGTCAAAAAAATCAAATTTAATTGGGGAATATTCGAAATGTTATGAGACTTTTCAGATCATTTATATATGTTAAGAGGGAAGGTTATGATGGAAGTCCATGCAAAGAAAATCATCTGAAAACTAGATTCTATGAAACTCTTCGAAATGCAAGTTTCGGTCAAAAAATCATAATATATTATACACTAGTTTATACTAGTTTCGCTCAAAAATCATATTAAATTGGGAACTGTTCTAATTGATACGAAACTTCACATATCATTTATATAATTTACGAGGTAAGGTTATGATGAAAAATCCATGCAAAAAATCATCGGAAAATTAGATTCTATGAAACTTTTCGAAATGCAAGTTTCGGTCAAAAATCATATTATATTATACACTAGTTTCGGTCAAAAAAATAAAATTTAATTGGGGACTATTTTAAATGATACGAGACTTTTCATATCATTTATATATGATAAGAGGGAAGGTTGTGATGGAAGTCCATGCAAGAAAATCATCTGAAAACTAGATTCTTTGAAACTCTTTGAAATGCAATTTTCGGTTAAAAAATCATAATATATTATACACTAGTTTATCCTAGTTTCGCTCAAAAATCATATTAAATTGGGGACTGTTCGAAATGATACGAAACTTCACATATCATTTATATATTTTACGAGGGAAAGTTATGATGGAAGTCCATGCAAAAAATCATCGGAAAATTAGATTCTATGAAACTTTTCGAAATGCAAGTTTCGGTCAAAAATCATAGTATATTATACACTAGTTTCGGTCAAAAAAATAAAATTTAATTGGGGACTATTTGAAATGATACGATACTTTTCAGATCATTTATATATGTTAAGAAGGAAGGTTGTGATGGAAGTCCATGCAAAAAAATCATCTGAAAACTAGATTCTATGAAACTCTTCGAAAATCAAATTTTGGTCAAAAAATCGTAATATATTATACACTAGTTTATACTAGTTTCGGTCAAAAATCAAATTAAATCGGGGACTGTTAGAAATGATACTAAACTTCACATATCATTTATATATTTTACGAGGGAAGGTTATGATGGAAGTCCATGCAAAAAATCATCCGAATATTAGATTCTAAGAAACTTTTTGTAAAGTATGTTTCGGTCAAAAATCATAGTATATTATACACTAGTTCGGTCAAAAAAATCAAATTTAATTGGGGAATATTCGAAATGTTATGAGACTTTTCAGATCATTTATATATGTTAAGAGGGAAGGTTATGATGGAAGTCCATGCAAAGAAAATCATCTGAAAACTAGATTCTATGAAACTCTTCGAAATGCAAGTTTCGGTCAAAAAATCATAATATATTATACACTAGTTTATACTAGCTTCGCTCAAAAATCATATTAAATTGGGAACTGTTCTAATTGATACGAAACTTCACATATCATTTATATAATTTACGAGGTAAGGTTATGATGAAAAATCCATGCAAAAAATCATCGGAAAATTAGATTCTATGAAACTTTTCGAAATGCAAGTTTCGGTCAAAAATCATATTATATTATACACTAGTTTCGGTCAAAAAAATAAAATTTAATTGGGGACTATTTTAAATGATACGAGACTTTTCAGATCATTTATATATGATAAGAGGGAAGGTTGTGATGGAAGTCCATGCAAGAAAATCATCTGAAAACTAGATTCTTTGAAACTCTTTGAAATGCAATTTTCGGTTAAAAAATCATAATATATTATACACTAGTTTATCCTAGTTTCGGTAAAAAATCAAATTAAATTGGGGACTGTTCGAAATGATACGAAACTTCACATATCATTTATATATTTTACGAGGGAAAGTTATGATGGAAGTCCATGCAAAAAATCATCGGAAAATTAGATTCTATGAAACTTTTCGAAATGCAAGTTTCGGTCAAAAATCATAGTATATTATACACTAGTTTTGGTCAAAAAAATAAAATTTAATTGGGGACTATTTGAAATGATACGATACTTTTCAGATCATTTATATATGTTAAGAAGGAAGGTTGTGATGGAAGTCCATGCAAAAAATCATCTGAAAACTAGATTCTATGAAACTCTTCGAAAATCAAATTTTGGTCAAAAAATCGTAATATATTATACACTAGTTTATACTAGTTTCGGTCAAAAATCAAATTAAATCGGGGACTGTTAGAAATGATACTAAACTTCACATATCATTTATATATTTTACGAGGGAAGGTTATGATGGAAGTCCATGCAAAAAATCATCCGAATATTAGATTCTAAGAAACTTTTTGTAAAGCATGTTTCGGTCAAAAATCATAGTATATTATACACTAGTTCGGTCAAAAAAATCAAATTTAATTGGGGAATATTCGAAATGTTATGAGACTTTTCAGATCATTTATATATGTTAAGAGGGAAGGTTATGATGGAAGTCCATGCAAAGAAAATCATCTGAAAACTAGATTCTATGAAACTCTTCGAAATGCAAGTTTCGGTCAAAAAATCATAATATATTATACACTAGTTTATACTAGTTTCGCTCAAAAATCATATTAAATTGGGAACTGTTCTAATTGATACGAAACTTCACATATCATTTATATAATTTACGAGGTAAGGTTATGATGAAAAATCCATGCAAAAAATCATCGGAAAATTAGATTCTATGAAACTTTTCGAAATGCAAGTTTCGGTCAAAAAACATATTATATTATACACTAGTTTCGGTCAAAAAAATAAAATTTAATTGGGGACTATTTTATATGATACGAGACTTTTCAGATCATTTATATATGATAAGAGGGAAGGTTGTGATGGAAGTCCATGCAAGAAAATCATCTGAAAACTAGATTCTCTGAAACTCTTTGAAATGCAATTTTCGGTTAAAAAATCATAATATATTATACACTAGTTTATCCTAGTTTCGGTAAAAAATCAAATTAAATTGGGGACTGTTCGAAATGATACGAAACTTCACATATCATTTATATATTTTACGAGGGAAAGTTATGATGGAAGTCCATGCAAAAAATCATCGGAAAATTAGATTCTATGAAACTTTTCGAAATGCAAGTTTCGGTCAAAAATCATAGTATATTATACACTAGTTTCGGTCAAAAAAATAAAATTTAATTGGGGACTATTTGAAATGATACGATACTTTTCAGATCATTTATATATGTTAAGAAGGAAGGTTGTGATGGAAGTCCATGCAAAAAAATCATCTGAAAACTAGATTCTATGAAACTCTTCGAAAATCAAATTTTGGTCAAAAAATCGTAATATATTATACACTAGTTTATACTAGTTTCGGTCAAAAATCAAATTAAATCGGGGACTGTTAGAAATGATACTAAACTTCACATATCATTTATATATTTTACGAGGGAAGGTTATGATGGAAGTCCATGCAAAAAATCATCCGAATATTAGATTCTAAGAAACTTTTTGTAAAGCATGTTTCGGTCAAAAATCATAGTATATTATACACTAGTTCGGTCAAAAAAATCAAATTTAATTGGGGAATATTCGAAATGTTATGAGACTTTTCAGATCATTTATATATGTTAAGAGGGAAGGTTATGATGGAAGTCCATGCAAAGAAAATCATCTGAAAACTAGATTCTATGAAACTCTTCGAAATGCAAGTTTCGGTCAAAAAATCATAATATATTATACACTAGTTTATACTAGTTTCGCTCAAAAATCATATTAAATTGGGAACTGTTCTAATTGATACGAAACTTCACATATCATTTATATAATTTACGAGGTAAGGTTATGATGAAAAATCCATGCAAAAAATCATCGGAAAATTAGATTCTATGAAACTTTTCGAAATGCAAGTTTCGGTCAAAAAACATATTATATTATACACTAGTTTCGGTCAAAAAAATAAAATTTAATTGGGGACTATTTTAAATGATACGAGACTTTTCAGATCATTTATATATGATAAGAGGGAAGGTTGTGATGGAAGTCCATGCAAGAAAATCATCTGAAAACTAGATTCTCTGAAACTCTTTGAAATGCAATTTTCGGTTAAAAAATCATAATATATTATACACTAGTTTATCCTAGTTTCGGTAAAAAATCAAATTAAATTGGGGACTGTTCGAAATGATACGAAACTTCACATATCATTTATATATTTTACGAGGGAAAGTTATGATGGAAGTCCATGCAAAAAATCATCGGAAAATTAGATTCTATGAAACTTTTCGAAATGCAAGTTTCGGTCAAAAATCATAGTATATTATACACTAGTTTCGGTCAAAAAAATAAAATTTAATTGGGGACTATTTGAAATGATACGATACTTTTCAGATCATTTATATATGTTAAGAAGGAAGGTTGTGATGGAAGTCCATGCAAAAAAATCATCTGAAAACTAGATTCTATGAAACTCTTCGAAAATCAAATTTTGGTCAAAAAATCGTAATATATTATACACTAGTTTATACTAGTTTCGGTCAAAAATCAAATTAAATCGGGGACTGTTAGAAATGATACTAAACTTCACATATCATTTATATATTTTACGAGGGAAGGTTATGATGGAAGTCCATGCAAAAAATCATCCGAATATTAGATTCTTAGAAACTTTTTGTAAAGCATGTTTCGGTCAAAAATCATAGTATATTATACACTAGTTCGGTCAAAAAAATCAAATTTAATTGGGGAATATTCGAAATGTTATGAGACTTTTCAGATCATTTATATATGTTAAGAGGGAAGGTTATGATGGAAGTCCATGCAAAGAAAATCATCTGAAAACTAGATTCTATGAAACTCTTCGAAATGCAAGTTTCGGTCAAAAAATCATAATATATTATACACTAGTTTATACTAGTTTCGCTCAAAAATCATATTAAATTGGGAACTGTTCTAATTGATACGAAACTTCACATATCATTTATATAATTTACGAGTTAAGGTTATGATGAAAAATCCATGCAAAAAATCATCGGAAAATTAGATTCTATGAAACTTTTCGAAATGCAAGTTTCGGTCAAAAAACATATTATATTATACACTAGTTTCGGTCAAAAAAATAAAATTTAATTGGGGACTATTTTAAATGATACAAGACTTTTCAGATCATTTATATATGATAAGAGGGAAGGTTGTGATGGAAGTCCATGCAAGAAAATCATCTGAAAACTAGATTCTCTGAAACTCTTTGAAATGCAATTTTCGGTTAAAAAATCATAATATATTATACACTAGTTTATCCTAGTTTCGGTAAAAAATCAAATTAAATTGGGGACTGTTCGAAATGATACGAAACTTCACATATCATTTATATATTTTACGAGGGAAAGTTATGATGGAAGTCCATGCAAAAAATCATCGGAAAATTAGATTCTATGAAACTTTTCGAAATGCAAGTTTCGGTCAAAAATCATAGTATATTATACACTAGTTTCGGTCAAAAAAATAAAATTTAATTGGGGACTATTTGAAATGATACGATACATTTCAGATCATTTATATATGTTAAGAAGGAAGGTTGTGATGGAAGTCCATGCAAAAAAATCATCTGAAAACTAGATTCTATGAAACTCTTCGAAAATCAAATTTTGGTCAAAAAATCGTAATATATTATACACTAGTTTATACTAGTTTCGGTCAAAAATCAAATTAAATCGGGGACTGTTAGAAATGATACTAAACTTCACATATCATTTATATATTTTACGAGGGAAGGTTATGATGGAAGTCCATGCAAAAAATCATCCGAATATTAGATTCTAAGAAACTTTTTGTAAAGCATGTTTCGGTCAAAAATCATAGTATATTATACACTAGTTCGGTCAAAAAAATCAAATTTAATTGGGGAATATTCGAAATGTTATGAGACTTTTCAGATCATTTATATATGTTAAGAGGGAAGGTTATGATGGAAGTCCATGCAAAGAAAATCATCTGAAAACTAGATTCTATGAAACTCTTCGAAATGCAAGTTTCGGTCAAAAAATCATAATATATTATACACTAGTTTATACTAGTTTCGCTCAAAAATCATATTAAATTGGGAACTGTTCTAATTGATACGAAACTTCACATATCATTTATATAATTTACGAGGTAAGGTTATGATGAAAAATCCATGCAAAAAATCATCGGAAAATTAGATTCTATGAAACTTTTCGAAATGCAAGTTTCGGTCAAAAAACATATTATATTATACACTAGTTTCGGTCAAAAAAATAAAATTTAATTGGGGACTATTTTAAATGATACGAGACTTTTCAGATCATTTATATATGATAAGAGGGAAGGTTGTGATGGAAGTCCATGCAAGAAAATCATCTGAAAACTAGATTCTCTGAAACTCTTTGAAATGCAATTTTCGGTTAAAAAATCATAATATATTATACACTAGTTTATCCTAGTTTCGGTAAAAAATCAAATTAAATTGGGGACTGTTCGAAATGATACGAAACTTCACATATCATTTATATATTTTACGAGGGAAAGTTATGATGGAAGTCCATGCAAAAAATCATCGGAAAATTAGATTCTATGAAACTTTTCGAAATGCAAGTTTCGGTCAAAAATCATAGTATATTATACACTAGTTTCGGTCAAAAAAATAAAATTTAATTGGGGACTATTTGAAATGATACGATACTTTTCAGATCATTTATATATGTTAAGAAGGAAGGTTGTGATGGAAGTCCATGCAAAAAAATCATCTGAAAACTAGATTCTATGAAACTCTTCGAAAATCAAATTTTGGTCAAAAAATCGTAATATATTATACACTAGTTTATACTAGTTTCGGTCAAAAATCAAATTAAATCGGGGACTGTTAGAAATGATACTAAACTTCACATATCATTTATATATTTTACGAGGGAAGGTTATGATGGAAGTCCATGCAAAAAATCATCCGAATATTAGATTCTAAGAAACTTTTTGTAAAGCATGTTTCGGTCAAAAATCATAGTATATTATACACTAGTTCGGTCAAAAAAATCAAATTTAATTGGGGAATATTCGAAATGTTATGAGACTTTTCAGATCATTTATATATGTTAAGAGGGAAGGTTATGATGGAAGTCCATGCAAAGAAAATCATCTGAAAACTAGATTCTATGAAACTCTTCGAAATGCAAGTTTCGGTCAAAAAATCATAATATATTATACACTAGTTTATACTAGTTTCGCTCAAAAATCATATTAAATTGGGAACTGTTCTAATTGATACGAAACTTCACATATCATTTATATAATTTACGAGTTAAGGTTATGATGAAAAATCCATGCAAAAAATCATCGGAAAATTAGATTCTATGAAACTTTTCGAAATGCAAGTTTCGGTCAAAAAACATATTATATTATACACTAGTTTCGGTCAAAAAAATAAAATTTAATTGGGGACTATTTTAAATGATACAAGACTTTTCAGATCATTTATATATGATAAGAGGGAAGGTTGTGATGGAAGTCCATGCAAGAAAATCATCTGAAAACTAGATTCTCTGAAACTCTTTGAAATGCAATTTTCGGTTAAAAAATCATAATATATTATACACTAGTTTATCCTAGTTTCGGTAAAAAATCAAATTAAATTGGGGACTGTTCGAAATGATACGAAACTTCACATATCATTTATATATTTTACGAGGGAAAGTTATGATGGAAGTCCATGCAAAAAATCATCGGAAAATTAGATTCTATGAAACTTTTCGAAATGCAAGTTTCGGTCAAAAATCATAGTATATTATACACTAGTTTCGGTCAAAAAAATAAAATTTAATTGGGGACTATTTGAAATGATACGATACTTTTCAGATCATTTATATATGTTAAGAAGGAAGGTTGTGATGGAAGTCCATGCAAAAAAATCATCTGAAAACTAGATTCTATGAAACTCTTCGAAAATCAAATTTTGGTCAAAAAATCGTAATATATTATACACTAGTTTATACTAGTTTCGGTCAAAAATCAAATTAAATCGGGGACTGTTAGAAATGATACTAAACTTCACATATCATTTATATATTTTACGAGGGAAGGTTATGATGGAAGTCCATGCAAAAAATCATCCGAATATTAGATTCTAAGAAACTTTTTGTAAAGCATGTTTCGGTCAAAAATCATAGTATATTATACACTAGTTCGGTCAAAAAAATCAAATTTAATTGGGGAATATTCGAAATGTTATGAGACTTTTCAGATCATTTATATATGTTAAGAGGGAAGGTTATGATGGAAGTCCATGCAAAGAAAATCATCTGAAAACTAGATTCTATGAAACTCTTCGAAATGCAAGTTTCGGTCAAAAAATCATAATATATTATACACTAGTTTATACTAGTTTCGCTCAAAAATCATATTAAATTGGGAACTGTTCTAATTGATACGAAACTTCACATATCATTTATATAATTTACGAGGTAAGGTTATGATGAAAAATCCATGCAAGAAATCATCGGAAAATTAGATTCTATGAAACTTTTCGAAATGCAAGTTTCGGTCAAAAATCATATTATATTATACACTAGTTTCGGTCAAAAAAATAAAATTTAATTGGGGACTATTTTAAATGATACGAGACTTTTCAGATCATTTATATATGATAAGAGGGAAGGTTGTGATGGAAGTCCATGCAAGAAAATCATCTGAAAACTAGATTCTTTGAAACTCTTTGAAATGCAATTTTCGGTTAAAAAATCATAATATATTATACACTAGTTTATCCTAGTTTCGGTAAAAAATCAAATTAAATTGGGGACTGTTCGAAATGATACGAAACTTCACATATCATTTATATATTTTACGAGGGAAAGTTATGATGGAAGACCATGCAAAAAATCATCGGAAAATTAGATTCTATGAAACTTTTCGAAATGCAAGTTTCGGTCAAAAATCATAGTATATTATACACTAGTTTCGGTCAAAAAAATAAAATTTAATTGGGGACTATTTGAAATGATACGATACTTTTCAGATCATTTATATATGTTAAGAAGGAAGGTTGTGATGGAAGTCCATGCAAAAAAATCATCTGAAAACTAGATTCTATGAAACTCTTCGAAAATCAAATTTTGGTCAAAAAATCGTAATATATTATACACTAGTTTATACTAGTTTCGGTCAAAAATCAAATTAAATCGGGGACTGTTAGAAATGATACTAAACTTCACATATCATTTATATATTTTACGAGGGAAGGTTATGATGGAAGTCCATGCAAAAAATCATCCGAATATTAGATTCTAAGAAACTTTTTGTAAAGCATGTTTCGGTCAAAAATCATAGTATATTATACACTAGTTTCGGTCAAAAAAATCAAATTTAATTGGGGACTATTTGAAATGATACGATACTTTTCAGATCATTTATATATGTTAAGAAGGAAGGTTGTGATGGAAGTCCATACAAAAAAATCATCTGAAAACTAGATTCTATGAAACTCTTCGAAAATCAAATTTTGGTCAAAAAATCGTAATATATTATACACTAGTTTATACTAGTTTCGGTCAAAAATCAAATTAAATCGGGGACTGTTCGAAATGATACTAAACTTCACATATCATTTATATATTTTATGAGGGAAGGTTATGATGAAAAATCCATGCAAAAAATCATCCGAATATTAGATTCTAAGAAACTTTTTGTAAAGCATGTTTCGGTCAAAAATCATAGTATATTATACACTAGTTCGGTCAAAAAAATCAAATTTAATTGGGGACTATTCGAAATGTTACGAGACTTTTCAGATCATTTATATATGTTAAGAGGGAAGGTTATGATGGAAGTCCATGCAAAGAAAATCATCTGAAAACTAGATTCTATGAAACTCTTCGAAATGCAAGTTTCGGTCAAAAAATCATAATATATTATACACTAGTTTATACTAGTTTCGCTCAAAAATCATATTAAATTGGGGACTGTTCTAATTGATACGAAACTTCACATATCATTTATATAATTTACGAGGTAAGGTTATGATGAAAAATCCATGCAAAAAATCATCGGAAAATTAGATTCTATGAAACTTTTCGAAATGCAAGTTTCGGTCAAAAATCATAGTATATTATACACTAGTTTCGGTCAAAAAAATAAAATTTAATTGGGGACTATTTTAAATGATACGATACTTTTCAGATCATTTATATATGATAAGAAGGAAGGTTGTGATGGAAGTCCATGCAAAAAAATCATCTGAAAACTAGATTCTATGAAACTCTTCGAAAATCAAATTTTGGTCAAAAAATCGTAATATATTATACACTAGTTTATACTAGTTTCGGTCAAAAATCAAATTAAATCGGGGACTGTTAGAAATGATACTAAACTTCACATATCATTTATATATTTTACGAGGGAAGGTTATGATGGAAGTCCATGCAAAAAATCATCCGAATATTAGATTCTAAGAAACTTTTTGTAAAGCATGTTTCGGTCAAAAATCATAGTATATTATACACTAGTTCGGTCAAAAAAATCAAATTTAATTGGGGAATATTCGAAATGTTATGAGACTTTTCAGATCATTTATATATGTTAAGAGGGAAGGTTATGATGGAAGTCCATGCAAAGAAAATCATCTGAAAACTAGATTCTATGAAACTCTTCGAAATGCAAGTTTCGGTCAAAAAATCATAATATATTATACACTAGTTTATACTAGTTTCGCTCAAAAATCAAATTAAATTGGGAACTGTTCTAATTGATACGAAACTTCACATATCATTTATATAATTTACGAGGTAAGGTTATGATGAAAAATCCATGCAAAAAATCATCGGAAAATTAGATTCTATGAAACTTTTCGAAATGCAAGTTTCGGTCCAAAATCATAGTATATTATACACTAGTTTCGGTCAAAAAAATAAAATTTAATTGGGGACTATTTTAAATGATACGAGACTTTTCAGATCATTTATATATGATAAGAGGGAAGGTTGTGATGGAAGTCCATGCAAGAAAATCATCTGAAAACTAGATTCTTTGAAACTCTTTGAAATGCAATTTTCGGTTAAAAAATCATAATATATTATACACTAGTTTATCCTAGTTTCGGTAAAAAATCAAATTAAATTGGGGACTGTTCGAAATGATACGAAACTTCACATATCATTTATATATTTTACGAGGGAAAGTTATGATGGAAGTCCATGCAAAAAATCATCGGAAAATTAGATTCTATGAAACTTTTCGAAATGCAAGTTTCGGTCAAAAATCATAGTATATTATACACTAGTTTCGGTCAAAAAAATAAAATTTAATTGGGGACTATTTGAAATGATACGATACTTTTCAGATCATTTATATATGTTAAGAAGGAAGGTTGTGATGGAAGTCCATGCAAAAAAATCATCTGAAAACTAGATTCTATGAAACTCTTCGAAAATCAAATTTTGGTCAAAAAATCGTAATATATTATACACTAGTTTATACTAGTTTCGGTCAAAAATCAAATTAAATCGGGGACTGTTCGAAATGATACTAAACTTCACATATCATTTATATATTTTACGAGGGAAGGTTATGATGGAAGTCCATGCAAAAAATCATCCGAATATTAGATTCTAAGAAACTTTTTGTAAAGCATGTTTCGGTCAAAAATCATACTATATTATACACTAGTTCGGTCAAAAAAATCAAATTTAATTGGGGACTATTCGAAATGTTACGAGACTTTTCAGATCATTTATATATGTTAAGAGGGAAGGTTATGATGGAAGTCCATGCAAAGAAAATCATCTGAAAACTAGATTCTATGAAACTCTTCGAAATGCAAGTTTCGGTCAAAAAATCATAATATATTATACACTAGTTTATACTAGTTTCGCTCAAAAATCATATTAAATTGGGAACTGTTCTAATTGATACGAAACTGCACATATCATTTATATAATTTACGAGGTAAGGTTATGATGAAAAATCCATGCAAAAAATCATCGGAAAATTAGATTCTATGAAACTTTTCGAAATGCAAGTTTGGGTCCAAAATCATAGTATATTATACACTAGTTTCGGTCAAAAAAATAAAATTTAATTGGGGACTATTTTAAATGATACGAGACTTTTCAGATCATTTATATATGATAAGAGGGAAGGTTGTGATGGAAGTCCATGCAAGAAAATCATCTGAAAACTAGATTCTTTGAAACTCTTTGAAATGCAATTTTCGGTTAAAAAATCATAATATATTATACACTAGTTTATCCTAGTTTCGGTAAAAAATCAAATTAAATTGGGGACTGTTCGAAATGATACGAAACTTCACATATCATTTATATATTTTACGAGGGAAAGTTATGATGGAAGTCCATGCAAAAAATCATCGGAAAATTAGATTCTATGAAACTTTTCGAAATGCAAGTTTCGGTCAAAAATCATAGTATATTATACACTAGTTTCGGTCAAAAAAATAAAATTTAATTGGGGACTATTTGAAATGATACGATACTTTTCAGATCATTTATATATGTTAAGAAGGAAGGTTGTGATGGAAGTCCATACAAAAAAATCATCTGAAAACTAGATTCTATGAAACTCTTCGAAAATCAAATTTTGGTCAAAAAATCGTAATATATTATACACTAGTTTATACTAGTTTCGATCAAAAATCAAATTAAATCGGGGACTGTTCGAAATGATACTAAACTTCACATATCATTTATATATTTTATGAGGGAAGGTTATGATGAAAAATCCATGCAAAAAATCATCCGAATATTAGATTCTAAGAAACTTTTTGTAAAGCATGTTTCGGTCAAAAATCATAGTATATTATACACTAGTTCGGTCAAAAAAATCAAATTTAATTGGGGACTATTCGAAATGTTACGAGACTTTTCAGATCATTTATATATGTTAAGAGGGAAGGTTATGATGGAAGTCCATGCAAAGAAAATCATCTGAAAACTAGATTCTATGAAACTCTTCGAAATGCAAGTTTCGGTCAAAAAATCATAATATATTATACACTAGTTTATACTAGTTTCGCTCAAAAATCATATTAAATTGGGGACTGTTCTAATTGATACGAAACTTCACATATCATTTATATAATTTACGAGGTAAGGTTATGATGAAAAATCCATGCAAAAAATCATCGGAAAATTAGATTCTATGAAACTTTTCGAAATGCAAGTTTCGGTCAAAAATCATAGTATATTATACACTAGTTTCGGTCAAAAAAATAAAATTTAATTGGGGACTATTTTAAATGATACGATACTTTTCAGATCATTTATATATGATAAGAAGGAAGGTTGTGATGGAAGTCCATGCAAAAAAATCATCTGAAAACTAGATTCTATGAAACTCTTCGAAAATCAAATTTTGGTCAAAAAATCGTAATATATTATACACTAGTTTATACTAGTTTCGGTCAAAAATCAAATTAAATCGGGGACTGTTAGAAATGATACTAAACTTCACATATCATTTATATATTTTACGAGGGAAGGTTATGATGGAAGTCCATGCAAAAAATCATCCGAATATTAGATTCTAAGAAACTTTTTGTAAAGCATGTTTCGGTCAAAAATCATAGTATATTATACACTAGTTCGGTCAAAAAAATCAAATTTAATTGGGGAATATTCGAAATGTTATGAGACTTTTCAGATCATTTATATATGTTAAGAGGGAAGGTTATGATGGAAGTCCATGCAAAGAAAATCATCTGAAAACTAGATTCTATGAAACTCTTCGAAATGCAAGTTTCGGTCAAAAAATCATAATATATTATACACTAGTTTATACTAGTTTCGCTCAAAAATCATATTAAATTGGGAACTGTTCTAATTGATACGAAACTTCACATATCATTTATATAATTTACGAGGTAAGGTTATGATGAAAAATCCATGCAAAAAATCATCGGAAAATTAGATTCTATGAAACTTTTCGAAATGCAAGTTTCGGTCAAAAATCATATTATATTATACACTAGTTTCGGTCAAAAAAATAAAATTTAATTGGGGACTATTTTAAATGATACGAGACTTTTCAGATCATTTATATATGATAAGAGGGAAGGTTGTGATGGAAGTCCATGCAAGAAAATCATCTGAAAACTAGATTCTTTGAAACTCTTTGAAATGCAATTTTCGGTTAAAAAACCATAATATATTATACACTAGTTTATCCTAGTTTCGGTAAAAAATCAAATTAAATTGGGGACTGTTCGAAATGATACGAAACTTCACATATCATTTATATATTTTACGAGGGAAAGTTATGATGGAAGTCCATGCAAAAAATCATCGGAAAATTAGATTCTATGAAACTTTTCGAAATGCAAGTTTCGGTCAAAAATCATAGTATATTATACACTAGTTTCGGTCAAAAAAATAAAATTTAATTGGGGACTATTTGAAATGATACGATACTTTTCAGATCATTTATATATGTTAAGAAGGAAGGTTGTGATGGAAGTCCATGCAAAAAAATCATCTGAAAACTAGATTCTATGAAACTCTTCGAAAATCAAATTTTGGTCAAAAAATCGTAATATATTATACACTAGTTTATACTAGTTTCGGTCAAAAATCAAATTAAATCGGGGACTGTTCGAAATGATACTAAACTTCACATATCATTTATATATTTTATGAGGGAAGGTTATGATGAAAAATCCATGCAAAAAATCATCCGAATATTAGATTCTAAGAAACTTTTTGTAAAGCATGTTTCGGTCAAAAATCATAGTATATTATACACAAGTTCGGTCAAAAAAATCAAATTTAATTGGGGACTATTCGAAATGTTACGAGACTTTTCAGATCATTTATATATGTTAAGAGGGAAGGTTATGATGGAAGTCCATGCAAAGAAAATCATCTGAAAACTAGATTCTATGAAACTCTTCGAAATGCAAGTTTCGGTCAAAAAATCATAATATATTATACACTAGTTTATACTAGTTTCGCTCAAAAATCATATTAAATTGGGGACTGTTCTAATTGATACGAAACTTCACATATCATTTATATAATTTACGAGGTAAGGTTATGATGAAAAATCCATGCAAAAAATCATCGGAAAATTAGATTCTATGAAACTTTTCGAAATGCAAGTTTCGGTCAAAAATCATATTATATTATACACTAGTTTCGGTCAAAAAAATAAAATTTAATTGGGGACTATTTTAAATGATACGAGACTTTTCAGATCATTTATATATGATAAGAGGGAAGGTTGTGATGGAAGTCCATGCAAGAAAATCATCTGAAAACTAGATTCTTTGAAACTCTTTGAAATGCAATTTTCGGTTAAAAAACCATAATATATTATACACTAGTTTATCCTAGTTTCGGTAAAAAATCAAATTAAATTGGGGACTGTTCGAAATGATACGAAACTTCACATATCATTTATATATTTTACGAGGGAAAGTTATGATGGAAGTCCATGCAAAAAATCATCGGAAAATTAGATTCTATGAAACTTTTCGAAATGCAAGTTTCGGTCAAAAATCATAGTATATTATACACTAGTTTCGGTCAAAAAAATAAAATTTAATTGGGGACTATTTGAAATGATACGATACTTTTCAGATCATTTATATATGTTAAGAAGGAAGGTTGTGATGGAAGTCCATGCAAAAAAATCATCTGAAAACTAGATTCTATGAAACTCTTCGAAAATCAAATTTTGGTCAAAAAATCGTAATATATTATACACTAGTTTATACTAGTTTCGGTCAAAAATCAAATTAAATCGGGGACTGTTCGAAATGATACTAAACTTCACATATCATTTATATATTTTATGAGGGAAGGTTATGATGAAAAATCCATGCAAAAAATCATCCGAATATTAGATTCTAAGAAACTTTTTGTAAAGCATGTTTCGGTCAAAAATCATAGTATATTATACACAAGTTCGGTCAAAAAAATCAAATTTAATTGGGGACTATTCGAAATGTTACGAGACTTTTCAGATCATTTATATATGTTAAGAGGGAAGGTTATGATGGAAGTCCATGCAAAGAAAATCATCTGAAAACTAGATTCTATGAAACTCTTCGAAATGCAAGTTTCGGTCAAAAAATCATAATATATTATACACTAGTTTATACTAGTTTCGCTCAAAAATCATATTAAATTGGGGACTGTTCTAATTGATACGAAACTTCACATATCATTTATATAATTTACGAGGTAAGGTTATGATGAAAAATCCATGCAAAAAATCATCGGAAAATTAGATTCTATGAAACTTTTCGAAATGCAAGTTTCGGTCAAAAATCATAGTATATTATACACTAGTTTCGGTCAAAAAAATAAAATTTAATTGGGGACTATTTTAAATGATACGATACTTTTCAGATCATTTATATATGATAAGAAGGAAGGTTGTGATGGAAGTCCATGCAAAAAAATCATCTGAAAACTAGATTCTATGAAACTCTTCGAAAATCAAATTTTGGTCAAAAAATCGTAATATATTATACACTAGTTTATACTAGTTTCGGTCAAAAATCAAATTAAATCGGGGACTGTTAGAAATGATACTAAACTTCACATATCATTTATATATTTTACGAGGGAAGGTTATGATGGAAGTCCATGCAAAAAATCATCCGAATATTAGATTCTAAGAAACTTTTTGTAAAGCATGTTTCGGTCAAAAATCATAGTATATTATACACTAGTTCGGTCAAAAAAATCAAATTTAATTGGGGAATATTCGAAATGTTATGAGACTTTTCAGATCATTTATATATGTTAAGAGGGAAGGTTATGATGGAAGTCCATGCAAAGAAAATCATCTGAAAACTAGATTCTATGAAACTCTTCGAAATGCAAGTTTCGGTCAAAAAATCATAATATATTATACACTAGTTTATACTAGTTTCGCTCAAAAATCATATTAAATTGGGAACTGTTCTAATTGATACGAAACTTCACATATCATTTATATAATTTAGGAGGTAAGGTTATGATGAAAAATCCATGCAAAAAATCATCGGAAAATTAGATTCTATGAAACTTTTCGAAATGCAAGTTTCGGTCCAAAATCATAGTATATTATACACTAGTTTCGGTCAAAAAAATAAAATTTAATTGGGGACTATTTTAAATGATACGAGACTTTTCAGATCATTTATATATGATAAGAGGGAAGGTTGTGATGGAAGTCCATGCAAGAAAATCATCTGAAAACTAGATTCTTTGAAACTCTTTGAAATGCAATTTTCGGTTAAAAAATCATAATATATTATACACTAGTTTATCCTAGTTTCGGTAAAAAATCAAATTAAATTGGGGACTGTTCGAAATGATACGAAACTTCACATATCATTTATATATTTTACGAGGGAAAGTTATGATGGAAGTCCATGCAAAAAATCATCGGAAAATTAGATTCTATGAAACTTTTCGAAATGCAAGTTTCGGTCAAAAATCATAGTATATTATACACTAGTTTCGGTCAAAAAAATAAAATTTAATTGGGGACTATTTGAAATGATACGATACTTTTCAGATCATTTATATATGTTAAGAAGGAAGGTTGTGATGGAAGTCCATGCAAAAAAATCATCTGAAAACTAGATTCTATGAAACTCTTCGAAAATCAAATTTTGGTCAAAAAATCGTAATATATTATACACTAGTTTATACTAGTTTCGGTCAAAAATCAAATTAAATCGGGGACTGTTAGAAATGATACTAAACTTCACATATCATTTATATATTTTACGAGGGAAGGTTATGATGGAAGTCCATACAAAAAATCATCCGAATATTAGATTCTAAGAAACTTTTTGTAAAGCATGTTTCGGTCAAAAATCATAGTATATTATACACTAGTTCGGTCAAAAAAATCAAATTTAATTGGGGAATATTCGAAATGTTATGAGACTTTTCAGATCATTTATATATGTTAAGAGGGAAGGTTATGATGGAAGTCCATGCAAAGAAAATCATCTGAAAACTAGATTCTATGAAACTCTTCGAAATGCAAGTTTCGGTCAAAAAATCATAATATATTATACACTAGTTTATACTAGTTTCGCTCAAAAATCATATTAAATTGGGAACTGTTCTAATTGATACGAAACTTCACATATCATTTATATAATTTACGAGGTAAGGTTATGATGAAAAATCCATGCAAAAAATCATCGGAAAATTAGATTCTATGAACTTTTCGAAATGCAAGTTTCGGTCCAAAATCATAGTATATTATACACTAGTTTCGGTCAAAAAAATAAAATTTAATTGGGGACTATTTTAAATGATACGAGACTTTTCAGATCATTTATATATGATAAGAGGGAAGGTTGTGATGGAAGTCCATGCAAGAAAATCATCTGAAAACTAGATTCTTTGAAACTCTTTGAAATGCAATTTTCGGTTAAAAAATCATAATATATTATACACTAGTTTATCCTAGTTTCGGTAAAAAATCAAATTAAATTGGGGACTGTTCGAAATGATACGAAACTTCACATATCATTTATATATTTTACGAGGGAAAGTTATGATGGAAGTCCATGCAAAAAATCATCGGAAAATTAGATTCTATGAAACTTTTCGAAATGCAAGTTTCGGTCAAAAATCATAGTATATTATACACTAGTTTCGGTCAAAAAAATAAAATTTAATTGGGGACTATTTGAAATGATACGATACTTTTCAGATCATTTATATATGTTAAGAAGGAAGGTTGTGATGGAAGTCCATACAAAAAAATCATCTGAAAACTAGATTCTATGAAACTCTTCGAAAATCAAATTTTGGTCAAAAAATCGTAATATATTATACACTAGTTTATACTAGTTTCGGTCAAAAATCAAATTAAATCGGGGACTGTTCGAAATGATACTAAACTTCACATATCATTTATATATTTTATGAGGGAAGGTTATGATGAAAAATCCATGCAAAAAATCATCCGAATATTAGATTCTAAGAAACTTTTTGTAAAGCATGTTTCGGTCAAAAATCATAGTATATTATACACAAGTTCGGTCAAAAAAATCAAATTTAATTGGGGACTATTCGAAATGTTACGAGACTTTTCAGATCATTTATATATGTTAAGAGGGAAGGTTATGATGGAAATCCATGCAAAGAAAATCATCTGAAAACTAGATTCTATGAAACTCTTCGAAATGCAAGTTTCGGTCAAAAAATCATAATATATTATACACTAGTTTATACTAGTTTCGCTCAAAAATCATATTAAATTGGGGACTGTTCTAATTGATACGAAACTTCACATATCATTTATATAATTTACAAGGTAAGGTTATGATGAAAAATCCATGCAAAAAATCATCGGAAAAATAGATTCTATGAAACTTTTCGAAATGCAAGTTTCGGTCAAAAATCATAGTATATTATACACTAGTTTCGGTCAAAAAAATAAAATTTAATTGGGGACTATTTGAAATGATACGATACTTTTCAGATCATTTATATATGTTAAGAAGAAAGGTTGTGATGGAAGTCCATACAAAAAAATCATCTGAAAACTAGATTCTATGAAACTCTTCGAAAATCAAATTTTGGTCAAAAAATCGTAATATATTATACACAAGTTTATACTAGTTTCGGTCAAAAATCAAATTAAATCGGGGACTGTTCGAAATGATACTAAACTTCACATATCATTTATATATTTTATGAGGGAAGGTTATGATGAAAAATCCATGCAAAAAATCATCCGAATATTAGATTCTAAGAAACTTTTTGTAAAGCATGTTTTGGTCAAAAATCATAGTATATTATACACAAGTTCGGTCAAAAAAATCAAATTTAATTGGGGACTATTCGAAATGTTACGAGACTTTTCAGATCATTTATATATGTTAAGAGGGAAGGTTATGATGGAAATCCATGCAAAGAAAATCATCTGAAAACTAGATTCTATGAAACTCTTCGAAATGCAAGTTTCGGTCAAAAAATCATAATATATTATACACTAGTTTATACTAGTTTCGCTCAAAAATCATATTAAATTGGGGACTGTTCTAATTGATACGAAACTTCACATATCATTTATATAATTTACGAGGTAAGGTTATGATGAAAAATCCATGCAAAAAATCATCGGAAAAATAGATTCTATGAAACTTTTCGAAATGCAAGTTTCGGTCAAAAATCATAGTATATTATACACTAGTTTCGGTCAAAAAAATAAAATTTAATTGGGGACTAATTGAAATGATACGATACTTTTCAGATCATTTATATATGTTAAGAAGGAAGGTTGTGATGGAAGTCCATGCAAAAAAATCATCTGAAAACTAGATTCTATGAAACTTTTCGAAAATCAAATTTTGGTCAAAAAATCGTAATATATTATACACTAGTTTATACTAGTTTCGGTCAAAAATCAAATTAAATCGGGGACTGTTCGAAATGATACTAAACTTCACATATCATTTATATATTTTACGAGGGAAGGTTATGATGGAAGTCCATACAAAAAATCATCCGAATATTAGATTCTAAGAAACTTTTTGTAAAGCATGTTTCGGTCAAAAATCATAGTATATTATACACTAGTTCGGTCAAAAAAATCAAATTTAATTGGGGAATATTCGAAATGTTATGAGACTTTTCAGATCATTTATATATGTTAAGAGGGAAGGTTATGATGGAAGTCCATGCAAAGAAAATCATCTGAAAACTAGATTCTATGAAACTCTTCGAAATGCAAGTTTCGGTCAAAAAATCATAATATATTATACACTAGTTTATACTAGTTTCGCTCAAAAATCATATTAAATTGGGAACTGTTCTAATTGATACGAAACTTCACATATCATTTATATAATTTACGAGGTAAGGTTATGATGAAAAATCCATGCAAAAAATCATCGGAAAATTAGATTCTATGAACTTTTCGAAATGCAAGTTTCGGTCCAAAATCATAGTATATTATACACTAGTTTCGGTCAAAAAAATAAAATTTAATTGGGGACTATTTTAAATGATACGAGACTTTTCAGATCATTTATATATGATAAGAGGGAAGGTTGTGATGGAAGTCCATGCAAGAAAATCATCTGAAAACTAGATTCTTTGAAACTCTTTGAAATGCAATTTTCGGTTAAAAAATCATAATATATTATACACTAGTTTATCCTAGTTTCGGTAAAAAATCAAATTAAATTGGGGACTGTTCGAAATGATACGAAACTTCACATATCATTTATATATTTTACGAGGGAAAGTTATGATGGAAGTCCATGCAAAAAATCATCGGAAAATTAGATTCTATGAAACTTTTCGAAATGCAAGTTTCGGTCAAAAATCATAGTATATTATACACTAGTTTCGGTCAAAAAAATAAAATTTAATTGGGGACTATTTGAAATGATACGATACTTTTCAGATCATTTATATATGTTAAGAAGGAAGGTTGTGATGGAAGTCCATACAAAAAAATCATCTGAAAACTAGATTCTATGAAACTCTTCGAAAATCAAATTTTGGTCAAAAAATCGTAATATATTATACACTAGTTTATACTAGTTTCGGTCAAAAATCAAATTAAATCGGGGACTGTTCGAAATGATACTAAACTTCACATATCATTTATATATTTTATGAGGGAAGGTTATGATGAAAAATCCATGCAAAAAATCATCCGAATATTAGATTCTAAGAAACTTTTTGTAAAGCATGTTTCGGTCAAAAATCATAGTATATTATACACAAGTTCGGTCAAAAAAATCAAATTTAATTGGGGACTATTCGAAATGTTACGAGACTTTTCAGATCATTTATATATGTTAAGAGGGAAGGTTATGATGGAAATCCATGCAAAGAAAATCATCTGAAAACTAGATTCTATGAAACTCTTCGAAATGCAAGTTTCGGTCAAAAAATCATAATATATTATACACTAGTTTATACTAGTTTCGCTCAAAAATCATATTAAATTGGGGACTGTTCTAATTGATACGAAACTTCACATATCATTTATATAATTTACAAGGTAAGGTTATGATGAAAAATCCATGCAAAAAATCATCGGAAAAATAGATTCTATGAAACTTTTCGAAATGCAAGTTTCGGTCAAAAATCATAGTATATTATACACTAGTTTCGGTCAAAAAAATAAAATTTAATTGGGGACTATTTGAAATGATACGATACTTTTCAGATCATTTATATATGTTAAGAAGAAAGGTTGTGATGGAAGTCCATACAAAAAAATCATCTGAAAACTAGATTCTATGAAACTCTTCGAAAATCAAATTTTGGTCAAAAAATCGTAATATATTATACACAAGTTTATACTAGTTTCGGTCAAAAATCAAATTAAATCGGGGACTGTTCGAAATGATACTAAACTTCACATATCATTTATATATTTTATGAGGGAAGGTTATGATGAAAAATCCATGCAAAAAATCATCCGAATATTAGATTCTAAGAAACTTTTTGTAAAGCATGTTTTGGTCAAAAATCATAGTATATTATACACAAGTTCGGTCAAAAAAATCAAATTTAATTGGGGACTATTCGAAATGTTACGAGACTTTTCAGATCATTTATATATGTTAAGAGGGAAGGTTATGATGGAAATCCATGCAAAGAAAATCATCTGAAAACTAGATTCTATGAAACTCTTCGAAATGCAAGTTTCGGTCAAAAAATCATAATATATTATACACTAGTTTATACTAGTTTCGCTCAAAAATCATATTAAATTGGGGACTGTTCTAATTGATACGAAACTTCACATATCATTTATATAATTTACGAGGTAAGGTTATGATGAAAAATCCATGCAAAAAATCATCGGAAAAATAGATTCTATGAAACTTTTCGAAATGCAAGTTTCGGTCAAAAATCATAGTATATTATACACTAGTTTCGGTCAAAAAAATAAAATTTAATTGGGGACTAATTGAAATGATACGATACTTTTCAGATCATTTATATATGTTAAGAAGGAAGGTTGTGATGGAAGTCCATGCAAAAAAATCATCTGAAAACTAGATTCTATGAAACTTTTCGAAAATCAAATTTTGGTCAAAAAATCCTAATATATTATACACTAGTTTATACTAGTTTCGGTCAAAAATCAAATTAAATCGGGGACTGTTCGAAATGATACTAAACTTCACATATCATTTATATATTTTACGAGGGAAGGTTATGATGGAAGTCCAAGAAAAAAATCATCCGAATATTAGATTCTAAGAAACTTTTTGTAAAGCATGTTTCGGTCAAAAATCATAGTATATTATACACTAGTTCGGTCAAAAAAATCAAATTTAATTGGGGAATATTCGAAATGTTACGAGACTTTTCAGATCATTTATATATGTTAAGAGGGAAGGTTATGATGGAAGTCCATGCAAAGAAAATCATCTGAAAACTAGATTCTATGAAACTCTTCGAAATGCAAGTTTCGGTCAAAAAATCATAATATATTATACACTAGTTTATACTAGTTTCGCTCAAAAATCATATTAAATTGGGAACTGTTCTAATTGATACGAAACTTCACATATCATTTATATAATTTACGAGGTAAGGTTATGATGAAAAATCCATGCAAAAAATCATCGGAAAATTAGATTCTATGAAACTTTTCGAAATGCAAGTTTCGGTCAAAAATCATATTATATTATACACTAGTTTCGGTCAAAAAAATAAAATTTAATTGGGGACTATTTTAAATGATACGAGACTTTTCAGATCATTTATATATGATAAGAGGGAAGGTTGTGATGGAAGTCCATGCAAGAAAATCATCTGAAAACTAGATTCTTTGAAACTCTTTGAAATGCAATTTTCGGTTAAAAAATCATAATATATTATACACTAGTTTATCCTAGTTTCGGTAAAAAATCAAATTAAATTGGGGACTGTTCGAAATGATACGAAACTTCACATATCATTTATATATTTTACGAGGGAAAGTTATGATGGAAGTCCATGCAAAAAATCATCGGAAAATTAGATTCTATGAAACTTTTCGAAATGCAAGTTTCGGTCAAAAATCATAGTATATTATACACTAGTTTCGGTCAAAAAAATAAAATTTAATTGGGGACTATTTGATATGATACGATACTTTTCAGATCATTTATATATGTTAAGAAGGAAGGTTGTGATGGAAGTCCATGCAAAAAAATCATCTGAAAACTAGATTCTATGAAACTCTTCGAAAATCAAGTTTTGGTCAAAAAATCGTAATATATTATACACTAGTTTATACTAGTTTCGGTCAAAAATCAAATTAAATCGGGGACTGTTAGAAATGATACTAAACTTCACATATCATTTATATATTTTACGAGGGAAGGTTATGATGGAAGTCCATGCAAAAAATCATCCGAATATTAGATTCTAAGAAACTTTTTGTAAAGCATGTTTCGGTCAAAAATCATAGTATATTATACACTAGTTCGGTCAAAAAAATCAAATTTAATTGGGGAATATTCGAAATGTTATGAGACTTTTCAGATCATTTATATATGTTAAGAGGGAAGGTTATGATGGAAGTCCATTCAAAGAAAATCATCTGAAAACTAGATTCTATGAAACTCTTCGAAATGAAAGTTTCGGTCAAAAAATCATAATATATTATACACTAGTTTATACTAGTTTCGCTCAAAAATCATATTAAATTGGGAACTGTTCTAATTGATACGAAACTTCACATATCATTTATATAATTTACGAGGTAAGGTTATGATGAAAAATCCATGCAAAAAATCATCGAAAAATTAGATTCTATGAAACTTTTCGAAATGCAAATTTCGGTCCAAAATCATAGTATATTATACACTAGTTTCGGTCAAAAAAATAAAATTTAATTGGGGACTATTTTAAATGATACGAGACTTTTCAGATCATTTATATATGATAAAAGGGAAGGTTGTGATGGAAGTCCATGCAAGAAAATCATCTGAAAACTAGATTCTTTGAAACTCTTTGAAATGCAATTTTCGGTTAAAAAATCATAATATATTATACACTAGTTTATCCTAGTTTCGGTAAAAAATCAAATTAAATTGGGGACTGTTCGAAATGATACGAAACTTCACATATCATTTATATATTTTACGAGGGAAAGTTATGATGGAAGTCCATGCAAAAAATCATCGGAAAATTAGATTCTATGAAACTTTTCGAAATGCAAGTTTCGGTCAAAAATCATAGTATATTATACACTAGTTTCGGTCAAAAAAATAAAATTTAATTGGGGACTATTTGAAATGATACGATACTTTTCAGATCATTTATATATGTTAAGAAGGAAGGTTGTGATGGAAGTCCATACAAAAAAATCATCTGAAAACTAGATTCTATGAAACTCTTCGAAAATCAAATTTTGGTCAAAAAATCGTAATATATTATACACTAGTTTATACTAGTTTCGGTCAAAAATCAAATTAAATCGGGGACTGTTCGAAATGATACTAAACTTCACATATCATTTATATATTTTATGAGGGAAGGTTATGATGAAAAATCCATGCAAAAAATCATCCGAATATTAGATTCTAAGAAACTTTTTGTAAAGCATGTTTCGGTCAAAAATCATAGTATATTATACACAAGTTCGGTCAAAAAAATCAAATTTAATTGGGGACTATTCGAAATGTTACGAGACTTTTCAGATCATTTATATATGTTAAGAGGGAAGGTTATGATGGAAGTCCATGCAAAGAAAATCATCTGAAAACTAGATTCTATGAAACTCTTCGAAATGCAAGTTTCGGTCAAAAAATCATAATATATTATACACTAGTTTATACTAGTTTCGCTCAAAAATCATATTAAATTGGGGACTGTTCTAATTGATACGAAACTTCACATATCATTTATATAATTTACGAGGTAAGGTTATGATGAAAAATCCATGCAAAAAATCATCGGAAAAATAGATTCTATGAAACTTTTCGAAATGTAAGTTTCGGTCAAAAATCATAGTATATTATACACTAGTTTCGGTCAAAAAAATAAAATTTAATTGGGGACTATTTTAAATGATACGATACTTTTCAGATCATTTATATATGTTAAGAAGGAAGGTTGTGATGGAAGTCCATGCAAAAAAATCATCTGAAAACTAGATTCTATGAAACTTTTCGAAAATCAAATTTTGGTCAAAAAATCGTAATATATTATACACTAGTTTATACTAGTTTCGGTCAAAAATCAAATTAAATCGGGGACTGTTCGAAATGATACTAAACTTCACATATCATTTATATATTTTACGAGGGAAGGTTATGATGGAAGTCCAAGCAAAAAATCATCCGAATATTAGATTCTAAGAAACTTTTTGTAAAGCATGTTTTGGTCAAAAATCATAGTATATTATACACTAGTTCGGTCAATAAAATCAAATTTAATTGGGGAATATTCGAAATGTTACGAGACTTTTCAGATCATTTATATATGTTAAGAGGGAAGGTTATGATGGAAGTCCATGCAAAGAAAATCATCTGAAAACTAGATTCTATGAAACTCTTCGAAATGCAAGTTTCGGTCAAAAAATCATAATATATTATACACTAGTTTATACTAGTTTCGCTCAAAAATCATATTAAATTGGGGACTGTTCTAATTGATACGAAACTTCACATATCATTTATATAATTTACGAGGTAAGGATATTATTAAAAATCCATGCAAAAAATCATCGGAAAATTAGATTCTATGAAACTTTTCGAAATGCAAGTTTCGGTCAAAAATCATAGTATATTATACACTAGTTTAGGTCAAAAAAATAAAATTTAATTGGGGACTAATTGAAATGATACGATACTTTTCAGATCATTTATATATGTTAAGAAGGAAGGTTGTGATGGAAGTCCATGCAAGAAAATCATCTGAAAACTAGATTCTTTGAAACTCTATGAAATGCAATTTTCGGTTAAAAAATCATAATATATTATACACTAGTTTATCCTAGTTTCGGTAAAAAATCAAATTAAATTGGGGACTGTTCGAAATGATACGAAACTTCACATATCATTTATATATTTTACGAGGGAAAGTTATGATGGAAGTCCATGCAAAAAATCATCGGAAAATTAGATTCTATGAAACTTTTCGAAATGCAAGTTTCGGTCAAAAATCATAGTATATTGTACACTAGTTTCGGTCAAAAAAATAAAATTTAATTGGGGACTATTTGAAATGATACGATACTTTTCAGATCATTTATATATGTTAAGAAGGAAGGTTGTGATGGAAGTCCATGCAAAAAAATCATCTGAAAACTAGATTCTATGAAACTCTTCGAAAATCAAATTTTGGTCAAAAAATCCTAATATATTATACACTAGTTTATACTAGTTTCGGTCAAAAATCAAATTAAATCGGGGACTGTTAGAAATGATACTAAACTTCACATATCATTTATATATTTTACGAGGGAAGGTTATGATGGAAGTCCATGCAAAAAATCATCCGAATATTAGATTCTAAGAAACTTTTTGTAAAGCATGTCTCGGTCAAAAATCATAGCATATTATACACTAGTTCGGTCAAAAAAATCAAATTTAATTGGGGAATATTCGAAATGTTACGAGACTTTTCAGATCATTTATATATGTTAAGAGGGAAGGTTATGATGGAAGTCCATGCAAAGAAAATCATCTGAAAACTAGATTCTATGAAACTCTTCGAAATGCAAGTTTCGGTCAAAAATCATAGTATATTATACACTAGTTTAGGTCAAAAAAATAAAATTTAATTGGGGACTATTTTAAATGATACGAGACTTTTCAGATCATTTATATATGATAAGAGGGAAGGTTGTGATGGAAGTCCATGCAAGAAAATCATCTGAAAACTAGATTCTTTGAAACTCTTTGAAATGCAATTTTCGGTTAAAAAATCATAATATATTATACACTAGTTTATCCTAGTTTCGGTAAAAAATCAAATTAAATTGGGGACTGTTCGAAATGATACGAAACTTCACATATCATTTATATATTTTACGAGGGAAAGTTATGATGGAAGTCCATGCAAAAAATCATCGGAAAATTAGATTCTATGAAACTTTTCGAAATGCAAGTTTCGGTCAAAAATCATAGTATATTATACACTAGTTTCGGTCAAAAAAATAAAATTTAATTGGGGACTATTTGAAATGATACGATACTTTTCAGATCATTTATATATGTTAAGAAGGAAGGTTGTGATGGAAGTCCATGCAAAAAAATCATCTGAAAACTAGATTCTATGAAACTCTTTGAAAATCAAATTTTGGTCAAAAAATCGTAATATATTATACACTAGTTTATACTAGTTTCGGTCAAAAATCAAATTAAATCGGGGACTGTTCGAAATGATACTAAACTTCACATATCATTTATATATTTTATGAGGGAAGGTTATGATGGAAGTCCATGCAAAAAATCATCCGAATATTAGATTCTAAGAAACTTTTTGTAAAGCATGTTTCGGTCAAAAATCATAGTATATTATACACAAGTTCAGTCAAAAAAATCAAATTTAATTGGGGACTATTCGAAATGTTACGAGACTTTTCAGATCATTTATATATGTTAAGAGGGAAGGTTATGATGGAAGTCCATGCAAAGAAAATCATCTGAAAACTAGATTCTATGAAACTCTTCGAAATGCAAGTTTCGGTCAAAAAATCATAATATATTATACACTAGTTTATACTAGTTTCGCTCAAAAATCATATAAATTGGGAACTGTTCTAATTGATACGAAACTTCACATATCATTTATATAATTTACGAGGTAAGGTTATGATGAAAAATCCATGCAAAAAATCATCGGAAAATTAGATTCTATGAAACTTTTCGATATGCAAGTTTCGGTCAAAAATCATAGTATATTATACACTAGTTTCGGTCAAAAAAATAAAATTTAATTGGGGACTATTTTAAATGATACGAGAATTTTCAGATCATTTATATATGATAAGAGGGAAGGTTGTGATGGAAGTCCATGCAAGAAAATCATCTGAAAACTAGATTCTTTGAAACTCTTTGAAATGCAATTTTCGGTTAAAAAATCATAATATATTATACACTAGTTTATCCTAGTTTCGGTAAAAAATCAAATTAAATTGGGGACTGTTCGAAATGATACGAAACTTCACATATCATTTATATATTTTACGAGGGAAAGTTATGATGGAAGTCCATGCAAAAAATCATCGGAAAATTAGATTCTATGAAACTTTTCGAAATGCAAGTTTCGGTCAAAAATCATAGTATATTGTACACTAGTTTCGGTCAAAAAAATAAAATTTAATTGGGGACTATTTGAAATGATACGATACTTTTCAGATCATTTATATATGTTAAGAAGGAAGGTTGTGATGGAAGTCCATGCAAAAAAATCATCTGAAAACTAGATTCTATGAAACTCTTCGAAAATCAAATTTTGGTCAAAAAATCCTAATATATTATACACTAGTTTATACTAGTTTCGGTCAAAAATCAAATTAAATCGGGGACTGTTAGAAATGATACTAAACTTCACATATCATTTATATATTTTACGAGGGAAGGTTATGATGGAAGTCCATGCAAAAAATCATCCGAATATTAGATTCTAAGAAACTTTTTGTAAAGCATGTCTCGGTCAAAAATCATAGCATATTATACACTAGTTCGGTCAAAAAAATCAAATTTAATTGGGGAATATTCGAAATGTTACGAGACTTTTCAGATCATTTATATATGTTAAGAGGGAAGGTTATGATGGAAGTCCATGCAAAGAAAATCATCTGAAAACTAGATTCTATGAAACTCTTCGAAATGCAAGTTTCGGTCAAAAAATCATAATATATTATACACTAGTTTATACTAGTTTCGCTCAAAAATCATATTAAATTGGGAACTGTTCTAATTGATACGAAACTTCACATATCATTTATATAATTTACGAGGTAAGGTTATGATGAAAAATCCATGCAAAAAATCATCGGAAAATTAGATTCTATGAAACTTTTCGAAATGCAAGTTTCGGTCCAAAATCATAGTATATTATACACTAGTTTCGGTCAAAAAAATAAAATTTAATTGGGGACTATTTTAAATGATACGAGACTTTTCAGATCATTTATATATGATAAGAGGGAAGGTTGTGATGGAAGTCCATGCAAGAAAATCATCTGAAAACTAGATTCTTTGAAACTCTTTGAAATGCAATTTTCGGTTAAAAAATCATAATATATTATACACTAGTTTATCCTAGTTTCGGTAAAAAATCAAATTAAATTGGGGACTGTTCGAAATGATACGAAACTTCACATATCATTTATATATTTTACGAGGGAAAGTTATGATGGAAGTCCATGCAAAAAATCATCGGAAAATTAGATTCTATGAAACTTTTCGAAATGCAAGTTTCGGTCAAAAATCATAGTATATTATACACTAGTTTCGGTCAAAAAAATAAAATTTAATTGGGGACTATTTGAAATGATACGATACTTTTCAGATCATTTATATATGTTAAGAAGGAAGGTTGTGATGGAAGTCCATGCAAAAAAATCATCTGAAAACTAGATTCTATGAAACTCTTCGAAAATCAAATTTTGGTCAAAAAATCGTAATATATTATACACTAGTTTATACTAGTTTCGGTCAAAAATCAAATTAAATCGGGGACTGTTCGAAATGATACTAAACTTCACATATCATTTATATATTTTATGAGGGAAGGTTATGATGGAAGTCCATGCAAAAAATCATCCGAATATTAGATTCTAAGAAACTTTTTGTAAAGCATGTTTCGGTCAAAAATCATAGTATATTATACACAAGTTCGGTCAAAAAAATCAAATTTAATTGGGGACTATTCGAAATGTTACGAGACTTTTCAGATCATTTATATATGTTAAGAGGGAAGGTTATGATGGAAGTCCATGCAAAGAAAATCATCTGAAAACTAGATTCTATGAAACTCTTCGAAATGCAAGTTTCGGTCAAAAAATCATAATATATTATACACTAGTTTATACTAGTTTCGCTCAAAAATCATATAAATTGGGAACTGTTCTAATTGATACGAAACTTCACATATCATTTATATAATTTACGAGGTAAGGTTATGATGAAAAATCCATGCAAAAAATCATCGGAAAATTAGATTCTATGAAACTTTTCGATATGCAAGTTTCGGTCAAAAATCATAGTATATTATACACTAGTTTCGGTCAAAAAAATAAAATTTAATTGGGGACTATTTTAAATGATACGAGAATTTTCAGATCATTTATATATGATAAGAGGGAAGGTTGTGATGGAAGTCCATGCAAGAAAATCATCTGAAAACTAGATTCTTTGAAACTCTTTGAAATGCAATTTTCGGTTAAAAAATCATTATATATTATACACTAGTTTATCCTAGTTTCGGTAAAAAATCAAATTAAATTGGGGACTGTTCGAAATGATACGAAACTTCACATATCATTTATATATTTTAAGAGGGAAAGTTATGATGGAAGTCCATGCAAAAAATCATCGGAAAATTAGATTCTATGAAACTTTTCGAAATGCAAGTTTCGGTCAAAAATCATAGTATATTATACACTAGTTTCGGTCAAAAAAATAAAATTTAATTGGGGACTATTTGAAATGATACGATACTTTTCAGATCATTTATATATGTTAAGAAGGAAGGTTGTGATGGAAGTCCATGCAAAAAAATCATCTGAAAACTAGATTCTATGAAACTCTTCGAAAATCAAATTTTGGTCAAAAAATCGTAATATATTATACACTAGTTTATACTAGTTTCGGTCAAAAATCAAATTAAATCGGGGACTGTTCGAAATGATACTAAACTTCACATATCATTTATATATTTTATGAGGGAAGGTTATGATGGAAGTCCATGCAAAAAATCATCCGAATATTAGATTCTAAGAAACTTTTTGTAAAGCATGTTTCGGTCAAAAATCATAGTATATTATACACAAGTTCGGTCAAAAAAATCAAATTTAATTGGGGACTATTCGAAATGTTACGAGACTTTTCAGATCATTTATATATTTTAAGAGGGAAGGTCATGATGGAAGTCCATGCAAAGAAAATCATCTGAAAACTAGATTCTATGAAACTCTTCGAAATGCAAGTTTCGGTCAAAAAATCATAATATATTATACACTAGTTTATACTAGTTTCGCTCAAAAATCATATTAAATTGGGAACTGTTCTAATTGATACGAAACTTCACATATCATTTATATAATTTACGAGGTAAGGTTATGATGAAAAATCCATGCAAAAAATCATCGGAAAATTAGATTCTATGAAACTTTTCGAAATGCAAGTTTCGGTCAAAAATCATAGTATATTATACACTAGTTTCGGTCAAAAAAATAAAATTTAATTGGGGACTATTTTAAATGATACGAGACTTTTCAGATCATTTATATATGATAAGAGGGAAGGTTGTGATGGAAGTCAATGCAAGAAAATCATCTGAAAACTAGATTCTTTGAAACTCTTTGAAATGCAATTTTCGGTTAAAAAATCATAATATATTATACACTAGTTTATCCTAGTTTCGGTAAAAAATCAAATTAAATTGGGGACTGTTCGAAATGATACGAAACTTCACATATCATTTATATATTTTAAGAGGGAAAGTTATGATGGAAGTCCATGCAAAAAATCATCGGAAAATTAGATTCTATGAAACTTTTCGAAATGCAAGTTTCGGTCAAAAATCATAGTATATTATACACTAGTTTCGGTCAAAAAAATAAAATTTAATTGGGGACTATTTGAAATGATACGATACTTTTCAGATCATTTATATATGTTAAGAAGGAAGGTTGTGATGGAAGTCCATGCAAAAAAATCATCTGAAAACTAGATTCTATGAAACTCTTCGAAAATCAAATTTTGGTCAAAAAATCGTAATATATTATACACTAGTTTATACTAGTTTCGGTCAAAAATCAAATTAAATCGGGGACTGTTCGAAATGATACTAAACTTCACATATCATTTATATATTTTATGAGGGAAGGTTATGATGGAAGTCCATGCAAAAAATCATCCGAATATTAGATTCTAAGAAACTTTTTGTAAAGCATGTTTCGGTCAAAAATCATAGTATATTATACACAAGTTCGGTCAAAAAAATCAAATTTAATTGGGGACTATTCGAAATGTTACGAGACTTTTCAGATCATTTATATATGTTAAGAGGGAAGGTTATGATGGAAGTCCATGCAAAGAAAATCATCTGAAAACTAGATTCTATGAAACTCTTCGAAATGCAAGTTTCGGTCAAAAAATCATAATATATTATACACTAGTTTATACTAGTTTCGCTCAAAAATCATATTAAATTGGGAACTGTTCTAATTGATACGAAACTTCACATATCATTTATATAATTTACGAGGTAAGGTTATGATGAAAAATCCATGCAAAAAATCATCGGAAAATTAGATTCTATGAAACTTTTCGAAATGCAAGTTTCGGTCAAAAATCATAGTATATTATACACTAGTTTCGGTCAAAAAAATAAAATTTAATTGGGGACTATTTTAAATGATACGAGACTTTTCAGATCATTTATATATGATAAGAGGGAAGGTTGTGATGGAAGTCAATGCAAGAAAATCATCTGAAAACTAGATTCTTTGAAACTCTTTGAAATGCAATTTTCGGTTAAAAAATCATAATATATTATACACTAGTTTATCCTAGTTTCGGTAAAAAATCAAATTAAATTGGGGACTGTTCGAAATGATACGAAACTTCACATATCATTTATATATTTTACGAGGGAAAGTTATGATGGAAGTCCATGCAAAAAATCATCGGAAAATTAGATTCTATGAAACTTTTCGAAATGCAAGTTTCGGTCAAAAATCGTAGTATATTATACACTAGTTTCGGTCAAAAAAATAAAATTTAATTGGGGACTATTTGAAATGATACGATACTTTTCAGATCATTTATATATGTTAAGAAGGAAGGTTGTGATGGAAGTCCATGCAAAAAAATCATCTGAAAACTAGATTCTATGAAACTCTTCGAAAATCAAATTTTGGTCAAAAAATCGTAATATATTATACACTAGTTTATACTAGATTCGGTCAAAAATCAAATTAAATCGGGGACTGTTCGAAATGATACTAAACTTCACATATCATTTATATATTTTATGAGGGAAGGTTATGATGGAAGTCCATGCAAAAAATCATCCGAATATTAGATTCTAAGAAACTTTTTATAAAGCATGTTTCGGTCAAAAATCATAGTATATTATACACTAGTTCGGTCAAAAAATCAAATTTAATTGGGGAATATTCGAAATGTTACGAGACTTTTCAGATCATTTATATATGTTAAGAGGGAAGGTTATGATGGAAGTCCATGCAAAGAAAATCATCTGAAAACTAGATTCTATGAAACTCTTCGAAATGCAAGTTTCGGTCAAAAATCATAATATATTATACACTAGTTTATACTAGTTTCGCTCAAAAATCATATTAAATTGGGAACTGTTCTAATTGATACGAAACTTCACATATCATTTATATAATTTACGAGGTAAGGTTATGATGAAAAATCCATGCAAAAAATCATCGGAAAATTAGATTCTATGAAACTTTTCGAAATGCAAGTTTCGGTCAAAAATCATAGTATATTATACACTAGTTTCGGTCAAAAAAATAAAATTTAATTGGGGACTATTTTAAATGATACGAGACTTTTCAGATCATTTATATATGATAAGAGGGAAGGTTGTGATGTAAGTCCATGCAAGAAAATCATATGAAAACTAGATTCTTTGAAACTCTTTGAAATGCAATTTTCGGTTAAAAAATCATAATATATTATACACTAGTTTATCCTAGTTTCGGTAAAAAATCAAATTAAATTGGGGACTGTTCGAAATGATACGAAACTTCACATATCATTTATATATTTTACGAGGGAAAGTTATGATGGAAGTCCATGCAAAAAATCATCGGAAAATTAGATTCTATGAAACTTTTCGAAATGCAAGTTTCGGTCAAAAATCGTAGTATATTATACACTAGTTTCGGTCAAAAAAATAAAATTTAATTGGGGACTATTTGAAATGATACGATACTTTTCAGATCATTTATATATGTTAAGAAGGAAGGTTGTGATGGAAGTCCATGCAAAAAAATCATCTGAAAACTAGATTCTATGAAACTCTTCGAAAATCAAATTTTGGTCAAAAAATCGTAATATATTATACACTAGTTTATACTAGATTCGGTCAAAAATCAAATTAAATCGGGGACTGTTCGAAATGATACTAAACTTCACATATCATTTATATATTTTATGAGGGAAGGTTATGATGGAAGTCCATGCAAAAAATCATCCGAATATTAGATTCTAAGAAACTTTTTATAAAGCATGTTTCGGTCAAAAATCATAGTATATTATACACTAGTTCGGTCAAAAAATCAAATTTAATTGGGGAATATTCGAAATGTTACGAGACTTTTCAGATCATTTATATATGTTAAGAGGGAAGGTTATGATGGAAGTCCATGCAAAGAAAATCATCTGAAAACTAGATTCTATGAAACTCTTCGAAATGCAAGTTTCGGTCAAAAATCATAATATATTATACACTAGTTTATACTAGTTTCGCTCAAAAATCATATTAAATTGGGAACTGTTCTAATTGATACGAAACTTCACATATCATTTATATAATTTACGAGGTAAGGTTATGATGAAAAATCCATGCAAAAAATCATCGGAAAATTAGATTCTATGAAACTTTTCGAAATGCAAGTTTCGGTCAAAAATCATAGTATATTATACACTAGTTTCGGTCAAAAAAATAAAATTTAATTGGGGACTATTTTAAATGATACGAGACTTTTCAGATCATTTATATATGATAAGAGGGAAGGTTGTGATGTAAGTCCATGCAAGAAAATCATATGAAAACTAGATTCTTTGAAACTCTTTGAAATGCAATTTTCGGTTAAAAAATCATAATATATTATACACTAGTTTATCCTAGTTTCGGTAAAAAATCAAATTAAATTGGGGACTGTTCGAAATGATACGAAACTTCACATATCATTTATATATTTTACGAGGGAAAGTTATGATGGAAGTCCATGCAAAAAATCATCGGAAAATTAGATTCTATGAAACTTTTCGAAATGCAAGTTTCGGTCAAAAATCATAGTATATTATACACTAGTTTCGGTCAAAAAAATAAAATTTAATTGGGGACTATTTGAAATGATACGATACTTTTCAGATCATTTATATATGTTAAGAAGGAAGGTTGTGATGGAAGTCCATGCAAAAAAATCATCTGAAAACTAGATTCTATGAAACTCTTCGAAAATCAAATTTTGGTCAAAAAATCGTAATATATTATACACTAGTTTATACTAGTTTCGGTCAAAAATCAAATTAAATCGGGGACTGTTCGAAATGATACTAAACTTTACATATCATTTATATATTTTATGAGGGAAGGTTATGATGGAAGTCCATGCAAAAAATCATCCGAATATTAGATTCTAAGAAACTTTTTGTAAAGCATGTTTCGGTCAAAAATCATAGTATATTATACACAAGTTCGGTCAAAAAAATCAAATTTAATTGGGGACTATTCGAAATGTTACGAGACTTTTCAGATCATTTATATATGTTAAGAGGGAAGGTTATGATGGAAGTCCATGCAAAGAAAATCATCTGAAAACTAGATTCTATGAAACTCTTCGAAATGCAAGTTTCGGTCAAAAAATCATAATATATTATACACTAGTTTATACTAGTTTCGCTCAAAAATCATATTAAATTGGGAACTGTTCTAATTGATACGAAACTTCACATATCATTTATATAATTTACGAGGTAAGGTTATGATGAAAAATCCATGCAAAAAATCATCGGAAAAATAGATTCTATGAAACTTTTCGAAATGCAAGTTTCAGTCAAAAATCATAGTATATTATACACTAGTTTCGGTCAAAAAAATAAAATTTAATTGGGGACTAATTGAAATGATACGATACTTTTCAGATCATTTATATATGTTAAGAAGGAAGGTTGTGATGGAAGTCCATGCAAAAAAATCATCTGAAAACTAGATTCTATGAAACTTTTCGAAAATCAAATTTTGGTCAAAAAATCATAATATATTATACACTAGTTTATACTAGTTTCGCTCAAAAATCATATTAAATTGGGAACTGTTCTAATTGATACGAAACTTCACATATCATTTATATAATTTACGAGGTAAGGTTATGATGAAAAATCCATGCAAAAAATCATCGGAAAATTAGATTCTATGAAACTTTTCGAAATGCAAGTTTCGGTCAAAAATCATATTATATTATACACTAGTTTCGGTCAAAAAAATAAAATTTAATTGGGGACTATTTTAAATGATACGAGACTTTTCAGATCATTTATATATGATAAGAGGGAAGGTTGTGATGGAAGTCCATGCAAGAAAATCATCTGAAAACTAGATTCTTTGAAACTCTTTGAAATGCAATTTTCGGTTAAAAAATCATAATATATTATACACTAGTTTATCCTAGTTTCGGTAAAAAAATCAAATTAAATTGGGGACTGTTCGAAATGATACGAAACTTCACATATCATTTATATATTTTACGAGGGAAAGTTATGATGGAAGTCCATGCAAAAAATCATCGGAAAATTAGATTCTATGAAACTTTTCGAAATGCAAGTTTCGGTCAAAAATCATAGTATATTATACACTAGTTTCGGTCAAAAAAATAAAATTTAATTGGGGACTATTTGATATGATACGAGACTTTTCAGATCATTTATATATGTTAAGAAGGAAGGTTGTGATGGAAGTCCATGCAAAAAAATCATCTGAAAACTAGATTCTATGAAACTCTTCGAAAATCAAATTTTGGTCAAAAAATCGTAATATATTATACACTAGTTTATACTAGTTTCGGTCAAAAATCAAATTAAATCGGGGACTGTTAGAAATGATACTAAACTTCACATATCATTTATATATTTTACGAGGGAAGGTTATGATGGAAGTCCATGCAAAAAATCATCCGAATATTAGATTCTAAGAAACTTTTTGTAAAGCATGTTTCGGTCAAAAATCATACTATATTATACACTAGTTCGGTCAAAAAAATCAAATTTAATTGGGGACTATTCGAAATGTGACGAGACTTTTCAGATCATTTATATATGTTAAGAGGGAAGGTTATGATGGAAGTCCATGCAAAGAAAATCATCTGAAAACTAGATTCTATGAAACTCTTCGAAATGCAAATTTCGGTCAAAAAATCATAATATATTATACACTAGTTTATACTAGTTTCGCTCAAAAATCATATTAAATTGGGGACTGTTCTAATTGATACGAAACTTCACATATCATTTATATAATTTACGAGGTAAGGTTATGATGAAAAATCCATGCAAAAAATCATCGGAAAAATAGATTCTATGAAACTTTTCGAAATGCAAGTTTCGGTCAAAAATCATAGTATATTATACACTAGTTTCGGTCAAAAAAATAAAATTTAATTGGGGACTATTTTAAATGATACGATACTTTTCAGATCATTTATATATGTTAAGAAGGAAGGTTGTGATGGAAGTCCATGCAAAAAAATCATCTGAAAACTAGATTCTTTGAAACTCTTTGAAATGCAATTTTCGGTTAAAAAATCATAATATATTATACACTAGTTTATCCTAGTTTCGGTAAAAAAATCAAATTAAATTGGGGACTGTTCGAAATGATACGAAACTTCACATATCATTTATATATTTTACGAGTGAAAGTTATGATGGAAGTCCATGCAAAAAATCATCGGAAAATTAGATTCTATGAAACTTTTCGAAATGCAAGTTTCGGTCAAAAATCATAGTATATTATACACTAGTTTCGGTCAAAAAAATAAAATTTAATTGGGGACTATTTGATATGATACGAGACTTTTCAGATCATTTATATATGTTAAGAAGGAAGGTTGTGATGGAAGTCCATGCAAAAAAATCATCTGAAAACTAGATTCTATGAAACTCTTCGAAAATCAAATTTTGGTCAAAAAATCGTAATATATTATACACTAGTTTATACTAGTTTCGGTCAAAAATCAAATTAAATCGGGGACTGTTAGAAATGATACTAAACTTCACATATCATTTATATATTTTACGAGGGAAGGTTATGATGGAAGTCCATGCAAAAAATCATCCGAATATTAGATTCTAAGAAACTTTTTGTAAAGCATGTTTCGGTCAAAAATCATACTATATTATACACTAGTTCGGTCAAAAAAATCAAATTTAATTGGGGACTATTCGAAATGTGACGAGACTTTTCAGATCATTTATATATGTTAAGAGGGAAGGTTATGATGGAAGTCCATGCAAAGAAAATCATCTGAAAACTAGATTCTATGAAACTCTTCGAAATGCAAATTTCGGTCAAAAAATCATAATATATTATACACTAGTTTATACTAGTTTCGCTCAAAAATCATATTAAATTGGGGACTGTTCTAATTGATACGAAACTTCACATATCATTTATATAATTTACGAGGTAAGGTTATGATGAAAAATCCATGCAAAAAATCATCGGAAAAATAGATTCTATGAAACTTTTCGAAATGCAAGTTTCGGTCAAAAATCATAGTATATTATACACTAGTTTCGGTCAAAAAAATAAAATTTAATTGGGGACTATTTTAAATGATACGATACTTTTCAGATCATTTATATATGATAAGAGGGAAGGTTGTGATGGAAGTCCATGCAAAAAAATCATCTGAAAACTAGATTCTTTGAAACTCTTTGAAATGCAATTTTCGGTTAAAAAATCATAATATATTATACACTAGTTTATCCTAGTTTCGGTAAAAAAATCAAATTAAATTGGGGACTGTTCGAAATGATACGAAACTTCACATATCATTTATATATTTTACGAGGGAAAGTTATGATGGAAGTCCATGCAAAAAATCATCGGAAAATTAGATTCTATGAAACTTTTCGAAATGCAAGTTTCGGTCAAAAATCATAGTATATTATACACTAGTTTCGGTCAAAAAAATAAAATTTAATTGGGGACTATTTGATATGATACGAGACTTTTCAGATCATTTATATATGTTAAGAAGGAAGGTTGTGATGGAAGTCCATGCAAAAAAATCATCTGAAAACTAGATTCTATGAAACTCTTCGAAAATCAAATTTTGGTCAAAAAATCGTAATATATTATACACTAGTTTATACTAGTTTCGGTCAAAAATCAAATTAAATCGGGGACTGTTAGAAATGATACTAAACTTCACATATCATTTATATATTTTACGAGGGAAGGTTATGATGGAAGTCCATGCAAAAAATCATCCGAATATTAGATTCTAAGAAACTTTTTGTAAAGCATGTTTCGGTCAAAAATCATAGTATATTATACACTAGTTCGGTCAAAAAAATCAAATTTAATTGGGGAATATTCGAAATGTTACGAGATTTTTCAGATCATTTATATATGTGAAGAGGGAAGGTTATGATGGAAGTCCATGCAAAGAAAATCATCTGAAAACTAGATTCTATGAAACTCTTCGAAATGCAAGTTTCGGTCAAAAAATCATAATATATTATACACTAAGTTTATACTAGTTTCGCTCAAAAATCATATTAAATTTGGAACTGTTCTAATTGATACGAAACTTCACATATCATTTATATAATTTACGAGGTAAGGTTATGATAAAAAATCCATGCAAAAAATCATCGGAAAATTAGATTCTATGAAACTTTTCGAAATGCAAGTTTCGGTCAAAAATCATATTATATTATACACTAGTTTCGGTCAAAAAAATAAAATTTAATTGGGGACTATTTTAAATGATACGAGACTTTTCAGATCATTTATATATGATAAGAGGGAAGGTTGTGATGGAAGTCCATGCAAGAAAATCATCTGAAAACTAGATTCTTTGAAACTCTTTGAAATGCAATTTTCGGTTAAAAAATCATAATATATTATACACTAGTTTATCCTAGTTTCGGTAAAAAATCAAATTAAATTGGGGACTGTTCGAAATGATACGAAACTTCACATATCATTTATATATTTTACGAGGGAAAGTTATGATGGAAGTCCATGCAAAAAATCATCGGAAAATTAGATTCTATGAAACTTTTCGAAATGCAAGTTTCGGTCAAAAATCATAGTATATTATACACTAGTTTCGGTCAAAAAAATAAAATTTAATTGGGGACTATTTGATATGATACGAGACTTTTCAGATCATTTATATATGTTAAGAAGGAAGGTTGTGATGGAAGTCCATGCAAAAAAATCATCTGAAAACTAGATTCTATGAAACTCTTCGAAAATCAAATTTTGGTCAAAAAATCGTAATATATTATACACTAGTTTATACTAGTTTCGGTCAAAAATCAAATTAAATCGGGGACTGTTAGAAATGATACTAAACTTCACATATCATTTATATATTTTACGAGGGAAGGTTATGATGGAAGTCCATGCAAAAAATCATCCGAATATTAGATTCTAAGAAACTTTTTGTAAAGCATGTTTCGGTCAAAAATCATACTATATTATACACTAGTTCGGTCAAAAAAATCAAATTTAATTGGGGACTATTCGAAATGTGACGAGACTTTTCAGATCATTTATATATGTTAAGAGGGAAGGTTATGATGGAAGTCCATGCAAAGAAAATCATCTGAAAACTAGATTCTATGAAACTCTTCGAAATGCAAATTTCGGTCAAAAAATCATAATATATTATACACTAGTTTATACTAGTTTCGCTCAAAAATCATATTAAATTGGGGACTGTTCTAATTGATACGAAACTTCACATATCATTTATATAATTTACGAGGTAAGGTTATGATGAAAAATCCATGCAAAAAATCATCGGAAAAATAGATTCTATGAAACTTTTCGAAATGCAAGTTTCGGTCAAAAATCATAGTATATTATACACTAGTTTCGGTCAAAAAAATAAAATTTAATTGGGGACTATTTTAAATGATACGATACTTTTCAGATCATTTATATATGTTAAGAAGGAAGGTTGTGATGGAAGTCCATGCAAAAAAATCATCTGAAAACTAGATTCTATGAAACTTTTCGAAAATCAAATTTTGGTCAAAAAATCGTAATATATTATACACTAGTTTATACTAGTTTCGGTCAAAAATCAAATTAAATCGGGGACTGTTCGAAATGATACTAAACTTCACATATCATTTATATATTTTACGAGGGAAGGTTATGATGGAAGTCCAAGCAAAAAATCATCCGAATATTAGATTCTAAGAAACTTTTTGTAAAGCATGTTTCGGTCAAAAATCATAGTATATTATACACTAGTTCGGTCAATAAAATCAAATTTAATTTGGGAATATTCGAAATGTTACGAGACTTTTCAGATCATTTATATATGTTAAGAGGGAAGGTTATGATGGAAGTCCATGCAAAGAAAATCATCTGAAAACTAGATTCTATGAAACTCTTCGAAATGCAAGTTTCGGTCAAAAAATCATAATATATTATACACTAGTTTAAACTAGTTTCGCTCAAAAATCATATTAAATTGGGAACTGTTCTAATTGATACGAAACTTCACATATCATTTATATAATTTACGAGGTAAGGATATTATTAAAAATCCATGCAAAAAATCATCGGAAAATTAGATTCTATGAAACTTTTCGAAATGCAAGTTTCGGTCAAAAATCATAGTATATTATACACTAGTTTAGGTCAAAAAAATAAAATTTAATTGGGGACTATTTTAAATGATACGAGACTTTTCAGATCATTTATATATGATAAGAGGGAAGGTTGTGATGGAAGTCCATGCAAGAAAATCATCTGAAAACTAGATTCTTTGAAACTCTATGAAATGCAATTTTCGGTTAAAAAATCATAATATATTATACACTAGTTTATCCTAGTTTCGGTAAAAAATCAAATTAAATTGGGGACTGTTCGAAATGATACGAAACTTCACATATCATTTATATATTTTACGAGGGAAAGTTATGATGGAAGTCCATGCAAAAAATCATCGGAAAATTAGATTCTATGAAACTTTTCGAAATGCAAGTTTCGGTCAAAAATCATAGTATATTGTACACTAGTTTCGGTCAAAAAAATAAAATTTAATTGGGGACTATTTGAAATGATACGATACTTTTCAGATCATTTATATATGTTAAGAAGGAAGGTTGTGATGGAAGTCCATGCAAAAAAATCATCTGAAAACTAGATTCTATGAAACTCTTCGAAAATCAAATTTTGGTCAAAAAATCGTAATATATTATACACTAGTTTATACTAGTTTCGGTCAAAAATCAAATTAAATCGGGGACTGTTCGAAATGATACTAAACTTCACATATCATTTATATATTTTACGAGGGAAGGTTATGATGGAAGTCCATGCAAAAAATCATCCGAATATTAGATTCTAAGAAACTTTTTGTAAAGCATGTTTCGGTCAAAAATCATACTATATTATACACTAGTTCGGTCAAAAAAATCAAATTTAATTGGGGACTATTCGAAATGTGACGAGACTTTTCAGATCATTTATATATGTTAAGAGGGAAGGTTATGATGGAAGTCCATGCAAAGAAAATCATCTGAAAACTAGATTCTATGAAACTCTTCGAAATGCAAATTTCGGTCAAAAAATCATAATATATTATACACTAGTTTATACTAGTTTCGCTCAAAAATCATATTAAATTGGGGACTGTTCTAATTGATACGAAACTTCACATATCATTTATATAATTTACGAGGTAAGGTTATGATGAAAAATCCATGCAAAAAATCATCGGAAAAATAGATTCTATGAAACTTTTCGAAATGCAAGTTTCGGTCAAAAATCATAGTATATTATACACTAGTTTCGGTCAAAAAAATAAAATTTAATTGGGGACTATTTTAAATGATACGATACTTTTCAGATCATTTATATATGTTAAGAAGGAAGGTTGTGATGGAAGTCCATGCAAAAAAATCATCTGAAAACTAGATTCTTTGAAACTCTTTGAAATGCAATTTTCGGTTAAAAAATCATAATATATTATACACTAGTTTATCCTAGTTTCGGTAAAAAAATCAAATTAAATTGGGGACTGTTCGAAATGATACGAAACTTCACATATCATTTATATATTTTACGAGTGAAAGTTATGATGGAAGTCCATGCAAAAAATCATCGGAAAATTAGATTCTATGAAACTTTTCGAAATGCAAGTTTCGGTCAAAAATCATAGTATATTATACACTAGTTTCGGTCAAAAAAATAAAATTTAATTGGGGACTATTTGATATGATACGAGACTTTTCAGATCATTTATATATGTTAAGAAGGAAGGTTGTGATGGAAGTCCATGCAAAAAAATCATCTGAAAACTAGATTCTATGAAACTCTTCGAAAATCAAATTTTGGTCAAAAAATCGTAATATATTATACACTAGTTTATACTAGTTTCGGTCAAAAATCAAATTAAATCGGGGACTGTTAGAAATGATACTAAACTTCACATATCATTTATATATTTTACGAGGGAAGGTTATGATGGAAGTCCATGCAAAAAATCATCCGAATATTAGATTCTAAGAAACTTTTTGTAAAGCATGTTTCGGTCAAAAATCATACTATATTATACACTAGTTCGGTCAAAAAAATCAAATTTAATTGGGGACTATTCGAAATGTGACGAGACTTTTCAGATCATTTATATATGTTAAGAGGGAAGGTTATGATGGAAGTCCATGCAAAGAAAATCATCTGAAAACTAGATTCTATGAAACTCTTCGAAATGCAAATTTCGGTCAAAAAATCATAATATATTATACACTAGTTTATACTAGTTTCGCTCAAAAATCATATTAAATTGGGGACTGTTCTAATTGATACGAAACTTCACATATCATTTATATAATTTACGAGGTAAGGTTATGATGAAAAATCCATGCAAAAAATCATCGGAAAAATAGATTCTATGAAACTTTTCGAAATGCAAGTTTCGGTCAAAAATCATAGTATATTATACACTAGTTTCGGTCAAAAAAATAAAATTTAATTGGGGACTATTTTAAATGATACGATACTTTTCAGATCATTTATATATGATAAGAGGGAAGGTTGTGATGGAAGTCCATGCAAAAAAATCATCTGAAAACTAGATTCTTTGAAACTCTTTGAAATGCAATTTTCGGTTAAAAAATCATAATATATTATACACTAGTTTATCCTAGTTTCGGTAAAAAAATCAAATTAAATTGGGGACTGTTCGAAATGATACGAAACTTCACATATCATTTATATATTTTACGAGGGAAAGTTATGATGGAAGTCCATGCAAAAAATCATCGGAAAATTAGATTCTATGAAACTTTTCGAAATGCAAGTTTCGGTCAAAAATCATAGTATATTATACACTAGTTTCGGTCAAAAAAATAAAATTTAATTGGGGACTATTTGATATGATACGAGACTTTTCAGATCATTTATATATGTTAAGAAGGAAGGTTGTGATGGAAGTCCATGCAAAAAAATCATCTGAAAACTAGATTCTATGAAACTCTTCGAAAATCAAATTTTGGTCAAAAAATCGTAATATATTATACACTAGTTTATACTAGTTTCGGTCAAAAATCAAATTAAATCGGGGACTGTTAGAAATGATACTAAACTTCACATATCATTTATATATTTTACGAGGGAAGGTTATGATGGAAGTCCATGCAAAAAATCATCCGAATATTAGATTCTAAGAAACTTTTTGTAAAGCATGTTTCGGTCAAAAATCATAGTATATTATACACTAGTTCGGTCAAAAAAATCAAATTTAATTGGGGAATATTCGAAATGTTACGAGATTTTTCAGATCATTTATATATGTGAAGAGGGAAGGTTATGATGGAAGTCCATGCAAAGAAAATCATCTGAAAACTAGATTCTATGAAACTCTTCGAAATGCAAGTTTCGGTCAAAAAATCATAATATATTATACACTAAGTTTATACTAGTTTCGCTCAAAAATCATATTAAATTTGGAACTGTTCTAATTGATACGAAACTTCACATATCATTTATATAATTTACGAGGTAAGGTTATGATAAAAAATCCATGCAAAAAATCATCGGAAAATTAGATTCTATGAAACTTTTCGAAATGCAAGTTTCGGTCAAAAATCATATTATATTATACACTAGTTTCGGTCAAAAAAATAAAATTTAATTGGGGACTATTTTAAATGATACGAGACTTTTCAGATCATTTATATATGATAAGAGGGAAGGTTGTGATGGAAGTCCATGCAAGAAAATCATCTGAAAACTAGATTCTTTGAAACTCTTTGAAATGCAATTTTCGGTTAAAAAATCATAATATATTATACACTAGTTTATCCTAGTTTCGGTAAAAAATCAAATTAAATTGGGGACTGTTCGAAATGATACGAAACTTCACATATCATTTATATATTTTACGAGGGAAAGTTATGATGGAAGTCCATGCAAAAAATCATCGGAAAATTAGATTCTATGAAACTTTTCGAAATGCAAGTTTCGGTCAAAAATCATAGTATATTATACACTAGTTTCGGTCAAAAAAATAAAATTTAATTGGGGACTATTTGATATGATACGAGACTTTTCAGATCATTTATATATGTTAAGAAGGAAGGTTGTGATGGAAGTCCATGCAAAAAAATCATCTGAAAACTAGATTCTATGAAACTCTTCGAAAATCAAATTTTGGTCAAAAAATCGTAATATATTATACACTAGTTTATACTAGTTTCGGTCAAAAATCAAATTAAATCGGGGACTGTTAGAAATGATACTAAACTTCACATATCATTTATATATTTTACGAGGGAAGGTTATGATGGAAGTCCATGCAAAAAATCATCCGAATATTAGATTCTAAGAAACTTTTTGTAAAGCATGTTTCGGTCAAAAATCATACTATATTATACACTAGTTCGGTCAAAAAAATCAAATTTAATTGGGGACTATTCGAAATGTGACGAGACTTTTCAGATCATTTATATATGTTAAGAGGGAAGGTTATGATGGAAGTCCATGCAAAGAAAATCATCTGAAAACTAGATTCTATGAAACTCTTCGAAATGCAAATTTCGGTCAAAAAATCATAATATATTATACACTAGTTTATACTAGTTTCGCTCAAAAATCATATTAAATTGGGGACTGTTCTAATTGATACGAAACTTCACATATCATTTATATAATTTACGAGGTAAGGTTATGATGAAAAATCCATGCAAAAAATCATCGGAAAAATAGATTCTATGAAACTTTTCGAAATGCAAGTTTCGGTCAAAAATCATAGTATATTATACACTAGTTTCGGTCAAAAAAATAAAATTTAATTGGGGACTATTTTAAATGATACGATACTTTTCAGATCATTTATATATGTTAAGAAGGAAGGTTGTGATGGAAGTCCATGCAAAAAAATCATCTGAAAACTAGATTCTATGAAACTTTTCGAAAATCAAATTTTGGTCAAAAAATCGTAATATATTATACACTAGTTTATACTAGTTTCGGTCAAAAATCAAATTAAATCGGGGACTGTTCGAAATGATACTAAACTTCACATATCATTTATATATTTTACGAGGGAAGGTTATGATGGAAGTCCAAGCAAAAAATCATCCGAATATTAGATTCTAAGAAACTTTTTGTAAAGCATGTTTCGGTCAAAAATCATAGTATATTATACACTAGTTCGGTCAATAAAATCAAATTTAATTTGGGAATATTCGAAATGTTACGAGACTTTTCAGATCATTTATATATGTTAAGAGGGAAGGTTATGATGGAAGTCCATGCAAAGAAAATCATCTGAAAACTAGATTCTATGAAACTCTTCGAAATGCAAGTTTCGGTCAAAAAATCATAATATATTATACACTAGTTTAAACTAGTTTCGCTCAAAAATCATATTAAATTGGGAACTGTTCTAATTGATACGAAACTTCACATATCATTTATATAATTTACGAGGTAAGGATATTATTAAAAATCCATGCAAAAAATCATCGGAAAATTAGATTCTATGAAACTTTTCGAAATGCAAGTTTCGGTCAAAAATCATAGTATATTATACACTAGTTTAGGTCAAAAAAATAAAATTTAATTGGGGACTATTTTAAATGATACGAGACTTTTCAGATCATTTATATATGATAAGAGGGAAGGTTGTGATGGAAGTCCATGCAAGAAAATCATCTGAAAACTAGATTCTTTGAAACTCTATGAAATGCAATTTTCGGTTAAAAAATCATAATATATTATACACTAGTTTATCCTAGTTTCGGTAAAAAATCAAATTAAATTGGGGACTGTTCGAAATGATACGAAACTTCACATATCATTTATATATTTTACGAGGGAAAGTTATGATGGAAGTCAATGCAAAAAATCATCGGAAAATTAGATTCTATGAAACTTTTCGAAATGCAAGTTTCGGTCAAAAATCATAGTATATTGTACACTAGTTTCGGTCAAAAAAATAAAATTTAATTGGGGACTATTTGAAATGATACGATACTTTTCAGATCATTTATATATGTTAAGAAGGAAGGTTGTGATGGAAGTCCATGCAAAAAAATCATCTGAAAACTAGATTCTATGAAACTCTTCGAAAATCAAATTTTGGTCAAAAAATCGTAATATATTATACACTAGTTTATACTAGTTTCGGTCAAAAATCAAATTAAATCGGGGACTGTTCGAAATGATACTAAACTTCACATATCATTTATATATTTTACGAGGGAAGGTTATGATGGAAGTCCAAGCAAAAAATCATCCGAATATTAGATTCTAAGAAACTTTTTGTAAAGCATGTTTCGGTCAAAAATCATAGTATATTATACACTAGTTCGGTCAATAAAATCAAATTTAATTGGGGAATATTCGAAATGTTACGAGACTTTTCAGATCATTTATATATGTTAAGAGGGAAGGTTATGATGGAAGTCCATGCAAAGAAAATCATCTGAAAACTAGATTCTATGAAACTCTTCGAAATGCAAGTTTCGGTCAAAAAATCATAATATATTATACACTAGTTTAAACTAGTTTCGCTCAAAAATCATATTAAATTGGGAACTGTTCTAATTGATACGAAACTTCACATATCATTTATATAATTTACGAGGTAAGGATATTATTAAAAATCCATGCAAAAAATCATCGGAAAATTAGATTCTATGAAACTTTTCGAAATGCAAGTTTCGGTCAAAAATCATAGTATATTATACACTAGTTTCGGTCAAAAAAATAAAATTTAATTGGGGACTATTTTAAATGATACGATACTTTTCAGATCATTTATATATGTTAAGAAGGAAGGTTGTGATGGAAGTCCATGCAAAAAAATCATCTGAAAACTAGATTCTATGAAACTTTTCGAAAATCAAATTTTGGTCAAAAAATCGTAATATATTATACACTAGTTTATACTAGTTTCGGTCAAAAATCAAATTAAATCGGGGACTGTTCGAAATGATACTAAACTTCACATATCATTTATATATTTTACGAGGGAAGGTTATGATGGAAGTTCAAGCAAAAAATCATCCGAATATTAGATTCTAAGAAACTTTTTGTAAAGCATGTTTCGGTCAAAAATCATAGTATATTATACACTAGTTCGGTCAATAAAATCAAATTTAATTTGGGAATATTCGAAATGTTACGAGACTTTTCAGATCATTTATATATGTTAAGAGGGAAGGTTATGATGGAAGTCCATGCAAAGAAAATCATCTGAAAACTAGATTCTATGAAACTCTTCGAAATGCAAGTTTCGGTCAAAAAATCATAATATATTATACACTAGTTTAAACTAGTTTCGCTCAAAAATCATATTAAATTGGGAACTGTTCTAATTGATACGAAACTTCACATATCATTTATATAATTTACGAGGTAAGGATATTATTAAAAATCCATGCAAAAAATCATCGGAAAATTAGATTCTATGAAACTTTTCGAAATGCAAGTTTCGGTCAAAAATCATAGTATATTATACACTAGTTTAGGTCAAAAAAATAAAATTTAATTGGGGACTATTTTAAATGATACGAGACTTTTCAGATCATTTATATATGATAAGAGGGAAGGTTGTGATGGAAGTCCATGCAAGAAAATCATCTGAAAACTAGATTCTTTGAAACTCTATGAAATGCAATTTTCGGTTAAAAAATCATAATATATTATACACTAGTTTATCCTAGTTTCGGTAAAAAATCAAATTAAATTGGGGACTGTTCGAAATGATACGAAACTTCACATATCATTTATATATTTTACGAGGGAAAGTTATGATGGAAGTCCATGCAAAAAATCATCGGAAAATTAGATTCTATGAAACTTTTCGAAATGCAAGTTTCGGTCAAAAATCATAGTATATTGTACACTAGTTTCGGTCAAAAAAATAAAATTTAATTGGGGACTATTTGAAATGATACGATACTTTTCAGATCATTTATATATGTTAAGAAGGAAGGTTGTGATGGAAGTCCATGCAAAAAAATCATCTGAAAACTAGATTCTATGAAACTCTTCGAAAATCAAATTTTGGTCAAAAAATCGTAATATATTATACACTAGTTTATACTAGTTTCGGTCAAAAATCAAATTAAATCGGGGACTGTTAGAAATGATACTAAACTTCACATATCATTTATATATTTTACGAGGGAAGGTTATGATGGAAGTCCATGCAAAAAATCATCCGAATATTAGATTCTAAGAAACTTTTTGTAAAGCATGTCTCGGTCAAAAATCATAGTATATTATACACTAGTTCGGTCAAAAAAATCAAATTTAATTGGGGACTATTCGAAATGTTACAAGACTTTTCAGATCATTTATATATGTTAAGAGGGAAGGTTATGATGGAAGTCCATGCAAAGAAAATCATCTGAAAACTAGATTCTATGAAACTCTTCGAAATGCAAGTTTCGGTCAAAAAATCATAATATATTATACACTAGTTTATACTAGTTTCGCTCAAAAATCATATTAAATTGGGGACTGTTCTAATTGATACGAAACTTCACATATCATTTATATAATTTACGAGGTAAGGTTATGATGAAAAATCCATGCAAAAAATCATCAGAAAAATAGATTCTATGAAACTTTTCGAAATGCAAGTTTCGGTCAAAAATCATAGTATATTATACACTAGTTTCGGTCAAAAAAATAAAATTTAATTGGGGACTATTTTAAATGATACGATACTTTTCAGATCATTTATATATGTTAAGAAGGAAGGTTGTGATGGAAGTCCATGCAAAAAAATCATCTGAAAACTAGATTCTATGAAACTTTTCGAAAATCAAATTTTGGTCAAAAAATCGTAATATATTATACACTAGTTTATACTAGTTTCGGTCAAAAATCAAATTAAATCGGGGACTGTTCGAAATGATACTAAACTTCACATATCATTTATATATTTTACGAGGGAAGGTTATGATGGAAGTCCAAGCAAAAAATCATCCGAATATTAGATTCTAAGAAACTTTTTGTAAAGCATGTTTCGGTCAAAAATCATAGTATATTATACACTAGTTCGGTCAATAAAATCAAATTTAATTTGGGAATATTCGAAATGTTACGAGACTTTTCAGATCATTTATATATGTTAAGAGGGAAGGTTATGATGGAAGTCCATGCAAAGAAAATCATCTGAAAACTAGATTCTATGAAACTCTTCGAAATGCAAGTTTCGGTCAAAAAATCATAATATATTATACACTAGTTTAAACTAGTTTCGCTCAAAAATCATATTAAATTGGGAACTGTTCTAATTGATACGAAACTTCACATATCATTTATATAATTTACGAGGTAAGGATATTATTAAAAATCCATGCAAAAAATCATCGAAAATTAGATTCTATGAAACTTTTCGAAATGCAAGTTTCGATCAAAAATCATAGTATATTATACACTAGTTTAGGTCAAAAAAATAAAATTTAATTGGGGACTATTTTAAATGATACGAGACTTTTCAGATCATTTATATATGATAAGAGGGAAGGTTGTGATGGAAGTCCATGCAAGAAAATCATCTGAAAACTAGATTCTTTGAAACTCTATGAAATGCAATTTTCGGTTAAAAAATCATAATATATTATACACTAGTTTATCCTAGTTTCGGTAAAAAATCAAATTAAATTGGGGACTGTTCGAAATGATACGAAACTTCACATATCATTTATATATTTTACGAGGGAAAGTTATGATGGAAGTCCATGCAAAAAATCATCGGAAAATTAGATTCTATGAAACTTTTCGAAATGCAAGTTTCGGTCAAAAATCATAGTATATTGTACACTAGTTTCGGTCAAAAAAATAAAATTTAATTGGGGACTATTTGAAATGATACGATACTTTTCAGATCATTTATATATGTTAAGAAGGAAGGTTGTGATGGAAGTCCATGCAAAAAAATCATCTGAAAACTAGATTCTATGAAACTCTTCGAAAATCAAATTTTGGTCAAAAAATCGTAATATATTATACACTAGTTTATACTAGTTTCGGTCAAAAATCAAATTAAATTGGGGACTGTTCGAAATGATACTAAACTTCACATATCATTTATATATTTTACGAGGGAAGGTTATGATGGAAGTCCAAGCAAAAAATCATCCGAATATTAGATTCTAAGAAACTTTTTGTAAAGCATGTTTCGGTCAAAAATCATAGTATATTATACACTAGTTCGGTCAATAAAATCAAATTTAATTGGGGAATATTCGAAATGTTACGAGACTTTTCAGATCATTTATATATGTTAAGAGGGAAGGTTATGATGGAAGTCCATGCAAAGAAAATCATCTGAAAAATAGATTCTATGAAACTCTTCGAAATGCAAGTTTCGGTCAAAAAATCATAATATATTATACACTAGTTTAAACTAGTTTCGCTCAAAAATCATATTAAATTGGGAACTGTTCTAATTGATACGAAACTTCACATATCATTTATATAATTTACGAGGTAAGGATATTATTAAAAATCCATGCAAAAAATCATCGGAAAATTAGATTCTATGAAACTTTTCGAAATGCAAGTTTCGGTCAAAAATCATAGTATATTATACACTAGTTTAGGTCAAAAAAATAAAATTTAATTGGGGACTATTTTAAATGATACGAGACTTTTCAGATCATTTATATATGATAAGAGGGAAGGTTGTGATGGAAGTCCATGCAAGAAAATCATCTGAAAACTAGATTCTTTGAAACTCTATGAAATGCAATTTTCGGTTAAAAAATCATAATATATTATACACTAGTTTATCCTAGTTTCGGTAAAAAATCAAATTAAATTGGGGACTGTTCGAAATGATACGAAACTTCACATATCATTTATATATTTTACGAGGGAAAGTTATGATGGAAGTCCATGAAAAAAATCATCGGAAAATTAGATTCTATGAAACTTTTCGAAATGCAAGTTTCGGTCAAAAATCATAGTATATTGTACACTAGTTTCGGTCAAAAAAATAAAATTTAATTGGGGACTATTTTAAATGATACGATACTTTTCAGATCATTTATATATGTTAAGAAGGAAGGTTGTGATGGAAGTCCATGCAAAAAAATCATCTGAAAACTAGATTCTATGAAACTCTTCGAAAATCAAATTTTGGTCAAAAAATCGTAATATATTATACACTAGTTTATACTAGTTTCGGTCAAAAATCAAATTAAATCGGGGACTGTTAGAAATGATACTAAACTTCACATATCATTTATATATTTTACGAGGGAAGGTTATGATGGAAGTCCATGCAAAAAATCATCCGAATATTAGATTCTAAGAAACTTTTTGTAAAGCATGTCTCGGTCAAAAATCATAGTATATTATACACTAGTTCGGTCAAAAAAATCAAATTTAATTGGGGAATATTCGAAATGTTACGAGACTTTTCAGATCATTTATATATGTTAAGAGGGAAGGTTATGATGGAAGTCCATGCAAAGAAAATCATCTGAAAACTAGATTCTATGAAACTCTTCGAAATGCAAGTTTCGGTCAAAAAATCATAATATATTATACACTAGTTTATACTAGTTTCGCTCAAAAATCATATTAAATTGGGAACTGTTCTAATTGATACGAAACTTCACATATCATTTATATAATTTACGAGGTAAGATTATGATGAAAAATCCATGCAAAAAATCATCGGAAAATTAGATTCTATGAAACTTTTCGAAATGCAAGTTTCGGTCCAAAATCATAGTATATTATACACTAGTTTCGGTCAAAAAAATAAAATTTAATTGGGGAATATTTTAAATGATACGAGACTTTTCAGATCATTTATATATGATAAGAGGGAAGGTTGTGATGGAAGTCCATGCAAGAAAATCATCTGAAAACTAGATTCTTTGAAACTCTTTGAAATGCAATTTTCGGTTAAAAAATCATAATATATTATACACTAGTTTATCCTAGTTTCGGTAAAAAATCAAATTAAATTGGGGACTGTTCGAAATGATACGAAACTTCACATATCATTTATATATTTTACGAGGGAAAGTTATGATGGAAGTCCATGCAAAAAATCATCGGAAAATTAGATTCTATGAAACTTTTCGAAATGCAAGTTTCGGTCAAAAATCATAGTATATTATACACTAGTTTCGGTCAAAAAAATAAAATTTAATTGGGGACTATTTGAAATGATACGATACTTTTCAGATCATTTATATATGTTAAGAAGGAAGGTTGTGATGGAAGTCCATGCAAAAAAATCATCTGAAAACTAGATTCTATGAAACTCTTCGAAAATCAAATTTTGGTCAAAAAATCGTAATATATTATACACTAGTTTATACTAGTTTCGGTCAAAAATCAAATTAAATCGGGGACTGTTCGAAATGATACTAAACTTCACATATCATTTATATATTTTACGAGGGAAGGTTATGATGGAAGTCCAAGCAAAAAATCATCCGAATATTAGATTCTAAGAAACTTTTTGTAAAGCATGTTTCGGTCAAAAATCAAAGTATATTATACACTAGTTCGGTCAATAAAATCAAATTTAATTGGGGAATATTCGAAATGTTACGAGACTTTTCAGATCATTTATATATGTTAAGAGGGAAGGTTATGATGGAAGTCCATGCAAAGAAAATCATCTGAAAACTAGATTCTATGAAACTCTTCGAAATGCAAGTTTCGGTCAAAAAATCATAATATATTATACACTAGTTTAAACTAGTTTCGCTCAAAAATCATATTAAATTGGGAACTGTTCTAATTGATACGAAACTTCACATATCATTTATATAATTTACGAGGTAAGGATATTATTAAAAATCCATGCAAAAAATCATCGGAAAATTAGATTCTATGAAACTTTTCGAAATGCAAGTTTCGGTCAAAAATCATAGTATATTATACACTAGTTTAGGTCAAAAAAATAAAATTTAATTGGGGACTATTTTAAATGATACGAGACTTTTCAGATCATTTATATATGATAAGAGGGAAGGTTGTGATGGAAGTCCATGCAAGAAAATCATCTGAAAACTAGATTCTTTGAAACTCTATGAAATGCAATTTTCGGTTAAAAAATCATAATATATTATACACTAGTTTATCCTAGTTTCGGTAAAAAATCAAATTAAATTGGGGACTGTTCGAAATGATACGAAACTTCACATATCATTTATATATTTTACGAGGGAAAGTTATGATGGAAGTCCATGAAAAAAATCATCGGAAAATTAGATTCTATGAAACTTTTCGAAATGCAAGTTTCGGTCAAAAATCATAGTATATTGTACACTAGTTTCGGTCAAAAAAATAAAATTTAATTGGGGACTATTTGAAATGATACGATACTTTTCAGATCATTTATATATGTTAAGAAGGAAGGTTGTGATGGAAGTCCATGCAAAAAAATCATCTGAAAACTAGATTCTATGAAACTCTTCGAAAATCAAATTTTGGTCAAAAAATCGTAATATATTATACACTAGTTTATACTAGTTTCGGTCAAAAATCAAATTAAATCGGGGACTGTTAGAAATGATACTAAACTTCACATATCATTTATATATTTTACGAGGGAAGGTTATGATGGAAGTCCAAGCAAAAAATCATCCGAATATTAGATTCTAAGAAACTTTTTGTAAAGCATGTTTCGGTCAAAAATCATAGTATATTATACACTAGTTCGGTCAAAAAAATCAAATTTAATTGGGGAATATTCGAAATGTTACGAGACTTTTCAGATCATTTATATATGATAAGAGGGAAGGTTATGATGGAAGTCCATGCAAAGAAAATCATCTGAAAACTAGATTCTATGAAACTCTTCGAAATGCAAGTTTCGGTCAAAAAATCATAATATATTATACACTAGTTTATACTAGTTTCGCTCAAAAATCATATTAAATTGGGAACTGTTCTAATTGATACGAAACTTCACATATCATTTATATAATTTACGAGGTAAGGTTATGATGAAAAATCCATGCAAAAAATCATCGGAAAATTAGATTCTATGAAACTTTTCGAAATGCAAGTTTCGGTCCAAAATGATAGTATATTATACACTAGTTTCGGTCAAAAAAATAAAATTTAATTGGGGAATATTTTAAATGATACGAGACTTTTCAGATCATTTATATATGATAAGAGGGAAGGTTGTGATGGAAGTCCATGCAAGAAAATCATCTGAAAACTAGATTCTTTGAAACTCTTTGAAATGCAATTTTCGGTTAAAAAATCATAATATATTATACACTAGTTTATCCTAGTTTCGGTAAAAAATCAAATTAAATTGGGGACTGTTCGAAATGATACGAAACTTCACATATCATTTATATATTTTACGAGGGAAAGTTATGATGGAAGTCCATGCAAAAAATCATCGGAAAATTAGATTCTATGAAACTTTTCGAAATGCAAGTTTCGGTCAAAAATCATAGTATATTATACACTAGTTTCGGTCAAAAAAATAAAATTTAATTGGGGACTATTTGAAATGATACGATACTTTTCAGATCATTTATATATGTTAAGAAGGAAGGTTGTGATGGAAGTCCATGCAAAAAAATCATCTGAAAACTAGATTCTATGAAACTCTTCGAAAATCAAATTTTGGTCAAAAAATCGTAATATATTATACACTAGTTTATACTAGTTTCGGTCAAAAATCAAATTAAATCGGGGACTGTTCGAAATGATACTAAACTTCACATATCATTTATATATTTTACGAGGGAAGGTTATGATGGAAGTCCAAGCAAAAAATCATCCGAATATTAGATTCTAAGAAACTTTTTGTAAAGCATGTTTCGGTCAAAAATCAAAGTATATTATACACTAGTTCGGTCAATAAAATCAAATTTAATTGGGGAATATTCGAAATGTTACGAGACTTTTCAGATCATTTATATATGTTAAGAGGGAAGGTTATGATGGAAGTCCATGCAAAGAAAATCATCTGAAAACTAGATTCTATGAAACTCTTCGAAATGCAAGTTTCGGTCAAAAAATCATAATATATTATACACTAGTTTAAACTAGTTTCGCTCAAAAATCATATTAAATTGGGAACTGTTCTAATTGATACGAAACTTCACAAATCATTTATATAATTTACGAGGTAAGGATATTATTAAAAATCCATGCAAAAAATCATCGGAAAATTAGATTCTATGAAACTTTTCGAAATGCAAGTTTCGGTCAAAAATCATAGTATATTATACACTAGTTTAGGTCAAAAAAATAAAATTTAATTGGGGACTATTTTAAATGATACGAGACTTTTCAGATCATTTATATATGATAAGAGGGAAGGTTGTGATGGAAGTCCATGCAAGAAAATCATCTGAAAACTAGATTCTTTGAAACTCTATGAAATGCAATTTTCGGTTAAAAAATCATAATATATTATACACTAGTTTATCCTAGTTTCGGTAAAAAATCAAATTAAATTGGGGACTGTTCGAAATGATACGAAACTTCACATATCATTTATATATTTTACGAGGGAAAGTTATGATGGAAGTCCATGAAAAAAATCATCGGAAAATTAGATTCTATGAAACTTTTCGAAATGCAAGTTTCGGTCAAAAATCATAGTATATTGTACACTAGTTTCGGTCAAAAAAATAAAATTTAATTGGGGACTATTTGAAATGATACGATACTTTTCAGATCATTTATATATGTTAAGAAGGAAGGTTGTGATGGAAGTCCATGCAAAAAAATCATCTGAAAACTAGATTCTATGAAACTCTTCGAAAATCAAATTTTGGTCAAAAAATCGTAATATATTATACACTAGTTTATACTAGTTTCGGTCAAAAATCAAATTAAATCGGGGACTGTTAGAAATGATACTAAACTTCACATATCATTTATATATTTTACGAGGGAAGGTTATGATGGAAGTCCAAGCAAAAAATCATCCGAATATTAGATTCTAAGAAACTTTTTGTAAAGCATGTTTCGGTCAAAAATCATAGTATATTATACACTAGTTCGGTCAATAAAATCAAATTTAATTGGGGAATATTCGAAATGTTACGAGACTTTTCAGATCATTTATATATGATAAGAGGGAAGGTTATGATGGAAGTCCATGCAAAGAAAATCATCTGAAAACTAGATTCTATGAAACTCTTCGAAATGCAAGTTTCGGTCAAAAAATCATAATATATTATACACTAGTTTAAACTAGTTTCGCTCAAAAATCATATTAAATTGGGAACTGTTCTAATTGATACGAAACTTCACATATCATTTATATAATTTACGAGGTAAGGATATTATTAAAAATCCATGCAAAAAATCATCGGAAAATTAGATTCTATGAAACTTTTCGAAATGCAAGTTTCGGTCAAAAATCATAGTATATTATACACTAGTTTAGGTCAAAAAAATAAAATTTAATTGGGGACTATTTTAAATGATACGAGACTTTTCAGATCATTTATATATGATAAGAGGGAAGGTTGTGATGGAAGTCCATGCAAGAAAATCATCTGAAAACTAGATTCTTTGAAACTCTATGAAATGCAATTTTCGGTTAAAAAATCATAATATATTATACACTAGTTTATCCTAGTTTCGGTAAAAAATCAAATTAAATTGGGGACTGTTCGAAATGATACGAAACTTCACATATCATTTATATATTTTACGAGGGAAAGTTATGATGGAAGTCCATGAAAAAAATCATCGGAAAATTAGATTCTATGAAACTTTTCGAAATGCAAGTTTCGGTCAAAAATCATAGTATATTGTACACTAGTTTCGGTCAAAAAAATAAAATTTAATTGGGGACTATTTGAAATGATACGATACTTTTCAGATCATTTATATATGTTAAGAAGGAAGGTTGTGATGGAAGTCCATGCAAAAAAATCATCTGAAAACTAGATTCTATGAAACTCTTCGAAAATCAAATTTTGGTCAAAAAATCGTAATATATTATACACTAGTTTATACTAGTTTCGGTCAAAAATCAAATTAAATCGGGGACTGTTAGAAATGATACTAAACTTCACATATCATTTATATATTTTACGAGGGAAGGTTATGATGGAAGTCCATGCAAAAAATCATCCGAATATTAGATTCTAAGAAACTTTTTGTAAAGCATGTCTCGGTCAAAAATCATAGTATATTATACACTAGTTCGGTCAAAAAAATCAAATTTAATTGGGGAATATTCGAAATGTTACGAGACTTTTCAGATCATTTATATATGTTAAGAGGGAAGGTTATGATGGAAGTCCATGCAAAGAAAATCATCTGAAAACTAGATTCTATGAAACTCTTCGAAATGCAAGTTTCGGTCAAAAAATCATAATATATTATACACTAGTTTATACTAGTTTCGCTCAAAAATCATATTAAATTGGGAACTGTTCTAATTGATACGAAACTTCACATATCATTTATATAATTTACGAGGTAAGGTTATGATGAAAAATCCATGCAAAAAATCATCGGAAAATTAGATTCTATGAAACTTTTCGAAATGCAAGTTTCGGTCCAAAATGATAGTATATTATACACTAGTTTCGGTCAAAAAAATAAAATTTAATTGGGGACTATTTTAAATGATACGAGACTTTTCAGATCATTTATATATGATAAGAGGGAAGGTTGTGATGGAAGTCCATGCAAGAAAATCATCTGAAAACTAGATTCTTTGAAACTCTTTGAAATGCAATTTTCGGTTAAAAAAACATAAAATATTATACACTAGTTTATCCTAGTTTCGGTAAAAAATCAAATTAAATTGGGGACTGTTCGAAATGATACGAAACTTCACATATCATTTATATATTTTACGAGGGAAAGTTATGATGGAAGTCCATGCAAAAAATCATCGGAAAATTAGATTCTATGAAACTTTTCGAAATTGAAGTTTCGGTCAAAAATCATAGTATATTATACACTAGTTTCGGTCAAAAAAATAAAATTTAATTGGGGACTATTTGAAATGATACGATACTTTTCAGATCATTTATATATGTTAAGAAGGAAGGTTGTGATGGAAGTCCATGCAAAAAAATCATCTGAAAACTAGATTCTATGAAACTCTTCGAAAATCAAATTTTGGTCAAAAAATCGTAATATATTATACACTAGTTTATACTAGTTTCGGTCAAAAATCAAATTAAATCGGGGACTGTTCGAAATGATACTAAACTTCACATATCATTTATATATTTTATGAGGGAAGGTTATGATGGAAGTCCATGCAAAAAATCATCCGAATATTAGATTCTAAGAAACTTTTTGTAAAGCATGTTTCGGTCAAAAATCATAGTATATTATACACAAGTTCGGTCAAAAAAATCAAATTTAATTGGGGACTATTCGAAATGTTACGAGACTTTTCAGATCATTTATATATGTTAAGAGGGAAGGTTATGATGGAAGTCCATGCAAAGAAAATCATCTGAAAACTAGATTCTATGAAACTCTTCGAAATGCAAGTTTCGGTCAAAAAATCATAATATATTATACACTAGTTTATACTAGTTTCGCTCAAAAATCATATAAATTGGGAACTGTTCTAATTGATACGAAACTTCACATATCATTTATATAATTTACGAGGTAAGGTTATGATGAAAAATCCATGCAAAAAATCATCGGAAAATTAGATTCTATGAAACTTTTCGAAATGCAAGTTTCGGTCAAAAATCATAGTATATTATACACTAGTTTCGGTCAAAAAAATAAAATTTAATTGGGGACTATTTTAAATGATACGAGACTTTTCAGATCATTTATATATGATAAGAGGGAAGGTTGTGATGGAAGTCCATGCAAGAAAATCATCTGAAAACTAGATTCTTTGAAACTCTTTGAAATGCAATTTTCGGTTAAAAAATCATAATATATTATACACTAGTTTATCCTAGTTTCGGTAAAAAATCAAATTAAATTGGGGACTGTTCGAAATGATACGAAACTTCACATATCATTTATATATTTTAAGAGGGAAAGTTATGATGGAAGTCCATGCAAAAAATCATCGGAAAATTAGATTCTATGAAACTTTTCGAAATGCAAGTTTCGGTCAAAAATCATAGTATATTATACACTAGTTTCGGTCAAAAAAATAAAATTTAATTGGGGACTATTTGAAATGATACGATACTTTTCAGATCATTTATATATGTTAAGAAGGAAGGTTGTGATGGAAGTCCATGCAAAAAAATCATCTGAAAACTAGATTCTATGAAACTCTTCGAAAATCAAATTTTGGTCAAAAAATCGTAATATATTATACACTAGTTTATACTAGTTTCGGTCAAAAATCAAATTAAATCGGGGACTGTTCGAAATGATACTAAACTTCACATATCATTTATATATTTTATGAGGGAAGGTTATGATGGAAGTCCATGCAAAAAATCATCCGAATATTAGATTCTAAGAAACTTTTTGTAAAGCATGTTTCGGTCAAAAATCATAGTATATTATACACAAGTTCGGTCAAAAAAATCAAATTTAATTGGGGACTATTCGAAATGTTACGAGACTTTTCAGATCATTTATATATGTTAAGAGGGAAGGTTATGATGGAAGTCCATGCAAAGAAAATCATCTGAAAACTAGATTCTATGAAACTCTTCGAAATGCAAGTTTCGGTCAAAAAATCATAATATATTATACACTAGTTTATACTAGTTTCGCTCAAAAATCATATTAAATTGGGAACTGTTCTAATTGATACGAAACTTCACATATCATTTATATAATTTACGAGGTAAGGTTATGATGAAAAATCCATGCAAAAAATCATCGGAAAATTAGATTCTATGAAACTTTTCGAAATGCAAGTTTCGGTCAAAAATCATAGTATATTATACACTAGTTTCGGTCAAAAAAATAAAATTTAATTGGGGACTATTTTAAATGATACGAGACTTTTCAGATCATTTATATATGATAAGAGGGAAGGTTGTGATGGAAGTCAATGCAAGAAAATCATCTGAAAACTAGATTCTTTGAAACTCTTTGAAATGCAATTTTCGGTTAAAAAATCATAATATATTATACACTAGTTTATCCTAGTTTCGGTAAAAAATCAAATTAAATTGGGGACTGTTCGAAATGATACGAAACTTCACATATCATTTATATATTTTACGAGGGAAAGTTATGATGGAAGTCCATGCAAAAAATCATCGGAAAATTAGATTCTATGAAACTTTTCGAAATGCAAGTTTCGGTCAAAAATCGTAGTATATTATACACTAGTTTCGGTCAAAAAAATAAAATTTAATTGGGGACTATTTGAAATGATACGATACTTTTCAGATCATTTATATATGTTAAGAAGGAAGGTTGTGATGGAAGTCCATGCAAAAAAATCATCTGAAAACTAGATTCTATGAAACTCTTCGAAAATCAAATTTTGGTCAAAAAATCGTAATATATTATACACTAGTTTATACTAGTTTCGGTCAAAAATCAAATTAAATCGGGGACTGTTCGAAATGATACTAAACTTCACATATCATTTATATATTTTATGAGGGAAGGTTATGATGGAAGTCCATGCAAAAAATCATCCGAATATTAGATTCTAAGAAACTTTTTATAAAGCATGTTTCGGTCAAAAATCATAGTATATTATACACTAGTTCGGTCAAAAAATCAAATTTAATTGGGGAATATTCGAAATGTTACGAGACTTTTCAGATCATTTATATATGTTAAGAGGGAAGGTTATGATGGAAGTCCATGCAAAGAAAATCATCTGAAAACTAGATTCTATGAAACTCTTCGAAATGCAAGTTTCGGTCAAAAATCATAATATATTATACACTAGTTTATACTAGTTTCGCTCAAAAATCATATTAAATTGGGAACTGTTCTAATTGATACGAAACTTCACATATCATTTATATAATTTACGAGGTAAGGTTATGATGAAAAATCCATGCAAAAAATCATCGGAAAATTAGATTCTATGAAACTTTTCGAAATGCAAGTTTCGGTCAAAAATCATAGTATATTATACACTAGTTTCGGTCAAAAAAATAAAATTTAATTGGGGACTATTTTAAATGATACGAGACTTTTCAGATCATTTATATATGATAAGAGGGAAGGTTGTGATGTAAGTCCATGCAAGAAAATCATATGAAAACTAGATTCTTTGAAACTCTTTGAAATGCAATTTTTGGTTAAAAAATCATAATATATTATACACTAGTTTATCCTAGTTTCGGTAAAAAATCAAATTAAATTGGGGACTGTTCGAAATGATACGAAACTTCACATATCATTTATATATTTTACGAGGGAAAGTTATGATGGAAGTCCATGCAAAAAATCATCGGAAAATTAGATTCTATGAAACTTTTCGAAATGCAAGTTTCGGTCAAAAATCATAGTATATTATACACTAGTTTCGGTCAAAAAAATAAAATTTAATTGGGGACTATTTGAAATGATACGATACTTTTCAGATCATTTATATATGTTAAGAAGGAAGTTTGTGATGGAAGTCCATGCAAAAAAATCATCTGAAAACTAGATTCTATGAAACTCTTCGAAAATCAAATTTTGGTCAAAAAATCGTAATATATTATACACTAGTTTATACTAGTTTCGGTCAAAAATCAAATTAAATCGGGGACTGTTCGAAATGATACTAAACTTCACATATCATTTATATATTTTATAAGGGAAGGTTATGATGGAAGTCCATGCAAAAAATCATCCGAATATTAGATTCTAAGAAACTTTTTGTAAATCATGTTTCGGTCAAAAATCATAGTATATTATACACAAGTTCGGTCAAAAAAATCAAATTTAATTGGGGACTATTCGAAATGTTACGAGACTTTTCAGATCATTTATATATGTTAAGAGGGAAGGTTATGATGGAAGTCCATGCAAAGAAAATCATCTGAAAACTAGATTCTATGAAACTCTTCGAAATGCAAGTTTCGGTCAAAAAATCATAATATATTATACACTAGTTTATACTAGTTTCGCTCAAAAATCATATTAAATTGGGAACTGTTTTAATTGATACGAAACTTCACATATCATTTATATAATTTACGAGGTAAGGTTATGATGAAAAATCCATGCAAAAAATCATCGGAAAATTAGATTCTATGAAACTTTTCGAAATACAAGTTTCGGTCAAAAATCATAGTATATTATACACTAGTTTCGGTCAAAAAAATAAAATTTAATTGGGGACTATTTTAAATGATACGAGACTTTTCAGATCATTTATATATGATAAGAGGGAAGGTTGTGATGGAAGTCCATGCAAGAAAATTATCTGAAAACTAGATTCTATGAAACTCTTCGAAATGCAAGTTTCGGTCAAAAAATCATAATATATTATACACTAGTTTATACTAGTTTCGCTCAAAAATCATATTAAATTGGGAACTGTTCTAATTGATACGAAACTTCACATATCATTTATATAATTTACGAGGTAAGGTTATGATGAAAAATCCATGCAAAAAATCATCGGAAAATTAGATTCTATGAAACTTTTCAAAATGCAAGTTTCGGTCAAAAATCATAGTATATTATACACTAGTTTCGGTCAAAAAAATCAAATTTAATTGGGGACTATTTGAAATGATACGATACTTTTCAGATTATTTATATATGTTAAGAAGGAAGGTTGTGATGCAAGTCCATGCAAAAAAATCATCTGAAAACTAGATTCTATGAAACTCTTCGAAAATCAAATTTCGGTCAAAAAATCGTAATATATTATACACTAGTTTATACTAGTTTCGGTCAAAAATCAAATTAAATCGGGGACTGTTCGAAATGATACTAAACTTCACATATCATTTCTATATTTTATGAGGGAAGGTTATGATGGAAATCCATGCAAAAAATCATCCGAATATTAGATTCTAAGAAACTTTTTATAAAGCATGTTTCGGTCAAAAATCATAGTATATTATACGCAAGTTCGGTCAAAAAATCAAATTTAATTGGGGAATATTCGAAATGTTACGAGACTTTTCAGATCATTTATATATGTTAAGAGGGAAGGTTATGATGGAAGTCCATGCAAAGAAAATCATCTGAAAACTAGATTCTATGAAACTCTTCGAAATGCAAGTTTCGGTCAAAAAATCATAATATATTATACACTAGTTTATACTAGTTTCGCTCAAAAATCATATTAAATTGGGAACTGTTCTAATTGATACGAAACTTCACATATCATTTATATAATTTACGAGGTAAGGTTATGATGAAAAATCCATGCAAAAAATCATCGGAAAATTAGATTCTATGAAACTTTTCGAAATACAAGTTTCGGTCAAAAATCATAGTATATTATACACTAGTTTCGGTCAAAAAAATAAAATTTAATTGGGGACTCTTTTAAATGATACGAGACTTTTCAGATCATTTATATATGATAAGAGGGAAGGTTGTGATGGAAGTCCATGCAAGAAAATCATCTGAAAACTAGATTCTATGAAACTCTTCGAAATGCAAGTTTCGGTCAAAAAATCATAATATATTATACACTAGTTTATACTAGTTTCGCTCAAAAATCATATTAAATTGGGAACTGTTCTAATTGATACGAAACTTCACATATCATTTATATAATTTACGAGGTAAGGTTATGATGAAAAATCCATGCAAAAAATCATCGGAAAATTAGATTCTATGAAACTTTTCAAAATGCAAGTTTCGGTCAAAAATCATAGTATATTATACACTAGTTTCGGTCAAAAAAATCAAATTTAATTGGGGACTATTTGAAATGATACGATACTTTTCAGATTATTTATATATGTTAAGAAGGAAGGTTGTGATGCAAGTCCATGCAAAAAAATCATCTGAAAACTAGATTCTATGAAACTCTTCGAAAATCAAATTTCGGTCAAAAAATCGTAATATATTATACACTAGTTTATACTAGTTTCGGTCAAAAATCAAATTAAATCGGGGACTGTTCGAAATGATACTAAACTTCACATATCATTTATATATTTTATGAGGGAAGGTTATGATGGAAGTCCATGCAAAAAATCATCCGAATATTAGATTCTAAGAAACTTTTTATAAAGCATGTTTCGGTCAAAAATCATAGTATATTATACGCAAGTTCGGTCAAAAAATCAAATTTAATTGGGGAATATTCGAAATGTTACGAGACTTTTCAGATCATTTATATATGTTAAGAGGGAAGGTTATGATGGAAGTCCATGCAAAGAAAATCATCTGAAAACTAGATTCTATGAAACTCTTCGAAATGCAAGTTTCGGTCAAAAATCATAATATATTATACACTAGTTTATACTAGTTTCGCTCAAAAATCATATTAAATTGGGAACTGTTCTAATTGATACGAAACTTCACATATCATTTATATAATTTACGAGGTAAGGTTATGATGAAAAATCCATGCAAAAAATCATCGGAAAATTAGATTCTATGAAACTTTTCGAAATGCAAGTTTCGGTCAAAAATCATAGTATATTATACACTAGTTTCGGTCAAAAAAATAAAATTTAATTGGGGACTATTTTAAATGATACGAGACTTTTCAGATCATTTATATATGATAAGAGGGAAGGTTGTGATGTAAGTCCATGCAAGAAAATCATATGAAAACTAGATTCTTTGAAACTCTTTGAAATGCAATTTTCGGTTAAAAAATCATAATATATTATACACTAGTTTATCCTAGTTTCGGTAAACAATCAAATTAAATTGGGGACTGTTCGAAATGATACGAAACTTCACATATCATTTATATATTTTACGAGGGAAAGTTATGATGGAAGTCTATGCAAAAAATCATCGGAAAATTAGATTCTATGAAACTTTTCAAAATGCAAGTTTCGGTAAAAAATCATAGTATATTATACACTAGTTTCGGTCAAAAAAATAAAATTTAATTGGGGACTATTTGAAATGATACGAGACTTTTCAGATCATTTATATATGTTAAGAAGGAAGTTTGTGATGGAAGTCCATGCAAAAAAATCATCTGAAAACTAGATTCTATGAAACTCTTCGAAATGCAAGTTTCGGTCAAAAAATCATAATATATTATACACTAGTTTATACTAGTTTCGCTCAAAAATCATATTAAATTGGGAACTGTTCTAATTGATACGAAACTTCACATATCATTTATATAATTTACGAGGTAAGGTTATGATGAAAAATCCATGCAAAAAATCATCGGAAAATTAGATTCTATGAAACTTTTCGAAATGCAAGTTTCGGTCAAAAATCATAGTATATTATACACTAGTTTCGGTCAAAAAAATAAAATTTAATTGGGGACTATTTTAAATGATACGAGACTTTTCAGATCATTTATATATGATAAAAGGGAAGGTTGTGATGGAAGTCCATGCAAGAAAATCATCTGAAAACTAGATTCTTTGAAACTCTTTGAAATGCAATTTTCGGTTAAAAAATCATAATATATTATACACTAGTTTATCCTAGTTTCGGTAAAAAATCAAATTAAATTGGGGACTGTTCGAAATGATACGAAACTTCACATATCATTTATATATTTTACGAGGGAAAGTTATGATGGAAGTTCATGCAAAAAATCATCGGAAAATTAGATTCTATGAAACTTTTCGAAATGCAAGTTTCGGTCAAAAATCATAGTATATTATACACTAGTTTCGGTCAAAAAAATAAAATTTAATTGGGGACTATTTGAAATGATACGATACTTTTCAGATCATTTATATATGTTAAGAAGGAAGGTTGTGATGCAAGTCCATGCAAAAAAATCATCTGAAAACTAGATTCTATGAAACTCTTCGAAATGCAAGTTTCGGTCAAAAAATCATAATATATTATACACTAGTTTATACTAGTTTCGGTCAAAAATCAAATTAAATCGGGGACTGTTCGAAATGATACTAAACTTCACATATCATTTATATATTTTATGAGGGAAGGTTATGATGGAACTCCATGCAAAAAATCATCCGAATATTAGATTCTAAGAAACTTTTTGTAAAGCATGTTTCGGTCAAAAATCATAGTATATTATACACAAGTTCGGTCAAAAAAATCAAATTTAATTGGGGACTATTCGAAATGTTACGAGACTTTTCAGATCATTTATATATGTTAAGAGGGAAGGTTATGATGGAAGTCCATGCAAAGAAAATCATCTGAAAACTAGATTCTATGAAACTCTTCGAAATGCAAGTTTCGGTCAAAAAATCATAATATATTATACACTAGTTTATACTAGTTTCGCTCAAAAATCATATTAAATTGGGGACTGTTCTAATTGATACGAAACTTCACATATCATTTATATAATTTACGAGGTAAGGTTATGATGAAAAATCCATGCAAAAAATCATCGGAAAATTAGATTCTATGAAACTTTTCGAAATGCAAGTTTCGGTTAAAAATCATAGTATATTATACACTAGTTTCGGTCAAAAAAATAAAATTTAATTGGGGACTATTTTAAATGATACGAGACTTTTCAGATCATTTATATATGATAAGAGGGAAGGTTGTGATGGAAGTCCATGCAAGAAAATCATCTGAAAACTAGATTCTATGAAACTCTTCGAAATGCAAGTTTCGGTCAAAAAATCATAATATATTATACACTAGTTTATACTAGTTTCGCTCAAAAATCATATTAAATTGGGAACTGTTCTAATTGATACGAAACTTCACATATCATTTATATAATTTACGAGGTAAGGTTATGATGAAAAATCCATGCAAAAAATCATCGGAAAATTAGATTCTATGAAACTTTTCAAAATGCAAGTTTCGGTCAAAAATCATAGTATATTATACACTAGTTTCGGTCAAAAAAATCAAATTTAATTGGGGACTATTTGAAATGATACGATACTTTTCAGATTATTTATATATGTTAAGAAGGAAGGTTGTGATGCAAGTCCATGCAAAAAAATCATCTGAAAACTAGATTCTATGAAACTCTTCGAAAATCAAATTTCGGTCAAAAAATCGTAATATATTATACACTAGTTTATACTAGTTTCGGTCAAAAATCAAATTAAATCGGGGACTGTTCGAAATGATACTAAACTTCACATATCATTTATATATTTTATGAGGGAAGGTTATGATGGAAGTCCATGCAAAAAATCATCCGAATATTAGATTCTAATAAACTTTTTATAAAGCATGTTTCGGTCAAAAATCATAGTATATTATACGCAAGTTCGGTCAAAAAATCAAATTTAATTGGGGAATATTCGAAATGTTACGAGACTTTTCAGATCATTTATATATGTTAAGAGGGAAGGTTATGATGGAAGTCCATGCAAAGAAAATAATCTGAAAACTAGATTCTATGAAACTCTTCGAAATGCAAGTTTCGGTCAAAAATCATAATATATTATACACTAGTTTATACTAGTTTCGCTCAAAAATCATATTAAATTGGGAACTGTTCTAATTGATACGAAACTTCACATATCATTTATATAATTTACGAGGTAAGGTTATGATGAAAAATCCATGCAAAAAATCATCGGAAAATTAGATTCTATGAAACTTTTCGAAATGCAAGTTTCGGTTAAAAATCATAGTATATTATACACTAGTTTCGGTCAAAAAAATAAAATTTAATTGGGGACTATTTTAAATGATACGAGACTTTTCAGATCATTTATATATGATAAGAGGGAAGGTTGTGATGGAAGTCCATGCAAGAAAATCATCTGAAAACTAGATTCTATGAAACTCTTCGAAATGCAAGTTTCGGTCAAAAAATCATAATATATTATACACTAGTTTATACTAGTTTCGCTCAAAAATCATATTAAATTGGGAACTGTTCTAATTGATACGAAACTTCACATATCATTTATATAATTTACGAGGTAAGGTTATGATGAAAAATCCATGCAAAAAATCATCGGAAAATTAGATTCTATGAAACTTTTCAAAATGCAAGTTTCGGTCAAAAATCATAGTATATTATACACTAGTTTCGGTCAAAAAAATCAAATTTAATTGGGGACTATTTGAAATGATACGATACTTTTCAGATTATTTATATATGTTAAGAAGGAAGGTTGTGATGCAAGTCCATGCAAAAAAATCATCTGAAAACTAGATTCTATGAAACTCTTCGAAAATCAAATTTCGGTCAAAAAATCGTAATATATTATACACTAGTTTATACTAGTTTCGGTCAAAAATCAAATTAAATCGGGGACTGTTCGAAATGATACTAAACTTCACATATCATTTATATATTTTATGAGGGAAGGTTATGATGGAAGTCCATGCAAAAAATCATCCGAATATTAGATTCTAATAAACTTTTTATAAAGCATGTTTCGGTCAAAAATCATAGTATATTATACGCAAGTTCGGTCAAAAAATCAAATTTAATTGGGGAATATTCGAAATGTTACGAGACTTTTCAGATCATTTATATATGTTAAGAGGGAAGGTTATGATGGAAGTCCATGCAAAGAAAATAATCTGAAAACTAGATTCTATGAAACTCTTCGAAATGCAAGTTTCGGTCAAAAATCATAATATATTATACACTAGTTTATACTAGTTTCGCTCAAAAATCATATTAAATTGGGAACTGTTCTAATTGATACGAAACTTCACATATCATTTATATAATTTACGAGGTAAGGTTATGATGAAAAATCCATGCAAAAAATCATCGGAAAATTAGATTCTATGAAACTTTTCGAAATGCAAGTTTCGGTCAAAAATCATAGTATATTATACACTAGTTTCGGTCAAAAAAATAAAATTTAATTGGGGACTATTTTAAATGATACGAGACTTTTCAGATCATTTATATATGATAAGAGGGAAGGTTGTGATGTAAGTCCATGCAAGAAAATCATATGAAAACTAGATTCTTTGAAACTCTTTGAAATGCAATTTTCGGTTAAAAAATCATAATATATTATACACTAGTTTATCCTAGTTTCGGTAAAAAATCAAATTAAATTGGGGACTGTTCGAAATGATACGAAACTTCACATATCATTTATATATTTTACGAGGGAAAATTATGATGGAAGTCTATGCAAAAAATCATCGGAAAATTAGATTCTATGAAACTTTTCAAAATGCAAGTTTCGGTCAAAAATCATAGTTTATTATACACTAGTTTCGGTCAAAAAAATAAAATTTAATTGGGGACTATTTGAAATGATACGAGACTTTTCAGATCATTTATATATGTTAAGAAGGAAGTTTGTGATGGAAGTCCATGCAAAAAAATCATCTGAAAACTAGATTCTATGAAACTCTTCGAAATGCAAGTTTCGGTCAAAAAATCATAATATATTATACACTAGTTTATACTAGTTTCGCTCAAAAATCATATTAAATTGGGAACTGTTCTAATTGATACGAAACTTCACATATCATTTATATAATTTACGAGGTAAGGTTATGATGAAAAATCCATGCAAAAAATCATCGGAAAATTAGATTCTATGAAACTTTTCGAAATGCAAGTTTCGGTCAAAAATCATAGTATATTATACACTAGTTTCGGTCAAAAAAATAAAATTTAATTGGGGACTATTTTAAATGATACGAGACTTTTCAGATCATTTATATATGATAAGAGGGAAGGTTGTGATGTAAGTCCATGCAAGAAAATCATATGAAAACTAGATTCTTTGAAACTCTTTGAAATGCAATTTTCGGTTAAAAAATCATAATATATTATACACTAGTTTATCCTAGTTTCGGTAAAAAATCAAATTAAATTGGGGACTGTTCGAAATGATACGAAACTTCACATATCATTTATATATTTTACGAGGGAAAGTTATGATGGAAGTTCATGCAAAAAATCATCGGAAAATTAGATTCTATGAAACTTTTCGAAATGCAAGTTTCGGTCAAAAATCATAGTATATTATACACTAGTTTCGGTCAAAAAAATAAAATTTAATTGGGGACTATTTGAAATGATACGATACTTTTCAGATCATTTATATATGTTAAGAAGGAAGGTTGTGATGCAAGTCCATGCAAAAAAATCATCTGAAAACTAGATTCTATGAAACTCTTCGAAATGCAAGTTTCGGTCAAAAAATCATAATATATTATACACTAGTTTATACTAGTTTCGGTCAAAAATCAAATTAAATCGGGGACTGTTCGAAATGATACTAAACTTCACATATCAATTATATATTTTATGAGGGAAGGTTATGATGGAACTCCATGCAAAAAATCATCCGAATATTAGATTCTAAGAAACTTTTTGTAAAGCATGTTTCGGTCAAAAATCATAGTATATTATACACAAGTTCGGTCAAAAAAATCAAATTTAATTGGGGACTATTCGAAATGTTACGAGACTTTTCAGATCATTTATATATGTTAAGAGGGAAGGTTATGATGGAAGTCCATGCAAAGAAAATCATCTGAAAACTAGATTCTATGAAACTCTTCGAAATGCAAGTTTCGGTCAAAAAATCATAATATATTATACACTAGTTTATACTAGTTTCGCTCAAAAATCATATTAAATTGGGGACTGTTCTAATTGATACGAAACTTCACATATCATTTATATAATTTACGAGGTAAGGTTATGATGAAAAATCCATGCAAAAAATCATCGGAAAATTAGATTCTATGAAACTTTTCGAAATGCAAGTTTCGGTTAAAAATCATAGTATATTATACACTAGTTTCGGTCAAAAAAATAAAATTTAATTGGGGACTATTTTAAATGATACGAGACTTTTCAGATCATTTATATATGTTAAGAAGGAAGGTTGTGATGGAAGTCCATGCAAAAAAATCATCTGAAAACTAGATTCTATGAAACTCTTCGAAAATCAAATTTTGGTCAAAAAATCGTAATATATTATACACTAGTTTATACTAGTTTCGGTCAAAAATCAAATTAAATCGGGGACTATTCGAAATGATACTAAACTTCACATATCATTTATATATTTTACGAGGGAATGTTATGATGGAAGTCCATGCAAAAAATCATCCGAATATTAGATTCTAAGAAACTTTTTGTAAAGCATGTTTCGGTCAAAAATCATAGTATATTATACACTAGTTCGGTCAAAAAAATCAAATTTAATTGGGGACTATTCGAAATGTTACGAGACTTTTCAGATCATTTATATATGTTAAGAGGGAAGGTTATGATGGAAGTCCATGCAAAGAAAATCATCTGAAAACTAGATTCTATGAAACTCTTCGAAATGCAAGTTTCGGTCAAAAAATCATAATATATTATACACTAGTTTATACTAGTTTCGCTCAAAAATCATATTAAATTGGAAACTGTTCTAATTGATACGAAACTTCACATATCATTTATATAATTTACAAGGTAAGGTTATGATGAAAAATCCATGCAAAAAATCATCGGAAAATTAGATTCTATGAAACTTTTCGAAATGCAAGTTTCGGTCAAAAATCATAGTATATTATACACAAGTTTCGGTCAAAAAAATAAAATTTAATTGGGGACTATTTTAAATGATACGAGACTTTTCAGATCATTTATATATGATAAGAGGGAAGGTTGTGATGGAAGTCCATGCAAGAAAATCATCTGAAAACTAGATTCTTTGAAACTCTTTGAAATGCAATTTTCGGTTAAAAAATCATATTATATTATACACTAGTTTATCCTAGTTTCGGTAAAAAATCAAATTAAATTGGGGACTGTTCAAAATGATACGAAACTTCACATTTCATTTATATATTTTATGAGGGAAAGTTATGATGGAAGTCCATGCAAAAAATCATCGGAAAATTAGATTCTATGAAACTTTTCGAAATGCAAGTTTCGGTCAAAAATCATAGTATATTATACACTAGTTTCGGTCAAAAAAATCAAATTTAATTGGGGACTATTTGAAATGATACGATACTTTTCAGATTATTTATATATGTTAAGAAGGAAGGTTGTGATGCAAGTCCATGCAAAAAAATCATCTGAAAACTAGATTCTATGAAACTCTTCGAAATGCAAGTTTCGGTCAAAAAATCATAATATATTATACACTAGTTTATACTAGTTTCGGTCAAAAATCAAATTAAATCGGGGACTGTTCGAAATGATACTAAACTTCACATATCATATATATATTTTATGAGGGAAGGTTATGATGGAACTCCATGCAAAAAATCATCCGAATATTAGATTCTAAGAAACTTTTTGTAAAGCATGTTTCGGTCAAAAATCATAGTATATTATACACAAGTTCGGTCAAAAAAATCAAATTTAATTGGGGACTATTCGAAATGTTACGAGACTTTTCAGATCATTTATATATGTTAAGAGGGAAGGTTATGATGGAAGTCCATGCAAAGAAAATCATCTGAAAACTAGATTCTATGAAACTCTTCGAAATGCAAGTTTCGGTCAAAAAATCATAATATATTATACACTAGTTTATACTAGTTTCGCTCAAAAATCATATTAAATTGGGAACTGTTCTAATTGATACGAAACTTCACATATCATTTATATAATTTACGAGGTAAGGTTATGATGAAAAATCCATGCAAAAAATCATCGGAAAATTAGATTCTATGAAACTTTTCGAAATGCAAGTTTCGGTCAAAAATCATAGTATATTATACACTAGTTTCGGTCAAAAAAATAAAATTTAATTGGGGACTATTTTAAATGATATGAGACTTTTCGGATCATTTATATATGATAAGAGGGAAGGTTGTGATGGAAGTCCATGCAAGAAAATCATCTGAAAACTAGATTCTTTGAAACTCTTTGAAATGCAATTTTCGGTTAAAAAATCATATTATATTATACACTAGTTTATCCTAATTTCGGTAAAAAATCAAATTAAATTGGGGACTGTTCGAAATGATACGAAACTTCACATATCATTTATATATTTTACGAGGGAAAGTTATGATGGAAGTCCATGCAAAAAATCATCGGAAAATTAGATTCTATGAAACTTTTCGAAATGCAAGTTTCGGTCAAAAATCATAGTATATTATACACTAGTTTCGGACAAAAAAATAAAATTTAATTGCGGACTATTTGAAATGATACGATACTTTTCAGATCATTTATATATGTTAAGAAGGAAGGTTGTGATGGAAGTCCATGCAAAAAAATCATCTGAAAACTAGATTCTATGAAACTCTTCGAAAATCAAATTTTGGTCAAAAAATCGTAATATATTATACACTAGTTTATACTAGTTTCGGTCAAAAATCAAATTAAATCGGGGACTGTTCGAAATGATACTAAACTTCACATATCATTTATATATTTTACGAGGGAAGGTTATGATGGAAGTCCATGCAAAAAATCATCCGAATATTAGATTCTAAGAAACTTTTGGTAAAGCATGTTTCGGTCAAAAATCATAGTATATTATACACTAGTTCGGTCAAAAAAATCAAATTTAATTGGGGAATATTCGAAATGTTACGAGACTTTTTAGATCATTTATATATGTTAAGAGGGAAGGTTATGATGGAAGTCCATGCAAAGAAAATCATCTGAAAACTAGATTCTATGAAACTCTTCGAAATGCAAGTTTCGGTCAAAAAATCATAATATATTATACACTAGTTTATACTAGTTTCGCTCAAAAATCATATTAAATTGGGAACTGTTCTAATTGATACGAAACTTCACATATCATTTATATAATTTACGAGGTAAGGTTATGATGAAAAATCCATGCAAAAAATCATCGGAAAATTAGATTCTATGAAACTTTTCGAAATGCAAGTTTCGGTCAAAAATCATAGTATATTATACACTAGTTTCGGTCAAAAAAATAAAATTTAATTGGGGACTATTTTAAATGATACGAGACTTTTCAGATCATTTATATATGATAAGAGGGAAGGTTGTGATGGAAGTCAATGCAAGAAAATCATCTGAAAACTAGATTCTTTGAAACTCTTTGAAATGCAATTTTCGGTTAAAAAATCATAATATATTATACACTAGTTTATCCTAGTTTCGGTAAAAAAATCAAATTAAATTGGGGACTGTTCGAAATGATACGAAACTTCACATATCATTTATATATTTTACGAGGGAAAGTTATGATGGAAGTCCATGCAAAAAATCATCGGAAAATTAGATTCTATGAAACTTTTCGAAATGCAAGTTTCGGTCAAAAATCGTAGTATATTATACACTAGTTTCGGTCAAAAAAATCAAATTTAATTGGGGACTATTTGAAATGATACGATACTTTTCAGATCATTTATATATGTTAAGAGGGAAGGTTGTGATGGAAGTCCATGCAAAAAAATCATCTGAAAACTAGATTCTATGAAACTCTTCGAAAATCAAATTTTGGTCAAAAAATCGTAATATATTATACACTAGTTTATACTAGTTTCGGTCAAAAATCAAATTAAATCGGGGACTGTTCGAAATGATACTAAACTTCACATATCATTTATATACTTTACGAGGGAAGGTTATGATGGAAGTCCATGCAAAAAAACATCTGAATTAGATTCTAAGAAACTTTTTGTAAAGCAAGTTTCGGTCAAAAATCATAGTATATTATACACTAGTTCGGTCAAAAAAATCAAATTTAATTGGGGACTATTCGAAATGTTACGAGACTTTTAAGATCATTTATATATGTTAAGAGGGAAGGTTATGATGGAAGTCCATGCAAAGAAAATCATCTGAAAACTAGATTCTATGAAACTCTTCGAAATGCAAGTTTTGGTCTAAAAATCATAATATATTATCCACTAGTTTATACTAGTTTCGCTCAAAAATCATACTAAATCGGGGACTGTTCGAATTGATACGAAACTTCACATATCATTTATATAATTTACGAGGTAAGGTTATGATGAAAAATCCATGCAAAAAATCATCGGAAAATTAGATTCTATGAAACTTTTCGAAATGCAAGTTTCGGTCAAAAATCATAGTATATTATACACTAGTTTTGGTCAAAAAAATCAAATTTAATTGGGGACTATTTTAAATGATACGAGACTTTTCAGATCATTTATATATGATAAGAGGGAAGGTTGTGATGGAAGTCCATGCAAAAAAATCATCTGAAAACTAGATTCTCTGAAACTCTTCGAAATGGAATTTTCGGTCAAAAAATCATAATATATTATACACTAGTTTATGCTAGTTTCGGTAAAAAAATCAAATTAAATTGGGGACTGTTCGAAATGATACAAAACTTCACATATCATTTATATATTTTACGAGGGAAGGTTATGATGGAAGTCCATGCAAAAAATCATCGGAAAATTAGATTCTATGAAACTTTTCGAAATGCAAGTTTCAGTCAAAAATCATAGTATATTATACACTAGTTTCGGTCAAAAAAATCAAATTTAATTGGGGACTATTTGAAATGATACGATACTTTTCAGATCATTTATATATATTAAGAGGGAAGGTTGTGATGGAAGTCCATGCAAAAAAATCATCTGAAAACTAGATTCTATGAAACTCTTCGAAAATCAAATTTTGGTCAAAAAATCGTAATATATTATACACTAGTTTATACTAGATTCGGTCAAAAATCAAATTAAATCGGGGACTGTTCGAAATGATACTAAACTTCACATATCATTTATATACTTTATGAGGGAAGGTTATGATGGAAGTCCATGCAAAAAAACATCTGAATTAGATTCTAAGAAACTTTTTGTAAAGCAAGTTTCGGTCAAAAATCATAGTATATTATACACTAGTTCGGTCAAAAAAATCAAATTTAATTGGGGACTATTCGAAATGTTACGAGACTTTTAAGATCATTTATATATGTTAAGAGGGAAGGTTATGATGGAAGTCCATGCAAAGAAAATCATCTGAAAACTAGATTCTATGAAACTCTTCGAAATGCAAGTTTTGGTCTAAAAATCATAATATATTATCCACTAGTTTATACCAGTTTCGCTCAAAAATCATACTAAATCGGGGACTGTTCGAATTGATACGAAACTTCACATATCATTTATATAATTTACAAGGTAAGGTTATGATGAAAAATCCATGCAAAAAATCATCGGAAAATTAGATTCTATGAAACTTTTCGAAATGCAAGTTTCGGTCAAAAATCATAGTATATTATACACTAGTTTTGGTCAAAAAAATCAAATTTAATTGGGGACTATTTTAAATGATACGAGACTTTTCAGATCATTTATATATGATAAGAGGGAAGGTTGTGATGGAAGTCCATGCAAAAAAATCATCTGAAAACTAGATTCTCTGAAACTCTTCGAAATGGAATTTTCGGTCAAAAAATCATAATATATTATACACTAGTTTATGCTAGTTTCGGTAAAAAAATCAAATTAAATTGGGGACTGTTCGAAATGATACAAAACTTCACATATCATTTATATATTTTACGAGGGAAGGTTATGATGGAAGTCCATGCAAAAAATCATCGGAAAATTAGATTCTATGAAACTTTTCGAAATGCAAGTTTCGGTCAAAAATCATAGTATATTATACACTAGTTTCGGTCAAAAAAATCAAATTTAATTGGGGATTATTTGAAATGATACGATACTTTTCAGATCATTTATATATGTTAAGAGGGAAGGTTGTGATGGAAGTCCATGCAAAAAAAATCATCTGAAAACTAGATTCTATGAAACTCTTCGAAAATCAAATTTTGGTCAAAAAATCGTAATATATTATACACTAGTTTATACTAGTTTCGGTCAAAAATCAAATTAAATCGAGGACTGTTTGAAATGATACTAAACTTCACATATCATTTATATATTTTACGAGGGAAGGTTATGATGGAAGTCCATGCAAAAAATCATCGGAAAATTAGATTCTAAGAAACTTTTTGTAAAGCATGTTTCGGTCAAAAATCATAGTATATTATACACTAGTTCGGTCAAAAAAATCAAATTTAATTGGGGACTATTCGAAATGTTACGAGACTTTTCAGATCATTTATATATGTTAAGAGGGAAGGTTATGATGGAAGTCCATGCAAAGAAAATCATCTGAAAACTAGATTCTATGAAACTCTTCGAAATGCAAGTTTCGGTCAAAAAATCATAATATATTATACACTAGTTTAAACTAGTTTCGCTCAAAAATCATATTAAATTGGGGACTGTTCGAATTGATACGAAACTTCACATATCATTTATATAATTTACGAGGTAAGGTTATGATGAAAAATCCATGCAAAAAATCATCGGAAAATTAGATTCTATGAAACTTTTTGAAATGCAAGTGAAGGTCAAAAATCATAGTATATTATACACTAGTTTCGGTCAAAAAAATCAAATTTAATTGGGGACTATTTTAAATGATACGAGACTTTTCAGATCATTTATATATGATAAGAGGGAAGGTTGTGATGGAAGTCCATGCAAAAAAATCATCTGAAAACTAGATTCTCTAAAACTCTTCGAAATGCAATTTTCGACAAAAAATCATAATATATTATACACTAGTTTATTCTAGTTTCGGTAAAAAATCAAATTAAATTGGGGACTATTCGAAATGATACGAAACTTCACATATCATTTATATATTTTACGAGGGAAGGTTATGATGGAAGTCCATGCAAAAAATCATCGGAAAATTAGATTCTATGAAACTTTTCGAAATGCAAGTTTCGGTCAAAAATCATAGTATATTATACACTAGTTTCGGTCAAAAAAATCAAATTTAATTGGGGACTATTTGAAATGATACGATACTTTTCAGATCATTTATATATGTTAAGAGGGAAGGTTGTGATGGAAGTCCATGCAAAAAAATCATCTGAAAACTAGATTCTATGAAACTCTTCGAAAATCAAATTTTGGTCAAAAAATCGTAATATATTATACACTAGTTTATACTAGTTTCGGTCAAAAATCAAATTAAATCGGGGACTTTTCGAAATGATACTAAACTTCACATATCATTTATATACTTTACGAGGGAAGGTTATGATGGAAGTCCATGCAAAAAAACATCTGAATTAGATTCTAAGAAACTTTTTGTAAAGCAAGTTTCGGTCAAAAATCATAGTATATTATACACTAGTTCGGTCAAAAAAATCAAATTTAATTGGGGACTATTCGAAATGTTACGAGACTTTTAAGATCATTTATATATGTTAAGAGGGAAGGTTATGATGGAAGTCCATGCAAAGAAAATCATCTGAAAACTAGATTCTATGAAACTCTTCGAAATGCAAGTTTTGGTCTAAAAATCATAATATATTATCCACTAGTTTATACTAGTTTCGCTCAAAAATCATACTAAATCGGGGACTGTTCGAATTGATACGAAACTTCACATATCATTTATATAATTTACGAGGTAAGGTTATGATGAAAAATCCATGCAAAAAATCATCGGAAAATTAGATTCTATGAAACTTTTCGAAATGCAAGTTTCGGTCAAAAATCATAGTATATTATACACTAGTTTTGGTCAAAAAAATCAAATTTAATTGGGGACTATTTTAAATGATACGAGACTTTTCAGATCATTTATATATGATAAGAGGGAAGGTTGTGATGGAAGTCCATGCAAAAAAATCATCTGAAAACTAGATTCTCTGAAACTCTTCGAAATGGAATTTTCGGTCAAAAAATCATAATATATTATACACTAGTTTATGCTAGTTTCGGTAAAAAAATCAAATTAAATTGGGGACTGTTCGAAATGATACAAAACTTCACATATCATTTATATATTTTACGAGGGAAGGTTATGATGGAAGTCCATGCAAAAAATCATCGGAAAATTAGATTCTATGAAACTTTTCGAAATGCAAGTTTCGGTCAAAAATCATAGTATATTATACACTAGTTTCGGTCAAAAAAATCAAATTTAATTGGGGACTATTTGAAATGATACGATACTTTTCAGATCATTTATATATGTTAAGAGGGAAGGTTGTGATGGAAGTCCATGCAAAAAAAATCATCTGAAAACTAGATTCTATGAAACTCTTCGAAAATCAAATTTTGGTCAAAAAATCGTAATATATTATACACTAGTTTATACTAGTTTCGGTCAAAAATCAAATTAAATCGAGGACTGTTCGAAATGATACTAAACTTCACATATCATTTATATATTTTACGAGGGAAGGTTATGATGGAAGTCCATGCAAAAAATCATCGGAAAATTAGATTCTAAGAAACTTTTTGTAAAGCATGTTTCGGTCAAAAATCATAGTATATTATACACTAGTTCGGTCAAAAAAATCAAATTTAATTGGGGACTATTCGAAATGTTACGAGACTTTTCAGATCATTTATATATGTTAAGAGGGAAGGTTATGATGGAAGTCCATGCAAAGAAAATCATCTGAAAACTAGATTCTATGAAACTCTTCGAAATGCAAGTTTCGGTCAAAAAATCATAATATATTATACACTAGTTTAAACTAGTTTCGCTCAAAAATCATATTAAATTGGGGACTGTTCGAATTGATACGAAACTTCACATATCATTTATATAATTTACGAGGTAAGGTTATGATGAAAAATCCATGCAAAAAATCATCGGAAAATTAGATTCTATGAAACTTTTTGAAATGCAAGTTAAGGTCAAAAATCATAGTATTATACACTAGTTTCGGTCAAAAAAATCAAATTTAATTGGGGACTATTTTAAATGATACGAGACTTTTCAGATCATTTATATATGATAAGAGGGAAGGTTGTGATGGAAGTCCATGCAAAAAAATCATCTGAAAACTAGATTCTCTAAAACTCTTCGAAATGCAATTTTCGACAAAAAATCATAATATATTATACACTAGTTTATTCTAGTTTCGGTAAAAAATCAAATTAAATTGGGGACTATTCGAAATGATACGAAACTTTACATATCATTTATATATTTTACGAGGGAAGGTTATGATGGAAGTCCATGCAAAAAATCATCGGAAAATTAGATTCTATGAAACTTTTCGAAATGCAAGTTTCGGTCAAAAATCATAGTATATTATACACTAGTTTCGGTCAAAAAAATCAAATTTAATTGGGGACTATTTGAAATGATACGATACTTTTCAGATCATTTATATATGTTAAGAAGGAAGGTTGTGATGGAAGTCCATGCAAAAAAATCATCTGAAAACTAGATTCTATGAAACTCTTCGAAAATCAAATTTTGGTCAAAAAATCGTAATATATTATACACTAGTTTATACTAGTTTCGGTCAAAAATCAAATTAAATCGGGGACTGTTCGAAATGATACTAAACTTCACATATCATTTATATACTTTACGAGGGAAGGTTATGATGGAAGTCCATGCAAAAAAACATCTGAATATTAGATTCTAAGAAACTTTTTGTAAAGCAAGTTTCGGTCAAAAATCATAGTATATTATACACTAGTTCGGTCAAAAAAATCAAATTTAATTGGGGACTATTCGAAATGTTACGAGACTTTTAAGATCATTTATATATGTTAAGAGGGAAGGTTATGATAGAAGTCCATGCAAAGAAAATCATCTGAAAACTAGATTCTATGAAACTCTTCGAAATGCAAGTTTTGGTCAAAAAATCATAATATATTATCCACTAGTTTATACCAGTTTCGCTCAAAAATCATACTAAATCGGGGACTGTTCGTATTGATACGAAACTTCACATATCATTTATATAATTTACGAGGTAAGGTTATGATGAAAAATCCATGCAAAAAATCATCGGAAAATTAGATTCTATGAAACTTTTCGAAATGCAAGTTTCGGTCAAAAATCATAGTATATTATACACTAGTTTTGGTCAAAAAAATCAAATTTAATTGGGGACTATTTTAAATGATACGAGACTTTTCAGATCATTTATATATGATAAGAGGGAAGGTTGTGATGGAAGTCCATGCAAAAAAATCATCTGAAAACTAGATTCTCTGAAACTCTTCGAAATGGAATTTTCGGTCAAAAAATCATAATATATTATACACTAGTTAATGCTGTTTTCGGTAAAAAATCAAATTAAATTGGGGACTGTTCGAAATGATACAAAACTTCACATATCATTTATATATTTTACGAGGGAAGGTTATGATGGAAGTCCATGCAAAAAATCATCGGAAAATTAGATTCTATGAAACTTTTCGAAATGCAAGTTTCGGTCAAAAATCATAGTATATTATACACTAGTTTCGGTCAAAAAAATCAAATTTAATTGGGGACTATTTGAAATGATACGATACTTTTCAGATCATTTATATATGTTAAGAGGGAAGGTTGTGATGGAAGTCCATGCAAAAAAAATCATCTGAAAACTAGATTCTATGAAACTCTTCGAAAATCAAATTTTGGTCAAAAAATCGTAATATATTATACACTAGTTTATACTAGTTTCGGTCAAAAATCAAATTAAATCGAGGACTGTTCGAAATGATACTAAACTTCACATATCATTTATATATTTTACGAGGGAAGGTTATGATGGAAGTCCATGCAAAAAATCATCGGAAAATTAGATTCTAAGAAACTTTTTGTAAAGCATGTTTCGGTCAAAAATCATAGTATATTATACACTAGTTCGGTCAAAAAAATCAAATTTAATTGGGGACTATTCGAAATGTTACGAGACTTTTCAGATCATTTATATATGTTAAGAGGGAAGGTTATGATGGAAGTCCATGCAAAGAAAATCATCTGAAAACTAGATTCTATGAAACTCTTCGAAATGCAAGTTTCGGTCAAAAAATCATAATATATTATACACTAGTTTAAACTAGTTTCGCTCAAAAATCATATTAAATTGGGACTGTTCGAATTGATACGAAACTTCACATATCATTTATATAATTTACGAGGTAAGGTTATGATGAAAAATCCATGCAAAAAATCATCGGAAAATTAGATTCTATGAAACTTTTTGAAATGCAAGTTAAGGTCAAAAATCATAGTATATTATACACTAGTTTCGGTCAAAAAAATCAAATTTAATTGGGGACTATTTTAAATGATACGAGACTTTTAAGATCATTTATATATGATAAGAGGGAAGGTTGTGATGGAAGTCCATGCAAAAAAATCATCTGAAAACTAGATTCTCTAAAACTCTTCGAAATGCAATTTTCGACAAAAAATCATAATATATTATACACTAGTTTATTCTAGTTTCGGTAAAAAATCAAATTAAATTGGGGACTATTCGAAATGATACGAAACTTTACATATCATTTATATATTTTACGAGGGAAGGTTATGATGGAAGTCCATGCAAAAAATCATCGGAAAATTAGATTCTATGAAACTTTTCGAAATGCAAGTTTCGGTCAAAAATCAGAGTATATTATACACTAGTTTCGGTCAAAAAAATCAAATTTAATTGGGGACTATTTGAAATGATACGATACTTTTCAGATCATTTATATATGTTAAGAAGGAAGGTTGTGATGGAAGTCCATGCAAAAAAATCATCTGAAAACTAGATTCTATGAAACTCTTCGAAAATCAAATTTTGGTCAAAAAATCGTAATATATTATACACTAGTTTATACTAGTTTCGGTCAAAAATCAAATTAAATCGGGGACTGTTCGAAATGATACTAAACTTCACTTATCATTTATATATTTTACGAGGGAAGGTTATGATGAAAGTCCATGCAAAAAATCATCGAAAAATTAGATTCTAAGAAACTTTTTGTAAAGCAAGTTTCTGTCAAAAATCATAGAATATTATACACTAGTTCGGTCAAAAAAATCAAATTTAATTGGGGACTATTCGAAATGTTACGAGACTTTTCAGATCATTTATATATGTTAAGAGGGAAAGTTATGATGGAAGTCCATGCAAAGAAAATCATCTGAAAACTAGATTCTATGAAACTCTTCGAAATGTAAGTTTCGGTCAAAAAATCATAATATATTATACACTAGTTTATACTAGTTTCGGTCAAAAATCAAATTTAACCGGGGACTATTCGAAATGATTTGAAACTTCACATATCATTTATATAATTTACCAGGTAAGGTTATGATGAAAAATCCATGCAAAAAATATCGGATAATTAGATTCTATGAAACTTTTCGAAATGCAAGTTTCGGTCAAAAATCATAGTATATTATACACTAGTTTCGGTCAAAAAAATCAAATTTAATTGGGGACTATTTTAAATGATACGATACTTTTCAAATCATTTATATATGATAAGAGGGAAGGTTGTGATGGAAGTCTATGCAAAAAAATCATCTGAAAACTAGATTCTTTGAAACTCTTCGAAATGGAATTTTCGGTCAAAAAATCATAATATATTATACACTAGTTTATCCTAGTTTCGGTAAAAAAATCAAATTAAATTGGGGATTGTTCGAAATGATACGAAATTCACATATCATTTATATATTTTACGAGGGAAGGTTATGATGGAAGTCCATGCAAAAAATCATCGGAAAATTAGATTCTATGAAACTTTTCGAAATGCAAGTTTCGGTCAAAAATCATAGTATATTATACACTAGTTTCGGTCAAAAAAATCAAATTTAATTGGGGACTATTTGAAATGATACGATACTTTTCAGATCATTTATATATGTTAAGAGGGAAGGTTGTGATGGAAGTCCATGCAAAAAAATCATCTGAAAACTAGATTCTATGAAACTCTTCGAAAATCAAATTTTGGTCAAAAAATCATAATATATTTTACACTAATTTATACTAGTTTCGGTCAAAAATCAAATTAAATCGGGGACTGTTCGAAATGATACTAAACTTCACATATCATTTATATATTTTACGAGGGAAGGTTATGATGGAAGTCCATGCAAAAAATCATCGGAAAATTAGATTCTAAGAAATTTTTTGTAAAGCAATTTCGGTCAAAATTCATAGTATGTTATACACTAGTTCGGTCAAAAAAATCAAATTTAATTGGGGACTATTCGAAATGTTACAAGACTTTTCAGATCATTTATATATGTTAAGAGGGAAGGTTATGATGGAAGTCCATGCAAAGAAAATCATCTGAAAACTAGATTCTATGAAACTCTTGGAAATGCATGTTTCGGTCAAAAAATCATAATATATTATACACTAGTTTATACTAGTTTCGGTCAAAAATCAAATTAAACCGGGGACTGTTCGAATTGATACGAAACTTGACATATAATTTATATAATTTACCAGGTAAGGTTATGATGAAAAATCCATGCAAAAAATCATTGGAAAATTAGATTCTATGAAACTTTTCGAAATGCAAGTTTCGGTCAAAAATCATATTATATTATACACTAGTTTAGGTCAAAAAAATTAAATTTAATTTGGGACTATTTTAAATGATACGAGTCTTTTCAGATCATTTATATATGATAAGAGGGAAGGTTGTGATGGAAGTCTATGCAAAAAAATCATCTGAAAACTAGATTCTTTGAAACTCTTCGAAATGGAATTTTCGGTCAAAAAATCATAATATATTATACACTAGTTTATCCTAGTTTCGGTAAAAAATCAAATTAAATTGGGGATTGTTCGAAATGATACGAAATTCACATATCATTTATATATTTTACGAGGGAAGGTTATGATGGAAGTCCATGCAAAAAATCATCGGAAAATTAGATTCTATGAAACTTTTCGAAATGCAAGTTTCGGTCAAAAATCATAGTATATTATACACTAGTTTCGGTCAAAAAAATCAAATTTAATTGGGGACTATTTGAAATGATACGATACTTTTCAGATCATTTATATATGTTAAGAGGGAAGGTTGTGATGGAAGTCCATGCAAAAAAATCATCTGAAAACTAGATTCTATGAAACTCTTCGAAAATCAAATTTTGGTCAAAAACTCGTAATATATTATACACTAGTTTATACTAGTTTAGGTCAAAAATCAAATTAAATCGAGGACTGTTCGAAATGATACTAAACTTCACATATCATTTATATATTTTACGAGGGAAGGTTATGATGGAAGTCCATGCAAAAAATCATCGGAAAATTAGATTCTAAGAAATTTTTTGTAAAGCAAGTTTCGGTCAAAATTCATAGTATGTTATACACTAGTTCGGTCAAAAAAATCAAATTTAATTGGGGACTATTCGAAATGTCACAAGACTTTTCAGATCATTTATATATGTTAAGAGGGAAGGTTATGATGGAAGTCCATGCAAAGAAAATCATCTGAAAACTAGATTCTATGAAACTCTTGGAAATGCATGTTTCGGTCAAAAAATCATAATATATTATACACTAGTTTATACTAGTTTCGGTCAAAAATCAAATTAAACCGGGGACTGTTCGAATTGATACGAAACTTGACATATAATTTATATAATTTACCAGGTAAGGTTATGATGAAAAATCGATGCAAAAAATCATTGGAAAATTAGATTCTATGAAACTTTTCGAAATGCAAGTTTCGGTCAAAAATCATATTATATTATACACTAGTTTAGGTCAAAAAAATTAAATTTAATTTGGGACTATTTTAAATGATACGAGTCTTTTCAGATCATTTATATATGATAAGAGGGAAGGTTGTGATGGAAGTCTATGCAAAAAAATCATCTGAAAACTAGATTCTTTGAAACTCTTCGAAATGGAATTTTCGGTCAAAAAATCATAATATATTATACACTACTTTATCCTAGTTTCGGTAAAAAAATCAAATTAATTTGGTGACTGTTCGAAATGATACGAAATTCACATATCATTTATATATTTTACGAGGGAAGGTTATGATGGAAGTCCATGCAAAAAATCATCGGAAAATTAGATTCTATGAAACTTTTCGAAATGCAAGTTTCGGTCAAAAATCATAGTATATTATACACTAGTTTCGGTCAAAAAAATCAAATTTAATTGGGGACTATTTGAAATGATACGATACTTTTCAGATCATTTATATATGTTAAGAGGGAAGGTTGTGATGGAAGTCCATGCAAAAAAATCATCTGAAAACTAGATTCTATGAAACTCTTCGAAAATCAAATTTTGGTCAAAAACTCGTAATATATTATACACTAGTTTATACTAGTTTCGGTCAAAAATCAAATTAAATCGAGGACTGTTCGAAATGATACTAAACTTCACTTATCATTTATATATTTTACGAGGGAAGGTTATGATGGAAGTCCATGCAAAAAATCATCGGAAAATTAGATTCTAAGAAACTTTTTGTAAAGCAAGTTTCGGTCAAAAATCATAGTATATTATACACTAATTCGGTCAAAAAATCAAATTTAATTGGGGACTATATACGAGACTTTTCAGATCATTTATATATGTTAAGAGGGAAGGTTATGATGGAAGTCCATGCAAAGAAAATCATCTGAAAACTAGATTCTATGAAACTCTTCGAAATGCAAGTTTCGGTCAAAAAATCATAATATATTATACACTAGTTTATACTAGTTTCGGTCAAAAATCAAATTAAACCGGGGACTATTCGAATTGATACGAAACTTCACATATCATTTATATAATTTACCAGGTAAGGTTATGATGAAAAATCCATGCAAAAAATCATCGGAAAATTAGATTCTATGAAACTTTTCGAAATGCAAGTTTCGGTCAAAAATCATAATATATTATACATTAGTTTCGTTCAAAAAAATCAAATTTAATTGGGGACTATTTTAAATGATACGAGACTTTTCAGATCATTTATATATGATAAGAGGGAAGGTTGAGATGGAAGTCCATGCAAAAAAATCATCTGAAAACTAGATTCTATGAAACTCTTCGAAATGCAAGTTTCGGTCAAAAAATCATAATATATTATACACTAGTTTATACTAGTTTCGGTCAAAAATGATATTAAATCGGGGACTATTCGAATTGATACGAAACTTCACATATCATTTATATAATTTCAGGGTAAGGTTATGATGAAAAATCCATGCAAAAAATCATCGGAAAATTATATTCTATGAAACTTTTCGAAATGCAAGTTTCGGTCAAAAATCATAGTATATTATACACTAGTTTCGGTCAAAAAAATCAAATTTAATTGGGGACTATTTTAAATGATACGATACTTTTAAGATCATTTATATATGTTAAGAGGGAAGGTTGTGATGGAAGTCCATGCAAAAAAATCATCTGAAAACTAGATTCTATGAAACTCTTCGAAAATCAAATTTTGGTCAAAAAATCGTAAAATATTATACACTAGTTTATACTAGTTTCGGTCAAAAATCAAATTAAATCGGGGACTGTTCGAAATGATACTAAACTTCACATATCATTTATATATTTTACGAGGGAAGGTTATGATGGAAGTCCATGCAAAAAATCATCGGAAAATTAGATTCTATGAAACTTTTCGAAATGCAAGTTTCGGTCAAAAATCATAGTATATTATACACTAGTTTCGGTCAAAAAAATAAAATTTAATTGGGGACTATTTGAAATGATACGATACTTTTCAGATCATTTATATATGTTAAGAGGGAAGGTTGTGATGGAAGTCCATGCAAAAAAATCATCTGAAAACTAGATTCTATGAAACTCTTCGAAAATCAAATTTTGGTCAAAAACTCGTAATATATTATACAATAGTTTATACTAGTTTCGGTAAAAAATCAAATTAAATCGGGGACTGTTCGAAATGATACTAAACTTCACATATCATTTATATATTTTACGAGGGAAGGTTATGATGGAAGTCCATGCAAAAAATCATCGGAAAATTAGATTCTAAGAAACTTTTTGTAAAGCAAGTTTCGGTCAAAAATCATAGTATATTATACACTAGTTCGGTCAAAAAATCAAATTTAATTGGGGACTATTCGAAATGTTACGAGACTTTTCAGATCATTTATATATGTTAAGAGGGAAGGTTATGATGGAAGTCCATGCAAAGAAAATCATCTGAAAACTAGATTCTATGAAACTCTTCGAAATGCAAGTTTCGGTCAAAAAATCATAATATATTATACACTAGTTTATACTAGTTTCGGTCAAAAATCAAATTAAACCGGGGACTACTCGAATTGATACGAAACTTCACATATCATTTATATAATTTACCAGGTAAGGTTATGATGAAAAATCCATGCAAAAAATCATCGGAAAATTAGATTCTATGAAACTTTTCGAAATGCAAGTTTCGGTCAAAAATCATAATATATTATACACTAGTTTCGGTCAAAAAAATCAAATTTAATTGGGGACTATTTTAAATGATACGAGACTTTTCAGATCATTTATATATGATAAGAGGGAAGGTTGAGATGGAAGTCCATGCAAAAAAATCATCTGAAAACTAGATTCTATGAAACTCTTCGAAATGCAAGTTTCGGTCAAAAAATCATAATATATTATACACTAGTTTATACTAGTTTCGGTCAAAAATGATATTAAATCGGGGACTATTCGAATTGATACGAAACTTCACATATCATTTATATAATTTCAGGGTAAGGTTATGATGAAAAATCCATGCAAAAAATCATCGGAAAATTATATTCTATGAAACTTTTCGAAATGCAAGTTTCGGTCAAAAATCATAGTATATTATACACTAGTTTCGGTCAAAAAAATCAAATTTAATTGGGGACTATTTTAAATGATACGATACTTTTAAGATCATTTATATATGTTAAGAGGGAAGGTTGTGATGGAAGTCCATGCAAAAAAATCATCTGAAAACTAGATTCTATGAAACTCTTCGAAAATCAAATTTTGGTCAAAAAATCGTAAAATATTATACACTAGTTTATACTAGTTTCGGTCAAAAATCAAATTAAATCGGGGACTGTTCGAAATGATACTAAACTTCACATATCATTTATATATTTTACGAGGGAAGGTTATGATGGAAGTCCATGCAAAAAATCATCGGAAAATTAGATTCTATGAAACTTTTCGAAATGCAAGTTTCGGTCAAAAATCATAGTATATTATACACTAGTTTCGGTCAAAAAAATAAAATTTAATTGGGGACTATTTGAAATGATACGATACTTTTCAGATCATTTATATATGTTAAGAGGGAAGGTTGTGATGGAAGTCCATGCAAAAAAATCATCTGAAAACTAGATTCTATGAAACTCTTCGAAAATCAAATTTTGGTCAAAAACTCGTAATATATTATACAATAGTTTATACTAGTTTCGGTCAAAAATCAAATTAAATCCGGGATTGTTCGAAATGATACTAAACTTCACATATCATTTATATATTTTACGAGGGAAGGTTATGATGGAAGTCCATGCAAAAAATCATCGGAAAATTAGATTCTAAGAAACTTTTCGTAAAGCAAGTTTCGGTCAAAAATCATAGTATATTATACACTAATTCGGTCAAAAAAATCAAATTGAATTGGGGATTATTCGAAATGTTACGAGACTTTTCAGATCATTTATATATGTTTAGAGGGAAGGTTATGATGAAAGTCCATGCAAAGAAAATCATCTGAAAACTAGATTCTATGAAACTCTTCGAAATGCATGTTTCGGTCAAAAAATCATAATATATTATACACTAGTTTATACTAGTTTCGGTCAAAAATCAAATTAAACCGGGGACTGTTCGAATTGATACGAAACTTGACATATAATTTATATAATTTACCAGGTAAGGTTATGATGAAAAATCCATGCAAAAAATCATTGGAAAATTAGATTCTATGAAACTTTTCGAAATGCAAGTTTCGGTCAAAAATCATATTATATTATACACTAGTTTAGGTCAAAAAAATCAAATTTAATTTGGGACTATTTTAAATGATACGAGTCTTTTCAGATCATTTATATATGATAAGAGGGAAGGTTGTGATGGAAGTCCATGCAAAAAAATCATCTGAAAACTAGATTCTATGAAACTCTTCGAAAATCAAATTTTGGTCAAAAACTCGTAATATATTATACCCTAGTTTATACTAGTTTAGGTCAAAAATCAAATTAAATCGAGGACTGTTCGAAATGATACTAAACTTCACATATCATTTATATATTTTACGAGGGAAGGTTATGATGGAAGTCCATGCAAAAAATCATCGGAAAATTAGATTCTAAGAAACTTTTCGTAAAGCAAGTTTCGGTCAAAAATCATAGTATATTATACACTAATTCGGTCAAAAAAATCAAATTGAATTGGGGATTATTCGAAATGTTACGAGACTTTTCAGATCATTTATATATGTTTAGAGGGAAGGTTATGATGAAAGTCCATGCAAAGAAAATCATCTGAAAACTAGATTCTATGAAACTCTTCGAAATGCATGTTTCGGTCAAAAAATCATAATATATTATACACTAGTTTATACTAGTTTCGGTCAAAAATCAAATTAAACCGGGGACTGTTCGAATTGATACGAAACTTGACATATAATTTATATAATTTACCAGGTAAGGTTATGATGAAAAATTCATGCAAAAAATCATTGGAAAATTAGATTCTATGAAACTTTTCGAAATGCAAGTTTCGGTCAAAAATCATATTATATTATACACTAGTTTAGGTCAAAAAAATCAAATTTAATTTGGGACTATTTTAAATGATACGAGTCTTTTCAGATCATTTATATATGATAAGAGGGAAGGTTGTGATGGAAGTCTATGCAAAAAAATCATCTGAAAACTAGATTCTTTGAAACTCTTCGAAATGGAATTTTCGGTCAAAAAATCATAATATATCATACACTAGTTTATCCTAGTTTCGGTAAAAAAATCAAATTAAATTGGGGATTTTTCGAAATGATACGAAATTCACATATCATTTATATATTTTACGAGGGAAGGTTATGATGGAAGTCCATGCAAAAAATCATCGGAAAATTAGATTCTATGAAACTTTTCGAAATGCAAGTTTCGGTCAAAAATCATAGTATATTATACACTAGTTTCGGTCAAAAAAATCAAATTTAATTGGGGACTATTTGAAATGATACGATACTTTTCAGATCATTTATATATGTTAAGAGGGAAGGTTGTGATGGAAGTCCATGCAAAAAAATCATCTGAAAACTAGATTCTATGAAACTCTTCGAAAATCAAATTTTGGTCAAAAACTCGTAATATATTATACCCTAGTTTATACTAGTTTAGGTCAAAAATCAAATTAAATCGAGGACTGTTCGAAATGATACTAAACTTCACATATCATTTATATATTTTACGAGGGAAGGTTATGATGGAAGTCCATGCAAAAAATCATCGGAAAATTAGATTCTAAGAAATTTTTTGTAAAGCAAGTTTCGGTCAAAATTCATAGTATGTTATACACTAGTTCGGTCAAAAAAATCAAATTTAATTGGGGACTATTCGAAATGTTACAAGACTTTTCAGATCATTTATATATGTTAAGAGGGAAGGTTATGATGGAAGTCCATGCAAAGAAAATCATCTGAAAACTAGATTCTATGAAACTCTTCGAAATGCAAGTTTCGGTCAAAAAATCATAATATATTATACACTAGTTTATACTAGTTTCGCTCAAAAATCATATTAAATTGGGGAGTGTTTGAATTGATATGAAACTTCACATATCATTTATATAATTTACGAGGTAAGGTTATGATGAAAAATCCATGCAAAAAATCATCGGAAAATTAGATTCTATAAAACTTTTCGAAATGCAAGTTTCGGTCAAAAATCATAGTATATTATACACTAGTTTCGGTCCAAAAAAAATCAAATTTAATTGGGGTCTATTTTAAATGATACGAGACTTTTCAGATCACTTATCTATGATAAGAGGGAAGGTTGTGATGGAAGTCCATGCAAAAAAAATCATCTGAAAACTAGATTCTCTGAAACTCTTCGAAATGCAATTTCCGATTAAAAAATTATAATATATTATACACTACTTTATCCTAGTTTCGGTAAAAAATCAAATTAATTTGGGGACTGTTCGAAATGATACGAAACTTCACATATCATTTATATATTTTACGAGGGAAGGTTATGATGGAAGTCCATGCAAAAAATCATCGGAAAATTATATTCTATGAAACTTTTCGAAATGCAAGTTTCGGTCAAAAATCATAGTATATTATACACTAGTTTCGGTCAAAAAAATCAAATTTAATTGGGGACTATTTTAAATGATACGATACTTTTAAGATCATTTATATATGTTAAGAGGGAAGGTTGTGATGGAAGTCCATGCAAAAAAATCATCTGAAAACTAGATTCTATGAAACTCTTCGAAAATCAAATTTTGGTCAAAAAATCGTAATATATTATACACTAGTTTATACTAGTTTCGGTCAAAAATCAAATTAAATCGGGGACTGTTCGAAATGATACTAAACTTCACATATCATTTATATATTTTACGAGGGAAGGTTATGATGGAAGTACATGCAAAAAATCATCGGAAAATTAGATTCTATGAAACTTTTCGAAATGCAAGTTTCGGTCAAAAATCATAGTATATTATACACTAGTTTCGGTCAAAAAAATCAAATTTAATTGGGGACTATTTGAAATGATACGATACTTTTCAGATCATTTATATATGTTAAGAGGGAAGGTTGTGATGGAAGTCCATGCAAAAAAATCATCTGAAAACTAGATTCTATGAAACTCTTCGAAAATCAAATTTTGGTCAAAAAATCGTAATATATTATACATTAGTTTATACTAGTTTCGGTCAAAAATCAAATTAAATCGGGGACTGTTCGAAATGATACTAAACTTCACTTATCATTTATATATTTTACGAGGGAAGGTTATGATGGAAGTCCATGCAAAATATAATCGGAAAATTAGATTCTAAGAAACTTTTTGTAAAGCAAGTTTCGGTCAAAAATCATAGTATATTATACACTAATTCGGTCAAAAAAATCAAATTTAATTGGGGACTATTCGAAATGTTACGAGACTTTTCAGATCATTTATATATGTTAAGAGGGAAGGTTATGATGAAAGTCCATGCAAAGAAAATCATCTGAAAACTAGATTCTATGAAACTCTTCGAAATGCAAGTTTCAGTCAAAAAATCATAATATATTATACACTAGTTTATACTAGTTTCGGTCAAAAATCAAATTAAACCGGGGACTGTTCGAATTGATACGAAACTTCACATATAATTTATATAATTTACCAGGTAAGGTAATGATGAAAAATCCATGCAAAAAATCATCGGAAAATTAGATTCTATGAAACTTTTCGAAATGCAAGTTTCGGTCAAAAATCATATTATATTATACACTAGTTTAGGTCAAAAAAATCAAATTTAATTTGGGACTATTTTAAATGATACGAGACTTTTCAAATCATTTATATATGATAAGAGGGAAGGTTGTGATGGAAGTCCATGCAAAAAAATCATCTGAAAACTAGATTCTCTGAAACTTTTCGAAATGGAATTTTCGGTCAAAAAATCATATATTATACACTAGTTTATCCTAGTTTCGGTAAAAAATCAAATTAAATTGGGGATTGTTCGAAATGATACGAAATTCACATATCATTTATTTATTTTACGAGGGAAGGTGATGATGGAAGTCCATGCAAAAAATCATCGGAAAATTAGATTCTATGAAACTTTTCGAAATGCAAGTTTCGGTCAAAAATCATAGTATATTATACACTAGTTTCGGTCAAAAAAATCAAATTTAATTGGGGACTATTTGAAATGATACGATATTTTTCAGATCATTTATATATGTTAAGAGGGAAGGTTGTGATGGAAGTCCATGCCAAAAAATCATCTAAAAATTAGATTCTATGAAACTCTTCGAAAATCAAATTTTGGTCAAAAAATCGTAATATATTATACAATAGTTTATGCTAGTTTCGGTCAAAAATCAAATTAAATCGGGGACTGTTCGAAATGATACTAAACTTCACATATCATTTATATATTTTACGAAGGAAGGTTATGATGGAAGTCCATGCAAAAAATCATCGGAAAATTAGATTCTAAGAAACTTTTCGTAAAGCAAGTTTCGGTCAAAAATCATAGTATATTATACACTAATTCGGTCAAAAAAATCAAATTTAATTGGGGACTATTCGAAATGTTACGAGACTTTTCAGATCATTTATATATGTTAAGAGGGAAGGTTATGATGAAAGTCCATGCAAAGAAAATCATCTGAAAACTAGATTCTATGAAACTCTTCGAAATGCAAGTTTCAGTCAAAAAATCATAATATATTATACACTAGTTTATACTAGTTTCGGTCAAAAATCAAATTAAACCGGGGACTGTTCGAATTGATACGTAACTTCACATATAATTTATATAATTTACCAGGTAAGGTTATGATGAAAAATCCATGCAAAAAATCATCGGAAAATTAGATTCTATGAAACTTTTCGAAATGCAAGTTTCGGTCAAAAATCATATTATATTATACACTAGTTTAGGTCAAAAAAATCAAATTTAATTTGGGACTATTTTAAATGATACGAGACTTTTCAAATCATTTATATATGATAAGAGGGAAGGTTGTGATGGAAGTCCATGCAAAAAAATCATCTGAAAACTAGATTCTCTGAAACTTTTCGAAATGGAATTTTCGGTCAAAAAATCATATATTATACACTAGTTTATCCTAGTTTCGGTAAAAAATCAAATTAAATTGGGGATTGTTCGAAATGATACGAAATTCACATATCATTTATTTATTTTACGAGGGAAGGTTATGATGGAAGTCCATGCAAAAAATCATCGGAAAATTAGATTCTATGAAACTTTTCGAAATGCAAGTTTCGGTCAAAAATCATAGTATATTATACACTAGTTTCGGTCAAAAAAATCAAATTTAATTGGGGACTATTTGAAATGATACGATATTTTTCAGATCATTTATATATGTTAAGAGGGAAGGTTGTGATGGAAGTCCATGCAAAAAAATCATCTGAAAACTAGATTCTATGAAACTCTTCGAAAATCAAATTTTGGTCAAAAAATCGTAATATATTATACAATAGTTTATGCTAGTTTCGGTCAAAAATCAAATTAAATCGGGGACTGTTCGAAATGATACTAAACTTCACATATCATTTATATATTTTACGAAGGAAGGTTATGATGGAAGTCCATGCAAAAAATCATCGGAAAATTAGATTCTAAGAAACTTTTCGTAAAGCAAGTTTCGGTCAAAAATCATAGTATATTATACACTAATTCGGTCAAAAAAATCAAATTTAATTGGGGACTATTCGAAATGTTACGAGACTTTTCAGATCATTTATATATGTTAAGAGGGAAGGTTATGATGAAAGTCCATGCAAAGAAAATCATCTGAAAACTAGATTCTATGAAACTCTTCGAAATGCAAGTTTCAGTCAAAAAATCATAATATATTATACACTAGTTTATACTAGTTTCGGTCAAAAATCAAATTAAACCGGGGACTGTTCGAATTGATACGTAACTTCACATATAATTTATATAATTTACCAGGTAAGGTTATGATGAAAAATCCATGCAAAAAATCATCGGAAAATTAGATTCTATGAAACTTTTCGAAATGCAAGTTTCGGTCAAAAATCATATTATATTATACACTAGTTTAGGTCAAAAAAATCAAATTTAATTAGGGACTATTTTAAATGATACGAGACTTTTCAAATCATTTATATATGATAAGAGGGAAGGTTGTGATGGAAGTCCATGCAAAAAAATCATCTGAAAACTAGATTCTCTGAAACTTTTCGAAATGGAATTTTCGGTCAAAAAATCATATATTATACACTAGTTTATCCTAGTTTCGGTAAAAAATCAAATTAAATTGGGGATTGTTCGAAATGATACGAAATTCACATATCATTTATTTATTTTACGAGGGAAGGTGATGATGGAAGTCCATGCAAAAAATCATCGGAAAATTAGATTCTATGAAACTTTTCGAAATGCAAGTTTCGGTCAAAAATCATAGTATATTATACACTAGTTTCGGTCAAAAAAATCAAATTTAATTGGGGACTATTTGAAATGATACGATATTTTTCAGATCATTTATATATGTTAAGAGGGAAGGTTGTGATGGAAGTCCATGCCAAAAAATCATCTGAAAATTAGATTCTATGAAACTCTTCGAAAATCAAATTTTGGTCAAAAAATCGTAATATATTATACAATAGTTTATGCTAGTTTCGGTCAAAAATCAAATTAAATCGGGGACTGTTCGAAATGATACTAAACTTCACATATCATTTATATATTTTACGAAGGAAGGTTATGATGGAAGTCCATGCAAAAAATCATCGGAAAATTAGATTCTAAGAAACTTTTCGTAAAGCAAGTTTCGGTCAAAAATCATAGTATATTATACACTAATTCGGTCAAAAAAATCAAATTTAATTGGGGACTATTCGAAATGTTACGAGACTTTTCAGATCATTTATATATGTTAAGAGGGAAGGTTATGATGAAAGTCCATGCAAAGAAAATCATCTGAAAACTAGATTCTATGAAACTCTTCGAAATGCAAGTTTCAGTCAAAAAATCATAATATATTATACACTAGTTTATACTAGTTTCGGTCAAAAATCAAATTAAACCGGGGACTGTTCGAATTGATACGTAACTTCACATATAATTTATATAATTTACCAGGTAAGGTTATGATGAAAAATCCATGCAAAAAATCATCGGAAAATTAGATTCTATGAAACTTTTCGAAATGCAAGTTTCGGTCAAAAATCATATTATATTATACACTAGTTTAGGTCAAAAAAATCAAATTTAATTTGGGACTATTTTAAATGATACGAGACTTTTCAAATCATTTATATATGATAAGAGGGAAGGTTGTGATGGAAGTCCATGCAAAAAAATCATCTGAAAACTAGATTCTCTGAAACTTTTCGAAATGGAATTTTCGGTCAAAAAATCATATATTATACACTAGTTTATCCTAGTTTCGGTAAAAAATCAAATTAAATTGGGGATTGTTCGAAATGATACGAAATTCACATATCATTTATTTATTTTACGAGGGAAGGTTATGATGGAAGTCCATGCAAAAAATCATCGGAAAATTAGATTCTATGAAACTTTTCGAAATGCAAGTTTCGGTCAAAAATCATAGTATATTATACACTAGTTTCGGTCAAAAAAATCAAATTTAATTGGGGACTATTTGAAATGATACGATATTTTTCAGATCATTTATATATGTTAAGAGGGAAGGTTGTGATGGAAGTCCATGCAAAAAAATCATCTGAAAACTAGATTCTATGAAACTCTTCGAAAATCAAATTTTGGTCAAAAAATCGTAATATATTATACAATAGTTTATGCTAGTTTCGGTCAAAAATCAAATTAAATCGGGGACTGTTCGAAATGATACTAAACTTCACATATCATTTATATATTTTACGAAGGAAGGTTATGATGGAAGTCCATGCAAAAAATCATCGGAAAATTAGATTCTAAGAAACTTTTCGTAAAGCAAGTTTCGGTCAAAAATCATAGTATATTATACACTAATTCGGTCAAAAAAATCAAATTTAATTGGGGACTATTCGAAATGTTACGAGACTTTTCAGATCATTTATATATGTTAAGAGGGAAGGTTATGATGAAAGTCCATGCAAAGAAAATCATCTGAAAACTAGATTCTATGAAACTCTTCGAAATGCAAGTTTCAGTCAAAAAATCATAATATATTATACACTAGTTTATACTAGTTTCGGTCAAAAATCAAATTAAACCGGGGACTGTTCGAATTGATACGTAACTTCACATATAATTTATATAATTTACCAGGTAAGGTTATGATGAAAAATCCATGCAAAAAATCATCGGAAACTTAGATTCTATGAAACTTTTCGAAATGCAAGTTTCGGTCAAAAATCATATTATATTATACACTAGTTTAGGTCAAAAAAATCAAATTTAATTAGGGACTATTTTAAATGATACGAGACTTTTCAAATCATTTATATATGATAAGAGGGAAGGTTGTGATGGAAGTCCATGCAAAAAAATCATCTGAAAACTAGATTCTCTGAAACTTTTCGAAATGGAATTTTCGGTCAAAAAATCATATATTATACACTAGTTTATCCTAGTTTCGGTAAAAAATCAAATTAAATTGGGGATTGTTCGAAATGATACGAAATTCACATATCATTTATTTATTTTACGAGGGAAGGTTATGATGGAAGTCCATGCAAAAAATCATCGGAAAATTAGATTCTATGAAACTTTTCGAAATGCAAGTTTCGGTCAAAAATCATAGTATATTATACACTAGTTTCGGTCAAAAAAATCAAATTTAATTGGGGACTATTTGAAATGAAACGATACTTTTTCAGATCATTTATATATGTTAAGAGGGAAGGTTGTAATGGAAGTCCATGCAAAAAAATCATCTGAAAACTAGATTCTATGAAACTCTTCGAAAATCAAATTTTGGTCAAAAACTCGTAATATATTATACACTAGTTTATACTAGTTTAGGTCAAAAATCAAATTAAATCGAGGACTGTTCGAAATGATACTAAACTTCACATATCATTTATATATTTTACGAGGGAAGGTTATGATGGAAGTCCATGCAAAAAATCATCAGAAAATTAGATTCTAAGAAATTTTTTGTAAAGCAAGTTTCGGTCAAAATTCATAGTATGTTATACACTAGTTCGGTCAAAAAAATCAAATTTAATTGGGGACTATTCGAAATGTTACGAGACTTTTCAGATCATTTATATATGTTAAGAGGGAAGGTTATGATGGAAGTCCATGCAAAGAAAATCATCTGAAAACTAGATTCTATGAAACTCTTCGAAATGCAAGTTTCGGTCAAAAAATCATAATATATTATACACTAGTTTATACTAGTTTCGCTCAAAAATCATATTAAATCGGGGACTATTCGAATTGATACGAAACTTCACATATCATTTATATAATTTCAGGGTAAGGTTATGATGAAAAATCCATGCAAAAAATCATCGGAAAATTATATTCTATGAAACTTTTCGAAATGCAAGTTTCGGTCAAAAATCATAGTATATTATACACTAGTTTCGGTCAAAAAAATCAAATTTAATTGGGGACTATTTTAAATGATACGATACTTTTAAGATCATTTATATATGTTAAGAGGGAAGGTTGTGATGGAAGTCCATGCAAAAAAATCATCTGAAAACTAGATTCTATGAAACTCTTCGAAAATCAAATTTTGGTCAAAAAATCGTAATATATTATACACTAGTTTATACTAGTTTCGGTCAAAAATCAAATTAAATCGGGGACTGTTCGAAATGATACTAAACTTCACATATCATTTATATATTTTACGAGGGAAGGTTATGATGGAAGTCCATGCAAAAAATCATCGGAAAATTAGATTCTATGAAACTTTTCGAAATGCAAGTTTCGGTCAAAAATCATAGTATATTATACACTAGTTTCGGTCAAAAAAATCAAATTTAATTGGGGACTATTTGAAATGATACGATACATTTCAGATCATTTATATATGTTAAGAGGGAAGGTTGTGATGGAAGTCCATGCAAAAAAATCATCTGAAAACTAGATTCTATGAAACTCTTCGAAAATCAAATTTTGGTCAAAAAATCGTAATATATTATACATTAGTTTATACTAGTTTCGGTCAAAAATCAAATTAAATCGGGGACTGTTCGAAATGATACTAAACTTCACTTATCATTTATATATTTTACGAGGGAAGGTTATGATGGAAGTCCATGCAAAATATAATCGGAAAATTAGATTCTAAGAAACTTTTTGTAAAGCAAGTTTCGGTCAAAAATCATAGTATATTATACACTATTTCGGTCAAAAAAATCAAATTTAATTGGGGACTATTCGAAATGTTACGAGACTTTTCAGATCATTTATATATGTTAAGAGGGAAGGTTATGATGGAAGTCCATGCAAAGAAAATCATCTGAAAACTAGATTCTATGAAACTCTTCGAAATGCAAGTTTCGGTCAAAAAATCATAATATATTATACAATAGTTTATACTAGTTTCGCTCAAAAATCATATTAAATCGGGGACTATTCGAATTGATACGAAACTTCACATATCATTTATATAATTTCAGGGTAAGGTTATGATGAAAAATCCATGCAAAAAATCATCGGAAAATTATATTCTATGAAACTTTTCGAAATGCAAGTTTCGGTCAAAAATCATAGTATATTATACACTAGTTTCGGTCAAAAAAATCAAATTTAATTGGGGACTATTTTAAATGATACGATACTTTTAAGATCATTTATATATGTTAAGAGGGAAGGTTGTGATGGAAGTCCATGCAAAAAAATCATCTGAAAACTAGATTCTATGAAACTCTTCGAAAATCAAATTTTGGTCAAAAAATCGTAATATATTATACACTAGTTTATACTAGTTTCGGTCAAAAATCAAATTAAATCGGGGACTGTTCGAAATGATACTAAACTTCACATATCATTTATATATTTTACGAGGGAAGGTTATGATGGAAGTCCATGCAAAAAATCATCGGAAAATTAGATTCTATGAAACTTTTCGAAATGCAAGTTTCGGTCAAAAATCATAGTATATTATACACTAGTTTCGGTCAAAAAAATCAAATTTAATTGGGGACTATTTGAAATGATACGATACTTTTCAGATCATTTATATATGTTAAGAGGGAAGGTTGTGATGGAAGTCCATGCAAAAAAATCATCTGAAAACTAGATTCTATGAAACTCTTCGAAAATCAAATTTTGGTCAAAAAATCGTAATATATTATACATTAGTTTATACTAGTTTCGGTCAAAAATCAAATTAAATCGGGGACTGTTCGAAATGATACTAAACTTCACTTATCATTTATATATTTTACGAGGGAAGGTTATGATGGAAGTCCATGCAAAATATAATCGGAAAATTAGATTCTAAGAAACTTTTTGTAAAGCAAGTTTCGGTCAAAAATCATACTATATTATACACTATTTCGGTCAAAAAAATCAAATTTAATTGGGGACTATTCGAAATGTTACGAGACTTTTCAGATCATTTATATATGTTAAGAGGGAAGGTTATGATGGAAGTCCATGCAAAGAAAATCATCTGAAAACTAGATTCTATGAAACTCTTCGATATACAAGTTTCGGTCAAAAAATCATAATATATTATACACTAGTTTATACTAGTTTCGGTCAAAAATCAAATTAAACCGGGGACTATTCGAATTGATACGAAACTTCACATATCATTTATATAATTTACCAGGTAAGGTTATGATGAAAAATCCATGCAAAAAATCATCGGAAAATTAGATTCTATGAAACTTTTCGAAATGCAAGTTTCGGTCAAAAATCATAGTATATTATACACTAGTTTCGGTCAAAAAAATCAAATTTAATTGGGGACTATTTTAAATGATACGAGACTTTTCAGATCATTTATATATGATAAGAGGGAAGGTTGAGATGGAAGTCCATGCAAAAAAATCATCTGAAAACTAGATTCTTTGAAACTCTTCGAAATGCAATTTTCGGTCAAAAAATCATAATATATTATACACTAGTTTATCCTAGTTTCGGTAAAAAAATCAAATTAAATTGGGGACTGTTCGAAATGATACGAAACTTCACATATCATTTATATATTTTACGAGGGAAGGTTATGATGGAAGTCCATGCAAAAAATCATCGGAAAATTAGATTCTATGAAACTTTTCGAAATGCAAGTTTCGGTCAAAAATCATAGTATATTATACACTAGTTTCGGTCAAAAAAATCAAATTTAATTGGGGACTATTTGAAATGATACGATATTTTTCAGATCATTTATATATGTTAAGAGGGAAGGTTGTGATGGAAGTCCATGCAAAAAAATCATCTGAAAACTAGATTCTATGAAACTCTTCGAAAATCAAATTTTGGTCAAAAAATCGTAATATATTATACAATAGTTTATACTAGTTTCGGTCAAAAATCAAATTAAATCGGGGACTGTTCGAAATGATACTAAACTTCACATATCATTTATATATTTTACGAAGGAAGGTTATGATGGAAGTCCATGCAAAAAATCATCGGAAAATTAGATTCTAAGAAACTTTTCGTAAAGCAAGTTTCGGTCAAAAATCATAGTATATTATACACTAATTCGGTCAAAAAAATCAAATTTAATTGGGGACTATTCGAAATGTTACGAGACTTTTCAGATCATTTATATATGTTAAGAGGGAAGGTTATGATGAAAGTCCATGCAAAGAAAATCATCTGAAAACTAGATTCTATGAAACTCTTCGAAATGCAAGTTTCAGTCAAAAAATCATAATATATTATACACTAGTTTATACTAGTTTCGGTCAAAAATCAAATTAAACCGGGGACTGTTCGAATTGATACGAAACTTCACATATAATTTATATAATTTACCAGGTAAGGTTATGATGAAAAATCCATGCAAAAAATCATCGAAAAATTAGATTCTATGAAACTTTTCGAAATGCAAGTTTCGGTCAAAAATCATATTATATTATACACTAGTTTAGGTCAAAAAAATCAAATTTAATTTGGGACTATTTTAAATGATACGAGACTTTTCAAATCATTTATATATGATAAGAGGGAAGGTTGTGATGGAAGTCCATGCAAAAAAATCATCTGAAAACTAGATTCTCTGAAACTTTTCGAAATGGAATTTTCGGTCAAAAAATCATATATTATACACTAGTTTATCCTAGTTTCGGTAAAAAATCAAATTAAATTGGGGATTGTTCGAAATGATACGAAATTCACATATCATTTATTTATTTTACGAGGGAAGGTTATGATGGAAGTCCATGCAAAAAATCATCGGAAAATTAGATTCTATGAAACTTTTCGAAATGCAAGTTTCGGTCAAAAATCATAGTATATTATACACTAGTTTCGGTCAAAAAAATCAAATTTAATTGGGGACTATTTGAAATGATACGATATTTTTCAGATCATTTATATATGTTAAGAGGGAAGGTTGTGATGGAAGTCCATGCAAAAAAATCATCTGAAAACTAGATTCTATGAAACTCTTCGAAAATCAAATTTTGGTCAAAAAATCGTAATATATTATACAATAGTTTATACTAGTTTCGGTCAAAAATCAAATTAAATCGGGGACTGTTCGAAATGATACTAAACTTCACATATCATTTATATATTTTACGAAGGAAGGTTATGATGGAAGTCCATGCAAAAAATCATCGGAAAATTAGATTCTAAGAAACTTTTCGTAAAGCAAGTTTCGGTCAAAAATCATAGTATATTATACACTAATTCGGTCAAAAAAATCAAATTTAATTGGGGACTATTCGAAATGTTACGAGACTTTTCAGATCATTTATATATGTTAAGAGGGAAGGTTATGATGAAAGTCCATGCAAAGAAAATCATCTGAAAACTAGATTCTATGAAACTCTTCGAAATGCAAGTTTCAGTCAAAAAATCATAATATATTATACACTAGTTTATACTAGTTTCGGTCAAAAATCAAATTAAACCGGGGACTGTTCGAATTGATACGTAACTTCACATATAATTTATATAATTTACCAGGTAAGGTTATGATGAAAAATCCATGCAAAAAATCATCGGAAAATTAGATTCTATGAAACTTTTCGAAATGCAAGTTTCGGTCAAAAATCATATTATATTATACACTAGTTTAGGTCAAAAAAATCAAATTTAATTTGGGACTATTTTAAATGATACGAGACTTTTCAAATCATTTATATATGATAAGAGGGAAGGTTGTGATGGAAGTCCATGCAAAAAAATCATCTGAAAACTAGATTCTCTGAAACTTTTCGAAATGGAATTTTCGGTCAAAAAATCATATATTATACACTAGTTTATCCTAGTTTCGGTAAAAAATCAAATTAAATTGGGGATTGTTCGAAATGATACGAAATTCACATATCATTTATTTATTTTACGAGGGAAGGTTATGATGGAAGTCCATGCAAAAAATCATCGGAAAATTAGATTCTATGAAACTTTTCGAAATGCAAGTTTCGGTCAAAAATCATAGTATATTATACACTAGTTTCGGTCAAAAAAATCAAATTTAATTGGGGACTATTTGAAATGAAACGATACTTTTTCAGATCATTTATATATGTTAAGAGGGAAGGTTGTAATGGAAGTCCATGCAAAAAAATCATCTGAAAACTAGATTCTATGAAACTCTTCGAAAATCAAATTTTGGTCAAAAACTCGTAATATATTATACACTAGTTTATACTAGTTTAGGTCAAAAATCAAATTAAATCGAGGACTGTTCGAAATGATACTAAACTTCACATATCATTTATATATTTTACGAGGGAAGGTTATGATGGAAGTCCATGCAAAAAATCATCAGAAAATTAGATTCTAAGAAATTTTTTGTAAAGCAAGTTTCGGTCAAAATTCATAGTATGTTATACACTAGTTCGGTCAAAAAAATCAAATTTAATTGGGGACTATTCGAAATGTTACGAGACTTTTCAGATCATTTATATATGTTAAGAGGGAAGGTTATGATGGAAGTCCATGCAAAGAAAATCATCTGAAAACTAGATTCTATGAAACTCTTCGAAATGCAAGTTTCGGTCAAAAAATCATATTATATTATACACTAGTTTATACTAGTTTCGCTCAAAAATCATATTAAATCGGGGACTATTCGAATTGATACGAAACTTCACATATCATTTATATAATTTCAGGGTAAGGTTATGATGAAAAATCCATGCAAAAAATCATCGGAAAATTATATTCTATGAAACTTTTCGAAATGCAAGTTTCGGTCAAAAATCATAGTATATTATACACTAGTTTCGGTCAAAAAAATCAAATTTAATTGGGGACTATTTTAAATGATACGATACTTTTAAGATCATTTATATATGTTAAGAGGGAAGGTTGTGATGGAAGTCCATGCAAAAAAATCATCTGAAAACTAGATTCTATGAAACTCTTCGAAAATCAAATTTTGGTCAAAAAATCGTAATATATTATACACTAGTCTATACTAGTTTCGGTCAAAAATCAAATTAAATCGGGGACTGTTCGAAATGATACTAAACTTCACATATCATTTATATATTTTACGAGGGAAGGTTATGATGGAAGTCCATGCAAAAAATCATCGGAAAATTAAATTCTATGAAACTTTTCGAAATGCAAGTTTCGGTCAAAAATCATAGTATATTATACACTAGTTTCGGTCAAAAAAATCAAATTTAATTGGGGACTATTTGAAATGATACGATACTTTTCAGATCATTTATATATGTTAAGAGGGAAGGTTGTGATGGAAGTCCATGCAAAAAAATCATCTGAAAACTAGATTCTATGAAACTCTTCGAAAATCAAATTTTGGTCAAAAACTCGTAATATATTATACACTAGTTTATACTAGTTTCGGTCAAAAATCAAATTAAATCAAGGACTGTTTGAAATGATACTAAACTTCACATATCATTTATATATTTAACGAGGGAAGGTTATGATGGAAGTCCATGCAAAAAATCATCGGAAAATTAGATTCTAAGAAATTTTTTGTAAAGCAAGTTTCAGTCAAAATTCATAGTATGTTATACACTAGTTCGGTCAAAAAAATCAAATTTAATTGGGGACTATTCGAAATGTTACAAGACTTTTCAGATCATTTATATATGTTAAGAGGGAAGGTTATGATGGAAGTCCATGCAAAGAAAATCATCTGAAAACTAGATTCTATGAAACTCTTCGAAATGCAAGTTTCGGTCAAAAAATCATAATATATTATACACTAGTTTATACTAGTTTCGGTCAAAAATCAAATTAAACCGGGGACTGTTCGAATTGATACGAAACTTCACATATCATTTATATAATTTACCAGGTAAGGCTATGATGAAAAATCCATGCAAAAAATCATCGGAAAATTAGATTCTATGAAACTTTTCGAAATGCAAGTTTCGGTCAAAAATCATAGTATATTATACACTAGTTTCGGTCAAAAAAATAAAATTTAATTGGGGACTATTTTAAATGATACGAGACTTTTCAGATCATTTATATATGATAAGAGGGAAGGTTGTGATGGAAGTCCATGCAAAAAATCATCGGAAAATTAGATTCTAAGAAACTTTTTGTAAAGCAAGTTTCGGTCAAAAATCATAGTATATTATACACTAGTTCGGTCAAGAAAATCAAATTTAATTGGGGACTATTCGAAATGATACGAGACTTTTGAGATCATTTATATATGTTAAGAGGGAAGGTTATGATGGAAGTCCATGCAAAGAAAATCATCTGAAAACTAGATTCTATGAAACTCTTCGAAATGCAAGTTTCGGTCAAAAAATCATAATATATTATACACTAGTTTATACTAGTTTCGCTCAAAAATCATATTAAATCGGGGACTATTCGAATTGATACGAAACTTCACATATCATTTATATAATTTCAGGGTAAGGTTATGATGAAAAATCCATGCAAAAAATCATCGGAAAATTATATTCTATGAAACTTTTCGAAATGCAAGTTTCGGTCAAAAATCATAGTATATTATACACTAGTTTCGGTCAAAAAAATCAAATTTAATTGGGGACTATTTTAAATGATACGAGACTTTTCAGATCATTTATATATGATAAGAGGGAAGGTTGTGATGGAAGTCCATGCAAAAAATCATTGGAAAATTAGATTCTAAGAAACTTTTTGTAAAGCAAGTTTCGGTCAAAAATCATAGTATATTATACACTAGTTCGGTCAAAAAAATCAAATTTAATTGGGGACTATTCGAAATGTTACGAGACTTTTCAGATCATTTATATATGTTAAGAGGGAAGGTTATGATGGAAGTCCATGCAAAGAAAATCATCTGAAAACTAGATTCTATGAAACTCTTCGAAATGCAAGTTTCGGTCAAAAAATCATAATATATTATACACTAGTTTATACTAGTTTCGCTCAAAAATAATATTAAATCGCGGACTATTCGAATTGATTCGAAACTTCACATATCATTTATATAATTTACGAGGTAAGGTTATGATGAAAAATCCATGCAAAAAATCATCGGAAAATTAGATTCTATGAAACTTTTCGAAATGCAAGTTTCGGTCAAAAATCATAGTATATTATACACTAGTTTCGGTCAAAAAAATAAAATTTAATTGGGGACTATTTTAAATGATACGAGACTTTTCAGATCATTTATATATGATAAGAGGGAAGGTTGTGATGGAAGTCCATGCAAAAAATCATTGGAAAATTAGATTCTAAGAAACTTTTTGTAAAGCAAGTTTCGGTCAAAAATCATAGTATATTATACACTAGTTCGGTCAAAAAAATCAAATTTAATTGGGGACTATTCGAAATGTTACGAGACTTTTCAGATCATTTATATATGTTAAGAGGGAAGGTTATGATGGAAGTCCATGGAAAGAAAATCATCTGAAAACTAGATTCTATGAAACTCTTCGAAATGCAAGTTTCGGTCAAAAAATCATAATATATTATACACTAGTTTATACTAGTTTCGCTCAAAAATCATATTAAATCGGGGACTATTCGAATTGATACGAAACTTCACATATCATTTATATAATTTCAGGGTAAGGTTATGATGAAAAATCCATGCAAAAAATCATCGGAAAATTATATTCTATGAAACTTTTCGAAATGCAAGTTTCGGTCAAAAATCATAGTATATTATACACTAGTTTCGGTCAAAAAAATCAAATTTAATTGGGGACTATTTTAAATGATACGATACTTTTAAGATCATTTATATATGTTAAGAGGGAAGGTTGTGATGGAAGTCCATGCAAAAAAATCATCTGAAAACTAGATTCTATGAAACTCTTCGAAAATCAAATTTTGGTCAAAAAATCGTAATATATTATACACTAGTTTATACTAGTTTCGGTCAAAAATCAAATTAAATCGGGGACTGTTCGAAATGATACTAAACTTCACATATCATTTATATATTTTACGAGGGAAGGTTATGATGGAAGTCCATGCAAAAAATCATTGGAAAATTAGATTCTATGAAACTTTTCGAAATGCAAGTTTCGGTCAAAAATCATAGTATATTATACACTAGTTTATACTAGTTTCGGTCAAAAATCAAATTAAACCGGGGACTGTTCGAATTGATACGAAACTTCACATATCATTTATATAATTTACCAGGTAAGGTTATGATGAAAAATCCATGCAAAAAATCATCGGAAAATTAGATTCTATGAAACTTTTCGAAATGCAAGTTTCGGTCAAAAATCATAGTATATTATACACTAGTTTCGGTCAAAAAAATCAAATTTAATTGGGGACTATTTTAAATGATACGAGACTTTTCAGATCATTTATATATGATAAGAGGGAAGGTTGTGATGGAAGTCCATGCAAAAAATCATTGGAAAATTAGATTCTAAGAAACTTTTTGTAAAGCAAGTTTCGGTCAAAAATCATAGTATATTATACACTAGTTCGGTCAAAAAAATCAAATTTAATTGGGGACTATTCGAAATGTTACGAGACTTTTCAGATCATTTATATATGTTAAGAGGGAAGGTTATGATGGAAGTCCATGCAAAGAAAATCATCTGAAAACTAGATTCTATGAAACTCTTCGAAATGCAAGTTTCGGTCAAAAAATCATAATATATTATACACTAGTTTATACTAGTTTCGCTCAAAAATCATATTAAATCGGGGACTATTCGAATTGATACGAAACTTCACATATCATTTATATAATTTCAGGGTAAGGTTATGATGAAAAATCCATGCAAAAAATCATCGGAAAATTATATTCTATGAAACTTTTCGAAATGCAAGTTTCGGTCAAAAATCATAGTATATTATACACTAGTTTCGGTCAAAAAAATCAAATTTAATTGGGGACTATTTATATGATACGATACTTTTAAGATCATTTATATATGTTAAGAGGGAAGGTTGTGATGGAAGTCCATGCAAAAAAATCATCTGAAAACTAGATTCTATGAAACTCTTCGAAAATCAAATTTTGGTCAAAAAATCGTAATATATTATACACTAGTTTATACTAGTTTCGGTCAAAAATCAAATTAAATCGGGGACTGTTCGAAATGATACTAAACTTCACATATCATTTATATATTTTACGAGGGAAGGTTATGATGGAAGTCCATGCAAAAAATCATTGGAAAATTAGATTCTATGAAACTTTTCGAAATGCAAGTTTCGGTCAAAAATCATAGTATATTATACACTAGTTTCGGTCAAAAAAATCAAATTTAATTGGGGACTATTTGAAATGATACGATACTTTTCAGATCATTTATATATGTTAAGAGGGAAGGTTGTGATGGAAGTCCATGCAAAAAAATCATCTGAAAACTAGATTCTATGAAACTCTTCGAAAATCAAATTTTGGTCAAAAACTCGTAATATATTATACACTAGTTTATACTAGTTTCGGTCAAAAATCAAATTAAATCGAGGACTGTTTGAAATGATACTAAACTTCACATATCATTTATATATTTAACGAGGGAAGGTTATGATGGAAGTCCATGCAAAAAATCATCGGAAAATTAGATTCTAAGAAATTTTTTGTAAAGCAAGTTTCAGTCAAAATTCATAGTATGTTATACACTAGTTCGGTCAAAAAAATCAAATTTAATTGGGGACTATTCGAAATGTTACAAGACTTTTCAAATCATTTATATATGTTAAGAGGGAAGGTTATGATGGAAGTCCATGCAAAGAAAATCATCTGAAAACTAGATTCTATGAAACTCTTCGAAATGCAAGTTTCGGTCAAAAAATCATAATATATTATACACTAGTTTATACTAGTTTCGGTCAAAAATCAAATTAAACCGGGGACTGTTCGAATTGATACGAAACTTCACATATCATTTATATAATTTACCAGGTAAGGTTATGATGAAAAATCCATGCAAAAAATCATCGGAAAATTAGATTCTATGAAACTTTTCGAAATGCAAGTTTCGGTCAAAAATCATAGTATATTATACACTAGTTTCGGTCAAAAAAATAAAATTTAATTGGGGACTATTTTAAATGATACGAGACTTTTCAGATCATTTATATATGATAAGAGGGAAGGTTGTGATGGAAGTCCATGCAAAAAATCATCGGAAAATTAGATTCTAAGAAACTTTTTGTAAAGCAAGTTTCGGTCAAAAATCATAGTATATTATACACTAGTTCGGTCAAAAAAATCAAATTTAATTGGGGACTATTCGAAATGATACGAGACTTTTGAGATCATTTATATATGTTAAGAGGGAAGGTTATGATGGAAGTCCATGCAAAGAAAATCATCTGAAAACCAGATTCTATGAAACTCTTCGAAATGCAAGTTTCGGTCAAAAAATCATAATATATTATACAATAGTTTATACTAGTTTCGCTCAAAAATAATATTAAATCGCGGACTATTCGAATTGATTCGAAACTTCACATATCATTTATATAATTTACGAGGTAAGGTTATGATGAAAAATCCCTGCAAAAAATCATCGGAAAATTAGATTCTATGAAACTTTTCGAAATGCAAGTTTCGGTCAAAAATCATAGTATATTATACACTAGTTTCGGTCAAAAAAATAAAATTTAATTGGGGACTATTTTAAATGATACGAGACTTTTCAGATCATTTATATATGATAAGAGGGAAGGTTGTGATGGAAGTCCATGCAAAAAATCATTGGAAAATTAGATTCTAAGAAACTTTTTGTAAAGCAAGTTTCGGTCAAAAATCATAGTATATTATACACTAGTTCGGTCAAAAAAATCAAATTTAATTGGGGACTATTCGAAATGTTACGAGACTTTTCAGATCATTTATATATGTTAAGAGGGAAGGTTATGATGGAAGTCCATGCAAAGAAAATCATCTGAAAACTAGATTCTATGAAACTCTTTGAAATGCAAGTTTCGGTCAAAAAATCATAATATATTATACACTAGTTTATACTAGTTTCGCTCAAAAATCATATTAAATCGGGGAATGTTCGAATTGATACGAAACTTCACATATCATTTATATAATTTACGAGGTAAGGTTATGATGAAAAATCCATGCAAAAAATCATCGGAAAATTAGATTCTATGAAACTTTTCGAAATGCAAGTTTCGGTCAAAAATCATAGTATATTATACACTAGTTTGGGTCAAAAAAATCAAATTTAATTGGGGACTATTTTAAATGATACGAGACTTTTCAGATCATTTATATATGATAAGAGGGAAGGTTGTGATGGAAGTCCATGCAAAAAAATCATCTGAAAACTAGATTCTCTGAAACTCTTCGAAATGCAAATTTCGGTCAAAAAATCATAATATATTATACACTAGTTTATACTAGTTTCGCTCAAAAATCATATTAAATTGGGGACTATTCGAATTGATATGAAACTTCACATATCATTTATATAATTTAGAGGTAAGGATATGATGAAAAATCCATGCAAAAAATCATCGGAAAATTAGATTCTATGAAACTTTTCAAAATGCAAGTTTCGGTCAAAAATCATAGTATATTATACACTAGTTTCGGTCAAAAAAAATCAAATTTAATTGGGGACGATTTTAAATGATACGAGACTTTTAAGATCACTTATCTATGATAAGAGGGAAGGTTGTGATGGAAGTCCATAAAAAAAAATCATCTGAAAACTAGATTCTCTGAAACTCTTCGAAATGCAATTTTCGGTTAAAAAATTATAATATATTATACACTACTTTATCCTAGTTTCGGTAAAAAATCAAATTAATTTGGGGACTATTCGAAATGATACGAAACTTCACATATCATTTATATATTTTACGAGGGAAGGTTATGATGGAAGTCCATGCAAAAAATCATCGGAAAATTAGATTCTATGAAACTTTTCGAAATGCAAATTTCGGTCAATCATAGTATATTATACACTAGTTTCGGTCAAAAAAATCAAATTTATATGGGGACTATTTGAAATGATACGATACTTTTCAGAACATTTATATATGTTAAGAGGGAAGGTTGTGATGGAAGTCCATGCAAAAAAATCATCTGAAAACTAGATTCTATGAAACTCTTCGAAAATCAAATTTTGGTCAAAAAATCGTAATATATTATACACTAGTTTATACTAGTTTCGGTCAAAAATCAAATTAAATCGGGGATTGTTCGAAATGATACTAAACTTCACATATCATTTATATATTTTACGAGGGAAGGTTATGATGGAAGTCCATGCAAAAAATCATCGGAAAATTAGATTCTAAGAAACTTTTTGTAAAGCAAGTTTTGGTCAAAAATCATAGTATAATATACACTAGTTCGGTAAAAAAAATGAAATTTAATTGGGGACTATTCGAAATGTTACGAGACTTTTAAGATCATTTATATATGTTAAGAGGGAAGGTTATGATGGAAGTCCTTGCAAAGAAAATCATATGAAAACTAGATTCTTTGAAACTCTTCGAAATGCAAGTTTCGGTCAAAAAATCATAATATATTATACACTAGTTTATTCTAGTTTCGGTCAAAAATCATATTAAATCGGGGACTGTTCGAATTGATACGAAACTTCACATATCATTTATATAATTTACGAGGTAAGGTTATGATGAAAAACCCATGCAAAAAATCATCGGAAAATTAGATTCTATGAAACTTTTTGAAATGCAAGTTTCGATCAAAAATCATAGTATATTATACACTAGTTTCTGTCAAAAAAATAAAATTTAATTGGGGACTATTTTAAATGATACGAGACTTTTCAGATCATTTATATATGATAAGAGGGAAGGTTGTGATGGAAGTCCATGCAAAAAAATCATCTGAAAACTAGATTCTATGAAACTCTTCGAAAATCAAATTTTGGTCAAAAAATCGTAATATATTATACACTAGTTTATACTAGTTTCGGTCAAAAATCAAATTAAATCGGGGATTGTTCGAAATGATACTAAACTTCACATATCATTTATATATTTTACGAGGGAAGGTTATGATGGAAGTCCATGCAAAAATCATCGGAAAATTAGATTCTAAGAAACTTTTTGTAAAGCAAGTTTCGGTCAAAAATCATAGTATAATATACACTAGTTCGGTAAAAAAAATGAAATTTAATTGGGGACTATTCGAAATGTTACGAGACTTTTAAGATCATTTATATATGTTAAGAGGGAAGGTTATGATGGAAGTCCATGCAAAGAAAATCATCTGAAAACTAGATTCTATGAAACTCTTCGAAATGCAAATTTCGGTCAAAAAATCATAATATATTATACACTAGTTTATACTAGTTTCGCTCAAAAATCATATTAAATTGGGGACTATTCGAATTGATATGAAACTTCACATATCATTTATATAATTTAGAGGTAAGGATATGATGAAAAATCCATGCAAAAAATCATCGGAAAATTAGATTCTATGAAACTTTTCAAAATGCAAGTTTCGGTCAAAAATCATAGTATATTATACACTAGTTTCGGTCAAAAAAAATCAAATTTAATTGGGGACGATTTTAAATGATACGAGACTTTTCAGATCACTTATCTATGATAAGAGGGAAGGTTGTGATGGAAGTCCATAAAAAAAAATCATCTGAAAACTAGATTCTCTGAAACTCTTCGAAATGCAATTTTCGGTTAAAAAATTATAATATATTATACACTACTTTATCCTCGTTTCGGTAAAAAATCAAATTAATTTGGGGACTATTCGAAATGATACGAAACTTCACATATCATTTATATATTTTACGAGGGAAGGTTATGATGGAAGTCCATGCAAAAAATCATCGGAAAATTAGATTCTATGAAACTTTTCGAAATGCAAATTTCGGTCAATCATAGTATATTATACACTAGTTTCGGTCAAAAAAATCAAATTTAATTGGGGACTATTTGAAATGATACGATACTTTTCAGAACATTTATATATGTTAAGAGGGAAGGTTGTGATGGAAGTCCATGCAAAAAAATCATCTGAAAACTAGATTCTATGAAACTCTTCGAAAATCAAATTTTGGTCAAAAAATCGTAATATATTATACACTAGTTTATACTAGTTTCGGTCAAAAATCAAATTAAATCGGGGATTGTTCGAAATGATACTAAACTTCACATATCATTTATATATTTTACGAGGGAAGGTTATGATGGAAGTCCATGCAAAAAATCATCGGAAAATTAGATTCTAAGAAACTTTTTGTAAAGCAAGTTTTGGTCAAAAATCATAGTATAATATACACTAGTTCGGTAAAAAAAATGAAATTTAATTGGGGACTATTCGAAATGTTACGAGACTTTTAAGATCATTTATATATGTTAAGAGGGAAGGTTATGATGGAAGTCCTTGCAAAGAAAATCATATGAAAACTAGATTCTTTGAAACTCTTCGAAATGCAAGTTTCGGTCAAAAAATCATAATATATTATACACTAGTTTATTCTAGTTTCGGTCAAAAATCATATTAAATCGGGGACTGTTCGAATTGATACGAAACTTCACATATCATTTATATAATTTACGAGGTAAGGTTATGATGAAAAACCCATGCAAAAAATCATCGGAAAATTAGATTCTATGAAACTTTTTGAAATGCAAGTTTCGATCAAAAATCATAGTATATTATACACTAGTTTCGGTCAAAAAAATAAAATTTAATTGGGGACTATTTTAAATGATACGAGACTTTTCAGATCATTTATATATGATAAGAGGGAAGGTTGTGATGGAAGTCCATGCAAAAAATCATCGGAAAATTAGATTCTAAGAAACTTTTTGTAAAGCAAGTTTCGGTCAAAAATCATAGTATAATATACACTAGTTCGGTAAAAAAAATGAAATTTAATTGGGGACTATTCGAAATGTTACGAGACTTTTAAGATCATTTATATATGTTAAGAGGGAAGGTTATGATGGAAGTCCATGCAAAGAAAATCATCTGAAAACTAGATTCTATGAAACTCTTCGAAATGCAAGTTTCGGTCAGAAAATCATAATATATTATACACTAGTTTATACTAGTTTCGGTCAAAAATCAAATTAAATCGGGGACTGTTCGAAATGATACTAAACTTCACATATCATTTATATATTTTACGAGGGAAGGTTATGATGGAAGTCCATGCAAAAAATCATCGGAAAATTAGATTCTAAGAAACTTTTCAAATTGATACGAAACTTCACATATCATTTACATAATTTACCAGGTAAGGTTATGATGAAAAATCCATGCAAAAAATCATCGGAAAATTAGATTCTATGAAACTTTTCGAAATGCAAGTTTCGGTCAAAAATCATATTATATTATACACTAGTTTCGGTCAAAAAATCAAATTTAATTGGGGACTATTTTAAATGATACGAGACTTTTCAGATCATTTATATATGATAAGAGGGAAGGTTGTGATGGAAGTCCATGCAAAAAAATCATCTGAAAACTAGATTCTCGAAACTCTTCGAAATGCAATTTTCGGTTAAAAAATTATAATATATTATACACTACTTTATCCTAGTTTCGGTAAAAAATCAAATTAATTGGGGGACTGTTCGAAATGATATGAACCTTCACATATCATTTATATATTTTACGAGGGAAGGTTATGATGGAAGTCCATGCAAAAAATCATCGAAAAATTAGATTCTATGAAACTTTTCGAAATGCAAATTTCGGTCAATCATAGTATATTATACACTAGTTTCGGTCAAAAAAATCAAATTTAATTGGGGACTATTTGAAATGATACGATACTTTTCAGAACATTTATATATGTTAAGAGGGAAGGTTGTGATGGAAGTCCATGCAAAAAAATCATCTGAAAACTAGATTCTATGAAACTCTTCGAAAATCAAATTTTGGTCAAAAAATCGTAATATATTATACACTAGTTTATACTAGTTTCGGTCAAAAATCAAATTAAATCGGGGATTGTTCGAAATGATACTAAGCTTCACATATCATTTATATATTTTACGAGGGAAGGTTATGATGGAAGTCCATGCAAAAAATCATCGGAAAATTAGATTCTAAGAAACTTTTTGTAAAGCAAGTTTCGGTCAAAAATCATAGTATAATATACACTAGTTCGGTAAAAAAAAATGAAATTTAATTGGGGACTATTCGAAATGTTACGAGACTTTTAAGATCATTTATATATGTTAAGAGGGAAGGTTATGATGGAAGTCCTTGCAAAGAAAATCATATGAAAACTAGATTCTATGAAACTATTCGAAATGCAAGTTTCGGTCAAAAAATCATAATATATTATACACTAGTTTATTCTAGTTTCGGTCAAAAATCATATTAAATCGGGGACTGTTCGAATTGATACGAAACTTCACATATCATTTATATAATTTACGAGGTAAGGTTATGATGAAAAATCCATGCAAAAAATCATCGGAAAATTAGATTCTATGAAACTTTTCGAAATGCAAGTTTCGATCAAAAATCATAGTATATTATACACTAGTTTCGGTCAAAAAAATAAAATTTAATTGGGGACTATTTTAAATGATACGAGACTTTTCAGATCATTTATATATGATAAGAGGGAAGGTTGTGATGGAAGTCCATGCAAAAAATCATCGGAAAATTAGATTCTAAGAAACTTTTTGTAAAGCAAGTTTCGGTCAAAAATCATAGTATATTATACACTAGTTCGGTCAAAAAAATCAAATTTAATTGGGGACTATTAGAAATGTTACGAGACTTTTGAGATCATTTATATATGTTAAGAGGGAAGTTTATGATGGAAGTCCATGCAAAGAAAATCATCTGAAAACCAGATTCTATGAAACTCTTCGAAATGCAAGTTTCGGTCAAAAAATCATAATATATTATACACTAGTTTATACTAGTTTCGCTCAAAAATAATATTAAATCGGGGACTATTCGAATTGATACGAAACTTCACATATCATTTATATAATTTACGAGGTAAGGTTATGATGAAAAATCCATGCAAAAAATCATCGGAAAATTAGATTCTATGAAACTTTTCGAAATGCAAGTTTCGGTCAAAAATCATAGTATATTATACACTAGTTTCGGTCAAAAAAATCAAATTTAATTGGGGACTATTTTAAATGATACGAGACTTTTCAGATCATTTATATATGATAAGAGGGAAGGTTGTGATGGAAGTCCATGCAAAAAATCATCGGAAAATTAGATTCTAAGAAACTTTTTGTAAAGCAAGTTTCGGTCAAAAATCATAGTATATTATACACTAGTTTGGTCAAAAAAATCAAATTTAATTGGGGACTATTCGAAATGTTACGAGACTTTTCAGATCATTTATATATGTTAAGAGGGAAGGTTATGATGGAAGTCCATGCAAAGAAAATCATCTGAAAACTAGATTCTATGAAACTCTTTGAAATGCAAGTTTCGGTCAAAAAATCATAATATATTATACACTAGTTTATACTAGTTTCGCTCAAAAATCATATTAAATCGGGGACTGTTCGAATTGATACGAAACTTCACATATCATTTATATAATTTACGAGGTAAGGTTATGATGAAAAATCCATGCAAAAAATCATCGGAAAATTAGATTCTATGAAACTTTTCGAAATGCAAGTTTCGGTCAAATATCATTGTATATTATACACTAGTTTCGGTCAAAAAATCAAATTTAATTGGGGACTATTTTAAATGATACGAGACTTTTCAGATCATTTATATATGATAAGAGGGAAGGTTGTGATGGAAGTCCATGCAAAAAAATCATCTGAAAACTAGATTCTCTGAAACTCTTCGAAATGCAATTTTCGGTCAAAGAATCATAATATATTATACACTAGTTTATCCTAGTTTCGGTAAAAAATCAAATTAAATTGGGGACTGTTCGAAATGATACGAAACTTCACATATCATTTATATATTTTACGAGGGAAGGTTATGATGGAAGTCCATGCAAAAAATCATCGGAAAATTAGATTCTATGAAACTTTTCGAAATCCAAGTTTCGGTTAAATATCATAGTATATTATACACTAGTTTCGGTCAAAAAAATTAAATTTAATTGGGGACTATTTGAAATGATATGATACTTTTCAGATCATTTATATATGTTAAGAGGGAAGGTTGTGATGGAAGTCCATGCAAAAAAATCATCTGAAAACTAGATTCTATGAAACTCTTCAAAAATCAAATTTTGGTCAAAAAATTGTAATATATTATACAATAGTTTATACTAGTTTCGGTCAAAAGTCAAATTAAATCGGGGACTGTTCATAATGATACTAAACTTCACATATCATTTATATATTTTACGAGGGAAGGTTATGATGGAAGTCCATGCAAAAAATCATCGGAAAATTAGATTCTAAGAAACTTTTCGTAAAGCATGTTTCGGTCAAAAATCATAGTATATTATACACTAATTCGGTCAAAAAAATCAAATTTAATTGGGGACTATTCGAAATGTTACGAGACTTTTCAGATCATTTATATATGTTAAGAGGGAAGGTTATGATGGAAGTCCATGCAAAAAAAATCATCTGAAAACTAGATTCTATGAAACTCTTCGAAATGCAAGTTTCGGTCAAAAAATCATAATATATTATACACTAGTTTATACTAGTTTCGGTCAAAAATCAAATTAAACGGGGGACTGTTCGAATTGATACGAAATTTCACATATCATTTACATAATTTACCAGGTAAGGTTATGATGAAAAATCCATGCAAAAAATCATCGGAAAATTAGATTCTATGAAACTTTTCGAAATGCAAGTTTCGGTCAAAAATCATAGTATATTATACACTAGTTTCGGTCAAAAAAATCAAATTTAATTGGGGACTATTTTAAATGATACGAGACTTTTCAGATCATTTATATATGATAAGAGGGAAGGTTGTAATGGAAGTCCATGCAAAAAAATCATCTGAAAACTAGATTCTCTGAAACTCTTCGAAATGCAATTTTCGGTCAAAAAATCATAATATATTATACACTAGTTTATCCTAGTTTCGGTAAAAAATCAAATTAAATTGGGGACTGTTCGAAATGATACGAAACTTCACATATCATTTATATATTTTACGAGGGAAGGTTATGATGGAAGTCCATGCAAAAAATCATCGGAAAATTAGATTCTATGAAACTTTTCGAAATCCAAGTTTCGGTTAAATATCATAGTATATTATACACTAGTTTCGGTCAAAAAAAATTAAATTTAATTGGGGACTATTTGAAATGATATGATACTTTTCAGATCATTTATATATGTTAAGAGGGAAGGTTGTGATGGAAGTCCATGCAAAAAAATCATCTGAAAACTAGATTCTATGAAACTCTTCAAAAATCAAATTTTGGTCAAAAAATTGTAATATATTATACAATAGTTTATACTAGTTTCGGTCAAAAGTCAAATTAAATCGGGGACTGTTCAAAATGATACTAAACTTCACATATCATTTATATATTTTACGAGGGAAGGTTATGATGGAAGTCCATGCAAAAAATCATCGGAAAATTAGATTCTAAGAAACTTTTCGTAAAGCATGTTTCGGTCAAAAATCATAGTATATTATACACTAATTCGCTCAAAAAAATCAAATTTAATTGGGGACTATTCGAAATGTTACGAGACTTTTCAGATCATTTATATATGTTAAGAGGGAAGGTTATGATGGAAGTCCATGCAAAGAAAATCATCTGAAAACTAGATTCTATGAAACTCTTCGAAATGCAAGTTTCGGTCAAAAAATCATAATATATTATACACTAGTTTATACTAGTTTCGGTCAAAAATCAAATTAAACAGGGGACTGTTCGAATTGATACGAAACTTCACATATCATTTACATAATTTACCAGGTAAGGTTATGATGAAAAATCCATGCAAAAAATCATCGGAAAATTAGATTCTATGAAACTTTTCGAAATGCAAGTTTCGGTCAAAAATCATAGTATATTATACACTAGTTTCGGTCAAAAAAATCAAATTTAATTGGGGACTATTTTAAATGATACGAGACTTTTCAGATCATTTATATATGATAAGAGGGAAGGTTGTGATGGAAGTCCATGCAAAAAAATCATCTGAAAACTAGATTCTCTGAAACTCTTCGAAACGCAATTTTCGGTCAAAAAATCATATATATTATACACTAGTTTATCCTAGTTTCGGTAAAAAATCAAATTAAATTGGGGACTGTTCGAAATGATACGAAACTTCACATATCATTTATATATTTTACGAGGGAAGGTTATGATGGAAGTCCATGCAAAAAATCATCGGAAAATTAGATTCTATGAAACTTTTCGAAATGCAAGTTTCGGTTAAAAATCATAGTATATTATACACTAGTTTCGGTCAAAAAAATTAAATTTAATTGGGGACTATTTGAAATGATATGATACTTTTCAGATCATTTATATATGTTAATAGGGAAGGTTGTGATGGAAGTCCATGCAAAAAAATCATCTGAAAACTAGATTCTATGAAACTCTTCGAAAATCAAATTTTGGTCAAAAAATCGTAATATATTATACAATAGTTTATACTAGTTTCGGTCAAAAGTCAAATTAAATCGGGGACTGTTCAAAATGATACTAAACTTCACATATCATTTATATATTTTACGAGGGAAGGTTATGATGGAAGTCCATGCAAAAAATCATCGGAAAATTAGATTCTAAGAAACTTTTCGTAAAGCAAGTTTTGGTCAAAAATCATAGTATATTATACACTAATTCGGTCAAAAAAATCAAATTTAATTGGGGACTATTCGAAATGTTACGAGACTTTTCAGATCATTTATATATGTTAAGAGGGAAGGTTATGATGGAAGTCCATGCAAAGAAAATCATCTGAAAACCAGATTCTATGAAACTCTTCGAAATGCAAGTTTCGGTCAAAAAATCATAATATATTATACACTAGTTTATTCTAGTTTCGGTCAAAAATCATATTAAATCGGGGACTGTTCGAATTGATACGAAACTTCACATATCATTTATATAATTTACGAGGTAAGGTTATGATGAAAAATCCATGCAAATAATCATCGGAAAATTAGATTCTATGAAACTTTTTGAAATGCAAGTTTCGATCAAAAATCATAGTATATTATACACTAGTTTCGGTCAAAAAAATAAAATTTAATTGGGGACTATTTTAAATGATACGAGACTTTTCAGATCATTTATATATGATAAGAGGGAAGGTTGTGATGGAAGTCCATGCAAAAAAACATCGGAAAATTAGATTCTAAGAAACTTTTTGTAAAGCAAGTTTCGGTCAAAAATCATAGTATAATATACACTAGTTCGGTAAAAAAAATGAAATTTAATTGGGGACTATTCGAAATGTTAGGAGACTTTTAAGATCATTTATATATGTTAAGAGGGAAGGTTATGATGGAAGTCCATGCAAAGAAAATCATCTGAAAACTAGATTCTATGAAACTCTTCGAAATGCAAGTTTCGGTCAAAAAATCATAATATATTATACACTAGTTTATACTAGTTTCGGTCAAAAATCAAATTAAATCGGGGACTGTTCGAAATGATACTAAACTTCACATATCATTTATATATTTTACGAGGGAAGGTTATGATGGAAGTCCATGCAAAAAATCATCGGAAAATTAGATTCTAAGAAACTTTTCGAATTGATACGAAACTTCACATATCATTTACATAATTTACCAGGTAAGGTTATGATGAAAAATCCATGCAAAAAATCATCGGAAAATTAGATTCTATGAAACTTTTCGAAATGCAAGTTTCGGTCAAAAATCATATTATATTATACACTAGTTTCGGTCAAAAAATCAAATTTAATTAGGGACTATTTTAAATGATACGAGACTTTTCAGATCATTTATATATGATAAGAGGGAAGGTTGTGATGGAAGTCCATGCAAAAAAATCATCTGAAAACTATATTCTCTGAAACTCTTCGAAATCTAATTTTCGGTTAAAAAATTATAATATATTATACACTACTTTATCCTAGTTTCGGTAAAAAATCAAATTAATTTGGGGACTGTTCGAAATGATACGAACCTTCACATATCATTTATATATTTTACGAGGGAAGGTTATGATGGAAGTCAGGGCAAAAAATCATCGGAAAATTAGATTCTATGAAACTTTTCGAAATGCAAATTTCGGTCAATCATAGTATATTATACACTAGTTTCGGTCAAAAAAATCAAATTTAATTGGGGACTATTTGAAATGATACGATACTTTTCAGAACATTTATATATGTTAAGAGGGAAGGTTGTGATGGAAGTCCATGCAAAAAATTCATCTGAAAACTAGATTCTATGAAACTCTTCGAAAATCAAATTTTGGTCAAAAAATCGTAATATATTATACACTAGTTTATACTAGTTTCGGTCAAAAATCAAATTAAATCGGGGATTGTTCGAAATGATACTAAACTTCACATATCATTTATATATTTTACGAGGGAAGGTTATGATGGAAGTCCATGCAAAAAATCATCGGAAAATTAGATTCTAAGAAACTTTTTTTAAAGCAAGTTTCGGTCAAAAATCATAGTATAATATACACTAGTTCGGTAAAAAAAATGAAATTTAATTGGGGACTATTCGAAATGTTACGAGACTTTTAAGATCATTTATATATGTTAAGAGGGAAGGTTATGATGGAAGTCCTTGCAAAGAAAATCATATGAAAACTAGATTCTATGAAACTCTTCGAAATGCAAGTTTCGGTCAAAAAATCATAATATATTATACACTAGTTTATACTAGTTTCGGTCAAAAATCATATTAAATCGGGGACTGTTCGAATTGATACGAAACTTCACATATCATTTATATAATTTACGAGGTAAGGTTATGATGAAAAATCCATGCAAAAAATCATCGGAAAATTAGATTCTATGAAACTTTTAGAAATGCAAGTTTCGATCAAAAATCATAGTATATTATACACTAGTTTCGGTCAAAAAAATAAAATTTAATTGGGGACTATTTTAAATGATACGAGACTTTTCAGATCATTTATATATGATAAGAGGGAAGGTTGTGATGGAAGTCCATGCAAAAAATCATCGGAAAATTAGATTCTAAGAAACTTTTTGTAAAGCAAGTTTCAGTCAAAAATCATAGTATATTATACACTAGTTCGGTCAAAAAAATCAAATTTAATGTGGGACTATTCGAAATGTTACGATACTTTTGAGATCATTTATATATGTTAAGAGGGAAGGTTGTGATGGAAGTCCATGCAAAGAAAATCATCTGAAAACCAGATTCTATGAAACTCTTCGAAATGCAAGTTTCGGTCAAAAAATCATAATATATTATACACTAGTTTATACTAGTTTCGCTCAAAAATAATATTAAATCGGGGACTATTCGAATTGATACAAAACTTCACATATCATTTATATAATTTACAAGGTAAGGTTATGATGAAAAATCCATGCAAAAAATCATCGGAAAATTAGATTCTATGAGACTTTTCGAAATGCAAGTTTCGGTCAAAAATCATAGTATATTATACACTAGTTTCGGTCAAAAAAATCAAATTTAATTGGGGACTATTTTAAATGATACGAGACTTTTCAGATCATTTATATATGATAAGAGGGAAGGTTGTGATGGAAGTCCATGCAAAAAATCATCGGAAAATTAGATTCTAAGAAACTTTTTGTAAACCAAGTTTCGGTCAAAAATCATAGTATATTATACACTTGTTCGGTCAAAAAAATCAAATTTAATTGGGGACTATTCGAAATGTTACGAGACTTTTCAGATCATTTATATATGTTAAGAGGGAAGGTTATGATGGAAGTCCATGCAAAGAAAATCATCTGAAAACTAGATTCTATGAAACTCTTTGAAATACAAGTTTCGGTCAAAAAATCATAATATATTATACACTAGTTTATACTAGTTTCGCTCAAAAATCATATTAAATCGGGGACTGTTCGAATTGATACGAAACTTCACATATCATTTATATAATTTACGAGGTAAGGTTATGATGAAAAATCCATGCAAAAAATCATCCCAAAATTAGATTCTATGAAACTTTTCGAAATGCAAGTTTCGATCAAAAATCATAGTATATTATACACTAGTTTCGGTCAAAAAAATCAAATTTTATTGGGGACTATTTTAAATGATACGAGACTTTTCAGATCATTTATATATGATAAGAGGGAAGGTTGTGATGGAAGTCCATGCAAAAAATCATCGGAAAATTAGATTCTAAGAAACTTTTTGTAAAGCAAGTTTCGGTCAAAAATCATAGTATAATATACACTAGTTCGGTAAAAAAAATGAAATTTAATTGGGGACTATTCGAAATGTTAGGAGACTTTTAAGATCATTTATATATGTTTAGAGGGAAGGTTATGATGGAAGTCCATGCAAAGAAAATCATCTGAAAACTAGATTCTATGAAACTCTTCGAAATGCAAGTTTCGGTCAAAAAATCATAATATATTATACACTAGTTTATACTAGTTTCGGTCAAAAATCAAATTAAATCGGGGACTGTTCGAAATGATACTAAACTTCACATATCATTTATATATTTTACGAGGGAAGGTTATGATGGAAGTCCATGCAAAAAATCATCGGAAAATTAGATTCTAAGAAACTTTTCGAATTGATACGAAACTTCACATATCATTTACATAATTTACCAGGTAAGGTTATGATGAAAAATCCATGCAAAAAATCATCGGAAAATTAGATTCTATGAAACTTTTCGAAATGCAAGTTTCGGTCAAAAATCATATTATATTATACACTAGTTTCGGTCAAAAAATCAAATTTAATTGGGGACTATTTTAAATGATACGAGACTTTTCAGATCATTTATATATGATAAGAGGGAAGGTTGTGATGGAAGTCCATGCAAAAAAATCATCTGAAAACTATATTCTCTGAAACTCTTCGAAATCTAATTTTCGGTTAAAAAATTATAATATATTATACACTACTTTATCCTAGTTTCGGTAAAAAATCAAATTAATTTGGGGACTGTTCGAAATGATACGAACCTTCACATATCATTTATATATTTTACGAGGGAAGGTTATGATGGAAGTCCATGCAAAAAATCATCGGAAAATTAGATTCTATGAAACTTTTCGAAATGCAAATTTCGGTCAATCATAGTATATTATACACTAGTTTCGGTCAAAAAAATCAAATTTAATTGGGGACTATTTGAAATGATACGATACTTTTCAGAACATTTATATATGTTAAGAGGGAAGGTTGTGATGGAAGTCCATGCAAAAAATTCATCTGAAAACTAGATTCTATGAAACTCTTCGAAAATCAAATTTTGGTCAAAAAATCGTAATATATTATACTCTAGTTTATACTAGTTTCGGTCAAAAATCAAATTAAATCGGGGATTGTTCGAAATGATACTAAACTTCACATATCATTTATATATTTTACGAGGGAAGGTTATGATGGAAGTCCATGCAAAAAATCATCGGAAAATTAGATTCTAAGAAACTTTTTTTAAAGCGAGTTTCGGTCAAAAATCATAGTATAATATACACTAGTTCGGTAAAAAAAATGAAATTTAATTGGGGACTGTTCGAAATGTTACGAGACTTTTAAGATCATTTATATATGTTAAGAGGGAAGGTTATGATGGAAGTCCTTGCAAAGAAAATCATATGAAAACTAGATTCTATGAAACTCTTCGAAATGCAAGTTTCGGTAAAAAAATCATAATATATTATACACTAGTTTATACTAGTTTCGGTCAAAAATCATATTAAATCGGGGACTGTTCGAATTGATACGAAACTTCACATATCATTTATATAATTTACGAGGTAAGGTTATGATGAAAAATCCATGCAAAAAATCATCGGAAAATTAGATTCTATGAAACTTTTAGAAATGCAAGTTTCGATCAAAAATCATAGTATATTATACACTAGTTTCGGTCAAAAAAATAAAATTTAATTGGGGACTATTTTAAATGATACGAGACTTTTCAGATCATTTATATATGATAAGAGGGAAGGTTGTGATGGAAGTCCATGCAAAAAATCATCGGAAAATTAGATTCTAAGAAACTTTTTGTAAAGCAAGTTTCGGTCAAAAATCATAGTATATTATACACTAGTTCGGTCAAAAAAATCAAATTTAATTGGGGACTATTCGAAATGTTACGAGACTTTTGAGATCATTTATATATGTTAAGAGGGAAGATTATGATGGAAGTCCATGCAAAGAAAATCATCTGAAAACCAGATTCTATGAAACTCTTCGAAATGCAAGTTTCGGTCAAAAAATCATAATATATTATACACTAGTTTATACTAGTTTCGCTCAAAAATAATATTAAATCGGGGACTATTCGAATTGATACGAAACTTCACATTTCATTTATATAATTTACGAGGTAAGGTTATGATGAAAAATCCATGCAAAAAATCATCGGAAAATTAGATTCTATGAAACTTTTAGAAATGCAAGTTTCGATCAAAAATCATAGTATATTATACACTAGTTTCGGTCAAAAAAATAAAATTTAATTGGGGACTATTTTAAATGATACGAGACTTTTCAGATCATTTATATATGATAAGAGGGAAGGTTGTGATGGAAGTCCATGCAAAAAATCATCGGAAAATTAGATTCTAAGAAACTTTTTGTAAAGCAAGTTTCGGTCAAAAATCATAGTATATTATACACTAGTTCGGTCAAAAAAATCAAATTTAATGTGGGACTATTCGAAATGTTACGATACTTTTGAGATCATTTATATATGTTAAGAGGGAAGGTTGTGATGGAAGTCCATGCAAAGAAAATCATCTGAAAACCAGATTCTATGAAACTCTTCGAAATGCAAGTTTCGGTCAAAAAATCATAATATATTATACACTAGTTTATACTAGTTTCGCTCAAAAATAATATTAAATCGGGGACTATTCGAATTGATACAAAACTTCACATATCATTTATATAATTTACAAGGTAAGGTTATGATGAAAAATCCATGCAAAAAATCATCGGAAAATTAGATTCTATGAGACTTTTCGAAATGCAAGTTTCGGTCAAAAATCATAGTATATTATACACTAGTTTCGGTCAAAAAAATCAAATTTAATTGGGGACTATTTTAAATGATACGAGACTTTTCAGATCATTTATATATGATAAGAGGGAAGGTTGTGATGGAAGTCCATGCAAAAAATCATCGGAAAATTAGATTCTAAGAAACTTTTTGTAAACCAAGTTTCGGTCAAAAATCATAGTATATTATACACTAGTTCGGTCAAAAAAATCAAATTTAATTGGGGACTATTCGAAATGTTACGAGACTTTTCAGATCATTTATATATGTTAAGAGGGAAGGTTATGATGGAAGTCCATGCAAAGAAAATCATCTGAAAACTAGATTCTATGAAACTCTTTGAAATGCAAGTTTCGGTCAAAAAATCATAATATATTATACACTAGTTTATACTAGTTTCGCTCAAAAATCATATTAAATCGGGGACTGTTCGAATTGATACGAAACTTCACATATCATTTATATAATTTACGAGGTAAGGTTATGATGAAAAATCCATGCAAAAAATCATCCGAAAATTAGATTCTATGAAACTTTTCGAAATGCAAGTTTCGGTCAAAAATCATAGTATATTATACACTAGTTTCGGTCAAAAAAATCAAATTTTATTGGGGACTATTTTAAATGATACGAGACTTTTCAGATCATTTATATATGATAAGAGGGAAGGTTGTGATGGAAGTCCATGCAAAAAATCATCGGAAAATTAGATTCTAAGAAACTTTTTGTAAAGCAAGTTTCGGTCAAAAATCATAGTATAATATACACTAGTTCGGTAAAAAAAATGAAATTTAATTGGGGACTATTCGAAATGTTAGGAGACTTTTAAGATCATTTATATATGTTAAGAGGGAAGGTTATGATGGAAGTCCATGCAAAGAAAATCATCTGAAAACTAGATTCTATGAAACTCTTCGAAATGCAAGTTTCGGTCAAAAAATCATAATATATTATACACTAGTTTATACTAGTTTCGGTCAAAAATCAAATTAAATCGGGGACTGTTCGAAATGATACTAAACTTCACATATCATTTATATATTTTACGAGGGAAGGTTATGATGGAAGTCCATGCAAAAATCATCGGAAAATTAGATTCTAAGAAACTTTTCGAATTGATACGAAACTTCACATATCATTTACATAATTTACCAGGTAAGGTTATGATGAAAAATCCATGCAAAAAATCATCGGAAAATTAGATTCTATGAAACTTTTCGAAATGCAAGTTTCGGTCAAAAATCATATTATATTATACACTAGTTTCGGTCAAAAAATAAAATTTAATTGGGGACTATTTTAAATGATACGAGACTTTTCAGATCATTTATATATGATAAGAGGGAAGGTTGTGATGGAAGTCCATGCAAAAAAATCATCTGAAAACTATATTCTCTGAAACTCTTCGAAATCTAATTTTCGGTTAAAAAATTATAATATATTATACACTACTTTATCCTAGTTTCGGTAAAAAATCAAATTAATTTGGGGACTGTTCGAAATGATACGAACCTTCACTTATCATTTATATATTTTACGAGGGAAGGTTATGATGGAAGTCCATGCAAAAAATCATCGGAAAATTAGATTCTATGAAACTTTTCGAAATGCAAATTTCGGTCAATCATAGTATATTATACACTAGTTTCGGTCAAAAAAATCAAATTTAATTGGGGACTATTTGAAATGATACGATACTTTTCAGAACATTTATATATGTTAAGAGGGAAGGTTGTGATGGAAGTCCATGCAAAAAATTCATCTGAAAACTAGATTCTATGAAACTCTTCGAAAATCAAATTTTGGTCAAAAAATCGTAATATATTATACTCTAGTTTATACTAGTTTCGGTCAAAAATCAAATTAAATCGGGGATTGTTCGAAATGATACTAAACTTCACATATCATTTATATATTTTACGAGGGAAGGTTATGATGGAAGTCCATGCAAAAAATCATCGGAAAATTAGATTCTAAGAAACTTTTTTTAAAGCAAGTTTCGGTCAAAAATCATAGTATAATATACACTAGTTCGGTAAAAAAAATGAAATTTAATTGGGGACTATTCGAAATGTTACGAGACTTTTAAGATCATTTATATATGTTAAGAGGGAAGGTTATGATGGAAGTCCTTGCAAAGAAAATCATATGAAAACTAGATTCTATGAAACTCTTCGAAATGCAAGTTTCGGAAAAAAAATCATAATATATTATACACTAGTTTATACTAGTTTCGGTCAAAAATCATATTAAATCGGGGACTGTTCGAATTGATACGAAACTTCACATATCATTTATATAATTTACGAGGTAAGGTTATGATGAAAAATCCATGCAAAAAATCATCGGAAAATTAGATTCTATGAAACTTTTAGAAATGCAAGTTTCGATCAAAAATCATAGTATATTATACACTAGTTTCGGTCAAAAAAATAAAATTTAATTGGGGACTATTTTAAATGATACGAGACTTTTCAGATCATTTATATATGATAAGAGGGAAGGTTGTGATGGAAGTCCATGCAAAAAATCATCGGAAAATTAGATTCTAAGAAACTTTTTGTAAAGCAAGTTTCGGTCAAAAATCATAGTATATTATACACTAGTTCGGTCAAAAAAATCAAATTTAATTGGGGACTATTCGAAATGTTACGAGACTTTTGAGATCATTTATATATGTTAAGAGGGAAGGTTATGATGGAAGTCCATGCAAAGAAAATCATCTGAAAACCAGATTCTATGAAACTCTTCGAAATGCAAGTTTCGGTCAAAAAATCATAATATATTATACACTAGTTTATACTAGTTTCGCTCAAAAATAATATTAAATCGGGGACTATTCGAATTGATACGAAACTTCACATTTCATTTATATAATTTACGAGGTAAGGTTATGATGAAAAATCCATGCAAAAAATCATCGGAAAATTAGATTCTATGAGACTTTTCGAAATGCAAGTTTCGGTCAAAAATCATAGTATATTATACACTAGTTTCGGTCAAAAAAATCAAATTTAATTGGGGACTATTTTAAATGATACGAGACTTTTCAGATCATTTATATATGATAAGAGGGAAGGTTGTGATGGAAGTCCATGCAAAAAATCATCGGAAAATTAGATTCTAAGAAACTTTTTGTAAAGCAAGTTTCGGTCAAAAATCATAGTATATTATACACTAGTTCGGTAAAAAAAATGAAATTTAATTGGGGACTATTCGAAATGTTAGGAGACTTTTAAGATCATTTATATATGTTAAGAGGGAAGGTTATGATGGAAGTCCATGCAAAGAAAATCATCTGAAAACTAGATTCTATGAAACTCTTCGAAATGCAAGTTTCGGTCAAAAAATCATAATATATTATACACTAGTTTATACTAGTTTCGGTCAAAAATCAAATTAAATCGGGGACTGTTCGAAATGATACTAAACTTCACATATCATTTATATATTTTACGAGGGAAGGTTATGATGGAAGTCCATGCAAAAATCATCGGAAAATTAGATTCTAAGAAACTTTTCGAATTGATACGAAACTTCACATATCATTTACATAATTTACCAGGTAAGGTTATGATGAAAAATCCATGCAAAAAATCATCGGAAAATTAGATTCTATGAAACTTTTCGAAATGCAAGTTTCGGTCAAAAATCATATTATATTATACACTAGTTTCGGTCAAAAAATAAAATTTAATTGGGGACTATTTTAAATGATACGAGACTTTTCAGATCATTTATATATGATAAGAGGGAAGGTTGTGATGGAAGTCCATGCAAAAAAATCATCTGAAAACTATATTCTCTGAAACTCTTCGAAATCTAATTTTCGGTTAAAAAATTATAATATATTATACACTACTTTATCCTAGTTTCGGTAAAAAATCAAATTAATTTGGGGACTGTTCGAAATGATACGAACCTTCACATATCATTTATATATTTTACGAGGGAAGGTTATGATGGAAGTCCATGCAAAAAATCATCGGAAAATTAGATTCTATGAAACTTTTCGAAATGCAAATTTCGGTCAATCATAGTATATTATACACTAGTTTCGGTCAAAAAAATCAAATTTAATTGGGGACTATTTGAAATGATACGATACTTTTCAGAACATTTATATATGTTAAGAGGGAAGGTTGTGATGGAAGTCCATGCAAAAAATTCATCTGAAAACTAGATTCTATGAAACTCTTCGAAAATCAAATTTTGGTCAAAAAATCGTAATATATTATACTCTAGTTTATACTAGTTTCGGTCAAAAATCAAATTAAATCGGGGATTGTTCGAAATGATACTAAACTTCACATATCATTTATATATTTTACGAGGGAAGGTTATGATGGAAGTCCATGCAAAAAATCATCGGAAAATTAGATTCTAAGAAACTTTTTTTAAAGCAAGTTTCGGTCAAAAATCATAGTATAATATACACTAGTTCGGTAAAAAAAATGAAATTTAATTGGGGACTATTCGAAATGTTACGAGACTTTTAAGATCATTTATATATGTTAAGAGGGAAGGTTATGATGGAAGTCCTTGCAAAGAAAATCATATGAAAACTAGATTCTATGAAACTCTTCGAAATGCAAGTTTCGGAAAAAAAATCATAATATATTATACACTAGTTTATACTAGTTTCGGTCAAAAATCATATTAAATCGGGGACTGTTCGAATTGATACGAAACTTCACATATCATTTATATAATTTACGAGGTAAGGTTATGATGAAAAATCCATGCAAAAAATCATCGGAAAATTAGATTCTATGAAACTTTTAGAAATGCAAGTTTCGATCAAAAATCATAGTATATTATACACTAGTTTCGGTCAAAAAAATAAAATTTAATTGGGGACTATTTTAAATGATACGAGACTTTTCAGATCATTTATATATGATAAGAGGGAAGGTTGTGATGGAAGTCCATGCAAAAAATCATCGGAAAATTAGATTCTAAGAAACTTTTTGTAAAGCAAGTTTCGGTCAAAAATCATAGTATATTATACACTAGTTCGGTCAAAAAAATCAAATTTAATTGGGGACTATTCGAAATGTTACGAGACTTTTGAGATCATTTATATATGTTAAGAGGGAAGGTTATGATGGAAGTCCATGCAAAGAAAATCATCTGAAAACCAGATTCTATGAAACTCTTCGAAATGCAAGTTTCGGTCAAAAAATCATAATATATTATACACTAGTTTATACTAGTTTCGCTCAAAAATAATATTAAATCGGGGACTATTCGAATTGATACGAAACTTCACATTTCATTTATATAATTTACGAGGTAAGGTTATGATGAAAAATCCATGCAAAAAATCATCGGAAAATTAGATTCTATGAGACTTTTCGAAATGCAAGTTTCGGTCAAAAATCATAGTATATTATACACTAGTTTCGGTCAAAAAAATCAAATTTAATTGGGGACTATTTTAAATGATACGAGACTTTTCAGATCATTTATATATGATAAGAGGGAAGGTTGTGATGGAAGTCCATGCAAAAAATCATCGGAAAATTAGATTCTAAGAAACTTTTTGTAAAGCAAGTTTCGGTCAAAAATCATAGTATATTATACACTAGTTCGGTCAAAAAAATCAAATTTAATTGGGGACTATTCGAAATGTTACGAGACTTTTGAGATCATTTATATATGTTAAGAGGGAAGGTTATGATGGAAGTCCATGCAAAGAAAATCATCTGAAAACCAGATTCTATGAAACTCTTCGAAATGCAAGTTTCGGTCAAAAAATCATAATATATTATACACTAGTTTATACTAGTTTCGCTCAAAAATAATATTAAATCGGGGACTATTCGAATTGATACCAAACTTCACATATCATTTATATAATTTACGAGGTAAGGTTATGATGAAATATCCATGCAAAAAATCATCGGAAAATTAGATTCTATGAGACTTTTCGAAATGCAAGTTTCGGTCAAAAATCATAGTATATTATACACTAGTTTCGGTCAAAAAAATCAAATTTAATTGGGGACTATTTTAAATGATACGAGACTTTTCAGATCATTTATATATGATAAGAGGGAAGGTTGTGATGGAAGTCCATGCAAAAAATCATCGGAAAATTAGATTCTAAGAAACTTTTTGTAAAGCAAGTTTCGGTCAAAAATCATATTATATTATACACTAATTCGGTCAAAAAAATCAAATTTAATTGGGGACTATTCGAAATGTTACGAGACTTTTCAGATCATTTATATATGTTAAGAGGGATGGTTATGATGGAAGTCCATGCAAAGAAAATCATCTGAAAACTAGATTCTATGAAACTCTTTGAAATGCAAGTTTCGGTCAAAAAATCATAATATATTATACACTAGTTTATACTAGTTTCGCTCAAAAATCATATTAAATCGGGGACTGTTCGAATTGATACGAAACTTCACATATCATTTATATAATTTACGAGGTAAGGTTATGATGAAAAATCCATGCAAAAAATCATCGGAAAATTAGATTCTATGAAACTTTTCGAAATGCAAGTTTCGGTCAAAAATCATAGTATATTATACACTAGTTTCGGTCAAAAAAATCAAATTTAATTGGGGATTATTTTAAATGATACGAGACTTTTCAGATCATTTATATATGATAAGAGGGAAGGTTGTGATGGAAGTCCATGCAAAAAAATCATCTGAAAACTAGATTCTCTGAAACTCTTCGAAATGCAATTTTCGGTCAAAAAATCATAATATATTATACACTAGTTTATCCTAGTTTCGGTAAAAAATCAAATTAAATTGGGGACTGTTCGAAATGATACGAAACTTCACATATCATTTATATATTTTACGAGGGAAGGTTATGATGGAAGTCCATGCAAAAAATCATCGGAAAATTAGATTTTATGAAACTTTTCGAAATGCAAGTTTCGGTTAAAAATCATAGTATATTATACACTAGTTTTGGTCAAAAAAATTAAATTTAATTGGGGACTATTTGAAATGATATGATACTTTTCAGATCATTTATATATGTTAAAAGGGAAGGTTGTGATGGAAGTCCATGCAAAAAAATCATCTGAAAACTAGATTCTATGAAACTCTTCGAAAATCAAATTTTGGTCAAAAAATCGTAATATATTATACAATAGTTTATACTAGTTTCGGTCAAAAGTCAAATTAAATCGGGGACTGTTCAAAATGATACTAAACTTCACATATCATTTATATATTTTACGAGGGAAGGTTATGATGGAAGTCCATGCAAAAAATCATCGGAAAATTAGATTCTAAGAAACTTTTCGTAAAGCAAGTTTCGGTCAAAAATCATAGTATATTATACACTAATTCGGTCAAAAAAATCAAATTTAATTGGGGACTATTCGAAATGTTAATAGACTTTTCAGATCATTTATATATGTTAAGAGGGAAGGTTATGATGGAAGTCCATGCAAAGAAAATCATCTGAAAACTAGATTCTATGAAACTCTTCGAAATGCAAGTTTCGGTCAAAAAATCATAATATATTATACACTAGTTTATACTAGTTTCGGTCAAAAATCAAATTAAACCGGGGACTGTTCGAATTGATACGAAACTTCACATATCATTTACATAATTTACCAGGTAAGGTTATGATGAAAAATCCATGCAAAAAATCATCGGAAAATTAGATTCTATGAAACTTTTCGAAATGCAAGTTTCGGTCAAAAATCATAGTATATTATACACTAGTTTCGGTCAAAAAAATCAAATTTAATTGGGGACTATTTTAAATGATACGAGACTTTTCTGATCATTTATATATGATAAGAGGGAAGGTTGTGATGGAAGTCCATGCAAAAAAATCATCTGAAAACTAGATTCTCTGAAACTCTTCGAAACGCAATTTTCGGTCAAAAAATCATAATATATTATACACTAGTTTATCCTAGTTTCTGTAAAAAATCAAATTAAATTGGGGACTGTTCGAAATGATACGAAACTTCACATATCATTTATATATTTTACAAGGGAAGGTTATGATGGAAGTCCATGCAAAAAATCATCGGAAAATTAGATTCTATGAAACTTTTCGAAATGCAAGTTTCGGTTAAAAATCATAGTATATTATACACTAGTTTCGGTCAAAAAAATCAAATTTAATTGGGGACTATTTGAAATGATACGATACTTTTCAGAACATTTATATATGTTAAGAGGGAAGGTTGTGATGGAAGTCCATGCCAAAAAATCATCTGAAAACTAGATTCTATGAAACTCTTCGAAAATCAAATTTTGGTCAAAAAATCGTAATATATTATACACTAGTTTATACTAGTTTCGGTCAAAAATCAAATTAAATCGGGGTTTGTTCGAAATGATACTAAACTTCACATATCATTTATATATTTTACGAGGGAAGGTTATGATGGAAGTCCATGCAAAAAATCATCGGAAAATTAGATTCTAAGAAACTTTTCGTAAAGCAAGTTTCGGTCAAAAATCATAGTATTTTATACACTAATTCGGTCAAAAAAATCAAATTTAATAGGGAACTATTCGAAATGTTACGAGACTTTTCAGATCATTTATATATGTTAAGAGGGAAGGTTATGATGGAAGTCCATGCAAAGAAAATCATCTGAAAACTAGATTCTATGAAACTCTTCGAAATGCAAGTTTCGATCAAAAAATCATAATATATTATACACTAGTTTATACTAGTTTCGCTCAAAAATCATATTAAATTGGGGACTGTTCGAATTGATATGAAACTTCACATATCATTTATATAATTTACGAGGTAAGGTTATGATGAAAAATCCATGCAAAAAATCATCGGAAAATTAGATTCTATGAAACTTTTCGAAATGCAAGTTTCGGTCAAAAATCATAGTATATTATACACTAGTTTCGGTAAAAAAAATAAAATTTAATTGGGGACTATTTTAAATGTTACGAGACTTTTCAGATCACTTATCTATGATAAGAGGGAAGGTTGTGATGGAAGTCCATGCAAAAAAATCATCTGAAAACTAGATTCTCTGAAACTCTTCGAAATGCAATTTTCGGTTAAAATATTATAATATATTATACACTACTTTATCCTAGTTTTGGTAAAAAATCAAATTAATTTGGGGACTGTTCGAAATGAATAGAAACTTCACATATCATTTATATATTTTACGAGGGAAGTTTATGATGGATGTCCATGCAAAAAATCATCGGAAAACTAGATTCTCGAAATGATACGAGACTTTTTCAGATCATTTATATATGTTAAGAGGGAAGGTTATGATGGAAGTCCATGAAAAAAAATCATCTGAAAACTAGATTCTATGAAACTTTTCGAAATGCAAGTTTCGGTCAAAAATCATAGTATATTATACACTAGTTTCGATCAAAAAAATCAAATTTAATTGGGGACTATTTGAAATGATACGATACTTTTTAGAACATTTATATATGTTAAGAGGGAAGGTTGTGATGGAAGTCCATGCCAAAAAATCATCTGAAAACTAGATTCTATGAAACTCTTCGAAAATCAAATTTTGGTCAAAAAATCGTATTATATTATACACTAGTTTATATTAGTTTCGGTCAAAAATCAAATTAAATCGGGGTTTGTTCGAAATGATACTAAACTTCACATATCATTTATATATTTTACGAGGGAAGGTTATGATGGAAGTCCATGCAAAAAATCATCGGAAAATTAGATTCTAAGAAACTTTTTGTAAAGCAAGTTTCGGTCAAAAATCATAGTATAATATACACTAGTTCGGTAAAAAAAAATCAAATTTAATTGGGGACTATTCGAAATGTTACGAGACTTTTAAGATCATTTATATATGTTAAGAGGGAAGGTTATGATGGAAGTCCATGCAAAGAAAATCATATGAAAACTAGATTCTATGAAACTCTTCGAAATGCAAGTTTCGGTCAAAAAATCATAATATATTATACACTAGTTTATACTAGTTTCGGTCAAAAATCATATTAAATCCGGGACTGTTCGTATTGATACGAAAATTCACATATCATTTATATAATTTACGAGGTAAGGTTATGATGAAAAATCCATGCAAAAAATCATCGGAAAATTAGATTCTATGAAACTTTTCGAAATGCAAGTTTCGGTCAAAAATCATAGTATATTATACACTAGTTTCGGTAAAAAAAAACAAATTTAATTGGGGACTATTTTAAATGATACGAGACTTTTCAGATCACTTATCTATGATAAGAGGGAAGGTTGTGATGGAAGTCCATGCAAAAAAATCATCTGAAAACTAGATTCTCTAAAACTCTTCGAAATGCAATATTCGGTTAAAAAATTATAATATATTATACACTACTTTATCCTAGTTTCGGTAAAAAATCAAATTAATTTGGGGACTGTTCGAAATGATACGAAACTTCACATATCATTTATATATTTTACGAGAGAAGGTTATGATGGAAGTCCATGCAAAAAATCATCGGAAAATTAGATTCTATGAAACTTTTTGAAATGCAAGTTTCGGTCAAAAAGCATAGTATATTATACACTAGTTTCGATCAAAAAAATCAAATTTAATTGGGGACTATTTGAAATGATACGATACTTTTCAGAACATTTATATATGTTAAGAGGGAAGGTTGTGATGGAAGTCTATGCCAAAAAATCATCTGAAAACTAGATTCTATGAAACTCTTCGAAAATCAAATATTGGTCAAAAAATCGTAATATATTATACACTAGTTTATACTAGTTTCGGTCAAAAATCAAATTAAATCGGGGTTTGTTCGAAATGATACTAAACTTCACATATCATTTATATATTTTACGAGGGAAGGTTATGATGGAAGTCCATGCAAAAAATCATCGGAAAATTAGATTCTAAGAAACTTTTTGTAAAGCAAGTTTCGGTCAAAAATCATAGTATAATATACACTAGTTCGGTAAAAAAAATCAAATTTAATTGGGGACTATTCGAAATGTTACGAGACTTTTAAGATCATTTATATATGTTAAGAGGGAAGGTTATGATGGAAGTCCATGCAAAGAAAATCATATGAAAACTAGATTCTATGAAACTCTTCGAAATGCAAGTTTCGGTCAAAAAATCATAATATATTATACACTAGTTTATACTAGTTTCGGTCAAAAATCATATTAAATCGGGGACTGTTCGAATTGATACGAAACTTCACATATCATTTATATAATTTACGAGGTAAGGTTATGATGAAAAATCCATGCAAAAAATCATCGGAAAATTAGATTCTATGAAACTTTTTGAAATGCAAGTTTCGATCAAAAATCATAGTATATTATACACTAGTTTCGGTCAAAAAAATAAAATATAATTGGGGACTATTTTAAATGATACGAGACTTTTCAGATCATTTATATATGATAAGAGGGAAGGTTGTGATGGAAGTCCATGCAAAAAATCATCGGAAAATTAGATTCTAAGAAACTTTTTGTAAAGCAAGTTTCGGTCAAAAATCATAGTATATTATACACTAGTTCGGTCAAAAAAATCAAATTTAATTGGGGACTATTCGAAATGTTACGAGACTTTTGAGATCATTTATATATGTTAAGAGGGAAGGTTATGATGGAAGTCCATGCAAAGAAAATCATCTGAAAACCAGATTCTATGAAACTCTTCGAAATGCAAGTTTCGGTCAAAAAATCATAATATATTATACACTAGTTTATACTAGTTTTGCTCAAAAATAATATTAAATCGGGGACTATTCGAATTGATACTAAACTTCACATATTATTTATATAATTTACGAGGTAAGGTTATGATGAAAAATCCATGCAAAAAATCATCAGAAAATTAGATTCTATGAAACTTTTCGAAATGCAAGTTTCGGTCAAAAATCATAGTATATTATACACTAGTTTCGGTCAAAAAAATCAAATTTAATTGGGGACTATTTTAAATGATACGAGACTTTTCAGATCATTTATATATGATAAGAGGGAAGGTTGTGATGGAAGTCCATGCAAAAAAATCATCTGAAAACTAGATTCTCTGAAACTCTTCGAAATGCAATTTTCGGTCAAAAAATCATAATATATTATACACTAGTTTATCCTAGTTTCGGTAAAAAATCAAATTAAATTGGGGACTGTTCGAAATGATACGAAACTTCACATATCATTTATATATTTTACGAGGGAAGGTTATGATGGAAGTCCATGCAAAAAAACATCGGAAAATTAGATTCTATGAAACTTTTCGAAATGCAAGTTTCGGATAAAAATCATAGTATATTATACACTAGTTTCGGTCAAAAAAATTATATTTAACTGGGGACTATTTGAAATGATACGATACTTTTCAGATCATTTATATATGTTAAGAGGGAAGGTTGTGATGGAAGTGCATGCAAAAAAATCATCTGAAAACTAGATTCTATGAAACTCTTCGAAAATCAAATTTTGGTCAAAAAATCGTAATATATTATACAATAGTTTATACTAGTTTCGGTCAAAAGTCAAATTAAATCGGGAACTGTTCAAAATGATACTAAACTTCACATATCATTTATATATTTTACGAGGGAAGGTTATGATGGAAGTCCATGCCAAAAATCATCGGAAAATTAGATTCTAAGAAACTTTTCGTAAAGCAAGTTTCGGTCAAAAATCATAGTATAATATACACTAGTTCGGTAAAAAAAATCAAATTTAATTGGGGACTATTCGAAATGTTACGAGACTTTTAAGATCATTTATATATGTTAAGAGGGAAGGTTATGATGGAAGTCCATGCAAAGAAAATCATATGAAAACTAGATTCTATGAAACTCTTCGAAATGCAAGTTTCGGTCAAAAAATCATAATATATTATACACTAGTTTATACTAGTTTCGGTCAAAAATCATATTAAATCGGGGACTGTTCGAATTGATACGAAACTTCACATATCATTTATATAATTTACGAGGTAAGGTTATGATGAAAAATCCATGCAAAAAATCATCGGAAAATTAGATTCTATGAAACTTTTCGAAATGCAAGTTTCGATCAAAAATCATAGTATATTATACACTAGTTTCGGTCAAAAAAATAAAATATAATTGGGGACTATTTTAAATGATACGAGACTTTTCAGATCATTTATATATGATAAGAGGGAAGGTTGTGATGGAAGTCCATGCAAAAAATCATCGGAAAATTAGATTCTAAGAAACTTTTTGTAAAGCAAGTTTCGGTCAAAAATCATAGTATATTATACACTAGTTCGGTCAAAAAAATCAAATTTAATTGGGGACTATTCGAAATGATACGAGACTTTTGAGATCATTTATATATGTTAAGAGGGAAGGTTATGATGGAAGTCCATGCAAAGAAAATCATATGAAAACTAGATTCTATGAAACTCTTCGAAATGCAAGTTTCGGTCAAAAAATCATAATATATTATACACTAGTTTATACTAGTTTCGGTCAAAAATCATATTAAATCGGGGACTGTTCGTATTGATACGAAAATTCACATATCATTTATATAATTTACGAGGTAAGGTTATGATGAAAAATCCATGCAAAAAATCATCGGAAAATTAGATTCTATGAAACTTTTCGAAATGCAAGTTTCGGTCAAAAATCATAGTATATTATACACTAGTTTCGGTCAAAAAAAACAAATTTAATTGGGGACTATTTTAAATGATACGAGACTTTTCAGATCACTTATCTATGATAAGAGGGAAGGTTGTGATGGAAGTCCATGCAAAAAAATCATCTGAAAACTAGATTCTCTAAAACTCTTCGAAATGCAATATTCGGTTAAAAAATTATAATATATTATACACTACTTTATCCTAGTTTCGGTAAAAAATCAAATTAATTTGGGGACTGTTCGAAATGATACGAAACTTCACATATCATTTATATATTTTACGAGAGAAGGTTATGATGGAAGTCCATGCAAAAAATCATCGGAAAATTAGATTCTATGAAACTTTTTGAAATGCAAGTTTCGGTCAAAAATCATAGTATATTATACACTAGTTTCGATCAAAAAAATCAAATTTAATTGGGGACTATTTGAAATGATACGATACTTTTCAGAACATTTATATATGTTAAGAGGGAAGGTTGTGATGGAAGTCTATGCCAAAAAATCATCTGAAAACTAGATTCTATGAAACTCTTCGAAAATCAAATTTTGGTCAAAAAATCGTAATATATTATACACTAGTTTATACTAGTTTCGGTCAAAAATCAAATTAAATCGGGGTTTGATCGAAATGATACTAAACTTCACATATCATTTATATATTTTACGAGGGAAGGTTATGATGGAAGTCCATGCAAAAAATCATCGGAAAATTAGATTCTAAGAAACTTTTTGTAAAGCAAGTTTCGGTCAAAAATCATAGTATAATATACACTAGTTCGGTAAAAAAAATCAAATTTAATTGGGGACTATTCGAAATGTTACGAGACTTTTAAGATCATTTATATATGTTAAGAGGGAAGGTTATGATGGAAGTCCATGCAAAGAAAATCATATGAAAACTAGATTCTATGAAACTCTTCGAAATGCAAGTTTCAGTCAAAAAATCATAATATATTATACACTAGTTTATACTAGTTTCGGTCAAAAATCATATTAAATCGGGGACTGTTCGAATTGATACGAAACTTCACATATCATTTATATAATTTACGAGGTAAGGTTATGATGAAAAATCCATGCAAAAAATCATCGGAAAATTAGATTCTATGAAACTTTTCGAAATGCAAGTTTCGATCAAAAATCATAGTATATTATACACTAGTTTCGGTCAAAAAAATAAAATATAATTGGGGACTATTTTAAATGATATGAGACTTTTCAGATCATTTATATATGATAAGAGGGAAGGTTGTGATGGAAGTCCATGCAAAAAATCATCGGAAAATTAGATTCTAAGAAACTTTTTGTAAAGCAAGTTTCGGTCAAAAATCATAGTATATTATACACTAGTTCGGTCAAAAAAATCAAATTTAATTGGGGACTATTCGAAATGTTACGAGACTTTTGAGATCATTTATATATGTTAAGAGGGAAGGTTATGATGGAAGTCCATGCAAAGAAAATCATCTGAAAACCAGATTCTATGAAACTCTTCGAAATGCAAGTTTCGGTCAAAAAATCATAATATATTATACACTAGTTTATACTAGTTTTGCTCAAAAATAATATTAAATCGGGGACTATTCGAATTGATACGAAACTTCACATATTATTTATATAATTTACGAGGTAAGGTTATGATGAAAAATCCATGCAAAAAATCATCAGAAAATTAGATTCTATGAAACTTTTCGAAATGCAAGTTTCGGTCAAAAATCATAGTATATTATACACTAGTTTCGGTCAAAAAAATCAAATTTAATTGGGGACTATTTTAAATGATACGAGACTTTTCAGATCATTTATATATGATAAGAGGGAAGGTTGTGATGGAAGTCCATGCAAAAAAATCATCTGAAAACTAGATTCTCTGAAACTCTTCGAAATGCAATTTTCGGTCAAAAAATCATAATATATTATACACTAGTTTATCCTAGTTTCGGTAAAAAAATCAAATTAAATTGGGGACTGTTCGAAATGATACGAAACTTCACATATCATTTATATATTTTACGAGGGAAGGTTATGATGGAAGTCCATGCAAAAAAACATCGGAAAATTAGATTCTATGAAACTTTTCGAAATGCAAGTTTCGGATAAAAATCATAGTATATTATACACTAGTTTCGGTCAAAAAAATTAAATTTAACTGGGGACTATTTGAAATGATACGATACTTTTCAGATCATTTATATATGTTAAGAGAGAAGGTTGTGATGGAAGTGCATGCAAAAAAATCATCTGAAAACTAGATTCTATGAAACTCTTCGAAAATCAAATTTTGGTCAAAAAATCGTAATATATTATACAATAGTTTATACTAGTTTCGGTCAAAAGTCAAATTAAATCGGGAACTGTTCAAAATGATACTAAACTTCACATATCATTTATATATTTTACGAGGGAAGGTTATGATGGAAGTCCATGCAAAAAATCATCGGAAAATTAGATTCTAAGAAACTTTTCGTAAAGCAAGTTTCGGTCAAAAATCATAGTATATTATACACTAATTCGGTCAAAAAAATCAAATTTAACTGGGGACTATTCGATATGTTACGAGACTTTTCAGATCATTTATATATGTTAAGAGGGAAGGTTATGATGGAAGTCCATGCAAAGAAAATCATCTGAAAACTAGATTCTATGAAACTCTTCGAAATGCAAGTTTCGGTCAAAAAATCATAATATATTATACACTAGTTTATACTAGTTTCGGTCAAAAATCAAATTAAACCGGGGACTGTTCGAATTGATACGAAACTTCACATATCATTTACATAATTTACCAGGTAAGGTTATGATGAAAAATCCATGCAAAAAATCATCGGAAAATTAGATTCTATGAAACTTTTCGAAATGGAAGTTTCGGTCAAAAATCATATTATATTATACACTAGTTTCGGTCAAAAAAATCAAATTTAATTTGGGACTATTTTAAATGATACGAGACTTTTCAGATCATTTATATATGATAAGAGGGAAGGTTGTGATGGAAGTTCATGCAAAAAAATCATCTGAAAACTAGATTATCTGAAACTCTTCGAAATGGAATTTTCGGTCAAAAAATTATAATATATTATACACTAGTTTATCCTAGTTTCGGTAAAAAATCAAATTAAATTGGGGATTGTTCGAAATGATACGAAACTTCACATATCATTTATATATTTTACGAGGGAAGGTTATGATGGATGTCCATGCAAAAAATCGTCGGAAAATTAGATTCTATGAAACTTTTCGAAATGCAAGTTTCGGTCAAAAATCATAGTATATTATACACTAGTTTCGGTCAAAAAAATCAAATTTAATTGGGGACTATTTAAAATGATACGATACTTTTCGGATCATTTATATATGTTAAGAGAGAAGGTTGTGATGGAAGTGCATGCAAAAAAATCATCTGAAAACTAGATTCTATGAAACTCTTCGAAAATCAAATTTTGGTCAAAAAATCGTAATATATTATACAATAGTTTATACTAGTTTCGGTCAAAAGTCAAATTAAATCGGGAACTGTTCAAAATGATACTAAACTTCACATATCATTTATATATTTTACGAGGGAAGGTTATGATGGAAGTCCATGCAAAAAATCATCGGAAAATTAGATTCTAAGAAACTTTTCGTAAAGCAAGTTTCGGTCAAAAATCATAGTATATTATACACTAATTCGGTCAAAAAAATCAAATTTAACTGGGGACTATTCGATATGTTACGAGACTTTTCAGATCATTTATATATGTTAAGAGGGAAGGTTATGATGGAAGTCCATGCAAAGAAAATCATCTGAAAACTAGATTCTATGAAACTCTTCGAAATGCAAGTTTCGGTCAAAAAATCATAATATATTATACACTAGTTTATACTAGTTTCGGTCAAAAATCAAATTAAACCGGGGACTGTTCGAATTGATACGAAACTTCACATATCATTTACATAATTTACCAGGTAAGGTTATGATGAAAAATCCATGCAAAAAATCATCGGAAAATTAGATTCTATGAAACTTTTCGAAATGGAAGTTTCGGTCAAAAATCATATTATATTATACACTAGTTTCGGTCAAAAAAATCAAATTTAATTTGGGACTATTTTAAATGATACGAGACTTTTCAGATCATTTATATATGATAAGAGGGAAGGTTGTGATGGAAGTTCATGCAAAAAAATCATCTGAAAACTAGATTATCTGAAACTCTTCGAAATGGAATTTTCGGTCAAAAAATTATAATATATTATACACTAGTTTATCCTAGTTTCGGTAAAAAATCAAATTAAATTGGGGATTGTTCGAAATGATACGAAACTTCACATATCATTTATATATTTTACGAGGGAAGGTTATGATGGATGTCCATGCAAAAAATCGTCGGAAAATTAGATTCTATGAAACTTTTCGAAATGCAAGTTTCGGTCAAAAATCATAGTATATTATACACTAGTTTCGGTCAAAAAAATCAAATTTAATTGGGGACTATTTAAAATGATACGATACTTTTCGGATCATTTATATATGTTAAGAGGGAAGGTTGTGATGGAAGTCCATGCAAAAAAATCATCTGAAAACTAGATTCTATGAAACTCTTCGAAAATCAAATTTTGGTCAAAAAATCGTAATATATTATACACTAGTTTATACTAGTTTCGGACAAAAATCAAATTAAATTGGGGAATGTTCGAAATGATACTAAACTTCACATATCATTTATATATTTTACGAGGGAAGGTTATGATGGAAGTCCATGCAAAAAATCATCGGAAAATTAGATTCTAAGAAACTTTTTGTAAAGCAAGTTTCGGTCAAAAATCATAGTATAATATACACTAGTTCGGTAAAAAAAATCAAATTTAATTGGGGACTATTCGAAATGTTACGAGACTTTTAAGATCATTTATATATGTTAAGAGGGAAGGTTATGATGGAAGTCCATGCAAAGAAAATCATATGAAAACTAGATTCTATGAAACTCTTCGAAATGCAAGTTTCGGTCAAAAAATCATAATATATTATACACTAGTTTATACTAGTTTCGGTCAAAAATCATATTAAATCGGGGACTGTTCGAATTGATACGAAACTTCACATATCATTTATATAATTTACGAGGTAAGGTTATGATGAAAAATCCATGCAAAAAATCATCGGAAAATTAGATTCTATGAAACTTTTCGAAATGCAAGTTTCGATCAAAAATCATAGTATATTATACACTAGTTTCGGTCAAAAAAATAAAATATAATTGGGGACTATTTTAAATGATATGAGACTTTTCAGATCATTTATATATGATAAGAGGGAAGGTTGTGATGGAAGTCCATGCAAAAAATCATCGGAAAATTAGATTCTAAGAAACTTTTTGTAAAGCAAGTTTCGGTCAAAAATCATAGTATATTATACACTAGTTCGGTCAAAAAAATCAAATTTAATTGGGGACTATTCGAAATGTTACGAGACTTTTGAGATCATTTATATATGTTAAGAGGGAAGGTTATGATGGAAGTCCATGCAAAGAAAATCATCTGAAAACCAGATTCTATGAAACTCTTCGAAATGCAAGTTTCGGTCAAAAAATCATAATATATTATACACTAGTTTATACTAGTTTTGCTCAAAAATAATATTAAATCGGGGACTATTCGAATTGATACGAAACTTCACATATTATTTATATAATTTACGAGGTAAGGTTATGATGAAAAATCCATGCAAAAAATCATCAGAAAATTAGATTCTATGAAACTTTTCGAAATGCAAGTTTCGGTCAAAAATCATAGTATATTATACACTAGTTTCGGTCAAAAAAATCAAATTTAATTGGGGACTATTTTAAATGATACGAGACTTTTCAGATCATTTATATATGATAAGAGGGAAGGTTGTGATGGAAGTCCATGCAAAAAAATCATCTGAAAACTAGATTCTCTGAAACTCTTCGAAATGCAATTTTCGGTCAAAAAATCATAATATATTATACACTAGTTTATCCTAGTTTCGGTAAAAAAATCAAATTAAATTGGGGACTGTTCGAAATGATACGAAACTTCACATATCATTTAAATATTTTACGAGGGAAGGTTATGATGGAAGTCCATGCAAAAAAACATCGGAAAATTAGATTCTATGAAACTTTTCGAAATGCAAGTTTCGGATAAAAATCATAGTATATTATACACTAGTTTCGGTCAAAAAAATTAAATTTAACTGGGGACTATTTGAAATGATACGATACTTTTCAGATCATTTATATATGTTAAGAGAGAAGGTTGTGATGGAAGTGCATGCAAAAAAATCATCTGAAAACTAGATTCTATGAAACTCTTCGAAAATCAAATTTTGGTCAAAAAATCGTAATATATTATACAATAGTTTATACTAGTTTCGGTCAAAAGTCAAATTAAATCGGGAACTGTTCAAAATGATACTAAACTTCACATATCATTTATATATTTTACGAGGGAAGGTTATGATGGAAGTCCATGCAAAAAATCATCGGAAAATTAGATTCTAAGAAACTTTTCGTAAAGCAAGTTTCGGTCAAAAATCATAGTATATTATACACTAATTCGGTCAAAAAAATCAAATTTAACTGGGGACTATTCGATATGTTACGAGACTTTTCAGATCATTTATATATGTTAAGAGGGAAGGTTATGATGGAAGTCCATGCAAAGAAAATCATCTGAAAACTAGATTCTATGAAACTCTTCGAAATGCAAGTTTCGGTCAAAAAATCATAATATATTATACACTAGTTTATACTAGTTTCGGTCAAAAATCAAATTAAACCGGGGACTGTTCGAATTGATACGAAACTTCACATATCATTTACATAATTTACCAGGTAAGGTTATGATGAAAAATCCATGCAAAAAATCATCGGAAAATTAGATTCTATGAAACTTTTCGAAATGGAAGTTTCGGTCAAAAATCATATTATATTATACACTAGTTTCGGTCAAAAAAATCAAATTTAATTTGGGACTATTTTAAATGATACGAGACTTTTCAGATCATTTATATATGATAAGAGGGAAGGTTGTGATGGAAGTTCATGCAAAAAAATCATCTGAAAACTAGATTATCTGAAACTCTTCGAAATGGAATTTTCGGTCAAAAAATTATAATATATTATACACTAGTTTATCCTAGTTTCGGTAAAAAATCAAATTAAATTGGGGATTGTTCAAAATGATACGAAACTTCACATATCATTTATATATTTTACGAGGGAAGGTTATGATGGATGTCCATGCAAAAAATCGTCGGAAAATTAGATTCTATGAAACTTTTCGAAATGCAAGTTTCGGTCAAAAATCATAGTATATTATACACTAGTTTCGGTCAAAAAAATCAAATTTAATTGGGGACTATTTAAAATGATACGATACTTTTCGGATCATTTATATATGTTAAGAGGGAAGGTTGTGATGGAAGTCCATGCAAAAAAATCATCTGAAAACTAGATTCTATGAAACTCTTCGAAAATCAAATTTTGGTCAAAAAATCGTAATATATTATACACTAGTTTATACTAGTTTCGGACAAAAATCAAATTAAATTGGGGAATGTTCGAAATGATACTAAACTTCACATATCATTTATATATTTTACGAGGGAAGGTTATGATGGAAGTCCATGCAAAAAATCATCGGAAAATTAGATTCTAAGAAACTTTTTGTAAAGCAAGTTTCGGTCAAAAATCATAGTATAATATACACTAGTTCGGTAAAAAAAATCAAATTTAATTGGGGACTATTCGAAATGTTACGAGACTTTTAAGATCATTTATATATGTTAAGAGGGAAGGTTATGATGGAAGTCCATGCAAAGAAAATCATATGAAAACTAGATTCTATGAAACTCTTCGAAATGCAAGTTTCGGTCAAAAAATCATAATATATTATACACTAGTTTATACTAGTTTCGGTCAAAAATCATATTAAATCGGGGACTGTTCGAATTGATACGAAACTTCACATATCATTTATATAATTTACGAGGTAAGGTTATGATGAAAAATCCATGCAAAAAATCATCGGAAAATTAGATTCTATGAAACTTTTCGAAATGCAAGTTTCGATCAAAAATCATAGTATATTATACACTAGTTTCGGTCAAAAAAATAAAATATAATTGGGGACTATTTTAAATGATATGAGACTTTTCAGATCATTTATATATGATAAGAGGGAAGGTTGTGATGGAAGTCCATGCAAAAAATCATCGGAAAATTAGATTCTAAGAAACTTTTTGTAAAGCAAGTTTCGGTCAAAAATCATAGTATATTATACACTAGTTCGGTCAAAAAAATCAAATTTAATTGGGGACTATTCGAAATGTTACGAGACTTTTGAGATCATTTATATATGTTAAGAGGGAAGGTTATGATGGAAGTCCATGCAAAGAAAATCATCTGAAAACCAGATTCTATGAAACTCTTCGAAATGCAAGTTTCGGTCAAAAAATCATAATATATTATACACTAGTTTATACTAGTTTTGCTCAAAAATAATATTAAATCGGGGACTATTCGAATTGATACGAAACTTCACATATTATTTATATAATTTACGAGGTAAGGTTATGATGAAAAATCCATGCAAAAAATCATCAGAAAATTAGATTCTATGAAACTTTTCGAAATGCAAGTTTCGGTCAAAAATCATAGTATATTATACACTAGTTTCGGTCAAAAAAATCAAATTTAATTGGGGACTATTTTAAATGATACGAGACTTTTCAGATCATTTATATATGATAAGAGGGAAGGTTGTGATGGAAGTCCATGCAAAAAAATCATCTGAAAACTAGATTCTCTGAAACTCTTCGAAATGCAATTTTCGGTCAAAAAATCATAATATATTATACACTAGTTTATCCTAGTTTCGGTAAAAAAATCAAATTAAATTGGGGACTGTTCGAAATGATACGAAACTTCACATATCATTTATATATTTTACGAGGGAAGGTTATGATGGAAGTCCATGCAAAAAAACATCGGAAAATTAGATTCTATGAAACTTTTCGAAATGCAAGTTTCGGATAAAAATCATAGTATATTATACACTAGTTTCGGTCAAAAAAATTAAATTTAACTGGGGACTATTTGAAATGATACGATACTTTTCAGATCATTTATATATGTTAAGAGAGAAGGTTGTGATGGAAGTGCATGCAAAAAAATCATCTGAAAACTAGATTCTATGAAACTCTTCGAAAATCAAATTTTGGTCAAAAAATCGTAATATATTATACAATAGTTTATACTAGTTTCGGTCAAAAGTCAAATTAAATCGGGAACTGTTCAAAATGATACTAAACTTCACATATCATTTATATATTTTACGAGGGAAGGTTATGATGGAAGTCCATGCAAAAAATCATCGGAAAATTAGATTCTAAGAAACTTTTCGTAAAGCAAGTTTCGGTCAAAAATCATAGTATATTATACACTAATTCGGTCAAAAAAATCAAATTTAACTGGGGACTATTCGATATGTTACGAGACTTTTCAGATCATTTATATATGTTAAGAGGGAAGGTTATGATGGAAGTCCATGCAAAGAAAATCATCTGAAAACTAGATTCTATGAAACTCTTCGAAATGCAAGTTTCGGTCAAAAAATCATAATATATTATACACTAGTTTATACTAGTTTCGGTCAAAAATCAAATTAAACCGGGGACTGTTCGAATTGATACGAAACTTCACATATCATTTACATAATTTACCAGGTAAGGTTATGATGAAAAATCCATGCAAAAAATCATCGGAAAATTAGATTCTATGAAACTTTTCGAAATGGAAGTTTCGGTCAAAAATCATATTATATTATACACTAGTTTCGGTCAAAAAAATCAAATTTAATTTGGGACTATTTTAAATGATACGAGACTTTTCAGATCATTTATATATGATAAGAGGGAAGGTTGTGATGGAAGTTCATGCAAAAAAATCATCTGAAAACTAGATTATCTGAAACTCTTCGAAATGGAATTTTCGGTCAAAAAATTATAATATATTATACACTAGTTTATCCTAGTTTCGGTAAAAAATCAAATTAAATTGGGGATTGTTCGAAATGATACGAAACTTCACATATCATTTATATATTTTACGAGGGAAGGTTATGATGGATGTCCATGCAAAAAATCGTCGGAAAATTAGATTCTATGAAACTTTTCGAAATGCAAGTTTCGGTCAAAAATCATAGTATATTATACACTAGTTTCGGTCAAAAAAATCAAATTTAATTGGGGACTATTTAAAATGATACGATACTTTTCGGATCATTTATATATGTTAAGAGGGAAGGTTGTGATGGAAGTCCATGCAAAAAAATCATCTGAAAACTAGATTCTATGAAACTCTTCGAAAATCAAATTTTGGTCAAAAAATCGTAATATATTATACACTAGTTTATACTAGTTTCGGACAAAAATCAAATTAAATTGGGGAATGTTCGAAATGATACTAAACTTCACATATCATTTATATATTTTACGAGGGAAGGTTATGATGGAAGTCCATGCAAAAAATCATCGGAAAATTAGATTCTAAGAAACTTTTTGTAAAGCAAGTTTCGGTCAAAAATCATAGTATAATATACACTAGTTCGGTAAAAAAAATCAAATTTAATTGGGGACTATTCGAAATGTTACGAGACTTTTAAGATCATTTATATATGTTAAGAGGGAAGGTTATGATGGAAGTCCATGCAAAGAAAATCATATGAAAACTAGATTCTATGAAACTCTTCGAAATGCAAGTTTCGGTCAAAAAATCATAATATATTATACACTAGTTTATACTAGTTTCGGTCAAAAATCATATTAAATCGGGGACTGTTCGAATTGATACGAAACTTCACATATCATTTATATAATTTACGAGGTAAGGTTATGATGAAAAATCCATGCAAAAAATCATCGGAAAATTAGATTCTATGAAACTTTTCGAAATGCAAGTTTCGATCAAAAATCATAGTATATTATACACTAGTTTCGGTCAAAAAAATAAAATATAATTGGGGACTATTTTAAATGATATGAGACTTTTCAGATCATTTATATATGATAAGAGGGAAGGTTGTGATGGAAGTCCATGCAAAAAATCATCGGAAAATTAGATTCTAAGAAACTTTTTGTAAAGCAAGTTTCGGTCAAAAATCATAGTATATTATACACTAGTTCGGTCAAAAAAATCAAATTTAATTGGGGACTATTCGAAATGTTACGAGACTTTTGAGATCATTTATATATGTTAAGAGGGAAGGTTATGATGGAAGTCCATGCAAAGAAAATCATCTGAAAACCAGATTCTATGAAACTCTTCGAAATGCAAGTTTCGGTCAAAAAATCATAATATATTATACACTAGTTTATACTAGTTTTGCTCAAAAATAATATTAAATCGGGGACTATTCGAATTGATACGAAACTTCACATATTATTTATATAATTTACGAGGTAAGGTTATGATGAAAAATCCATGCAAAAAATCATCAGAAAATTAGATTCTATGAAACTTTTCGAAATGCAAGTTTCGGTCAAAAATCATAGTATATTATACACTAGTTTCGGTCAAAAAAATCAAATTTAATTGGGGACTATTTTAAATGATACGAGACTTTTCAGATCATTTATATATGATAAGAGGGAAGGTTGTGATGGAAGTCCATGCAAAAAAATCATCTGAAAACTAGATTCTCTGAAACTCTTCGAAATGCAATTTTCGGTCAAAAAATCATAATATATTATACACTAGTTTATCCTAGTTTCGGTAAAAAAAAATCAAATTAAATTGGGGACTGTTCGAAATGATACGAAACTTCACATATCATTTATATATTTTACGAGGGAAGGTTATGATGGAAGTCCATGCAAAAAAACATCGGAAAATTAGATTCTATGAAACTTTTCGAAATGCAAGTTTCGGATAAAAATCATAGTATATTATACACTAGTTTCGGTCAAAAAAATTAAATTTAACTGGGGACTATTTGAAATGATACGATACTTTTCAGATCATTTATATATGTTAAGAGAGAAGGTTGTGATGGAAGTGCATGCAAAAAAATCATCTGAAAACTAGATTCTATGAAACTCTTCGAAAATCAAATTTTGGTCAAAAAATCGTAATATATTATACAATAGTTTATACTAGTTTCGGTCAAAAGTCAAATTAAATCGGGAACTGTTCAAAATGATACTAAACTTCACATATCATTTATATATTTTACGAGGGAAGGTTATGATGGAAGTCCATGCAAAAAATCATCGGAAAATTAGATTCTAAGAAACTTTTCGTAAAGCAAGTTTCGGTCAAAAATCATAGTATATTATACACTAATTCGGTCAAAAAAATCAAATTTAACTGGGGACTATTCGATATGTTACGAGACTTTTCAGATCATTTATATATGTTAAGAGGGAAGGTTATGATGGAAGTCCATGCAAAGAAAATCATCTGAAAACTAGATTCTATGAAACTCTTCGAAATGCAAGTTTCGGTCAAAAAATCATAATATATTATACACTAGTTTATACTAGTTTCGGTCAAAAATCAAATTAAACCGGGGACTGTTCGAATTGATACGAAACTTCACATATCATTTACATAATTTACCAGGTAAGGTTATGATGAAAAATCCATGCAAAAAATCATCGGAAAATTAGATTCTATGAAACTTTTCGAAATGGAAGTTTCGGTCAAAAATCATATTATATTATACACTAGTTTCGGTCAAAAAAATCAAATTTAATTTGGGACTATTTTAAATGATACGAGACTTTTCAGATCATTTATATATGATAAGAGGGAAGGTTGTGATGGAAGTTCATGCAAAAAAATCATCTGAAAACTAGATTATCTGAAACTCTTCGAAATGGAATTTTCGGTCAAAAAATTATAATATATTATACACTAGTTTATCCTAGTTTCGGTAAAAAATCAAATTAAATTGGGGATTGTTCGAAATGATACAAAACTTCACATATCATTTATATATTTTACGAGGGAAGGTTATGATGGATGTCCATGCAAAAAATCGTCGGAAAATTAGATTCTATGAAACTTTTCGAAATGCAAGTTTCGGTAAAAAATCATAGTATATTATACACTAGTTTCGGTCAAAAAAATCAAATTTAATTGGGGACTATTTAAAATGATACGATACTTTTCGGATCATTTATATATGTTAAGAGGGAAGGTTGTGATGGAAGTCCATGCAAAAAAATCATCTGAAAACTAGATTCTATGAAACTCTTCGAAAATCAAATTTTGGTCAAAAAATCGTAATATATTATACACTAGTTTATACTAGTTTCGGACAAAAATCAAATTAAATTGGGGAATGTTCGAAATGATACTAAACTTCACATATCATTTATATATTTTACGAGGGAAGGTTATGATGGAAGTCCATGCAAAAAATCATCGGAAAATTAGATTCTAAGAAACTTTTTGTAAAGCAAGTTTCGGTCAAAAATCATAGTATAATATACACTAGTTCGGTAAAAAAAATCAAATTTAATTGGGGACTATTCGAAATGTTACGAGACTTTTAAGATCATTTATATATGTTAAGAGGGAAGGTTATGATGGAAGTCCATGCAAAGAAAATCATATGAAAACTAGATTCTATGAAACTCTTCGAAATGCAAGTTTCGGTCAAAAAATCATAATATATTATACACTAGTTTATACTAGTTTCGGTCAAAAATCATATTAAATCGGGGACTGTTCGAATTGATACGAAACTTCACATATCATTTATATAATTTACGAGGTAAGGTTATGATGAAAAATCCATGCAAAAAATCATCGGAAAATTAGATTCTATGAAACTTTTCGAAATGCAAGTTTCGATCAAAAATCATAGTATATTATACACTAGTTTCGGTCAAAAAAATAAAATATAATTGGGGACTATTTTAAATGATATGAGACTTTTCAGATCATTTATATATGATAAGAGGGAAGGTTGTGATGGAAGTCCATGCAAAAAATCATCGGAAAATTAGATTCTAAGAAACTTTTTGTAAAGCAAGTTTCGGTCAAAAATCATAGTATATTATACACTAGTTCGGTCAAAAAAATCAAATTTAATTGGGGACTATTCGAAATGTTACGAGACTTTTGAGATCATTTATATATGTTAAGAGGGAAGGTTATGATGGAAGTCCATGCAAAGAAAATCATCTGAAAACCAGATTCTATGAAACTCTTCGAAATGCAAGTTTCGGTCAAAAAATCATAATATATTATACACTAGTTTATACTAGTTTTGCTCAAAAATAATATTAAATCGGGGACTATTCGAATTGATACGAAACTTCACATATTATTTTTATAATTTACGAGGTAAGGTTATGATGAAAAATCCATGCAAAAAATCATCAGAAAATTAGATTCTATGAAACTTTTCGAAATGCAAGTTTCGGTCAAAAATCATAGTATATTATACACTAGTTTCGGTCAAAAAAATCAAATTTAATTGGGGACTATTTTAAATGATACGAGACTTTTCAGATCATTTATATATGATAAGAGGGAAGGTTGTGATGGAAGTCCATGCAAAAAAATCATCTGAAAACTAGATTCTCTGAAACTCTTCGAAATGCAATTTTCGGTCAAAAAATCATAATATATTATACACTAGTTTATCCTAGTTTCGGTAAAAAAATCAAATTAAATTGGGGACTGTTCGAAATGATACGAAACTTCACATATCATTTATATATTTTACGAGGGAAGGTTATGATGGAAGTCCATGCAAAAAAACATCGGAAAATTAGATTCTATGAAACTTTTCGAAATGCAAGTTTCGGATAAAAATCATAGTATATTATACACTAGTTTCGGTCAAAAAAATTAAATTTAACTGGGGACTATTTGAAATGATACGATACTTTTCAGATCATTTATATATGTTAAGAGAGAAGGTTGTGATGGAAGTGCATGCAAAAAAATCATCTGAAAACTAGATTCTATGAAACTCTTCGAAAATCAAATTTTGGTCAAAAAATCGTAATATATTATACAATAGTTTATACTAGTTTCGGTCAAAAGTCAAATTAAATCGGGAACTGTTCAAAATGATACTAAACTTCACATATCATTTATATATTTTACGAGGGAAGGTTATGATGGAAGTCCATGCAAAAAATCATCGGAAAATTAGATTCTAAGAAACTTTTCGTAAAGCAAGTTTCGGTCAAAAATCATAGTATATTATACACTAATTCGGTCAAAAAAATCAAATTTAACTGGGGACTATTCGATATGTTACGAGACTTTTCAGATCATTTATATATGTTAAGAGGGAAGGTTATGATGGAAGTCCATGCAAAGAAAATCATCTGAAAACTAGATTCTATGAAACTCTTCGAAATGCAAGTTTCGGTCAAAAAATCATAATATATTATACACTAGTTTATACTAGTTTCGGTCAAAAATCAAATTAAACCGGGGACTGTTCGAATTGATACGAAACTTCACATATCATTTACATAATTTACCAGGTAAGGTTATGATGAAAAATCCATGCAAAAAATCATCGGAAAATTAGATTCTATGAAACTTTTCGAAATGGAAGTTTCGGTCAAAAATCATATTATATTATACACTAGTTTCGGTCAAAAAAATCAAATTTAATTTGGGACTATTTTAAATGATACGAGACTTTTCAGATCATTTATATATGATAAGAGGGAAGGTTGTGATGGAAGTTCATGCAAAAAAATCATCTGAAAACTAGATTATCTGAAACTCTTCGAAATGGAATTTTCGGTCAAAAAATTATAATATATTATACACTAGTTTATCCTAGTTTCGGTAAAAAATCAAATTAAATTGGGGATTGTTCGAAATGATACGAAACTTCACATATCATTTATATATTTTACGAGGGAAGGTTATGATGGATGTCCATGCAAAAAATCGTCGGAAAATTAGATTCTATGAAACTTTTCGAAATGCAAGTTTCGGTCAAAAATCAAAGTATATTATACACTAGTTTCGGTCAAAAAAATCAAATTTAATTGGGGACTATTTAAAATGATACGATACTTTTCGGATCATTTATATATGTTAAGAGGGAAGGTTGTGATGGAAGTCCATGCAAAAAAATCATCTGAAAACTAGATTCTATGAAACTCTTCGAAAATCAAATTTTGGTCAAAAAATCGTAATATATTATACACTAGTTTATACTAGTTTCGGACAAAAATCAAATTAAATTGGGGAATGTTCGAAATGATACTAAACTTCACATATCATTTATATATTTTACGAGGGAATGTTATGAAGGAAGTCCATGCAAAAAATCATCGGAAAATTAGATTCTAAGAAACTTTTTGTAAAGCAAGTTTCGGTCAAAATTCATAGTATGTTATACACTAGTTCGGTCAAAAAAATCAAATTTAATTGGGGACTATTCGAAATGTTACAAGACTTTTCAGATCATTTATATATGTTAAGAGGGAAGGTTATGATGAAAGTCCATGCAAAGAAAATCATCTGAAAACTAGATTCTATGAAACTCTTCGAAATGCAAGTTTCGATCAAAAAATCATAATATATTATACACTAGTTTATACTAGTTTCGCTCAAAAATCATATTAAATCGGGGACTGTTCGTATTCATACGAAACTTCACATATCATTTATATAATTTACGAGGTAAGGTTATGATGAAAAATCCATGCAAAAAATCATCGGAAAATTAGATTCTATGAAACTTTTCGAAATGCAAGTTTCGGTCAAAAATCATAGTATATTATACACTAGTTTCGGTCAAAAAAATAAAATTTAATTGGGGACTATTTTAAATGATACGAGACTTTTCAGATCATTTATATATGATAAGAGGGAAGGTTGTGATGGAAGTCCATGCAAAAAATCATCGGACAATTAGATTCTAAGAAACTTTTTGTAAAGCAAGTTTCGGTCAAAAATCATAGTATTATACACTAGTTCGATCAAAAAAATCAAATTTAATTGGGGACTATTCGAAATGTTACGAGACTTTTCAGATCATTTATATATGTTAAGAGGGAAGGTTATGATGGAAGTCCATGCAAAGAAAATCATCTGAAAACTAGATTCTATGAAACTCTTCGAAATGCAAGTTTCGTTCAAAAAATCATAATATATTATACACTAGTTTATACTAGTTTCGCTCAAAAATCATATTAAATCGGGGACTCTTCGAATTGATACGAAACTTCGCATATAATTTATATAATTTACGAGGTAAGGTTATGATGAAAAATCCATGCAAAAAATCATCGGAAAATTAGATTCTATGAAACTTTTCGAAATGCAAGTTTCAGCCAAAAATCATAGTATATTATACACTAGTTTCGGTCAAAAAAATAAAATTTAATTGGGGACTATTTTAAATGATACGAGACTTTTCAGATCATTTATATATGATAAGAGGGAAGGTTGTGATGGAAGTCCATGCAAAAAATCATCGGAAAATTAGATTCTAAGAAACTTTTTGTAAAGCAAGTTTCGGTTAAAAATCATAGTATATTATACACTAGTTCGGTCAAAAAAATCAAATTTAATTGGGGACTATTCGAAATGTTACGAGACTTTTCATATCATTTATATATGTTAAGAGGGAAGGTTATGATGGAAGTCCATGCAAAGAAAATCATCTGAAAACTAGATTCTATGAAACTCTTCGAAATGCAAGTTTCGGTCAAAAAATCATAATATATTATACACTAGTTTATACTAGTTTCGGTCAAAAATCATATTAAATCGGGGACTGTTCGTATTGATACGAAACTTCACATATCATTTATATAATTTACGAGGTAAGGTTATGATGAAAAATCCATGCAAAAAATCATCGGAAAATTAGATTCTATGAAACTTTTTGAAATGCAAGTTTCGGTCAAAAATCATAGTATATTATACACTAGTTTCGGTCAAAAAAATAAAATTTAATTGGGGACTATTTTAAATGATACGAGAATTTTCAGATCATTTATATATGATAAGAGGGAAGGTTGTGATGGAAGTCCATGCAAAAAATCATCGGAAAATTAGATTCTAAGAAAATTTTTGTAAAGCAAGTTTCGGTCAAAAATCATAATATTATACACTAGTTCGGTCAAAAAAATAATATTTAATTGGGGACTATTCGAAATGTTACGAGACTTTTCAGATCATTTATATATGTTAAGAGGGAAGGTTATGATGGAAGTCCATGCAAAGAAAATCATCTGAAAACTAGATTCTATGAAACTCTTCGAAATGCAAGTTTCGGTCAAAAAATCATAATATATTATACACTAGTTTATACTAGTTTCGCTCAAAAATCATATTAAATCGGGGACTCTTCGAATTGATACGAAACTTCACATATCATTTATATAATTTACGAGGTACGGTTATGATGAAAAATCCATGCAAAAAATCATCGGAAAATTAGATTCTATGAAACTTTTCGAAATGCAAGTTTCGGTCAAAAATCATAGTATATTATACACTAGTTTCGGTCAAAAAAATCAAATTTAATTGGGGACTATTTTAAATGATACGACACTTTTCAGATCATTTATATATGATAAGAGGGAAGGTTGTGATGGAAGTCCATGCAAAAAAATCATCTGAAACTAGATTCTCTGAAACTCTTCGAAATGCAATTTTCGACAAAAAATCATAATATATTATACACTAGTTTATCCTAGTTTCGGTAAAAAATCAAATTAAACTGGGGACTGTTCGAAATGATACGAAACTTCACATATCATTTATATATTTTACGAGGGAAGGTTATGATGGAAGTCCATTCAAAAAATCATCGGAAAATTAGATTCTATGAAACTTTTCGAAATGCAATTTTCGGTCAAAAATCTTAGTATATTATACACTAGTTTCGGTCAAAAAAATCAAATTTAATTGGGGACTATTTGAAATGATACGATACTTTTCAGATCATTTATATATGTTAAGAGGGAAGGTTGTGATGGAAGTCCATGCAAAAAAATCATCTGAAAACTAGATTCTATGAAACTCTTCGAAAATCAAATTTTGGTCAAAAAATCGTAATATATTATACACTAGTTTATACTAGTTTCGGTCAAAAATAAAATTAAATCGGGGTTTGTTCGAAATGATACTAAACATCACATATCATTTATATATTTTACGAGGGAATGTTATGATGGAAGCCCATGCAAAAAATCATCGGAAAATTAGATTCTAAGAAACTTTTTGTAAAGCAAGTTTCGGTCAAAAATCATAGTATATTATACACTAGTTCGGTCAAAAAAAATCAAATTTAATTGGGGACAATTCGAAATATTACGAGACTTTTCAGATCATTTATATATGTTATGAGGGAATGTTATGATGGAAGTCCATGCAAAGAAAATCATCTTAAAACTAGATTCTATGAAACTCTTCGAAATGCAAGTTTCGGTCAAAAAATCATAATATATTATACACTAGTTTATACTAGTTTCGATCAAAAATCAAATTAAATCGGGGACTGTTCGAATTGATACGAAACTTCACATATCATTTATATTATTTATGAGGTAAGGTTATGATGAAAAATCCATGCAAAAATCATCGGAAAATTAGATTCTATGAAATTGTCGAAATGCAAGTTTCGGTCAAAAATCATAGTATATTTTACACTAGTTTCGGTCAAAAAAATCATATTTAATTGGGGACTATTTTAAATGATACGAGACTTTTCAGATCATTTATATATGTTAAGAGGAAAGGTTGTGATGGAAGTCCATGCAAAAAATCATCTGAAAACTAGATTCTATGAAACTCTTCGAAATGCAAGTTTCGGTCAAAAAAATCATAATATATTATACACTAGTTTATACTAGTTTCGATCAATAATCAAATTAAATCGGGGACTGTTCGAATTGTTACGAAACATGACATATCATTTATATAATTTACGAGGTAAGGTTATGATGAAAAATCCATGCAAAAAATCATCGGAAAATTAGATTCTATGAAACTTTTCGAAATGGAAGTTTCGGTCAAAAATCATATTATATTATACACTAGTTTCGGTCAAAAAAATCAAATTTAATTTGGGACTATTTTAAATGATACGAGACTTTTCAGATCATTTATATATGATAAGAGGGAAGGTTGTGATGGAAGTTCATGCAAAAAAATCATCTGAAAACTAGATTATCTGAAACTCTTCGAAATGGAATTTTCGGTCAAAAAATTATAATATATTATACACTAGTTTATCCTAGTTTCGGTAAAAAATCAAATTAAATTGGGGATTGTTCGAAATGATACGAAACTTCACATATCATTTATATATTTTACGAGGGAAGGTTATGATGGATGTCCATGCAAAAAATCGTCGGAAAATTAGATTCTATGAAACTTTTCGAAATGCAAGTTTCGGTCAAAAATCATAGTATATTATACACTAGTTTCGGTCAAAAAAATCAAATTTAATTGGGGACTATTTAAAATGATACGATACTTTTCGGATCATTTATATATGTTAAGAGGGAAGGTTGTGATGGAAGTCCATGCAAAAAAATCATCTGAAAACTAGATTCTATGAAACTCTTCGAAAATCAAATTTTGGTCAAAAAATCGTAATATATTATACACTAGTTTATACTAGTTTCGGACAAAAATCAAATTAAATTGGGGAATGTTCGAAATGATACTAAACTTCACATATCATTTATATATTTTACGAGGGAATGTTATGAAGGAAGTCCATGCAAAAAATCATCGGAAAATTAGATTCTAAGAAACTTTTTGTAAAGCAAGTTTCGGTCAAAATTCATAGTATGTTATACACTAGTTCGGTCAAAAAAATCAAATTTAATTGGGGACTATTCGAAATGTTACAAGACTTTTCAGATCATTTATATATGTTAAGAGGGAAGGTTATGATGAAAGTCCATGCAAAGAAAATCATCTGAAAACTAGATTCTATGAAACTCTTCGAAATGCAAGTTTCGATCAAAAAATCATAATATATTATACACTAGTTTATACTAGTTTCGCTCAAAAATCATATTAAATTGGGGACTGTTCGAATTGATATGAAACTTCACATATCATTTATATAATTTACGAGGTAAGGTTATGATGAAAAATCCATGCAAAAAATCATCGGAAAATTAGATTCTATGAAACTTTTCGAAATGCAAGTTTCGGTCAAAAATCATAGTATATTATACACTAGTTTCGGTCAAAAAAAATCAAATTTAATTGGGGACTATTTTAAATGATACGAGACTTTTCATATCACTTATCTATGATAAGAGGGAAGGTTGTGATGGAAGTCCATGCAAAAAAATCATCTGAAAACTAGATTCTCTGAAACTCTTCGAAATGCAATTTTCAGTTAAAAAATTATATTATATTATACACTACTTTATCCTAGTTTCGGTAAAAAATCAAATTAATTTGGGGACTGTTCGAAATGATACGAAACTTCACATATCATTTATATATTTTACGAGGGAAGTTTATGATGGATGTCCATGCAAAAAATCATCGGAAAATTAGATTCTATGAAACTTTTCGAAATGCAAGTTTCGGTCAAAAATCATAGTATATTATACACTAGTTTCGATCAAAAAAATCAAATTTAATTGGGGACTATTTGAAATGATACGATACTTTTCAGAACATTTATATATGTTAAGAGGGAAGGTTGTGATGGAAGTCCATGCCAAAAAATCATCTGAAAACTAGATTCTATGAAACTCTTCGAAAATCAAATTTTGGTCAAAAAATCGTAATATATTATACACTAGTTTATACTAGTTTCGGTCAAAAATCAAATTAAATCGGGGTTTGTTCGAAATTATACTAAACTTCACATATCATTTATATATTTTACGAGGGAAGGTTATGATGGAAGTCCATGCAAAAAATCATCGGAAAATTAGATTCTAAGAAACTTTTTGTAAAGCAAGTTTCGGTCAAAAATCATAGTATAATATACACTTGTTCGGTAAAAAAAAATCAAATTTAATTGGGGACTATTCGAAATGTTACAAGACTTTTAAGATCATTTATATATGTTAAGAGGGAAGGTTATGATGGAAGTCCATGCAAAGAAAATCATATGAAAACTAGATTCTATGAAACTCTTCGAAATGCAAGTTTCAGTCAAAAAATTATAATATATTATACACTAGTTTATACTAGTTTCGGTCAAAAATCATATTAAATCGGGGACTGTTCGTATTCATACGAAACTTCACATATCATTTATATAATTTACGAGGTAAGGTTATGATGAAAAATCCATGCAAAAAATCATCGGAAAATTAGATTCTATGAAACTTTTCGAAATGCAAGTTTCGGTCAAAAATCATAGTATATTATACACTAGTTTCGGTCAAAAAAATAAAATTTAATTGGGGACTATTTTAAATGATTCGAGACTTTTCAGATCATTTATATATGATAAGAGGGAAGGTTGTGATGGAAGTCCATGCAAAAAATCATCGGACAATTAGATTCTAAGAAACTTTTTGTAAAGCAAGTTTCGGTCAAAAATCATAGTATTATACACTAGTTCGATCAAAAAAATCAAATTTAATTGGGGACTATTCGAAATGTTACGAGACTTTTCAGATCATTTATATATGTTAAGAGGGAAGGTTATGATGGAAGTCCATGCAAAGAAAATCATCTGAAAACTAGATTCTATGAAACTCTTCGAAATGCAAGTTTCGTTCAAAAAATCATAATATATTATACACTAGTTTATACTAGTTTCGATCAAAAATCAAATTAAATCGGGGACTGTTCGAATTGATACGAAACTTCACATATCATTTATATTATTTATGAGGTAAGGTTATGATGAAAAATCCATGCAAAAATCATCGGAAAATTAGATTCTATGAAATTGTCGAAATGCAAGTTTCGGTCAAAAATCATAGTATATTTTACACTAGTTTCGGTCAAAAAAATCATATTTAATTGGGGACTATTTTAAATGATACGAGACTTTTCAGATCATTTATATATGTTAAGAGGAAAGGTTGTGATGGAAGTCCATGCAAAAAATCATCTGAAAACTAGATTCTATGAAACTCTTCGAAATGCAAGTTTCGGTCAAAAAAATCATAATATATTATACACTAGTTTATACTAGTTTCGATCAATAATCAAATTAAATCGGGGACTGTTCGAATTGTTACGAAACATGACATATCATTTATATAATTTACGAGGTAAGGTTATGATGAAAAATCCATGCAAAAAATCATCGGAAAATTAGATTCTATGAAACTTTTCGAAATGGAAGTTTCGGTCAAAAATCATATTATATTATACACTAGTTTCGGTCAAAAAAATCAAATTTAATTTGGGACTATTTTAAATGATACGAGACTTTTCAGATCATTTATATATGATAAGAGGGAAGGTTGTGATGGAAGTTCATGCAAAAAAATCATCTGAAAACTAGATTATCTGAAACTCTTCGAAATGGAATTTTCGGTCAAAAAATTATAATATATTATACACTAGTTTATCCTAGTTTCGGTAAAAAATCAAATTAAATTGGGGATTGTTCGAAATGATACGAAACTTCACATATCATTTATATATTTTACGAGGGAAGGTTATGATGGATGTCCATGCAAAAAATCGTCGGAAAATTAGATTCTATGAAACTTTTCGAAATGCAAGTTTCGGTCAAAAATCATAGTATATTATACACTAGTTTCGGTCAAAAAAATCAAATTTAATTGGGGACTATTTAAAATGATACGATACTTTTCGGATCATTTATATATGTTAAGAGGGAAGGTTGTGATGGAAGTCCATGCAAAAAAATCATCTGAAAACTAGATTCTATGAAACTCTTCGAAAATCAAATTTTGGTCAAAAAATCGTAATATATTATACACTAGTTTATACTAGTTTCGGACAAAAATCAAATTAAATTGGGGAATGTTCGAAATGATACTAAACTTCACATATCATTTATATATTTTACGAGGGAATGTTATGAAGGAAGTCCATGCAAAAAATCATCGGAAAATTAGATTCTAAGAAACTTTTTGTAAAGCAAGTTTCGGTCAAAATTCATAGTATGTTATACACTAGTTCGGTCAAAAAAATCAAATTTAATTGGGGACTATTCGAAATGTTACAAGACTTTTCAGATCATTTATATATGTTAAGAGGGAAGGTTATGATGAAAGTCCATGCAAAGAAAATCATCTGAAAACTAGATTCTATGAAACTCTTCGAAATGCAAGTTTCGATCAAAAAATCATAATATATTATACACTAGTTTATACTAGTTTCGCTCAAAAATCATATTAAATTGGGGACTGTTCGAATTGATATGAAACTTCACATATCATTTATATAATTTACGAGGTAAGGTTATGATGAAAAATCCATGCAAAAAATCATCGGAAAATTAGATTCTATGAAACTTTTCGAAATGCAAGTTTCGGTCAAAAATCATAGTATATTATACACTAGTTTCGGTCAAAAAAAATCAAATTTAATTGGGGACTATTTTAAATGATACGAGACTTTTCATATCACTTATCTATGATAAGAGGGAAGGTTGTGATGGAAGTCCATGCAAAAAAATCATCTGAAAACTAGATTCTCTGAAACTCTTCGAAATGCAATTTTCAGTTAAAAAATTATATTATATTATACACTACTTTATCCTAGTTTCGGTAAAAAATCAAATTAATTTGGGGACTGTTCGAAATGATACGAAACTTCACATATCATTTATATATTTTACGAGGGAAGTTTATGATGGATGTCCATGCAAAAAATCATCGGAAAATTAGATTCTATGAAACTTTTCGAAATGCAAGTTTCGGTCAAAAATCATAGTATATTATACACTAGTTTCGATCAAAAAAATCAAATTTAATTGGGGACTATTTGAAATGATACGATACTTTTCAGAACATTTATATATGTTAAGAGGGAAGGTTGTGATGGAAGTCCATGCCAAAAAATCATCTGAAAACTAGATTCTATGAAACTCTTCGAAAATCAAATTTTGGTCAAAAAATCGTAATATATTATACACTAGTTTATACTAGTTTCGGTCAAAAATCAAATTAAATCGGGGTTTGTTCGAAATTATACTAAACTTCACATATCATTTATATATTTTACGAGGGAAGGTTATGATGGAAGTCCATGCAAAAAATCATCGGAAAATTAGATTCTAAGAAACTTTTTGTAAAGCAAGTTTCGGTCAAAAATCATAGTATAATATACACTTGTTCGGTAAAAAAAAATCAAATTTAATTGGGGACTATTCGAAATGTTACAAGACTTTTAAGATCATTTATATATGTTAAGAGGGAAGGTTATGATGGAAGTCCATGCAAAGAAAATCATATGAAAACTAGATTCTATGAAACTCTTCGAAATGCAAGTTTCAGTCAAAAAATTATAATATATTATACACTAGTTTATACTAGTTTCGGTCAAAAATCATATTAAATCGGGGACTGTTCGTATTCATACGAAACTTCACATATCATTTATATAATTTACGAGGTAAGGTTATGATGAAAAATCCATGCAAAAAATCATCGGAAAATTAGATTCTATGAAACTTTTCGAAATGCAAGTTTCGGTCAAAAATCATAGTATATTATACACTAGTTTCGGTCAAAAAAATAAAATTTAATTGGGGACTATTTTAAATGATTCGAGACTTTTCAGATCATTTATATATGATAAGAGGGAAGGTTGTGATGGAAGTCCATGCAAAAAATCATCGGACAATTAGATTCTAAGAAACTTTTTGTAAAGCAAGTTTCGGTCAAAAATCATAGTATTATACACTAGTTCGATCAAAAAAATCAAATTTAATTGGGGACTATTCGAAATGTTACGAGACTTTTCAGATCATTTATATATGTTAAGAGGGAAGGTTATGATGGAAGTCCATGCAAAGAAAATCATCTGAAAACTAGATTCTATGAAACTCTTCGAAATGCAAGTTTCGTTCAAAAAATCATAATATATTATACACTAGTTTATACTAGTTTCGCTCAAAAATCATATTAAATCGGGGACTCTTCGAATTGATACGAAACTTCACATATAATTTATATAATTTACGAGGTAAGGTTATGATGAAAAATCCATGCAAAAAATCATCGGAAAATTAGATTCTATGAAACTTTTCGAAATGCAAGTTTCAGCCAAAAATCATAGTATATTATACACTAGTTTCGGTCAAAAAAATAAAATTTAATTGGGGACTATTTTAAATGATACGAGACTTTTCAGATCATTTATATATGATAAGAGGGAAGGTTGTGATGGAAGTCCATGCAAAAAATCATCGGAAAATTAGATTCTAAGAAACTTTTTGTAAAGCAAGTTTCGGTTAAAAATCATAGTATATTATACACTAGTTCGGTCAAAAAAATCAAATTTAATTGGGGACTATTCGAAATGTTACGAGACTTTTCATATCATTTATATATGTTAAGAGGGAAGGTTATGATGGAAGTCCATGCAAAGAAAATCATCTGAAAACTAGATTCTATGAAACTCTTCGAAATGCAAGTTTCGGTCAAAAAATCATAATATATTATACACTAGTTTATACTAGTTTCGGTCAAAAATCATATTAAATCGGGGACTGTTCGTATTGATACGAAACTTCACATATCATTTATATAATTTACGAGGTAAGGTTATGATGAAAAATCCATGCAAAAAATCATCGGAAAATTAGATTCTATGAAACTTTTTGAAATGCAAGTTTCGGTCAAAAATCATAGTATATTATACACTAGTTTCGGTCAAAAAAATAAAATTTAATTGGGGACTATTTTAAATGATACGAGAATTTTCAGATCATTTATATATGATAAGAGGGAAGGTTGTGATGGAAGTCCATGCAAAAAATCATCGGAAAATTAGATTCTAAGAAAATTTTTGTAAAGCAAGTTTCGGTCAAAAATCATAATATTATACACTAGTTCGGTCAAAAAAATAATATTTAATTGGGGACTATTCGAAATGTTACGAGACTTTTCAGATCATTTATATATGTTATGAGGGAAGGTTATGATGGAAGTCCATGCAAAGAAAATCATCTGAAAACTAGATTCTATGAAACTCTTCGAAATGCAAGTTTCGGTCAAAAAATCATAATATATTATACACTAGTTTATACTAGTTTCGCTCAAAAATCATATTAAATCGGGGACTCTTCGAATTGATACGAAACTTCACATATCATTTATATAATTTACGAGGTAAGGTTATGATGAAAAATCCATGCAAAAAATCATCGGAAAATTAGATTCTATGAAACTTTTCGAAATGCAAGTTTCGGTCAAAAATCATAGTATATTATACACTAGTTTCGGTCAAAAAAATCAAATTTAATTGGGGACTATTTTAAATGATACGACACTTTTCAGATCATTTATATATGATAAGAGGGAAGGTTGTGATGGAAGTCCATGCAAAAAAATCATCTGAAACTAGATTCTCTGAAACTCTTCGAAATGCAATTTTCGACAAAAAATCATAATATATTATACACTAGTTTATCCTAGTTTCGGTAAAAAATCAAATTAAACTGGGGACTGTTCGAAATGATACGAAACTTCACATATCATTTATATATTTTACGAGGGAAGGTTATGATGGAAGTCCATTCAAAAAATCATCGGAAAATTAGATTCTATGAAACTTTTCGAAATGCAATTTTCGGTCAAAAATCTTAGTATATTATACACTAGTTTCGGTCAAAAAAATCAAATTTAATTGGGGACTATTTGAAATGATACGATACTTTTCAGATCATTTATATATGTTAAGAGGGAAGGTTGTGATGGAAGTCCATGCAAAAAAATCATCTGAAAACTAGATTCTATGAAACTCTTCGAAAATCAAATTTTGGTCAAAAAATCGTAATATATTATACACTAGTTTATACTAGTTTCGGTCAAAAATAAAATTAAATCGGGGTTTGTTCGAAATGATACTAAACATCACATATCATTTATATATTTTACGAGGGAATGTTATGATGGAAGCCCATGCAAAAAATCATCGGAAAATTAGATTCTAAGAAACTTTTTGTAAAGCAAGTTTCGGTCAAAAATCATAGTATATTATACACTAGTTCGGTCAAAAAAAATCAAATTTAATTGGGGACAATTCGAAATATTACGAGACTTTTCAGATCATTTATATATGTTATGAGGGAATGTTATGATGGAAGTCCATGCAAAGAAAATCATCTTAAAACTAGATTCTATGAAACTCTTCGAAATGCAAGTTTCGGTCAAAAAATCATAATATATTATACACTAGTTTATACTAGTTTCGATCAAAAATCAAATTAAATCGGGGACTGTTCGAATTGATACGAAACTTCACATATCATTTATATAATTTATGAGGTAAGGTTATGATGAAAAATCCATGCAAAAATCATCGGAAAATTAGATTCTATGAAATTGTCGAAATGCAAGTTTCAGTCAAAAATCATAGTATATTATACACTAGTTTCGGTCAAAAAAATCATATTTAATTGGGGACTATTTTAAATGATACGAGACTTTTCAGATCATTTATATATGTTAAGAGGAAAGGTTGTGATGGAAGTCCATGCAAAAAATCATCTGAAAACTAGATTCTATGAAACTCTTCGAAATGCAAGTTTCGGTCAAAAAAATCATAATATATTATACACTAGTTTATACTAGTTTCGATCAATAATCAAATTAAATCGGGGACTGTTCGAATTGTTACGAAACATGACATATCATTTATATAATTTACGAGGTAAGGTTATGATGAAAAATCCATGCAAAAAATCATTGGAAAATTAGATTCTATGAAACTTCTCGAAATGCAAGTTTTGGTCAAAAATCATAGTATATTATACACTAGTTTCGGTCAAAAAAATCAAATTTAATTGGGGACTATTTTAAATGATACGAGACTTTTCAGATCATTTAAATATGTTAAGAGGGAAGGTTGTGATGGAAGTCCATGAGAAAAAATCATCTGAAAACTAGATTCTATGAAACACTTCGAAAGCCAAATTTTGGTCAAAAAATCGTAATATATTATACACTAGTTTATCCCAGTTTCGGTAAAAAATCAAATTAAATTGGGGACTGTTCGAAATGATACGAAACTTCACATATCATTTATATATTTTACGAGGGAAGGTTATGATGGAAGTCCATGCAAAAAATCATTGGAAAATTAGATTCTATAAAACTTTTCGAAATGCAAGTTTCGGTCAAAAATCATAGATAGTATACATTAGTATCGGTCAAAAAAATCAAATTTAATTGGCGACTATTTGAAATGATACGATACTTTTCAGATTATTTATATATGTTAAGAGGGAAGGTTGTGATGGAAGTCCATGAGAAAAAATCATCTGAAAACTAGATTCTATGAAACTCTTCGAAAGTCAAATTTTGGTCAAAAAATCGTAATATATTATACACTAGTTTCGGTCAAAAATCAAATTAAATCGGGGACTGTTCGAAATGATACTAAACTTCACATATCATTTATATATTTTACGAGGGAAGGTTATGATGGAAGTCCATGCAAAAATCATCAGAAAATTAGATTCTAAGAAACTTTTCGAAAAGCATGTTTCGGTCAAAAATCATAGTATATTATACACTAGTTCGGTCAAAAAAATCAAATTTAATATGGGAATATTCGAAATGTTACGAGACTTTTCAGATCATTTATATATGTTAAGAGGGAAGGTTATGATGGAAGTCCATGCAAAGAAAATCATCTGAAAACTAGATTCTATGAAACTCTTCGAAATGCAAGTTTCGGTCAAAAAATCATAATATATTATACACTAGTTTATACTAGTTTCGGTCAAAAATCATATTAAATCGGGGACTGTTCGTATTGATACGAAACTTCACATATCATTTATATAATTTACGAGGTAAGGTTATGATGAAAAATCCATGCAAAAAATCATCGGAAAATTAGATTCTATGAAACTTTTTGAAATGCAAGTTTCGGTCAAAAATCATAGTATATTATACACTAGTTTCGGTCAAAAAAATAAAATTTAATTGGGGACTATTTTAAATGATACGAGAATTTTCAGATCATTTATATATGATAAGAGGGAAGGTTGTGATGGAAGTCCATGCAAAAAATCATCGGAAAATTAGATTCTAAGAAAATTTTTGTAAAGCAAGTTTCGGTCAAAAATCATAATATTATACACTAGTTCGGTCAAAAAAATAATATTTAATTGGGGACTATTCGAAATGTTACGAGACTTTTCAGATCATTTATATATGTTAAGAGGGAAGGTTATGATGGAAGTCCATGCAAAGAAAATCATCTGAAAACTAGATTCTATGAAACTCTTCGAAATGCAAGTTTCGGTCAAAAAATCATAATATATTATACACTAGTTTATACTAGTTTCGCTCAAAAATCATATTAAATCGGGGACTCTTCGAATTGATACGAAACTTCACATATCATTTATATAATTTACGAGGTAAGGTTATGATGAAAAATCCATGCAAAAAATCATCGGAAAATTAGATTCTATGAAACTTTTCGAAATGCAAGTTTCGGTCAAAAATCATAGTATATTATACACTAGTTTCGGTCAAAAAAATCAAATTTAATTGGGGACTATTTTAAATGATACGACACTTTTCAGATCATTTATATATGATAAGAGGGAAGGTTGTGATGGAAGTCCATGCAAAAAAATCATCTGAAACTAGATTCTCTGAAACTCTTCGAAATGCAATTTTCGACAAAAAATCATAATATATTATACACTAGTTTATCCTAGTTTCGGTAAAAAATCAAATTAAACTGGGGACTGTTCGAAATGATACGAAACTTCACATATCATTTATATATTTTACGAGGGAAGGTTATGATGGAAGTCCATTCAAAAAATCATCGGAAAATTAGATTCTATGAAACTTTTCGAAATGCAATTTTCGGTCAAAAATCTTAGTATATTATACACTAGTTTCGGTCAAAAAAATCAAATTTAATTGGGGACTATTTGAAATGATACGATACTTTTCAGATCATTTATATATGTTAAGAGGGAAGGTTGTGATGGAAGTCCATGCAAAAAAATCATCTGAAAACTAGATTCTATGAAACTCTTCGAAAATCAAATTTTGGTCAAAAAATCGTAATATATTATACACTAGTTTATACTAGTTTCGGTCAAAAATAAAATTAAATCGGGGTTTGTTCGAAATGATACTAAACATCACATATCATTTATATATTTTACGAGGGAATGTTATGATGGAAGCCCATGCAAAAAATCATCGGAAAATTAGATTCTAAGAAACTTTTTGTAAAGCAAGTTTCGGTCAAAAATCATAGTATATTATACACTAGTTCGGTCAAAAAAAATCAAATTTAATTGGGGACAATTCGAAATATTACGAGACTTTTCAGATCATTTATATATGTTATGAGGGAATGTTATGATGGAAGTCCATGCAAAGAAAATCATCTTAAAACTAGATTCTATGAAACTCTTCGAAATGCAAGTTTCGGTCAAAAAATCATAATATATTATACACTAGTTTATACTAGTTTCGATCAAAAATCAAATTAAATCGGGGACTGTTCGAATTGATACGAAACTTCACATATCATTTATATAATTTATGAGGTAAGGTTATGATGAAAAATCCATGCAAAAATCATCGGAAAATTAGATTCTATGAAATTGTCGAAATGCAAGTTTCGGTCAAAAATCATAGTATATTATACACTAGTTTCGGTCAAAAAAATCATATTTAATTGGGGACTATTTTAAATGATACGAGACTTTTCAGATCATTTATATATGTTAAGAGGAAAGGTTGTGATGGAAGTCCATGCAAAAAATCATCTGAAAACTAGATTCTATGAAACTCTTCGAAATGCAAGTTTCGGTCAAAAAAATCATAATATATTATACACTAGTTTATACTAGTTTCGATCAATAATCAAATTAAATCGGGGACTGTTCGAATTGTTACGAAACATGACATATCATTTATATAATTTACGAGGTAAGGTTATGATGAAAAATCCATGCAAAAAATCATTGGAAAATTAGATTCTATGAAACTTCTCGAAATGCAAGTTTTGGTCAAAAATCATAGTATATTATACACTAGTTTCGGTCAAAAAAATCAAATTTAATTGGGGACTATTTTAAATGATACGAGACTTTTCAGATCATTTAAATATGTTAAGAGGGAAGGTTGTGATGGAAGTCCATGAGAAAAAATCATCTGAAAACTAGATTCTATGAAACACTTCGAAAGCCAAATTTTGGTCAAAAAATCGTAATATATTATACACTAGTTTATCCCAGTTTCGGTAAAAAATCAAATTAAATTGGGGACTGTTCGAAATGATACGAAACTTCACATATCATTTATATATTTTACGAGGGAAGGTTATGATGGAAGTCCATGCAAAAAATCATTGGAAAATTAGATTCTATAAAACTTTTCGAAATGCAAGTTTCGGTCAAAAATCATAGATAGTATACATTAGTATCGGTCAAAAAAATCAAATTTAATTGGCGACTATTTGAAATGATACGATACTTTTCAGATTATTTATATATGTTAAGAGGGAAGGTTGTGATGGAAGTCCATGAGAAAAAATCATCTGAAAACTAGATTCTATGAAACTCTTCGAAAGTCAAATTTTGGTCAAAAAATCGTAATATATTATACACTAGTTTCGGTCAAAAATCAAATTAAATCGGGGACTGTTCGAAATGATACTAAACTTCACATATCATTTATATATTTTACGAGGGAAGGTTATGATGGAAGTCCATGCAAAAATCATCAGAAAATTAGATTCTAAGAAACTTTTCGAAAAGCATGTTTCGGTCAAAAATCATAGTATATTATACACTAGTTCGGTCAAAAAAATCAAATTTAATATGGGAATATTCGAAATGTTACGAGACTTTTCAGATCATTTATATATGTTAAGAGGGAAGGTTATGATGGAAGTCCATGCAAAGAAAATCATCTTAAAACTAGATTCTATGAAACTCTTCGAAATGCAAGTTTCGGTCAAAAAATCATAATATATTATACACTAGTTTATACTAGTTTCGGTCAAAAACCAAATTAAATCGGGGACTGTTCCAATGGATACGAAACTTCACATATCATTTATATATTTTACGAGGTAAGCTTATGATGAAAAATCCATGCAAAAAATCTGCGGAAAATTAGATTCTATGAAACTTTTCGAAATGCATGTTTCGGTCAAAAATCATAATATATTATACACTAGTTGCGGTCAAAAAAATCAAATTTAATTGGGGACTATTTTAAATGATACGAGACTTTTCAGATCATTTATATATGATAAGAGGGAAGGTTGTGATGGAAGTCCATGCAAAAAAATCATCTAAAAACTAGATTCTATGAAACTCTTCGAAATGCAATTTTCGGTCAAAAAATCATAATATATTATACACTAGTTTATACTAGTTTCGGTAAAAAATCAAATTAAATTGGGGACTATTCGAAATGATACGAAACTTCACATATCATTTATATATTTTACGAGGAAAGGTTTTGATGGAAGTCCATGCAAAAAACCATCGGAAAATTAGATTCTATGAAACTTTTCGAAATGCAAGTTTCGGTCAAAAATCCTAGTATATTATACACTAGTTTCGGTAAAAAAAAAAATTTAATTGGAGACTATTTGAAATGATACGATACTTTTCAGATCATTTATATATGTTAAGAGGGAAGGTTGTGATGGAAGTCCATGCAAAAAAATCATCTGAAAACTAGATTCTATGAAACTCTTCGAAAGTCAAATTTTGGTAAAAAATTTGTAATATATTATACACTAGTTTATACTAGTTTCTGTCATAAATCAAATTAAATCGGGGACTGTTCGAAATGATACTAAACTTCACATATCATTTATTTACTTTACGAGGGAAGGTTATGATGGAAGTCCATGCAAAAAATCATCGGAAAATTAGATATTAAGAAATTTTTCGAAAAGCAAGTTTCGGTCAAAAATCATAGAATATTATACACTAGTTCGTTAAAAAAAACAAATTTAATTGGGGACTATTCGAAATGTTATGAGACTTTTCAGATCTTTTATATATGTTAAGAGGGAAGGTTATGATGGAAGTCCATGCAAAGAAAATCATCTCAAAACTAGATTTTATGACACTCTTCGAAATGCAAGTTTCGTTAAAAAAATCATAATATATTATACACAAGTTTATACTAGTTTCGGTCAAATATCAAATTAAATCGGGGACTGTTCGAATTGATACGAAACTTCACATATCTGTCAGACCCTAATTTTTGACCCTAAGATTTTTCGCATCTCATCTGCATTTGCATACAAACAAGATCACGTACTGTTCGTTTATTCTTTTTTCAGGTGCAGGTCTTTGTCTTGCAGAGGATCACCTTGTTTAATTTCTGTTATCTGTTCATATTTTACTGACTTCTAACCCAAAATATCAAAAAAAAAATGTGTTGTAGTTGCTTCTTCTTCTTCTGTGTTGCAGGATTTAAAAGACATGGTAGTGATTTCAATTCAGAGGCGTTTGTTCAGTCACGATTCGATTCAGATGGACGTTTGACCTAATCTTGGTCAAGCTATCAAAAGATTGTTTCGACTGCAAGTTGCATGGGCCATTGGTCTGTTTCTCAAACTGTGCGTATTCAAAAGTTCAAGACTGTGTTATGTTGGAAATCATCAGTTATCAGACAGTTGCTCTGTGTGAAGTTGTGTGAAGTTCATCAGTGCATTATGTGATTCATCTGAGAATTTATTTTTCTCAGCATGAATTCAAATAATCAAGGCAGATCTCAAAGGATTGTGGTATATGTGGCAATTTGTGCAGTGGTTCTTTAGGGGTTGTTTCTTATCAGTGGCTTGTGAGAAAAATAATCAGGAGTTGGTTGTGGGCCTAAAACAAAAATCATCATCATCCAATTTCTAATATCCATTATCCTTTATCCAACAACCACCTTTCCATTATTTTTCTTGATTATCCGATTATCCAATTTTTATCCCGCTTCATATCCATTTCCCCTTATTTTTCAATTTTTTCTATTATCCATTTTATTCAATGCTCATTTTCTTCTATTTTTTCTCGATTTATCCGACTCATATCATTTTTTAATTTCATTACTCAATTAAACCATTTTTCCTATTTTTTAATTGTTGACATAATCTTTCTTTTCCAATTTCTAAACCATTCATAAAAAAATCTCATTTCATTCTCTCCAAGCCCATTATATTTTTTTTATTATTTCCATTTGTGGTATTATATTTCTTACCTATTATTTTTTATTTTTACAAAAGAACAAGAAACTTTCCAAAAAAAATAATAATTGACCCATTGGTTTTTTGAACTGAGCCCAATATTTCCCAAACATCACACTTTATCCCCAAGCTGCATTTCCATACGCCGAATTCACATCTCAGCCGCAAACACCAGCCATAACCAATGCTTCTCAGGCCAAAATCACAAAAGCCAATACAGCTTCCGCAGCTAGCTCAACATCATAAAGCCACAGGCCCAAGCTTCCGCATACGTCACAGCAAGACTCAGCTTCAAAAACCAAATAGCCTCACGCGGCCCAAGCCTTTCACGCCGTATGCAACATCAAAACACAAGCTTAAATTTCCGCACGTGACAACCATGCAGCTCACAGCAACACAAGCCGTCTCCAGGCCTCAAGCTTAAAACAACAGCAAGACAAAACAACTTTCCATCAGCTTCTCAAAGCCTTCGCTCATCACGCCGCAGCCTTGCACCTTACAACAAACAAGCCCAGCTCAACTTCACAGCCAGACCCATGAACCTTCACGCGTTATGCAGCACCTGTTAACAAAACCAAAACGCATCATAAAATGAATAGCTCGCATCGAAACGGCAACAACAACAAGGCAAAACAAGACGCACGCATTCGTCATGAGCTTTCCACCTGAAATCAAAAATCAAAACGCAAATGATAAAGCAACGAAACGCAGAATCAAATTGAAAAAGAACTCACGCGTTCACCACCTCTTCAAAACGCAGTGAATCAAAACGAAACGGCAACACAAAATTCATTCAAGAACCTTCTTCTCCTTTCTATTTAAACGGAACCCTCTCCTTCATTTTGCAAGCTTTGATAGCCACGTCAAAACCCTGCAAAAATCAGAAATCAAAGTTTCAATCCAACTCCATTTCATCATAATCCAGAACCTGTGATTCTTCTTCAATCAACCATAAACCATCAATTCTGATCTCTTCTTTTTTTTTCTTCAATTTTTGACTTACCAAACAAAATCAAACATCAGAATAATCTCCAAATCACTGTAACAATAAACCTGATTCATTTCATTTCTTCATGTATCAATAACAATCATAATGTGACCTAGATTGAATCTGAAGGAAGAGCAAGCTCTGAGAAAGAAGAAGAAGTGAGAATGAATCCTGAAATGAAATAGAGAGAGAGAGAGAGATCTTCGATTGTGTTGTTGAAATCGAAAGTTGGACGGTGAGGATGATGATTCTTCTCCCTTTTCGAGCGTGTACGGCGCCGGCTATGCTTCTGCTTCGTGTTTTCGTGTTCTTGTTTCTTCCTTTCTTTTTAATTTGTTCTTATTTTTGGTTAAAGAAGAAAATGAGTTTGGGCCTTGTTAACACATAAGTTGATCCACTGTTTTCTATCCACCGTTTGTTGCTATCCAGCACACAAACCCTGCGCATCCCCCTTCCATTTTGTTACTTTTTTTTTATATATTATTTTGGTTCTTCACATTTTGTTTTCAATTTTTGTGATGTAAAACTTAAAAAAAAAAGTTACTTAGAAAAGATTTTAGAAATTTTAGAAAGAAAAGATTTTAGAAGCATATTTTAGGAAATATTTTGTTTAGAAATTACATTTTTAGAAGAAGTTTAGAAAAAAGATTTTAGAATTGGTTATTTTTAAGAAAAGATTTAAAAACATTTTAATTCTTTTTTTTGTGGATTCTATTATTAGATCCATTTCTTATTCATCTCTTTTTTTTTCTTTTTTTTGGTCGATGACAATCTCCGATTCGTAGATTGTTGATTTCCGATCGGTTTAATCTTCATTATTTCAAATCTATAGATGAATGATCATTTGGATCATTCTCCATACTTTGAGATCGTGATAGGTTGCTTTTCGAGAAATTCAACGATAATCTCGATTAAGATTAGACCGTTCTCTTTCTTTTAGTGTGGCATGTTTTCGGAGAACGATTCATAATATCGTTTTTCTAACATGTATTAACACGAATATTTTCCACTTTAATTAGTGGTGGCCGGCCTCATTTGTAGGGTAATTACTCCGTAAATTACTCGGCGATTGCTTAACATAGACCTACATTGTCCCGATTCGGAATGCGATCCACTTGGATCCGGTTGCCTAGACTTTATTTTTCTTTTCGTGGTTGTGCTTGATTAAGTTCATCATACCACTTTATATTGTATATTATAAATAATGTGAATATAGTAACATTTAATTTTAATCTCTCGCACCTTATCCTCTTTTATTTTAATTCCTTGCTCCTTTATCTCTTTATTATGCTTTATCATATTATATCATATATCATTTGCTTATTGTTTATATCGTTGCTTGTTATGTCTCCTTTGTCCATTTGGACACAAAAATATTAATAAAGGACTAAACATCTAAAAAATTGGTGACTTTTAATTTCGGACTATGGTTACTATCCCTAGCTTGAGACTTGGAGATTCGGACTTAGATTCTAGGATCATCCCTTTGCTCATTTGTTATGGATTGAAGACTTTGGCTCCGGTTGAGTTACTTGTTTATGAAGATGGAAATCCAATTGTCTCAAAGATGCTTGCCATATGGTTTGATCATTTCTTCCTTAGCTTTTATTTTCAAGTTTTAGGATAGCCCCTTCATCTCTTCCCATATTCTTCAATTTTCAAATCTCCTTCCTCTTTTCAAAACTTTCTTTGTTTTCAAACTTCAAACATTTTTGCAATCAAACCTTGACTTCGGTCATGTGCTTTTACCTTTTCATTTCATTTCCTTAAATAAATGCTAAACCACATAAGCATATCGAAACTTCTTTCTCAAAAACTTTTAAAATTTTCACAACTCATTCAATTGCTTTTGTGCCCTCGTGCACGTTTCTCTTAACCTTTTTGTGTTTAGATATGATTCATCCTTTCTAGCGGAATTATTCGCTAAGGGATGACGACTTATCTTTACATTTTAAAATCAATTCAACTCATTTGCCTTTTTTCACAATTTGTACCACGAACTACGGGGTTTTGATCTCGCATTGCACTCTGTGGGTACGTAGGCATGAGACGTTCGTCTCTCCAAACACAAAAATCTTAAAAAACATTCTTCTTCTCATCTCTTCAATCTTTTTTTTCAAGCAAACCAATTTCAGACTAAAATTGCAGTAAACATTTCAAAGGGTTCCCGTGGAGTACCACGGACAAGTCGGGTGCTTAAAACCTTCCTGATTTGTAACCAATCCCCGTACCCATTCTCTGTTTGATTCTTTGAGCTTTTTAGCTTTTGAGATTCATTAAGGTTTTGTTCGTTCATTTTCCTTTTTCCATTAGGAAATAAATAAAAGTGCGGTGGCGACTCTGTGTATATTGAGTTAAGTTAATCAATAGCTTACACTCATGATTTTACCGCTACAATATCATTTATATATTTTACGAGGTAAGGTTATGATGAAAAATCCATGCAAAAAATCTTCGGAAAATTAGATTCAACGAAACTTTTCGAAATGCAAGTTTCGGTCAAAAATCATAGTATATTATACACTAGTTTCGGTCAAAAAAATCAAATTTAATTGGGGACTATTTTAAATGATACGAGACTTTTCAGATCATTTATATATGATAAGAGGGAAGGTTGAGATGGAAGTCCATGCAAAAAAATCATCTGAAAACTAGATTCTATGAAACTCTTCGAAATGCAATTTTCGGTCAAAAAAACATAATATATTATACACTAGTTTATACTATTTTCGGTAAAAATTAAAATTAAATTGGGGACTGTTTGAAATGATACGAAACTTCACATATCATTTATATATTTTACTAGGGAAGGTTATGATGGAAGTCCATGCAAAAAATCATCGGAAAATTAGATTCTATGAAACTTTTCGAAATTCAAGTTTCGGTCAAAAATCGTAGTATATTATACACTAGTTTCGGTCAAAAAAATCAAATTTAATTGGGGACTATTTGAAATGATACGATACTTTTCAGATCATTTATATATGTTAAGAGGGAAGGTTGTGATGGAAGTCCATGCAAAAAAATCATCTGAAAACTAGATTCTATGAAACTCTTCGAAAGTCAAATTTTGGTCAAAAAATCGTAATATATTATACACTAGTTTATACTAGTTTCGGTCAAAAATCAAATTAAATCGGGGACTGTTCGAAACGATACTAAACTTCACATATAATTTATATATTTTACGAGGGAAGGTTATGATGGAAGTCCATGCAAAAAATCATCGGAAAATTATATTCTAAGAAACTTTTCGAAATGCAAGTTTCGGTCAAAAATCATAGTATATTATACACTAGTTCGGTCAAAAAAATCAAATTTTATTGGGGAATATTTGAAATTTTACGAGACTTTTCAGATAATTTATATATGTTAAGAGGGAAGGTTATGATGGAAGTCCATGCAAAGAAAATCATCTGAAAACTAGATTCTATGAAACTCTTCGAAATGCAAGTTTCAGTCAAAAAATCATAATATTTCTACACAAGTTTATACTAGTTTCGGTCAAAAATCAAATTAAATCGGGGACTGTTCGAATTGATACGAAACTTCACATATCATTTATATATATTACGAGGTAAGGTTATGATGAAAAATCCATGCAAAAAATCATCGGAAAATTAGATTCAACAAAACGTTTCGAAATGCAAGTTTCGGTCAAAAATCATAGTATATTATACACTAGTTTCGGTCAAAAAAATCAAATTTAATTGGGGACTATTTTAAATGATACGAGACTTTTCAGATCATTTATATATGATAAGAGGGAAGATTGAGATGGAAGTCCATGCAAAAAAATCATCTGAAAACTAGATTCTATGAAACTCTTCGAAATGCAATTTTCGGTCAAAAAAACATAATATATTATACACTAGTTTATACTATTTTCGGTAAAAATTAAAATTAAATTGGGGACTGTTTGAAATGATACGAAACTTCACATATAATTTATATATTTTACTAGGGAAGGTTATGATGGAAGTCCATGCAAAAAATCATCGGAAAATTAGATTCTATGAAACTTTTCGAAATTAAAGTTTCGGTCAAAAATCGTAGTATATTATACACTAGTTTTGGTCAAAAAAATCAAATTTAATTGGGGACTATTTGAAATGATACGATACTTTTCAGATCATTTATATATGTTAAGAGGGAAGGTTGTGATGGAAGTCCATGCAAAAAAATCATCTGAAAACTAGATTCTATGAAACTCTTCGAAAGTCAAATTTTGGTCAAAAAATCGTAATATATTATACACTAGTTTATACTAGTTTCGGTCAAAAATCAAATTAAATCGGGGACTGTTCGAAACGATACTAAACTTCACATATAATTCATATATTTTACGAGGGAAGGTTATCATGGAAGTCCATGCAAAAAATCATCGGAAAATTAGATTCTAAGAAACTTTTCGAAATGCAAGTTTCGGTCAAAATTCATAGTATATTATACACTAGTTCGGTCAAAAATATCAAATTTAATTGGGGACTATTTTAAATGATACGACACCTTTCAGATCATTTATATATGATAAGAGGGAAGGTTGTGATGGAAGTCCATGCAAAAAATCATCTGAAACTAGATTCTCTGAAACTCTTCGAAATGCAATTTTCGACAAAAAATCATAATATATTATACACTAGTTTATCCTAGTTTCGGTAAAAAATCAAATTAAACTGGGGACTGTTCGAAATGATACGAAACTTCACATATCATTTATATATTTTACGAGGGAAGGTTATGATGGAAGTCCATGCAAAAAATCATCGGAAAATTAGATTCTATGAAACTTTTCGAAATGCAATTTTCGGTCAAAAATCTTAGTATATTATACACTAGTTTCGGTCAAAAAAATCAAATTTAATTGGGGACTATTTGAAATGATACGATACTTTTCAGATCATTTATATATGTTAAGAGGGAAGGTTGTGATGGAAGTCCATGCAAAAAAATCATCTGAAAACTAGATTCTATGAAACTCTTCGAAAATCAAATTTTGGTCAAAAAATCGTAATAAATTATACACTAGTTTATACTAGTTTCGGTCAAAAAAAAAATTAAATCGGGGTTTGTTCGAAATGATACTAAACATCACATATCATTTATATATTTTACGAGGGAATGTTATGATGGAATCCCATGCAAAAAATCATCGGAAAATTAGATTCTAAGAAACTTTTTGTAAAGCAAGTTTCGGTCAAAAATCATAGTATATTATACACTAGTTCGGTCAAAAAAAATCAAATTTAATTGGGGACAATTCGAAATATTACGAGACTTTTCAGATCATTTATATATGTTATGAGGGAATGTTATGATGGAAGTCCATGCAAAGAAAATCATCTTAAAACTAGATTCTATGAAACTCTTCGAAATGCAAGTTTCGGTCAAAAAATCATAATATATTATACACTAGTTTATACTAGTTTCGATCAAAAATCAAATTAAATCGGGGACTGTTCGAATTGATACGAAACTTCACATATCATTTATATAATTTATGAGGTAAGGTTATGATGAAAAATCCATGCAAAAATCATCGGAAAATTAGATTCTATGAAATTTTCGAAATGCAAGTTTCGGTCAAAAATCATGGTATATTATACACTAGTTTCGGTCAAAAAAATCATATTTAATTGGGGACTATTTTAAATGATACGAGACTTTTCAGATCATTTATATATGTTAAGAGGAAAGGTTGTGATGGAAGTCCATGCAAAAAAATCATCTGAAAACTAGATTCTATGAAACTCTTCGAAATGCAAGTTTCGGTCAAAAAAATCATAATATATTATACACTAGTTTATACTAGTTTCGATCAATAATCAAATTAAATCGGGGACTGTTCGAATTGTTACGAAACATGACATATCATTTATATAATTTACGAGGTAAGGTTATGATGAAAAATCCATGCAAAAAATCATCGGAAAATTAGATTCTATGAAACTTCTCGAAATGCAAGTTTTGGTCAAAAATCATAGTATATTATACACTAGTTTCGGTCAAAAAAATCAAATTTAATTGGGGACTATTTTAAATGATACGAGACATTTCAGATCATTTAAATATGTTAAGAGGGAAGGTTGTGATGGAAGTCCATGAGAAAAAATCATCTGAAAACTAGATTCTATGAAACACTTCGAAAGCCAAATTTTGGTCAAAAAATCGTAATATATTATACACTAGTTTATCCCAGTTTCGGTAAAAAATCAAATTAAATTGGGGACTGTTCGAAATGATACGAAACTTCACATATCATTTATATATTTTACGAGGGAAGGTTATGATGGAAGTCCATGCAAAAAATCATTGGAAAATTAGATTCTATAAAACTTTTCGAAATGCAAGTTTCGGTCAAAAATCATAGATAGTATACATTAGTATCGGTCAAAAAAATCAAATTTAATTGGCGACTATTTGAAATGATACGATACTTTTCAGATTATTTATATATGTTAAGAGGGAAGGTTGTGATGGAAGTCCATGAGAAAAAATCATCTGAAAACTAGATTCTATGAAACTCTTCGAAAGTCAAATTTTGGTCAAAAAATCGTAATATATTATACACTAGTTTCGGTCAAAAATCAAATTAAATCGGGGACTGTTCGAAATGATACTAAACTTCACATATCATTTATATATTTTACGAGGGAAGGTTATGATGGAAGTCCATGCAAAAATCATCAGAAAATTAGATTCTAAGAAACTTTTCGAAAAGCATGTTTCGGTCAAAAATCATAGTATATTATACACTAGTTCGGTCAAAAAAATCAAATTTAATATGGGAATATTCGAAATGTTACGAGACTTTTCAGATCATTTATATATGTTAAGAGGGGAGGTTATGATGGAAGTCCATGCAAAGAAAATCATCTTAAAACTAGATTCTATGAAACTCTTCGAAATGCAAATTTCGGTCAAAAAATCATAATATATTATACACTAGTTTATACTAGTTTCGGTCAAAAACCAAATTAAATCGGGGACTGTTCCAATGGATACGAAACTTCACATATCATTTATATATTTTACGAGGTAAGCTTATGATGAAAAATCCATGCAAAAAATCTGCGGAAAATTAGATTCTATGAAACTTTTTGAAATGCAAGTTTCGGTCAAAAATCATAATATATTATACACTAGTTGCGGTCAAAAAAATTAAATTTAATTGGGGACTATTTTAAATGATACGAGACTTTTCAGATCATTTATATATGATAAGAGGGAAGGTTGTGATGGAAGTCCATGCAAAAAAATCATCTAAAAACTAGATTCTATGAAACTCTTCAAAATGCAATTTTCGGTCAAAAAATCATAATATATTATACACTAGTTTATACTAGTTTCGGTAAAAAATCAAATTAAATTGGGGACTATTCGAAATGATACGAAACTTCACCTATCATTTATATATTTTACGAGGAAAGGTTTTGATGGAAGTCCATGCAAAAAACCATCGGAAAATTAGATTCTATGAAACTTTTCGAAATGCAAGTTTCGGTCAAAAATCCTAGTATATTATACACTAGTTTCGGTAAAAAAAAAATTTAATTGGAGACTATTTGAAATGATACGATACTTTTCAGATCATTTATATATGTTAAGAGGGAAGGTTGTGATGGAAGTCCATGCAAAAAAATCATCTGAAAACTAGATTCTATGAAACTCTTCGAAAGTCAAATTTTGGTAAAAAATTTGTAATATATTATACACTAGTTTATACTAGTTTCTGTCATAAATCAAATTAAATCGGGGACTGTTCGAAATGATACTAAACTTCACATATCATTTATTTACTTTACGAGGGAAGGTTATGATGGAAGTCCATGCGAAAAATCATCGGAAAATTAGATATTAAGAAATTTTTCGAAAAGCAAGTTTCGGTCAAAAATCATAGAATATTATACACTAGTTCGTTAAAAAAACAAATTTAATTGGGGACTATTCGAAATGTTATGAGACTTTTCAGATCATTTATATATGTTAAGAGGGAAGGTTATGATGGAAGTCCATGCAAAGAAAATCATCTCAAAACTAGATTTTATGACACTCTTCGAAATGCAAGTTTCGGTAAAAAAATCATAATATATTATACACAAGTTTATACTAGTTTCGGTCAAATATCAAATTAAATCGGGGACTGTTCGAATTGATACGAAACTTCACATATCATTTATATATTTTACGAGGTAAGGTTATGATGAAAAATCCATGCAAAAAATCTTCGGAAAATTAGATTCAACGAAACTTTTCGAAATGCAAGTTTCGGTCAAAAATCATAGTATATTATACACTAGTTTCGGTCAAAAAAATCAAATTTAATTGGGGACTATTTTAAATGATACGAGACTTTTCAGATCATTTATATATGTTAAGAGGAAAGGTTGTGATGGAAGTCCATGCAAAAAAATCATCTGAAAACTAGATTCTATGAAACTCTTCGAAATGCAAGTTTCGGTCAAAAAAATCATAATATATTATACACTAGTTTATACTAGTTTCGATCAATAATCAAATTAAATCGGGGACTGTTCGAATTGTTATGAAACATGACATATCATTTATATAATTTGCGAGGTAAGGTTATGATGAAAAATCCATGCAAAAAATCATCGGAAAATTAGATTCTATGAAACTTCTCGAAATGCAAGTTTTGGTCAAAAATCATAGTATATTATACACTAGTTTCGGTCAAAAAAATCAAATTTAATTGGGGACTATTTTAAATGATACGAGACTTTTCAGATCATTTAAATATGTTAAGAGGGAAGGTTGTGATGGAAGTCCATGAGAAAAAATCATCTGAAAACTAGATTCTATGAAACACTTCGAAAGCCAAATTTTGGTCAAAAAATCGTAATATATTATACACTAGTTTATCCCAGTTTCGGTAAAAAATCAAATTAAATTGGGGACTGTTCGAAATGATACGAAACTTCACATATCATTTATATATTTTACGAGGGAAGGTTATGATGGAAGTCCATGCAAAAAATCATTGGAAAATTAGATTCTATAAAACTTTTCGAAATGCAAGTTTCGGTCAAAAATCATAGATAGTATACATTAGTATCGGTCAAAAAAATCAAATTTAATTGGCGACTATTTGAAATGATACGATACTTTTCAGATTATTTATATATGTTAAGAGGGAAGGTTGTGATGGAAGTCCATGAGAAAAAATCATCTGAAAACTAGATTCTATGAAACTCTTCGAAAGTCAAATTTTGGTCAAAAAATCGTAATATATTATACACTAGTTTCGGTCAAAAATCAAATTAAATCGGGGACTGTTCGAAATGATACTAAACTTCACATATCATTTATATATTTTACGAGGGAAAGTTATGATGGAAGTCCATGCAAAAATCATCAGAAAATTAGATTCTAAGAAACTTTTCGAAAAGCATGTTTCGGTCAAAAATCATAGTATATTATACACTAGTTCGGTCAAAAAAATCAAATTTAATATGGGAATATTCGAAATGTTACGAGACTTTTCAGATCATTTATATATGTTAAGAGGGGAGGTTATGATGGAAGTCCATGCAAAGAAAATCATCTTAAAACTAGATTCTATGAAACTCTTCGAAATGCAAATTTCGGTCAAAAAATCATAATATATTATACACTAGTTTATACTAGTTTCGGTCAAAAACCAAATTAAATCGGGGACTGTTCCAATGGATACGAAACTTCACATATCATTTATATATTTTACGAGGTAAGCTTATGATGAAAAATCCATGCAAAAAATCTGCGGAAAATTAGATTCTATGAAACTTTTCGAAATGCAAGTTTCGGTCAAAAATCATAATATATTATACACTAGTTGCGGTCAAAAAAATTAAATTTAATTGGGGACTATTTTAAATGATACGAGACTTTTCAGATCATTTATATATGATAAGAGGGAAGGTTGTGATGGAAGTCCATGCAAAAAAATCATCTAAAAACTAGATTCTATGAAACTCTTCGAAATGCAATTTTCGGTCAAAAAATCATAATATATTATACACTAGTTTATACTAGTTTCGGTAAAAAATCAAATTAAATTGGGGACTATTCGAAATGATACGAAACTTCACATATCATTTATATATTTTACGAGGAAAGGTTTTGATGGAAGTCCATGCAAAAAACCATCGGAAAATTAGATTCTATGAAACTTTTCGAAATGCAAGTTTCGGTCAAAAATCCTAGTATATTATACACTAGTTTCGGTAAAAAAAAAATTTAATTGGAGACTATTTGAAATGATACGATACTTTTCAGATCATTTATATATGTTAAGAGGGAAGGTTGTGATGGAAGTCCATGCAAAAAAATCATCTGAAAACTAGATTCTATGAAACTCTTCGAAAGTCAAATTTTGGTAAAAAATTTGTAATATATTATACACTAGTTTATACTAGTTTCTGTCATAAATCAAATTAAATCGGGGACTGTTCGAAATGATACTAAACTTCACATATCATTTATTTACTTTACGAGGGAAGGTTATGATGGAAGTCCATGCGAAAAATCATCGGAAAATTAGATATTAAGAAATTTTTCGAAAAGCAAGTTTCGGTCAAAAATCATAGAATATTATACACTAGTTCGTTAAAAAAACAAATTTAATTGGGGACTATTCGAAATGTTATGAGACTTTTCAGATCATTTATATATGTTAAGAGGGAAGGTTATGATGGAAGTCCATGCAAAGAAAATCATCTCAAAACTAGATTTTATGACACTCTTCGAAATGCAAGTTTCGGTAAAAAAATCATAATATATTATACACAAGTTTATACTAGTTTCGGTCAAATATCAAATTAAATCGGGGACTGTTCGAATTGATACGAAACTTCACATATCATTTATATATTTTACGAGGTAAGGTTATGATGAAAAATCCATGCAAAAAATCTTCGGAAAATTAGATTCAACGAAACTTTTCGAAATGCAAGTTTCGGTCAAAAATCATAGTATATTATACACTAGTTTCGGTCAAAAAAATCAAATTTAATTGGGGACTATTTTAAATGATACGAGACTTTTCAGATCATTTATATATGTTAAGAGGAAAGGTTGTGATGGAAGTCCATGCAAAAAAATCATCTGAAAACTAGATTCTATGAAACTCTTCGAAATGCAAGTTTCGGTCAAAAAAATCATAATATATTATACACTAGTTTATACTAGTTTCGATCAATAATCAAATTAAATCGGGGACTGTTCGAATTGTTACGAAACATGACATATCATTTATATAATTTACGAGGTAAGGTTATGATGAAAAATCCATGCAAAAAATCATCGGAAAATTAGATTCTATGAAACTTCTCGAAATGCAAGTTTTGGTCAAAAATGATAGTATATTATACACTAGTTTCGGTCAAAAAAATCAAATTTAATTGGGGACTATTTTAAATGATACGAGACTTTTCAGATCATTTAAATATGTTAAGAGGGAAGGTTGTGATGGAAGTCCATGAGAAAAAATCATCTGAAAACTAGATTCTATGAAACACTTCGAAAGCCAAATTTTGGTCAAAAAATCGTAATATATTATACACTAGTTTATCCCAGTTTCGGTAAAAAATCAAATTAAATTGGGGACTGTTCGAAATGATACGAAACTTCACATATCATTTATATATTTTACGAGGGAAGGTTATGATGGAAGTCCATGCAAAAAATCATTGGAAAATTAGATTCTATAAAACTTTTCGAAATGCAAGTTTCGGTCAAAAATCATAGATAGTATACATTAGTATCGGTCAAAAAAATCAAATTTAATTGGCGACTATTTGAAATGATACGATACTTTTCAGATTATTTATATATGTTAAGAGGGAAGGTTGTGATGGAAGTCCATGAGAAAAAATCATCTGAAAACTAGATTCTATGAAACTCTTCGAAAGTCAAATTTTGGTCAAAAAATCGTAATATATTATACACTAGTTTCGGTCAAAAATCAAATTAAATCGGGGACTGTTCGAAATGATACTAAACTTCACATATCATTTATATATTTTACGAGGGAAAGTTATGATGGAAGTCCATGCAAAAATCATCAGAAAATTAGATTCTAAGAAACTTTTCGAAAAGCATGTTTCGGTCAAAAATCATAGTATATTATACACTAGTTCGGTCAAAAAAATCAAATTTAATATGGGAATATTCGAAATGTTACGAGACTTTTCAGATCATTTATATATGTTAAGAGGGGAGGTTATGATGGAAGTCCATGCAAAGAAAATCATCTTAAAACTAGATTCTATGAAACTCTTCGAAATGCAAATTTCGGTCAAAAAATCATAATATATTATACACTAGTTTATACTAGTTTCGGTCAAAAACCAAATTAAATTGGGGACTGTTCCAATGGATACGAAACTTCACATATCATTTATATATTTTACGAGGTAAGCTTATGATGAAAAATCCATGCAAAAAATCTGCGGAAAATTAGATTCTATGAAACTTTTCGAAATGCAAGTTTCGGTCAAAAATCATAATATATTATACACTAGTTGCGGTCAAAAAAATTAAATTTAATTGGGGACTATTTTAAATGATACGAGACTTTTCAGATCATTTATATATGATAAGAGGGAAGGTTGTGATGGAAGTCCATGCAAAAAAATCATCTAAAAACTAGATTCTATGAAACTCTTCGAAATGCAATTTTCGGTCAAAAAATCATAATATATTATACACTAGTTTATACTAGTTTCGGTAAAAAATCAAATTAAATTGGGGACTATTCGAAATGATACGAAACTTCACATATCATTTATATATTTTACGAGGAAAGGTTTTGATGGAAGTCCATGCAAAAAACCATCGGAAAATTAGATTCTATGAAACTTTTCGAAATGCAAGTTTCGGTCAAAAATCCTAGTATATTATACACTAGTTTCGGTAAAAAAAAAAATTTAATTGGAGACTATTTGAAATGATACGATACTTTTCAGATCATTTATATATGTTAAGAGGGAAGGTTGTGATGGAAGTCCATGCAAAAAAATCATCTGAAAACTAGATTCTATGAAACTCTTCGAAAGTCAAATTTTGGTAAAAAATTTGTAATATATTATACACTAGTTTATACTAGTTTCTGTCATAAATCAAATTAAATCGGGGACTGTTCGAAATGATACTAAACTTCACATATCATTTATTTACTTTACGAGGGAAGGTTATGATGGAAGTCCATGCAAAAAATCATCGGAAAATTAGATATTAAGAAATTTTTCGAAAAGCAAGTTTCGGTCAAAAATCATAGAATATTATACACTAGTTCGTTAAAAAAAACAAATTTAATTGGGGACTATTCGAAATGTTATGAGACTTTTCAGATCATTTATATATGTTAAGAGGGAAGGTTATGATGGAAGTCCATGCAAAGAAAATCATCTCAAAACTAGATTTTATGACACTCTTCGAAATGCAAGTTTCGGTAAAAAAATCATAATATATTATACACAAGTTTATACTAGTTTCGGTCAAATATCAAATTAAATCGGGGACTGTTCGAATTGATACGAAACTTCACATATCATTTATATATTTTACGAGGTAAGGTTATGATGAAAAATCCATGCAAAAAATCTTCGGAAAATTAGATTCAACGAAACTTTTCGAAATGCAAGTTTCGGTCAAAAATCATAGTATATTATACACTAGTTTCGGTCAAAAAAATCAAATTTAATTGGGGACTATTTTAAATGATACGAGACTTTTCAGATCATTTATATATGATAAGAGGGAAGGTTGAGATGGAAGTCCATGCAAAAAAATCATCTGAAAACTAGATTCTATGAAACTCTTCGAAATGCAATTTTCGGTCAAAAAAACATAATATATTATACACTAGTTTATACTATTTTCGGTAAAAATTAAAATTAAATTGGGGACTGTTTGAAATGATACGAAACTTCACATATAATTTATATATTTTACTAGGGAAGGTTATGATGGAAGTCCATGCAAAAAATCATCGGAAAATTAGATTCTATGAAACTTTTCGAAATTAAAGTTTCGGTCAAAAATCGTAGTATATTATACACTAGTTTCGGTCAAAAAAATCAAATTTAATTGGGGACTATTTGAAATGATACGATACTTTTCAGATCATTTATATATGTTAAGAGGGAAGGTTGTGATGGAAGTCCATGCAAAAAAATCATCTGAAAACTAGATTCTATGAAACTCTTCGAAAGTCAAATTTTGGTCAAAAAATCGTAATATATTATACACTAGTTTATACTAGTTTCGGTCAAAAATCAAATTAAATCGGGGACTGTTCGAAACGATACTAAACTTCACATATAATTCATATATTTTACGAGGGAAGGTTATCATGGAAGTCCATGCAAAAAATCATCGGAAAATTAGATTCTAAGAAACTTTTCGAAATGCAAGTTTCGGTCAAAAATCATAGTATATTATACACTAGTTCGGTCAAAAATATCAAATTTAATTGGGGAATATTTGAAATTTTACGAGACTTTTCAGATAATTTATATATGTTAAGAGGGAAGGTTATGATGGAAGTCCATGCAAAGAAAATCATCTGAAAACTAGATTCTATGAAACTCTTCGAAATGCAAGTTTCAGTCAAAAAATCATAATATTTCTACACAAGTTTATACTAGTTTCGGTCAAAAATCAAATTAAATCGGGGACTGTTCGAATTGATACGAAACTTCACATATCATTTATATATATTACGAGGTAAGGTTATGATGAAAAATCCATGCAAAAAATCATCGGAAAATTAGATTCAACGAAACGTTTCGAAATGCAAGTTTCGGTCAAAAATCATAGTATATTATACACTAGTTTCGGTCAAAAAAATCAAATTTAATTGGGGACTATTATAAATGATACGAGACTTTTCAGATCATTTATATATGATAAGAGGGAAGGTTGAGATGGAAGTCCATGCAAAAAAATCATCTGAAAACTAGATTCTATGAAACTCTTCGAAATGCAATTTTCGGTCAAAAAAACATAATATATTATACACTAGTTTATACTATTTTCGGTAAAAATTAAAAATAAATTGGGGACTGTTTGAAATGATACGAAACTTCACATATCATTTATATATTTTACTAGGGAAGGTTATGATGGAAGTCCATGCAAAAAATCATCGGAAAATTAGATTCTATGAAACTTTTCGAAATTCAAGTTTCGGTCAAAAATCGTAGTATATTATACACTAGTTTCGGTTAAAAAAATCAAATTTAATTGGGGACTATTTGAAATGATACGATACTTTTCAGATCATTTATATATGTTAAGAGGGAAGGTTGTGATGGAAGTCCATGCAAAAAAATCATCTGAAAACTAGATTCTATGAAACTCTTCGAAAGTCAAATTTTGGTCAAAAAATCGTAATATATTATACACTAGTTTATACTAGTTTCGGTCAAAAATCAAATTAAATCGGGGACTGTTCGAAATGATACTAAACTTCACATATAATTTATATATTTTACGAGGGAAGGTTATGATGGAATTCCATGCAAAAAATCATCGGAAAATTAGATTCTAAGAAACTTTTCGAAATGCAAGTTTCGGTCAAAAATCATAGTATATTATACACTAGTTCGGTCAAAAAAATCAAATTTAATTGGGGAATATTTGAAATTTTACGAGACTTTTCAGATAATTTATATATGTTAAGAGGGAAGGTTGTGATGGAAGTCCATGCAAAGAAAATCATCTGAAAACTAGATTCTATGAAACTCTTCGAAATGCAAGTTTCAGTCAAAAAATCATAATATTTCTACACAAGTTTATACTAGTTTCGGTCAAAAATCAAATTAAATCGGGGACTTTTCGAATTGATACGAAACTTCACATATCATTTATATATATTACGAGGTAAGGTTATGATGAAAAATCCATGCAAAAAATCATCGAAAAATTAGATTCAACGAAACGTTTCGAAATGCAAGTTTCGGTCAAAAATCATAGTATATTATACACTAGTTTCGGTCAAAAAAATAAAATTTAATTGGGGACTATTTTAAATGATACGAGACTTTTCAGATCATTTATATATGATAAGAGGGAAGGTTGAGATGGAAGTCCATGCCAAAAAATCATCTGAAAACTAGATTCTATGAAACTCTTCGAAATGCAATTTTCATCAAAAAAACATAATATATTATACACTAGTTTATACTATTTTCGGTAAAAATTAAAATTAAATATGGGACTGTTTGAAATGATACGAAACTTCACATATAATTTATATATTTTACTAGGGAAGGTTATGATGGAAGTCCATGCAAAAAATCATCGGAAAATTAGATTCTATGAAACTTTTCGAAATTCAAGTTTCGGTCAAAAATCGTAGTATATTATACACTAGTTTCGGTCAAAAAAATCAAATTTAATTGGGGACTATTTGAAATGATACAATACTTTTCAGATCATTTATATATGTTAAGAGGGAAGGTTGTGATGAAGTCCATGCAAAAAAATCATCTGAAAACTAGATTCTATGAAACTCTTCGAAAGTCAAATTTTGGTCAAAAAATCGTAATATATTATACACTAGTTTATACTAGTTTCGGTCAAAAATCAAATTAAATCGGGGACTGTTCGAAACGATACTAAACTTCACATATAATTTATATATTTTACGTGGGAAGGTTATGATGGAAGTCCATGCAAAAAATCATCGGAAAATTAGATTCTAAGAAACTTTTCGAAATGCAAGTTTCGGTCAAAAATCATAGTATATTATACACTAGTTCGGTCAAAAAAATCAAATTTAATTGGGGAATATTTGAAATTTTACGAGACTTTTCAGATAATTTATATATGTTAAGAGGGAAGGTTATGATGGAAGTCCATGCAAAGAATATCATCTGAAAACTAGATTCTATGAAACTCTTCGAAATGCAAGTTTCAGTCAAAAAATCATAATATTTCTACACTAGTTTATACTAGTTTCGATCAAAAATCAAATTAAATCGGGGACTGTTCGAATTGATACGAAACTTCACATATCATTTATATATATTACGAGGTAAGGTTATGATGAAAAATCCATGCAAAAAATCATCGGAAAATTAGATTCAACGAAACGTTTCGAAATGCAAGTTTCGGTCAAAAATCATAGTATATTATACACTAGTTTCAGTGAAAAAAATCAAATTTAATTGTGGACTATTTTAAATGATACGAGACTTTTCAGATCATTTATATATGATAAGAGGGAAGGTTGAGATGGAAGTCCATGCAAAAAAATCATCTGAAAACTAGATTCTATGAAACTCTTCGAAATGCAATTTTCGGTCAAAAAAACATAATATATTATACACTAGTTTATACTATTTTCGGTAAATATTAAAATTAAATTGGGGACTGTTTGAAATGATACAAAACTTCACATATCATTTATATATTTTACTAGGGAAGGTTATGATGGAAGTCCATGCAAAAAATCATCGGAAAATTAGATTCTATGAAACTTTTCGAAATTCAAGTTTCGGTCAAAAATCGTAGTATATTATACACTAGTTTCGGTCAAAAAAATCAAATTTAATTGGGGACTATTTGAAATGATACGATACTTTTCAGATCATTTATATATGTTAAGAGGGAAGGTTGTGATGGAAGTCCATGCAAAAAAATCATCTGAAAACTAGATTCTATGAAACTCTTCGAAAGTCAAATTTTGGTCAAAAAATCGTAATATATTATACACTAGTTTATACTAGTTTCGGTCAAAAATCAAATTAAATCGGGGACTGTTCGAAACGATACTAAACTTCACATATAATTTATATATTTTACGAGGGAAGGTTATGATGGAATTCCATGCAAAAAATCATCGGAAAATTAGATTCTAAGAAACTTTTCGAAATGCAAGTTTCGGTCAAAAATCATAGTATATTATACACTAGTTCGGTCAAAAAAATCAAATTTAATTGGGGAATATTTGAAATTTTACGAGACTTTTCAGATAATTTATATATGTTAAGAGGGAAGGTTATGATGGAAGTCCATGCAAAGAAAATCATCTGAAAACTAGATTCTATGAAACTCTTCGAAATGCAAGTTTCAGTCAAAAAATCATAATATTTCTACACAAGTTTATACTAGTTTCGGTCAAAAATCAAATTAAATCGGGGACTTTTCGAATTGATACGAAACTTCACATATCATTTATATATATTACGAGGTAAGGTTATGATGAAAAATCCATGCAAAAAATCATCGAAAAAATAGATTCAACGAAACGTTTCGAAATGCAAGTTACGGTCAAAAATCATAGTATATTATACACTAGTTTCGGTCAAAAAAATAAAATTTAATTGGGGACTATTTTAAATGATACGAGACTTTTCAGATCATTTATATATGATAAGAGGGAAGGTTGAGATGGAAGTCCATGCCAAAAAATCATCTGAAAACTAGATTCTATGAAACTCTTCGAAATGCAATTTTCTTCAAAAAAACATAATATATTATACACTAGTTTATACTATTTTCAGTAAAAATTAAAATTAAATTGGGGACTGTTTGAAATGATACGAAACTTCACATATAATTTATATATTTTACTAGGGAAGGTTATGATGGAAGTCCATGCAAAAAATCATCGGAAAATTAGATTCTATGAAACTTTTCGAAATTCAAGTTTCGGTCAAAAATCGTAGTATATTATACACTAGTTTCGGTCAAAAAAATCAAATTTAATTGGGGACTATTTGAAATGATACAATACTTTTCAGATCATTTATATATGTTAAGAGGGAAGGTTGTGATGAAGTCCATGCAAAAAAATCATCTGAAAACTAGATTCTATGAAACTCTTCGAAAGTCAAATTTTGGTCAAAAAATCGTAATATATTATACACTTGTTTATACTAGTTTCGGTCAAAAATCAAATTAAATCGGGGACTGTTCGAAACGATACTAAACTTCACATATAATTTATATATTTTACGAGGGAAGGTTATGATGGAAGTCCATGCAAAAAATCATCGGAAAATTAGATTCTAAGAAACTTTTCGAAATGCAAGTTTCGGTCAAAAATCATAGTATATTATACACTAGTTCGGTCAAAAAAATCAAATTTAATTGGGGACTATTTTAAATGATACGAGACTTTTCAGATCATTTATATATGTTAAGAGGGAAGGTTATGATGGAAGTCCATGCAAAGAATATCATCTGAAAACTAGATTCTATGAAACTCTTCGAAATGCAAGTTTCAGTCAAAAAATCATAATTTTTCTACACTAGTTTATACTAGTTTCGATCAAAAATCAAATTAAATTGGGGACTGTTCGAATTGATACGAAACTTCACATATCATTTATATATATTACGAGGTAAGGTTATGATGAAAAATCCATGCAAAAAATCATCGGAAAATTAGATTCAACGAAACGTTTCGAAATGCAAGTTTCGGTCAAAAATCATAGTATATTATACACTAGTTTCAGTCAAAAAAATCAAATTTAATTGTGGACTATTTTAAATGATACGAGACTTTTCAGATCATTTATATATGATAAGAGGGAAGGTTGAGATGGAAGTCCATGCAAAAAAATCATCTGAAAACTAGATTCTATGAAACTCTTCGAAATGCAATTTTCGGTCAAAAAAACATAATATATTATACACTAGTTTATACTATTTTCGGTAAATATTAAAATTAAATTGGGGACTGTTTGAAATGATACAAAACTTCACATATCATTTATATATTTTACTAGGGAAGGTTATGATGGAAGTCCATGCAAAAAATCATCGGAAAATTAGATTCTATGAAACTTTTCGAAATTCAAGTTTCGGTCAAAAATCGTAGTATATTATACACTAGTTTCGGTCAAAAAAATCAAATTTAATTGGGGACTATTTGAAATGATACGATACTTTTCAGATCATTTATATATGTTAAGAGGGAAGGTTGTGATGGAAGTCCATGCAAAAAAATCATCTGAAAACTAGATTCTATGAAACTCTTCGAAAGTCAAATTTTGGTCAAAAAATCGTAATATATTATACACTAGTTTATACTAGTTTCGGTCAAAAATCAAATTAAATCGGGGACTGTTCGAAACGATACTAAACTTCACATATAATTTATATATTTTACGAGGGAAGGTTATGATGGAAGTCCATGCAAAAAATCATCGGAAAATTAGATTCTAAGAAACTTTTCGAAATGCAAGTTTCGGTCAAAATTCATAGTATATTATACACTAGTTCGGTCAAAAAAATCAAATTTAATTGGGGAATATTTGAAATTTTACGAGACTTTTCAGATAATTTATATATGTTAAGAGGGAAGTTTATGATGGAATTCCATGCAAAGAAAATCATCTGAAAACTAGATTCTATGAAACTCTTCGAAATGCAAGTTTTAGTAAAAAAATCATAATATTTCTACACAAGTTTATACTAGTTTCGGTCAAAAATCAAATTAAATCGGGGACTGTTCGAATTGATACGAAACTTCACATATCATTTATATATATTACGAGGTAAGGTTATGATGAAAAATCCATGCAAAAAATCATCGGAAAATTAGATTCAACGAAACGTTTCGAAATGCAAGTTTCGGTCAAAAATCATAGTATATTATACACTAGTTTCGGTCAAAAAAATCAAATTTAATTGGGGACTATTTTAAATGATACGAGACTTTTCAGATCATTTATATATGATAAGAGGGAAGGTTGAGATGGAAGTCCATGCAAAAAAATCATCTGAAAACTAGATTCTATGAAACTCTTCGAAATGCAATTTTCGGTCAAAAAAACATAATATATTATACACTAGTTTATACTATTTTCGGTAAAAATTAAAATTAAATTGGGGACTGTTTAAAATGATACGAAACTTCACATATAATTTATATATTTTACTAGGGAAGGTTATGATGGAAGTCCATGCAAAAAATCATCAGAAAATTAGATTCTATGAAACTTTTCGAAATTCAAGTTTCGGTCAAAAATCGTAGTATATTATACACTAGTTTCGGTCAAAAAAATCAAATTTAATTGGGGACTATTTGAAATGATACGATACTTTTCAGATCATTTATATATGTTAAGAGGGAAGGTTGTGATGGAAGTCCATGCAAAAAAATCATATTAAAACTAGATTCTATGAAACTCTTCGAAAGTCAAATTTTGGTCAAAAAATCGTAATATATTATACACTAGTTTATACTAGTTTCGGTCAAAAATCAAATTAAATCGGGGACTGTTCGAAACGATACTAAACTTCACATATAATTGATATATTTTACGAGGGAAGGTTATGATGGAAGTCCATGCAAAAAATCATCGGAAAATTAGATTCTAAGAAACTTTTCGAAATGCAAGTTTCGGTCAAAAATCATAGTATATTATACACTAGTTCGGTCAAAAAAATCAAATTTAATTGGGGAATATTTGAAATTTTACGAGACTTTTCAGATAATTTATATATGATAAGAGGGAAGGTTATGATGGAAGTCAATGCAAAGAAAATCATCTAAAAACTAGATTCTATGAAACTCTTCGAAATGCAAGTTTCAGTCAAAAAATCATAATATTTCTACACTAGTTTATACTAGTTTCGATCAAAAATCAAATTAAATCGGGGACTGTTCGAATTGATACGAAACTTCACATATCATTTATATATATTACGAGGTAAGGTTATGATGAAAAATCCATGCAAAAAATCATCGGAAAATTAGATTCAAAGAAACGTTTCGAAATGCAAGTTTCGGTCAAAAATCATAGTATATTATACACTAGTTTCGGTCAAAAAAATCAAATTTAATTGTGGACTATTTTAAATGATACGAGACTTTTCAAATCATTTATATATGATAAGAGGGAAGGTTGAGATGGAAGTCCATGCAAAAAAATCATCTGAAAACTAGATTCTATGAAACTCTTCGAAATGCAATTTTCGGTCAAAAAAACATAATATATTATACACTAGTTTATACTATTTTCGGTAAATATTAAAATTAAATCGGGGACTGTTTGAAATGATACAAAACTTCACATATCATTTATATATTTTACTAGGGAAGGTTATGATGGAAGTCCATGCAAAAAATCATCGGAAAATTAGATTCTATGAAACTTTTCGAAATTCAAGTTTCGGTCAAAAATCGTAGTATATTATACACTAGTTTCGGTCAAAAAAATCAAATTTAATTGGGGACTGTTTGAAATGATACGATACTTTTCAGATCATTTATATATGTTAAGAGGGAAGGTTGTGATGGAAGTCCATGCAAAAAAATCATCTGAAAACTAGATTCTATGAAACTCTTCGAAAGTCAAATTTTGGTCAAAAAATCGTAATATATTATACACTAGTTTATACTAGTTTCGGTCAAAAATCAAATTAAATCGGGGACTGTTCGAAACGATACTAAACTTCACATATAATTTATATATTTTACGAGGGAAGGTTATGATGGAATTCCATGCAAAAAAATCATCGGAAAATTAGATTCTAAGAAACTTTTCGAAATGCAAGTTTCGGTCAAAAATCATAGTATATTATACACTAGTTTCGGTCAAAAAAATCAAATTTAATTGGGGACTATTTTAAATGATACGAGACTTTTCAGATCATTTATATATGATAAGAGGGAAGGTTGAGATGGAAGTCCATGCAAAAAAATCATCTGAAAACTAGATTCTATGAAACTCTTCGAAATGCAATTTTCGGTCAAAAAAACATAATATATTATACACTAGTTTATACTATTTTCGGTAAAAATTAAAATTAAATTGGGGACTGTTTGAAATGATACGAAACTTCACATATAATTTATATATTTTACTAGGGAAGGTTATGATGGAAGTCCATGCAAAAAATCATCGGAAAATTAGATTCTATGAAACTATTCGAAATTCAAGTTTCGGTCAAAAATCGTAGTATATTATACACTAGTTTCGGTCAAAAAAATCAAATTTAATTGGGGACTATTTGAAATGATACGATACTTTTCAGATCATTTATATATGTTAATAGGGAAGGTTGTGATGGAAGTCCATGCAAAAAAATCATATTAAAACTAGATTCTATGAAACTCTTCGAAAGTCAAATTTTGGTCAAAAAAACGTAATATATTATACACTAGTTTATACTAGTTTCATTCAAAAATCAAATTAAATCGGGGACTGTTCGAAACGATACTAAACTTCACATATAATTTATATATTTTACGAGGGAAGGTTATGATGGAAGTCCATGCAAAAAATCATCGGAAAATTAGATTCTAAGAAACTTTTCGAAATGCAAGTTTCGGTCAAAAATCATAGTATATTATACACTAGTTCGGTCAAAAAAATCAAATTTAATTGGGGAATATTTGAAATTTTACGAGACTTCTCAGATAATTTATATATGATAAGAGGGAAGGTTATGATGGAAGTCCATGCAAAGAAAATCATCTGAAAACTAGATTCTATGAAACTCTTCGAAATGCAAGTTTCAGTCAAAAAATCATAATATTTCTACACTAGTTTATACTAGTTTCGATCAAAAATCAAATTAAATCGGGGACTGTTCGAATTGATACGAAACTTCACATATCATTTATATATATTACGAGGTAAGGTTATGATGAAAAATCCATGCAAAAAATCATCGGAAAATTAGATTCAACGAAACGTTTCGAAATGCAAATTTAATTGTGGACTATTTTAAATGATACGAGACTTTTCAGATCATTTATATATGATAAGAGGGAAGGTTGAGATGGAAGTCCATGCAAAAAAATCATCTGAAAACTAGATTCTATGAAACTCTTCGAAATGCAATTTTCGGTCAAAAAAACATAATATATTATACACTAGTTTATACTATTTTCGGTAAATATTAAAATTAAATCGGGGACTGTTTGAAATGATACAAAACTTCACATATCATTTATATATTTTACTAGGGAAGGTTATGATGGAAGTCCATGCAAAAAATCATTGGAAAATTAGATTCTATGAAACTTTTCGAAATTCAAGTTTCGGTCAAAAATCGTAGTATATTATACACTAGTTTCGGTCAAAAAAATCAAATTTAATTGGGGACTGTTTGAAATGATACGATACTTTTCAGATCATTTATATATGTTAAGAGGGAAGGTTGTGATGGAAGTCCATGCAAAAAAATCATCTGAAAACTAGATTCTATGAAACTCTTCGAAAGTCAAATTTTGGTCAAAAAATCGTAATATATTATACACTAGTTTATACTAGTATCGGTCAAAAATCAAATTAAATCGGGGACTGTTCGAAACGATACTAAACTTCCCATATAATTTATATATTTTACGAGGGAAGGTTATGATGGAAGTCCATGCAAAAAATCATCGGAAAATTAGATTCTAAGAAACTTTTCGAAATGCAAGTTTCGGTCAAAAATCATAGTATATTATACACTAGTTCGGTCAAAAAAATCAAATTTAAATGGGGAATATTTGAAATTTTACGAGACTTTTCAGATAATTTATATATGTTAAGAGGGAAGGTTATGATGGAAGTCCATGCAAAAAAATCGTATGAAAACTAGATTCTATGAAACTCTTCAAAATGCAAGTTTCAGTCAAAAAATCATAATATTTCTACACTAGTTTATACTAGTTTCGATCAAAAATCAAATTAAATCGGGGACTGTTCGAATTGATACGAAACTTCACATATCATTTATATATATTACGAGGTAATGTTATCATGAGAAATCCATGCAAAAAATCATCGGAAAATTAGATTCAACGAAACGTTTCGAAATGCAAGTTTCGTTCAAAAATCATAGTATATTATACACTAGTTTCGGTCAAAATAATCAAATTTAATTGGGGACTATTTTAAATGATACGAGACTTTTCAGATCATTTATATATGATAAGAAGGAAGGTTGAGATGGAAGTCCATGCAAAAAAATCATCTGAAAACTTTATTCTATGAAACTCTTCGAAATGCAATTTTCGGTCAAAAAATCATAATATATTATACACTAGTTTATACTAGTTTCGGTAAAAAAAATCAAATTAAATTGGGGACTGTACGAAATGATACGAAACTTCACATATCATTTATATTTTTTACGAGGGAAGGTTATGATGGAAGTCCATGCAAAAAATCATCGGAAAATTAGATTCTATGAAACGTTTCGAAATGCAAGTTTCGGTCAAAATTCATAGTATATTATACACTAGTTTCGGTCAAAAAAATCAAATTTAATTGGGGACTATTTGAAATCATACGATACTTTTCAGATCATTTATATATGTTAAGAGGGAAGGTTGTGATGGAAGTCCAAGCAAAAAAATCATCTGAAAACTAGATTCTATGAACCTCTTCGAAAGTCAAATTTTGGTCAAAAAATCGTAATATATTATACACTAGTTTATACTAGTTTCGGTCAAAAATCAAATAAAATCGGGGACTGTTCGAAATGATACTAAACTTCACATATCATTTATATATTTTACGAGGGAAGGTTAAGATTGAAGTCCATGCAAAAAATCATCGGAAAATTAGATTCTAAGAAACTTTTCGAAAAGCAAGTTTCGGTCAATAATCATAATATATTATACACTAGTTCGGTCAAAAAAAATCAAATTTAATTGGGGATTATTCGAAATGTTACGAGACTTTTCAGATCATTTATATATGTTAAGAGGGAAGGTTATGATGGAAGTCCATGCAAAGAAAATCATCTGAAAACTAGATTCTATGAAACTTTTCGAAATGCAAGTTTCGGTCAAAAATCATAGTATATTATACACTAGTTTCGGTCAAAAAAATCAAATTTAATTGGGTATTATTTGAAATGATATGATACTTTTCAGATCATTTATATATGATAAGATGGAAGGTTGTGATGGAAGTCCATGCAAAAAAATCATCTGAAAACTAGATTCTATTAAACTCTTCAAAATGCAAGTTTCGGTCAAAAAATCATAATATATTATACATTAGTTTATAATAGTTTCGGTCATGAATCAAATTAAATCGGGGACTCTTTGAAATGATACGAAACTTCACATATCGTTTATATATTTTACGAGGGAAGGTTATGATGGAAGTCCATGCAAAAAATCATCGGAAAATTAGATTCTATGAAACTTTTCGAAATGCAAGTTTCGGTCAAAAATCATAGTATATTATACACTAGTTTCGGTCAAAAAAATCAAATTTAATTGGGGACTATTTGAAATGATACGAGACTTTTCAGATCATTTATATATGTTAAGAGGGAAGGTTATGATGGAAGTCCATGCAAAAAAATCATCTGAAAACTAGATTTTATGAAACTCTTCGTAATGCAAGTTTCGGTCAAAAATCATAGTATATTATACACTAGTTTCGGTCAAAAAAATCAAATTTAATTGGGAACTGTTTTAAATGATACGAGACTTTTCAGATCATTTATATATGTTAAGAGGGAAGGTTATGATGGAAGTCTATGAAAAAATCTTTTGTAAGCTCGATTCTATGAAACTTTTCGAAATGCAAGTTTCGGTCAAAAAATCATAATATATTTATACACTAGTTTATACTAGTTTCGGTCAAAAATCAAATTAAATCGGGAACTGTTGGAAATGATACGAAACTTCACATATCATTTATATATTTTACGACGGAAGGTTATGATGGAAGTCCATGCAAAAAATCATCGGAAAATTAGATTCTATGAAACTTTTCGAAATGCATGTTTTGGTCAAAAATCATAGTATATTATACACTAGTTCGGTTCAAAAAATCGAATTTAATTGGGGACTATTTGAAATGATACGAGACTTTTCAGATCATTTATATATGTTAATAGGGAAGGTGGTTATGGAAGTCCATGCAGAAAAAATCATCTGAAAACTAGAATCCATGAAACTCTTCGAAGTGCAAGTTTCGGTCAAAAAATCATAATATATTATACACTAGTTTATACAAGGTTCGGTCAAAAATCAAATTAAATCAGGGACTGTTCGAAATGATACGAAACTTCACATGTCATTTAAATATTTTACGAGGGAATGTTATGATGGAAGTCCATGCAAAAAATCATCGAATAATTAGATTCTATGAAACTTTTCGAAATGCAAATATCGGTCAAAAATCATAGTATATTATACACTAGTTTCGGTCAAAAAAATCAAATTTAATTGGGGACTATTTTAAATGATACGAGACTTTTCAGATCATTTATATATGATAAGAGGGAAGGTTGAGATGGAAGTCCATGCAAAAAAATCATCTGAAAACTAGATTCTATGAAACTCTTCGAAATGCAATTTTCGGTCAAAAAAACATAATATATTATACACTAGTTTATACTATTTTCGGTAAATATTAAAATTAAATCGGGGACTGTTTGAAATGATACAAAAATTCACATATCATTTATATATTTTACTAGGGAAGGTTATGATGGAAGTCCATGCAAAAAATCATTGGAAAATTAGATTCTATGAAACTTTTCGAAATTCAAGTTTCGGTCAAAAATCGTAGTATATTATACACTAGTTTCGGTCAAAAAAATCAAATTTAATTGGGGACTGTTTGAAATGATACGATACTTTTCAGATCATTTATATATGTTAAGAGGGAAGGTTGTGATGGAAGTCCATGCAAAAAAATCATCTGAAAACTAGATTCTATGAAACTCTTCGAAAGTCAAATTTTGGTCAAAAAATCGTAATATATTATACACTAGTTTATACTAGTATCGGTCAAAAATCAAATTAAATCGGGGACTGTTCGAAACGATACTAAACTTCACATATAATTTATATATTTTACGAGGGAAGGTTATGATGGAAGTCCATGCAAAAAATCATCGGAAAATTAGATTCTAAGAAACTTTTCGAAATGCAAGTTTCGGTCAAAAATCATAGTATATTATACACTAGTTCGGTCAAAAAAATATAATTTAAATGGGGAATATTTGAAATTTTACGAGACTTTTCAGATAATTTATATATGTTAAGAGGGAAGGTTATGATGGAAGTCCATGCAAAAAAATCGTATGAAAACTAGATTCTATGAAACTCTTCAAAATGCAAGTTTCAGTCAAAAAATCATAATATTTCTACACTAGTTTATACTAGTTTCGATCAAAAATCAAATTAAATCGGGGACTGTTCGAATTGATACGAAACTTCACATATCATTTATATATATTACGAGGTAATGTTATCATGAGAAATCCATGCAAAAAATCATCGGAAAATTAGATTCAACGAAACGTTTCGAAATGCAAGTTTCGTTCAAAAATCATAGTATATTATACACTAGTTTCGGTCAAAATAATCAAATTTAATTGGGGACTATTTTAAATGATACGAGACTTTTCAGATCATTTATATATGATAAGAGGGAAGGTTGAGATGGAAGTCCATGCAAAAAAATCATCTGAAAACTTGATTCTATGAAACTCTTCGAAATGCAATTTTCGGTCAAAAAATCATAATATATTATACACTAGTTTATACTAGTTTCGGTAAAAAAAATCAAATTAAATTGGGGACTGTACGAAATGATACGAAACTTCACATATCATTTATATTTTTTACGAGGGAAGGTTATGATGGAAGTCCATGCAAAAAATCATCGGAAAATTAGATTCTATGAAACGTTTCGAAATGCAAGTTTCGGTCAAAATTCATAGTATATTATACACTAGTTTCGGTCAAAAAAATCAAATTTAATTGGGGACTATTTGAAATCATACGATACTTTTCAGATCATTTATATATGTTAAGAGGGAAGGTTGTGATGGAAGTCCAAGCAAAAAAATCATCTGAAAACTAGATTCTATGAACCTCTTCGAAAGTCAAATTTTGGTCAAAAAATCGTAATATATTATACACTAGTTTATACTAGTTTCGGTCAAAAATCAAATAAAATCGGGGACTGTTCGAAATGATACTAAACTTCACATATCATTTATATATTTTACGAGGGAAGGTTAAGATTGAAGTCCATGCAAAAAATCATCGGAAAATTAGATTCTAAGAAACTTTTGGAAAAGCAAGTTTCGGTCAATAATCATAATATATTATACACTAGTTCGGTCAAAAAAAATCAAATTTAATTGGGGATTATTCGAAATGTTACGAGACTTTTCAGATCATTTATATATGTTAAGAGGAAAGGTTATGATGGAAGTCCATGCAAAGAAAATCATCTGAAAACTAGATTCTATGAAACTTTTCGAAATGCAAGTTTCGGTCAAAAATCATAGTATATTATACACTAGTTTCGGTCAAAAAAATCAAATTTAATTGGGTATTATTTGAAATCATACGATACTTTTCAGATCATTTATATATGTTAAGAGGGAAGGTTGTGATGGAAGTCCATGCAAAAAAATCATCTGAAAACTAGATTCTATTAAACTCTTCAAAATGCAAGTTTCGGTCAAAAAATCATAATATATTATACATTAGTTTATAATAGTTTCGGTCATGAATCAAATTAAATCGGGGACTCTTTGAAATGATACGAAACTTCACATATCGTTTATATATTTTACGAGGGAAGGTTATGATGGAAGTCCATGCAAAAAATCATCGGAAAATTAGATTCTATGAAACTTTTCGAAATGCAAGTTTCGGTCAAAAATCATAGTATATTATACACTAGTTTCGGTCAAAAAAATCAAATTTAATTGGGGACTATTTGAAATGATACGAGACTTTTCAGATCATTTATATATGTTAAGAGGGAAGGTTATGATGGAAGTCCATGCAAAAAAATCATCTGAAAACTAGATTTTATGAAACTCTTCGTAATGCAAGTTTCGGTCAAAAATCATAGTATATTATACACTAGTTTCGGTCAAAAAAATCAAATTTAATTGGGAACTGTTTTAAATGATACGAGACTTTTCAGATCATTTATATATGTTAAGAGGGAAGGTTATGATGGAAGTCTATGAAAAAATCTTTTGTAAGCTCGATTCTATGAAACTTTTCGAAATGCAAGTTTCGGTCAAAAAATCATAATATATTTATACACTAGTTTATACTAGTTTCGGTCAAAAATCAAATTAAATCGGGGACTGTTGGAAATGATACGAAACTTCACATATCATTTATATATTTTACGACGGAAGGTTATGATGGAAGTCCATGCAAAAAATCATCGGAAAATTAGATTCTATGAAACTTTTCGAAATGCATGTTTTGGTCAAAAATCATAGTATATTATACACTAGTTCGGTTCAAAAAATCGAATTTAATTGGGGACTATTTGAAATGATACGAGACTTTTCAGATCATTTATATATGTTAATAGGGAAGGTGGTTATGGAAGTCCATGCAGAAAAAATCATCTGAAAACTAGAATCCATGAAACTCTTCGAAGTGCAAGTTTCGGTCAAAAAATCATAATATATTATACACTAGTTTATACAAGGTTCGGTCAAAAATCAAATTAAATCAGGGACTGTTCGAAATGATACGAAACTTCACATGTCATTTAAATATTTTACGAGGGAATGTTATGATGGAAGTCCATGCAAAAAATCATCGAATAATTATATTCTATGAAACTTTTCGAAATGCAAATTTCGGTCAAAAATCATAGTATATTATACACTAGTTTCGGTCAAAAAAATCAAATTTAATTGGGGACTATTTTAAATGATACGAGACTTTTCAGATCATTTATATATGATAAGAGGGAAGGTTGAGATGGAAGTCCATGCAAAAAAATCATCTGAAAACTAGATTCTATGAAACTCTTCGAAATGCAATTTTCGGTCAAAAAAACATAATATATTATACACTAGTTTATACTATTTTCGGTAAATATTAAAATTAAATCGGGGACTGTTTGAAATGATACAAAACTTCACATATCATTTATATATTTTACTAGGGAAGGTTATGATGGAAGTCCATGCAAAAAATCATTGGAAAATTAGATTCTATGAAACTTTTCGAAATTCAAGTTTCGGTCAAAAATCGTAGTATATTATACACTAGTTTCGGTCAAAAAAATCAAATTTAATTGGGGACTGTTTGAAATGATACGATACTTTTCAGATCATTTATATATGTTAAGAGGGAAGGTTGTGATGGAAGTCCATGCAAAAAAATCATCTGAAAACTAGATTCTATGAAACTCTTCGAAAGTCAAATTTTGGTCAAAAAATCGTAATATATTATACACTAGTTTATACTAGTATCGGTCAAAAATCAAATTAAATCGGGGACTGTTCGAAACGATACTAAACTTCACATATAATTTATATATTTTACGAGGGAAGGTTATGATGGAAGTCCATGCAAAAAATCATCGGAAAATTAGATTCTAAGAAACTTTTCGAAATGCAAGTTTCGGTCAAAAATCATAGTATATTATACACTAGTTCGGTCAAAAAAATATAATTTAAATGGGGAATATTTGAAATTTTACGAGACTTTTCAGATAATTTATATATGTTAAGAGGGAAGGTTATGATGGAAGTCCATGCAAAAAAATCGTATGAAAACTAGATTCTATGAAACTCTTCAAAATGCAAGTTTCAGTCAAAAAATCATAATATTTCTACACTAGTTTATACTAGTTTCGATCAAAAATCAAATTAAATCGGGGACTGTTCGAATTGATACGAAACTTCACATATCATTTATATATATTACGAGGTAATGTTATCATGAGAAATCCATGCAAAAAATCATCGGAAAATTAGATTCAACGAAACGTTTCGAAATGCAAGTTTCGTTCAAAAATCATAGTATATTATACACTAGTTTCGGTCAAAATAATCAAATTTAATTGGGGACTATTTTAAATGATACGAGACTTTTCAGATCATTTATATATGATAAGAGGGAAGGTTGAGATGGAAGTCCATGCAAAAAAATCATCTGAAAACTTGATTCTATGAAACTCTTCGAAATGCAATTTTCGGTCAAAAAATCATAATATATTATACACTAGTTTATACTAGTTTCGGTAAAAAAAATCAAATTAAATTGGGGACTGTACGAAATGATACGAAACTTCACATATCATTTATATTTTTTACGAGGGAAGGTTATGATGGAAGTCCATGCAAAAAATCATCGGAAAATTAGATTCTATGAAACGTTTCGAAATGCAAGTTTCGGTCAAAATTCATAGTATATTATACACTAGTTTCGGTCAAAAAAATCAAATTTAATTGGGGACTATTTGAAATCATACGATACTTTTCAGATCATTTATATATGTTAAGAGGGAAGGTTGTGATGGAAGTCCAAGCAAAAAAATCATCTGAAAACTAGATTCTATGAACCTCTTCGAAAGTCAAATTTTGGTCAAAAAATCGTAATATATTATACACTAGTTTATACTAGTTTCGGTCAAAAATCAAATAAAATCGGGGACTGTTCGAAATGATACTAAACTTCACATATCATTTATATATTTTACGAGGGAAGGTTAAGATTGAAGTCCATGCAAAAAATCATCGGAAAATTAGATTCTAAGAAACTTTTGGAAAAGCAAGTTTCGGTCAATAATCATAATATATTATACACTAGTTCGGTCAAAAAAAATCAAATTTAATTGGGGATTATTCGAAATGTTACGAGACTTTTCAGATCATTTATATATGTTAAGAGGAAAGGTTATGATGGAAGTCCATGCAAAGAAAATCATCTGAAAACTAGATTCTATGAAACTTTTCGAAATGCAAGTTTCGGTCAAAAATCATAGTATATTATACACTAGTTTCGGTCAAAAAAATCAAATTTAATTGGGTATTATTTGAAATCATACGATACTTTTCAGATCATTTATATATGTTAAGAGGGAAGGTTGTGATGGAAGTCCATGCAAAAAAATCATCTGAAAACTAGATTCTATTAAACTCTTCAAAATGCAAGTTTCGGTCAAAAAATCATAATATATTATACATTAGTTTATAATAGTTTCGGTCATGAATCAAATTAAATCGGGGACTCTTTGAAATGATACGAAACTTCACATATCGTTTATATATTTTACGAGGGAAGGTTATGATGGAAGTCCATGCAAAAAATCATCGGAAAATTAGATTCTATGAAACTTTTCGAAATGCAAGTTTCGGTCAAAAATCATAGTATATTATACACTAGTTTCGGTCAAAAAAATCAAATTTAATTGGGGACTATTTGAAATGATACGAGACTTTTCAGATCATTTATATATGTTAAGAGGGAAGGTTATGATGGAAGTCCATGCAAAAAAATCATCTGAAAACTAGATTTTATGAAACTCTTCGTAATGCAAGTTTCGGTCAAAAATCATAGTATATTATACACTAGTTTCGGTCAAAAAAATCAAATTTAATTGGGAACTGTTTTAAATGATACGAGACTTTTCAGATCATTTATATATGTTAAGAGGGAAGGTTATGATGGAAGTCTATGAAAAAATCTTTTGTAAGCTCGATTCTATGAAACTTTTCGAAATGCAAGTTTCGGTCAAAAAATCATAATATATTTATACACTAGTTTATACTAGTTTCGGTCAAAAATCAAATTAAATCGGGGACTGTTGGAAATGATACGAAACTTCACATATCATTTATATATTTTACGACGGAAGGTTATGATGGAAGTCCATGCAAAAAATCATCGGAAAATTAGATTCTATGAAACTTTTCGAAATGCATGTTTTGGTCAAAAATCATAGTATATTATACACTAGTTCGGTTCAAAAAATCGAATTTAATTGGGGACTATTTGAAATGATACGAGACTTTTCAGATCATTTATATATGTTAATAGGGAAGGTGGTTATGGAAGTCCATGCAGAAAAAATCATCTGAAAACTAGAATCCATGAAACTCTTCGAAGTGCAAGTTTCGGTCAAAAAATCATAATATATTATACACTAGTTTATACAAGGTTCGGTCAAAAATCAAATTAAATCAGGGACTGTTCGAAATGATACGAAACTTCACATGTCATTTAAATATTTTACGAGGGAATGTTATGATGGAAGTCCATGCAAAAAATCATCGAATAATTATATTCTATGAAACTTTTCGAAATGCAAATTTCGGTCAAAAATCATAGTATATTATACACTAGTTTCGGTCAAAAAAATCAAATTTAATTGGGGACTATTTTAAATGATACGAGACTTTTCAGATCATTTATATATGATAAGAGGGAAGGTTGAGATGGAAGTCCATGCAAAAAAATCATCTGAAAACTAGATTCTATGAAACTCTTCGAAATGCAATTTTCGGTCAAAAAAACATAATATATTATACACTAGTTTATACTATTTTCGGTAAATATTAAAATTAAATCGGGGACTGTTTGAAATGATACAAAACTTCACATATCATTTATATATTTTACTAGGGAAGGTTATGATGGAAGTCCATGCAAAAAATCATTGGAAAATTAGATTCTATGAAACTTTTCGAAATTCAAGTTTCGGTCAAAAATCGTAGTATATTATACACTAGTTTCGGTCAAAAAAATCAAATTTAATTGGGGACTGTTTGAAATGATACGATACTTTTCAGATCATTTATATATGTTAAGAGGGAAGGTTGTGATGGAAGTCCATGCAAAAAAATCATCTGAAAACTAGATTCTATGAAACTCTTCGAAAGTCAAATTTTGGTCAAAAAATCGTAATATATTATACACTAGTTTATACTAGTATCGGTCAAAAATCAAATTAAATCGGGGACTGTTCGAAACGATACTAAACTTCACATATAATTTATATATTTTACGAGGGAAGGTTATGATGGAAGTCCATGCAAAAAATCATCGGAAAATTAGATTCTAAGAAACTTTTCGAAATGCAAGTTTCGGTCAAAAATCATAGTATATTATACACTAGTTCGGTCAAAAAAATCAAATTTAAATGGGGAATATTTGAAATTTTACGAGACTTTTCAGATAATTTATATATGTTAAGAGGGAAGGTTATGATGGAAGTCCATGCAAAAAAATCGTATGAAAACTAGATTCTATGAAACTCTTCAAAATGCAAGTTTCAGTCAAAAAATCATAATATTTCTACACTAGTTTATACTAGTTTCGATCAAAAATCAAATTAAATCGGGGACTGTTCGAATTGATACGAAACTTCACATATCATTTATATATATTACGAGGTAATGTTATCATGAGAAATCCATGCAAAAAATCATCGGAAAATTAGATTCAACGAAACGTTTCGAAATGCAAGTTTCGTTCAAAAATCATAGTATATTATACACTAGTTTCGGTCAAAATAATCAAATTTAATTGGGGACTATTTTAAATGATACGAGACTTTTCAGATCATTTATATATGATAAGAGGGAAGGTTGAGATGGAAGTCCATGCAAAAAAATCATCTGAAAACTTGATTCTATGAAACTCTTCGAAATGCAATTTTCGGTCAAAAAATCATAATATATTATACACTAGTTTATACTAGTTTCGGTAAAAAAAATCAAATTAAATTGGGGACTGTACGAAATGATACAAAACTTCACATATCATTTATATTTTTTACGAGGGAAGGTTATGATGGAAGTCCATGCAAAAAATCATCGGAAAATTAGATTCTATGAAACGTTTCGAAATGCAAGTTTCGGTCAAAATTCATAGTATATTATACACTAGTTTCGGTCAAAAAAATCAAATTTAATTGGGGACTATTTGAAATCATACGATACTTTTCAGATCATTTATATATGTTAAGAGGGAAGGTTGTGATGGAAGTCCAAGCAAAAAAATCATCTGAAAACTAGATTCTATGAACCTCTTCGAAAGTCAAATTTTGGTCAAAAAATCGTAATATATTATACACTAGTTTATACTAGTTTCGGTCAAAAATCAAATAAAATCGGGGACTGTTCGAAATGATACTAAACTTCACATATCATTTATATATTTTACGAGGGAAGGTTAAGATTGAAGTCCATGCAAAAAATCATCGGAAAATTAGATTCTAAGAAACTTTTCGAAAAGCAAGTTTCGGTCAATAATCATAATATATTATACACTAGTTCGGTCAAAAAAAATCAAATTTAATTGGGGATTATTCGAAATGTTACGAGACTTTTCAAATCATTTATATATGTTAAGAGGGAAGGTTATGATGGAAGTCCATGCAAAGAAAATCATCTGAAAACTAGATTCTATGAAACTTTTCGAAATGCAAGTTTCGGTCAAAAATCATAGTATATTATACACTAGTTTCGGTCAAAAAAATCAAATTTAATTGGGTATTATTTGAAATGATATGATACTTTTCAGATCATTTATATATGATAAGATGGAAGGTTGTGATGGAAGTCCATGCAAAAAAATCATCTGAAAACTAGATTCTATTAAACTCTTCAAAATGCAAGTTTCGGTCAAAAAATCATAATATATTATACATTAGTTTATAATAGTTTCGGTCATGAATCAAATTAAATCGGGGACTCTTTGAAATGATACGAAACTTCACATATCGTTTATATATTTTACGAGGGAAGGTTATGATGGAAGTCCATGCAAAAAATCATCGGAAAATTAGATTCTATGAAACTTTTCGAAATGCAAGTTTCGGTCAAAAATCATAGTATATTATACACTAGTTTCGGTCAAAAAAATCAAATTTAATTGGGGACTATTTTAAATGATACGAGACTTTTCAGATCATTTATATATGATAAGAGGGAAGGTTGAGATGGAAGTCCATGCAAAAAAATCATCTGAAAACTAGATTCTATGAAACTCTTCGAAATGCAATTTTCGGTCAAAAAAACATAATATATTATACACTAGTTTATACTATTTTCGGTAAATATTAAAATTAAATCGGGGACTGTTTGAAATGATACAAAACTTCACATATCATTTATATATTTTACTAGGGAAGGTTATGATGGAAGTCCATGCAAAAAATCATTGGAAAATTAGATTCTATGAAACTTTTCGAAATTCAAGTTTCGGTCAAAAATCGTAGTATATTATACACTAGTTTCGGTCAAAAAAATCAAATTTAATTGGGGACTGTTTGAAATGATACGATACTTTTCAGATCATTTATATATGTTAAGAGGGAAGGTTGTGATGGAAGTCCATGCAAAAAAATCATCTGAAAACTAGATTCTATGAAACTCTTCGAAAGTCAAATTTTGGTCAAAAAATCGTAATATATTATACACTAGTTTATACTAGTATCGGTCAAAAATCAAATTAAATCGGGGACTGTTCGAAACGATACTAAACTTCACATATAATTTATATATTTTACGAGGGAAGGTTATGATGGAAGTCCATGCAAAAAATCATCGGAAAATTAGATTCTAAGAAACTTTTCGAAATGCAAGTTTCGGTCAAAAATCATAGTATATTATACACTAGTTCGGTCAAAAAAATCAAATTTAAATGGGGAATATTTGAAATTTTACGAGACTTTTCAGATAATTTATATATGTTAAGAGGGAAGGTTATGATGGAAGTCCATGCAAAAAAATCGTATGAAAACTAGATTCTATGAAACTCTTCAAAATGCAAGTTTCAGTCAAAAAATCATAATATTTCTACACTAGTTTATACTAGTTTCGATCAAAAATCAAATTAAATCGGGGACTGTTCGAATTGATACGAAACTTCACATATCATTTATATATATTACGAGGTAATGTTATCATGAGAAATCCATGCAAAAAATCATCGGAAAATTAGATTCAACGAAACGTTTCGAAATGCAAGTTTCGTTCAAAAATCAGTATATTATACACTAGTTTCGGTCAAAATAATCAAATTTAATTGGGGACTATTTTAAATGATACGAGACTTTTCAGATCATTTATATATGATAAGAGGGAAGGTTGAGATGGAAGTCCATGCAAAAAAATCATCTGAAAACTTGATTCTATGAAACTCTTCGAAATGCAATTTTCGGTCAAAAAATCATAATATATTATACACTAGTTTATACTAGTTTCGGTAAAAAAAATCAAATTAAATTGGGGACTGTACGAAATGATACGAAACTTCACATATCATTTATATTTTTTACGAGGGATGGTTATGATGGAAGTCCATGCAAAAAATCATCGGAAAATTAGATTCTATGAAACGTTTCGAAATGCAAGTTTCGGTCAAAATTCATAGTATATTATACACTAGTTTCGGTCAAAAAAATCAAATTTAATTGGGGACTATTTGAAATCATACGATACTTTTCAGATCATTTATATATGTTAAGAGGGAAGGTTGTGATGGAAGTCCAAGCAAAAAAATCATCTGAAAACTAGATTCTATGAACCTCTTCGAAAGTCAAATTTTGGTCAAAAAATCGTAATATATTATACACTAGTTTATACTAGTTTCGGTCAAAAATCAAATAAAATCGGGGACTGTTCGAAATGATACTAAACTTCACATATCATTTATATATTTTACGAGGGAAGGTTAAGATTGAAGTCCATGCAAAAAATCATCGGAAAATTAGATTCTAAGAAACTTTTCGAAAAGCAAGTTTCGGTCAATAATCATAATATATTATACACTAGTTCGGTCAAAAAAAATCAAATTTAATTGGGGATTATTCGAAATGTTACGAGACTTTTCAAATCATTTATATATGTTAAGAGGGAAGGTTATGATGGAAGTCCATGCAAAGAAAATCATCTGAAAACTAGATTCTATGAAACTTTTCGAAATGCAAGTTTCGGTCAAAAATCATAGTATATTATACACTAGTTTCGGTCAAAAAAATCAAATTTAATTGGGTATTATTTGAAATGATATGATACTTTTCAGATCATTTATATATGATAAGATGGAAGGTTGTGATGGAAGTCCATGCAAAAAAATCATCTGAAAACTAGATTCTATTAAACTCTTCAAAATGCAAGTTTCGGTCAAAAAATCATAATATATTATACATTAGTTTATAATAGTTTCGGTCATGAATCAAATTAAATCGGGGACTCTTTGAAATGATATGAAACTTCACATATCGTTTATATATTTTACGAGGGAAGGTTATGATGGAAGTCCATGCAAAAAATCATCGGAAAATTAGATTCTATGAAACTTTTCGAAATGCAAGTTTCGGTCAAAAATCATAGTATATTATACACTAGTTTCGGTCAAAAAAATCAAATTTAATTGGGGACTATTTTAAATGATACGAGACTTTTCAGATCATTTATATATGATAAGAGGGAAGGTTGAGATGGAAGTCCATGCAAAAAAATCATCTGAAAACTAGATTCTATGAAACTCTTCGAAATGCAATTTTCGGTCAAAAAAACATAATATATTATACACTAGTTTATACTATTTTCGGTAAATATTAAAATTAAATCGGGGACTGTTTGAAATGATACAAAACTTCACATATCATTTATATATTTTACTAGGGAAGGTTATGATGGAAGTCCATGCAAAAAATCATTGGAAAATTAGATTCTATGAAACTTTTCGAAATTCAAGTTTCGGTCAAAAATCGTAGTATATTATACACTAGTTTCGGTCAAAAAAATCAAATTTAATTGGGGACTGTTTGAAATGATACGATACTTTTCAGATCATTTATATATGTTAAGAGGGAAGGTTGTGATGGAAGTCCATGCAAAAAAATCATCTGAAAACTAGATTCTATGAAACTCTTCGAAAGTCAAATTTTGGTCAAAAAATCGTAATATATTATACACTAGTTTATACTAGTATCGGTCAAAAATCAAATTAAATCGGGGACTGTTCGAAACGATACTAAACTTCACATATAATTTATATATTTTACGAGGGAAGGTTATGATGGAAGTCCATGCAAAAAATCATCGGAAAATTAGATTCTAAGAAACTTTTCGAAATGCAAGTTTCGGTCAAAAATCATAGTATATTATACACTAGTTCGGTCAAAAAAATCAAATTTAAATGGGGAATATTTGAAATTTTACGAGACTTTTCAGATAATTTATATATGTTAAGAGGGAAGGTTATGATGGAAGTCCATGCAAAAAAATCGTATGAAAACTAGATTCTATGAAACTCTTCAAAATGCAAGTTTCAGTCAAAAAATCATAATATTTCTACACTAGTTTATACTAGTTTCGATCAAAAATCAAATTAAATCGGGGACTGTTCGAATTGATACGAAACTTCACATATCATTTATATATATTACGAGGTAATGTTATCATGAGAAATCCATGCAAAAAATCATCGGAAAATTAGATTCAACGAAACGTTTCGAAATGCAAGTTTCGTTCAAAAATCATAGTATATTATACACTAGTTTCGGTCAAAATAATCAAATTTAATTGGGGACTATTTTAAATGATACGAGACTTTTCAGATCATTTATATATGATAAGAGGGAAGGTTGAGATGGAAGTCCATGCAAAAAAATCATCTGAAAACTTGATTCTATGAAACTCTTCGAAATGCAATTTTCGGTCAAAAAATCATAATATATTATACACTAGTTTATACTAGTTTCGGTAAAAAAAATCAAATTAAATTGGGGACTGTACGAAATGATACGAAACTTCACATATCATTTATATTTTTTACGAGGGAAGGTTATGATGGAAGTCCATGCAAAAAATCATCGGAAAATTAGATTCTATGAAACGTTTCGAAATGCAAGTTTCGGTCAAAATTCATAGTATATTATACACTAGTTTCGGTCAAAAAAATCAAATTTAATTGGGGACTATTTGAAATCATACGATACTTTTCAGATCATTTATATATGTTAAGAGGGAAGGTTGTGATGGAAGTCCAAGCAAAAAAATCATCTGAAAACTAGATTCTATGAACCTCTTCGAAAGTCAAATTTTGGTCAAAAAATCGTAATATATTATACACTAGTTTATACTAGTTTCGGTCAAAAATCAAATAAAATCGGGGACTGTTCGAAATGATACTAAACTTCACATATCATTTATATATTTTACGAGGGAAGGTTAAGATTGAAGTCCATGCAAAAAATCATCGGAAAATTAGATTCTAAGAAACTTTTGGAAAAGCAAGTTTCGGTCAATAATCATAATATATTATACACTAGTTCGGTCAAAAAAAATCAAATTTAATTGGGGATTATTCGAAATGTTACGAGACTTTTCAGATCATTTATATATGTTAAGAGGAAAGGTTATGATGGAAGTCCATGCAAAGAAAATCATCTGAAAACTAGATTCTATGAAACTTTTCGAAATGCAAGTTTCGGTCAAAAATCATAGTATATTATACACTAGTTTCGGTCAAAAAAATCAAATTTAATTGGGTATTATTTGAAATCATACGATACTTTTCAGATCATTTATATATGTTAAGAGGGAAGGTTGTGATGGAAGTCCATGCAAAAAAATCATCTGAAAACTAGATTCTATTAAACTCTTCAAAATGCAAGTTTCGGTCAAAAAATCATAATATATTATACATTAGTTTATAATAGTTTCGGTCATGAATCAAATTAAATCGGGGACTCTTTGAAATGATACGAAACTTCACATATCGTTTATATATTTTACGAGGGAAGGTTATGATGGAAGTCCATGCAAAAAATCATCGGAAAATTAGATTCTATGAAACTTTTCGAAATGCAAGTTTCGGTCAAAAATCATAGTATATTATACACTAGTTTCGGTCAAAAAAATCAAATTTAATTGGGGACTATTTGAAATGATACGAGACTTTTCAGATCATTTATATATGTTAAGAGGGAAGGTTATGATGGAAGTCCATGCAAAAAAATCATCTGAAAACTAGATTTTATGAAACTCTTCGTAATGCAAGTTTCGGTCAAAAATCATAGTATATTATACACTAGTTTCGGTCAAAAAAATCAAATTTAATTGGGTATTATTTGAAATGATATGATACTTTTCAGATCATTTATATATGATAAGATGGAAGGTTGTGATGGAAGTCCATGCAAAAAAATCATCTGAAAACTAGATTCTATTAAACTCTTCAAAATGCAAGTTTCGGTCAAAAAATCATAATATATTATACATTAGTTTATAATAGTTTCGGTCATGAATCAAATTAAATCGGGGACTCTTTGAAATGATACGAAACTTCACATATCGTTTATATATTTTACGAGGGAAGGTTATGATGGAAGTCCATGCAAAAAATCATCGGAAAATTAGATTCTATGAAACTTTTCGAAATGCAAGTTTCGGTCAAAAATCATAGTATATTATACACTAGTTTCGGTCAAAAAAATCAAATTTAATTGGGGACTATTTTAAATGATACGAGACTTTTCAGATCATTTATATATGATAAGAGGGAAGGTTGAGATGGAAGTCCATGCAAAAAAATCATCTGAAAACTAGATTCTATGAAACTCTTCGAAATGCAATTTTCGGTCAAAAAAACATAATATATTATACACTAGTTTATACTATTTTCGGTAAATATTAAAATTAAATCGGGGACTGTTTGAAATGATACAAAACTTCACATATCATTTATATATTTTACTAGGGAAGGTTATGATGGAAGTCCATGCAAAAAATCATCGGAAAATTAGATTCTATGAAACTTTTCGAAATTCAAGTTTCGGTCAAAAATCGTAGTATATTATACACTAGTTTCGGTCAAAAAAATCAAATTTAATTGGGGACTGTTTGAAATGATACGATACTTTTCAGATCATTTATATATGTTAAGAGGGAAGGTTGTGATGGAAGTCCATGCAAAAAAATCATCTGAAAACTAGATTCTATGAAACTCTTCGAAAGTCAAATTTTGGTCAAAAAATCGTAATATATTATACACTAGTTTATACTAGTATCGGTCAAAAATCAAATTAAATTGGGGACTGTTCGAAACGATACTAAACTTCACATATAATTTATATATTTTACGAGGGAAGGTTATGATGGAAGTCCATGCAAAAAATCATCGGAAAATTAGATTCTAAGAAACTTTTCGAAATGCAAGTTTCGGTCAAAAATCATAGTATATTATACACTAGTTCGGTCAAAAAAATCAAATTTAAATGGGGAATATTTGAAATTTTACGAGACTTTTCAGATAATTTATATATGTTAAGAGGGAAGGTTATGATGGAAGTCCATGCAAAAAAATCGTATGAAAACTAGATTCTATGAAACTCTTCAAAATGCAAGTTTCAGTCAAAAAATCATAATATTTCTACACTAGTTTATACTAGTTTCGATCAAAAATCAAATTAAATCGGGGACTGTTCGAATTGATACGAAACTTCACATATCATTTATATATATTACGAGGTAATGTTATCATGAGAAATCCATGCAAAAAATCATCGGAAAATTAGATTCAACGAAACGTTTCGAAATGCAAGTTTCGTTCAAAAATCATAGTATATTATACACTAGTTTCGGTCAAAATAATCAAATTTAATTGGGGACTATTTTAAATGATACGAGACATTTCAGATCATTTATATATGATAAGAGGGAAGGTTGAGATGGAAGTCCATGCAAAAAAATCATCTGAAAACATGATTCTATGAAACTCTTCGAAATGCAATTTTCGGTCAAAAAATCATAATATATAATACACTAGTTTATACTAGTTTCGGTAAAAAAAATCAAATTAAATTGGGGACTGTACGAAATGATACGAAACTTCACATATCATTTATATTTTTTACGAGGGAAGGTTATGATGGAAGTCCATGCAAAAAATCATCGGAAAATTAGATTCTATGAAACGTTTCGAAATGCAAGTTTCGGTCAAAATTCATAGTATATTATACACTAGTTTCGGTCAAAAAAATCAAATTTAATTGGGGACTATTTGAAATCATACGATACTTTTCAGATCATTTATATATGTTAAGAGGGAAGGTTGTGATGGAAGTCCAAGCAAAAAAATCATCTGAAAACTAGATTCTATGAACCTCTTCGAAAGTCAAATTTTGGTCAAAAAATCGTAATATATTATACACTAGTTTATACTAGTTTCGGTCAAAAATCAAATAAAATCGGGGACTGATCGAAATGATACTAAACTTCACATATCATTTATGTATTTTACGAGGGAAGGTTAAGATTGAAGTCCATGCAAAAAATCATCGGAAAATTAGATTCTAAGAAACTTTTCGAAAAGCAAGTTTCGGTCAATAATCATAATATATTATACACTAGTTCGGTCAAAAAAAATCAAATTTAATTGGGGATTATTCGAAATGTTACGAGACTTTTCAAATCATTTATATATGTTAAGAGGGAAGGTTATGATGGAAGTCCATGCAAAGAAAATCATCTGAAAACTAGATTCTATGAAACTTTTCGAAATGCAAGTTTCGGTCAAAAATCATAGTATATTATACACTAGTTTCGGTCAAAAAAATCAAATTTAATTGGGTATTATTTGAAATGATATGATACTTTTCAGATCATTTATATATGATAAGATGGAAGGTTGTGATGGAAGTCCATGCAAAAAAATCATCTGAAAACTAGATTCTATTAAACTCTTCGAAATGCAAGTTTCGGTCAAAAAATCATAATATATTATACATTAGTTTATAATAGTTTCGGTCATGAATCAAATTAAATCGGGGACTCTTTGAAATGATACGAAACTTCACATATCGTTTATATATTTTACGAGGGAAGGTTATGATGGAAGTCCATGCAAAAAATCATCGGAAAATTAGATTCTATGAAACTTTTCGAAATGCAAGTTTCGGACAAAAATCATAGTATATTATACACTAGTTTCGGTCAAAAAAATCAAATTTAATTGGGGACTATTTGAAATGATACGAGACTTTTCAGATCATTTATATATGTTAAGAGGGAAGGTTATGATGGAAGTCCATGCAAAAAAATCATCTGAAAACTAGATTTTATGAAACTCTTCGTAATGCAAGTTTCGGTCAAAAATCATAGTATATTATACACTAGTTTCGGTCAAAAAAATCAAATTTAATTGGGAACTGTTTTAAATGATACGAGACTTTTCAGATCATTTATATATGTTAAGAGGGAAGGTTATGATGGAAGTCTATGAAAAAATCTTTTGTAAGCTCGATTCTATGAAACTTTTCGAAATGCAAGTTTCGGTCAAAAAATCATAATATATTTATACACTAGTTTATACTAGTTTCGGTCAAAAATCAAATTAAATCGGGGACTGTTGGAAATGATACGAAACTTCACATATCATTTATATATTTTACGACGGAAGGTTATGATGGAAGTCCATGCAAAAAATCATCGGAAAATTAGATTCTATGAAACTTTTCGAAATGCATGTTTTGGTCAAAAATCATAGTATATTATACACTAGTTCGGTTCAAAAAATTGAATTTAATTGGGGACTATTTGAAATGATACGAGACTTTTCAGATCATTTATATATGTTAATAGGGAAGGTGGTTATGGAAGTCCATGCAGAAAAAATCATCTGAAAACTAGAATCCATGAAACTCTTCGAAGTGCAAGTTTCGGTCAAAAAATCATAATATATTATACACTAGTTTATACAAGGTTCGGTCAAAAATCAAATTAAATCAGGGACTGTTCGAAATGATACGAAACTTCACATGTCATTTAAATATTTTACGAGGGAATGTTATGATGGAAGTCCATGCAAAAAATCATCGAATTATTAGATTCTATGAAACTTTTCGAAATGCAAATTTCGGTCAAAAATCATAGTATATTATACACTAGTTTCGGTCAAAAAAATCAAATTTAATTGGGGACTATTTGAAATGATATGATACTTTTCAGATCATTTATATATGATAAGAGGGAAGGTTGTGATGGAAGTCCATGCAAAAAAATCATCTGAAAACTAGATTCTATGAAACTCTTCAAAATGCAAGTTTCGGTCAAAAAATCATAATATATTATACACTAGTTTATACTAGTTTCGGTCAAAAATCAAATAAAATCTGGGACTGTTCGAAATGATACAAAACTTCACATATCATTTATATATTTTACGAGGGAAGGTTATGATGGAAGTCCATGCAAAAAATCATCGGAAAATTAGATTCTATGAAACCTTTCGAAATGCAAGTTTCAGTCAAAAATCAAAGTATATTATACACTAGTTTCGGTCAAAAAAATCAAATTTAATTGGGGACTATTTGAAATGATACGATACTTTTCAGATCATTTATTTATGTTAAGAGGGAAGGTTGTGATGGAAGAACATGCAAAAAAATTGTATGAACACTAGATTCTATGAAACTCTTCAAAATGCAAGTTTCGGTCAAAAAATCGTAATATATTATACACTAGTTTATACTAGTTTCGGTCAAAAATCAAATTAAATCGGGGACTGTTCGAAATGATACTAAACTTCACATATCATTTATGTATTTTACGAGGGAAGGTTATGATGGAAGTCCATGAAAAAAATCATCGGAAAATTAGATTCTAAGAAACGTTTCGAAAAAATCATCAGAAAATCTTAGTATATTATACACTAGTTCGGTCAAAAAATCAAATTTAATTGGGGACTATTCGAAATGTTACGAGACTTTTCAGATCATTTATATATGTTAAGAGAGAAGGTTATGATGGAAGTCCATGCAAAGAAAATCATCTGAAAACTAGATTCTATGAAAATCTTCGAAATGCAAATTTCGGAAAAAAAAAATAATATATTATACACTAGTTTATACTAGTTTCGGTCAAAAATAAAATTAAATCGGGGACTGTTCGAATCGATACTAAACTTCACATATCTTTTATATATTTTACAAGTTAAGGTTATCATGAAAAATCAATGCAAAAAATCATTGGAAAATTAGATTCTATGAAACTTTTCGAAATGCAAGTTTCGGTCAAAAATCATAGTATATTATACACTAGTTTCAGTCAAAAAAATCAAATTTAATCGGGAACTATTTTAAATGATACGAGATTTTTCAGATCATTTATATATGTTAAGAGGGAAGGTAGTGATGGAAGTCCATGCAAAAAAAATCATCTGAAAACTAGATTCTATGAAACTCTTCGAAGTGCAAGTTTCGGTCAAAATATCATAATATATTATACACTAGTTTATACTAGTTTCGAAACTTCACATATCATTTATATATTTTGTGACAGAAGGATATGATGGAAGTCCATGCAAAAAATCATCGGAAAATTAGATTCTATGAAAATTTTCGAAATACAAGTTTCGGTCAAAAATCATAGTATATTATACACTAGTTCGTTAAAAAAAAATTAAATTTAATTGGGGACTATTTGAAATGATACGATACTTTTCAATTCATTTATATATGTTAAGAGGGAAGGTTATGATGGAAGTCCATGCAAAAAAATCGTATGAAAAATAGATTCTATGAAACTCTTCAAAATGCAAGTTTCGGTAAAAAAATATAAATATATTATACACTAGTTTATACTAGTTTCGGTCAAATATCAAATTAAATCGGGGACTGTTCGAAATGATACGAAACCTCACATATCATTTATATATTTTACGAGGGAAGGTTATGATGGAAGTCCATGCAAAAAATCATCGGAAAATTAGATTCTATGAAACTTTTCGAAATGGAAGTTTTGGTCAAAAATCATAGTATATTATACACTTGTTTCGGTCAAAAAAATCAAATTTAATTGGGGACTATTTGAAATGATACAACACTTTTCAGATCATTTATATATGTTTAGAGGGAAGGTTGTGATGGAAGTCCATGCAAAAAAATCATCTGAAAACTAGATTCTATGAAACTCTTCGAAAGTCAAATTTTGGTAAAAAATCGTAATATATTATACACTAGTTTATACTAGTTTCGGTCAATAATCAAATTAAATCGGGGACTGTTCGAAATGATACTAAACTTCACATATCATTTATATATTTTACGAGGGAAGGTTATGATGGAAGTCCATGCAAAAAATCATCGGAAAATTAGATTCTAAGAAAGTTTTCGAAAAGCAAGTTTCGGTCAAAAATCATAGTATATTATACACTAGTTCGGTCAAAAAAATCAAATTTAATTGGGGACTTTTGGAAATGATACAGTACTTTTCAGATCATTTATATATGTTAAGTGGGAAGGTTGTGATGGAAGTCCATGCAAAAAAATCATCTGAAAACTAGATTCTATGAAACTCTTCGAAAGTCAAATTTTGGTAAAAAAATCGTAATATATTATAAACTAGTTTATACTAGTTTCGGTCAAAAATCAAATTAAATCGGAGACTGTTTGAAATGATACTAAACTTCACATATCATTTATATATTTTACGAGGGAAGGTTATGATGGAAGTCCATGCAAAAAATCATCGGAAAATTAGATTCTAAGAAACTTTTCGAAAAGCAAGTTTCGGTCAAAAATCATAGTATATTATACACTAGTTCGGTCAAAAAAATTAAATTTAATTGGTGACTATTCGAAATGTTACGAGACTTTTTAGATCATTTATATATGTTAAAAGGGAAGGTTATGATGGAAGTCCATGCAAAGAAAATCATCTGAAAACTAGATTCTATGAAACTTTTCGAAATGCAAGTTTCAGTCAAAAAATCATAATATATTATACACTAGTTTATACTAGTTTCGGTCAAAAATCAAATTAAATCGGGAACTGTTCGAATTGATACGAAACTACATATATCATTTATATATTTTACGAGGTAAGGTTATGATGAAAAATCCATGCAAAAAATCATCGGAAAATTAGATTCTATGAAACTTTTCGAAATGCAAGTTTCGGTCAAATATCTTAATATATTATACACTAGTTTTGGTCAAAAAAATCAAATTTAATTGGGAACTATTTTAAATGATACGAGACTTTTCAGATCATTTATATATGTTAAGAGGGAAGGTTATGATGGAAGTCCATGCAAAAAAATCTTTTGAAAACTCGATTTTATGAAACTTTTCGAAATGCAAGTTTCGGTCGAAAAATCATAGTATATTTATACACTAGTTTATACTATTTTCGGTAAAAAATCAAAATAAATCGGGGACTGTTGGAAATGATACGAAACTTCACATATCATTTATATATTTTACGATGGAAGGTTATGATGGAAGTCCATGCAAAAAATCATCGGAAAATTTGATTCTATGAAACTTTTCGAAATGCAAGTTTTGGTCAAAAATCATAGTATATTATACACTAGTTCGGTCCAAAAAATCGAATTTAATTGGGGACTATTTGAAATAATACGAGACTTTTCAGATCATTTATATATGTTAAGAGGGAAGGTTGTGATAGAAGTCCATTCAAAAAAAATCATCTGAAAACTAGATTCTATGAAACTCTTCGAAGTGCAAGTTTCGAGCAAAAAATCGTAATATATTATACACTAGTTTACACTAGTTTCGGTGAAAAATAAAATTAAATCAGGGACTGCTCGAAATGATACTAAACTTCACATATCATTTATATATTTTACGAAGGAAGGTTATGATGGAAGTCCATGCAAAAAATCATCAGAAAATTAGATCCTATGAAAATTTTCGAAATGCAAGTTTCGGTCAAAAATCATAGTATAATATACACTAGTCGGTAAAAAAAATTTAAATTTAATTGGGGACTATTTGAAATGATACGATACTTTTCAGATCATTTATATATGTTAATAGGGAAGGTTATGATTGAAGTCCATGCGAAAAAATCGTATGAACACTAGATTCTATGAAACTCTTCAAAATGCAAATTTCGGTAAAAAAATCATAATATATTATACACTAGTTTATACTAGTTTCGGTCAAAAATCAAATTAAATCGGGGACTATTCGAAATGATACGAAACTTCACATATCATTTATATATTTTACGAGGGAAGGTTATGATGGATGTCCTTGCAAAAAATCATCGAAAAATTAGATTCTATGAAACTTTTCGAAATGCAAGTTTCGGTCAAAAATCATAGTATATTATACACTAGTTTCGGTTAAAAATATCAAATTTAATTGGGGACTATGTGAAATGATACGATACTTTTCAGATCATTTATAAATATTAAGAGGGAAGGTTGTGATGGTAGTCCATGCAAAAAAATCATCTGAAAACTAGATTCTATGAAACTCTTCGAAAGTCAAATTTTGGTAAAAAATCGTAATATATTATACACTAGTTTATACTAGTTACGGTCAAAAATCAAATTAAATCGGGGACTGTTCGAAATGATACTAAACTTCACATATCATGTATATATTTTACGAGGGAAGGTTATGATGGAAGTCCATGCAAAAAATCATCGGAAAATTAGATTCTAAGAAACTTTTCGAAAAGCAAGTTTCGGTCAAAAATCATAGTATATTATACACTAGTTTGGTCAAAAAAATCAAATTTAAGTGGGGACTATTCGAAATCTTACGAGACTTTTTAGATCATTTATATATGTTAAAAGGGAAGGTTATGATGGAAGTCCATGCAAACAAAATCATCTGAAAACTAGATTCTATGAAACTCTTCGAAATGCAAGTTTCGGTCAAAAAATCATAATATATTATACACTAGGTTATACTAGTTTCGGTCAAAAATCAAATTAAATCGGGGACGGTTCGAATTGATACGAAACTTCACATATCCTTTATATATTTTACGAGGTAATGTTATGATGAAAAATCCATGCAAAAAATCATCGGAAAATTAGATTCTATGAAACTTTTCGAAATGCAAGTTTCGGTCAAAAATCTTAGTATATTATACACTAGTTTTGGTCCAAAAAATCAAATTTAATTGGGATCTGTTTTAAATGATATGAGACTTTTCAGATCATTTATATATGTTAAGAGGGAAGGTTATGATGGAAGTCCATGCAAAAAAATCTTTTTAAAACTCGATTCTATGAAACTTTTCGAAATGCATGTTTCGGTCAAAAAATCATAGTATATTTATACACTAGTTTATACTAGTTTCGGTCAAAAATCAAAATATATCGGGGACTGTTTGAAATGATACGAAACTACACATATCATTTATATATTTTACGACGGAAGGTTATGATGGAAGTCCATGCAAAAAAACATCGGAAAATTAGATTCTATGAAACTTTTCGAAATGCAAGTTTTGGTCAAAAATCATAGTATATTATACACTAGTTCGGTCCAAAAAATCGAATTCAATTGGGGACTATTTGAAATAATACGAGACTTTTCAGATTATTTATATATGTTAAGAGGGAAGGTTGTGATGGAAGTCCATGCAAAAAAATCATCTGAAAACTAGATTCTATGAAACTCTTCGAAGTGCAAGTTTCGGTCAAAAAATCATAATTTATTATACACTAGTTTACACTAGTTTCGATGAAAAATCAAATTAAATCAGGGACTGTTCGAAATGATACTAAACTTCACATATCATTTATATATTTTACGAGGGAAGGTTATGATGGAAGTCCATGCAAAAAATCATCGGAAAATTATATTCTAAGAAACTTTTCGAATAGCAAGTTTCTGTCAAAAATCATAGTATATTATACACTAGTTCGGTCAAAAAAATCAAATTTAATTGGGGACTATTTGAAATGATACGATATTTTCAGTTCATTTATATATGTTAAGAGGGAATGTTATGATTGAAGTCCATGCAAAAAAATCATATGAACACTAGATTCTATGAAACTCTTCAAAATGCAAGTTTCGGTAAAAAAAAATCATAATATATTATACCCTAGTTTATACTAGTTTCGGTCAAAAATTAAATTAAATCGGGGACTATTCGAAATGATACGAAAGTTCACATATGATTTATATATTTTACGACGGAAGGTTATGATGGAAGTCCATGCAAAAAATCATTGGAAAATTAGATTCTATGAAACTTTTCGAAATGCAAGTTTCGGTCAAAAATCATAGTATATTATACATTAGTTTTGGTCAAAAAAATCAAATTTAATTGCGGACTATTTGAAATGAAACGAAACTTTTCAGATCATTTATATATGTTAAGAGGGAAGGTTGTGATGGAAGTCCATGCAAAAAAATCATCTGAAAACTAGATTCTATGAAACTCTTCGAAAGTCAAAACTTGGTAAAAAATCGTAATATATTATACACTTGTTTATACTAGTTTCGGTCAAAAATCAAATTAAATCGGGGACTGTTCGAAATGATACTAAACTTCACATATCATTTATATATTTTACGAGGGAAGGTTATGATGGAAGTCCATGCAAAAAATCATCGGAAAATTATACTCTAAGAAACTTTTCGAAAAACAAGTTTCTGTCAAAAATCATAGTATATTATACACTAATTCGGTCAAAAAAATCAAATTTAATTGGGGACTATTCGAAATGTTACGAGACTTTTCAGATCATTTATATATGTTAAGAGGGAAGGTTATGATGGAAGTCCATGCAAAGAAAATCATCTGAAAACTAGATTCTATGAAACTCTTCGAAATGCAAGTTTCTGTCAAAAACTCATAATATATTATACACTAGTTTATACTAGTTTCGGTCAAAAATCAAATTAAATCGATGACTGTTCGAGTTGATACGAAACTTCACATATCATTTATATATTTTACGAAGTAAGGTTATGATGAAAAATCCATGCAAAAAATCTTCGAAAAATTAGATTCTATGAAACTTTTCGAAATGCAAGTTTCGGTCAAAAATCATAGTATATTATACACTAGTTTTGGTCAAAAAAATTAAATTTAATTGGGAACTATTTTAAATGATACGAGACTTTTTAGATCATTTATATATGTTAAGAGGGAAGGTTATGATGGAAGTCCATTCAAAAAAATATTTTGAAAACTCGATTCTATGAAACTTTTCGAAATGCATGTTTCGGTCAAAAAATCATAGTATATTTATACACTAGTTTATACTAGTTTCTTTCAAAAATCAAAATAAATCGGGGACTGTTGGAAATGATACGAAACTTCACATATCATATATATATATATTATACGACGGAAGGTTATGATGGAAGTCCATGCAAAAAATCATCGGAAAATTAGATTCTATGAAACTTTTCGAAATAAAATTTTGGTCAAAAATCATAGTATATTATACACTAGTTCGGTAAAAAAAAATTTAATTTAATTGGGGACTATTTGAAATGATTTGATACTTTTCAGATCATTTATATATGTTAAGAGGGAAGGTTGTGATGGAAGTCCATGCAAAAAAATCGTATGAACACTAGATTCTATGAAACTCTTCAAAATACAAGTTTCGGTCAAAAAATCGTAATATATTATACACTAGTCTATACTAGTTTCGGTCAAAAATCATATTAAATCGGGGATTGTTCGAAATGATACTAAAATTCACATATCATTTATATATTTTACGAGGGAAGGTTATGATGGAAGTCCATGCAAAAAATCATCGGAAAATTAGATTCTATGAAACTTTTCGAAATGCAAATATCGGTCAAAAATCATAGTATATTATACACTAGTTTCGGTCAAAAAATTAAAATTTACTTGGGGACTATTTGAAATGATAAGATACTTTTCAGATCATTTATATATGTTAAGAAGCAAGGTTGTGATGGAAGAACATGCAAAAAAATCGTATGAACACTAGATTCTATGAAACTCTTCAAAATGCAAGTTTCGATCAAAAAATCGTAATATATTATACACTAGTTTATACTAGTTTCAGTTAAAAATCAAATTAAATCGGGGACTGTTTGAAATGATACTAAACTTCACATATCATTTATATATTTTACGAGGGAAGGTTATCATGAAAAATCCATGCAAAAAATCATCGGAAAATTAGATTCTATGAAAATTTTCGAAATGCAAGTTTCGGTCAAAAATCATAATATATTATACATTAGTTTTGGTCAAAAAAATCAAATTTAATTGGGAACTATTTTAAATGATACGAGACTTTTCAGATCATTTATATATGTTAAGAAGGAAGGTTATGATGGAAGTCCATGCAAAAAAATCTTTTGAAAACTCGATTCTATGAAACTTTTCGAAATGCAAGTTTTGGTCAAAATATCATAGTATATTTATACACAAATTTATACTAGGTTCGGTCAAAAATCATAATAAATCGGGGACAGTAGGAAATGATACGAAACTTCACATATCATTTATATATTTTACGACGGAAGGTTATGATGGAAGTCCATGCAAAAAATCATCGGAAAGTTAGATTCTATGAAACTTTTCGAAATGCAATTTTTGTCAAAAATCTCAGTATATTATACACTAGTTCGGTCTAAAAAATCAAATTTAATTGGGGACTATTTGAAATGATACGAGACTTATCAAATCATTTATATATGTTAAGAGGGAAAACTAGATTCAATGAAACTCTTCGAAAGTCAAATTATGGTAAAAAATTGTAATATATTATACACTAGTCTATACTAGTTACGGTTAAAAATCAAATTAAATCGGGGACTGTTCGAAATGATACTAAACTTCACATATCATTTATATACTTTACGAGGGAAGGTTATGATGGAAGTCCATGCAAAAAATCATCGGAAAATTAGATTCTATGGTAATATATTATACACTAGTCTATACTAGTTTCGGTCAAAAATCGTAGTATATTATACACTAGTTTCGGTCAAAAAAATAAAATTTAATTGCGGACTATTCAAAATGTTACGAAACTTTTCAGATCATTTATATATGTTAAGAGGGAAGGTTATGATGGAAGTCCATGCAAAAAAATCGTATGAAAACTAGATTCTATGAAACTCTTCAAAATGCAAGTTTCAGTCAAAAAATCATAATATATTATACACTAGTTTATACTAGTTTCGGTCAAAAATCAAATTAAATCAGGGATTATTCGAAATGATACGAAACTTCACATATCATTTATATATTTTGTGACGGAAGGATATGATTGAAGTCCATGCAAAAAATCATCGGAAAATTAGATTCTATGAAAATTTTCAAAATGCAAGTTTCGGTCAAAAATCATAGTATATTATACACTAGTTCGGGAAAAAAAATTAAATTTAATTGGGGACTATTTGAAATGATACGATATTTTTCAGATCATTTATATATGTTAAGAGGGAAGGTTATGATGGAAGTCCATGCAAAAAAATCGTATGAACACTAGATTCTATGAAACTCTTCAAAATGCAAGTTTCGGTCAAAAAATCATTATATATTATACACTAGTTTATACTAGTTTCGGTTAAAAATCAAATTAAATCGGGGACTGTTCGATATGATACGAAACTTCACATATCATTTATATATTTTACGAGGGAATGTTATGATGGAAGTCCATGCAAAAAATCATCGGAAAATTAGATTCTATGAAACTTTTCGAAATGCAAGTTTCGGTCAAAAATCAAAGAATATTATACATTAGTTTCAGTCAAAAAAATCAAATTTAATTGGGGACTATTTGAAATGATATGATAATTTTCAGATCATTTATATATGATAAGAGGGAAGGTTGTGATGGAAGTCCATGCAAAAAAATAATCTAAAAACGAGATTCTATGAAACTCTTCGAAATGCAAGTTTCGTTCAAAAATTCATAATATATTATACACTAGTTTATACTAGTTTCGGTAAAAAATCAAATTAAATTGGGGACAGTTAGAAATGATATGAAACTTCACATATCATTTATATATTTTACGAGGGAAGGTTATGATGGAAGTCCATGCAAAAAATCATCGGAAAATCAGATTCTATGAAACTTTTCGAAATGCAAGTTTCGGTCAAAAATCATAGTATATTATACACTAGTTTCGGTCAAAAAAATAAAATTTAATTGCGGACTATTTGAAATGATACGATACTTTTCAGATCATTTATATATGTTAAGAGGGAAGGTTGTGATGGAAGAACATGCAAAAAAATCGTATGAACACTAGATTCTATGAAACTCTTCAAAATGCAAGTTTTGGTCAAAAAATTGTAATATATTATACACTAGTTTATACTAGTTTCGGTCAAAAATCAAATTAAATCGGGGACTGTTCGAAATGATACTAAACTTCACATATCATTTATATATTTTACGAGGGAAGGTTATGATGAAAAATCCATGCAAAAAATCATCGGAAAATTAGATTCTATGAAACTTTTCGAAATGCAAGTTTCGGTCAAAAATCATAATATATTATACATTAGTTTTGGTCAAAAAAATCAAATTTAATTGGGAACTGTTTTAAATGATACGAGACTTTTAAGATCATCTATATATGTAAAGAGGGAAGGTTATGATGGAAGTCCATGACAAAAAAATCTTTTGAAAACTCGATTCTATGAAACTTTTTAAAATGCAAGTTTCGGTCAAAAAATCATAGTATATTTATACACTAGTTTATACTAGTTTCGGTCAAAAATCAAAATAAATCGGGGACTGTTGGAAATGATATGAAACTTCACATATCATTTATATATTTTACGACGGAAGGTTATGATGGAAGTCCATGCAAAAAATCATCGGAAAATTGGATTCTATGAAACTTTTCGAAATGCAAGTTTTGGTCAAAAATCATAGTATATTATACACTAGTTCGGTCCAAAAAATCGAATTTAATTGGGGACAATTCGAAATGATACGATACTTTTCAGATCATTTATATATGTTAAGAGGGAAGGTTGTGATGGAAGTCCATGCAAAAAAATTATCTGAAAACTAGATTCTATGAAACTCTTCGAAAGTCAAATTATGGTAAAAAATCGTAATATATTATACACTAGTTTATACTAGTTACGGTAAAAAATCAAATTAAATCGGGGACTGTTCGAAATGATACTAAACTTCACATATCATTTATATATTTTACGAGGGAAGGTTATGATGGAATTCCATGCAAAAAATCATCGGAAAATTAGATTCTATGAAACTTTTCGAAATGCAAGTTTCGGTCAAAAATCATAGTATATTATACACTAGTTTCGGTCAAAAAATTAAAATTTAATTGCGGACTATTTGAAATGATACGATACTTTTTAGATCATTTATATATGTTAAAAGGGAAGGTTGTGATGGAAGAACATGCAAAAAAATCGTATGAACACTAGATTCTATGAAACTCTTCAAAATGCAAGTTTCGGTCAAAAAATCGTAATATATTATACACTAGTTTATACTAGTTTCTGTGAAAAATCAAATTAAATCAGGGATTGTTCGAAATGATACGAAACTTCACATATCATTTATATATTTTGTGACGGAAGGATATGATGGATGTCCATGCAAAAAATCATCGGAAAATTAGATTCTAAGAAACTTTTCGTAAAGCAAGTTTTGATCAAAAACCATAGTATATTATACACTAGTTCGTTCAAAAAAATCAAATTTAATTGGGGACTATTTGAAATGATACGAAATTTTTCAGATCATTTATATATGTTAAGAGGGAAGGTTGTGATGGAAGTCCATGCAAAGAAAATCATCTGAAAGCTAGATTCTATGAAACTCTTCGAAATGCAAGTTTCTGTCAAAAAATCATAATATATTATACACTAGTTTATACTAGTTTCGGTCAAAAATCAAATTAAATCGGGGACTGTTCGAATTGATACGAAACTTCACATATCATTTATATATTTTACGAGGTAATGTTATGATGAAAAATCCATGCAAAAAATCATCGGAAAATTAGATTCTATGAAACTTTTCGAAATGCAAGTTTCGGTCAAAAATCATAGTATATTATACACTAGTTTCGGTCAAAAATCATAATATATTATACATTAGTTTTGGTCAAAAAAATCAAATTTAATTGGGAACTATTTTAAATGATACGAGACTTTTCAGATCATTTATATATGTTAAGAAGGAAGGTTATGATGGAAGTCCATGCAAAAAAATCTTTTGAAAACTCGATTCTATGAAACTTTTCGAAATGCAAGTTTTGGTCAAAATATCATAGTATATTTATACACAAATTTATACTAGGTTCGGTCAAAAATCATAATAAATCGGGGACAGTAGGAAATGATACGAAACTTCACATATCATTTATATATTTTACGACGGAAGGTTATGATGGAAGTCCATGCAAAAAATCATCGGAAAGTTAGATTCTATGAAACTTTTCGAAATGCAATTTTTGTCAAAAATCTCAGTATATTATACACTAGTTCGGTCTAAAAAATCAAATTTAATTGGGGACTATTTGAAATGATACGAGACTTATCAAATCATTTATATATGTTAAGAGGGAAAACTAGATTCAATGAAACTCTTCGAAAGTCAAATTATGGTAAAAAATTGTAATATATTATACACTAGTCTATACTAGTTACGGTTAAAAATCAAATTAAATCGGGGACTGTTCGAAATGATACTAAACTTCACATATCATTTATATACTTTACGAGGGAAGGTTATGATGGAAGTCCATGCAAAAAATCATCGGAAAATTAGATTCTATGGTAATATATTATACACTAGTCTATACTAGTTTCGGTCAAAAATCGTAGTATATTATACACTAGTTTCGGTCAAAAAAATAAAATTTAATTGCGGACTATTCAAAATGTTACGAAACTTTTCAGATCATTTATATATGTTAAGAGGGAAGGTTATGATGGAAGTCCATGCAAAAAAATCGTATGAAAACTAGATTCTATGAAACTCTTCAAAATGCAAGTTTCAGTCAAAAAATCATAATATATTATACACTAGTTTATACTAGTTTCGGTCAAAAATCAAATTAAATCAGGGATTATTCGAAATGATACGAAACTTCACATATCATTTATATATTTTGTGACGGAAGGATATGATTGAAGTCCATGCAAAAAATCATCGGAAAATTAGATTCTATGAAAATTTTCAAAATGCAAGTTTCGGTCAAAAATCATAGTATATTATACACTAGTTCGGGAAAAAAAATTAAATTTAATTGGGGACTATTTGAAATGATACGATATTTTTCAGATCATTTATATATGTTAAGAGGGAAGGTTATGATGGAAGTCCATGCAAAAAAATCGTATGAACACTAGATTCTATGAAACTCTTCAAAATGCAAGTTTCGGTCAAAAAATCATTATATATTATACACTAGTTTATACTAGTTTCGGTTAAAAATCAAATTAAATCGGGGACTGTTCGATATGATACGAAACTTCACATATCATTTATATATTTTACGAGGGAATGTTATGATGGAAGTCCATGCAAAAAATCATCGGAAAATTAGATTCTATGAAACTTTTCGAAATGCAAGTTTCGGTCAAAAATCAAAGAATATTATACATTAGTTTCAGTCAAAAAAATCAAATTTAATTGGGGACTATTTGAAATGATATGATAATTTTCAGATCATTTATATATGATAAGAGGGAAGGTTGTGATGGAAGTCCATGCAAAAAAATAATCTAAAAACGAGATTCTATGAAACTCTTCGAAATGCAAGTTTCGTTCAAAAATTCATAATATATTATACACTAGTTTATACTAGTTTCGGTAAAAAATCAAATTAAATTGGGGACAGTTAGAAATGATATGAAACTTCACATATCATTTATATATTTTACGAGGGAAGGTTATGATGGAAGTCCATGCAAAAAATCATCGGAAAATCAGATTCTATGAAACTTTTCGAAATGCAAGTTTCGGTCAAAAATCATAGTATATTATACACTAGTTTCGGTCAAAAAAATAAAATTTAATTGCGGACTATTTGAAATGATACGATACTTTTCAGATCATTTATATATGTTAAGAGGGAAGGTTGTGATGGAAGAACATGCAAAAAAATCGTATGAACACTAGATTCTATGAAACTCTTCAAAATGCAAGTTTTGGTCAAAAAATTGTAATATATTATACACTAGTTTATACTAGTTTCGGTCAAAAATCAAATTAAATCGGGGACTGTTCGAAATGATACTAAACTTCACATATCATTTATATATTTTACGAGGGAAGGTTATGATGAAAAATCCATGCAAAAAATCATCGGAAAATTAGATTCTATGAAACTTTTCGAAATGCAAGTTTCGGTCAAAAATCATAATATATTATACATTAGTTTTGGTCAAAAAAATCAAATTTAATTGGGAACTGTTTTAAATGATACGAGACTTTTCAGATCATCTATATATGTAAAGAGGGAAGGTTATGATGGAAGTCCATGACAAAAAAATCTTTTGAAAACTCGATTCTATGAAACTTTTTGAAATGCAAGTTTCGGTCAAAAAATCATAGTATATTTATACACTAGTTTATACTAGTTTCGGTCAAAAATCAAAATAAATCGGGGACTGTTGGAAATGATATGAAACTTCACATATCATTTATATATTTTACGACGGAAGGTTATGATGGAAGTCCATGCAAAAAATCATCGGAAAATTGGATTCTATGAAACTTTTCGAAATGCAAGTTTTGGTCAAAAATCATAGTATATTATACACTAGTTCGGTCCAAAAAATCGAATTTAATTGGGGACAATTCGAAATGATACGATACTTTTCAGATCATTTATATATGTTAAGAGGGAAGGTTGTGATGGAAGTCCATGCAAAAAAATCATCTGAAAACTAGATTCTATGAAACTCTTCGAAAGTCAAATTATGGTAAAAAATCGTAATATATTATACACTAGTTTATACTAGTTACGGTAAAAAATCAAATTAAATCGGGGACTGTTCGAAATGATACTAAACTTCACATATCATTTATATATTTTACGAGGGAAGGTTATGATGGAATTCCATGCAAAAAATCATCGGAAAATTAGATTCTATGAAACTTTTCGAAATGCAAGTTTCGGTCAAAAATCATAGTATATTATACACTAGTTTCGGTCAAAAAATTAAAATTTAATTGCGGACTATTTGAAATGATACGATACTTTTTAGATCATTTATATATGTTAAAAGGGAAGGTTGTGATGGAAGAACATGCAAAAAAATCGTATGAACACTAGATTCTATGAAACTCTTCAAAATGCAAGTTTCGGTCAAAAAATCGTAATATATTATACACTAGTTTATACTAGTTTCTGTGAAAAATCAAATTAAATCAGGGATTGTTCGAAATGATACGAAACTTCACATATCATTTATATATTTTGTGACGGAAGGATATGATGGATGTCCATGCAAAAAATCATCGAAAAATTAGATTCTAAGAAACTTTTCGTAAAGCAAGTTTTGATCAAAAACCATAGTATATTATACACTAGTTCGTTCAAAAAAATCAAATTTAATTGGGGACTATTTGAAATGATACGAAATTTTTCAGATCATTTATATATGTTAAGAGGGAAGGTTGTGATGGAAGTCCATGCAAAGAAAATCATCTGAAAGCTAGATTCTATGAAACTCTTCGAAATGCAAGTTTCTGTCAAAAAATCATAATATATTATACACTAGTTTATACTAGTTTCGGTCAAAAATCAAATTAAATCGGGGACTGTTCGAATTGATACGAAACTTCACATATCATTTATATATTTTACGAGGTAATGTTATGATGAAAAATCCATGCAAAAAATCATCGGAAAATTAGATTCTATGAAACTTTTCGAAATGCAAGTTTCGGTCAAAAATCATAGTATATTATACACTAGTTTTGGTCAAAAAAATAAATTTAATTGGGAACTATTTTAAATGATACGAGAATTTTCAGATCATTTATATATGTTAAGAGGGAAGGTTATGATGGAAGTCCATGCAAAAAAATCTTTTGAAAACTCGATTCTATGAAACTTTTCGAAATGCATGTTTCGGTCAAAAAATCATAGTATATTTATACACTAGTTTATACTAGTTTTGGTCAAAAATCAAAATAAATCGGGGACTGTTGGAAATGATATGAAACTTCACATATCATTTATATATTGTACAACGGAAGGTTATGATGGAAGTCCATGCAAAAAATCATCGAAAAATTAGATTCTATGAAACTTTTTGAAATGCAAGTTTTGGTCAAAAATCATAGTATATAATAAACTAGTTCGGTCCAAAAATTCGAATTTAATTGGGGACTATTTGAAATTATACGAGACTTTTCAGATCATTTATATATGTTAAGAGGGAAGGTTGTGATGGAAGTCCATGAAAAAAAATCATCTGAAAACTAGATTCTATGAAACTCTTCGAAGTGCAAGTTTTGGTCAAAAAATCATAATATATTATACACTAGTTTATACTAGTTTAGGTCAAAAATCAAATTAAATCAGGGACTGTTCGAAATGATAAGAAACTTCACATATCATTTATATATTTTGTGACGGAAGGATATGATTGAAGTCCATGCCAAAAATCATCGGAAAATTAGATTCTATGAAAATTTTCGAAATGCAAGTTTCGGTCAAAAATCATAGTATATTATACACTAGTTCGGTAAAAAAAATTTAAATTTAATTGGGGACTATTTGAAATGATATGATACTTTTAAGATCATTTATATATGTTAAGAGGGAAGGTTATGATGGAAGTCCATGCAAAAAAATCGTATGAACACTAGATTCTATGAAACTCTTCAAAATGCAAGTTTCGGTCAAAAAATCATAATATATTATACACTAGTTTATACTAGTTTCGGTCAAAAATCAAATTAAATCGGGGAGTGTTCGAAATGATACAAAACTTCACATATCATTTATATATTTTACGAGGGAAGGTTGTGATGGAAGTCCATGCAAAAAATCATCGGAAAATTAGATTCTATGAAACTTTTCGAAATGCAAGTTTCGGTCAAAAATCATAGTATATTATACACTAGCTTCGGTCAAAAAAATAAAATTTAATTGGGGACTATTTGAATTGATACGATACTTTTTAGATCATTTATATATGTTAAGAGGGAAGGTTGTGATGGAAGAACATGCAAAAAAATCGTATGAACACTAGATTCTATGAAACTCTTCAAAATGCAAGTTTCGGTCAAAAAATCGCAATATATTACACACTAGTTTATACTAGTTTCGGTCAAAAATAAAATTAAATCGGGGACTGTTCGAAATGATACTAAACTTCACATATCATTTATTTATTTTACGAGGGAAGGTTATGATGGAAGTCCATGCAAAAAATCATCGGAAAATTAGATTCTAAGAAACTTTTCGAAAAGCTAGTTTCGGTCAAAAATTATAGTATATTATACACTAGTTTGGTCAAAAAAATCAAATTTAATTGGGGACTATTCGAAATGTTACGAAACTTTTCAGATCATTTATATATGTTTAGAGGGAAGGTTATGATGGAAGTCCATGCAAAGAAAATCATCTAAAAACTAGATTATATGAAACTCTTCGAAATGCATGTTTCGGTCGAAAAATCATAATATATTATACACTAGTTTATACTAGTTTCGGTCAAAAATCAAATTAAATCGGGGAGTGTTCGAATTGATAGGAAACTTCACATATCATTTACATATTTTACGAGGTAAGGTTATCATGAAAAATCCATGCAAAAAATCATCGGAAAATTAGATTCTATGAAACTTTTCGAAATGCAAGTTTCGGTCAAAAATCATAGTATATTATACACTAGTTTCGGTCAAAAAAATCAAATTTAATTGGGAACTGTTTTAAATGATACGAGACTTTTCAGATCATTTATATATGCTAAGAGGGAAGGTTGTGATGGAAGTCCATACAAAAAAAATCATCTGAAAACTAGATTCTATGAAACTCTTCGAAGTGCAAGTTTCGGTCAAAAAATCATAATATATTATACACTAGTTTATACTAGTTTTGGTCAAAAATCAAATTAAATCAGGGACTGTTCGAAATGATACGAAACTTCACATATCATTTATATATTTTGTGACGGAAGGATATGATGGAAGTCCATGCAAAAAATCATCGGAAAATTAGAATCTTTGAAAATTTTCGAAATGCAAGTTTCGGTCAAAAATCATAGTATATTATACACTAATTCGGTAAAAAAATATAAATTTAATTAGGGACTATTTGAAATGATACGATACTTTTCAGATTATTTATATATGATAAGAGGGAAGGTTGTGATGGAAGTCCATGCAAAAAAATCATCTGAAAACTAGATTCTATGAAACACTTCGAAATGCAATTTTCGGTCAAAAAATCATAATATATTATACACTAGTTTATACTAGTTTCGGTAAAAAAATCAAATTAAATTGGGGACTGTTAGAAATGATACCAAACTTCACATATCATTTATATATTTTACGAGGGAATGTTAAGATGGAAGTCCATGCAAAAAATCATCGGAAAATTCGATTCTATGAAACTTTTCGAAATGCAAGTTTCGGTCAAAAATCAAAGTATATTATACAATAGTTTCAGTAAAAAAACAAATTTAATTGGGGACTATTTGAAATGATATGATACTTTTCAGATCATTTATATATGATAAGAGGGAAGGTTGTGATGGAAGTCCATGCAAAAAAATCATCTGAAAACTAGATTCTATGAAACTCTTCAAAATGCAAGTTTCGGTCAAAAAATCATAATATATTATACACTAGTTTATACTAGTTTCGGTGAAAAATCAAATAAAATCTGGGACTGTTCGAAATGATACAAAACTTCACATATCATTTATATATTTTACGAGGGAAGGTTATGATGGAAGTCCATGCAAAAAATCATCGGAAAATTAGATTCTATGAAACCTTTCGAAATGCAAGTTTCAGTCAAAAATCAAAGTATATTACACACTTGTTTCGGTCAAAAAAATTTAATTTAATTGGGGACTATTTTAAATGATACGATACTTTTCAGATCATTTATATATGTTATGAGGGAAGGTTGTGATGGAAGTCCATGCAAAAAAAATCATCTGAAAACTAGATTCTATGAAACTCTTCGAAATGCAAGTTTCGGTCAAAAAATCATAATATATTATACACTAGTTTATACTAGTTTCGGTCAAAAAATCAAATTAAATCGGGGACTGTTCGAAATGATACTAAACTTCACATATCATTTATATATTTTACGAGGGAAGGTTATGATGGAAGTCCATGCAAAAAATCATCGGAAAATTAGATTCTAAGAAACTTTTCGAAAAGCAAGTTTCGGTCAAAAATCATAGTATATTATACACTAGTTTCGGTCAAAAAAATCAAATTTAATTGGGAACTGTTTTAAATGATACGAGACTTTTCAGATCATTTATATATGCTAAGAGGGAAGGTTGTGATGGAAGTCCATACAAAAAAAATCATCTGAAAACTAGATTCTATGAAACTCTTCGAAGTGCAAGTTTCGGTCAAAAAATCATAATATATTATACACTAGTTTATACTAGTTTTGGTCAAAAATCAAATTAAATCAGGGACTGTTCGAAATGATACGAAACTTCACATATCATTTATATATTTTGTGACGGAAGGATATGATGGAAGTCCATGCAAAAAATCATCGGAAAATTAGATTCTTTGAAAATTTTCGAAATGCAAGTTTCGGTCAAAAATCATAGTATATTATACACTAATTCGGTAAAAAAATATAAATTTAATTAGGGACTATTTGAAATGATACGATACTTTTCAGATTATTTATATATGATAAGAGGGAAGGTTGTGATGGAAGTCCATGCAAAAAAATCATCTGAAAACTAGATTCTATGAAACACTTCGAAATGCAATTTTCGGTCAAAAAATCATAATATATTATACACTAGTTTATACTAGTTTCGGTAAAAAATCAAATTAAATTGGGGACTGTTAGAAATGATACCAAACTTCACATATCATTTATATATTTTACGAGGGAATGTTAAGATGGAAGTCCATGCAAAAAATCATCGGAAAATTCGATTCTATGAAACTTTTCGAAATGCAAGTTTCGGTCAAAAATCAAAGTATATTATACAATAGTTTCAGTAAAAAAACAAATTTAATTGGGGACTATTTGAAATGATATGATACTTTTCAGATCATTTATATATGATAAGAGGGAAGGTTGTGATGGAAGTCCACGCAAAAAAATCATCTGAAAACTAGATTCTATGAAACTCTTCAAAATGCAAGTTTCGGTCAAAAAATCATAATATATTATACACTAGTTTATACTAGTTTCGGTGAAAAATCAAATAAAATCTGGGACTGTTCGAAATGATACAAAACTTCACATATCATTTATATATTTTACGAGGGAAGGTTATGATGGAAGTCCATGCAAAAAATCATCGGAAAATTAGATTCTATGAAACCTTTCGAAATGCAAGTTTCAGTCAAAAATCAAAGTATATTACACACTTGTTTCGGTCAAAAAAATTTAATTTAATTGGGGACTATTTTAAATGATACGATACTTTTCAGATCATTTATATATGTTATGAGGGAAGGTTGTGATGGAAGTCCATGCAAAAAAAATCATCTGAAAACTAGATTCTATGAAACTCTTCGAAATGCAAGTTTCGGTCAAAAAATCATAATATATTATACACTAGTTTATACTAGTTTCGGTCAAAAAATCAAATTAAATCGGGGACTGTTTGAAATGATACTAAACTTCACATATCATTTATATATTTTACGAGGGAAGGTTATGATGGAAGTCCATGCAAAAAATCATCGGAAAATTAGATTCTAAGAAACTTTTCGAAAAGCAAGTTTCGGTCAAAAATCATAGTATATTATACACTAGTTCGGTCAAAAAAATAAAATTTAATTGGGGACTATTTGAAATGATACGATACTTTTCAGATCATTTATATATGTTATGAGGGAAGGTTGTGATGGAAGAACATGCAAAAAATCGTATGAACACTAGATTCTATGAAACTCTTCAAAATGCAAGTTTCGGTCGAAAAATCATAATATATTATACACTAGTTTATATTAGTTTCGGTCAAAAATCAAATTAAATCGGGGACTGTTCGAATTGATACGAAACTTCACATATCATTTATATATTTTACGAGGTAAGGTTATCATGAAAAATCCATGCAAAAAATCATCGGAAAATTAGATTCTATGAAACTTTTCGAAATGCAAGTTTCGGTCAAAAATCATAGTATATTATACACTAGTTTCGGTCAAAAAAATCAAATTTAATTGGGAACTGTTTTAAATGATACAAGACTTTTCATATCATTTATATATGTTAAGAGGGAAGGTTGTGATGGAAGCCCATATAAAAAAAATCATCTGAAAACTAGATTCTATGAACTCTTCGAAGTGCAAGTTTCGTTCAAAAAATCATAATATATTATACACTAGTTTATACTAGATTCGGTCAAAAATCAAATTAAATCAGGGACTGTTCGAAATGATACGAAACTTCACATATCATTTATATATTTTACGAGGGAATGTTATGATGGAAGTCCATGCAAAAAATCATCGGAAAATTCGATTCTATGTAACTTTTCGAAATGCATGTTTCGGTCAAAAATCAAAGTATATTATACACTAGTTTCAGTAAAAAAACAAATTTAATTGGGGACTATTTAAAATGATATGATACTTTTCAGAATATTTATATATGATAAGAGGGAAGGTTGTGATGGAAGTCCATGCAAAAAAATCATCTGAAAACTAGATTCTATGAAACTCTTCGAAATGCTAGTTTTGGTCAAAAAATCATAATATATTATACACTAGTTTATACTAGTTTCGGTAAAAAATCAAATTAAATTGGGGACAGTTCGAAATGATACGAAACTTCACATATCATTTATATATTTTACGAGGGAAGGTTATGATGGAAGTCCATGCAAAAAATCATCGGAAAATTAGATTCTTTGAAAATTTTCGAAATGAGAGTTTCGGTCAAAAATCATAGTATATTATACACTTGTTTCGGTCAAAAAAATAAAATTTAATTGGGAACTATTTTAAATGATACGATACTTTTCAGATCATTTATATATGTTATGAGGGAAGGTTGTGATGGAAGAACATGCAAAAAAATCGTATGAACACTAGATTCTATGAAACTCTTCAAAATGCAAGTTTCGGTCAAAAAATCGTAATATATTATACACTAGTTTATACTAGTTTCGATCAAAAATCAAATTAAATCGGGGACTATTCGAAATGATACTAAACTTCACATATCATTTATATATTTTACGAGGGAAGGTTATGATGGAAGTCCATGCAAAAAATCATCGGAAAATTAGATTCTAAGAAACTTTTCGAAAAGCAAGTTTCGGTCAAAAATCATAGTATATTATAGACTAGTTCGGTCAAAAAAATAAAATTTAATTGGGGACTATTTGAAATGATACGATACTTTTCAGATCATTTATATATGTTATGAGGGAAGGTTGTGATGGAAGAACATGCAAAAAAATCGTATGAACACTAGATTCTATGAAACTCTTCAAAATGCAAGTTTCGGTCGAAAAATCATAATATATTATACACTAGTTTATATTAGTTTCGGTCATAAATCAAATTAAATCGGGGACTGTTCGAATTGATACGAAACTTCACATATCATTTATATATTTTACGAGGTAAGGTTATCATGAAAAATCCATGCAAAAAATCATCGGAAAATTAGATTCTATGAAACTTTTCGAAATGCAAGTTTCTGTCAAAAATCATAGTATATTATACACTAGTTTCGGTCAAAAAAATCAAATTTAATTGGGAACTGTTTTAAATGATACAAGACTTTTCAGATCATTTATATATTTTAAGAGGGAAGGTTGTGATGGAAGCCCATATTAAAAAAATCATCTGAAAACTAGATTCTATGAAACTCTTCGAAGTGCAAGTTTCGGTCAAAAAATCATAATATATTATACACTAGTTTATACTAGTTTCGGTCAAAAATCAAATTAAATCAGGGACTGTTCGAAATGATACGAAACATCACATATCATTTATATATTTTACGAGGGAATGTTATGATGGAAGTCCATGCAAAAAATCATCGGAAAATTCGATTCTATGTAACTTTTCGAAATGCATGTTTCGGTCAAAAATCAAAGTATATTATACACTAGTTTCAGTAAAAAAAACAAATTTAATTGGGGACTATTTAAAATGATATGATACTTTTCAGAATATTTATAAATGATAAGAGGGAAGGTTGTGATGGAAGTCCATGAAAAAAAATCATCTGAAAACTAGATTCTATGAAACTCTTCGAAATGCTAGTTTCGGTCAAAAAATCATAAGATATCATACACTAGTTTATACTAGTTTCGGTAAAAAATCAAATTAAATTGGGGACAGTTCGAAATGATACGAAACTTCACATATCATTTATATATTTTACGAGGGAAGGTTATGATGGAAGTCCATGCAAAAAATCATCGGAAAATTAGATTCTTTGAAAATTTTCGAAATGAGAGTTTCGGTCAAAAATCATAGTATATTATACACTTGTTTCGGTCAAAAAAATAAATTTAATTGGGAACTATTTTAAATGATACGATACTTTTCAGATCATTTATATATGTTATGAGGGAAGGTTGTGATGGAAGAACATGCAAAAAAATCGTATGAACACTAGATTCCATGAAACTCTTCAAAATGCAAGTTTCGGTCAAAAAATCGTAATATTATACACTAGTTTATACTAGTTTCGGTCAAAAATCAAATTAAATCGGGGACTGTTCGAAACGATACTAAACTTCACATATCATTTATATATTTTACGAGGGAAGGTTATGATGGAAGTCCATGCAAAAAATCATCGGAAAATTAGATTCTAAGAAACTTTTCGAAAAGCAAGTTTCGGTCAAAAATCATAGTATATTATACACTAGTTCGGTCAAAAAAATAAAATTTAATTGGGGACTATTTGAAATGATACGATACTTTTCAGATCATTTATATATGTTATGAGGGAAGGTTGTGATGGAAGAACATGCAAAAAAATCGTATGAATACTAGATTCTATGAAACTCTTCAAAATGCAAGTTTCGGTCGAAAAATCATAATATATTATACACTAGTTTATATTCGTTTCGGTCAAAAATCAAATTAAATCGGGGACTGTTCGAATTGATACGAAACTTCACATATCATTTATATATTTTACGAAGTAAGGTTATCATGAAAAATCCATGCAAAAAATCATCGGAAAATTAGATTCTATGAAACTTTTCGAAATGCAAGTTTCGGTCAAAAATCATAGTATATTATACACTAGTTTCGGTCAAAAAAAATCAAATTTAATTGGGAACTGTTTTAAATGATACAAGACTTTTCAGATCATTTATATATGTGAAGAGGGAAGGTTGTGATGGAAGCCCATATAAAAAAATCATCTGAAAACTAGATTCTATGAAACTCTTCGAAGTACAAATTTCGGTCAAAAAATCATAATATATTATACACTAGTTTATACTAGATTCGGTCAAAAATCAAATTAAATCAGGGACTGTTCGAAATGATACGAAACTTCACATATCATTTATATATTTTACGAGGGAATGTTATGATGGAAGTCCATGCAAAAAATCATCGGAAAATTCGATTCTATGTAACTTTTCGAAATGCATGTTTCGGTCAAAAATCAAAGTATATTATACACTAGTTTCAGTAAAAAAACAAATTTAATTGGGGACTATTTAAAATGATATGATACTTTTCAGAATATTTATATATGATAAGAGGGAAGGTTGTGATGGAAGTCCATGCAAAAAAATCATCTGAAAACTAGATTCTATGAAACTCTTCAAAATGCAAGTTTCGGTCAAAAAATCATAATATATTATACACTAGTTTATACTAGTTTCGGTGAAAAATCAAATAAAATCTGGGACTGTTCGAAATGATACAAAACTTCACATATCATTTATATATTTTACGAGGGAAGGTTATGATGGAAGTCCATGCAAAAAATCATCGGAAAATTAGATTCTATGAAACCTTTCGAAATGCAAGTTTCAGTCAAAAATCAAAGTATATTACACACTTGTTTCGGTCAAAAAAATTTAATTTAATTGGGGACTATTTTAAATGATACGATACTTTTCAGATCATTTATATATGTTATGAGGGAAGGTTGTGATGGAAGTCCATGCAAAAAAAATCATCTGAAAACTAGATTCTATGAAACTCTTCGAAATGCAAGTTTCGGTCAAAAAATCATAATATATTATACACTAGTTTATACTAGTTTCGGTCAAAAAATCAAATTAAATCGGGGACTGTTCGAAATGATACTAAACTTCACATATCATTTATATATTTTACGAGGGAAGGTTATGATGGAAGTCCATGCAAAAAATCATCGGAAAATTAGATTCTAAGAAACTTTTCGAAAAGCAAGTTTCGGTCAAAAATCATAGTATATTATACACTAGTTCGGTCAAAAAAATAAAATTTAATTGGGGACTATTTGAAATGATACGATACTTTTCAGATCATTTATATATGTTATGAGGGAAGGTTGTGATGGAAGAACATGCAAAAAAATCGTATGAACACTAGATTCTATGAAACTCTTCAAAATGCAAGTTTCGGTCGAAAAATCATAATATATTATACACTAGTTTATATTAGTTTCGGTCATAAATCAAATTAAATCGGGGACTGTTCGAATTGATACGAAACTTCACATATCATTTATATATTTTACGAGGTAAGGTTATCATGAAAAATCCATGCAAAAAATCATCGGAAAATTAGATTCTATGAAACTTTTCGAAATGCAAGTTTCGGTCAAAAATCATAGTATATTATACACTAGTTTCGGTCAAAAAAAATCAAATTTAATTGGGAACTGTTTTAAATGATACAAGACTTTTCAGATCATTTATATATTTTAAGAGGGAAGGTTGTGATGGAAGCCCATATTAAAAAAATCATCTGAAAACTAGAATCTATGAAACTCTTCGAAGTGCAAGTTTCGGTCAAAAAATCATAATATATTATACACTAGTTTATACTAGTTTCGGTCAAAAATCAAATTAAATCAGGGACTGTTCGAAATGATACGAAACTTCACATATCATTTATATATTTTACGAGGGAATGTTATGATGGAAGTCCATGCAAAAAATCATCGGAAAATTCAATTCTATGTAACTTTTCGAAATGCATGTTTCGGTCAAAAATCAAAGTATATTATACACTAGTTTCAGTAAAAAAAACAAATTTAATTGGGGACTATTTAAAATGATATGATACTTTTCAGAATATTTATATATGATAAGAGGGAAGGTTGTGATGGAAGTCCATGAAAAAAAATCATCTGAAAACTAGATTCTATGAAACTCTTCGAAATGCTAGTTTCGGTCAAAAAATCATAATATATTATACACTAGTTTATACTAGTTTCGGTAAAAAATCAAATTAAATTGGGGACAGTTCGAAATGATACGAAACTTCACATATCATTTATATATTTTACGAGGGAAGGTTATGAAGGAAGTCCATGCAAAAAATCATCGGAAAATTAGATTCTTTCAAAATTTTCGAAATGAGAGTTTCGGTCAAAAATCATAGTATATTATACACTTGTTTCGGTCAAAAAAATAAAATTTAATTGGGAACTATTTTAAATGATACGATACTTTTCAGATCATTTATATATGTTATGAGGGAAGGTTGTGATGGAAGAACATGCAAAAAAATCGTATGAACACTAGATTCCATGAAACTCTTCAAAATGCAAGTTTCGGTACAAAAAATCGTAATATATTATACACTTGTTTATACTAGTTTCGGTCAAAAATCAAATTAAATCGGGGACTGTTCGAAACGATACTAAACTTCATATATCATTTATATATTTTACGAGGGAAGGTTATGATGGAAGTCCATGCAAAAAATCATCGGAAAATTAGATTCTAAGAAACTTTTCGAAAAGCAAGTTTCGGTCAAAAATCATAGTATATTATACACTAGTTCGGTCAAAAAAATAAAATTTAATTGGGGACTATTTGAAATGATACGATACTTTTCAGATCATTTATATATGTTATGAGGGAAGGTTGTGATGGAAGAACATGCAAAAAAATCGTATGAATACTAGATTCTATGAAACTCTTCAAAATGCAAGTTTCGGTCGAAAAATCATAATATATTATACACTAGTTTATATTCGTTTCGGTCAAAAATCAAATTAAATTGGGGACTGTTCGAATTGATACGAAACTTCACATATCATTTATATATTTTACGAAGTAAGGTTATCATGAAAAATCCATGCAAAAAATCATCGGAAAATTAGATTCTATGAAACTTTTCGAAATGCAAGTTTCGGTCAAAAATCATAGTATATTATACACTAGTTTCGGTCAAAAAAATCAAATTTAATTGGGAACTGTTTTAAATGATACAAGACTTTTCAGATCATTTATATATGTTAAGAGGGAAGGTTGTGATGGAAGCCCATATAAAAAAAATCATCTGAAAACTAGATTCTATGAAACTCTTCGAAGTGCAAGTTTCGGTCAAAAAATCATAATATATTATACACTAGATTATACTAGATTCGGTCAAAAATAAAATTAAATCAGGGACTGTTCGAAATGATACGAAACTTCACATATCATTTATATATTTTACGAGGGAATGTTATGATGGAAGTCCATGCAAAAAATCATCGGAAAATTCGATTCTATGTAACTTTTCGAAATGCATGTTTCGGTCAAAAATCAAAGTATATTATACACTAGTTTCAGTAAAAAAACAAATTTAATTGGGGACTATTTAAAATGATATGATACTTTTCAGAATATTTATATATGATAAGAGGGAAGGTTGTGATGGAAGTCCATGCAAAAAAATCATCTGAAAACTAGATTCTATGAAACTCTTCGAAATGCTAGTTTTGGTCAAAAAATCATAATATATTATACACTAGTTTATACTAGTTTCGGTAAAAAATCAAATTAAATTGGGGACAGTTCGAAATGATACGAAACTTTACATATCATTTATATATTTTACGAGGGAAGGTTATGATGGAAGTCCATGCAAAAAATCATCGGAAAATTAGATTCTTTGAAAATTTTCGAAATGAGAGTTTCGGTCAAAAATCATAGTATATTATATACTTGTTTCGGTCAAAAAAATAAAATTTAATTGGGAACTATTTTAAATGATACGATACTTTTCAGATCATTTATATATGTTTATTCGGGAAGGTTGTGATGGAAGAACATGCAAAAAAATCGTATGAACACTAGATTCTATGAAACTCTTCAAAATGCAAGTTTCGGTCAAAAAATCGTAATATATTATACACTAGTTTATACTAGTTTCGGTCAAAAATCAAATTAAATCGGGGACTATTCGAAATGATACTAAACTTCACATATCATTTATATATTTTACGAGGGAAGGTTATGATGGAAGTCCATGCAAAAAATCATCGGAAAATTAGATTCTAAGAAACTTTTCGAAAAGCAAGTTTCGGTCAAAAATCATAGTATATTATACACTAGTTCGGTCAAAAAAATAAAATTTAATTGGGGACTATTTGAAATGATACGATACTTTTCAGATCATTTATATATGTTATGAGGGAAGGTTGTGATGGAAGAACATGCAAAAAAATCGTATGAACACTAGATTCTATGAAACTCTTCAAAATGCAAATTCCGGTCGAAAAATCATAATATATTATACACTAGTTTATATTAGTTTCGGTCATAAATCAAATTAAATCGGGGACAGTTCGAAATGATACGAAACTTCACATATCATTTATATATTTTACGAGGGAAGGTTATGATGGAAGTCCATGCAAAAAATCATCGGAAAATTAGATTCTTTGAAAATTTTCGAAATGAGAGTTTCGGTCAAAAATCATAGTATATTATACACTTGTTTCGGTCAAAAAAATAAAATTTAATTGGGAACTATTTTAAATGATACGATACTTTTCAGATCATTTATATATGTTATGAGGGAAGGTTGTGATGGAAGAACATGCAAAAAAATCGTATGAACACTAGATTCCATGAAACTCTTCAAAATGCAAGTTTCGGTCAAAAAATCGTAATATATTATACACTAGTTTATACTAGTTTCGGTCAAAAATCAAATTAAATCGGGGACTGTTCGAAATGATACTAAACTTCACATATCATTTATATATTTTACGAGGGAAGGTTATGATGGAAGTCCATGCAAAAAATCATCGGAAAATTAGATTCTAAGAAACTTTTCGAAAAGCAAGTTTCGGTCAAAAATCATAGTATATTATACACTAGTTCGGTCAAAAAAAATAAAATTTAATTGGGGACTATTTGAAATGATACGATACTTTTCAGATCATTTATATATGTTATGAGGGAAGGTTGTGATGGAAGAACATGCAAAAAAATCGTATGAATACTAGATTCTATGAAACTCTTCAAAATGCAAGTTTCGGTCGAAAAATCATAATATATTATACACTAGTTTATATTCGTTTCGGTCAAAAATCAAATTAAATCGGGGACTGTTCGAATTGATACGAAACTTCACATATCATTTATATATTTTACGAAGTAAGGTTATCATGAAAAATCCATGCAAAAAATCATCGGAAAATTAGATTCTATGAAACTTTTCGAAATGCAAGTTTCGGTCAAAAATCATAGTATATTATACACTAGTTTCGGTCAAAAAAATCAAATTTAATTGGGAACTGTTTTAAATGATACAAGACTTTTCAGATCATTTATATATGTTAAGAGGGAAGGTTGTGATGGAAGCCCATATAAAAAAAATCATCTGAAAACTAGATTCTATGAAACTCTTCAAAGTGCAAGTTTCGGTCAAAAAATCATAATATATTATACACTAGTTTATACTAGATTCGGTCAAAAATCAAATTAAATCAGGGACTGTTCGAAATGATACGAAACTTCACATATCATTTATATATTTTACGAGGGAATGTTATGATGGAGGTCCATGCAAAAAATCATCGGAAAATTCGATTCTATGTAACTTTTCGAAATGCATGTTTCGTTCAAAAATCAAAGTATATTATACACTAGTTTCAGTAAAAAAACAAATTTAATTGGGGACTATTTAAAATGATATGATACTTTTCAGAATATTTATATATGATAAGAGGGAAGGTTGTGATGGAAGTCCATGCAAAAAAATCATCTGAAAACTAGATTCTATGAAACTCTTCGAAATGCTAGTTTTGGTCAAAAAATCATAATATATTATACACTAGTTTATACTAGTTTCGGTAAAAAATCAAATTAAATTGGGGACAGTTCGAAATGATACGAAACTTCACATATCATTTATATATTTTACGAGGGAAGGTTATGATGGAAGTCCATGCAAAAAATCATCGGAAAATTAGATTCTTTGAAAATTTTCGAAATGAGAGTTTCGGTCAAAAATCATAGTATATTATACACTTGTTTCGGTCAAAAAAATAAAATTTAATTGGGAACTATTTTAAATGATACGATACTTTTCAGATCATTTATATATGTTTATTCGGGAAGGTTGTGATGGAAGAACATGCAAAAAAATCGTATGAACACTAGATTTTATGAAACTCTTCAAAATGCAAGTTTCGGTCAAAAAATCGTAATATATTATACACTAGTTTATACTAGTTTCGGTCAAAAATCAAATTAAATCGGGGACTATTCGAAATGATACTAAACTTCCCATATCATTTATATATTTTACGAGGGAAGGTTATGATGGAAGTCCATGCAAAAAATCATCGGAAAATTAGATTCTAAGAAACTTTTCGAAAAGCAAGTTTCGGTCAAAAATCATAGTATATTATACACTAGTTAGGTCAAAAAAATAAAATTTAATTGGGGACTATTTGAAATGATACGATACTTTTCAGATCATTTATATATGTTATGAGGGAAGGTTGTGATGGAAGAACATGCAAAAAAATCGTATGAACACTAGATTCTATGAAACTCTTCAAAATGCAAGTTTCGGTCGAAAAATCATAATATATTATACACTAGTTTATATTAGTTTCGGTCATAAATCAAATTAAATCGGGGACTGTTCGAATTGATACGAAACTTCACATATCATTTATATATTTTACGAGGTAAGGTTATCATGAAAAATCCATGCAAAAAATCATCGGAAAATTAGATTCTATGAAACTTTTCGAAATGCAAGTTTCGGTCAAAAATCATAGTATATTATACACTAGTTTCGGTCAAAAAAATCAAATTTAATTGGGAACTGTTTTAAATGATACAAGACTTTTCAGATCATTTATATATTTTAAGAGGGAAGGTTGTGATGGAAGCCCATATTAAAAAAATCATCTGAAAACTAGATTCTATGAAACTCTTCGAAGTGCAAGTTTCGGTCAAAAAATCATAATATATTATACACTAGTGTATACTAGTTTCGGTCAAAAATCAAATTAAATCAGGGACTGTTCGAAATGATACGAAACTTCACATATCATTTATATATTTTACGAGGGAATGTTATGATGGAAGTCCATGCAAAAAATCATCGGAAAATTCAATTCTATGTAACTTTTCGAAATGCATGTTTCGGTCAAAAATCAAAGTATATTATACACTAGTTTCAGTAAAAAAACAAATTTAATTGGGGACTATTTAAAATGATATGATACTTTTCAGAATATTTATATATGATAAGAGGGAAGGTTGTGATGGAAGTCCATGAAAAAAAATCATCTGAAAACTAGATTCTATGAAACTCTTCGAAATGCTAGTTTCGGTCAAAAAATCATAATATATTATACACTAGTTTATACTAGTTTCGGTAAAAAATCAAATTAAATTGGGGACAGTTTGAAATGATACGAAACTTCACATATCATTTATATATTTTACGAGGGAAGGTTATGATGGAAGTCCATGCAAAAAATCATCGGAAAATTAGATTCTTTGAAAATTTTCGAAATGAGAGTTTCGGTCAAAAATCATAGTATATTATACACTTGTTTCGGTCAAAAAAATAAAATTTAATTGGGAACTATTTTAAATGATACGATACTTTTCAGATCATTTATATATGTTATGAGGGAAGGTTGTGATGGAAGAACATGCAAAAAAATCGTATGAACACTAGATTCCATGAAACTCTTCAAAATGCAAGTTTCGGTCAAAAAATCGTAATATATTATACACTAGTTTATACTAGTTTCGGTCAAAAATCAAATTAAATCGGGGACTGTTCGAAACGATACTAAACTTCACATATCATTTATATATTTTACGAGGGAAGGTTATGATGGAAGTCCATGCAAAAAATCATCGGAAAATTAGATTCTAAGAAACTTTTCGAAAAGCAAGTTTCGGTCAAAAATCATAGTATATTATACACTAGTTCGGTCAAAAAAATAAAATTTAATTGGGGACTATTTGAAATGATACGATACTTTTCAGATCATTTATATATGTTATGAGGGAAGGTTGTGATGGAAGAACATGCAAAAAAATCGTATGAACACTAGATTCTATAAAACTCTTCAAAATGCAAGTTTCGGTCGAAAAATCATAATATATTATACACTAGTTTATATTAGTTTCGGTCATAAATCAAATTAAATCGGGGACTGTTCGAATTGATACGAAACTTCACATATCATTTATATATTTTACGAGGTAAGGTTATCATGAAAAATCCATGCAAAAAATCATCGGAAAATTAGATTCTATGAAACTTTTCGAAATGCAAGTTTCGGTCAAAAATCATAGTATATTATACACTAGTCTCGGTCAAAAAAATCAAATTTAATTGGGAACTGTTTTAAATGATACAAGACTTTTCAGATCATTTATATATGTTAAGAGGGAAGGTTGTGATGGAAGCCCATATAAAAAAAAATCATCTGAAAACTAGATTCTATGAAATTCTTCGAAGTGCAAGTTTCGGTCAAAAAATCATAATATATTATACACTAGTTTATACTAGTTTCGGTCAAAAATCAAATTAAATCAGGGACTGTTCGAAATGATATGAAACTTCACATATCATTTATATATTTTACGAGGGAATGTTATGATGGAAGTCCATGCAAAAAATCATCGGAAAATTCGATTCTATGTAACTTTTCGAAATGCATGTTTCGGTCAAAAATCAAAGTATATTATACACTAGTTTCAGTAAAAAAACAAATTTAATTGGGGACTATTTAAAATGATATGATACTTTTCAGAATATTTATATATGATAAGAGGGAAGGTTGTGATGGAAGTCCATGAAAAAAAATCATCTGAAAACTAGATTCTATGAAACTCTTCGAAATGCTAGTTTCGGTCAAAAAATCATAATATATTATACACTAGTTTATACTAGTTTCGGTAAAAAATCAAATTAAATTGGGGACAGTTCGAAATGATATGAAACTTCACATATCATTTATATATTTTACGAGGGAATGTTATGATGGAAGTCCATGCAAAAAATCATCGGAAAATTAGATTCTTTGAAAATTTTCGAAATGAGAGTTTCGGTCAAAAATCATAGTATATTATACACTTGTTTCGGTCAAAAAAATAAAATTTAATTGGGAAATATTTTAAATGATACGATACTTTTCAGATCATTTATATATGTTATGAGGGAAGGTTGTGATGGAAGAACATGCAAAAAAATCGTATGAACACTAGATTCCATGAAACTCTTCAAAATGCAAGTTTCGGTCAAAAAATCGTAATATATTATACACTAGTTTATACTAGTTTCGGTCAAAAATCAAATTAAATCGGGGACTGTTCGAAACGATACTAAACTTCACATATCATTTATATATTTTACGAGGGAAGGTTATGATGGAAGTCCATGCAAAAAATCATCGGAAAATTAGATTCTAAGAAACTTTTCGAAAAGCAAGTTTCGGTCAAAAATCATAGTATATTATACACTAGTTCGGTCAAAAAAATAAAATTTAATTGGGGACTATTTGAAATGATACGATACTTTTCAGATCATTTATATATGTTATGAGGGAAGGTTGTGATGGAAGAACATGCAAAAAAATCGTATGAAAACTAGATTCTATGAAATTCTTCGAAGTGCAAGTTTCGGTCAAAAAATCATAATATATTATACACTAGTTTATATTAGTTTCGGTCATAAATCAAATTAAATCGGGGACTGTTCGAATTGATACGAAACTTCACATATCATTTATATATTTTACGAGGTAAGGTTATCATGAAAAATCCATGCAAAAAATCATCGGAAAATTAGATTCTATGAAACTTTTCGAAATGCAAGTTTCGGTCAAAAATCATAGTATATTATACACTAGTCTCGGTCAAAAAAATCAAATTTAATTGGGAACTGTTTTAAATGATACAAGACTTTTCATTTCATTTATATATGTTAAGAGAGAAGGTTGTGATGGAAGCCCATATAAAAAAAATCATCTGAAAACTAGATTCTATGAAATTCTTCGAAGTGCAAGTTTCGGTCAAAAAATCATAATATATTATACACTAGTTTATACTAGTTTCGGTCAAAAATCAAATTAAATAAGGGACTGTTCGAAATGATACGAAACTTCACATATCATTTATATATTTTACGAGGGAATGTTATGATGGAAGTCCATGCAAAAAATCATCGGAAAATTCGATTCTATGAAACTTTTCAAAATGCAAGTTTCAGTCAAAAATCAAAGTATATTATACACTAGTTTCAGTAAAAAAACAAATTTAATTGGGGACTATTTGAAATGATATGATACTTTTCAGATCGTTTATATATGATAAGAGGGAAGGTTGTGATGGAAGTCCATGCAAAAAAATCATCTGAAAACTAGATTCTATGAAACTCTTCGAAATGCTAGTTTCGGTCAAAAAATCATAATATATTATACACTAGTTTATACTAGTTTCGGTAAAAAATCAAATTAAATCGGGGACTATTCGAAATGATACTAAACTTCACATATCATTTATATATTTTACGAGGGAAGGTTATGATGGAAGTCCATGCAAAAAATCATCGGAAAATTAGATTCTTTGAAAATTTTCGAAATGAGATTTTCGGTCAAAAATCATAGTATATTATACACTTGTTTCGGTCAAAAAAATAAAATTTAACTGGGAACTATTTTAAATGATACGATACTTTTCAGATCATTTATATATGTTATGAGGGAAGGTTGTGATGGAAGAACATGCAAAAAAATCGTATGAACACTAGATTCTATGAAACTCTTCAAAATGCAAGTTTCGGTCAAAAAATCGTAATATATTATACACTAGTTTATACTAGTTTCGGTCAAAAATCAAATTAAATCGGGGACTGTTCGAAACGATACTAAACTTCACATATCATTTATATATTTTACGAGGGAAGGTTATGATGGAAGTCCATGCAAAAAATCATCGGAAAATTAGATTCTAAGAAACTTTTCGAAAAGCAAGTTTCGGTCAAAAATCATAGTATATTATACACTAGTTCGGTCAAAAAAATAAAATTTAATTGGGGACTATTTGAAATGATACGATACTTTTCAGATCATTTATATATGTTATGAGGGAAAGTTGTGATGGAAGAACATGCAAAAAAATCGTACGAACACTAGATTCTATGAAACTCTTCAAAATGCAAGTTTCGGTCGAAAAATCATAATATATTATACACTAGTTTATATTAGTTTCGGTCATAAATCAAATTAAATCGGGGACGGTTCGAATTGATACGAAACTTCACATATCATTTATATATTTTACGAGGTAAGGTTATCATGAAAAATCCAAGCAAAAAATCATCGGAAAATTAGATTCTATGAAACTTTTCGAAATGCAAGTTTCGGTCAAAAATCATAGTATATTATACACTAGTCTCGGTCAAAAAAATCAAATTTAATTGGGAACTGTTTTAAATGATACAAGACTTTTCAGATCATTTAAATATGTTAAGAGGGAAGGTTGTGATGGAAGCCCATATAAAAAAAATCATCTGAAAACTAGATTCTATGAAATTCTTCGAAGTGCAAGTTTCGGTCAAAAAATCATAATATATTATACACTAGTTTATACTAGTTTCGGTCAAAAATCAAATTAAATCAGGGACTGTTCGAAATGATACGAAACTTCACATATCATTTATATATTTTACGAGGGAATGTTATGATGGAAGTCCATGCAAAAAATCATCGGAAAATTCGATTCTATGAAACTTTTCGAAATGCAAGTTTCAGTCAAAATTCAAAGTATATTATACACTAGTTTCAGTAAAAAAACAAATTTAATTGGGGACTATTTGAAATGATATGATACTTTTCAGATCGTTTATATATGATAAGAGGGAAGGTTGTGATGGAAGTCCATGCAAAAAAATCATCTGAAAACTAGATTCTATGAAACTCTTCGAAATGCTAGTTTCGGTCAAAAAATCATAATATATTATACACTAGTTTATACTAGTTTCGGTAAAAAATCAAATTAAATTGGGGACAGTTCGAAATGATACGAAACTTCACATATCATTTATATATTTTACGAGGGAAGGTTATGATGGAAGTCCATGCAAAAAATCATCGGAAAATTAGATTCTTTGAAAATTTTCCAAATGAGATTTTCGGTCAAAAATCATAGTATATTATATACACTTGTTTCGGTCAAAAAAATAAAATTTAATTGGGAACTATTTTAAATGATACGATACTTTTCAGATCATTTTTATATGTTATGAGGGAAGGTTGTGATGGAAGAACATGCAAAAAAATCGTATGAACACTAGATTCTATGAAACTCTTCAAAATGCAAGTTTCGGTCAAAAAATCGTAATATATTATACACTAGTTTATACTAGTTTCGGTCAAAAATCAAATTAAATCGGGGACTGTTCGAAACGATACTAAACTTCACATATCATTTATATATTTTACGAGGGAAGGTTATGATGGAAGTCCATGCAAAAAATCATCGGAAAATTAGATTCTAAGAAACTTTTCGAAAAGCAAGTTTCGGTCAAAAATCATAGTATATTATACACTAGTTCGGTCAAAAAAATAAAATTTAATTGGGGACTATTTGAAATGATACGATACTTTTCAGATCATTTATATATGTTATGAGGGAAAGTTGTGATGGAAGAACATGCAAAAAAATCGTACGAACACTAGATTCTATGAAACTCTTCAAAATGCAAGTTTCGGTCGAAAAATCATAATATATTATACACTAGTTTATATTAGTTTCGGTCATAAATCAAATTAAATCGGGGACGGTTCGAATTGATACGAAACTTCACATATCATTTATATATTTTACGAGGTAAGGTTATCATGAAAAATCCATGCAAAAAATCATCGGAAAATTAGATTCTATGAAACTTTTCGAAATGCAAGTTTCGGTCAAAAATCATAGTATATTATACACTAGTCTCGGTCAAAAAAATCAAATTTAATTGGGAACTGTTTTAAATGATACAAGACTTTTCAGATCATTTAAATATGTTAAGAGGGAAGGTTGTGATGGAAGCCCATATAAAAAAAATCATCTGAAAACTAGATTCTATGAAATTCTTCGAAGTGCAAGTTTCGGTCAAAAAATCATAATATATTATACACTAGTTTATACTAGTTTCGGTCAAAAATCAAATTAAATCAGGGACTGTTCGAAATGATACGAAACTTCACATATCATTTATATATTTTACGAGGGAATGTTATGATGGAAGTCCATGCAAAAAATCATCGGAAAATTCGATTCTATGAAACTTTTCGAAATGCAAGTTTCAGTCAAAATTCAAAGTATATTATACACTAGTTTCAGTAAAAAAACAAATTTAATTGGGGACTATTTGAAATGATATGATACTTTTCAGATCGTTTATATATGATAAGAGGGAAGGTTGTGATGGAAGTCCATGCAAAAAAATCATCTGAAAACTAGATTCTATGAAACTCTTCGAAATGCTAGTTTCGGTCAAAAAATCATAATATATTATACACTAGTTTATACTAGTTTCGGTAAAAAATCAAATTAAATTGGGGACAGTTCGAAATGATACGAAACTTCACATATCATTTATATATTTTACGAGGGAAGGTTATGATGGAAGTCCATGCAAAAAATCATCGGAAAATTAGATTCTTTGAAAATTTTCCAAATGAGATTTTCGGTCAAAAATCATAGTATATTATATACACTTGTTTCGGTCAAAAAAATAAAATTTAATTGGGAACTATTTTAAATGATACGATACTTTTCAGATCATTTTTATATGTTATGAGGGAAGGTTGTGATGGAAGAACATGCAAAAAAATCGTATGAACACTAGATTCTATGAAACTCTTCAAAATGCAAGTTTCGGTCAAAAAATCGTAATATATTATACACTAGTTTATATTAGTTTCGGTCATAAATCAAATTAAATCGGGGACTGTTCGAATTGATACGAAACTTCACATATCATTTATATGTTTTACGAGGTAAGGTTATCATGAAAAATCCATGCAAAAAATCATCGGAAAATTAGATTCTATGAAACTTTTCGAAATGCAAGTTTCGGTCAAAAATCATAGTATATTATACACTAGTTTCGGTCAAAAAAATCAAATTTAATTGGGAACTGTTTTAAATGATACAAGACTTTTCAGATCATTTATATATGTTAAGAGGGAAGGTTGTGATGGAAGCCCATATAAAAAAAATCATCTGAAAACTAGATTCTATGAAATTCTTCGAAGTGCAAGTTTCGGTCAAAAAATCATAATATATTATACACTAGTTTATACTAGTTTCGGTCAAAAATCAAATTAAATCAGGGACTATTCGAAATGATACGAAACTTCACATATCATTTATATATTTTACGAGGGAATGTTATGATGGAAGTCCATGCAAAAAATCATCGGAAAATTCGATTCTATGAAACTTTTCGAAATGCAAGTTTCAGTCAAAAATCAAAGTATATTATACACTAGTTTCAGTAAAAAAACAAATTTAATTGGGGACTATTTGAAATGATATGATACTTTTCAGATCGTTTATATATGATAAGAGGGAAGGTTGTGATGGAAGTCCATGCAAAAAAATCATCTGAAAACTAGATTCTATGAAACTCTTCGAAATGCAAGTTTCGGTCAAAAAATCATAATATATTATACACTAGTTTATACTAGTTTCGGTCAAAAATCAAATTAAACGGGGACTGTTCGAAATGATACTAAACTTCACATATCATTTATATATTTTACGAGGGAAGGTTATGATGGAAGTCCATGCAAAAAATCATCGGAAAATTAGATTCTAAGAAACTTTTCGAAAAGCAAGTTTCGGTCAAAAATCATACTATAATAATACACTAGTTCGGTCAAAAAAATCAAATTTAATTGGGAACTATTCGAAATGTTACGAAACTTTTCAGATCATTTATATATGTTAAGAGGGAAGGTTGTGATGGATGTCCATGCAAAGAAAATCATCTGAAAACGGGATTCTATGAAACTCTTCGAAATGCAAGTTTCGGTCGAAAAATCATAATATATTATACACTAGTTTATACTAGTTTCGGTCTAAAATCAAATTAAATCGGGGACTGTTCGAATTGATACGAAACTTCACATATCATTTATATATTTTACGAGGTAAGGTTATCATGAAAAATCCATGCAAAAAATCATCGGAAAATTAGATTCTAAGAAACTTTTCGAAATGCATGTTTCAGTCAAAAATCATAGTATATTATACACTAGTTTCGTTCAAAAAAATCAAATTTAATTGGGGACTATTTGAAATGATATGATACTTTTCAGATCATTTATATATGATAAGAGGGAAGGTTGTGATGGAAGTCCATGCAAAAAAAATCATCTGAAAACTAGATTCTATGAAACACTTCGAAATGCAATTTTCGGTCAAAAAATCATCATATATTATACACTAGTTTATACTAGTTTCGGTCAAAAATCAAATTAAATCGGGGACTGTTCAAATTGATACGAAACTTCACATATCATTTATATATTTTAAGAGGTAAGGTTATGATGAAAAATCCATGCAAAAAATAATCGGAAAATTAGATTCTATGAACCTTTTCGAAATGCATGTTTTGGTCAAAAATCATAGTATATTATACACTAGTTTCGGTCAAAAAAATCAAATTTAATTGGGGACTATTTGAAATGATACGACACTTTTTAGATCATTTATAAATGTTAAGAGGGAAGGATCTGATGGAAGTCTATGCAAAAAAATCATCTGAAAACTAGATTCTATGAAACTCTTCGAAAGTCAAATTTTGGTAAAAAAATCGTAATATATTATACACTAGTTTATACTAGTTTCGTTCAAAAATCAAATTAAATCGGGGACTGTTTTAAATGATACTAAACTTCACATATCATTAATATATTTTACGAGGGAAGGTTATGGTGGAAGTCCATGCAAAAAATCATCGGAAAATTATATTCTAAGAAACTTTTCGAAAAGCAAGTTTCGGTCAAATATCATAGTATATTATACACTAGTTCGGTCTAAAAAATCGAATATAATTGGGGACAATTCGAAATGATACGAGACTTTTAAGATCATTTATATATGTTAAGAGGTAAGGTTTTGATGGAAGTCCATGCAAAGAAAATCATCTGAAAACTAGATTCTATGAATCTCTTCGAAATGCAAGTTTCGGTCAAAAAATCATAATATATTATACACTAGTTTATACTAGTTTCAGTCAAAAATCAAATTAAATCGGGGACTGTTCGAAATGATACAAAACTTCACATATCATTTATATATTTTGTGAAGGAAGGATATGATGGAAGTCCATGCAAAAAATCATCGGAAAATTAGAGTCTATGAAAATTTTAGAAATGCAAGTTTCAGTCAAAAATCATAGTATATTATACACTAGTTCGGAAATAAAATTTAAATTTAATTAGGGACTATTTGAAATGATACGATACTTTTCAGATCATTTATATATGTTAAGATGGAAGGTTATGATGGAAGTCCATGCAAAAAAATCGTATGAACACTAGATTCTATGAAACTCTTCAAAATGCAAGTTTCGGTCAAAAAATCATAATATATTATACACTAGTTTATACTAGTTTCGGTCAAAAATCAAATTAAATAGGGGACTGTTCGAAATGATACGGAACTTCACATATCATTTTAAAATTTTACAAGGGAATGTTATGATTGAAGTCCATGCAAAAAATCATCGGAAAATTCGATTCTATGAAACTTTTCGAAATGCAAGTTTCGGTCAAAAATCAAAGTATATTATACACTAGTTTCAGTAAAAAAACAAATTTAATTGGGGACTATTTGAAATGATATGATACTTTTCAGATCATTTATATATGATAAGAGGGAAGGTTGTGATGGAAGTCCATGCAAAAAAATCATCTGAAAACTAGATTCTATGAAACTCTTCGAAATGCTAGTTTCGATCAAAAAATCATAATATATTTTACACTAGTTTATACTAGTTTCGGTAAAAAAAAACAAATTAAATTGGAGACAGTTCGAAATGATACGAAACTTCACATATCATTTATATATTTTACGAGGGAATGTTATGATGGAAGTCCATGCAAAAAATCATCGGAAAATTAGATTCTAAGAAACTTTTCGAAAAGCAAGTTTCGATCAAAAATCAAAGTATATTATACACTAGTTCGGTCAAAATATTAAAATTTAATTGGGGACTATTTGAAACGATACGATACTTTTCAGATCATTTATATATGTTATGAGGGAAGGTTGTGATGGAAGTCCATGCAAAAAAAATCATCTGAAAACTAGATTCTATGAAACACTTCGAAATGCAATTTTCGGTCAAAAAATCATCATATATTATACACTAGTTTATACTAGTTTCGGTCAAAAATCAAATTAAATTGGGGACTGTTCGAATTGATACGAAACTTCACATATCATTTATATATTTTAAGAGGTAAGGTTATGATGAAAAATCCATGCAAAAAATAATCGGAAAATTAGATTCTATGAAACTTTTCGAAATGCATGTTTTGGTCAAAAATCATAGTATATTATACACTAGTTTCGGTCAAAAAAATCAAATTTAATTGGGGACTATTTAAAATGATACGACACTTTTTAGATCATTTATATATGTTAAGAGGGAAGGATCTGATGGAAGTCCATGTAAAAAAATCATCTGAAAACTAGATTCTATGAAACTCTTCGAAAGTCAAATTTTGGTAAAAAATATCGTAATATATTATACACTAGTTTATACTAGTTTCGGTCAAAAATCAAATTAAATCGGGGACTATTTTAAATGATACTAAACTTCACACATCATTAATATATTTTACGAGGGAAGGTTATGATGGAAGTCCATGCAAAAAATCATCGGAAAATTAGATTCTAAGAAACTTTTCGAAAAGCAAGTTTCGGTCATATATCATAGTATACACTAGTTCGGTCTAAAAAATCGAATATAATTGGGGACTATTCGAAATGATACGAGACTTTTCAGATCATTTATATATGTTAAGAGGGATGGTTGTGATGGAAGTCCATGCAAAGAAAATCATCTGAAAACTAGATTCTATGAATCTCTTCGAAATGCAAGTTTCGGTCAAAAAATCATAATATATTATACCCTAGTTTATACTAGTTTCGGTCAAAAATCAAATTAAATCGAGGACTGTTCGAATTGATACGAAACTTCACATATTATTTATATATTTTACGAGGTAAGGTTATGATAAAAAATCCATGCAAAAAATCATCGGAAAATTAGATTCTATGAAACTTTTCGAAATGCAAGTTTCGGTCAAAAATCATAGTATATTATACACTAGTTTTGGTCAAAAAATCAAATTTAATTGGGAACTGTTTTAAATAATACGAGACTTTTCAGATAATTTATATATGTTAAGAGGGAAGGTTATGATGGAAGTCCATGCAAAAAAATCTTTTGAAAACTCGATTCTATGAAACTTTTCGAAATGCAAGTTTCGGTCAAAAAATCATAGTATATTTATACACTAGTTTATACTAGTTTCGGTCAAAAATCAAAATAAATCGGGGACTGTTGGAAATGATACGAAACTTCACATATTATTTATATATTTTACGACGGAAGGTTATGATGGAAGTCCATGCAAAAAATCATCGGAAAATTAGATTCTATGAAACTTTTCGAAATGCAAGTTTTGATCAAAAATCATAGTATATTATACACTTGTTCGGTCTAAAAAATCGAATTTAATTGGGGACTATTTGAAATGATACGAGACTTTTAAGATCATTTATATATGTTAAGAGGGAAGGTTGTGATGGAAGTCCATGCAAAAAAAATCATCTGAAAACTAGATTCTATGAAACTCTTCGACGTGCAAGTTTCGGTCAAAAAATCATAATATATTATACACTAGTTTATACTAGTTTCGGTTAAAAATCAAATTAAATCGGGGACTGTTCGAAATTATATGAAACTTCACATATCATTTATTTATTTTACGAGGGAAGGTTATGATGGAAGTCCATGCAAAAGTTATCAGAAAATTAGATTCTATGAAAGTTTTCGAAATGCAAGTTTCGGTCAGAAATCATAGTATATTATACACTAGTTTCTGTCAAAAAAATCAAATTTAATTGGGGACTATTTGAAATTATATGATACTTTTCAGATCATTTATATATGATAAGAGGGAAGGTTGTGATGGAAGTCCATGTAAAAAAATCATCTGAAAACTAGATCTATGAAACACTTCAAAATGCAATTTTCGGTCAAAAAATCATAATATATTATACACTAGTTTATACTAGTTTCGGTAAAAAAATCAAATTAAATTGGAGACTGTTAGAAATGATACGAAACTTCACATATCATTTTTATATTTTACGAGGGAAGGTTATGATGGAAGCCCATGCAAAAAATCATCGGAAAATTAGATTCTATGAAACTTTTCGAAATGCTTGTTTTGGTCAAAAATCATAGTATATTATACACTAGTTTCGGTCAAAAAAATCAAATTTAATTGGGGACTATTTGAAATGATACGACAATTTTTAGATCATTTATATATGTTAAGAGGGAAGGTTGTGATGGAAGTCCATGCAAAAAAATCATCTGAAAACTAGATTCTATGAAACTCTTCGAAAGTCAAATTTTGGTAAAAAAAAATCGTAATATATTATACACTAGTTTATACTAGTTTCGGTCAAAAATCAAATTAAATCGGGGACTATTTGTAATGATACTAAACTTCACATATCATTAATATATTTTACGAGGGAAGGTTATGATGGAAGTCCATGCAAAAAATCATCGAAAAATTATATTCTAAGAAACTTTTCGAAAAGCAAGTTTCGATCAAAAATAATAGTATATTATACATTAGTTCGGTCAAACAAATCAAATTTAATTGGGGACTATTCGAAATGTTATGAGACTTTTCAGATCATTTATGTTCTGGACCGGCCCAATCCCCACAATTGGGCCAAGCAAACCAATCCAATAGCTATGCTCGATGTCGGGCAGAATTAGGAATAATGGTCTCTGTCGAGCATAAGAATTCCGACCACGACGAAGTTCCCTAACGGCTAGTCTTGACCGTTGCCTATTTTTACGGATTCCTCGATCCGCGCCTCACAGTATGGACCAATAATCTTCCATTTAGCCCCTTATATAAACCCTCTCATTTGGGAGGGTCAGGTATTCAATTTCTCTGACCTTTATTCTCGTACTTGCCCACTCTTTGCTCGATTACTTACTTTAGCATCGGAGTGCCTTGCAGGTACACCCCCTTTTTCCCCTCACCGACCGTCTTTCATCAGCTCTCGAAGCCAGCCACATCGGATCCTGATCTCCAGGTACGATCAGGTGGCGCCGTCTGTGGGAAACTGATTTCCCCGTTCTTCTTTCAAAATCTTCAAGGAACCAAAGTTTTAACAAGATCCATGGCTGCTCGGGACAACCATGAAAAACCGATCAAATGATGGCATGATTCTCACACAACGTGAGAGCAACATCCATCCTCCTCCGCGTGAGGAAACGGTGCAAGACCACCCGGACGGGAAGACAGCATCGCCTTCACCCGATCGCGATCAACCTCTGGAAAGTCGCCCAAAAACTCGTTTTCCCTTGACTCCTTCAGGATCGGATTTCGCCGCGTTGGCCGAGATCCTAAATCAAACAAACCTGCTGCTCCTCGCCCATGGAGAGAAAATCGCCCGTCTCGAAGATAATTCTCGTCGACCACCGTCTCCCGCGAGACCCCAAAGAAAGCATACTCCTTCTCCTGCCAAGAAGAAGAGGAAAGGGCACGCTGACGAATCAATGGGCGACAAGCGTCTTCGTCAGTCCTCCCCACGATCTTCTCCTACAAGAAAGTCAAGAAGAAGCAGATCAAGATCTGCTTCTCCCCGACGAACGAAGAAACATGCTCACAGGTATCCTTCGTTCAACTCCAGCGACGACGAGGACGCTCGGGGTCCCCTTTCGTCTGAAATCATGGAAGCTAAGCTTCCAAGAGGTTTAGAGAAGCCCCCACCGCTAGGCTCGTACGACGGAACCACGGATCCAGACTACCACATCTAGAATATCGATGCGCTGCTCGACTATCGAGGTGTACGGGGGGCAATCAAATGTCGCCTTTTTCCTACGACGCTGAGGAAAGGAGCGATGACATGGTACAAAAGCCTCGAAGCTGAGTCCATCACCTCCTGGAAACAACTTGGACGCACGTTCTCCAGGCACTTCACCGCATCAAGGCGACATCCGAAGACAGAAGCTTCGCTCGAAGCAATCATTCAGGGGAGGGACGAACCTTTACGAACTTACATTGAAAGGTTCAATAAAGAAGCAGTCCAAGTATCCACGACCGACGACATGAAAAAATATTTGCTGGAACGAGGATTACGCCCGTCGACTGATTTTCATCGGACGGTCGGCATTGAGACCCCGGCCACCCTCGACGCGTTCTTACTGAAAGCCCAAGCCTACATTCAGTATGAGGAAAAACAAGCGGCCAGTTTGGTAAGAGACGCTCGACGCCGTGAAGATGCCAAGCCTCACCGAGTCGACGAACCTTCGACATCTCGTCGAGGAGGAGACAAAAGAAAGGACGATCACTCCCGTGAACCGCGGGAGAACCGAGGACCCGTCGGTCGGTTCCACGAGTACACACCTCTCCTGGCCTCTAGGGAGAAAATTTTGTCTGAATGTGCCAATTCGGAATTCAAACAAGCAGGGGTACATTTTCCGAGGCAACAACCCAGCAAACCCGGCACGGATAAAATGAAATACTACAGATTCCACAAGAGTCACGGCCACAACACAGAGGATTGCATCCATCTCAAGGATGCAATCGAAATTCTCATCAAGGACGGGCACCTAAAACAGTTCACCAAATCCAGAGACACTCCTCGACAAGAAGCGCAGGAGACCCAAAAAGTCGAGGAAGCCATACCCATCCCTGCAGATGCTAACATGCAGGTCACTCTAAGCATTTATCGCCCGGAGGTTTTCTTCCTACCGGACCGCGCCGAGAATCCGGGGTACTTCTCCTCCCATAGTCCATGGGAAACTTTCCCTTCCGCAATGGTCATCTCGGGAGGAGGGTTCAATAAAATCACAGTCGGATCCATGAAACGGAAATTTGACCAGCTGATTGCGAAGGGGCCCGCACAAAACGCCACCATGGATCCACCAAGGGAAGGCTCGGTACCCCTTGCCTTTTACCGAGAAGAGCTCCTGGGAGGGGCGTCCAACGCCAGCATTCCTCTGCTCATCCGGGCACGCATGGCAAATTTCGATGTGAGAAGAATCCTGGTGGACCAAGGCAGCTCCTGCAACATTATGTACTCCCAGCTGTTTTCGACACTCCAGCTGAACGAGACACACTTAACTCCATACGTCGGATCAGACCTGCAGGGTTTCAACGAAGCAGTCTCCCGACCATGGGGCTATGTCGATCTATTTGTCACCTTCGGGGCAGGTGAGATATCCAGGACGGTCAGGGTCCAGTTCCTAGTCGTGGACTTCCCGTCGCTGTACCAATGCATCCTAGGAAGACCAACATTAGCCGAGCTAATCGTCGTGCCATCCACCGTCCACCTGAAGATGAAATATTACACTACTTCAGGTAAGGTCGCCACATTACACGGAGACGTCGACGCGGCCCGCAGGTGTTTTGAAGCAGCATCAAAGGGTCTCAGCTCAATATCATACCAACCGAGTCCTCCAACATCAAATTCACCAGATGTTCCCAGGGCTTTCCCTCAGGTAGACTCGATCGACCTAGACTGCAGATTCTCGGACAATAGCGAGGGCGTCCAAAGGCCAACAGAGTCGCTATCCCGACCAATACCAGATGGAGAGTTCGAATTAATTCCTCTGGGAGAGGACCCAGCTCGGTGCGTTAAAATCGGGGCACATATGCCCGACTTGGTGAAGCGACAGCTGGAAGCTTGCCTCAGAGGGAACACAGATCTATTTGCCTGGAGCGCCGCAGAAATGCCAGGGCTCGACCCCGAGACAGCCTGCCACCACCTCTCCATTGACCCAACACACAAGGCGGTCGCTCAACGCAGAAGGAAGCAGTCGACCGAGAAAACTGAAGCAGCTGAATCTGCTGTTAAAGACCTCCTAGAGGCTAAATTTGTAACCAAGGCCAGGTACACGACCTGGCTCTCAAATGTTGTACTTGTGAAAAAATCTAATGGAAAGGGGAGAATGTGCGTTGACTATACCGATCTCAATCGGGCATGCCCAAAAGATGCATACCCTTTACCTAACATTGATAAATTGGTCGACAATTCGTCCAGTTTCAAGCTATTGTCCTTCATGGACGCATACCCAGGATATAATTAGATACCCATGGTCGTGTCTGACAAAAAATACAGGCCTTCATGACCGAATCGGGCAATTACTTTTACAACGTTATGCCATTCGGTCTGAAAAACGCAGGCACGACATATCAGCGCATGATGAATAAGGTTTTCCGAGCAGAAATCGGAGATATGCTCGAAGTATACATGGACGACATGATCGTCAAATCTCAACAAGAAATGGACCACGCGTCCCACTTACGAAAAATGTTCGATCAGGCACGAAAGTGCAAGATGCGTTTCAACCCTGAAAAATGCACGTTTGGGGTCCGAGCAAGGAAATTCCTCGGATTCTACTTGACTGAACGAGGCATCGAGGCCAACCCCGACAAATGTCGGGCATTCGCGGAACTCCCAACACCTACTTCTAAAAAATACATACAGTCACTAAACGGGGTCCTTACCTCCCTCGCTCGGTTCGTAGCTAAATCCGCTCAACATGCTCTCCCTTTCTACAAACTCCTTCGCAAAGAAGCAACTTTCGAATGGACAGAGGAGTGCGAGCTGGCGTTATCCCACCTAAAAAAGGCACTGAGTGAACCCCCAGTCTTGTCTAGACCCGAAGGAGGGGAGACACTTTATCTCTACCTCGCCGTTGCAAACGAGGCAGTAAGCGCGACACTCGTGCGCGACCTACCCGAGGGGAAAAAGCCTTTATATTTTACAAGTAAAGCACTCCATGGCCCGGAAATCCGATATCTCCAAATAAAAAAGGTGGCTTTGGCCCTCCTTCTCGTAGCCAGAAGGCTACGCCATTACTTCCTGGCTCACACCATCATCGTAAGAACCGATCAACCCATAAGACAATTTCTCGGTCGACCAGACATGGCCGGACGAATGTTAAAGTGGTCATTGGAACTATCCGAGTTTGACGTCAAATTCGAGGGAAGACAAGCTCTCAAAGCTCAAGTGCTGGCCGACTTCGTGGCTGAACTTACTTTCACCGAGCAAGAGCCGAAAGTCTCATCCAAGTGGGTTATTTTTGTGGACGGAGCATCTGGTCCAGCAGGTAGCGGGGCTGGAATTATCTTGGAGAACGAAGAGGGAAACGTCATCAAAGTATCCATAACCTTATCTTTCCCCACTTCTAACAACCAGGCAAAGTATGAAGCTTTTCTAGCGGGCATACGGCTCGCGACCGATTTGGAAGCAGAAGAGATCACAATCTGCACGGATTCTCAGTTGGTCGCGAGCCAAGTTCGAGGAGATTTTCAAGCCAAAAATGATAACATGGCCGAATATTTGGCCCTCGTAAAAGGCGAACTGAAACGGTTCAAAAGTGTGGAAGTCAAACACATCCCGCGAGAGTACAACATCCGCGCATATATCTTTTCCAAATTGGCGAGTACTAAAAGGAAAGGAAACAACAAATCCGTCATACAGAAAACGATTCCCCGACCTAGCATTGGGCAATCATCGGTCCACGTAGACATTAACCTCGTGGGCGACACAAGCTGCTGGATGACCCCAGTATTTAATTACCTAACTAAGGGAGAACTGCCGACCGACCCAAAGGCGGCCAGTACCATACGCCGAAGGGCATGCCTGTATTCCCTAGTAGGTGGACGAATGTATCGTCGAGGATTCTCTACGCCCATCCTCAAGTGCGTAGAAGAGGAAAACGTCCCACACGTACTGAGAGAAGTCCATGAAGGAATCAACGCGCAACATCCTGGCGGAAGGTCGTTGGCTTGAAAAATTCTTCGGGCAGGGTATTATTGGCCCACACTTCAACATGGCGCGAAGGAGCACGTGAAAAGGTGCGACAAATGCCAACGGCACGGGGACGTGCACGTAGCACCCCCATCCGAGTTGAAATCACTGTCGTCACCTTGGCCATTCGCATGGTGGGGGATGGATATCTTAGGACCCTTCGTCGTCGGGTCTGGTCAAAATAAGTACTTAATCGTGGGCGTCGACTATTTCATCAAGTGGATAGAAGCCGAGGCTTTAGCTAAAATCACTGCGCTCAACATACTACGTTTCTTCAAGAGAAACATCCTCGCCCGGTTCGAGGTACCACTCGCCATCGTGACCGAAAACGGCACTCAGTTCACGGATAAACACTTCAGAGAATTCGTCGCATCAATAGGAACGAAAAAACATTTCGCGTCGGTCGAACACCCCCAAACTAATGGACAAGCAGAGGCCGCAAATAGAGTAATCCTAAGAGGTTTAAAACAAAGATTGGACGAGCATAAGAAGCATTGGGTCGAGGAGTTACACAGCGTACTATGGGCATACAGGACCACACCCCACTCAACAACCGGGGAATCCCCATTTCGATTAGCATATGGAACCGAGGCGGTGATCCCTATAGAAATGCACGTCCTATCCAAATGCACAGAATCCCCCATGGACCAAGACACTAACTCCGAAGCTTTGAGGGACGAGCTCGACATGATCGAAGAAGTTCGGTCAGAAGCTGCCCTTCGAGAAACCATTCTAAAAAAAAATAGCCGCTCGGTATGATTATAAGGTCATAAGATGAACTTTCGAGGTAGGAAGTCTCGTCCTCAGAAGAAATCACAGGGATCCCCACGAGGGAAAGTTTACACCCAACTGGGAGGGCCCGTATCGCGTTCGAGCAAAAACCGAGAACGGAGCCTATTATTTAGAAAATTTGCACGGGGAAGAGCTTGCTCGGCCTTGGAACGTCGAGAAACTCAAACAATATTACAGCTAAATCACAAAGTCGTCCTGCTCAACTTTCAAGCAAGGAGCAAAGGGACCAACCGAAAACTGCGTGCCTAGGTACGAGCACGGCAGCCCAAAAATGACAGTCAAGCAAGATCTCCTTTTAAAGGAAAGAGAAACTTGCCGCACGGACGGATACTCAAACGAGTCCGACATCGCCTAAGTACCACGACCAGGCAGAACCCCAGCTCGCGATGGGATGTTTAAGCCACGGAGCCCGGGCCATTACCTTGGCCCGGGCACCGACCAGGAGTAAAACTCCAAAATCTGAGTGGTCCCCCTAACCAACAGATCACATACACACCCCATATTTATTCGATCACACCCAATTAATGCAAAGATGCATACCAAACACTTAGTAAAACTAACGAATAAAATATGTCCTCCGACGGACGCATCATTACGAACAAATGAAATATAGAAACCGACCATCAAGGTCGTACATATGAAATTAAAGATGCGACCCCGAAGGGCCGACTTGTTCAGGATTACATTCAAAGGGGTCCACGCCCCCAAAAAGAAACATAATAAATTACATGGCACGCAGGTCTGAAACTAATTACCCTCGCCTTCTGGACGGCCTTCTTCCAGGCGAGCCTCCTCCTGCTCCGGTTGTGCTTCGGGCTGTCCTGGCTGAGCAGTCGGCCCCGGCTGAGAATCATCTACCTCCAGGTCCGAAGGAACCACAATCTGGCCGTCTTCTACCTTGTACAGATAGCTGATTCGACCGACGTCCAAAGCCAGGTCAGGATGGAGAGCCTTCATCTGATCCACCGCATTCTGGAAGCTGAGCTCAGTTGATGAGTTCAGATCTTCCATGTCTTGGTCGATCCGAGCAAGCAACTGAGCCTCGTTACCAGGTTTTTGGTTTCTTCATCCTCGTCCTCCTTCGGGCAGAAAGCGTCCTTCAGCTTTTTATTCTGCTCCAGAACCCTTTTCTTGTCGACCTCCAACTTAGCGATGACATTGGCTCGTTCGGTCAACTCCTTGGCCGCGGCTTTAGCCTCCTCGGTGACCGTTGTCAGTTTTGCATCAGTGGCAGCCAGCTGCTCCTTCAGCCTACCCATTTCTCGCTCCTGTCCAGGACTCCCTTCGGCTGTCAGCCAGGCCATTGTCAGGACCCGCATAACCGCGCTTGCGTCCTGGGCCAGAGATAATCGTCGGGCAGGACGATCCATGCCCTCCAAAAATAAGGAATCCGCACGGTCCACCTCCATGCTCGTTCCCTCGAAGAAATTGCGCTTCACGAAGCACGGAGGCAGCCCATGCTTCGGCTTCGAAGGAGCGTTGGCCGTCAAGTCCACAGTGCACGCGGACTTATGTTTCTTCATCAAAGAGTCGGTCGAGGCGCTCGGAGAACCTTGGACCAAGGGGCTCGAACCCGAGCCACTTGTCTCCGTTAGCTTGGTCTGCACGACCCTTGATCTTTTCTTCTGCTGCTGAAGCAGGCGTTCTTGAATTTTATCCAGTGGGTTCGACAGGGAGCCTGAAAAAGGAGAAAGATCAGATTAGTCGTGGACGACAAAGTTAAATCAAAAATTTGACTAGTATAAATAAACAGATACCAAAGAAGTCAGACAATTCCTGCCCGGTATAATAGGCCAGCAATTCGGTAACATTAATCAAGGGACGCTCTACAACTTCCCCCCCCCCCCATACTGCTCAAGTATAACTTTTCCATCTCCGTCTAGCAGGGGGTCAGAGTGAAAGACGCTATCAATTTTCTGAAGGCCTCGAAACTGGCCGCGTCATCATCATTCAATGAGTCTCCCACCTAAACAAACTCACCAACAGGTTTCTCGTAGTGAGCATAGCTCCAGGAAAATGGGAACAGCCACAGCCTCCTCGGGATCACCTGCCCTTGATCGTCGAGCTTAGGCTCGTCATTCTCGTCGGTGTCTATTCCCACGAAGTTCATTGCCCTCACAGCCACCACGCTCGTGGGTTTGATCAGAAAGTAATCATTTTTAAAGGCCCGGATAGATTCTGAATGGGCCTTAAAGATTTTCGTCCGCTGCTTGAAGGACACAAACCCCTTCTGATCGGTTCCTCGCCCGACTTGGCGTTGTAGGGAGAACAGGCGGAAAAACAGGGGAAGCGTAGCACCAACACCCAGATGGGCGCACGTCATCTCGAACGCTCTCAGGAACGCGTATAAATTGGGGTGCAGCTGGGAAGGGGAAACGCATAGGTGCCCGAGCACGACACTCCAAAAGTCACTGAAGGGCAAAGTTACCCCCAGGACCGGGATTGCGTATTCATACATAGAGAAAGCCCGACAGCGGAAATTTGAGAAGATGCGGTCATCGTCCCCCGGGCAGGTTACGACCCAATCGGCAGGGTCACCGACAACGGGCAGTGGCTCCGTTCGGGGTCTCGAAAATGAGGACACCTTGTCCAACAAATCCTCCACCACCCATTCTTAGGGTGAGACCCTCGTCTGGTCGGGACATTGGGGCGAATCTGTTGATGCTCCTGTAGTACTCGTGTCCGAATTCTCCGAGGAACTCCCAGAACCAGAAGGGACGGACGCAGATGATCCTGAATCTTCCGAGGACGTCTCTTCCGAAGACACGTCCAATGGATCCACGAGCGAGTTTTCACCTGAAAAGCATAGGAAAGGCGTCAGTGAATTCGATTAAGAATATCAAATCCACCCTTCCACCGCTCGACAAGTGAAAGGGCGCGCATCAGCTCAGAGACTAGGTCCCGAGCTATAGCCCTGGCTGACCATCGCTCGGAGCGACGGCTTACGCCCAACATTATAAATCAAGGATCTAACCTAGATATTTATCAAAACCCAAGTCGAGGTCGACCAGCACCTACGTCGACCCTGAGCTAGGGTTTACAACCGACCGACTACGGTGGCAGAAGTCCTAAAGTTTACCGGTTCTAAATCTAAAAACTACCGTCAAAACTATCCTAAACCACATGCATTTCTACGAAACCTAAGCTATAAACACCTAAAACGGCGAAAAATAATCGTACCTTGCGCTTGGGAAGACATTTTTGAAGAGGAAAAGCGTTCTGGAAGTGGTGGTCGGCAAGGAAATGCGGTGGTCGACGGCTGAAGTGATGGCAGTTGAACGAGCAGAGCGTCAGAGAAGAAGATGAAGCGAAAAGTTCAGAATGGGCCCTGAGAACCCTATTTATAAGAGGGAAAGCACGTGCAAGCACGCGTGACCCCTACACACTAACCTCTAGGCTAGCCGTCAAATCATTAATAAGCGCGAATTCCCAGATATTCCAGCTTTTCGTTTCACATTCCCCTGTCGAGCAACGTACCAGCTGCCCGTTCCCCGAAGATCTGCAGCGTAAATTCCTGGCCTTAAAACTGCTCATCGCCGAGCACAAAATCATTTCTAAGTCACTGCTCTTCCACACGAGCAATAACTTGGGGGGCTCCTGTTATGGACTGGCCCAATCCCCACAATTGTGCCAAGCAAACCAATCCAATAGCTATGCTCGACGTCGGGCAGAATTAGGAATAATGGTCTCTGTCGAGCATAAGCATTTCGACCACGACGAAGTTCCCTAACGGCTAGTCTTGACCGTTGCCTATTTTTACGGATTCCTCGATACGCGCCTCACAATATGGACCAATAATCTTCCATTTAGCCCCTTCTATAAACCCTCTCATTTGGGAGGGTCAGGTATTCAATTTCTCTGACCTTTATTCTAGTACTTGCCCACTCTTTGCTCGGTTACTTACTTTAGCATCGAAGTGCCTTGCAGGTACACCCCCACTTTTTCCCCTCACTGATCGTCTTTCATCAGCTCTCGAAGCCAGCCACATCGGATCCTGATCTCCAGGTACGATCAATTTATATATGTTAAGAGGGAAGGTTATGATGGAAGTCCATGCAAAGAAAATCATCTAAAAACTCGATTCTATGAAACTTTTCGAAATGCAAGTTTCGGTCAAAAAATCATAGTATATTTATACACTAGTTTATACTAGTTTCGGTCAAAAATCAAAATAAATCGGGGACTGTTGGAAATGATATGAAACTTCACATATCTTTTATATATTTTACGACGGAAGGTTATGATGGAAGTCCATGCAAAAAATCATCGGAAAATTAGATTCTATGAAACTTTTCGAAATGCAAGTTTTGATCAAAAATTATAGTATATTATACACTAGTTCGGTCCAAAAAATCGAATTTAATTGGGGACTATTTGAAATGATACGAGACTTTTCAGATCATTTATATGTGTTAAGAGGGAAGGTTGTGATGGAAGTCCATGAAAAAAAAATCATCTGAAAACTAGATTCTATGAAACTCTTCGACGTGCAAGTTTCGGTCAAAAAATCATAATATATTATACATTAGTTTATACTAGTTTCAGTCAAAAATCAAATTAAATCAGGGACTGCTCGAAATGATACGAAACTTCACATATCATTTATATATTTTGTGACGGAAGGATATGATGGAAGTCCATGCAAAAAATCATCGGAAAATTAGATTCTATGAAAATTTTAAAAATGCAAGTTTCAGTCAAAAATCATAGTATATTATACACTAGTTCGGTAAAAAAAATTTAATTTTAATTGGGGACTATTTGAATTGATACGATACTTTTCAGATCATTTATATATGTTAGGAGGGAAGGTTATGATGGAAGTCCATGAAAAAAAATCGTATGAAAACTAGATTCTATGAAACTCTTCAAAATGCAAGTTTCGGTCAAAAAATCATAATATATTATACACTAGTTTATACTAGTTTCGGTCAAAAATCAAATTAAATCGGGGACTGTTCGAAATGATACGAAACTTCACATATCATTTATATATTTTACGAGGGAATGTTATGATGGAAGTCCATGCAAAAAATCATCAGAAAATTCGATTCTATGAAACTTTTCAAAATGCAAGTTTTGGTCAAAAATCAAAGTATATTATACACTAGTTTCAGTAAAAAAAACAAATTTAATTGGGGACTATTTGAAATGATATGATACTTTTCAGATCATTTATATATGATAAGAGGGAAGATTATGATGGAAGTCCATGCAAAAAAATCATCTGAAAACTAGATTCTATGAAACTCTTCGAAATGCAAGTTTCGGTCAAAAAATCATAATATATTATACACTAGTTTATACTAGTTTCGGCAAAAAATCAAATTAAATTGGGGACAGTTAGAAATGATACGAAACATCACATATCATTTATATATTTTACGAGGGATGGTTATGATGGAAGTCCATGCAAAAAATCATCGGAAAATTAGATTCTAAGAATCTTTTCGAAAAGAAAGTTTGGGTCAAAAATCATAGTATATTATACACTAGTTCAGTCAAAAAAATCAAATTTAATTGGGGACTATTCGAAATGTTACGAGACTTTTCAGATCATTTATATATTTTAAGAGGGAAGGTTATGATCGAATTCCATGCAAATAAAATCATCTGAAAACTAGATTCTATGAAACTCTTTGAAATGCAAGTTTCGGTCAAAAAATCGTAATATATTATACACTAGTTTATACTAGTTTCGGTCAAAAATCAAATTAAATCGGGGACTGTTCGAATTGATACGAAACTTCACATATCATTTATATATTTTACGAGGGAAGGATATGATGGAAGTCCATGCAAAAAATCATCGGAAAATTAGATTCTAAGAAACTTTTCGAAAAGCAAGTTTCGGTCAAAAATCATAGTATATTATACACTAGTTCGGTCAAAAAAATCAAATTTAATTGGGGACTACTCGAAATGTTACGAGACTTTTCAGATCATTTATATATGTTAAGAGGGAAGGTTATGATGGAAGTCCATCCAAAGAAAATTATCTGAAAACTAGATTCTATGAAACTCTTTGAAATGCAAGTTTCGGTCAAAAAATCATAATATATTATACACTAGTTTACACTAGTTTCGGTCAAAATCAAATTAAATCGGGGACTGTTCGAATTGATATGAAACTACACATATCATTTATATATTTTACGAAGTAATGTTATCATGAAAAATCCATGCAAATAATCATCGGATAATTAGATTCTATGAAACTTTTCGAAATGTAAGTTTCGTTCAAATATCATAGTATATTATACACTAATTCGGTCAAAAAAATCAAATTTAATTGGGAACTGTTTTAAATGATACGAGACTTTTCAGATCATTTAAATATGTTAAGAGGGAAGGTTATGATGGAAGTCCATGCAAAAAAATCTTTTGAAAACTCGATTCTATGAAACTTTTCGAAATGCCAGTTTCTGTCAAAAAATCATAGTATATTTTTACACTAGTTTATACTAGTTTCGGTCAAAAATCAAAATAATCGGGGACTGTTGGAAATGATACGAAACTTCACATATCATTTATTTATTTTATGACGAAGGTTATGATGGAAGTCCATGCAAGTTTTGGTCAAATATCATAGTATATTATACACTAGTTCGGTCCAAAAAATCGAATTTAATTGGGGAATATTTGAAATGATACGAGACTTTTCAGATCATTTATATATGTTAAGAGGGAAGGTTATGATGGAAGTCCATGCAAAAAAATCATCTAAAAACTAGATTCTATGAAACTCTTCGAAGTGCAAGTTTCGGTCAAAAAATCATAATATATTATACACTAGTTTATACTAGTTTATACTAGTTTATACTAGTTTCGGTCAAAAATCAAATTAAATCAGGGACTGTTTGAAATGATACGAAACTTCACCTATCATTTATATATTTTGTGACGGAAGGATATGATGGAAGTCCTTGCAAAAAATCATCGGAAAATTAGATTCTTTGAAAATTTTCGAAATGCAAGTTTCGGTCAAAAATCATATTATATTATACACTAGTTCGAGAAAAAAAATTAAATTTAATTGGGGTATATTTGAAATGATACGATACTTTTCAGATCATTTATATATGTTAAGAGGGAAGGTTATGATGGAAGTCCATGCAAAAAAATCGTATGAACACTAGATTCTATGAAACTCTGCAAAATGCAAGTTTCGGTCAAAAAATCATAATATATTATACACTAGTTTATACTAGTTTCGTTCAAAAATCAAATTAAATCCGGGACTGTTCGAAATGATACGAAACTTTACATATCATTTATATATTTTACGAGGGAATGTTATGAGGGAAGTCCATGCAAAAATTCATCGGAAAATTAGATTCTATGAAACTTTTCGAAATGCAAGTTTCGGTCAAAAATCAAAGTATATTATACACTAGTTTCAGTCAAAAAAATCAAATTTAATTGGGGACTATTTAAAATGATATGATACTTTTCAGATCATTTATATATGATATAAGGGAAGGTTGTGATGGAAGTCCATGCAAAAAAATCATCTAAAAACTAGATTCTATGAAACTCTTCGAAATGAAAGTTTCGGTCAAAAAATCATAATATATTAAACACTAGTTTATACTAGTTTCGGTAAAAATTCAAATTAAATTGGGGACTGTTCGAATTGATACGAACCTTCACATATCATTTATATATTTTACGAGGGAAGGTTATGATGGAAGTCCATGCAAAAAATCATTGGAAAATTAGATTCTATGAAGTTTTTCGAAATGCAAGTTTCGGTCAAAAATCATAGTATATTATACACTAGTTTCGGTCAAAAAAATCAAATTTAATTGGGGACTATTTGAAATGATAAAATACTTTTCAGATCATTTATATATGTTAAGAGGGAAGGTTGTGATGGAAGTCCATGAAAAAAAATCGTATGAACACTAGATTCTATGAAACTCTTCAAAATGCAAGTTTCGGTCAAAAAATCGTAATATATTATACACTAGTTTATACTAGTTTCGGTAAAAAATCAAATTAAATTAGGGACTGTTCGAAATGATATGAAACTTCACATATCATTTATATGTTTTACGAGGGAAGTTTATGATGGAAGTCCATGCAAAAAATAATCGGAAAATTAGATTCTAAGAAACTTTTCGAAAAGCAAGTTTCGGTCAAAAATCATAGTATATTATACAATAGTTCGGTCAAAAAAATCAAATTTAATTGGGGACTATTCGAAATGTTACGAGACTTTTCAGATCATTTATATATGTTAAGAGGGAAGGTTATGATGGAAGTCCATGCAGAGAAAATCATCTGAAAACAAGATTCTATGAAACTCTTCGAAATGCAAGTTTCGGTCAAAAAATCATAATATATTATACACTAGTTTATACTAGTTTCGGTCAAAAATCAAAATTAATCGGGGACTGTTCGAATTGATACGAAACTTCACATATCATTTATATATTTTAAGAGGTAAGGTTATGATGAAAACTCCATGCAAAAAATCATCGGAAAATTAGATTCTATGAAACTTTTCGAAATGCAAGTTTCGGTCAAAAATCATAGTATATTATACACTAGTTTCGGTCGAAAAAATCAAATTTAATTGGGGACTATTTTAAATGAAACGAGACTTTTCAGATAATTTATATATGTTAAGAGGGAAGGTTATGATGGAAGTCCATGCAATAAAATATTTTGAAAACTCGATTCTATGAAACATTTCGAAATGCAAGTTTCGGTCAAAAAATCACATTATATTTATACACTAGTTTATGCTAGTTTCGGTCAAAAATCAAACTAAATCGGGGACTGTTGGAAATGATATGAAACTTCACATAGCATTTATATATTTTACGACGGAAGGTTATGATGGAAGTCCATGCAAAAAATCATCGGAAAATTAGATTCTATGAAACTTTTCGAAATGCATGTTTTGGTCAAAAATCATAGTATATTATACACTAGTTCGGTCAAAAAAATCGAATTTAATTGAGGACTATTTGAAATGATAAGAGACTTTTCAGATCATTTATATATGTTAAGAGGGAAGGTTGTGATGGAAGTCCATGCAAAATAAAATCATCTGAAAACTAAATTCTATGAAACTCTTCGAAGTGCAAGTTTTGGTCAAAAAATCATAATATATTATACACTAGTTTATACTAGTTTCGGTCAAAAATCAAATTAAATCGGGGACTGTTCGAAATGATACGAAACTTCACATATCATTTATATATTTTGTGACGGAAGGATATGATGGAAGTCGATGCAAAAAATCATCGGAAAATTAGATTCTATGAAAATTTTTGACATGCAAGTTTCGGTCAAAAATCATAGTATATTATACACTAGTTCGGTAAAAAAAATTTGAATTTAATTGGTGACTATTTGAAATGATACAATACTTTTCAGATCATTTATATATGTTAAGAGGGAAGGTTATGATGGAAGTCCATGTAAAAAAATTGTATGAAAACTAGATTCTATGAAACTCTTCAAAATGCAAGTTTCGATCACAAAATCATAATATATTATACACTAGTTTATACTAGTTTCGGTAAAAAATCAAATTAAATCGGGGAATGTTCGAAATGATTAGAAACTTCACATATCATTTATATATTTTACGAGGGAAGGTTATGATGGAATTCCTTGCAAAAAATCATCGGAAAATTAGATTCTATGAAACTTTTCGTAATGCATGTTTCGGTCAAAAATCAAAGTATATTATACACTAGTTTCAGTCAAAAAAATCAAATTTAATTGGGGACTATTTGAAATGATATGATACTTTTCATATCGTTTATATATGATAAGAGGGAAGGTTGTGATGGAAGTCCATCCAAAAAAATCATCTGAAAACTAGATTCTATGAAACTCTTCGAAATGCAAGTTTCGGTCAAAAAATCATAATATATTATACACTAGTTTATACAAGTTTCGGTAAATAAATCAAATTAAATTAGGGACTGTTCGAAATGATACGAAACTTCACATATCATTTATATATTTTTCGAGGGAATGTTATGATGGAAGTCCATTGAAAAAATCATCGGAAAATTAGATTCTATGAAACTTTTCGAAATGCAAGTTTCGGTCAAAAACAATAGTATATTATACACTAGTTTCGATCAAAAAAATCAAATTTAATTGGGAACTATTTGAAATGATACGATACTTTTCAGATCATTTATATATGTTAAGAGGGAAGGTTGTGATGGAAGTCCATGCAAAAAAAAATCTGAAAAGTAGATTCTATGAAACTCTTCGAAAGTCAAATTTTGGTCAAAAAATCGTAATATATTATACACTAGTTTATACTAGTTTCAGTCAAAAATCAAATTAAATCGGGGACTGTTCTAAATGATACTAAACTTCACATATCATTTATATATTTTACGAGGGAAGGTTATGATGGAAGTCCAGGCAAAAAATCATCGGAAAATTAGATTCTAAGAAACTTTTCGAAAACCAAGTTTCGGTCAAAAAGCATAGTATATTATACACTAGTTCGGTCAAAAAAATCAAATTTAATTGGGGACTATTCGAAATGTTACAAGACTTTTCAGATCATTTATATATGTTAAGAGGAAAGGTTATGATGGAAGTCCATGCAGAGAAAATCATCTGAAAACTAGATTCTATGAAACTCTTCAAAATGCAAGTTTCGGTCAAAAAATCATAATATATTATACACTAGTTTATACTAGTTTCGGTAAAAAAATCAAATTAAATCAGGGACTGTTCGAATTGATACGAAACTTCACATATCATTTATATATTTTACGAGGGAAGTTTATGATGGAAGTCCATGCAAAAAATCATCGGAAAATTAGATTCTATGAAACTTTTCTAAATGCAAGTTTCGGTCAAAAATCAAAGTATATTATACACTAGTTTCAGTCAAAAAAATCAAATTTAATTGGGGACTATTTGAAATGATACGATACTTTTCAGATCATTTATATATGTTAAGAGGGAAGGTTGCGATGGAAGTCCATGCAAACAAATAATCTGAAAAGTAGATTCTATGAAACTCTTCGATAGTCAAATTTTGGTCAAAAAATTGTAATATATTATACACTAGTTTATACTAGTTTCGGTCAAAAATCAAATTAAATCGGGGACTGTTCGAAATGATACTAAACTTCACATATCATTTATATATTTTACGAGGGAAGGTTATGATGGAAGTCCATGCAAAAAATCATCGGAAATTAGATTCTAAGAAACTTTTCGAAAAGAAAGTTTCGGTCAAAAATCAAAGTATATTATACACTAGTTCGGTCAAAAAATCAAATTTAATTGGGGACTATTCGAAATGTTACGAGACTTTTCAGATAATTTATATATGTTAAGAGGGAAGGTTGTGATGGAAGTTCATGCAGAGAAAATCATCTGAAAACTAGATTCTATGAAAATCTTCGAAATGCATGTTTCGGTCAAAAAATCATAATATATTATACACTAGTTTATACTAGTTTCGGTCAAAAATCAAATTAAATCAGGGACTGTTCGAATTGATACTAAACTTCACATATCATTTATATATTTTACGAGGGAAGGTTATGATGGAAGTCCATGCAAAAAATCAACGGAAAATTAGATTCTATAAAACTTTTTGAAATGCAAGTTTCGGTGAAAAATCAAAGTATATTATACACTAGTTTCAGTCAAAAAAATCAAATTTAATTAGGGACTATTTGAAATGATATGATACTTCTCAGATCATTTATATATGATAAGAGGGAAGGTTGTGATGGAAGTCCATGCAAAAAAATCATCTGAAAACTAGATTCTATGAAACTCTTCGAAATGCAAGTTTCGGTCAAAAAATCATAATATATTATACACTAGTTTATACTAGTTTCGGTAAAAAAATCAAATTAAATTGGGGACTGTTCGAAATGATACGAAACTTCACATATCATTTATATATTTTACGAGGGAAGGTTATGATGGAAGTCCATGCAAAAAATCCTAAGAAAATTAGATTCTATGAAACTTTTCGAAATGCAAGTTTCGGTCAAAAATCATAGTATATTATACACTAGTTTCGGTCAAAAAAATCAAATTTAATTTGGGACTATTTGAAATGATATGATACTTTTCAGATCATTTATATATGATAAGAGGGAAGGTTATGATGGAAGTCCATGCAAAAATATAATCTGAAAAGTAGATTCTATGAAACTCTTCGAAAGTCAAATTTCGGTCAAAAAATCGTAATATATTATACACTAGTTTATACTAGTTTCGGTAAAATATCAAATTAAATTGGGGATTATTCGAAATGATACAAAACTTCACATATCATTTATATATTTTACGAGGGAAGGTTATGATGGAAGTCCATGCAAAAAATCATCGGAAAATTAGATTCTATGAAACTTTTCGAAATCCAAGTTTCGGTCAAAAATCATAGTATATTATACACTAGTTTCGGTCAAAAAAATCAAATTTAATTGGGGACTATTTGAAATGATACGATACTTTTCATATAATTTATATATGTTAAGAGGGAAGGTTGTGATGGAAGTTCATGCAAAAAAATAATCTGAAAAGTAGATTCTATGAAACTCTTCGAAAGTCAGATTTTAGTCAAAAAATCGTAATATATTATACACTAGTTTATACTAGTTTCGGTCAAAAATAAAATTAAATCGGGGACTATTCGAAATGAGACTAAACTTCACATATCATTTATATATTTTCAGAGGAAAGGTTATGATGGAAGTCCATGCAAAAAATCATTGGAAAATTAGATTCTAAGAAACTTTTCGAAAAGCAAGTTTCGGTCAAAAATCATAGTATATTATACACTAGTTCGGTTAAAAAATCAAATTTAATTGGGGACTATTCGAAATGTTACGAGACTTTTCAGATAATTTATATATGTTAAGATGGAAGGTTATGATGGAAGTTCATGCAGAGAAAATCATCTGAAAACTAAATTCTATGAAAATCTTCGAAATGCAAGTTTTGGTCAAAAAATCATAATATATTATACACTAGTTTATACTAGTTTCGGTCAAAAATTAAATTAAATCAGGGACTGTTCGAATTGATACGAAACTTCACATATCATTTATATATTTTACGAGGGAAGGTTATGATGGAAGTCCATGCAAAAAATCAACGGAAAATTAGATTCTATGAAACTTTTTGAAATGCAAGTTTCGGTGAAAAATCAAAGTATATTATACACTAGTTTCAGTCAAAAAAATCAAATTTAATTAGGGACTATTTGAAATGATATGATACTTTTCAGATCATTTATATATGATAAGAGGGAAGGTTGTGATGGAAGTCCATGCAAAAAAATCATCTGAAAACTAGATTCTATGAAACTCTTCGAAATGCAAGTTTCGGTCAAAAAATCATAATATATTATACACTAGTTTATACTAGTTTCGGTCAAAAATCAAATTAAATCGTGGATTGTTCGAATTGAAATGAAACTTCACATATCGGTCCAAAATCATAATATATTATACACTAGTTTTGGTCAAAAAAATCAAATTTAAATGGGGACAATTTGAAATGATACTAGACTCTTCAGATCATTTATATATGTTAAGAAGGAAGGTTATGATGGAAGTCCATGCAAAAAATCATCCTAAAATTAGATTCTATGAAACTTTTCGAAATGCAAGTTTCGGTCAAAAATCATAGTATATTATACACTAGTTTCGGTCAAAAAAATCAAATTTAATTGGGGACTATTTGAAATGATATGATACTTTTCAGATCATTTATATATGATAAGAGGGAAGGTTATGATGGAAGTCCATGCAAAAAAATAATCTGAAAAGTAGATTCTATGAAACTCTTCAAAAGTCAAATTTCGGTCAAAAAATCGTAATATATTATACACTAGTTTATACTAGTTTCGGTAAAATATCAAATTAAATTGGGGATTGTTCGAAATGATACGAAACTTCACATATCATTTATATATTTTACGAGGGAAGGTTATGATGGAAGTCCATGCAAAAAATCATCGGAAAATTAGATTCTATGAAACTTTTCGAAATCCAAGTTTCGGTCAAAAATCATAGTATATTATACACTAGTTTCGGTCAAAAAAATCAAATTTAATTGGGGACTATTTGAAATGATACGATACTTTTCATATAATTTATATATGTTAAGAGGGAAGGTTGTGATGGAAGTTCATGCAAAAAAATAATCTGAAAAGTAGATTCTATGAAACTCTTCGAAAGTCAGATTTTAGTCAAAAAATCGTAATATATTATACACTAGTTTATACTAGTTTCGGTCAAAAATAAAATTAAATCGGGGACTATTCGAAATGAGACTAAACTTCACATATCATTTATATATTTTCAGAGGAAAGGTTATGATGGAAGTCCATGCAAAAAATCATTGGAAAATTAGATTCTAAGAAACTTTTCGAAAAGCAAGTTTCGGTCAAAAATCATAGTATATTATACACTAGTTCGGTTAAAAAAATCAAATTTAATTGGGGACTATTCGAAATGTTACGAGACTTTTCAGATAATTTATATTTGTTAAGAGGGAAGGTTATGATGGAAGTTCATGCAGAGAAAATCATCTGAAAACTAGATTCTATGAAAATCTTCGAAATGCAAGTTTTGGTCAAAAAATCATAATATATTATACACTAGTTTATACTAGTTTCAGTCAAAAATTAAATTAAATCAGGGACTGTTCGAATTGATACGAAACTTCACATATCATTTATATATTTTACGAGGGAAAGTTATGATGGAAGTCCATGCAAAAAATCAACGGAAAATTAGATTCTATGAAACTTTTTGAAATGCAAGTTTCGGTGAAAAATCAAAGTATATTATACACTAGTTTCAGTCAAAAAAATCAAATTTAATTAGGGACTATTTGAAATGATATGATACTTTTCAGATCATTTATATATGATAAGAGGGAAGGTTGTGATGGAAGTCCATGCAAAAAAATCATCTGAAAACTAGATTCTATGAAACTCTTCGAAATGCAAGTTTCGGTCAAAAAATCATAATATATTATACACTAGTTTATACTAGTTTCGGTCAAAAATCAAATTAAATCGTGGACTGTTCGAATTGAAATGAAACTTCACATATCGGTCTAAAATCATAATATATTATACACTAGTTTTGGTCAAAAAAATCAAATTTAAATGGGGACAATTTGAAATGATACTAGACTCTTCAGATCATTTATATATGTTAAGAAGGAAGGTTATGATGGAAGTCCATGCAAAAAATCATCCTAAAATTAGATTCTATGAAACTTTTCGAAATGCAAGTTTCGGTCAAAAATCATAGTATATTATACACTAGTTTCGGTCAAAAAAATCAAATTTAATTGGGGACTATTTGAAATGATATGATACTTTTCAGATCATTTATATATGATAAGAGGGAAGGTTATGATGGAAGTCCATGCAAAAAAATAATCTGAAAAGTAGATTCTATGAAACTCTTCGAAAGTCAAATTTCGGTCAAAAAATCGTAATATATTATACACTAGTTTATACTAGTTTCGGTAAAATATCAAATTAAATTGGGGATTGTTCGAAATGATACGAAACTTCACATATCATTTATATATTTTACGAGGGAAGGTTATGATGGAAGTCCATGCAAAAAATCATCGGAAAATTAGATTCTATGAAACTTTTCGAAATCCAAGTTTCGGTCAAAAATCATAGTATATTATACACTAATTTCAGTCAAAAAAATCAAATTTAATTGGGGACTATTTGAAATGATACGATACTTTTCATATAATTTATATATGTTAAGAGGGAAGGTTGTGATGGAAGTTCATGCAAAAAAATAATCTGAAAAGTAGATTCTATGAAACTCTTCGAAAGTCAGATTTTAGTCAAAAAATCGTAATATATTATACACTAGTTTATACTAGTTTCGGTCAAAAATAAAATTAAATCGGGGACTATTCGAAATGAGACTAAACTTCACATATCATTTATATATTTTCAGAGGAAAGGTTATGATGGAAGTCCATGCAAAAAATCATTGGAAAATTAGATTCTAAGAAACTTTTCGAAAAGCAAGTTTCGGTCAAAAATCATAGTATATTATACACTAGTTCGGTTAAAAAAATCAAATTTAATTGGGGACTATTCGAAATGTTACGAGACTTTTCAGATAATTTATATATGTTAAGAGGGAAGGTTATGATGGAAGTTCATGCAGAGAAAATCATCTGAAAACTAGATTCTATGAAAATCTTCGAAATGCATGTTTTGGTCAAAAAATCATAATATATTATACACTAGTTTATACTAGTTTCGGTCAAAAATTAAATTAAATCAGGGACTGTTCGAATTGATACGAAACTTCACATATCATTTATATATTTTACGAGGGAAGGTTATGATGGAAGTCCATGCAAAAAATCAACGGAAAATTAGATTCTATGAAACTTTTTGAAATGCAAGTTTCGGTGAAAAATCAAAGTATATTATACACTAGTTTCAGTCAAAAAAATCAAATTTAATTACGGACTATTTGAAATGATATGATACTTTTCAGATCATTTATATATGATAAGAGGGAAGGTTGTGATGGAAGTCCATGCAAAAAAATCATCTGAAAACTAGATTCTATGAAACTCTTCGAAATGCAAGTTTCGGTCAAAAAATCATAATATATTATACACTAGTTTATACTAGTTTCGGTAAAAAAATCAAATTAAATTGGGGACTGTTCGAAATTATACGAAACTTCACATATCATTTATATATTTTACGAGGGAAGGTTATGATGGAAGTCCATGCAAAAAATCCTCGGAAAATTAGATTCTATGAAACTTTTCGAAATGCAAGTTTCGGTCAAAAATCATATTATATTATACACTAGTTTCGGTCAAAAAAATCAAATTTAATTGGGGACTATTTGAAATGATATGATACTTTTCAGATCATTTATATATGATAAGAGGGAAGGTTGTGATGGAAGTCCATGCAAAAAAATAATCTGAAAAGTAGATTCTATGAAACTCTTCGAAAGTCAAATTTCGGTCAAAAAATCGTAATACATTATACACTAGTTTATACTAGTTTCGGTAAAATATCAAATTAAATTGGGGATTGTTCGAAATGATACGAAACTTCACATATCATTTATATATTTTACGAGGGAAGGTTATGATGGAAGTCCATGCAAAAAATCATCGGAAAATTAGATTCTATGAAACTTTTCGAAATGCAAGTTTCGGTCAAAAATCATAGTATATTATACACTAGTTTCGGTCAAAAAAATCAAATTTAATTGGGGACTATTTGAAATGATACGATACTTTTCATATAATTTATATATGTTAAGAGGGAAGGTTGTGATGGAAGTTCATGCAAAAAAATAATCTGAAAAGTAGATTCTATGAAACTCTTCGAAAGTCAGATTTTAGTCAAAAAATCGTAATATATTATACACTAGTTTATACTAGTTTCGGTCAAAAATAAAATTAAATCGGGGACTGTTCGAAATGAGACTAAACTTCACATATCATTTATATATTTTCAGAGGAAACGTTATGATGGAAGTCCATGCAAAAAATCATCGGAAAATTAGATTCTAAGAAACTTTTCGAAAAGCAAGTTTTGGTCAAAAATCATAGTATATTATACACTAGTTCGGTTAAAAAAAATCAAATTTAATTGGGGACTATTCGAAATGTTACGAGACTTTTCAGATCATTTATATATGTTAAGAGGGAAGGTTATGATGGAAGTCCATGCAGAGAAAATCATCTGAAAACTAGATTCTATGAAACTCTTCGAAATGCAAGTTTCGGTCAAAAAATCATAATATATTATACACTAGTTTTTACTAGTTTCGGTCAAAAATCAAATTAAATCAGGGACTGTTCGAATTGATACGAAACTTCACATATCATTTATATATTTTACGAGGGAAAGTTATGATGGAAGTCCATGCAAAAAATAGTCGGAAAATTAGATTCTATGAAACTTTTCGAAATGCAAGTTTCGGTCAAAAATCAAAGTATGTTATACACTAGTTTCAGTCAAAAAAATCAAATTTAATTGGGGATTATTTGAAATGATATGATACTTTTCAGATCATTTATATATGATAAGAGGGAAGGTTGTTATGGAAGCACTACAACAAACAAGACTTTAGACAGCGCTTTTTTTAGCCTTAGACAGCGCTTTAAAGCGCTGTCTAAACCTCCGCTGCTAAAGGTTTAGACAGCGCTTTTTTAAATCTTAAAAGCGCTGTCTAAGCCCCCACCCTTAGACAGCGCTTTGGCCAAAAGCGCTTTATAAGACCCTGTTGCACCCCAAAATTTGCCCTCACAATACAAGACTTTGTGTGCTAAGAAGGTTCACAAGGTTCACAAGTTTCACAATGCTTATATAACCTTTCATGAGGCTCATGAAGTCTACAAGTCACTTCTTGAAGGTTCACAAGGTTCACAAATTTCTCAACATTTATATAACCTTTCATGAGGTTCATGAAGTCTACAAGTTACTTCTTGAAGGTTCACAAGGTTCACAATGATTACAAAACTTTCCTGAGGTTCATGAGGTCTACAAAGTCACTTTATGAGGTTCACAAGCTTCACAATACCTCCCATAAGGTTCACAAGACATTTTATGATGGTTCACAAGGTTCACAAAGTTCACAATTGGTCAGAAGAGTTGACAATTCCCTCAGACAATGCACCTCCTAAGCAGTGTATCCAAAACTAGGGTTTTGACTTTAATCAGGCTAAATGAACTTCCAAGACTTCAAGTGAGCTTCATAACATCTTACATGTATGTAAGAACCCCCATGACAAGTTTCAAGACTTTTCTCAAAAGTTTGCTCAGTCAGATGATCAGATAAGTCAAAATCAGTCCATGCAGTTAAAAAGTCAAACTGAGGTCAACTGTGGTCAAACCAAAGTCAAACTTCATGATTTTTTGCCAACATCAAGTATATGAAGTAAAATTCATCACTGGATCAAGGGTTGATCATGATTCATCAAGGAGATTCCAGATCATCAATAATCAGGAGTTTCTAAATTAGGGTTTCTTTAGTAAAAGTCAACTGAACTTTGACCAGCCATAACTTTCACATACTTCATCATCAAGTCTCCACTCAAAGCTCATTTTGAAGGAAAATGAATTCTCTACAACTTTGATCTTACAAGTCAAGCCCAAAAATGCTTCATTTGGAAGATATGATCTAAGACATTATAGGTCATTTCAAAAGTCAACAAAATGTCAACAACTTCAAAAGGGCATAACTTGAGATTGGTAAATGATATGGACATGAAACCAATGGGGTTGTTTAGAGGACTCTTCAAGCTTTTCAAAATGTCCAAGAACACCCTCATAGCATTAAAATTGAGGGAGATGTGCCCTTACAAAGTTGGGAAATTTTGTGATGGTTTATGATGAAAATGGAGGTTTAAAACCAATTCTTTTCAAATGGGCTTGTCAAATTATGACCCAACCCATACAACAACATCATGCACGAAATTTCCATGTTATTTTCATAATTTTTATTTTATTTAATTAATTTATTATGATTTTTTATACTTAAAATCATTTTAAATTTAAATAAAATATTAAATATGAAGATTTAATTTTATTATTGATTCTAGAAGATCATAAATTCAGCATGGAACAAGTTGATACAAGAATTATATGGAATGGCTTGAAATAGAAAGCATTGATGCAAAAATATTGAAAATTCAAAGCTTATCATTGTGAATCTTTTTGGATCAAATCTTGTACACAACCAATCAAGTTTTTGACCTAGATTCAATCACATATAAGTACTGAACATAACCCTATCACTCATTCACGATTTTGCTGCCTCTAAGTGTAAGTTCCAAACCTCAAAAAAACCATCCAAGACTCATATTCGGATTCCTTGATTCAGAGCACTAGAAGGTAAAATAAGAACATGGAGAGATTTATTGGATATCACTGATCATAAACCATCACTCATATGCATTCAAATCGTGCCATAATGCCTAACCCGTGGCTTTGTTTATGCTTGAAAATATTTTTTCGATTCCATTGATTCATTGCTGGTTATTGAATTTTGCTTGCATAATTGTGTTTGTGATGTTATGTAGGTTGTTTCTGGATCATTAAACCAAAGGTTCATGGCCTGAATTAGAATCGGCCATTGTTAGGGTTTCACTCTTGAAATTAGGGCTTGATGATTCACTAAATTTAAATGGATTCTAAGAACATAGGAATGTTCTATGAATCACAAGGATCATAAAACATTAACTAATTTAATGAATCGATGCTGTTTGTGAGTGTTTGGTTTTCGTAGGTTTGAACAATGAAGAACAGGCAGCTAAATTCGCAGGAAATATCGTAGCTGGATTCGCAACTAATTTCGTAATTCCTGAGGTTGAAGAAGAAGCTTGGCGCGCTCAGGAAATTTGAAATTGTGTTTAAAATATTTTATTTTATGTTATTGATCCATTATCACAAACCAGTGCGTGGCCCAGTGGAAAAGTATGTGTGCGTCTAACAAAAGGGGAGGGGATCGAATCCTGCCTCCAGCCAATTTTTTTGATATTTTTTCATTTAAACTGCGTTTTTAATATATTATTATTCGTAGTTGTTTAGTTAACAGATGGGCTCTTCCAGCCAGGCGGTTATGCGTGTTTGCTTGTGTTCAAAGGTCCTGGGTTCAACACCACCCCAGGCCTTTTTGCTTCTTTATTTTTCTTGATTTTTCAGGCAAAGAACAAAACAAATTGAATCCCCTTCATTGTTGCCTGCGTGTGGGCTGGCCTGGTGGTAGGACTTGCTGCTTGTGAGCCTGGTGACCTGGGTTCAAATCCCAGCCAGGTTTGTTTTAGCATTTTATTCTATTTTTTTTGTTTTATTCAATTTTATTTAATTTAAGTTTTGTCCATAATCATATATTATAAAAAAAAAAAATCTTATAAAATGTTTATCCAATATTTTCTAATGTTCATAAATTATTTTGTAATTCAAAAATTATTTTCTTTAATTATGTATGTAAATGTAATATATGTATAATTAAGTTAAAAACTCTAAAAAATATTTTTCTAAATAAACCCTAATTTTGTAAAAATCTAATTTATTTTCTAAATAATTTTTATGTTCTAATTCTTAATATAATTATTATGTATATAATATAATTTTTTGTAAATATAATATTTAAATATAATTATAACTTATTTTCTTATATATGATATGTAAATATTTTTTTTATAACTTTTTTTTGTTTAGAAATAATTGAACTTATAATAATTAAATTTTGTAATTATAATACATTTAAAAATAATTTAATAATTTGTAAATATAATTGCCTATATTAAAAAATTGTTAATCTTTTATTCTTATAATATTTTGGCTAATTTTATTTATTTTAATTATTGATACTAACCATGTTATTATTTATTATTTTTGCTTCATTAATCTTATATATTTTATTATTATTATTATTTCACTAACTTTTTTTTTATTATTATTGCTAACCCCTATTTATTTATTTATTGCTTATTTATTATTTTTGCTTATTTATTTATATTTTGCTTATATATTTATTTCTTGCTATTTATTTTTAACTGGTTATTATAATAATTATGTAAATGCTCCTGGATGTAAACTTTTGTAAATATTTAATTTTAATTTTCATGCTATGGTTAGTAATTTAGGGAGTGCAAAACATGTATTTTGTTTAAAAATTAAGTTAGATCATTTTAATTAAAGATAAATAATATTGAACACTCACACACGTAAGTCGATTTTTAATCGCCATCTCACCTTTCTAAGGCTATCCCTCAATGTTGCCTAATCATAAGGTCAAGTGGGGTGTATAAAGCAAGTCCCTTAAAAGAAAAATCATCAAGTCCCTAATGGTTGCCTTTAAAGATCAAGTCCCTTCGAATAATGATGATAGTCCCTCCTAAATGCTTAATACACCTCACAGTTGCCTTCATAAAAACAGATGTCCCTCATATGTCCCTTACATCCAAGGTAATGACTACCTATTCCTTAATAATAGGGATAGTCTTACCACTTAAAGGATAAAGAACAGAAAAGACTTAAACTTTAGGGTAGGTTCCTCTTATGTACTTGCTCACTTCATTCAAAACTTTTCAAACTTTCCACAATTTCAAACAAATTTTCAAAAAAAACAAGTTTTTACGCATCCGTACATGGATCATTATCAACTATTATGAAAATTTTTCTATTCACACACTACACTTTCAAAAACAATTCAAAAGTGAGCTAAGTAACTAAGAGCCCATGGATAACCATGGATGTAAAGGGTGCTAACACCTTCCCTTTACATAACCTACCCCCCGGACCCAAAAATATCTCTTAAGGTCTTTCCTGTTCTTTTATACCCTTTCCTTTTGGATAAAATAAAAGTCGGTGGCGACTCTTGCTATCCGCAACATAACTAAAGTCAGTTCTCCCACCGTGTTACAGACCCTCTTATTTTAAATTTTTTAGGTACACCTTAGACAGCGCTTTTGAAAAGCGCTGTCTAAGCCCCTCCTATTTTAATTTTTTTAGGTATACCTTAGACAGCGCTTTTCAAAAAGCGCTGTCTAAGCCCCCCCCCCCCCCTTAGACAGCGCTTTTGCCTAAAGCGCTTTCTAATCCCCCCCTTAGACAGCGCTTTCTACAAAAGCGCTGTCTAAGGTATACGAAATTTTTTGAAGGTTTTGTTTGAAACCACATTTTTTCCAGGTTTATAAACCAGAATTTCTACTTGTTTTCAACCAGATTTTGGCAGACAATTATCACATTTTATATATGCCATTTTGGCCTTTTTTCTACCAATTTTTGGCTAACCAATTCAAACCAATTTTGCCTTAAATGTATCAAAATATATACAAATTTATGTTTACATTTATAAGTCATTACATATACTACTACAAATGTACACATTAATTACACAAATTTATGAACAAACTTTGAGCTCTATCATGAATTGACACCACTCCTCTTTGATTTCGTCCACTTGATCCTTTGTATAAGATGCACACTTGAATTCATCAAAGTACTACATAATAATATAACATATTTTGAATTAATTCCAACTATTTAATTATATGAGATATGTGTAAATATAAAAATAACTCATAAGTTAGAAATACATACATCGGTGGGAATCTCTAATCGGCCCAAAACAAGAGTATCTCGCATAAACCTCAACATGAAATACCCGCAATCTATTTGATTACGTTGACGAGGACACTACATATGAAAAAGAAATATGGATTATAAATCCTAAGTTTTATCAAGTGTCATTACTAATATAATAAAAAACGTGGTAATTAAAAATATACCGCCACTTTAATCCATGTAATTGAGTTGGCGCCCCTCCTTGAGGTTTGGATAACTCGTTGGGCCCGAAAAGCTTGTAGGACACTAATAAAATAAAAATGAAGCAATTAGAACATTTCACATAAACTAAGAAAAATTTTGAACATTCTCACTTACGTGTCAATTAGGACCTTCATATCCGGGTATGTTGTCCAATCATTTCCTAACGAGTCAAGATAATACACAATTTCTCGGATAGGATTGATTGCGAGCAACAACCAATGTCCACTGTAATGATTAGGCAAATGTTAGATGGTAACTTGGAAAATAATTATAATAGACGAATTTAGAATGAAATGCTAACCCGGTATTAAACGGTATAAAAAACAACTTCTCCGCATCTTTATTGTCCATGAGGATCCGAAGAACGTACTCCGTCACGGTATCCGGTCTACTTAACATTAAACCATAGTTGACGGTCGCGGGTGCTAAGAATCCGAATGAAACGTCCAAACCATTGGGGCGCATCAATTTGTCATACAAAAACCTAATATAAAAACATCATTAACATAAAGTAAACATCATTAACATAAGTTGTTTAATTAATAAAACAAAGTAGTCCGGATTTACCTAACATATGTATTGACAACGTTGACGCCGATTTCTTCACGACCAAAAACTTGCATGAAGTCCTCATTACCAATCATTTGGTCGTAATCAAAGCCGAAAATCCCTACCTCCATATGTACAGTCCGAACACCTCCGGTCGGTATATCGGTCATCTCTAGAAATGTCCTGAGGCACGACCTATACTTGGTGGTAGGTTTTTTCCTAGCTACGGTCTTCTTAGCACGAAACCTCAACTCATACCTCAATACAAAGAGGAAACGTCCATGGGAGACTTAAAACCCCATCTTTTGTACTTATTTCATTTCATTTTTTGTAAGCCTAAAAGGCAAAACGATTTATTACTAATAAAAGTTTACTTTCGTGTTTGTCTAAGCGAATTTAAATCCTGCGGTCCTTGAAAACATCGCATACGCATTCATATATCATTTCATTGCATCACAGGTTTACAATTGTGCACAGGTTTCTCATTTTCTCGCTGTTTATTTCAGCAATGGCTCTTGAACAATCAGTTAAGGATCTCCAGGCACAAAATGCACAGTTCCAAGAGCTGATCTTGAACCTGTCCAAGGGGCAAGATGAATTGAAGGCACTGCTAGCCAAGAAGACTAAGAAGACTAGAAGGTCTGCTGGGTTGATCAACATGGGAAGAAGGTTCAAAGGTCTTGCCAAGACCAAAGAACCAGCTGAAGACTATGAATCTGAGGAATCTGAAAAAGAGGGAGGCAGTCTCCACAATACTATGGGGGACTCTGATTCTGAGGCTAATTACTACCATGAGCCTAATGAAGACAAATTCAAGATGCTGGTGGATAGGATGGATGCTATGGAGTTGCAGAAGTCATCTGGGCTGGATTTTGAGGATTTGAGTTTGATATCGGGGGTAGTCATACCCATTGGGTTCAAAGTTCCTACATTTGTTGTCTATGATGGGGTCTCTTGTCCCAAACTGCATCTGAGGTCTTATGTTAGAAGAATTCAACCCCACACTGCTGATAAGAAGTTGTGGATCCACTTTTTTCAAGAGAGCTTATCTGGAGCTCAGTTGGAGTGGTATTATCAGTTGGAGAGTGTCAACATCAGAGACTGGAATGATCTTGCTGAAGCTTTCTATAAGCAGTATCAATACAATGCTGACTTAGCCCCCACTCGCATGCAACTTCAAAGCATGTCTATGGGTGCCAAAGAAAGTTTTAAAGAGTATGCTCAGAAGTGGAGATATTTAGCTGGAAGAGTTCAACCCCCTTTGACTGATAGGGAATTGGTTGATATGTTTATGTGTACGCTGAATGGTCCGTTTTACAGTCATCTCATTGGAAGCTCATCATCTGGCTTCACTGAGTTGATAATGACAGGAGAGCGAGTAGAAAATGGTATAAAGAATGGTAAGATCCAAGTGGGTGCTTCCTCATCAGGTGTTGCAAAGAAGCCTCCCACAGGGAAGAAAGAATCCAATGCTGTTTATGGTCAACCTGATCGTAACAGAAGGCATCAGTCTGTTAGTGCAGTGCATATTTCAAATCCAACTCCTGCACCAACAGAGCAGCCACAGGGCAACCAACAGAGGGATAGAAGACAGTTCACGAAGATCAACATGTCAATGGCTCAGGCATTGCAACACTTGTTGAAAGCTGAACTTATTACTTTCAAAGAGGCTCCTCAGAATCCTAATATTACCTCTCCCAGGTACAACCCCAATGCACGGTGTGCATACCATTCAAACTGTCAGGGACATGATACTAATAACTGCTGGATCTTGAAGAATAAAATTCAAGATATGATTGATGCTGGAGAAATTGAGTTTGATCCTCCGGGTACTCCCAATGTGATTACTGCTCCAATGCCAAACCACGAGAAGACTATCAATGCCATTGAGGAAGATCTACATGTCTATTCAGTTATGGAGTTGACCACACCATTGTCTGTTATTAAAAAGAGGTTAGTACAAGCTGGGATCTTTCCAGGTTGTCGTGAAGATTGTTTGTATTATACCTATAAGCCGGATAGTTGCTTCATATTGAGAGATGGAATTCAACGTCTCATGGATAAGTATACTATAGTGTTTGAGAGGACTCCGTCGTCTGTAGAAAGTATGGTGGATCATCTGACTCAAGGTAGGAAGATTGAAGAGGTTGACATGGTTGACAAAGTACCAATAAGAATCACTTCAAAGGGTCCCATCAAAATCACTCGTCAGGGTCCAATCAAGATTACTGCTGAAGGTCCTGTGAAAGTTGTTGCTGAAGCCAGAGTAGCTCCGGTGGTCATTACTACTCCTGGTCCTATCCCGTATACGTCTGACAAAGCTGTGCCTTGGCATTATGGGTCTGATGTTTACATCCATGGTGTTAAGCAGGAGCCTTTAGCTGATGTGCCTGTTGACATTGATAATATTGCTGGATCTAGCAAGATCACTCGTAGTGGAAGAGTCTTCTCTCCTCCAATTGTTTCTAAGAATGCAGTTACTCCTGCTGCTACCTCCACCACTGATGCTCGGAGCAAGGGTCCTGTTATTGAGCCTGTATCTACCGATGTGCCAACTGCTGATGACCTCTCTAAGCAGATGGAAGAAGTATTGAAAATCATTCGCAAGAGTGATTATGACATTGTTGATCAGTTGGGGCATACTCCCTCGAAGATTTCTATGCTATCCTTGTTGTTATGTTCTGAGGCTCATGCCAAGTCCTTGATCAAGTTTCTGAAGACTGCTCATGTACCCAGTGCAATTTCTGTTGACCAATTTGAGAACTGTGTTGCCCACCTGACCTATGACAACGGGTTAGGGTTTTCTGATGCTGATTTGACCCCTACCAAGAGGGATCATAACAGGGCCTTGCATATCTCAATTGAATGCAGGGGCACCACCCTGTCACATGTGCTGATAGACAATGGTTCCTCCTTGAATGTGTTGCCTAAGGAAGTCCTGAATAAGCTGAGTCCTGAAGATGCTGTGCTAAAGCCCAGTAACATTGTGGTGAAGGCTTTTGATGGTTCTAGAAGAGTAGTACATGGGGAAATTGATCTTCCAATCAAAGTTGGCTCCCAGATGTTTACTGCTACATTTTTTGTGATGGATATTCGTCCTTCGTACTCTTGTCTGCTTGGTCGTCCCTGGATCCATGGGGCAGGTGCTGTAACCTTTACATTGCACCAAAAGTTGAGATATCTGGTGGATGGAAAGGTTGTTACTGTCTATGGAGAAGAAGAATACTTTGTCAGCCATGTAAATACTTTCAAGTATCTGGAAATGGAAGGTGAATACATTGAGACTCCGTGTCAGACATTTGAAGTGGTTCCCTGGGTTGTTAATGATTATGTAGCTCCTCCTGTTGTGAAGAAAGTTCCTGTGGTCACCAGAAAACCTCCAACAATGGCAATGGCTTCCCTCAATGATGCTAGAGCTGTGGTGGATGAAGGTGGTTGTACTATTTGGGGTCAGCTTCCTGATATTCCATACAAGTCTGACAAGTTTGGTTTGGGTTTCACTGCAGAGTCCCAGAAGGCTGTTCGTCGTGCTCGTGCTGCTCGTATCACTAATCAAGGGGTTGTGAAGGACCAGATTAATGCTGTGGGAGATCAAGATGAAGACTACAGCTTGGATGCATGGATTTTTCCTACTGTGGGTGCTGGACTCAATAATTGGAAAGCTGAAGATGTTATCCCTATCTCCTTTAGTCAGGAGTAAATACTATTACTGTGTTGTTGCTTTTTTTAAGTTTGTAATTTCTTGAACAATAAAACTTTCAAGCCATATGCCTTACCCGGGGCACAATGGTGTGCTTGTTACGGGCTGTCATTTCATTTGCATACTTCATTCAATAAAATCAGTGGACGTTTCGTTTTCGTAAATATTGTGTTCCTTGTTTTTCTTTTCTTTTATTTTTGTTTTATCAGCTATGTGTTCTTACACACACCCACATCACTAAAATGCAGATCCTCATCCACTCTGGATCCTGTTGATAACAGTTCTACTATTGCCAATTATAATTTCGAGAATCCGATCTATCAAACTGAAGACGGAAATGAGGACGATTGTGAAATACCTGTAGAGCTTGCTAGGTTGTTACAACAAGAAGAGAAAGCTATACAGCCACATGAAGAGCCAGTCGAAGTTGTGAATCTGGGAACTGAAGAAAACAGAAAAGAGGTCAAGATAGGGGCTGATTTAGAGGACAGTGTCAAGAGCATATTGATTCAGATGTTACGCGACTATGTGGAGATCTTTGCTTGGTCTTATGAAGATATGCCAGGGTTGGATACAGACATTGTGGTTCACCGTTTGCCAGTGAAAGAAGATTGTCGTCCAAAGAAGCAGAAGGTTCGTCGTATGCGTCCTGAAATGTCAGAAAAGATCAAGGTAGAGGTAATGAAACAGTTCAATGCAGGGTTCTTAGCAGTAACTTCCTATCCTCAGTGGGTTGCAAATGTGGTACCAGTTCCTAAGAAAGATGGTAAGGTACGTATGTGTGTAGACTACAGAGATTTGAACAAGGCTAGCCCTAAAGATGACTTTCCACTTCCTCATATTGATATTTTGGTAGACAACACTGCTCAGCATAAGGTATTCTCTTTTATGGATGGTTTCTCTGGTTACAATCAAATCAAGATGGCACCTGAAGATATGGAGAAGACAACATTTGTGACACAGTGGGGCACCTTTTGCTATAAGGTAATGCCATTTGGTTTGAAGAATGCAGGGGCAACATATCAGCGTGCTATGGTGGCTTTGTTTCATGATATGATTCATCATGAGATAGAGGTATATGTAGATGATATGATAGCCAGGTCTCAAAATGAAGAGCAACATCTTGATCATCTGCACAAGTTGTTTGAGAGGTTGAAGAAATATAAGTTGAGATTGAACCCAAACAAGTGTACTTTTGGAGTTAGATCTGGAAAACTCCTGGGTTTCATTGTCAGTGGAAAAGGTATTGAAGTGGATCCTGCAAAAGTGAAAGCTATACGAGAAATGCCAGCTCCCCGTACTGAGAAGGAGGTTAGAGGTTTCTTGGGACGATTGAACTACATTGCAAGATTTATTTCCCAATTAACTACCATCTGTGAGCCAATCTTCAAGTTGTTGAAGAAAGATCAGGTGATGGAATGGAATGATGAGTGCCAGACTGCCTTTGATGAAATCAAGAGATATCTGTTAGAACCACCAATTTTGATGCCACCAGTTGATGGAAGACCCTTGATTATGTATTTAACAGTGTTAGACAACTCAATGGGGTGTGTGTTGGGGCAACATGACGAGTCTGGTCAAAAAGAGCAGGCAATATACTACCTTAGCAAAAAGTTTACCGACTGTGAAACAAGATACTCACTGCTCGAGAAAACTTGCTGCGCTTTGGCATGGGCTGCTCACTGACTAAGACAGTATATGTTGACCCATACTACCTTATTGATTTCGAAGATGGATCCAATCAAGTACATATTTGAGAAACCTGCTCTCTCCGGAAGAATTGCAAGATGGCAAATGATCTTGACAGAATATGACATACAGTATACTACTCAGAAGGCCATTAAAGGAAGTGTTGTTGCTGATCATTTGGCTCATCAAGTAGTGGATGATTATCAGTCAATGAATTTTGAGTTCCCTGATGAAGACATTATGATTATTACCAAAGAACCTGGACAATATGATGGACCTGAACAAGGATCCCGATGGACTATGGTTTTTGATGGTGCCTCCAATGCACTTGGTAATGGTATTGGTGTTGTGATTAGTTCCCCTGAAGGTTGTCATACCCCGATTACTGCCAGACTTTGTTTCTATTGTACCAATAACATGGCTGAATATGAGGCATGTATCCTGGGTATTAAAGCTGCTATTGATATGAAGATTCAGTTCCTTGATGTGTATGGAGATTCAGCCTTGGTGATAAGTCAGATTAAAGGAGATTAGGATACCAAACATGATAACCTCATTCCTTACAGAGATCATGTGTTGTCTTTAATCCCACATTTCAAAGAGATTACCTTTGGACACATTCCACGAAGAGAGAATCAGTTGGCAGATGCATTAGCCACCATGGCATCTATGTTTGAGATCAGCTGGGATGATGAAGCTCCTAAGATTACTATTGATAGGTTTGAAAAGCCTGCATACTGCAATGAGATTGACACTGAAGGGGCAGAGGAGAAACCTTGGTTCTATGAAGTAAAAAGATATCTTGAAGCTCAGGAGTTCCCTGAAGGGGCATCTGTCAAAGATAGGAAATTTCTGAGAAGGTTTTCTGCTAAGTTCTTCTTGAGTAATGGCATTTTGTACAAGCGCAATCATGATTCAACTTTGCTTCGTTGTGTGGATAAGAAGGAAGCAATTGAGATTATGGAAGATATGCATGATGGGATTTTTGGCACTCATTCTAGTGGACATACCATGGCAAAGAAGATATTGAGAGCAGGTTACTATTGGTCTACCATGGAAGCTGATTGCTATCAACACTCTAGAACATGTCACAAGTGTCAAACCTATGCTGATAAAGTTCATGTACCTCCATCACCATTGAATGTGTTGACTGCTCCTTGGCCCTTTGCCATGTGGGGCATTGATATGATTGGTGAGATCAAGCCTACTGCTTCTAATGGGCATCGTTTCATCCTGGTTGCTATTAATTACTTCACGAAGTGGGTGGAGGCAGCTTCATTTGCATCTGTTACCAAGAATGTTGTGGCTCGGTTCATTAAGAATAATCTCATATGTAGGTATGGCATCCCTGAGAGGATTATCACTGACAATGGCTCTAATCTGAACAACACTATGATTACTGATCTCTGCACGCAGTTCAAGATTAAGCATCATAACTCTTCTCCGTATCGTCCAAAGATGAATGGGGCAGTTGAAGCTGCTAATAAGAACATTAAGAAGATCGTACAGAAGATGACTGTTACTTACAAGGATTGGCATGAGATGTTACCATTCGCTCTTCATGACTATCGTACCACAATACGCACTTCAACAGGGGCAACCCCATTCTCTTTGGTCTATGGTATGGAAGCAGTTCTACCCATTGAAGTTCAGATTCCCTCCTTAAGAATTATGAAGGATGCAGGCTTGGATGAAGATGAGTGGATTCAGACTCGACTGGACCAGATAAATTTGATTGATGAGAAGAGGTTAGCAGCAGTGTGTCATGGCCAGATGTACCAGAAACGAATGATCAAAGCTTTTAACAAGAAGGTTAAGCCAAAGGTATATCAGGCTGGTGACTTGGTAATCAAGCGTATCATATTACCACAGGGTGATCCTAGGGGCAAGTGGACTCCAACATATGAAGGACCATTCGTAGTCAAGACAGTGTTCTCAGGAGGTGCCATGATACTCACTACAATGGATGGTGAAGACTTTCCACAGCCTGTAAACGCAGACATAGTTAAAAAATACTACGCATGAAAAGAGACCCGCTAGGTTGACAGGCCTAGGCAAAAATAAGGGCATCCCGGCAAACCAAAAGGGTTTGGGCAAAAATTAGGGATATATATATAAAAAGATGTACACCCGGCAAGTCGAAAACCTGAAAAGGCGGCTTGGGCAAAAAAGGGTATCCCGGTGGATTGAAAACCTGAAAGGGCAATCCAGGCAAAAGTTAGGGATTAAAGCGTATGACTATGTCTCGTTTGGATCACCCATGAAACTGCAACCAGTTGTACTACTTATTCAAGCTCGAACAGATAAAGCTCAATCCAATCGTTTCCGTCCCAACAGCAGAAGATGAGATACTTGAAGATAATGGCAATAGTAGAATTGAAACTCAATAGGATTGTTTCCCACATAGCTGATTTTCTCTGTTTTGTAAAAACTTTATGACAAAATCCTCTTACTAGGGTTTATGTCTCCTTGTACAAACTTACCCGTGTATGGGTCACTTTTTGATATAAATAAATTCCATCTTTTGAATCCAGATTTACTTTTACCCTATTTACATAAGCGAAACGTCCATTGGTTGTGTTTGAATGTATGTATGCGTTTGAATATGATTGATGTTTACAAGAAATGCATGTATTGCTTAATATGATTGATGTTTACCAGAAATGCATGAAAATGCAGTAATGGTATTTATTAAGGACAAACGAGGGAAGGATTTCAACGAAGCTTCGCCTGTTCATCTTTACAAGACAGTTACAAACCCTCAGTAGGACGAATCCATCTTCATAAAGTCTCATCTCCCCTGGAATTTATATCCATCTCTTTTATCCTCATACGGATATTCGGAATTTACTTTCCAATAAGGGTACGACGAACGAAGACGGGATGCTATATCTACCCTACTATCAAACGAAGACGAAGGTTATATATGCCTTGCTATCCCCAGCAGACGGGAGGTTATATATACCTTGCTATCCCCAGCATACAGAAGGTTACGTATAATATATTCTTCAACAACGAATTGGGATTTATTTTCCCTGGCCAGCAGTTGTTATACAAAGACATCCAGACACTTCCGGCAGTATCATATCATACATACATCATTTACACCATACTATAACATACATATCCATAGATACATAGTACATTATCTAAGTGCATCATATCATACATGCATACATAAAGCATAAACTAATATTATTATGCGGAATGTTACGTTGTTTTCAGGTTAATTATCCAACAAAGAAACTTATGATCATTAGGACTGCTCTATCCTCCTAAAGACATGTTGTTACATCAGGATTACTCCAGTCTCCTGAAAGCATATCATCAACCTCATCAGGATTGCTCTATCCTCCTGAAGACATGCTGTTACATCAGGATTACTCCAGTCTCCTGAAAGCATATCATCAACCTCATCAGGATTGCTCTATCCTCCTGAAGACATGCTGTTACATCAGGATTACTCCAGTCTCCTGAAAGCATATCATCAATCTCATCATGATTGCTCTATCCTCCTGAAGACATGCTGTTACATCAGGATTACTCCAGTCTCCTGAAAACATATCATCAACCTCATCAGGATTGCTCTATCCTCCTGAAGACATGCTGTTACATCAGGATTACTCCAGTCTCCTGAAAGCATATCATCAATCTCATCAGGATTGCTCTATCCTCCTGAAGACATGCTGTTACATCAGGATTACTCCAGTCTCCTGAAAGCATGTCATCAATCTCTCAGGATTGATTCATCTTCCTGAAAGCTTATAATCTCTCAAGACTACTCTATCCTCTTGAAATCATATTACCTTGGGATTGCTCCATCCTCCTGACAGTTTATTTCCTCCTGACTGTTTATTATTACCTCAGGACTGCTCAATCCTCCTGACAGCTATCATCATTACTTCAGTACTGCTTTATCTTCTTGAAAGTTATCATTATACCTTCAGACTTTGGACTGCTTTATCCTCCAAGAAATGTATCTAAGAACTTTTCTCCAAGTGGCATCTTTAAGCCCACTCAATCATATTCAACTAGCCATCTGTATCACTTTATGCACCGGTAAGTACAAATTTTTGGGCTTTTGTGTTCAATCCCCTTCAACCTTCCAGGTCACGACTGGCAAATATACCAATCTAACCCCTCAGGTTTCAGAAAATTGAACAGGGGCAGCTGTTGCACCCCAAAATTTGCCCTCACAATACAAGACTTTGTGTGCTAAGAAGGTTCACAAGGTTCACAAGTTTCACAATGCTTATATAACCTTTCATGAGGTTCATGAAGTCTACAAGTCACTTCTTGAAGGTTCACAAGGTTCACAAATTTCTCAACATTTATATAACCTTTCATGAGGTTCATGAAGTCTACAAGTTACTTCTTGAAGGTTCACAAGGTTCACAATGATTACAAAACTTTCCTGAGGTTCATGAGGTCTACAAAGTCACTTTATGAAGTTCACAAGGTTCACAAGCTTCACAATACCTCCCATAAGGTTCACAAGACATTTTATGATGGGTCACAAGGTTCACAAAGTTCACAATTGGTCAGAAGAGTTGACAATTCCCTCAGACAATGCACCTCCTAAGCAGTGTATCCAAAACTAGGGTTTTGACTTTAATCAGGCTAAATGAACTTCCAAGACTTCAAGTGAGCTTCATAACATCTTACATGTATGTAAGAACCCCCATGACAAGTTTCAAGACTTTTCTCAAAAGTTTGCTCAGTCAGATGATCAGATAAGTCAAAATCAGTCCATGCAGTTAAAAAGTCAAACTGAGGTCAACTGTGGTCAAACCAAAGTCAAACTTCATGATTTTTTGCCAACATCAAGTATATGAAGTAAAATTCATCACTGGATCAAGGGTTGATCATGATTCATCAAGGAGATTCCAGATCATCAATAATCAGGAGTTTCTAAATTAGGGTTTCTTCAGTAAAAGTCAACTGAACTTTGACCAGCCATAACTTTCACATACTTCCTCATCAAGTCTCCACTCAAAGCTCATTTTGAAGGAAATTGAATTCTCTACAACTTTGATCTTACAAGTCAAGCCCAAAAATGCTTCATTTGGAAGATATGAGCTAAGACATTATAGGTCATTTCAAAAGTCAACAAAAAGTCAGCAACTTCAAAAGGGCATAACTTGAGATTGGTAAATGATATGGACATGAAACCAATGGGGTTGTTTAGAGGACTCTTCAAGCTTTTCAAAATGTCCAAGAACACCCTCATAGCATTAAAATTGAGGGAGATGTGCCCTTACAAAGTTGGGAAATTTTGTGATGGTTTATGATGAAAATGGAGGTTTAAAACCAATTCTTTTCAAATGGGCTTGTCAAATTATGACCCAACCCATACAACAACATCATGCACGAAATTTCCATGTTATTTTCATAATTTTTATTTTATTTAATTAATTTATTATGATTTTTTATACTTAAAATCATTTTAAATTTAAATAAAATATTAAATATGAAGATTTAATTTTATTATTGATTCTAGAAGATCATAAATTCAGCATGGAACAAGTTGATACAAGAATTATATGGAATGGCTTGAAATAGAAAGCATTGATGCAAAAATATTGAAAATTCAAAGCTTATCATTGTGAATCTTTTTGGATCAAATCTTGTACACAACCAATCAAGTTTTTGACCTAGATTCAATCACATATAAGTACTGAACATAACCCTATCACTCATTCACGATTTTGCTGCCTCTAAGTGTAAGTTCCAAACCTCAAAAAAACCATCCAAGACTCATATTCGGATTCCTTGATTCAGAGCACTAGAAGGTAAAATAAGAACATGGAGAGCTTTATTGGATATCACTGATCATAAACCATCACTCATATGCATTCAAATCGTGCCATAATGCCTAACCCGTGGCTTTGTTTATGCTTGAAAATATTTTTTCGATTCCATTGATTCATTGCTGGTTATTGAATTTTGCTTGCATAATTGTGTTTGTGATGTTATGTAGGTTGTTTCTGGATCATTAAACCAAAGGTTCATGGCCTGAATTAGAATCGACCATTGTTAGGGTTTCACTCTTGAAATTAGGGCTTGATGATTCACTAAATTTAAATGGATTCTAAGAACATAGGAATGTTCTATGAATCACAAGGATCATAAAACATTAACTAATTTAATGAATCGATGCTGTTTGTGAGTGTTTGGTTTTCGTAGGTTTGAACAATGAAGAACAGGCAGCTAAATTCGCAGGAAATATCGTAGCTGGATTCGCAGCTAATTTCGTAATTCCTGAGGTTGAAGAAGAAGCTTGGCGCGCTCAGGAAATTTGAAATTGTGTTTAAAATATTTTATTTTATGTTATTGATCCATTATCACAAACCAGTGCGTGGCCCAGTGGAAAAGTATGCATGCGTCTAACAAAAGGGGAGGGGATCGAATCCTGCCTCCAGCCAATTTTTTTGATATTTTTTCATTTAAACTGCGTTTTTAATATATTATTATTCGTAGTTGTTTAGTTAACAGATGGGCTCTTCCAGCCAGGCGGTTATGCGTGTTTGCTTGTGTTCAAAGGTCATGGGTTCAACACCACCCCAGGCCTTTTTGCTTCTTTATTTTTCTTGATTTTTCAGGCAAAGAACAAAACAAATTGAATCCCCTTCATTGTTGCCTGCGTGTGGGCTGGCCTGGTGGTAGGACTTGCTGCTTGTGAGCCTGGTGACCTGGGTTCAAATCCCAGCCAGGTTTGTTTTAGCATTTTATTCTATTTTTTTTGTTTTATTCAATTTTATTTAATTTAAGTTTTGTCCATAATCATATATTATAAAAAAAATAATCTTATAAAATGTTTATCCAATATTTTCTAATGTTCATAAATTATTTTGTAATTCAAAAATTATTTTCTTTAATTATGTATGTAAATGTAATATATGTATAATTAAGTTAAAAACTCTAAAAAATATTTTTCTAAATAAACCCTAATTTTGTAAAAATCTAATTTATTTTCTAAATAATTTTTATGTTCTAATTCTTAATATAATTATTATGTATATAATATAATTTTTTGTAAATATAATATTTAAATATAATTATAACTTATTTTCTTATATATGATATGTAAATATTTTTTTTATAACTTTTTTTTGTTTAGAAATAATTGAACTTATAATAATTAAATTTTGTAATTATAATACATTTAAAAATAATTTAATAATTTGTAAATATAATTGCCTATATTAAAAAATTGTTAATCTTTTATTCTTATAATATTTTGGCTAATTTTATTTATTTTAATTATTGATACTAACCATGTTATTATTTATTATTTTTGCTTCATTAATCTTATATATTTTATTATTATTATTATTTCACTAACTTTTTTTTTTATTATTATTGCTAACCCCTATTTATTTATTTATTGCTTATTTATTATTTTTGCTTATTTATTTATATTTTGCTTATATATTTATTTCTTGCTATTTATTTTTAACTGGTTATTATAATAATTATGTAAATGCTCCTGGATGTAAACTTTTGTAAATATTTAATTTTAATTTTCATGCTATGGTTAGTAATTTAGGGAGTGCAAAACATGTATTTTGTTTAAAAATTAAGTTAGATCATTTTAATTAAAGATAAATAATATTGAACACTCACACACGTAAGTCGATTTTTAATCGCCATCTCACCTTTCTAAGGCTATCCCTCAATGTTGCCTAATCATAAGGTCAAGTGGGGTGTATAAAGCAAGTCCCTTAAAAGAAAAATCATCAAGTCCCTAATGGTTGCCTTTAAAGATCAAGTCCCTTCGAATAATGATGATAGTCCCTCCTAAATGCTTAATACACCTCACAGTTGCCTTCATAAAAACAGATGTCCCTCATATGTCCCTTACATCCAAGGTAATGACTACCTATTCCTTAATAATAGGGATAGTCTTACCACTTAAAGGATAAAGAACAGAAAAGACTTAAACTTTAGGGTAGGTTCCTCTTATGTACTTGCTCACTTCATTCAAAACTTTTCAAACTTTCCACAATTTCAAACAAATTTTCAAAAAAAACAAGTTTTTACGCATCCGTACATGGATCATTATCAACTATTATGAAAATTTTTCTATTCACACACTACACTTTCAAAAACAATTCAAAAGTGAGCTAAGTAACTAAGAGCCCATGGATAACCATGGATGTAAAGGGTGCTAACACCTTCCCTTTACATAACCTACCCCCCGGACCCAAAAATATCTCTTAAGGTCTTTCCTGTTCTTTTATACCCTTTCCTTTTGGATAAAATAAAAGTCGGTGGCGACTCTTGCTATCCGCAACATAACTAAAGTCAGTTCTCCCACCGTGTTACAGACCCTCTTATTTTAAATTTTTTAGGTACACCTTAGACAGCGCTTTTGAAAAGCGCTGTCTAAGCCCCTCCTATTTTAATTTTTTTAGGTATACCTTAGACAGCGCTTTTCAAAAAGCGCTGTCTAAGCCCCCCCCCCCCCTTAGACAGCGCTTTTGCCTAAAGCGCTTTCTAATCCCCCCTTAGACAGCGCTTTCTACAAAAGCGCTGTCTAAGGTATACGAAATTTTTTGAAGGTTTTGTTTGAAACCACATTTTTTCCAGGTTTATAAACCAGAATTTCTACTTGTTTTCAACCAGATTTTGGCAGACAATTATCACATTTTATATATGCCATTTTGGCCTTTTTTCTACCAATTTTTGGCTAACCAATTCAAACCAATTTTGCCTTAAATGTATCAAAATATATACAAATTTATGTTTACATTTATAAGTCATTACATATACTACTACAAATGTACACATTAATTACACAAATTTATGAACAAACTTTGAGCTCTATCATGAATTGACACCACTCCTCTTTGATTTCGTCCACTTGATCCTTTGTATAAGATGCACACTTGAATTCATCAAAGTACTACATAATAATATAACATATTTTGAATTAATTCCAACTATTTAATTATATGAGATATGTGTAAATATAAAAATAACTCATAAGTTAGAAATACATACATCGGTGGGAATCTCTAATCGGCCCAAAACAAGAGTATCTCGCATAAACCTCAACATGAAATACCCGCAATCTATTTGATTACGTTGACGAGGACACTACATATGAAAAAGAAATATGGATTATAAATCCTAAGTTTTATCAAGTGTCATTACTAATATAATAAAAAACGTGGTAATTAAAAATATACCGCCACTTTAATCCATGTAATTGAGTTGGCGCCCCTCCTTGAGGTTTGGATAACTCGTTGGGCCCGAAAAGCTTGTAGGACACTAATAAAATAAAAATGAAGCAATTAGAACATTTCACATAAACTAAGAAAAATTTTGAACATTCTCACTTACGTGTCAATTAGGACCTTCATATCCGGGTATGTTGTCCAATCATTTCCTAACGAGTCAAGATAATACACAATTTCTCGGATAGGATTGATTGCGAGCAACAACCAATGTCCACTGTAATGATTAGGCAAATGTTAGATGGTAACTTGGAAAATAATTATAATAGATGAATTTAGAATGAAATGCTAACCCGGTATTAAACGGTATAAAAAACAACTTCTCCGCATCTTTATTGTCCATGAGGATCCGAAGAACGTACTCCGTCACGGTATCCGGTCTACTTAACATTAAACCATAGTTGACGGTCGCGGGTGCTAAGAATCCGAATGAAACGTCCAAACCATTGGGGCGCATCAATTTGTCATACAAAAACCTAATATAAAAACATCATTAACATAAAGTAAACATCATTAACATAAGTTGTTTAATTAATAAAACAAAGTAGTCCGGATTTACCTAACATATGTATTGACAACGTTGACGCCGATTTCTTCACGACCAAAAACTTGCATGAAGTCCTCATTACCAATCATTTGGTCGTAATCAAAGCCGAAAATCCCTACCTCCATATGTACAGTCCGAACACCTCCGGTCGGTATATCGGTCATCTCTAGAAATGTCCTGAGGCACGACCTATACTTGGTGGTAGGTTTTTTCCTAGCTACGGTCTTCTTAGCACCAGAACTTTTTACCCGTGCGGAGGCGTTGCTAACCTCCTTTTTTTGTTGTGCGGAGGCATTGCTATCCTCATTTTCTTGAAGCTACATGTCATATAAATAGTTAGATCAAATTAAGAATGTAACAACTTCCATGAATATATGTCATATAATTGTATATTACCTCTTTTCTTGAAACCGTGGACTCGGTATGCCGTGGAATCGCACTATCTTTTGATTTGGATTTTGTGGGAGTCTATTTAACATAGGAAAATATGTAAGTAAAATTTTAAGCATAAATTTTAAACTTTGAATATACCAAGGAAGTTAACATAAGTTTTAAGCATACCTCATATCCTACGCATATGAGGTTTGTCGGCCATGCAACAAACGAACCTACTGCTTTGTGCACCGTTGTTGCATCCGAATCATCGCTATGATATGGTAATGCTGCATTCGGCTCAACTGCAATATCAACTGATACCTTCAAACATCCAGCAGGGAGCTCTCTAGTGTGGAGTAATACTCCGCTAACGTTATGCACTTTTCCCTTGCCAACCATCCGATAGTATGGTGACGACAAATACAGCTGACAATGGGAAATGCCCTAAAACCAATAATAACAAGAAATCGTTAATGTGTATATATGTCAAATACATAATTTAAGCAAATAGTTCAATTTAAGACAATTATATGTAATTACCTCTGGAATGTTTGGCTGAAAGGTACAGTTGATACTGTCTTTGTCCGAAGCATCTCTGTATACTGTTGAGGCGCTAGCCTCTCTTTCTCTCCTCAATGCATCAAGCTCAGCTTGCATGGCTTCCATTCTTGCATGAAGCTCCCGATTACTAGGAGCCTTTCCTTTTTTAATACTCATGGAGGTCGGAGTGACTCCAAATCCCTTACCCCTCACCCGACCAGAATACTCAGGGACATCTAATGCCCGACCAAGTATGCTCCTAGTATCATCGGGAGATAAAGACTGAGATAGCTCCTCCTGAAAAATCAGATGAATACCGTATAATTTTCAAATATTTGTGTATAAAAATGTTATTCAATTAATGAAAAAATGTTATACTTACACATTTCTGGTATACGTGTAAAACTTCTTCTTGAGGAACTCCAGATTTGCCCACACGGGCTTCCTTCCACAAAACATGTGCAGGAAGAGATGTTTCTGAAATTTCCTCCTTCTGCAGCTACACATTAAGTCATACAATTTGATCAGATAAAACTAATATATGATGAACAAATTTTTTATCGCAATTTATAAATACTTACCATGGATTGTTCTAAGCGTCCATATCCGACACGTCCTTTTCGGTACGGATATGCGGGACTTGATGCTCTTTCCCGATTTGTAGCACTTATTCTTTGAAAAACCGGGTCTTGTCTTTTGGATTTGAAAGCTTCCCATTCTTTAGCCGATATCAAACTTTCATATTTTTTAGGAAGCTCCGCATCCACAAAATTACCATCCGCATCCTTAAGGAACTTGGATGATAAAAATGTCTGAAACCCTCTTAGAAGCTTTCCGGCCAATTTCATACAAAAACCTCTTCTTTCTTCTTCGATGTTAAAACATCGCTAAGAAAAACATACAGATTGATAGTTAGTATCGGTAATTGAAAAAACATAATTGATACCATATAATTAAGGGCCAAATGATTGTACCTTTATCTCACTCCAAATTTTTTCTTTGGACTCATTCAGCTCTTTGTTTCTCCAATCATCACATGTAATGGGAATTTCATTCCTTACTAGTGCACCGATAAAACTAGTTAAGGTATGCCCATTAGGTTCTATAAGCTGTCCCCGGTTGCTCCAATAGACATCTAGTATGATGCCACGAGATCTTCCTTGGACCACCCTTCTCATTACTGTGATGCCTCTTCGAATTTCTTCTTCCGCGGAAACTTTTTTACTAACTTCCTCATGTTGGTCATCAACCATGTCTAACCTGTAAAAAACCAAGGAAACCATCAAATATCAAATATAACTTATAATCAAAGCAATTGAAAACAAAAAAATAAAGAAATCAGCATTATCCGATATAACTTATAATCAGAGCAATTGAAAACAAAAATATAATGAAATCATGCATTATCACATATAAATTATAATCAAAACAATTGGAAAAAAAAATAAAGAAACCATGGATAATTTACCTAAGTCACTAACATCTCTTTCTTTTCTTTGTTGGAATATTAATCACTTGTTTCTTAGCAATGCGTACGGATGAATTGATCCAAATTCCCTCATTATGATCGTTTCTTATATATGACTCATCCGGTATAAGATCGTCAACTTCATCATTTCTATTCAACTCATTCCGTCTAATGCATGACTCATTCTCAACATCAATATCACATTGATCGACACCGCTATCATCAGTCACTTTGTTAGAGAAAAGCACTATAGACCATTTTGTACTCTTCGGGTCATTCACATAGAACACTTGTTTAGCTTGAGATGCTAGAATAAAAGGTTCATCTTTGTACCCCACCCTAGTAAGATCAACTTGCAAAAATCCAGACTTATCCATTCGTATGCCACTACTATTCACCCACTTGCAACCAAAGATGGGAATCTAAAACTTCTCGTAATCAAACACCCAAATGTGCTCAATAACTCCAAAATATGACATATTTGCATATTTGGGGTTTAAGTCCTTCATACTTGATATATGCATTGCTTCAGCTAGCACGGTGACACCACTATTTTGCATAGTACTCTTATCATCTTGTTCTTTGGTATAAAATGTGTATCCATTAATTGAATATGCGCTATGAGAAAACACATGCAAACTTGGACCATATGCCAAACATCTCAACCTTTCTGTTACCGAAGAAGGATCTGAAGAGCGCTTCAAATAAATATGATCCTTCAACCATTGTATGAAACTTTGATTGTGCTCTATAACTATCCAATTTTCATTTCTGTTCGGATTTAACCTTCGGAGTACATCCTTGTGCATTTCAACATATGGCTCAACCTCATTATTATTGTGCAGAACATACAAATGAACTTGATCCCGTTCATCCCTTGATATTGTCACAATTTTATTGCCAATTAATTTTTTACCTTCCATTTTGTCGAAAATCTGAGCTCTGGGGAGTCCAATCGATTGAACGTTAGACAAATATTCAGTACAAAACTCAACAGCTTCTTCAACAATGTATCGTTCAACAATACAACCCTCTGGTCGACTTCGGGATTTCACGTACCCTTTTAATATTTTCATATACCGTTCAGCAGGGTACATCCATCTCATATAAGCTGGTCCACACAACTGTGTCTCTTTCACAAGATGAACAACTAAATGAACCATTATGTCAAAAAAAGACGGAGGAAAATACATCTCAAGCTCACACAAGGTAATTACAATCTCTTTTTGTAGTGTTGGTAAGATCTCGGGATCGATCACCTTACTACAAATTGACCTAAAGAAAAAACACAATTTAGTTATGGAACTTCTTACTTTTTCTGGCAAAATAGAACGTATACCTATCGGTAGAAAATGTTCCATTATAACATGGCAATCACGTGTCTTCAAATTCTTCAACTTGAGGTCTTTCATAGAAACAAGTCTTCTGATATCAGATGAGTATCCTTCTGGAACCTTAACTTCACTCAGAGACTTACACAAAATTTTTTTCTCCTTTCTAGATAAAGTAAAAGCAGCAGGTGGTAGATATGTTCGTCTTCCTTTCTTCACGGGTGCTAATTCAGTTCTCATTCCCATTTTTAACATGTCCTCCCTTGCTTTAAGGCCATCCTTAGACTTGCCTTTTATATTGAGTAATGTACCGATAACACTTTCAAATACGTTTTTTTCAATATGCATAACATCGAGAAAATGTCTCACGTACAAAGACTTCCAATATGGCAATTCAAAAAATATCGACCTTTTCTTCCACCCACCTTTCACAATCTTATGTGCAAAAGGCTTGCCAAACTCAGTACGCACATCTTTCACCTTTTCAAAAACTTGTTCACCTGACAATGCGGGTGGAGCTCTACGATGTTCGGTGTCTCCATTGAATGCTTTTCTCCACCCACGGTAGTGATGTTTAGAATGTAAGAATCTACGATGACCGAGAAACACATTCTTCTGGCAAAGTTCCAATCGAATCGTATCGGTTCCGTCTTCACAAACAGGACACGCACGTTGACCTTTAATGCTATACCCAGATAGATTCCCGTATGCTGGAAAATCATTAATTTTGCCAAACAACATCGCCCTCAAATTGAAACTTTCTTTCCTATATCCATCATAAACCTCCACACCGTTCTCCCACAAAATCTTTAAATCTTCGATCAGAGGTGTCAAGTATACGTCTATGTCATTACCTGGTTGTTTAGGCCCAGAGATTAACATAGATAACATCATGTACTTACGCTTCATACATAGCCATGAAGGTAGGTTATAAATCATAAGAATCACAGGCCATGTGGTATGTGAAATACTTTGAAGACCATGTGGGTTCATTCCATCAGTAGATAATGCCAATCGAAGGTTTCTTGCTTCTGATCCAAACTCAGGATAATCATTATCAATCTTCGACCACTGTGGTGAATCAGCCGGATGTCGATACTTTCCATCAATAATTCTTTCATCTGCATGCCAAGTAAGATGTCTTGCATCGGTTTCACTACGAAACATGCGCCTAAATCTCGGAATTATCGGAAAATACCATAAGACTTTTGCGGGAGATAATCTTTTCTTATATCGAGACAAACCGCATTTAGGGCACTCAGTTAACATTGCATATTCGTTACGAAACAAAATGCAATTGTTAGGACAAGCATGTATCTTATCATAGCTCATGCCAATAGAGCACAACATTTTTTTTGCCTCATAGGTTCGATTAGGAAGAACATTATCATCCGGTAGCATTTCTCTCATAAGGGCCAACAACTCTGTGAAACTTTTATCCGACCATCCATTGCCCGCCTTTAAGTTGTACAACTTTAATACCGCAGAAAGTCTTGAGAATTTAGTGCAACCTTTGTACAACGGTTTCTCTGCATCGCTTACCATCCTCTCAAACATTTCAGGACAATCATGAAGATCTTCTTCCAGTGCTTCTACAATCTCTTCAACTCGATCACAATCATATGTTTCCGTGTCTTTGTCGTATGAAGCATAGGTCGTATTACTTTTTCCACTCGATGCAACATTCTCGTTAATTTTCTCACCATGAAATATCCAACACTGATAACTTTGATCAATTCCATGCCTCAGCAAATGCGATTTCAATCCATGTGCGTCAACCTTACCAATATAACAACAACGCAATCAAGGACAATGCATTCGTCTGGGGTTTTCAGCGTGTTGAACAGCATACTTAACGAATTCCGCAACCCCACTCTCGTACTCTTTGGTCATTCGATCGGCACAAATCCATGTTTTATCCATGGTTTTCCTACTTATTAAAGTAAACAATCAATCCAGACGAAAATACATAACTAAGGTAGTATCTTTGAATATCCTAACAATTTTAAAGTTCAATTCATTTTAAACTTCAAAAACGTATACATAACCAATGTTAATATAAACTTCAATAACGTATTCGATACGCCAATATACCAACTTTAATTACCTCATCACTTTCATTTTTTATATTATAAGAATCAAACTTTTTCTATTAGAATATACCTATAACTATACCTATAACACGTTAATTTTTCTATAACTAACTTTAATTTTCTATTAGAATATACCTATAACTATACCTATAACTATACTTATAAACATTTTCTATGAATCAAAACAAAGGATAATACACTAAACTCACTTTTTATGAATCAAAACAACAATGTACCTTCTACACTCAATGTACCTTATGAATCAAAGCAACTTAAACAAAGGATAATACACTAAACTCACTTTTTATGAATCAAAACAACAATGTACCTTCTACACTCAATGTACCTTATGAATCAAAGCAACTAAAACAAAGGATAATACACTAAACTCAGTTTTTATGAATCAAAACAACAATGTACCTTCTAAACTCAATTTTTATTAATCAAAACAACTTAAACAACAATAATAAACTAAACTCAGATTTTATGAATCAAAACAACTAAAACAAAGGATAAACTAAACTCAGTTTTTTTCAATCAAAACAACAATGTACCTCCTAAAATCAACTTTTATGAATCAAAACAACATAAACAACAATATTACACTAATTGAAACGAAGTTACTGTGTTCAAGAATCAAAAAATCAAGAAATGACCAAACATACCGCAAGAATGGAGAATGAAGAACGAAGAATCAAGAATCGAACTCAAGAAATGAACAAACGAAGTCAATGATTCTTCAAACACGTTCACTGATTCTTCAAACTGTGTTTCGCTTCAACTGTGTTTCGCTGCTGTTAGGGTTTCTTTCGTAGGAGGGAAAACAAAAGAACAGAGAACGCAAATAGAAGTCTGAAATTTTATTTTAATTAGACCTTAGACAGCGCTTTTGGGAAAAGCGCTTTCTAAGGTATGCCTTAGACAGCGCTTTCCAAAAGCGCTTTCTAAACCCCCCCATTAGACAGCGCTTTTGGTTTTATTTTTTTTTTTAATTTAAAAACTTTAAACAGCGCTTTATTCAAAGCGCTGACTAAGGTATATATTTAAAAGCGCTTTCTATAAGCGCTGTCTAAGGGGGGGTCTTAGACAGCGCTTTTAGAAAGCGTTGTCTAAGACCCCCCCCTTAGACAGCGCTTTCATTATTTTTTTGGAAGATTTTCCGTGTTTTATTTTAATTTTAACCTTAGACAGCGCTTTCTTTTAAAAGCGCTGTCTAAGATGCGCTGTTAAAAAAAAAATTTGCGTAGTGAAGTCCATGCAAAAAAATCATCTGAAAACTAGATTCTATGAAACTCTTCGAAATGCAAGTTTCGGTCAAAAAATCATAATATATTATACACTAGTTTATATTAGTTTCGGTAAAAAATCAAATTAAATTGGGGACTGTTCGAAATGATACGAAACTTCACATATCATTTATATATTTTACGAGGGAAGGTTATGATGGAAGTCCATGCAAAAAATCCTCGGAAAATTAGATTCTATGAAACTTTTCGAAATGCAAGTTTCGGTCAAAAATCATAGTATATTATACACTAGTTTCGGTGAAAAAAATCAAATTTAATTGGGGACTATTTGAAATGATACGATACTTTTCAGATCATTTATATATGTTAAGAGGGAAGGTTGTGATGGAAGTCCATGCAAAAAAATAATCTGAAAAGTAGATTCTATGAAACTCTTCGAAAATCAAATTTCAGGCAAAAAATCGTAATATATTATACACTAGTTTATACTAGTTTCGGTCAAAAATCAAATTAAATCGGGGACTGTTCGAAATGATACTAAACTTCACATATCATTTATATATTTTACGAGGGAAGGTTATGATGGAAGTCCATGCAAAAAATCATCGGAAAATTAGATTCTAAGAAACTTTTCGAAAAGCAAGTTTCGGTCAAAAATCATAGTATATTATACACTAGTTCAGTTAAAAAAATCAAATTTAATTGGGGACTATTCGAAACGTTACGAGACTTTTCAGATCATTTATATATGTTAAGAGGAAAGGTTATGATGGAAGTCCATGCAGAGAAAATCATCTGAAAACTAGATTCTATGAAACTCTTCGAAATGCAAGTTTCGGTCAAAAAATCATAATATATTATACACTAGTTTATACTAGTTTCGGTCAAAAATCAAATTAAATCAGGGACTGTTCGAATTGATATGAAACTTCACATATCATTTATATATTTTACAAGGTAAGGTTATGATGGAAGTCCATGCAAAAAAATCATCTGAAAACTAGATTATATGAAACTCTTCGAAATGCAAGTGAAATTCTGTGATCAAGTATGAGATGTTCTATGAGATGTTCCAACACTTGACAGATTTAACCAAAACTTAAAGTGCAAGAAAATTAAACAACACAGTAGTTTGTTAACCCAGTTCAGTGTATAACCACACTTACATCTGGAGGCTACCAAGCCAGGAGGAAATCCACTATAAGTAATATTAATTCTAGACTTAAACCACCCAGTTTAATCTTTCACTTAATATCTACCCAATGCAATTTCTACCTAAGACACAACTTAGATATGAGTACCAACTCACTCCCCCTCAATCACACAGTGATTTTGTTTACAAGTTTAATAAAATTGAAGTCATACTTCAAACAAAACAGCTTGATCTTACTTCACAGTTTCAATCAAGTCACAAATGCACTTTTGCTTAAAAGCTCATAAAGTGGTACAATAAAAACAACCTGCTATAAAAACACACAACACCCTATTTTTTCTTATCAAATTCGTACTCAATTCTGAGATATTCTGTTGCTTAAATAGGTGTTTGTATTTTGGGCTTTCTGTAGGTTAATCCAGTCCTAAAACGCATGCAGCTTCCACCTTGAATTAGGGTTTGTTACTTCCTAGATTCTAGGTGATTTAGTTCTTCTGATTATGCTGAAGTCTCATAACAACCCTCCCTACAGATGCGCCTTATTCTGTTTTTGTCCATCCATAATTAATTCCAGATAACTTTCCTTAAATTTCTCAGATCAGTTAGTCATTAATTAATTCTGGTAGCAGGTTTGAGATGTCACAACATCTGTTGGGACATCCTGAAAAACTGAACTTAAATCATTTACATAATGTCCCAACATCTGGTGTGACATCTTGAATTAAGTTCTTATACTCTGTTTGATAATGTCCCAACATCTGATAGGACATTCTGAACTGAATTCAACATTTCTTGTTGGTAAAAAATTCTGCCAATTCTAAACATCTACAAACTCCCCCTTTGGCTAATTTTTGGCTAACATATTTTCTGGTTATCAGAGTGCAACATAAGTTCTTTTATCAGAGTATAGCTTTCCTTATCTGTTAAGTCATGTGTGAGTTTACTCCCCCTCAAACATACATGTATTAAAACTTGTTGCAACATAAATTTTCATTAAAACACACTGATTCAGTTCAGAAGCAAACAGAAGTTTTTCATTAATAGCTAAACAGCATCATACATTGTTGTTGTTGTTGTTCTCCCCCTTGTTAGACATAAATTTTGGGGCCAAAGTTACTAATTCAAAATTACAATGCAGCTGTCATTACATTTTTCCTCACATACAATTTTTCACTCAGACTCCTCATAGTCAGTTTCTTCATCTTCCTCAGTCTCCTCATCAGAAGTAGCAGCTTTCTGAGCACTTTCTTCAATCTCCAGCCTTTGGATAATCTCCTCAAGCTCCTGCTTCCTTGCATCCAGTTCTTTGCAAGTGCTCTAAAGTTCAGCAATCAATGCAGCTTTGGAGATTGGAGACTTTGCCTTTGAAGGACCAGCAGATGTCCCAGAGGGTGCTTCAACATCAGCTGCATGATGACTCAGGAACAGCTTGTAGTGGAAGGCCAGAGGGCTTTCTCTTTTGCAAATTGTGTCCTTCTCAGTGAGGATCCCAGGGTACTGACTCAGCACTATTCCACACAGCAAGGAAGGGAAGGCAATTGGCAGCTTTGTTGCAGATGAGCCAGCATGCTTCAATGTCTGATCAAAGATGTAAGCTCCATAATCCAGCTTAGTTTGAGTGCCCACAGCATAAATGAACCTGCCCAATCCAGTTGATATTGAGGATGTATGATTGGTAGGTACCCAGTTTGCTGTACCAATCCTATTCAGCATGGCATATTTCCTTGTCAGCATGCTAACTGAGAGCTTCCCTTTAATTGGCCAAGCCTTGACCTGGTTAGCAGTGATAACCTTGCAGACCTGGTTATCAGTCTTCCCTAACTCATTTGGACCATCAGATTCTCTTCCAAGGTATTGGTTGATGACCTTAGGAGAGAATTCTACACACCTGCCTCTTACAAATACTTTTCTAAAGTCAGCAGACTTACCATTGGCACAATCTTCTTGGAGGTTGACTATGAATTCCTTGACAAGCAGCTCATAGCAGGGAGAGAAGTTGGAGACAGTTTTGAAGAGGCCAGCAGAAGAGATGAGATCAATTAACTCTGTGCACTCAAGTGCATTACTGCTCAGCTCTCTTTCAAGTGCTACCCTTCTTTGATAAACAAACTTCCATCTATTCACACTTGAAACATGATGAAAGGAGATGTTGTCCAAGGAAGCTTCTGGAACAGCAGTTGATGACCTTGAGGGTGCTGATTTCTTCTTTGGAGGAGATGTTGGGACATCTTCTTCAACATCTGAATCTGAAGGAGTGACAGCTTTCCTCTTTTGTGTTTGCACCTTGCTCCATTGTTTTGTAGGACCAAAGACAACTTTAGCTTTGTCCTTCTTTGGGGTATCTTGCTTCTTCTCAGGAATTGCATGTCTTGCATGCATCTTTTCTTTCCTAGTCCTGAGCCTTTTGGCTATGCTAGGTTTTACATAGGCAATGATTTATGTATCAGAATCATGCTCTAGGTTCACAACAGGAGGAGATTGAGCAGTTTCCTCTTCAGCTGGTGGATCAACAGAGATGTGCTCTTCAGTTGAGGCCTTGTGCTGGTCCTCAGATGCTTCTTCATCACTATCATTGGAGGCCTTTTTCTGGTCCTCAGATGTTTCAACAGCAGCATCAGATGAGGCCTTTTGCTGGTCCTCAGATGTTTCAACATCTATTGGGACATCCTGTTGAGCAGGAGTGTCCTTTTCAGCCTGAGTTTGTTGATCTTCTTGTGGAGTTGGCATGGTGTTCAGAGGGATAGATATGCCACCTACCACTCTTTGCTCAGATAGGATCTTGGTTACCAACTCCTTTATGGAATCATGCACGTATTCAAAAGCTTTTGGAGTGTTGTATAATGGTGAAGGAATGCCTTTGGTCTTGCTGAAAACTTGATCTTTTGTTCTTTTTGGAGTTCTTGGCTTTTTAGCAAGAGGAACACTTCCTCTGATTTCGTCCATTGGAGTTGAATCCATGGGTACCACAGAAATGGGGGTTGCATGCACCACATCTTCCTTGTTGAGGATTTCTTCAGAAATGTTAGGGTTTTGAGACATTTTCGAAGGAAGTGGATGAAGAGGTTTAGGGTTGATGAGTTCTGAAAAACAGTTAGTGAATGCAATTCGTTTTTGAGAGAATGATGAGAAGATGGATAGCTGAACACAAGCTGATATTTTATAAGTAGCCGTTACTTTGAGAATTTCCAATTTACCCCTTAAGTTTTCAAATTGAGTAGCATCCAAGGCTTTGGTAAATATATCAGCCAACTGCAGATTTGTAGCTACATGTTCCAATGAAATCACTTTCTCTTCTACAAGATCTCTGATGAAATGATGTCTGATATCAATATGCTTGGTCCTGCTATGTTGGATAGGATTCTTTGATATGTTAATTGCACTTAAGTTGTCACAGTACAATGTCATGACATCTTGTGGGACATTGTACTCAGTGAGCATTTGCTTCATCCAAACCAACTGTGAACAACTGCTTCCAGCTGCTATATATTCAGCTTCAGCTGTAGATAAGGATACACAATTTTGTTTCTTACTGAACCATGAAATCAGATTGTTTCCTAGAAAGAAGCATCCTCCTGAAGTGTTTTTTCTGTCATCAGCACTTCCAGCCCAATCAACATCACAGAAGCCAGTGAGAATTGGTTTGCATCCATGAAAGTACATTATGCCATAGTCACAAGTACCATTAACATATTTCAGAATTCTCTTGACTTGGTTAAGATGACTAACTTTTGGATCAGCTTGATATCTTGCACATACACCTACTGCAAATGCTATGTCTGGTCTGCTAGCAGTCAGATATAACAAGCTTCCAATCATACTTCTGTATAGGCTTTGATCTACATTCTCACCCTTGTCATCTTTAGTTAGCTTTAAATGTGTGGGAGCAGGAGTTCTCTTATGAGTAGCATTGTCCATTCCAAATTTCTTGACAATGTTCTTAGCATACATGCTTTGGGAAATGAACATGGAGTCCTCCATTTGCTTTATTTGCAGTCCAAGAAAGTAGGTTAATTCTCCTACTAGGCTCATTTCAAATTCAGATTCCATCTGGTTGACAAAATGTTTGACCATCCTGTCTGACATCCCACCAAAGACAATGTCATCTACATATATTTGAGCAATCATGACATTTCCTTCTTCATCTTTAACAAACAAGGTTTTGTCAATTCCACCTTTCCTGTACCCTTGCTTGATAAGAAAAGTAGTCAGCCTTTCATACCATGCTCTTGGAGCTTGCTTCAGACCATAAAGAGCCTTCTTTAGTTTGTATACATGATTTGGACAGCTTGGATCAACAAATCCTTTAGGTTATTCTACATATACCTCTTCATTAAGATAACCATTTAAAAAGGCATTTTTCACATCCATTTGAAATAGCTTGAACTTTAAGATACAAGCAATTCCCAAAAGTAGTCTGATTGATTCAAGCCTTGCTACTGGTGTAAAGGTTTCATCAAAGTCTACTCCTTCAATTTGTGTATATCCTTGAGCTACAAGTCTAGCTTTGTTCTTTGTAACAACTCCTTGCTCATTTGACTTGTTCTTATACACCCATTTAGTTCCAATCACATTTATGTCATTAGGTCTAGGAACAAGGTTCCACACTTCATTCCTTGTGAATTGACCTAATTCCTCTTGCATAGCACAAATCCAGTATTCATCAGTAAGAGCTTCCTTGATGTTTTTAGGTTCTATTTTAGAAACAAAACAGGAACCTGAAATCACTTCTCTTGATCTAGTGCTTACACCTCTGTTGGGATCACCAATTATCAAATCTTTGGGATGATCCTTCTGAATTCTGATGGAGGGAGGTTTGCTGGATTGTTCTGTCCTTGCATCAGTTTGAGTGAATTCAGAATGATCACTCTTTTCTTCAGCTTTAGTCTTGATATCAGCAGATGTTCCAACATCTTCTGGGACATCTGTAGGAGCATCATCAATTATCACATTTATGGACTCCATGATAACCTTGGTTCTAGAATTAAATACTCTATATGCTCTGCTATTTATAGAGTATCCAAGAAAAATCCCTTCATCACTTTTAGGATCCATTTTTCTTCTTTGCTCCCTATCTGCCAGAATATAACAGTTACTTCCAAACACATGGAAGTACTTAACTGTGGGTTTTCTGCCCTTCCAGACTTCATAGATTGTGGACAAAGTTCCTTTCCTTAGAGTAACTCTGTTATGGATGTAACAAGCTGTGTTCATAGCTTCAGCCCAGAAGTACAAAGGTAGCTTTTTAGCATGGATCATAGCTCTTGCTGATTCTTGAATAGTTCTATTCTTCCTCTCAACAATCCCATTCTGTTGAGGAGTGATTGGTGAAGAATATTCATGATTGATTCCTTCTGAAGAACATAAATCTAAGAATTTTTGGTTCTCAAATTCTTTTCCATGATCACTTCTTATTCTGATCACACAGCTGGCTTTTTCCCTTTGTATTCTTTGGCATAAGTCTTTGAATACATCAAATACATCAGACTTTTCTTTGATGAAATTTATCCATGTATTCCTTGAAAAGTCATCAACCACCACATAGACATACCTCTTACCACCAAGGCTCTCAACCTACATAGGTCCCATAAGATCCATATGCAATAGTTCCAAAACTTTGAAAGTTGTCAGATGTTGGAGCTTTGGATGGGACATCTTGGTTTGCTTGCCTATTTGACATTCACCACATATTTTGCCATCATCAATCTTCAGTTTAGGAATACCTCTCATAGCATCCATAGATATGATCTTCTTTTTGCCTCTGAAATGAAGATGACCTAGTCTTTGGTGCCATAGTTTCACTTCTTCTTCTTTAGCTAAAGAGCAAGTTGAAGTGAGACTGAAGTCTTGAGGTTCCCACATGTAACAGTTGTCTTTAGATCTGGCTCCTCTCATGACAACCTTTTGTTCTTTGTTAGACACTATGCATTCAGTTTTGGTAAAGTTTACATTGTACCCTTGATCACATAATTGACTTATGCTGATCAGGTTAGCAGTTAAACCTTTAACCAGCAACACATCATCTAGTCTTGGTACATCTGGATAGTCCAATGTCCCAACTCCCTTGATTTCTCCTTTAGCTCCATCTCCAAAGGTTACATATCTGGATGAATATGACTTTAAGTCTACTAGCAAATTCTTCAGTCCAGTCATGTGTCTTGAGCATCCACTGTCAAAGTACCAGTCTTCTTTAGCTGATACTCTTAGTGAAGTATGAGCTATATATGCAACACCTTTCTTTGACCATTTGAGTTGAGATTTCTTTTGATACCTCTGCCCTGTGTATTGTTCATTTGTAGAGCACCAAGGTTGTTTGTTGATTTTGTTCTTGGGCATGTAGCTTTGATCAGCATGAAGACTAGCTTTTGGTCTCCATACCTTCTTGATGACCTCTGTCTTCTGCTTAGGGGGTTGCTGATCTCTTTGATGTCTATGCAGCACTTTCTTGGTAACTTCTATCTTCTGCTTAGGAGGTTACTGATACATCTGATTTGGATATCCATGCAACTTGTAGCAATGAGGTTTGATATGTCCAAATCTTCCACAATGATGACATCTCCATCTTTGATACTTCTTCTTCATTATGTTCTTTTCAGAATGTTGAGACACCTATTGGAACATTATGTTTGACTTTGTGTTCTTTTCATGATGCTGAGGCATCTGTTGGGACATTTTGTTTGACTGTATGGACTTTGAAGTAGTTTTGCTAGAGCTAGCTTCATCCTTATGAACTCTGTTAAATCCTAGTCCACTTTTATCCCCTGAATGCTTATTGTTGTTGAGAATAACATCCAGTGTACTTGAGCTACTGTTCAGCATTCTTACAGATTTGGACATGTGTTCCAACTTGGAGTTGAGAAGACTTACTTCACTTTTCAAGTTGTCAATGATCTCTAGATCACTTGCCTTTTCATCCTTTAGTGCCTCAATCTGCTTCTTTAGCTTTATACTTTCCCTGCATATTTCAGTGCTTCTTTTGACTAGTTCTCTGAATGATTGCTCAAGTTCTTCAAAAGTAAGCTCCCCATCACTGGATTCACTTTCAGATTCACATAATCCAGCTAGAGCAGTGATATGCTTAGCTGATTCTTCTTCTGAATCACCTCCTGAGTCTTCATCAGACCAGGTTACAGAGAGACCTTTCTTTTGCCTTTTTAAATAGGTAGGACATTCATTCCTGATGTGTCCATATCCTTCACATCCATGGCATTTAATTCCTTTTTCTTGACTGGTCTTTTCATCATAAGTTGACCTTCTATCATTAGGTCTTTTGTTCTTAGAAGAGTTTGTGTATCTTCCACTTGGTCTGGACTTGTTTTCCATATTTCTGAGAATCTTTTTGAATTGTCTTCCAAGCATAGCAATGTTGTCTGATAAGCTTTCACCAGTTTCTGATTCATCATCTTCTTCTTCATCAGTATTTGTCACCAAGGCTATGCTTTTGTTCTTCTTAACATTTGTGTCATTCATTCCCATCTCAAATGTTTGAAGGGAACCAATGAGCTCTTCAACTTTCATTGTGCATATGTCTTGAGCTTCTTCTATTGCTGTGACTTTCATGTCAAATCTTTTTGGCAAAGATCTGAGAATCTTTCTTACAAGCTTTTCATCAGTCATCTTTTCTCCCAAGTCTCCAGAAGTATTGGCTATTTCTAAGATGTTCATGTAGAATTCATGAATTGTCTCATCTTCCTTCATTCTCAAGTTTTCAAACTTGGTGGTGAGAAGTTGAAGTCTTGACATCTTTACCTTTGATGTTCCTTCATGAGTTGTTTTGAGAGTGTCCCAAACATCTTTGGCCAGCTCACAGTGATGCACAAGTCTAAAGATGTTCCTATCAATGCCATTGAATAAAGCATTTAAGGCCTTGGAGTTACCTAGTGCTGAATCTTCTTCCTCCTTACTCCATTCTTCTTCAGGTTTCAACACTTTTGATCCATCTTTGGTGTCTTGGACAGGATGTTCCCATCCAATATTGACTGCTCTCCAGGCCCTGTTGTCAAGTGATCTTAAGAATGCAATCATTCTTGGTTTCCAGTAGTCATAATTAGATCCATCCAGTATAGGTGGTCTATTTACTGATCCTATATCTCTGTCCATGTTTCCAGAATTTGTATTCCCTAGATCTCACCCAGTATAAACAGGCAGGGTGCCTGCTCTGATGCCAATTGAAATTCTGTGATCAGGTATGAGATGTCCTATGAGATGTTCCAACACTTGACAGATTTAACCAAAACTTAAAGTGCAAGAAAATTAAACAACACAGTAGTTTGTTAACCCAGTTCAGTGTATAACCACACTTACATCTGGAGGCTACCAAGCCAGGAGGAAATCCACTATAAGTAATATTAATTCTAGACTTAAACCACCCAGTTTAATCTTTCACTTAATATCTACCCAATGCAATTTCTACCTAAGACACAACTTAGATATGAGTACCAACTCACTCCCCCTCAATCACACAGTGATTTTGTTTACAAGTTTAATAAAATTGAAGTCATACTTCAAACAAAACAGCTTGATCTTACTTCACAGTTTCAATCAAGTCACAAATGCACTTTTGCTTAAAAGCTCATAAAGTGGTACAATAAAAACAACCTGCTATAAAAACACACAACACCCTATTTTTTCTTATCAAATTCGTACTCAATTCTGAGATATTCTGTTGCTTAAATAGGTGTTTGTATTTTGGGCTTTCTGTAGGTTAATCCAGTCCTAAAACGCATGCAGCTTCCACCTTGAATTAGGGTTTGTTACTTCCTAGATTCTAGGTGATTTAGTTCTTCTGATTATGCTGAAGTCTCATAACAACCCTCCCTACAGATGCGCCTTATTTTGTTTTTGTCCATCCATAATTAATTCCAGATAACTTTCCTTAAATTTTTCAGATCAGTTAGTCATTAATTAATTCTGGTAACAGGTTTGAGATGTCACAACATCTGTTGGAACATCCTGAAAAACTGAACTTAAATCATTTACATAATGTCCCAACATCTGGTGTGACATCCTGAATTAAGTTCTTATACTCTGTTTGATAATGTCCCAACATCTGATAGGACATTCTGAACTGAATTCAACATTTCTTATTGGTCAAAAATTCTGCCAATTCTAAACATCTACAGCAAGTTTCGGTCAAAAAATCATAATATATTATACACTAGTTTATACTAGTTTCAGTAAAAAAATCAAATTAAATTGGGGACTGTTCGAAATGATACGAAACTTCACATATCATTTATATATTTTACGAGGGAAGGTTATGATGGAAGTCCATGCAAAAAATCATAGGAAAATTAGATTCTATGAAACTTTTCGAAATGCAAGTTTCGGTAAAATATCATAGTATATTATACACTAGTTTCGGTCAAAAAAATCAAATTTAATTGGGGACTATTTGAAATGATACGATACTTTTCAGATCATTTATATATGTTAATAGGGAACAATGTGATGGAAGTCCATGCAAAAAAATAATCTGAAAAGTAGATTCTATGAAACTCTTCGAAAGTCAAATTTTGGTTAAAAAATCGTAATATATTATACACTAGTTTATACTAGTTTCGGTCAAAAATCAAATTAAATCATGGACTGTTTGAAATGACACTAAACTTCACATATCATTTATATATTTTACGAGGGAAGGTTATGATGGAAGTCCATGCAAAAAATCATCGGAAAATTTGATTCTAAGAAACTTTTCGAAAAGCAAGGTTCGGTCAAAAATCATAGTATATTATACACTAGTTCGGTCAAAAAAATCAAATTTAATTGGGGACTATTCGAAATGTTACGAGACTTTTCAGATCATTTATATATGTTAAGAGGGAAGGTTATGATGGAAATCCATGCAGAGAAAATCATCTGAAAACTAGATTCTATGAAACTCTTCCAACTGCAAGTTTCGGTCAAAAAATCATAATATATTATACACTAGTTTATACTAGTTTCGGTCAAAAATCAAATTAAATCAGGGACTGTTTGAATTGATACGAAACTTCACATATCATTTATATATTTTACGAGGGAAGGTTATGATGGAAGTCCATGCAAAAAATCATCGGAAAATTAGATTCTATGAAACTTTTCGAAATGCAAGTTTCGGTTAAAAATCAAAGTATATTATACACTAGTTTAAGTCAAAAAAATCAAATTTAATTGGGGACTATTTGAAATGATATGATACTTTTCAGATCATTTATATATGATAAGAGGGAAGGTTGTAATGGAAGTCCATGCAAAAAAATCATCTGAAAACTAGATTCTATGAAACTCTTCGAAATGCAAGTTTCGGTAAAAAAAAATCATAATATATTATACACTAGTTTATACTAGTTCCGGTAAAATATCAAATTAAATTGGGGACTGTTCGAAATGATACGAAACTTCACATACCATTTATATATTTTACGAGGGAAGGTTATGATGGAAGTCCATGCAAAAAATCATCGGAAAATTAGATTCTATGAAATTTTTCGAAATGCAAGTTTCGGTCAAAAATCATAGTATATTATATAATAGTTTCGGTCAAAAAAATCAAATTTAATTGGGGACTATTTGAAATGATACTATACTTTTCAGATCATTTATATATGTTAAGAGGGAAGGTTGTGATGGAAGTCCATGCAAAAAAATCATCTGAAAAGTAGATTCTATGAAACTATTCGAAAGTCAAATTTTGGTCAAAAAATCCTAATATATTATACACTAGTTTAACTAGTTTTGGTCAAAAATCAAATTAAATCGGGGACTGTTCGAAATGATACTAAACTTCACATATCATTTATATATTTTACGAGGGAAGGTTATGATGGAAGTCCATGCAAAAAATCATCGGAAAATTAGATTCTAAGAAACTTTTCGAAAAGCAAGATTCGGTCAAAAATCATAGTATATTATACACTAGTTCGGTCAAAAAAAGAAAATTTAATTGGGGACTATTCGAAATCTTACGAGACTTTTCAGATCATTTATATATGTTAAGAGGGAAGGTTATGATGGAAGTCCATGCAGAGAAAATCATCTGAAAACTAGATTCTATGAAGCTCTTCGAAATGCAAGTTTCGGTCAAAAAATCATAATATATGATACACTAGTTTATACTAGTTTCGGTCAAAAATTAAATTAAATAAGGGAATGCTCGAATTGATACGAAACTTCACATATCATTTATATATTTTACGAGGGAAGGTTATGATGGAAGTCCATGCAAAAAATCATCGGAAAAATAGATTCTATGAAACTTTTCGAAATGCAAGTTTCGGTCAAAAATCAAAGTATATTATACACTAGTTTCAGTCAAAAAAATCAAATTTAATTGGGGACTATTTGAAATGATATGATACTTTTCAGATAATTTATATATGATAAGAGGGAAGGTTGTGATGGAAGTCCGTGCAAAAAAATCATCTGAAAACTAGATTCTATGAAACTCTTCGAAATGCAAGTTTCGGTCAAAAAATCATAATATATAATACATTAGTTTATACTAGTTTCGGTAAAAAATCAAATTAAATAGGGGACTGTTCGAAATGATACGAAACCTCACATATCATTTATATATTTTACGAGGGAAGTTTATGATGGAAGTCCATGCAAAAAATCATCGGAAAATTAGATTCTATGAAACTTTTCGAAATGCATGTTTCGGTCAAAAATCAAAGTATATTATACACTAGTTTTAGTCAAAAAAATCAAATTTAATTGGGGACTATTTGAAATTATATGATACTTTTCAGATCATTTATATATGATAAGAGGGAAGGTTGTGATGGAAGTCCATGCAAAAAAATCATCTGAAAACTAGATTCTATGAAACTCTTCGAAATGCAAGTTTCGGTCAAAAAATCATAATATATTATACACTAGTTTATACTAGTTTCGGTAAAAAATCAAATTAAATTGGGGACTGTTCGAAATGATACGAAACTTCACATATCATTTATATATTTTACGAGGGAAGGTTATGATGGAAGTCCATGCAAAAAATCATCGGAAAATTAGATTCTATGAAACTTTTCGAAATGCAAGTTTCGGTAAAAAATCATAGTATATTATACACTAGTTTCGGTCAAAAAAAGAAAATTTAATTGGGGACTATTTGAAATGATACTATACTTTTCAGATCATTTATATATGTTAATAGGGAAGGTTATGATGGAAGTCCATGCAGAGAAAATCATCTGAAAACTAGATTCTATGAAACTCTTCGAAATGCAAGTTTCGGTCAAAAAATTATAATATATTATACACTAGTTTATACTAGTTTCGGTCAAAAATCAAATTAAATCGGGGACTATTCGAATTGATACGAAACATCACATATCATTTATATATTTTAAGAGGTAAGGTTATGATGAAAAATCCATGCAAAAAATCATACGAAAATTAGATTTTATGAAACTTTTAGAAATGCAAGTTTCGGTCAAAAAGCATAGTATATTATACACTAGTTTCGGTAAAAAAAATCAAATTTAATTAGGGACTGTTTTAAATGATACGAGACTTTTCAGATCATTTATATAGGTTAAGTGGGAAGGTTATGATGGAAGTCCATGCAAAAAAAAATCATCTGAAAACTAGATTCTATGAAATTCTTCGAAATGCAAGTTTCGGTCAAAAAATCATAATATATTATACACTAGTTTATACTAGTTTCGGTAAAAAATCAAATTAAATTGGGGACTGTTCGAAATGATACGAAACTTCACATATCATTTATATATTTTATGAGGGAAGGTTATGATGGAAGTCCATGCAAAAAATCATCGGAAAATTAGATTCTATGAAACTTTTCGAAATGCAAGTTTCGGTCAAAAATCGTAGTATATTATACACTAGTTTCGGTCAAAAAAATCAAATTTAATTGGGGACTATTTAAAATGATACGATACTTTTCAGATCATTTTATATGTTAAGAGGGAAGGTTGTGATGGAAGTCCATGGAAAAAAATAATCTGAAAAGTAGATTCTATGAAACTCTTCGAAAGTCAAATTTTGGTCAAAAAATCGTAATATATTATACACTAGTTTATACTAGTTTCGGTCAAAAATCAAATTAAATCAGGTACTGTTCGAATTGATACTAAACTTCACATATCATTTATATATTTTACGAGGGAAGGTTATGATGGAAGTCCATGCAAAAAATCATCGGAAAATTAGATTCTAAGAAACTTTTCGAAAAGAAAGTTTCGGTCAAAAATCATTGTATATTATACACTAGTTCTGTCAAAAAAATCAAATTTAATTGGGGAATATTCGAAATGTTACGAGACTTTTCAGATCATTTATATATGTTGAGAGGGAAGGTTATGATGAAAGTACATGCAGAGAAAATCATCTGAAAACTAGATTCTATGAAACTCATTAAAATGCATATTTCGGTCAAAAAATTATAATATATTATACACTAGTTTATACTAGTTTCGGTCAAAAATCAAATTAAATCAGGGATTGTTCGAATTGATACGAAACTTCACATATCATTTTTATATTTTACGAGGGAAGGTTATGATGCAAGTCCATGTAAAAATCATCGGGAAATTAGATTCTATGAAACTTTTCGAAATGCAAGTTTCGGTCAAAAATCCTAGTATATTATACACTAGTTCGGTAAAAAAAATTTAAATTTAATTGGGGACTATTTGAAATGATACGATACTTTTTAGATCATTTATATATGTTAAGAGGGAAGGTTATGATGGAAGTCCATGCAAAAAAATCATATGAAAACTAGATTCTATGAAACTCTTCAAAATGCAAGTTTCGGTCAAAAAATCATAATAAATTATACACTAGTTTATACTAGTTTCGGTCAAAAATCAAATTAAAAAGGGGACTGTTCGAAATGATACGAAACTTCAAATATCATTTATATATTTTACGATGGAAGGTTATGATGGAAGTCCATGCAAAAAATCATCGGAAAATTAGATTCTATGAAATTTTTCGAAATGCAAGTTTCGGTCAAAAATCAAAGTATATTATACACTAGTTTTAGTCCAAAAAAATCAAATTTAATTGGGGACTATTTGAAATGATATGATACTTTTAAGATCATTTATATATGATAAGAGGGAAGGTTGTGATGAAAGTCCATGCAAAAAAATCATCTGAAAACTAGATTCTACGAAACTCTTCGAAATACAAGTTTCGGTCAAAAAATCATAATATATTATACACTAGTTTATACTAGTTTCGGTAAAAAAAATAAAATCAAATTGGGGAGAGTTTGAAATGATACGAAACTTCACATATCATTTATATATTTTACGAGGGAAGGTTATGATGGAAGTGCATGCAAAAAATCATCGGAAAATTAGATTCTATGAAACATTTCGAAATGCAAGTTTCGGTCAAAAATCATAGTATATTATACACTAGTTTCGGTCAAAAAAATCAAATTTAATTGGGGACTATTTGAAATGATACGATACTTTTCAGATCATTTATATATGTTAAGAGGGAAGGTTTTGATGGAAGTCCATGCAAAAAAATTATCTGAAAACTAGATTCTATGAAACTCTATGAAATGCAAGTTTCGGTCAAAAAATCATAATATATTATACACTAGTTTATACTAGTTTCGGTCAAAAATAAATTAAATCAGGGATTGTTCGAATTGATGTGAAACTTCACATATCATTTATATATTTTACGAGGTATGGTTATGATGAAAAATCCATGTAAAAAATCATCGGAAAATTAGGTTCTATGAAACTTTTCGAAATGTAAGTTTCGGTCAAAAATCATAGTATATTGTACAGTAGTTTCGGTAAAAAAAAAATCAAATTTAATTGGGGACTATTTTAAATAATACGAGACTTTTCAGATAATTTATATATGTTAAGAGGGAAGGTTATGATGGAAGTCCATGCAAAAAAATCTTTTGAAAACTAGATTCTATGAAACTTTTCGAAATGCAAGTTTCGGTCAAAAAATCATAGTATATTTATAAACTAATTTAAACTAGTTTCAGTCAAAAACCAAATTAAATCGGGGACTGTTGGAAATGATACGAAACTTCACATATCATTTATATATTTTACGATAGAAAGTCATGATGGAAGTCCATGCAAAAAATCATCGGAAAATTAGATTCTATGAAACTTTTCGAAATGCAAGTTTTGGTCAAAAATCATAGTATATTATACACTAGTTCGGTCAAAAAAATCGAATTTAATTGTGGACTATTTGAAATGATACGAGACTTTTCAGATCATTTATATATGTTAAGAGGGAAGGTTGTGATGGAAGTCCATGCAAAAAAAATCATCTGAAAACTAGATTCTATAAAACTCTTCAAAGTGCAAGTTTCGGTCAAAAAATCATAATATATTATACACTAGTCTATACTAGTTTCAGTCAAAAATCAAATTAAATCGGGGACTGTTCGAAATGATAAGAAACTTCTCATATCATTTATATATTTTGTGATGGAAGGATATGATTGAAGTCCATGCAAAAAATCATCGGAAAATTTGATTATATGAAAATGTTCGAAATGCAAATTTCGGTCAAAAATCATAGTATATAATACACTAGTTCGGTAAAAAAAATTAAATTTTAATTAGGACTATTTGAAATGATACGATACTTTTCAGATCATTTATATATGTTAAGAGGGAAGGTTATGATGGAAGTCCATGCAAAAAAATCGTATGAAAACTATATTCTATGAAACTCTTTGAAATGCAAGTTTCGGTCAAAAAATCATTATAAATTATACACTATTTTATACTAGTTTCGGTAAAAAATCAAATTAAATCGGGGACTGTTCGAAATGATACAAAACTTCACATATCATTTATATATTTTACGAGGGAAGGTTATGATGGAAGTCCTTTCAAAAAATCATCAGAAAATTAGATTCTATGAAACTTTTCGAAATGCAAGTTTCGGTCAAAAATCAAAGTATATTATACTCTAGTTTCAGTCAAAAAAATCAAATTTAATTGGGGACTATTTGAAATGATATGATACTTTTAAGATCATTTATATATTATAAGAGGGAAGGTTGTGATGAAAGTTCATGCAAAAAAATCATCTGAAAACTAGATTCTTTGAAACTCTTCGAAATGCAAGTTTCGGTTAAAAAATCATAATATATTATACACTAGTTTATACTAGTTTCGGTAAAAAATCAAATTATATATGGGACAGTTCAAAATGATACGAAACTTCACATAACATTTATATATTTTACGAGGGAAGGTTATGATGGAAGCCCATCTAAAAAATTTAATTGGGGACTAATTGAAATGATACGATACTTTTCAGATCATTTATATATGTTAAGAGGGAAGGTTGTGATGGAAGTCCATGCAAAAAAATAATATGAAAAGTAGATTCTATGAAACTCTTCGAAAGTCAAATTTTGGTACAAAAATCGTAATATATTATACATTAGTTTATACTAGTTTTGGTCAAAAATCAAATTAAATCAGGGACTGTTCGAAATGATACTAAACTTCGCATATCCTTTATATATTTAACGAGGGAAGGTTATGATGGAAGCCCATCTAAAAAAATATCGGAAAATTAGATTCTAAGAAACTTTTCGAAAAGCAAGTTTCCGAAAAAAATCATAGTATATTATACACTAGTTCGGTCAAAAAAATCAAATTTTATTGGGGACTATTCGAAATCTTACGAGACTTTTCAGATCATTTATATATGTTAAGAGGGAAGGTTATGATGGAAGTCCATGCAGAGAAAATCATTTGAAAACTAGATTCTATGAAACTCTTCGAAATGCAAGTTTCGGTCAAAAAATCATAATATATTATACACTAGTTTATACTAGTTTCGGTCAAAAATCAAATTAGATTCTATGAAACATTTCGAAATGCATGTTTCGGTCAAAATATCATATTATATTAGAAACTAGTTTATACTAGTTTCGAACAAAAATCAAATCAAACCGGGGACTGTTCGAAATTATACGAAACTTCACAAATCATTTATATATTTTATGAGGGAAGGTTATGATGTAAGTACATGCAAAACATCAACGGAAAATTAGATTCTATGAAACTTTTCGAAATGCATGTTTCGGTCAAAAACCATAGTATATTATACACTAGTTTGGTCAAAAAAATCAAATTTAATTGGGGACTATTTGAAATGATACGAGACTTTTCATATCATTTATATATGTAAAGAAGGAAGGTTATGATAGAAGTCCGTGCAAAAAAATCATTTGAAAACTAGATTCTATGAAACTCTTCGAAATGCAAGTTTCGGTCAAAAAATCATAATATATTATACACTAGTTTATACTAGTTTCGGTTAAAAATAAAATTAAATCGGGGACTCTTTGAAATGATACGAAACTACACATATCATTTATATATTTTACGAGGGAAGGTTATGATGGAAATTCCATGCAAAAAAATCATCGGAAAATTAGGTTCTATGAAACTGTTCTAAATGAAATTTCGGTCAAATATCATAGTATATTATACACTAGTTTCGGACAAAAAAATTAAATTTATTTGGGGACTATTTGAAATGATACAAGAGTTTTCAGATCATTTATATATGTTAAGAGGGAAGGTTATTATGAAAGTCCATGCAAATAAATTTTCTGAAAACTAGATTCTATGAAACTTTTCGAAATGCAAGTTTCAATCAAAAAATCATAATATATTACACACTAGTTTATAGTAATTTCGGTAAAAAATCAAATTAAAAAGGGGACTATTGGAAATGATATGAAACTTCACACATCATTTATATATTTAACGACGGAAGTTTATGATGGAAGTTAATGCAAAAAAATCATCGGAAAATTAGATTCAATAAAACTTTTCAAAATGCAAGTTTCGGTCAAAAATCATAGTATTTTATACTCTAGTTCGGTCAAAAAAAATAAATTTTATTGGGGACTATTTGAAATGATACGAGACTTTTCAGATCATTTATATATGTTAAGAGGGAAGGTTATGACGGAAGTCCATGAAATAAAATCATATGAAAACTAGATTCTATGAAACTCTTCGAAATGCAAGTTTCGATCAAAAAATCATAATATGAAACTATTCGAAAGTCAAATTTTGGTCAAAAAATCCTAATATATTATACACTAGTTTAACTAGTTTTGGTCAAAAATCAAATTAAATCGGGGACTGTTCGAAATGATACTAAACTTCACATATCATTTATATATTTTACGAGGGAAGGTTATGATGGAAGTCCATGCAAAAAATCATCGGAAAATTAGATTCTAAGAAACTTTTCGAAAAGCAAGATTCGGTCAAAAATCATAGTATATTATACACTAGTTCGGTCAAAAAAAGAAAATTTAATTGGGGACTATTCGAAATCTTACGAGACTTTTCAGATCATTTATATATGTTAAGAGGGAAGGTTATGATGGAAGTCCATGCAGAGAAAATCATCTGAAAACTAGATTCTATGAAGCTCTTCGAAATGCAAGTTTCGGTCAAAAAATCATAATATATGATACACTAGTTTATACTAGTTTCGGTCAAAAATTAAATTAAATAAGGGAATGCTCGAATTGATACGAAACTTCACATATCATTTATATATTTTACGAGGGAAGGTTATGATGGAAGTCCATGCAAAAAATCATCGGAAAAATAGATTCTATGAAACTTTTCGAAATGCAAGTTTCGGTCAAAAATCAAAGTATATTATACACTAGTTTCAGTCAAAAAAATCAAATTTAATTGGGGACTATTTGAAATGATATGATACTTTTCAGATAATTTATATATGATAAGAGGGAAGGTTGTGATGGAAGTCCGTGCAAAAAAATCATCTGAAAACTAGATTCTATGAAACTCTTCGAAATGCAAGTTTCGGTCAAAAAATCATAATATATAATACATTAGTTTATACTAGTTTCGGTAAAAAATCAAATTAAATAGGGGACTGTTCGAAATGATACGAAACCTCACATATCATTTATATATTTTACGAGGGAAGTTTATGATGGAAGTCCATGCAAAAAATCATCGGAAAATTAGATTCTCTGAAACTTTTCGAAATGCATGTTTCGGTCAAAAATCAAAGTATATTATACACTAGTTTTAGTCAAAAAAATCAAATTTAATTGGGGACTATTTGAAATTATATGATACTTTTCAGATCATTTATATATGATAAGAGGGAAGGTTGTGATGGAAGTCCATGCAAAAAAATCATCTGAAAACTAGATTCTATGAAACTCTTCGAAATGCAAGTTTCGGTCAAAAAATCATAATATATTATACACTAGTTTATACTAGTTTCGGTAAAAAATCAAATTAAATTGGGGACTGTTCGAAATGATACGAAACTTCACATATCATTTATATATTTTACGAGGGAAGGTTATGATGGAAGTCCATGCAAAAAATCATCGGAAAATTAGATTCTATGAAACTTTTCGAAATGCAAGTTTCGGTAAAAAATCATAGTATATTATACACTAGTTTCGGTCAAAAAAAGAAAATTTAATTGGGGACTATTTGAAATGATACTATACTTTTCAGATCATTTATATATGTTAATAGGGAAGGTTATGATGGAAGTCCATGCAGAGAAAATCATCTGAAAACTAGATTCTATGAAACTCTTCGAAATGCAAGTTTCGGTCAAAAAATTATAATATATTATACACTAGTTTATACTAGTTTCGGTCAAAAATCAAATTAAATCGGGGACTATTCGAATTGATACGAAACATCACATATCATTTATATATTTTAAGAGGTAAGGTTATGATGAAAAATCCATGCAAAAAATCATACGAAAATTAGATTTTATGAAACTTTTAGAAATGCAAGTTTCGGTCAAAAAGCATAGTATATTATACACTAGTTTCGGTAAAAAAAAATCAAATTTAATTAGGGACTGTTTTAAATGATACGAGACTTTTCAGATCATTTATATAGGTTAAGAGGGAAGGTTATGATGGAAGTCCATGCAAAAAAAAATCATCTGAAAACTAGATTCTATGAAATTCTTCGAAATGCAAGTTTCGGTCAAAAAATCATAATATATTATACACTAGTTTATACTAGTTTCGGTAAAAAATCAAATTAAATTGGGGACTGTTCGAAATGATACGAAACTTCACATATCATTTATATATTTTATGAGGGAAGGTTATGATGGAAGTCCATGCAAAAAATCATCGGAAAATTAGATTCTATGAAACTTTTCGAAATGCAAGTTTCGGTCAAAAATCGTAGTATATTATACACTAGTTTCGGTCAAAAAAATCAAATTTAATTGGGGACTATTTAAAATGATACGATACTTTTCAGATCATTTTATATGTTAAGAGGGAAGGTTGTGATGGAAGTCCATGGAAAAAAATAATCTGAAAAGTAGATTCTATGAAACTCTTCGAAAGTCAAATTTTGGTCAAAAATCGTAATATATTATACACTAGTTTATACTAGTTTCGGTCAAAAATCAAATTAAATCAGGTACTGTTCGAATTGATACTAAACTTCACATATCATTTATATATTTTACGAGGGAAGGTTATGATGGAAGTCCATGCAAAAAATCATCGGAAAATTAGATTCTAAGAAACTTTTCGAAAAGAAAGTTTCGGTCAAAAATCATTGTATATTATACACTAGTTCTGTCAAAAAAATCAAATTTAATTGGGGAATATTCGAAATGTTACGAGACTTTTCAGATCATTTATATATGTTGAGAGGGAAGGTTATGATGAAAGTACATGCAGAGAAAATCATCTGAAAACTAGATTCTATGAAACTCATTAAAATGCATGTTTCGGTCAAAAAATTATAATATATTATACACTAGTTTATACTAGTTTCGGTCAAAAATCAAATTAAATCAGGGATTGTTCGAATTGATACGAAACTTCACATATCATTTTTATATTTTACGAGGGAAGGTTATGATGCAAGTCCATGTAAAAATCATCGGGAAATTAGATTCTATGAAACTTTTCGAAATGCAAGTTTCGGTCAAAAATCCTAGTATATTATACACTAGTTCGGTAAAAAAAATTTAAATTTAATTGGGGACTATTTGAAATGATACGATACTTTTTAGATCATTTATATATGTTAAGAGGGAAGGTTATGATGGAAGTCCATGCAAAAAAATCATATGAAAACTAGATTCTATGAAACTCTTCAAAATGCAAGTTTCGGTCATAAAATCATAATAAATTATACACTAGTTTATACTAGTTTCGGTCAAAAATCAAATTAAAAAGGGGACTGTTCGAAATGATACGAAACTTCAAATATCATTTATATATTTTACGATGGAAGGTTATGATGGAAGTCCATGCAAAAAATCATCGGAAAATTAGATTCTATGAAATTTTTCGAAATGCAAGTTTCGGTCAAAAATCAAAGTATATTATACACTAGTTTTAGTCCAAAAAAATCAAATTTAATTGGGGACTATTTGAAATGATATGATACTTTTAAGATCATTTATATATGATAAGAGGGAAGGTTGTGATGAAAGTCCATGCAAAAAAATCATCTGAAAACTAGATTCTACGAAACTCTTCGAAATGCAAGTTTCGGTCAAAAAATCATAATATATTATACACTAGTTTATACTAGTTTCGGTAAAAAAAAATAAAATCAAATTGGGGAGAGTTTGAAATGATACGAAACTTCACATATCATTTATATATTTTACGAGGGAAGGTTATGATGGAAGTGCATGCAAAAAATCATCGGAAAATTAGATTCTATGAAACATTTCGAAATGCAAGTTTCGGTCAAAAATCATAGTATATTATACACTAGTTTCGGTCAAAAAAATCAAATTTAATTGGGGACTATTTGAAATGATACGATACTTTTCAGATCATTTATATATGTTAAGAGGGAAGGTTTTGATGGAAGTCCATGCAAAAAAATAATCTGAAAACTAGATTCTATGAAACTCTATGAAATGCAAGTTTCGGTCAAAAAATCATAATATATTATACACTAGTTTATACTAGTTTCGGTCAAAAATAAATTAAATCAGGGATTGTTCGAATTGATGTGAAACTTCACATATCATTTATATATTTTACGAGGTATGGTTATGATGAAAAATCCATGTAAAAAATCATCGGAAAATTAGATTCTATGAAACTTTTCGAAATGTAAGTTTCGGTCAAAAATCATAGTATATTGTACAGTAGTTTCGGTAAAAAAAAAATCAAATTTAATTGGGGACTATTTTAAATAATACGAGACTTTTCAGATAATTTATATATGTTAAGAGGGAAGGTTATGATGGAAGTCCATGCAAAAAAATCTTTTGAAAACTAGATTCTATGAAACTTTTCGAAATGCAAGTTTCGGTCAAAAAATCATAGTATATTTATAAACTAATTTAAACTAGTTTCAGTCAAAAACCAAATTAAATCGGGGACTGTTGGAAATGATACGAAACTTCACATATCATTTATATATTTTACGATAGAAAGTCATGATGGAAGTCCATGCAAAAAATCATCGGAAAATTAGATTCTATGAAACTTTTCGAAATGCAAGTTTTGGTCAAAAATCATAGTATATTATACACTAGTTCGGTCAAAAAAATCGAATTTAATTGTGGACTATTTGAAATGATACGAGACTTTTCAGATCATTTATATATGTTAAGAGGGAAGGTTGTGATGGAAGTCCATGCAAAAAAAATCATCTGAAAACTAGATTCTATAAAACTCTTCAAAGTGCAAGTTTCGGTCAAAAAATCATAATATATTATACACTAGTCTATACTAGTTTCAGTCAAAAATCAAATTAAATCGGGGACTGTTCGAAATGATAAGAAACTTCTCATATCATTTATATATTTTGTGATGGAAGGATATGATTGAAGTCCATGCAAAAAATCATCGGAAAATTTGATTATATGAAAATGTTCGAAATGCAAATTTCGGTCAAAAATCATAGTATATAATACACTAGTTCGGTAAAAAAAAATTAAAATTTAATTAGGACTATTTGAAATGATACGATACTTTTCAGATCATTTATATATGTTAAGAGGGAAGGTTATGATGGAAGTCCATGCAAAAAAATCGTATGAAAACTATATTCTATGAAACTCTTTGAAATGCAAGTTTCGGTCAAAAAATCATTATAAATTATACACTATTTTATACTAGTTTCGGTAAAAAATCAAATTAAATCGGGGACTGTTCGAAATGATACAAAACTTCACATATCATTTATATATTTTACGAGGGAAGGTTATGATGGAAGTCCTTTCAAAAAATCATCAGAAAATTAGATTCTATGAAACTTTTCGAAATGCAAGTTTCGGTCAAAAATCAAAGTATATTATACTCTAGTTTCAGTCAAAAAAATCAAATTTAATTGGGGACTATTTGAAATGATATGATACTTTTAAGATCATTTATATATTATAAGAGGGAAGGTTGTGATGAAAGTTCATGCAAAAAAATCATCTGAAAACTAGATTCTTTGAAACTCTTCGAAATGCAAGTTTCGGTTAAAAAATCATAATATATTATACACTAGTTTATACTAGTTTCGGTAAAAAATCAAATTAAATATGGGACAGTTCAAAATGATACGAAACTTCACATAACATTTATATATTTTACGAGGGAAGGTTATGATGGAAGCCCATCTAAAAAATTTAATTGGGGACTAATTGAAATGATACGATACTTTTCAGATCATTTATATATGTTAAGAGGGAAGGTTGTGATGGAAGTCCATGCAAAAAAATAATATGAAAAGTAGATTCTATGAAACTCTTCGAAAGTCAAATTTTGGTACAAAAATCGTAATATATTATACATTAGTTTATACTAGTTTTGGTCAAAAATCAAATTAAATCAGGGACTGTTCGAAATGATACTAAACTTCGCATATCCTTTATATATTTAACGAGGGAAGGTTATGATGGAAGCCCATCTAAAAAATCATCGGAAAATTAGATTCTAAGAAACTTTTCGAAAAGCAAGTTTCCGAAAAAAATCATAGTATATTATACACTAGTTCGGTCAAAAAAATCAAATTTTATTGGGGACTATTCGAAATCTTACGAGACTTTTCAGATCATTTATATATGTTAAGAGGGAAGGTTATGATGGAAGTCCATGCAGTGAAAATCATTTGAAAACTAGATTCTATGAAACTCTTCGAAATGCAAGTTTCGGTCAAAAAATCATAATATATTATACACTAGTTTATACTAGTTTCGGTCAAAAATCAAATTAGATTCTATGAAACATTTCGAAATGCATGTTTCGGTCAAAATATCATATTATATTAGAAACTAGTTTATACTAGTTTCGAACAAAAATCAAATCAAACCGGGGACTGTTCGAAATGATACGAAACTTCACAAATCATTTATATATTTTATGAGGGAAGGTTATGATGTAAGTACATGCAAAACATCAACGAAAAATTAGATTCTATGAAACTTTTCGAAATGCATGTTTCGGTCAAAAACCATAGTATATTATACACTAGTTTGGTCAAAAAAATCAAATTTAATTGGGGACTATTTGAAATGATACGAGACTTTTCATATCATTTATATATGTAAAGAAGGAAGGTTATGATAGAAGTCCGTGCAAAAAAATCATTTGAAAACTAGATTCTATGAAACTCTTCGAAATGCAAGTTTCAGTCAAAAAATCATAATATATTATACACTAGTTTATACTAGTTTCGGTTAAAAATAAAATTAAATCGGGGACTCTTTGAAATGATACGAAACTACACATATCATTTATATATTTTACGAGGGAAGGTTATGATGGAAATTCCATGCAAAAAAATCATCGGAAAATTAGGTTCTATGAAACTGTTCTAAATGAAATTTCGGTCAAATATCATAGTATATTATACACTAGTTTCGGACAAAAAAATTAAATTTATTTGGGGACTATTTGAAATGATACAAGAGTTTTCAGATCATTTATATATGTTAAGAGGGAAGGTTATTATGAAAGTCCATGCAAATAAATTTTCTGAAAACTAGATTCTATGAAACTTTTCGAAATGCAAGTTTCAATCAAAAAATCATAATATATTACACACTAGTTTATAGTAATTTCGGTAAAAAATCAAATTAAAAAGGGGACTATTGGAAATGATATGAAACTTCACACATCATTTATATATTTAACGACGGAAGTTTATGATGGAAGTTAATGCAAAAAAATCATCGGAAAATTAGATTCAATAAAACTTTTCAAAATGCAAGTTTCGGTCAAAAATCATAGTATTTTATACACTAGTTCGGTCAAAAAAAATAAATTTTATTGGGGACTATTTGAAATGATACGAGACTTTTCAGATCATTTATATATGTTAAGAGGGAAGGTTATGACGGAAGTCCATGAAATAAAATCATATGAAAACTAGATTCTATGAAACTCTTCGAAATGCAAGTTTCGGTCAAACAATCATAATATATTATACACTAGTTTATACTAGTTTCGGACAAAAATCAAATTAAACTGGGGACTGTTCGAAATGATACGAAACTCCACATATCATTTATATATTTTACGAGGGAAGGTTATTATGGTTATTCCATGCAAAAAATAAACGGAAAATTAGATTGTATGAAACTTTTCATAATGCAAGTTTCAGTCAAATATCATAGTATATTATACACTAGTTTTAGTCAAAAAAATCAAATTTAATTGTGGACTATTTGAAATGATACGAGACTTTTCAAATCATTTATATATGTTAAGAGGGAAGGTTATGATGGGATTCCATGCAAATAAATCTTCTAAAAACTAGATTCTATGAAACATTTCGAAATGCAAGTTTCGATCAAAAAATCATAATATATTATACACTAGTTTATAGTAGTTTCGGTCAAAATTCAAATTAAACCGGGGACTATTGGAAATAATACAAAACTTCATATATCATTTATATATTTAACGACGCAAGTTTATGATGGAAGTCCTTGCAAAAAATCATCAGAAAATTAGATTCTATGAAAATTTTCAAAATGCTAGTTTCGGTCAAAAATCATAGTATATTATACACTAGTTCGGTCAATAAAAACAAATTTAATTGGGAACTATTTGAAATGATACGAGACTATTCAGATCATTTATATATGTTAAGAGGGAAGGTTATGATGGAAGTCCATGCAAAAAAAAATCATCTGAAAACTAGGTTCTATGAAACTCTTCGAAATGCAAGTTTCTGTCAAAAAATCATAATATATTATAAACTAGTTTATACTAGTTTCGGACAAAAATCAAATTAAACCGGGGACAATTCGAAATGATACGAAACTTCACATATCATTTATATATTTTACGAGGGAAGGTTATGATGGATATTTCATACAAAAAATCAACGGAAAATTAGATTCTATGAAACTTTTCGAAAGGCAAGTTTCGGTCAAAAATCATAGTATCTTATACACTAGTTTCGGTCAAAAAAGTCAAATTTAATTGGGGACTATTTGAAATGATTCCAGACTTTTCAGATCATTTATATATGTTATGAGGGAAGGTTATGATGGAAGTCCTTGCAAAAAAATCATCTGAAAAACTAGATTCTATGAAACTTTTCGAAAAGCAAGTTTCTGTCAAAAAATCATAATATATTATACACTAATCAAATTAAATCGGGTACAGTTCGAAATGATACGAAACTTCACATATCCTTTATATATTTTACAAGGGAATGTTATGATGGAAGTCCATGCAAAATATCATCGGATAATTAGATTCTATGAAACTTTTCGAAATGCAAGTTTCGGTCAAAAATCATAGTATACTATACACTAGTTCGATCAAAAAATCAAATTTAATTTGGGACTATTCGAAATGATACGAGACATTTCAGATTATTTGAATAAGTTAAGAGGGAAAGTTAAGATGGAAGTCTATGCAAAAAATTATCTGAAAACTAGATTTTATGAAACTCTTCGAAATTCAAGTTTCGGTAAAAAAATCATAATATATTATACACTAGTTTATACTAGTTTCGGTCAAAAATCAAATTAAATCGGGGACTGTTCAAAATGATACGAAACTTTACATATAATTTATATATTTTACGAGGGAAGGTTATGATGGAAATTGCATGCAAAAAATCATCGGAAAATTAGATTCTATGAAACTTTTCGAAATGCAAGTTTCGGTCAAAAATCATAGTATATTATACACTAGTTCGGTCAAAAAAAATTTAATTGGGGACTTTTCGAAATGTTACGAGACTTTTCAGATCATATATATATGTTAAGAGGGAAGGTTATGATGGAACTCCATGCAAAAAAATCATCTGAAAACTAGATTTTTGAAACTTTTCGAAATACAAGTTTCGGTCAAAAAATCATAATATATTATACACTAGTTTATACTAGTTTCGGTCAAAAATCAAATTAAATCGGGGACTGTTCGAAATGATACAAAACTACACATATCATTTATATATTTTACGACGGAAGGTTATGATGGATATGCCATGCAAAAAATTAACGGAAAATTAGATTCTATGAAACTTTTCGAAATGCAAGTTTCGTTAAAAAATCATAGTATATTATACACTAGTTTCGATCAAAAAAATCAAATTTAATTGGGGACTATTTCAAATGATACAAGACATTTCAGATCATTTATATATGTTAAGAGCGAAGGTTATGATGGAAGTCCATGCAAACAAAATCATCTGAAAACTAGATTCTATGTAACTCTTTGAAATACAAGTTTCGGGCGAAAAATCATAATAAATTAAACACTAGTTTATACTAGTTTCGGTCAAAAATCAAATTAAATCGGGGACTTTTCGAAATGATACGAAACTTCACATATCGTTTATATATTTTATGAGGGAAGGTTATGATGTAAGTCCATGCAAAAAATCAACGGAAAATTAGATTCTATGAAACTTTTTGAAATGAAAGTTTCGGTCAAAAACCATAGTATATTTTACACAAGTTCGGTCAAAAAAATCAAATTTAATTGGGGACTATTTGAAATGATACGACACTTTTCAGATCATTTATATATGTTAAGAGGGAAGGTTATGATGGAAGTCCATGCAAAAAAAAATCATCTGAAAACTAGATTCTATGAAACTCTTCGAAATGCAAGTTTTGGTCAAAAAATCATAATATATTATACATTAGTTTATACTAGTTTCGGTGAAAAATCAAATAAAATAGGGGACTGTTTGAAATGATACGAAACTTCACATGTCATTTATATATTTTATGAGGGAATGTTATGATGAAAATTCAATGCAAAAAATCATCGGAAAATTAGATTCTATGAAAGTTTTTGAAATGCAAGTTTCGGTCAAATATCATAGTATATTATACACTAGTTTCAGTCAAAAAAATCAAATTTCATTGTGGACTATTTGAAATGATATGAGACTTTTCAGATCATTTATATATGTTAAGAGGGAAGGTTATGATGGGAGTCCATGCAAATAAATCTTCTAAAAATTAGATTCTATGAAACATTTCGAAATGCAAGTTTCGGTCAAAAAATCATAATATATTATAAACTAGTTTATACTAGTTTGGAACAAAAATAAAATTAAACCGAGGACTGTTCGAAATGATACGAAATTTCACAAATCATTTATATATTTTATGAGGGAATGTTATGACGTAAGTCCATGCAAAAAATCAACGGAAAATTAGATTCTATGAAACTTTTCGAAATGCATATTTCGGTCAAAAACCATAGTATATTATACACTAGTTCGGTCAAAAAAATCAAATTTAATTGGGGACTAATTGAAATGATATGAGACTTTTCAGATCATTTATATATGTTAAGAGGGAAGGTTATGACGGAAGTCCATGCAAAAAAATCATTTGAAAACTTGATTCTATGAAACTCTTCGAAATGCAAGTTTCGGTCAAAAAATCACAATATATTATACACTAGTTTATACTAGTTTCGGTCAAAAATCAAATTAAATTGGGGACTATTCGAAATGATACAAAACTTCACATATCATTTATATATTTTACGATGGAAGGTTATGATGGAAATTCCATGCAAAACATCATCGGAAAATTAGATTCTATGAAACTTTTCGAAGTGCAATTTCGATCAAATATCATAGTATATTATACACTAGTTTCAGTCAAAAAAATAAAATTTTATTGGGGACTATTTGAAATGATACGAGACTTTTCTAATCATTTATATATGTTAAGAGGGAAGGTTATGATGGAAGTCCATGCAAATAAAGCATCTGAAAACTAGATTCTATGAAACTCTTTGAAATGCAAGTTTCGATCGAAAAATCATAATATATTATACACTAGTTTATACTTGTTTCGGTCAAAAATCAAATTAAATCGGGGACTGTTCGAAATGATACAAAACTTCACATATCATTTATATATTTTACGAGGGAAGGTTATGATGAAAATTCCATGCAAAAAATCATCGGAAAATTAGATTCTATGAAACATTTCGAAATGTAAGTTTCGGTCAAATATCATAGTATATTACACACTAGTTTCAATAAAAAAAATCAAATTTAATGGGGGACTATTTGATATGATACGAGACTTTTCATATCATTTATATATGTTAAGAGGGAAGGTTATGACGTAAGTCAATGCAAATAAATCTTCTGAAAACTAGATTCTAAGTAACATTTCGAAATGCAAGTTTCAGTCAGAAATCATAATATATTATACACTGGTTTATACTAGTTTCGGTCAAAAATCAAATTAAATCAGGGACTATTGGAAATGATATGAAACTTCATATATCATTTATATATTTAAAGACTGAAATTTATGATGGAAGTCCAGGCAAAAAATCATCGGAAAATTAGATTCTATGAAACTTTTCAAAATGCAAGTTTCGGTCAAAAATCATAGTATATTATACACAAGTTCGGTCAAAAAAAAACAACTTTAATTGGGGACTTTTCGAAATGATAAGAGACTTTTCAGATCATTTATATATGTTAAGAGGGAAGGTTATGATGGAAGTCCATGCAAAAAATATCATCTGAAAACTAGATTCTATGAAACTCTTCGAAATGTAAGTTTCGGTCAAAAAATCATAATATATTATGCACTAGTTTATACTAGTTTCGGACAAAAATCAAATTAAACTGGGGACTGCTCAAAATGATACGAATCTTCACATATCATTTATATATTTTATGAGGGAAGGTTATGATGTAAGTCCATGCAAAAAATCAACGGAAAATTAGATTCTATGAAACTTTTTGAAATGAAAGTTTCGGTCAAAAACCATAGTATATTTTACACAAGTTCGGTCAAAAAAATCAAATTTAATTGGGGACTATTTGAAATGATACGACACTTTTCAGATCATTTATATATGTTAAGAGGGAAGGTTATGATGGAAGTCCATGCAAAAAAAAATCATCTGAAAACTAGATTCTATGAAACTCTTCGAAATGCAAGTTTTGGTCAAAAAATCATAATATATTATACATTAGTTTATACTAGTTTCGGTGAAAAATCAAATAAAATAGGGGACTGTTCGAAATGATACGAAACTTCACATATCATTTATATATTTTACGAGGGAAGGTTATGTTGGAAATTCCATGCAAAACATCATCGGAAAATTAGATTCTATGAAACTTTTCGAAATGCAAATTCGGTCAAATATCATAGTATATTACACACTAGTTTCAGTAAAAAAAAATCAAATTTAATTGGGGACTATTTGAAATGATACGAGACTTTTCTTATCATTTATATATGTTAAGAGGGAAGGTTGTGACGTAAGTCCATGCAAATAAATCTTTTGAAAACTAGATTCTATGAAACATTTCGAAATGCAAGTTTCGGTATAAAAAATCATAATATATTATACACTAATTTATACTAGTTTCGGTCAAAAATCAAATTAAATCAGGGACTATTGGAAAAGATATGAAACTTCACATATCATTTATATATTTAACGATGGAAATTTATGATGGAAATCCAGGAAAAAAATCATCGGAAAATTAGATTCTATGAAACTTTTCAAAATGCAAGTTTTGGTCAAAAATCATAGTATATTATACACAAGTTCGGTCAAAAAAAACAAAATTTAATTGGGGACTTTTCGAAATGATAAGAGACTTTTCAGATCATTTATATATGTTAAGAGGGAAGGTTATGATGGAATTCCATGCAAAAAAAAAATTTATCTGAAAACTAGATTCTATGAAACTCTTCGAAATGTAAGTTTCGGTCAAAAAATCATAATATATTATGCACTAGTTTATACTAGTTTCTGACAAAAATCAAATTAGACCAGGGACTGCTCGAAATGATTTAAAACATCACATATCATTTATATATTTTATGAGGGAAGGTTATGATGTAAGTCCATGCAAAAAATCAACGGAAAATTAGATTCTATGAAACTTTTCGAAATGCATGTTTCGGTCAAAAACCATAGTATATTATACACTAGTTCGGTCAAAAAAAACAAATTTAATTGGGGACTATTTGAAATGATACGAGACTTTTCAGATCATTTATATATGTTAAGAGGGAAGGTTATGATGGAAGTCCATGCAAAAAAATCATTTGAAAACTAGATACTATGAAACTCTTCGAAATGCAAGTTTCGGTCAAAAAATCATAATATATTATACACTAGTTTATACTAGTTTCGGTCAAAAATCAAATTAAATCGGGGACTGTTCGAAATGATACGAAACTTCACATATCATTTATATATTTTAAGAGGGAAGGTTATGATGGAAATTCCATGGAAAAAATCATCGGAAAATTAGATTCTATGAAACTTTTCGAAATGCAATTTCGGTCAAATATCATAGTATATTATACACTAGTTTCAATCAAAAAATCAAATTTAATTGGGGACTATTTGAAATGATACGAGACTTTTCAAATCATTTATATATGTTAAGAGGGAAGGTTATGATGGAAGTCCATGCAAATAAATCATCTGAAAATTAGATTCTATGAAACTCTTTGAAATGCAAGTTTCGGTCAAAAAATCATAATATATTATACACTAGTTTATACTAGTTTCGGTCAAAAATCAAATTAAATCGGGGACTGTTCGAAATGATACGAAACTTCACATATCATTTATATATTTTATGAGGGAAGGTTATGATGGAAATTCCATGCAAACAATCAAATTTAATTGGGGACTATTTGAAATGATACGAGACTTTTCATATCATTTATATATATTAAGAGGGAAGGTTATCAAGGAAGTCCATGCAAATAATTCTTCTTAAAACTAGATTCTATGAAACATTTTGAAATGCAAGTTTCGGTCAAAAAATCATAAAATATTATACACTGGTATATACTAGTTTCGGTCAAAAATCAAATTAAATCAGGGACTATTGAAAATGATATGAAACTTCACATATCATTTATATATTTAACGACGGAAATTATGATGGAAGTCCATGCAAAAAATCATCGGAAAATTAGATTCTATGAAACTTTTCGAAATGCAAATTTCGGTCAAAAATCATAGTAAATTATACACTAGTTCGGTCAAAAAGTTTAATTTAATTGGGGACTATTTGAAATGATACGAGACTTTTCAGATCATTCATATATGTATAGAGGGAAGGTTATGATGGAAGTCCATGCAAAAAATCATCGGAAAATTAGATTCTCAAAATGCAAGTTACGGTCAAAAATCATAGTATATTATACACTAGTTCGATCATGAAAAACAAAATTTCATTGGGGACTTTTCGAAATTATACGAGACTTTTCAGATCATTTATATATGTTAAGAGGGAAGGTTATGATGGAAGTCCTTGCAAAAAAATCATCTGAAAACAAGATTCTATGAAACTCTTCGAAATGCATGTTTCGGTCAAAAAGTCACAATATATTATGCACTAGTTTATACTAGTTTCGGACAAAAATCAAATTAAATCGGGGACTATTCAAAATGATACGAAACATCACATATCATTTATATATTTTACGAAGGAAGGTTATGATTGAAATTCCATGCAAAAAATCGTCGGAAAATTAGATTCTATGAAACTTTTCGAAATGCAATTTCGGTCAAATATCATAGTATAATATACACTAGTTTCAGTCAAAAAATCAAATTTAATTGGGGACTATTTGAAATGATACGAGACTTTTCAGATCATTTATATATGTTAAGAGGGAAGGTTATGATGGAAGTCCATGCATATAAATCTTCTGAAAACTAGATTCTATTAAACATTTCGAAATGCAAGTTTCGGTCAAAAATCAAATTAAAAAGGGGACTATTGGAAATGATACGAAACTTCACACATCAATTATATATTTAACGACGGAAGTTTATGATGGAAGTCAATGCAAAAAATCATCGGAAAATTAGATTCTATGAAACTTTTCAAAAGGCAAGTTTCGGTCAAAAATCATAGTATATTATACTCTAGTTCGGTCAAAAAACAAATTTAATTGGGGACTATTTGAAATGATATGAGACTTTTCAGATCATTAATATATGTTTAGAGGGAATGTTATGATGGAAGTCCATGCAATAAAATCATCTGAAAACTAGATTCTATGAAACTCTTTGAAAATGCAAGTTTCGGTCAAACAATCATAATATATTATATCCTAGTTAATACTAGTTTCGGACAAAAATCAAATTAAACCGGGGACTGTTCGAAATGATACGAAACTTCACATATCATTTATATATTTTACGAGGGAAGGTTGTGATGGATATTCCATGTAAAAAATCAACGGAATATTAGATTCTATGAAACTTTTCGAAATGCAAGTTTCGGTCAAAAATCATAGTATATTATACACTAGTTTCGGTCAAAAAAATATAATTTAATTGGGGACTATTTGAAATGATACGAGACTTTTCAGATCATTTATATATGTTAAGAGGGAAGGTTATGATGGAAGTCCTTGCAAAAAAATCATCTGAAAAACTAGATTTTATGAAACTTTTCGAAATGCAAGTTTCGGTCAAGAAATCATAATATATTATACATTAATCAAATTAAATCGGGTACTGTTCAAAATGATACGAAACTTCACATATCATTTATATATTTTACAACTGAAGGTTATGATGGAAGTCCATTTAAAAAATCATCGGATAATTAGATTCTATGAAACTTTTAGAAATGCAAGTTTTGGTCAAAAATCATAGTATACTTTACACTAGTTCAGTCAAAAATAAAATTTAATTGGGGACTATTCGAAATGATACGAGACTTTTTAGATTATTTATATATGTTAAGAGGGAAGGTTATGATGGAAGTCTATGCAAAAAAATCATCTGAAAACTAGATTCTATGAAAATCTTCGAAATGCAAATTTCGGTCAAAAAACCATAATATATTATACACTAGTTTATACTTGTTTCGGTCAAAAATCAAATTAAATCTGGGACTTTTAGAAATGATACGAAACTTCACATATCATTTATATATATTACGAGGGAAGATTATGAAGGAAGTCCATGCAAAAAATCATCGGAAAATAAGATTCTATGAAACTTTTCGAAATGCAAGTTTCGGTCAAAAATCGTAGTAAATTATACACTAGTTCGGTCAAAAAAATTAAATATAATTGGAGACTATTTGAAATGATACGAGACTTTTCAGATCACTCATATATGTAAAGAGGGAAGGTTAAATGGAACTCCGTGCAAAAAAATCACCTGAAAACTAGATTTTTGAAACTATTCGAAATGTAAGTTTCGGTCTAAAAATCATAATATATTATACACTAGTTTATATTAGTTTCGGTCAAAAATCAAATTAAATCGAGGACTGTTCGAAATGATACGAAACTTCACATATCATTTATATATTTTACGAGGGAAGGTTATGATGGAAATTCTATGCAAAAAATCATCGGAAAATTAGATTCTATGAAACTTTTCGAAATGGAATTTCAGTCAAATATCATAATATATTATACACTAGTTTCAGTCAAAAAAATCAAATTTAATTGGGGACTATTTGAAATGATACGAGACTTTTCAGATCATTTATATATGTTAAGAGGGAATGTTATGATGGAAGTCCATGCAAATAAATCTTCTGAAAACTATATTCTATGAAACATTTCGAAATGCATGTTTCGGTCAAAAAATCATAATATATTATACACTAGTTTATAGTAGTTTCGGTCAAAAATCAAATTAAAAAGGGGACTATTGGAAATGATACGAAACTTCACACATCATTTATATATTTAACGAAGGAATTTTATGTTGGAAGTCAATGCAAAAAATCATCGAAAAGTTAGATTCTATGAAATTTTTCAATATGCAAGTTTCGGTCAAAAATTATAGTATATTATACACTAGTTCGGTAAAAAAAAACAAATTTAATTGGGGACTATTTGAAATGATATGAGACTTTTCATATCATTTATATATGTTAAGAGGGAAGGTTATGATGGAAGTTCGTGCAATAAAATCATCTGAAAACTAAATTCTATGAAACTCTTCGAAATGCAAGTTTCGGTCAAAAAATCATAATATATTATACACTAATCAAATTAAATCGGGTACTGTTCGAAATGATCCGAAACTTCACATATCATTTATATATTTTACAAGGGAAGTTTATGATGTAAGTCCTTGCAAAAAATCATCGGATAAGTAGATTCTATAAAACTTTTAGAAATGCAAGTTATGGTCAAAAATCATAGTATACTTTACACTAGTTCAGTCAAAAAATCAAATTTAATTGGGGACTATTCGAAATGATACGAGACTTTTTAGATTATTTATATATGTTAAGAGGGAAGGTTATGATGGAAGTATATGCAAAAAAAATCATCTGAAAACTAGATTCTATGAAACTCTTCGAAATGCAAATTTCGGTCAAAAAACCATAATATATTATACACTAGTTTATACTAGTTTCGGTCAAAAATCAAATTAAATCTGGGACTTTTAGAAATGATATGAAACTTCACATATCATTTATATAAATTACTAGGAAAGTTTATGATGGAAGTCCATTTAAAAAATCATCGGATAATTAGATTCTATGAAACTTTTAGAAATGCAAGTTTTGGTCAAAAATCATAGTATACTTTACACTGGTTCAGTCAAAAAATCAAATTTAATTGGGGACTATTCGAAATGATACGAGACTTTTTAGATTATTTATATATGTTAAGAGGGAAGTTTATGATGGAAGTCTATGCAAAAAAATCATCTGAAAACTAGATTCTATGAAACTCTTCGAAATGCAAATTTCGGTCAAAAAACCATAATATATTATACACTAGTTTATAATTGTTTCGGTCAAAAATCAAATTAAATCTGGGACTTTTAGAAATGATATGAAACTTCACATATCATTTATATATATTACGAGGGAAGATTATGAAGGAAGTCCATGCAAAAAATCATCGGAAAATAAGATTCTATGAAACTTTTCGAAATGCATGTTTCGGTCAAAAATCATAGTAAATTATACACTAGTTCGGTCAAAAAAATTAAATATAATTGGGTACTATTTGAAATGATACGAGACTTTTCAGATCATTCAAATACGTAAAGAGGGAAGGTTAAATGGAACTCCGTGCAAAAAAATCACCTGAAAACTAGATTTTTGAAACTATTCGAAATGTAAGTTTCGGTCTAAAAATTATAATATATTATACACTAGTTTATAATAGTTTCGGTCAAAAATCAAATTAAATCGAGGATTGTTCGAAATGATACGAAACTTCACATATCATTTATATATCTTACGAGGGAAGGTTATGATGAAAATTCTATGCAAAAAATCATCGGAAAATTAGATTCTATGAAACTTTTCAAAATGGAATTTCGGTCAAATATCATAATATATTATACACTAGTTTCAGTCAAAAAAATCAAATTTAATTGGGGACTATTTGAAATGATACGAGACTTTTCAGATCATTTATATATGTTAAGAGGGAATGTTATGATGGAAGTCCATGCAAATAAATCTTCTGAAAACTATATTCTATGAAACATTTCGAAATGCATGTTTCGGTCAAAAAATCATAATATATTATACACTAGTTTATAGTAGTTTCGGTCAAAAATCAAATTAAAAAGGGGACTATTGGAAATGATACGAAACTTCACACATCATTTATATATTTAACGACGGAATTTTATGTTGGAAGTCAATGCAAAAAATCATCGAAAAATTAGATTCTATAAAATTTTTCAAAATGCAAGTTTCGGTAAAAAAAAACAAATTTAATTGGGGACTATTTGAAATGATATGAGACTTTTCATATCATTTATATATGTTAAGAGGGAAGGTTATGATGGAAGTCCGTTCAATAAAATCATCTGAAAACTAAATTCTATGAAACTCTTCGAAATGCAAGTTTCGGTCAAAAAATCATAATATATTATACACTAGTTTATACTAGTTTCGGACAAAAATCAAATTAAACCGGGGACTGTTCGAAATGATACGAAACTTCACATATCATTTATATATTTTACGAGGGAAGGTTATGATGGATATTCCATGCAAAAAATCAACGGAAAATTAGATTCTATGAAACTTTTCGAAATGCAAGTTTCGGTCAAAAATCAAAGTATATTATACACTAGTTTCGGTCAAAAAAATATAATTTAATTGGGGACTATTTTAAATGATACGAGACTTTTCAGATCATTCATATATGTAAAGAGGGAAGGTTATACTGAACTCCGTGCAAAAAAATATCTGAAAACTAGATTTTTGAAGGTTATGATGGCAGTCCTTGCAAAAAAAATCATCTGAAAAACTAGATTCTATGAAACTTTTCGAAATGCAAGTTTCGGTCAAAAAATCATAATATATTATACACTAATCAAATTAAATCGGGTACTGTTCGAAATGATCTGAAACTTCACATATCAATTATATATTTTACAAGGGAAGTTTATGATGCAAGTCCATGCAAAAAATCATCGGATAAGTAGATTCTATGAAACTTTTAGAAATGCAAGTTTTGGTCAAAAATCATAGTATACTTTACACTAGTTCAGTAAAAAAATCAAATTTAATTGGGGACAATATGAAATTATACGAGACTTTTTAGATTATTTATATATGTTAAGAAGGAAGGTTATGATGGAAGTCTATGCAAAAAAATCATCTGAAAACTAGATTCTATGAAACTCTTCGAAATGCAAATTTCGGTCAAAAAACCATAATATATTATACACTAGTTTATACTAGTTTCGGTCAAAAATCAAATTAAATCTGGGACTTTTAGAAATGATACGAAACTTCACATATCATTTATATATATTACGAGGGAAGGTTATGATGGAAGTCCATGCAAAAAATCATCGGAAAATTAGATTCTATTAAACTTTTCGAAATGCAAGTTTCGGTCAAAAATCATAGTAAATTATACATTAGTTCGGTCAAAAAAATTAAATTTAATTGGGGACTATTTAAAATGATACGAGACTTTTCAGATCATTCATATATGTAAAGAGGGAAGGTTATACTGAACTCCGTGCAAAAAAATATCTGAAAACTAGATTTTTGAAACTTTTCGAAATGTAAGTTTCGGTCAAAAAATCATAATATATTATACACTAGTTTATACTAGTTTCGGTCAAAAATTAAATTAAATCGGGGACTGTTCGAAATGATACGAAACTTCACATATCATTTATATATTTTACAAGGGAAGGTTATGATGGAAATTCCATGCAAAAAATCATCGAAAAATTAGATTCTATGAAACTTTTCAAAATGCAATTTCGGTCAAATATCATAGTATATTATACACTAGTTTCAGTCAAAAAAATCAAATTTAATTGGGGACTATTTGAAAATATACGAGACTCTTCAGATCATTCATATATGTTAAGAGGGAAGGTTATGATGAAGTCCATTCAAATAAATCTTCTGAAAACTAGATTCTATGAAACATTTCGAAATGCAAGTTTCGGTCAAAAACTCATAATATATTATACACTAGTTTATAGTAGTTTCGGTCAAAAATCAAATTAAAAAGGGGACTATTGGAAATGATACGAAACTTCACACATCATTTATATATTTAACGACGGAATTTTATGATGGAAGTCAATGCAAAAAATCATCGGAAAATTAGATTATATGAAACATTTAAAAATGCAAGTTTCGGTCAAAAATCATAATATATTATACACTAGTTCGGACAAAAAAAAACAAATTTAATTGGGGTCTATTTGAAATGATACGAAACTTTTCAGATCATTTATATATGTTAAGAGGGAAGGTTATGATGGAAGTCCGTGCAATAAAATCATCTGAAAACTAGATTCTATGAAACTCTTTGAAATGCAAGTTTCGGTCAAAAAATCATAATATATTATACACTAGTTTATACTAGTTTCGGACAAAAATCAAATTAAACCGGGGACTGTTCGAAATGATACTAAACTTCACATATCATTTATATATTTTACGAGGGAAGGTTATGATGGATATTCCATGCAAAAAATCAACGGAAAATTAGATTCTATGAAACTTTTCGAAATGCAAGTTTCGGTCAAAAATCATAGTATATTATACACTAGTTTCGATCAAAAAAATATAATTTAATTGGGGACTATTTGAAATGATACGAGACTTTTCAGATCATTTATATATGTTAAGAGGGAATGTTATGATGGAAGTCCGTGCAATAAAATCATCTTAAATACTAGATTCTATGAAACTTTTCGAAATGCAAGTTTCGGTCAAAAAATCATAATATATTATACACTAATCAAATTAAATCGGGTACTGTTCGAAATGATCCGAAACTTCACATATCATTTATATATTTTACAAGGGAAGTTTATGATGCAAGTCCATGCAAAAAATCATCGGATAAGTAGATTCTATAAAACTTTTAGAAATGCAAGTTTTGGTCAAAAATCATAGTATACTTTACACTAGTTCAGTCAAAAAATCAAATTTAATTGGGGACTATTCGAAATGATACGAGACTTTTTAGATTATTTATATATGTTAAGAGGGAAGGTTATGATGGAAGTCTATGCAAAAAAAATCATCTGAAAACTAGATTCTATGAAACTCTTCGAAATGCAAATTTCGGTCAAAAAACCATAATATATTATACACTAGTTTATACTAGTTTCGGTCAAAAATCAAGTTAAATCTGGGACTTTTACAAATGATACGAAACTTCACATATCATTTATATATTTTACAAGGGAAGGTTATGATGCAAGTCCATGCAAAAAATCATCGGATAAGTAGATTCTATGAAACTTTTAGAAATGCAAGTTTTGGTCAAAAATCATAGTATACTTTACACTAGTTCAGTCAAAAAATCAAATATAATTGGGGACTATTCGAAATGATACGAGACTTTTTAGATTATTTATATATGTTAAGAGGGAAGCTTATGATGGAAGTCTATGCAAAAAAATCATCTGAAAACTAGATTCTATGAAACTCTTCGAAATGCAAATTTCGGTCAAAAAACCATAATATATTATACACTAGTTTATACTAGTTTCGGTCAAAAATAAAATTAAATCTGGGACTTTTAGAAATGATACGAAACTTCTCATATCATTTATATATATTACGAGGGAAGGTTATGATTGAAGTCCATGCAAAAAATCATCGGAAAATTAGATTCTATGAAAATTTTCGAAATGCAAATTTCGGTCAAAAATCATAGTAAATTATACACTAGTTCGGTCAAAAAATTAAATTTAATTGGGGACTATTCGAATTGATACGAGACTTTTTAGATCATTCATATATGTAAAGAGGGAAAGTTATATGGAACTCCGAACCAAAAAATCATCTGAAAACTAGATTTTTGAAACTTTTCGAAATGTAAGTTTCGTTCAAAAAATCATAATATATTATACACTAGTTTATACTAGTTTCGGACAAAAATCAAATTAAATCGGGGACTGTTCGAAATGATACGAAACTTCACATATCATTTATATATTTTACGAGGGAAGGTTATGATGGATATTCCATGCAAAAAATCAACGGAAAATTAGATTCTCTGAAACTTTTCGAAATGCAAGTTTCGGTCAAAAATCATAGTATATTATACACTAGTTTCGGTCAAAAAATTATAATTTAATTGGGGACTATTTGAAATGATACGAGACTTTTCAGATCATTTATATATGTTAAGAGGGAATGTTATGATGGAAGTCCGTGCAATAAAATCATCTTAAATACTAGATTCTATGAAACTTTTCGAAATGCAAGTTTCGGTCAAAAAATCATAATATATTATACACTAATCAAATTAAATCGGGTACTGTTCGAAATGATCCGAAACTTCACATATCATTTATATATTTTACAAGGGAAGTTTATGATGCAAGTCCATGCAAAAAATCATCGGATAAGTAGATTCTATAAAACTTTTAGAAATGCAAGTTTTGGTCAAAAATCATAGTATACTTTACACTAGTTCAGTCAAAAAATCAAATTTAATTGGGGACTATTCGAAATGATACGAGACTTTTTAGATTATTTATATATGTTAAGAGGGAAGGTTATGATGGAAGTCTATGCAAAAAAAATCATCTGAAAACTAGATTCTATGAAACTCTTCGAAATGCAAATTTCGGTCAAAAAACCATAATATATTATACACTAGTTTATACTAGTTTCGGTCAAAAATCAAGTTAAATCTGGGACTTTTACAAATGATACGAAACTTCACATATCATTTATATATTTTACAAGGGAAGGTTATGATGCAAGTCCATGCAAAAAATCATCGGATAAGTAGATTCTATGAAACTTTTAGAAATGCAAGTTTTGGTCAAAAATCATAGTATACTTTACACTAGTTCAGTCAAAAAATCAAATATAATTGGGGACTATTCGAAATGATACGAGACTTTTTAGATTATTTATATATGTTAAGAGGGAAGCTTATGATGGAAGTCTATGCAAAAAAATCATCTGAAAACTAGATTCTATGAAACTCTTCGAAATGCAAATTTCGGTCAAAAAACCATAATATATTATACACTAGTTTATACTAGTTTCAGTCAAAAATAAAATTAAATCTGGGACTTTTAGAAATGATACGAAACTTCTCATATCATTTATATATATTACGAGGGAAGGTTATGATTGAAGTCCATGCAAAAAATCATCGGAAAATTAGATTCTATGAAAATTTTCGAAATGCAAATTTCGGTCAAAAATCATAGTAAATTATACACTAGTTCGGTCAAAAAATTAAATTTAATTGGGGACTATTCGAATTGATACGAGACTTTTTAGATCATTCATATATGTAAAGAGGGAAAGTTATATGGAACTCCGAACCAAAAAATCATCTGAAAACTAGATTTTTGAAACTTTTCGAAATGTAAGTTTCGTTCAAAAAATCATAATATATTATACACTAGTTTATACTAGTTTCGGACAAAAATCAAATTAAATCGGGGACTGTTCGAAATGATACGAAACTTCACATATCATTTATATATTTTACGAGGGAAGGTTATGATGGATATTCCATGCAAAAAATCAACGGAAAATTAGATTCTCTGAAACTTTTCGAAATGCAAGTTTCGGTCAAAAATCATAGTATATTATACACTAGTTTCGGTCAAAAAAATATAATTTAATTGGGGACTATTTGAAATGATACGAGACTTTTCAGATCATTTATATATGTTAAGAGGGAATGTTATGATGGAAGTCCGTGCAATAAAATCATCTTAAATACTAGATTCTATGAAACTTTTCGAAATGCAAGTTTCGGTCAAAAAATCATAATATATTATACACTAATCAAATTAAATCGGGTACTGTTCGAAATGATCCGAAACTTCACATATCATTTATATATTTTACAAGGGAAGTTTATGATGCAAGTCCATGCAAAAAATCATCGGATAAGTAGATTCTATAAAACTTTTAGAAATGCAAGTTTTGTTCAAAAATCATAGTATACTTTACACTAGTTCAGTCAAAAAATCAAATTTAATTGGGGACTATTCGAAATGATACGAGACTTTTTAGATTATTTATATATGTTAAGAGGGAAGGTTATGATGGAAGTCTATGCAAAAAAAATCATCTGAAAACTAGATTCTATGAAACTCTTCGAAATGCAAATTTCGGTCAAAAAACCATAATATATTATACACTAGTTTATACTAGTTTCGGTCAAAAATCAAGTTAAATCTGGGACTTTTACAAATGATACGAAACTTCACATATCATTTATATATTTTACAAGGGAAGGTTATGATGCAAGTCCATGCAAAAAATCATCGGATAAGTAGATTCTATGAAACTTTTAGAAATGCAAGTTTTGGTCAAAAATCATAGTATACTTTACACTAGTTCAGTCAAAAAATCAAATATAATATGGGACTATTCGAAATGATACGAGACTTTTTAGATTATTTATATATGTTAAGAGGGAAGCTTATGATGGAAGTCTATGCAAAAAAATCATCTGAAAACTAGATTCTATGAAACTCTTCGAAATGCAAATTTCGGTCAAAAAACCATAATATATTATACACTAGTTTATACTAGTTTCAGTCAAAAATAAAATTAAATCTGGGACTTTTAGAAATGATACGAAACTTCTCATATCATTTATATATATTACGAGGGAAGGTTATGATTGAAGTCCATGCAAAAAATCATCGGAAAATTAGATTCTATGAAACTTTTCGAAATGCAAATTTCGGTCAAAAATCATAGTAAATTATACACTAGTTCGGTCAAAAAATTAAATTTAATTGGGGAATATTCGAATTGATACGAGACTTTTTAGATCATTCATATATGTAAAGAGGGAAAGTTATATGGAACTCCGAACCAAAAAATCATCTGAAAACTAGATTTTTGAAACTTTTCGAAATGTAAGTTTCGTTCAAAAAATCATAATATATTATACACTAGTTTATACTAGTTTCGGACAAAAATCAAATTAAATCGGGGACTGTTCGAAATGATACGAAACTTCACATATCATTTATATATTTTACGAGGGAAGGTTATGATGGATATTCCATGCAAAAAATCAACGGAAAATTAGATTCTATGAAACTTTTCGAAATGCAAGTTTCGGTCAAAAATCATAGTATATTATACACTAGTTTCGGTCAAAAAAATATAATAGAATTGGGGACTATTTGAAATGATACGAAACTTTTCAGATCATTTATATATGTTAAGAGGGAATGTTATGATGGAAGTCCTTGCAAAAAAATCATCTGAAAAACTAGATTCTATGAAACTTTTCGAAATGCAAGTTTCGGTCAAAAAATCATAATATATTCTACACTAATAAAATTAAATCGGGTACTTTTCGAAATGATCCGAAACTTCACATATCATTTATATATTTTACAAGGGAAGTTTATGATGCAAGTCCATGCAAAAAATCATCGGATAAGTAGATTCTATAAAACTTTTAGAAATGCAAGTTTTGGTCAAAAATCATAGAATACTTTACACTAGTTCAGTCAAAAAATCAAATTTAATTGGGGACTATTCGAAATAATACGAGACTTTTTAGATTATTTATATATGTTAAGAGGGAAGGTTATGATGGAAGTCTATGCAAAAAAAATCATCTGAAAACTAGATTCTATGAAACTCTTCGAAATGCAAATTTCGGTCAAAAAACCATAATATATTATACACTAGTTTATACTAGTTTCGGTCAAAAATCAAATTAAATCTGGGACTTTTAGAAATGATACGAAACATCACATATCATTTATATATTTTACAAGGGAAGGTTATGATGCAAGTCCATGCAAAAAATCATCGGATAAGTAGATTCTATGAAACTTTTAGAAATGCAAGTTTTGGTCAAAAATCATAGTATACTTTACACTAGTTCAGTCAAAAAATCAAATTTAATTGGGGACTATTTGAAATGATACGAGACTTTTTAGATTATTTATATATGTTAAGAGGGAAGGTTATGATGGAAGTCTATGCAAAAAAATCATCTGAAAACTAGATTCTATGAATCTCTTCGAAATGCAAATTTCGGTCAAAAAACCATAATATATTATACACTAGTTTATACTAGTTTCGGTCAAAAATAAAATTAAATCTGGGACTTTTAGAAATGATACGAAACTTCTCATATCATTTATATATATTACGAGGGAAGGTTATGATTGAAGTCCATGCAAAAAATCATCGGAAAATTAGATTCTATGAAACTTTTCGAAATGCAAATTTCGGTCAAAAATCATAGTAAATTATACACTAGTTCGGTCAAAAAATTAAATTTAATTGGGGACTATTCGAAGTGATACGAGACTTTTCAGATCATTCATATATGTAAAGAGGGAAAGTTATATCGAATTCCGAACCAAAAAATCATCTGAAAACTAGATTTTTGAAACTTTTCGAAATGTAAGTTTCGTTCAAAAAATCATAATATATTATACACTAGTTTATACTAGTTTCTGTCAAAAATCAAATTAAATCGGGGACTGTTCGAAATGATACGAAACTTCACATATCATTTATATATTTTACGAGTGAAGGTTATGATGGAAATTCCATGCAAAAAATCATCGGAAAATAAGATTCTATTAAACTTTTCAAAATGCAATTTCGGTCAAATATCATAGTATATTATACACTAGTTTCAGTCCAAAAAATCAAATTTAATTGGGGACTATTTGAAATGATACGAGAATTTTCAGATCATTTATATATGTTAAGAGGGAAGGTTATGATGGACGTCCATGCAAATAAATCTTCTGAAAACTAGATTCTATGAAACATTTCGAAATGCAAGTTTCGGTCAAAAAATCATAATATATTATACACTAGTTTATAGTAGTTTCGGTCAAAAATCTAATTAAAAAGGGGACTATTGGAAACGATACGAAACTTCACACATCATTTATATATTTAACGACGAAATTTTATGATGGAAGTCAATGCAAAAAATCATCGGAAAATTAGATTCAACGAAACTTTTCGAAATGCAAGTTTCGGTCAAAAATCATAGTATATTATACACTAGTTCGGTAAAAAAAAAAACAAATTTAATTGGGGACTATTTGAAATGATACGAGACTTTTCAGATCATTTATATATGTTAAGAGGGAAGGTTATGATTGAAGTCCGTGCAATAAAATCATCTGAAAACTAGATTCTATGAAAATCTTCGAAATGCAAGTTTCGGTCAAAAAATCATAATATATTATACACTAGTTTATACTAGTTTCGGACAAAAATCAAATTAAACCGGGGACTGTTCGAAATGATACGAAACTTCACATATCATTTATATATTTTACGAGGGAAGGTTATGATGGATATTCCATGCAAAAAATCAACGGAAAATTAGATTCTATGAAACTTTTCGAAATGCAAGTATCGGTCAAAAATCACAGTATATTATACACTAGTTTCGGTCAAAAAAATATAATAGAATTGGGGACTATTTGAAATGATACGAGACTTTTCAGATCATTTATATATGTTAAGAGGGAATGTTATGATGGAAGTCCTTGCAAAAAAATCATCTGAAAAGTTAGATTCTATGAAACTTTTCGAAATGCAAGTTTCGGTCAAAAAATCATAATATATTATACACTAATAAAATTAAATCGGGTACTGTTCGAAATGATCCAAAACTTCACATATCATTTATATATTTTACAAGGGAAGTTTATGATGCAAGTCCATGCAAAAAATCATCGGATAAGTAGATTCTATAAAACTTTTAGAAATGCAAGTTTTGGTCAAAAATCATAGTATACTTTACACTAGTTCAGTCAAAAAATCAAATTTAATTGGGGTCTATTCCAAATGATACGAGACTTTTTAGATTATTTATATATGTTAAGAGGGAAGGTTATGATGGAAGTCTATGCTAAAAAAAATCATCTGAAAACTAGATTCTATGAAACTCTTCGAAATGCAAATTTCGGTCAAAAAACCATAATATATTATACACTAGTTTATACTAGTTTCGGTCAAAAATCAAATTAAATCTGGGACTTTTAGAAATGATACGAAACTTCACATATCATTTATATATTTTACAAGGGAAGGTTATGATGCAAGTCCATGCAAAAATTCATCGGATAAGTAGATTCTATGAAACTTTTAGAAATGCAAGTTTTGGTCAAAAATCATAGTATACTTTACACTAGTTCAGTCAAAAAATCAAATTTAATTGGGGACTATTTGAAATGATACGAGACTTTTTAGATTATTTATATATGTTAAGAAGTAAGGTTATGATGGAAGTCTATGCAAAAAAAAATCATCTGAAAACTAGATTCTATGAAACTCTTCGAAATGAAAATTTCGGTCAAAAAACCATAATATATTATACACTAGTTTATACTAGTTTCGGTCAAAACTCAAATTAAATCTGGGACTTTTAGAAATGATACGAAACTTCACATATCATTTATATATTTTACAAGGGAAGGTTATGATGCAAGTCCATGCAAAAAATCATCGGATAAGTAGATTCTATGAAACTTTTAGAAATGCAAGTTTTGGTCAAAAATCATAGTATACTTTACACTAGTTCAGTCAAAAAATCAAATTTAATTGGGGACTATTCGAAATGATACGAGACTTTTTAGATTATTTATATATGTTAAGAGGGAAGGTTATGATAGAAGTCTATACAAAAAAATCATCTGAAAACTAGATTCTATGAAACTCTTCGAAATGCAAATTTCGGTCAAAAAACCATAATATATTATACACTAGTTTATACTAGTTTCGGTCAAAAATAAAATTAAATCTGGGACTTTTAGAAATGATACGAAACTTCTCAAATCATTTATATATATTACGAGGGAAGGTTATGATTGAAGTCCATGCAAAAAATCATCAGAAAATTAGATTCTATGAAACTTTTCGAAATGCAAATTTCGGTCAAAAATCATAGTAAATTATACACTAGTTCGGTCAAAAAATTAAATTTAATTGGGGACTATTCGAAGTGATACGAGACTTTTCAGATCATTCATATATGTAAAGAGGGAAAGTTATACGGAACTCCGAACCAAAAAATCATCTGAAAACTAGATTTTTGAAACTTTTCGAAATGTAAGTTTTGTTCAAAAAATCATAATATATTATACATTAGTTTATACTAGTTTCGGTCAAAAATCAAATTAAATCGGGGACTGTTCGAAATGATACGAAACTTCACATATCATTTATATATTTTACGAGGGCAGGTTATGATGGAAATTCCATGCAAAAAATCATCGGAAAATTAGATTTTATTAAACTTTTCAAAATGCAATTTCGGTCAAATATCATAGTATATTATACACTAGTTTCAGTCAAAAAAATCAAATTTAATTGGGGACTATTCGAAATGATACGAGACTTTTTAGATTAGTTATATATGTTAAGAGGGAAGGTTATGATGGAAGTCTATGCAAAAAAAATCATCTGAAAACTAGATTCTATGAAACTCTTCGAAAAGAAAGTTTCGGTCAAAAAACCATAATATATTATACACTAGTTTATACTAGTTTCGGTCAAAAATCAAATTAAATCTGGGACTTTTAGAAATGATACGAAACTTCACATATCATTTATATATTTTACAAGGGAAGGTTATGATGCAAGTCCATGCAAAAAATCATCGGATAAGTAGATTCTATGAAACTTTTAGAAATGCAAGTTTTGGTCAAAAATCATAGTATACTTTACACTAGTTTCAGTCAAAAAAATCAAATTTAATTGGGGACTATTTGAAATGATACGAAAATTTTCAGATCATTTATATATGTTAAGAGGTAAGGTTATGATGGACGTTCATGCAAATAAATCATCTGAAAACTAGATTCTATGAAACATTTCGAAATGCAAGTTTCGGTCAAAAACTCATAATATATTATACACTAGTTTATAGTAGTTTCGGTCAAAAATCAAATTAAAAAGGGGACTATTGGAAATGATACGAAACTTCACACATCATTTATATATTTAACGACGGAATTTTATGATGGAAGTCAATGCAAAAAATCATCGGAAAATTAGATTCTATGAAACTTTTCAAAATGCAAGTTTCGGTCAAAAATCATATTATATTATACACTAGTTCGGACAAAAAAAATCAAATTTAATTGGGGACTATTTGAAATGATACAAAACTTTTCAAATCATTTATATATGTTAAGAGGGAACGTTATGATGGAAGTCCGTGCAATAAAATTATCTGAAAACTAGATTCTATGAAACTCTTCGAAATGCATGTTTCGGTCAAAAAATCATAATATATTATACACTAGTTTATACTAGTTTCGGACAAAAATCAAATTAAACCGGGGACTGTTCGAAATGATACGAAACTTCACATATCATTTATATATTTTACGAGGGAAGGTTATGATGGATATTCCATGCAAAAAATCAACGGAAAATTAGATTCTATGAAACTTTTCGAAATGCAAGTTTCGGTCAAAAAACCATAATATATTATACACTAGTTTATACTAGTTTCAGTCAAAAATAAAATTAAATCTGGGACTTTTAGAAATGATACGAAACTTCTCATATCATTTATATATATTACGAGGGAAGGTTATGATTGAAGTCCATGCAAAAAATCATCGGAAAATTAGATTCTATGAAAATTTTCGAAATGCAAATTTCGGTCAAAAATCATAGTAAATTATACACTAGTTCGGTCAAAAAATTAAATTTAATTGGGGACTATTCGAATTGATACGAGACTTTTTAGATCATTCATATATGTAAAGAGGGAAAGTTATATGGAACTCCGAACCAAAAAATCATCTGAAAACTAGATTTTTGAAACTTTTCGAAATGTAAGTTTCGTTCAAAAAATCATAATATATTATACACTAGTTTATACTAGTTTCGGACAAAAATCAAATTAAATCGGGGACTGTTCGAAATGATACGAAACTTCACATATCATTTATATATTTTACGAGGGAAGGTTATGATGGATATTCCATGCAAAAAATCAACGGAAAATTAGATTCTCTGAAACTTTTCGAAATGCAAGTTTCGGTCAAAAATCATAGTATATTATACACTAGTTTCGGTCAAAAAAATATAATTTAATTGGGGACTATTTGAAATGATACGAGACTTTTCAGATCATTTATATATGTTAAGAGGGAATGTTATGATGGAAGTCCGTGCAATAAAATCATCTTAAATACTAGATTCTATGAAACTTTTCGAAATGCAAGTTTCGGTCAAAAAATCATAATATATTATACACTAATCAAATTAAATCGGGTACTGTTCGAAATGATCCGAAACTTCACATATCATTTATATATTTTACAAGGGAAGTTTATGATGCAAGTCCATGCAAAAAATCATCGGATAAGTAGATTCTATAAAACTTTTAGAAATGCAAGTTTTGTTCAAAAATCATAGTATACTTTACACTAGTTCAGTCAAAAAATCAAATTTAATTGGGGACTATTCGAAATGATACGAGACTTTTTAGATTATTTATATATGTTAAGAGGGAAGGTTATGATGGAAGTCTATGCAAAAAAAATCATCTGAAAACTAGATTCTATGAAACTCTTCGAAATGCAAATTTCGGTCAAAAAACCATAATATATTATACACTAGTTTATACTAGTTTCGGTCAAAAATCAAGTTAAATCTGGGACTTTTACAAATGATACGAAACTTCACATATCATTTATATATTTTACAAGGGAAGGTTATGATGCAAGTCCATGCAAAAAATCATCGGATAAGTAGATTCTATGAAACTTTTAGAAATGCAAGTTTTGGTCAAAAATCATAGTATACTTTACACTAGTTCAGTCAAAAAATCAAATATAATTGGGGACTATTCGAAATGATACGAGACTTTTTAGATTATTTATATATGTTAAGAGGGAAGCTTATGATGGAAGTCTATGCAAAAAAATCATCTGAAAACTAGATTCTATGAAACTCTTCGAAATGCAAATTTCGGTCAAAAAACCATAATATATTATACACTAGTTTATACTAGTTTCAGACAAAAATAAAATTAAATCTGGGACTTTTAGAAATGATACGAAACTTCTCATATCATTTATATATATTACGAGGGAAGGTTATGATTGAAGTCCATGCAAAAAATCATCGGAAAATTAGATTCTATGAAACTTTTCGAAATGCAAATTTCGGTCAAAAATCATAGTAAATTATACACTAGTTCGGTCAAAAAATTAAATTTAATTGGGGAATATTCGAATTGATACGAGACTTTTTAGATCATTCATATATGTAAAGAGGGAAAGTTATATGGAACTCCGAACCAAAAAATCATCTGAAAACTAGATTTTTGAAACTTTTCGAAATGTAAGTTTCGTTCAAAAAATCATAATATATTATACACTAGTTTATACTAGTTTCGGACAAAAATCAAATTAAATCGGGGACTGTTCGAAATGATACGAAACTTCACATATCATTTATATATTTTACGAGGGAAGGTTATGATGGATATTCCATGCAAAAAATCAACGGAAAATTAGATTCTATGAAACTTTTCGAAATGCAAGTTTCGGTCAAAAATCATAGTATATTATACACTAGTTTCGGTCAAAAAAATATAATAGAATTGGGGACTATTTGAAATGATACGAAACTTTTCAGATCATTTATATATGTTAAGAGGGAATGTTATGATGGAAGTCCTTGCAAAAAAATCATCTGAAAAACTAGATTCTATGAAACTTTTCGAAATGCAAGTTTCGGTCAAAAAATCATAATATATTCTACACTAATAAAATTAAATCGGGTACTTTTCGAAATGATCCGAAACTTCACATATCATTTATATATTTTACAAGGGAAGTTTATGATGCAAGTCCATGCAAAAAATCATCGGATAAGTAGATTCTATAAAACTTTTAGAAATGCAAGTTTTGGTCAAAAATCATAGAATACTTTACACTAGTTCAGTCAAAAAATCAAATTTAATTGGGGACTATTCGAAATAATACGAGACTTTTTAGATTATTTATATATGTTAAGAGGGAAGGTTATGATGGAAGTCTATGCAAAAAAAATCATCTGAAAACTAGATTCTATGAAACTCTTCGAAATGCAAATTTCGGTCAAAAAAACCATAATATATTATACACTAGTTTATACTAGTTTCGGTCAAAAATCAAATTAAATCTGGGACTTTTAGAAATGATACGAAACATCACATATCATTTATATATTTTACAAGGGAAGGTTATGATGCAAGTCCATGCAAAAAATCATCGGATAAGTAGATTCTATGAAACTTTTAGAAATGCAAGTTTTGGTCAAAAATCATAGTATACTTTACACTAGTTCAGTCAAAAAATCAAATTTAATTGGGGACTATTTGAAATGATACGAGACTTTTTAGATTATTTATATATGTTAAGAGGGAAGGTTATGATGGAAGTCTATGCAAAAAAATCATCTGAAAACTAGATTCTATGAATCTCTTCGAAATGCAAATTTCGGTCAAAAAACCATAATATATTATACACTAGTTTATACTAGTTTCGGTCAAAAATAAAATTAAATCTGGGACTTTTAGAAATGATACGAAACTTCTCATATCATTTATATATATTACGAGGGAAGGTTATGATTGAAGTCCATGCAAAAAATCATCGGAAAATTAGATTCTATGAAACTTTTCGAAATGCAAATTTCGGTCAAAAATCATAGTAAATTATACACTAGTTCGGTCAAAAAATTAAATTTAATTGGGGACTATTCGAAGTGATACGAGACTTTTCAGATCATTCATATATGTAAAGAGGGAAAGTTATATCGAATTCCGAACCAAAAAATCATCTGAAAACTAGATTTTTGAAACTTTTCGAAATGTAAGTTTCGTTCAAAAAATCATAATATATTATACACTAGTTTATACTAGTTTCTGTCAAAAATCAAATTAAATCGGGGACTGTTCGAAATGATACGAAACTTCACATATCATTTATATATTTTACGAGTGAAGGTTATGATGGAAATTCCATGCAAAAAATCATCGGAAAATAAGATTCTATTAAACTTTTCAAAATGCAATTTCGGTCAAATATCATAGTATATTATACACTAGTTTCAGTCCAAAAAATCAAATTTAATTGGGGACTATTTGAAATGATACGAGAATTTTCAGATCATTTATATATGTTAAGAGGGAAGGTTATGATGGACGTCCATGCAAATAAATCTTCTGAAAACTAGATTCTATGAAACATTTCGAAATGCAAGTTTCGGTCAAAAAATCATAATATATTATACACTAGTTTATAGTAGTTTCGGTCAAAAATCTAATTAAAAAGGGGACTATTGGAAACGATACGAAACTTCACACATCATTTATATATTTAACGACGAAATTTTATGATGGAAGTCAATGCAAAAAATCATCGGAAAATTAGATTCTATGAAACTTTTCAAAATGCAAGTTTCGGTCAAAAATCATAGTATATTATACACTAGTTCGGTAAAAAAAAAAACAAATTTAATTGGGGACTATTTGAAATGATACGAGACTTTTCAGATCATTTATATATGTTAAGAGGGAAGGTTATGATTGAAGTCCGTGCAATAAAATCATCTGAAAACTAGATTCTATGAAAATCTTCGAAATGCAAGTTTCGGTCAAAAAATCATAATATATTATACACTAGTTTATACTAGTTTCGGACAAAAATCAAATTAAACCGGGGACTGTTCGAAATGATACGAAACTTCACATATCATTTATATATTTTACGAGGGAAGGTTATGATGGATATTCCATGCAAAAAATCAACGGAAAATTAGATTCTATGAAACTTTTCGAAATGCAAGTATCGGTCAAAAATCACAGTATATTATACACTAGTTTCGGTCAAAAAAATATAATAGAATTGGGGACTATTTGAAATGATACGAGACTTTTCAGATCATTTATATATGTTAAGAGGGAATGTTATGATGGAAGTCCTTGCAAAAAAATCATCTGAAAAGTTAGATTCTATGAAACTTTTCGAAATGCAAGTTTCGGTCAAAAAATCATAATATATTATACACTAATAAAATTAAATCGGGTACTGTTCGAAATGATCCAAAACTTCACATATCATTTATATATTTTACAAGGGAAGTTTATGATGCAAGTCCATGCAAAAAATCATCGGATAAGTAGATTCTATAAAACTTTTAGAAATGCAAGTTTTGGTCAAAAATCATAGTATACTTTACACTAGTTCAGTCAAAAAATCAAATTTAATTGGGGTCTATTCCAAATGATACGAGACTTTTTAGATTATTTATATATGTTAAGAGGGAAGGTTATGATGGAAGTCTATGCTAAAAAAAATCATCTGAAAACTAGATTCTATGAAACTCTTCGAAATGCAAATTTCGGTCAAAAAACCATAATATATTATACACTAGTTTATACTAGTTTCGGTCAAAAATCAAATTAAATCTGGGACTTTTAGAAATGATACGAAACTTCACATATCATTTATATATTTTACAAGGGAAGGTTATGATGCAAGTCCATGCAAAAATTCATCGGATAAGTAGATTCTATGAAACTTTTAGAAATGCAAGTTTTGGTCAAAAATCATAGTATACTTTACACTAGTTCAGTCAAAAAATCAAATTTAATTGGGGACTATTTGAAATGATACGAGACTTTTTAGATTATTTATATATGTTAAGAAGTAAGGTTATGATGGAAGTCTATGCAAAAAAAAATCATCTGAAAACTAGATTCTATGAAACTCTTCGAAATGAAAATTTCGGTCAAAAAACCATAATATATTATACACTAGTTTATACTAGTTTCGGTCAAAACTCAAATTAAATCTGGGACTTTTAGAAATGATACGAAACTTCACATATCATTTATATATTTTACAAGGGAAGGTTATGATGCAAGTCCATGCAAAAAATCATCGGATAAGTAGATTCTATGAAACTTTTAGAAATGCAAGTTTTGGTCAAAAATCATAGTATACTTTACACTAGTTCAGTCAAAAAATCAAATTTAATTGGGGACTATTCGAAATGATACGAGACTTTTTAGATTATTTATATATGTTAAGAGGGAAGGTTATGATAGAAGTCTATACAAAAAAATCATCTGAAAACTAGATTCTATGAAACTCTTCGAAATGCAAATTTCGGTCAAAAAACCATAATATATTATACACTAGTTTATACTAGTTTCGGTCAAAAATAAAATTAAATCTGGGACTTTTAGAAATGATACGAAACTTCTCAAATCATTTATATATATTACGAGGGAAGGTTATGATTGAAGTCCATGCAAAAAATCATCAGAAAATTAGATTCTATGAAACTTTTCGAAATGCAAATTTCGGTCAAAAATCATAGTAAATTATACACTAGTTCGGTCAAAAAATTAAATTTAATTGGGGACTATTCGAAGTGATACGAGACTTTTCAGATCATTCATATATGTAAAGAGGGAAAGTTATACGGAACTCCGAACCAAAAAATCATCTGAAAACTAGATTTTTGAAACTTTTCGAAATGTAAGTTTTGTTCAAAAAATCATAATATATTATACATTAGTTTATACTAGTTTCGGTCAAAAATCAAATTAAATCGGGGACTGTTCGAAATGATACGAAACTTCACATATCATTTATATATTTTACGAGGGCAGGTTATGATGGAAATTCCATGCAAAAAATCATCGGAAAATTAGATTTTATTAAACTTTTCAAAATGCAATTTCGGTCAAACATCATAGTATATTATACACTAGTTTCAGTCAAAAAAATCAAATTTAATTGGGGACTATTCGAAATGATACGAGACTTTTTAGATTAGTTATATATGTTAAGAGGGAAGGTTATGATGGAAGTCTATGCAAAAAAAATCATCTGAAAACTAGATTCTATGAAACTCTTCGAAAAGAAAGTTTCGGTCAAAAAACCATAATATATTATACACTAGTTTATACTAGTTTCGGTCAAAAATCAAATTAAATCTGGGACTTTTAGAAATGATACGAAACTTCACATATCATTTATATATTTTACAAGGGAAGGTTATGATGCAAGTCCATGCAAAAAATCATCGGATAAGTAGATTCTATGAAACTTTTAGAAATGCAAGTTTTGGTCAAAAATCATAGTATACTTTACACTAGTTTCAGTCAAAAAAATCAAATTTAATTGGGGACTATTTGAAATGATACGAAAATTTTCAGATCATTTATATATGTTAAGAGGTAAGGTTATGATGGACGTCCATGCAAATAAATCATCTGAAAACTAGATTCTATGAAACATTTCGAAATGCAAGTTTCGGTCAAAAACTCATAATATATTATACACTAGTTTATAGTAGTTTCGGTCAAAAATCAAATTAAAAAGGGGACTATTGGAAATGATACGAAACTTCACACATCATTTATATATTTAACGACGGAATTTTATGATGGAAGTCAATGCAAAAAATCATCGGAAAATTAGATTCTATGAAACTTTTCAAAATGCAAGTTTCGGTCAAAAATCATATTATATTATACACTAGTTCGGACAAAAAAAATCAAATTTAATTGGGGACTATTTGAAATGATACGAAACTTTTCAAATCATTTATATATGTTAAGAGGGAACGTTATGATGGAAGTCCGTGCAATAAAATTATCTGAAAACTAGATTCTATGAAACTCTTCGAAATGCATGTTTCGGTCAAAAAATCATAATATATTATACACTAGTTTATACTAGTTTCGGACAAAAATCAAATTAAACCGGGGACTGTTCGAAATGATACGAAACTTCACATATCATTTATATATTTTACGAGGGAAGGTTATGATGGATATTCCATGCAAAAAATCAACGGAAAATTAGATTCTATGAAACTTTTCGAAATGCAAGTTTCGGTCAAAAATCACAGTATATTATACACTAGTTTCGGTCAAAAAAATATAATTTAATTGGGGACTATTTGAAATGATACGAGACTTTTCAGATCATTTATATATGTTAAGAGGGAATGTTATGATGGAAATCCTTACAAAAAAATCATCTGAAAAAATAGATTCTATGAAACTTTTTGAAATGCAAGTTTCGGTCAAAAAATCATAATATATTATACACTAATCAAATTAAATCGGGTACTGTTCGAAACGATCCGAAACTTCACATATCATTTATATATTTTACAAGGGAAGTTTATGATGCAAGTCCATGCAAAAAATCATCGGATAAGTAGATTCTATGAAACTTTTAGAAATGCAAGTTTTGGTCAAAAATCATATTATACTTTACACTAGTTCAGTCAAAAAATCAAATTTAATTGGGGACAATTCGAAATGATACGAGACTTTTTAGATTATTTATATATGTTAAGAGGGAAGGTTATGATGGAAGTCTATGCAAAGAAAAATCATCTGAAAACTAGATTCTATGAAACTCTTCGAAATGAAAATTTCGGTCAAAAAATCATAATATATTATACACTAGTTTATACTAGTTTCGGTCAAAAATCAATTAAATCTGGGACTTTTAGAAATGATACGCAACTTCACATATCATTTATATATAATACAAGTGAAGGTTATGATGGAATTCCATGCAAAAAATCATCGGATAATTAGATTCTATGAAACTTTTAGAAATGCATGTTTTGGTCAAAAATCATAGTATACTTTACACTAGTTCAGTCAAAAAATCAAATTTAATTGGGGACTATTCAAAATGATACGAGACTTTTTAGATTATTTATATTTGTTAAGAGGGAAGGTTATGATGGAAGTCTATGAAAAAAAATCATCTGAAAACTAGATTCTATGAAACTCTTCGAAATGCAAATTTCGGTCAAAAAACCATAATATATTATACACTAGTTTATACTAGTTTCGGTCAAAAATCAAATTAAATCTGAGACTTTTAGAAATGATACGAAACATCACATATCATTTATATATATTACGAGGGAAGGTTATGATTGAAGTCCATGCAAAAAATCATCGGAAAATTACATTCTATGAAACTTTTCGAAATGCAAGTTTCGGTCAAAAATCATAGTAAATTATACACTAGTTCGGTCAATAAAATTAAATTTAATTGGGGACTATTTGAAATGATACGAGACTTTTCAGATCATTCATATATGTAGAGTTGGAAGGTTATATGGAACTCCGTGCAAAAAAAATCATCTGAAAACTAGATTTTTGAAACTTTTCGAAATGTAAGTTTCGGTCAAAAAATCATAATATATTATACACTAGTTTATACTAGTTTCGGTCAAAAATCAAATTAAATCGGGGACTGTTCGAAATGATACGAAACATCACATATCATTTAAATATTTTACGAGGGAGGTTATGATGGAAATTCCATGCAAAAAATCATCGGAAAATTAGATTCTATGAAACTTTTCAAAATGCGATTTCGGTCAAATATCATAGTATATTATACACTAGTTTCAGTCAAAAAAATCAAATTTAATTGGGGACTATTTGAAATGATACAAGACTTTTCAGATCATTTATATATGTTAAGATGGAAGGTTATGATGGAAGTCCGTGCAAATAAATCTTCTGAAAACTAGATTCTATGAAACATTTCGAAATGCATGTTTCGTTCAAAAAATCATAATATATTATACACTAGTTTATAGTAGTTTCAGTCAAAAATCTAATTAAAAAGGGGACTATTGGAAACGATACGAAACTTCACACATCATATATATATTTAACAACAGAATTTTATGATGGAAGTCAATTCAAGAAATCATCTGAAAATTAGATTCTATAAAACTTTTCAAAATGCAAGTTTCGGTCAAAAATCATAGTATATTATACACTAGTTCGGTCAAAAAAAACAAATTTAATTGGGGACTATTTGAAATGATACGAGACTTTTCAGATCATTTATATATGTTAAGAAGGAAGGTTATGATGGAAGTCCGTGCAATAAAATCATCTGAAAACTAGATTCTATGAAACTCTTCGAAATGCAAATTTCGGTCAAAAAATCATAATATATTATACACTAGTTTATACTAGTTTCGGTCAAAAATCAAATTAAATCTGGGACTTTTAGAAATAATACGCAACTTCACATATCATTTATATATATTACGAGGGAAGGTTATGATGGAAGTCCATTTAAAAAATCATCGGATAATTAGATTCTATGAAACTTTTAGAAATGCAAGTTTTGGTCAAAAATCATAGTATACTTTACACTAGTTCAGTCAAAAAATCAAATTTAATTGGGGACTATTCGAAATGATACGAGACTTTTTAGATTATTTATAAATGTTAAGAGGGAAGGTTATGATGGAAGTCTATGAAAAAAAATCATCTGAAAACTAGATTCTATGAAACTCTTCGAAATGCAAATTTCGGTCAAAAAACCATAATATATTATACACTAGTTTATACTTGTTTCGGTCAAAAATCAAATTAAATCTGGGACTTTTAGAAATAATACGAAACTTCACATATCATTTATATATATTACAAGGGAAGGTTATGATGGAAGTCCATGCAAAAAATGTTCGGAAAATTAGATTCTATGAAACTTTTCGAAATGCAAGTTTTGGTCAAAAATCATAGTAAATTATACACTAGTTCGGTCAAAAAAATTAAATTTAATTGGGGACTATTTGAAATGATACGAGACTTTTTAGATCATTCATATATGTAAAGAGGGAAGGTTATACTGAACTCCGTGCAAAAAAATATCTGAAAACTAAATTTTTGAAACTTTTCGAAATGTAAGTTTCGGTCAAAAAATCATAATATATTATACACTAGTTTATACTAGTTTCGGTCAAAAATTAAATTAAATCGGGGACTATTCGAAATGATACGAAACTTCACATATCATTTATATATTTTACGGGGGAAGGTTATGATGGAAATTCCATGCAAAAAATCATCGAAAAATTAGATTCTATGAAACTTTTCAAAATGCAATTTCGGTCAAATATCATAGTATATTATACACTAGTTTCAGTCAAAAAAATCAAATTTAATTGGGGACTATTTGAAATGATACGAGACTTTTCATATCATTTATATATGTTAAGTGGGAAGGTTATGATGGAAGTCCATTCAAATAAATCTTCTGAAAACTAGATTCTATGAAACATTTCGAAATGCATGTTTCGGTCAAAAACTCATAATATATTATACACTAGTTTATAGTAGTTTCGGTCAAAAATCTAATTAAAAAGGGGACTATTGGAAATGATACGAAACTTCACACATCATTTATATATTTAACGACGGAATTTTATAATGGAAGTCAATGCAAGAAATCATCTGAAAATTAGATTCTATAAAACTTTTCAAAATGCAAGTTTCGGTCAAAAATCATAGTATATTATACACTAGTTCGGACAAAAAAAACAAATTTAATTGGGGACTATTTGAAATGATACGAAACTTTTCAGATCATTTATATATGTTAAGAGGGAAGGTTATGATGGAAATCCGTGCAATAAAATCATCTGAAAACTAGATTCTATGAAACTCTTCGAAATGCAAGTTTCGGTCAAAAAATCATAATATATTATACACTAGTTTATACTAGTTTCGGACAAAAATCAAATTAAACCGGGGACTGTTTGAAATGATACAAAACTTCACATATCATTTATATATTTTACGAGGGAAGGTTATGATGGATATTCCATGCAAAAAATCAACGGAAAATTAGATTCTATGAAACTTTTCGAAATACAAGTTTCGGTCAAAAATCACAGTATATTATACACTAGTTTCGGTCAAAAATATATAATTTAATTGGGGACTATTTGAAATGATACGAGACTTTTCAGATCATTTATATATGTTAAGAGGGAATGTTATGATGGAAGTCCTTGCAAAAAAATCATCTGAAAAACTAGATTCTATGAAACTTTTCGAAATGCAAGTTTCGATCAAAAAATCATAATATATTATACACTAATCAAATTAAATCGGGTACTGTTCGAAATGATCCGAAACTTCACATATCATTTATATATTTTACAAGGGAAGTTTATGATGCAAGTCCATGCAAAAAATCATCGGATAAGTAGATTCTATGAAACTTTTAGAAATGCAAGTTTTGGTCAAAAATCATAGTATACTTTACACTAGTTCAGTCAAAAAATCAAATTTAATTGGGGACTATTCGAAATGATACGAGACTTTTTAGATTATTTATATATGTTAAGAGGGAAGGTTATGATGGAAGTCTATGCAAAAAAAAATCATCTGAAAACTAGATTCTATGAAACTCTTCGAAATGAAAGTTTCGGTCAAAAAACCATAATATATTATACACTAGTTTATACTAGTTTCGGTCAAAAATCAAATTAAAAATCTGGGACTTTTAGAAATGATACACAACTTCGCATATCATTTATATATATTACGAGGGAAGGTTATGATGGAAGTACATTTAAAAAATCATCGGATAATTAGATTCTATGAAATTTTTCGAAATGCAAGTTTCGGTCAAAAATCATAGTATACTTTACATTAGTTCGGTCAAAAAAATTAAATTTAATTGGGGACTATTTGAAATGATACGAGACTTTTCAGATCATTCATATATGTAAAGAGGGAAGGTTATATGGAACTTCATGCAAAAAAAATCATCTGAAAACTAGATTTTTGAAACTTTTCGAAAAGTAAGTTTCGGTCCAAAAATCATAATATATTATACACTAGTTTATACTAGTTTCGGTCAAAAATCAAATTAAAGCGGGGACTGTTCGAAATGATACGAAACTTCACATATCATTTATATTTTTACGAGGGAAGGTTATGATGGAAATTCCATGAAAAAAATCATCGGAAAATTAGATTCTATGAAACTTTTCAAAATAAAATTTCGGTCAAAAATCATAGTATATTATACACTAGTTTCAGTCAAAAAAAATCAAATTTAATTGGGGACTATTTGAAATGATACGAGACTTTTCAGATCATTTATATATGTTAAGAGGTAAGGTTATGATGGAAGTCCATGCAAATAAATCTTCTGAAAACTAGATTCTATGAAACATTACGAAATTCATGTTTCGGTAAAAAAAACATAATATATTATACACTAGTTTATAGTAGTTTCGGTCAAAAATCAAATTAAAAAGGGGACTATTGGAAATGATACGAAACTTCACATATCATTTATATATTTAACGACGGAATTTTATGATAGAAGTCAATGCAAAACATAATCGGAAAATTAGATTCTATGAAACTTTTCAAAATGCAACTTTCGGTCAAAAATCTTAGTATATTATACACTAGTTCGGTCCAAAAAAAACAAATTTAATTGGGGACTATTTGAAATGATACGAGACTTTTCAGATCATTTATATATGTTAAAAGGGAAGGTTATGATGGAAGTCCGTGAATTAAAATCATATGAAAACTAGATTCTATGAAACTCTTCGAAATGCAAGTTTCGGTCAAAAAATCATAATATATTATACACTAGTTTATACTAGTTTCAGACAAAAATCAAATTAAACCGGGGACTGTTCGAAATGATACGAAACTTCACATATCATTTATATATTTTACGAGGGAAGGTTATCATGGATATTCCAGGCAAACAATCATCGGAAAATTAGATTCTATGAAACTTTTCGAAATGCAAGTTTCGGTCAAAAATCATAGTATATTATACACTAGTTTCGGTCAAAAAAAATATAATTTAATTGGGGACTATTTGAAATGATACGAGACTTTTCAGATCATTTATATATGTTAAGAGGGAAGGTTATGATGGAAGTCCTTGCAAAAAAATCATCTGAAAAACTAGATTCTATGAAACTTTTCGAAATGCAAGTTTCGTTCAAAAAATCATAATATATTATACACTAATCAAATTAAATCGGGTACTGTTCGAAATGATCCGAAACTTCACATATCATTTATATATTTTACAAGGGAAGGTTATGATGCAAGTCCATGCAAAAAATCATCGGATAAGTAGATTCTATGAAACTTTTAGAAATGCAAGTTTTGGTCAAAAATCATAGTATACTTTACACTAGTTCAGTCAAAAAATCAAATTTAATTGGAGACTATTCGAAATGATACGAGACTATTTAGATTATTTATATATGTTAAGAGGGAAGGTTATGATGGAAGTCTATGCAAAAAAATCTTCTGAAAACTAGATTCTATGAAACTCTTCGAAATGCAAATTTCGGTCAAAAAACCATAATATATTATACACTAGTTTATACTAGTTTCGGTCAAAAATCAAATTAAATCTGGGACTTTTAGAAATGATACGAAACTTCACATATCATTTATATATATATATATATATATATATATATATATATATATATATATATATATATATATATATATATATATATATATATATATATATATATATATATATATATATATATATATATATATATATATATATTACGAGGGAAGGTTATGATTGAAGTCCATGCAAAAAATCATCGGTATATTAGATTCTATGAAACTTTTCGAAATGCAAATTTCGGTCAAAAATCATAGTAAATTATACACTATTTCGGTCAAAAAATTAAATTTAATTGGGGACTATTCGAAGTGATACGAGACTTTTCAGATCATTCATATATGTAAAGAGGGAAGGTTATATGGAACTCCGAACCAAAAAATCATCTGAAAACTAGATTTTTGAAACTTTTCGAAATGTAAGTTTCGTTCAAAAAATCATAATATATTATACACTAGTTTATACTAGTTTCGGTCAAAAATCAAATTAAATCGGGGACTGTTCGAAATGATACGAAACTTCACATATCATTTATATATTTTACGAAGGAAGGTTATGATGGAAATTCCATGCAAAAAATCATCGGAAAATTAGATTCTATTAAACTTTTCAAAATGCAATTTCGGTCAAATATCATAATATATTATACACTAGTTTCAGTCAAAAAAATCAAATTTAATTGGGGACTATTTGAAATGATACGAGAGTTTTCAGATCGTTTATATATGTTAAGAGGGAAGGTTATGATGGACGTCCATGCAAATAAATCTTCTGAAAACTAGATTCTATGAAACATTTCGAAATAAAAGTTTAGGTCAAAAAATCATAATATATTATACACTGGTTTATAGTAGTTTCGGTCAAAAATCTAATTAAAAAGGGGACTATTGGAAATGATACGAAACTTCACACATCATTTATATATTTAACGACGGAATTTTATGATGGAAGTCAATGCAAAAAATCATCGGAAAATTAGATTCTATGAAACTTTTCAAAATGCAAGTTTCGGTCAAAAATCATAGTATATTATACACTACTTCGGTCAAAAAAAAAACAAATTTAATTGGGGACTATTTGAAATGATATGGGACTTTTCAGATCATTTATATATGTTAAGAGGGAAGGTTATGATTGAAGTCCGTGCAATAAAATCATCTAAAAATTAGATTCTATGAAACTCTTCGAAATGCAAGTTTCGGTCAAAAAATCATTATATATTATACACTAGTTTATACTAGTTTCGGACAAAAATCAAATTAAACCGCGGGCTGTTCGAAATGATAAGAAACTTCACATATTATTTATATATTTTACGAGGGAAGGTTATGATGGATATTCCATGCAAAAAATCAACGGAAAATTAGATTCTATGAAACTTTTTGAAATGCAAGTTTCGGTCAAAAATCACAGTATATTATACACTAGTTTCGGTCAAAAAAATATAATTTAATTGGAGACTATTTGAAATGATACGAGACTTTTCAGATCATTTATATATGTTAAGAGAGAAGGTTATGATGGAAATCCTTACAAAAAAATCATCTGAAAAACTAGATTCTATGAAACATTTCGAAATGCAAGTTTCGGTCAAAAAATCATAATATATTATACACTAATCAAATTAAATCGGGTACTGTTCGAAACAATCTGAAACTTCACATATCCTTTATATATTTTACAAGGGAAGGTTATGATGCAAGTCCATGCAAAAAAGCATCAGATAAATAGATTCTATGAAACTTTTAGAAATGCAAGTTTTGGTCAAAAAATCATAGTATACTTTACACTAGTTCAGTCAAAAAATCAAATTTAATTGGGGACTATTCGAAATGATACGAGATTATTTAGATTATTTATATATGTTAAGAGGGAAGGTTATGATGGAAGTCTATGCAAAAAAATCATCTGAAAACTAGATTCTATGAAACTCCTCGAAATGCAAGTTTCGGTCAAAAAACCATAATATATTATACACTAGTTTATACTAGTTTCGGTCAAAAATCAAATTAAATCTGGGACTTTTAGAAATGATACGAAACTTAACATATCATTTTTATATTTTATGAGGGAAGGTTATGATGGAAGTCTATGCAAAATATCATCGGATAATTAGATTCTATGAAATTTTTCGAAATGCAAGTTTCGGTCAAAAAATCATAGTAAATTATACATTAGTTCGGTCAAAAAAATTAAATTTAATTGGGGACTATTTGAAATGATACGAGACTTTTCAGATCATTCATATATGTAAAGAGGGAAGGTTATATGGAACTTCATGCAAAAACATCATCTGAAAACTAGATTTTTGAAACTTTTCGAAAAGTAAGTTTCGGTCCAAAAATCATAATATATTATACACTAGTTTATACTAGTTTCAGTCAAAAATCAAATTAAAGCGGGGATTGTTCGAAATGATACGAAACTTCACATATCATTTATATTTTTACGAGGGAAGGTTACGATATAAATTCCATGAAAAAAATCATCGGAAAATTAGATTCTATGAAACTTTTCAAAATGCAATTTCGGTCAAATATCAAAGTATATTATACACTAGTTTCAGTCAAAAAAATCAAATTTAATTGGGGACTATTTGAAATGATACGAGACTTTTCAGATCATTTATATATGTTAAGAGGTAAGGTTATGATGGAAGTCCATGCAAATAAATCTTCTGAAAACTAGATTCTATGAAACATTACGAAATGCATGTTTCGGTCAAAAAATCACAATATATTATGCACTAGTTTATAGTAGTTTCGGTCAAAAATCTAATTAAAAAAGGGACTATTGGAAATGATACGAAACTTCACACATCATTTATATATTTAACGACGGAATTTTATGATGGAAGTCAATGCAAAAAATCATCGGAAAATTAGATTCTATGGAACTTTTCAAAAAGCAACTTTCGGTCAAAAATCTTAGTATATTATACACTAGTTCGGTCAAAAAAACAAATTTAATTGGGGACTATTTGAAATGATACGAGACTTTTCAGATCATTTATATATGTTAAGATGGAAGGTTATGAATGAAGTCCGTGAATTAAAATCATCTGAAAACTAGATTCTATGAAACTCTTCGAAATGCAAGTTTCGGTCAAAAAATCATAATATATTATACACTAGTTTCGGTCAAAAAAATATAATTTAATTGGGGACTATTTGAAATGATACGAGACTTTTCAGATCATTAATATATGTTAAGAGGGAAGGTTATGATGGAAGTCCTTGCAAAAAAATCATCTGAAAAACTAGATTCTATGAAACTTTTCGAAATGCAAGTTTCGGTCAAAAAATCATAATATATTATACACTAATCAAATTAAAGTGGGTACTGATCAAAATGATACGAAACTTCACATATCATTTATATATTTTACAAGGGAAGGTTATGATGGAAGTCCATGCAAAAATCATCGGATAATTAGATTCTATGAAACTTTTAGAAATGCATGTTTTGGTCAAAAATCATAGTATACTATACACTAGTTCGGTCAAAAAAATCAAATTTAATTGGGGACTATTCGAAATGATACGAGACTTTTTATATTATTTATATATGTTAAGAGGGAAGGTTATGATGGAAGTCTATGCAAAAAAAATCATCTGAAAACTAGATTCTATGAAACTCTTCGAAATGCAAGTTTCGGTCAAAAAATCATAATATATTATACACTAGTTTATACTAGTTTGGGTCAAAAATCAAATTAAATCTGGGACTTTTAGAAATGATACGAAACTTAACATATCATTAATATATTTTACGAGGGAAGGTTATGATGGAAGTCCATGCAAAATATCATCGTAAAATTAAATTCTATGAAACTTTTCGAAATGCAAGTTTCGGTCAAAAATCATAGTAAATTATACACTAGTTTCAGTCAAAAAAATCAAATTTAATTGGGGACTATTTGAAATGATACGAGACTTTTCAGATCATTTATATATGTTAAGAGGTAAGGTTATGATGGAAGTCCATGCAAATAAATCTTCTGAAAACTAGATTCTATGAAACATTACGAAATGCATGTTTCGGTCAAAAAATCATAATATATTATACACTAGTTTATAGTAGTTTCGGTCAAAAATCTAATTAAAAAGGGGACTATTGGAAATGATACGAAACTTCACACATCATTTATATATTTAACGACGGAATTTTATGATGGAAGTCAATGCAAAAAATCATCGGAAAATTAGATTCTATGAAACTTTTCAAAATGCAACTTTCAGTCAAAAATCTTAGTATATTATACACTAGTTCGGTCAAAAAAAACAAATTTAATTGGGGACTATTTGAAATGATACGAGACTTTTCAGATCATTTATATATGTTAAGATGGAAGGTTATGAATGAAGTCCGTGAATTAAAATCATCTGAAAACTATATTCTATGAAACTCTTTGAAATGCAAGTTTCGGTCAAAAAATCATAATATATTATACACTAGTTTCGGTCAAAAAAAATATAATTTAATTGGGGACTATTTGAAATGATACGAGACTTTTCAGATCATTAATATATGTTAAGAGGGAAGGTTATGATGGAAGTCCTTGCAAAAAAAATCATATGGAAAACTAGATTCTATGAAACTTTTCGAAATGCAAGTTTCGGTCAAAAAATCATAATATATTATACACTAATCATATTAAAGTGGGTACTGTTCAAAATGATACGAAACTTCACATATCATTTATATATTTTACAAGGGAAGGTTATGATGGAAGTCCATGCAAAAATAATCGGATAATTAGATTCTATGAAACTTTTAGAAATGCAAGTTTTGGTCAAAAATCATAGTATACTATACACTAGTTCGGTCAAAAAAAGCAAATTTAATTGGGGACTATTCGAAATGATACGAGACTTTTCAGATTATTTATATATGTTAAGAGGGAAGGTTATGATGGAAGTCTATGCAAAAAAAATCATCTAAAAACTAGATTCTATGAAACTCTTCGAAATGCAAGTTTCGGTCAAAAAATCATAATATATTATACACTAGTTTATACTAGTTTGGGTCAAAAATTAAAATTAAATCTGGGACTTTTAGAAATGATACTAAACTTAACATATCATTAATATATTTTACGAGGGAAGGTTATGATGGAAGTCCATGCAAAATATCATCGTAAAATTAAATTCTATGAAACTCTTCGAAATGCAAGTTTCGGTCAAAAATCATAGTAAATTATACATTTGTTCGGTCAAAAAAATTAAATATAATTGGGGACTATTTGAAATGTTACGAGACTTTTCAGATCATTAATATATGTTAAGAGGGAAGGTTATGATGGAAGTCCTTGCAAAAAAATCATCTGAAAAACTAGATTCTATAAAACTTTTCGAAATGCAAGTTTCGGTCAAAAAATCATAATATATTATACACTAATCAAATTAAAGTGGGTAATGTTCAAAATGATACGAAACTTCACATATCATTTATATATTATACAAGGGAAGGTTATGATGGAAGTCCATGCAAAAATCATCGGATAATTAGATTCTATGAAACTTTTAGAAATGCATGTTTTGGTCAAAAATCATAGTATACTATACACTAGTTCGGTCAAAAAAATCAAATTTAATTGGGGACTATTCGAAATGATACGAGACTTTTTATATTATTTATATATATTAAGAGGGAAGGTTATGATGGAAGTCTATGCAAAAAAAATCATCTGAAAACTAGATTCTATGAAACTCTTCGAAATGCAAGTTTCGGTCAAAAAATCATAATATATTATACACTAGTTTATACTAGTTTGGGTCAAAAATCAAATTAAATCTGGGACTTTTAGAAATGATACGAAACTTAACATATCATTAATCTATTTTACGAGGGAAGGTTATGATGGAAGTCCATGCAAAATATCATCGTAAAATTAAATTCTATGAAACTTTTCGAAATGCAAGTTTCGGTCAAAAATCATAGTAAATTATACACTAGTTTCAGTCAAAAAAATCAAATTTAATTGGGGACTATTTGAAATGATACGAGACTTTTCAGATCATTTATATATGTTAAGAGGTAAGGTTATGATGGAAGTCCATGCAAATAAATCTTCTGAAAACTAGATTCTATGAAACATTACGAAATGCATGTTTCGGTCAAAAAATCATAATATATTATACACTAGTTTATAGTAGTTTCGGTCAAAAATCTAATTAAAAAGGGGACTATTGGAAATGATACGAAACTTCACACATCATTTATATATTTAACGACGGAATTTTATGATGGAAGTCAATGCAAAAAATCATCGGAAAATTAGATTCTATGAAACTTTTCAAAATGCAACTTTCAGTCAAAAATCTTAGTATATTATACACTAGTTCGGTCAAAAAAAACAAATTTAATTGGGGACTATTTGAAATGATACGAGACTTTTCAGATCATTTATATATGTTAAGATGGAAGGTTATGAATGAAGTCCGTGAATTAAAATCATCTGAAAACTATATTCTATGAAACTCTTTGAAATGCAAGTTTCGGTCAAAAAATCATAATATATTATACACTAGTTTCGGTCAAAAAAAATATAATTTAATTGGGGACTATTTGAAATGATACGAGACTTTTCAGATCATTAATATATGTTAAGAGGGAAGGTTATGATGGAAGTCCTTGCAAAAAAAATCATATGGAAAACTAGATTCTATGAAACTTTTCGAAATGCAAGTTTCGGTCAAAAAATCATAATATATTATACACTAATCATATTAAAGTGGGTACTGTTCAAAATGATACGAAACTTCACATATCATTTATATATTTTACAAGGGAAGGTTATGATGGAAGTCCATGCAAAAATAATCGGATAATTAGATTCTATGAAACTTTTAGAAATGCAAGTTTTGGTCAAAAATCATAGTATACTATACACTAGTTCGGTCAAAAAAAGCAAATTTAATTGGGGACTATTCGAAATGATACGAGACTTTTCAGATTATTTATATATGTTAAGAGGGAAGGTTATGATGGAAGTCTATGCAAAAAAAATCATCTAAAAACTAGATTCTATGAAACTCTTCGAAATGCAAGTTTCGGTCAAAAAATCATAATATATTATACACTAGTTTATACTAGTTTGGGTCAAAAATTAAAATTAAATCTGGGACTTTTAGAAATGATACTAAACTTAACATATCATTAATATATTTTACGAGGGAAGGTTATGATGGAAGTCCATGCAAAATATCATCGTAAAATTAAATTCTATGAAACTTTTCGAAATGCAAGTTTCGGTCAAAAATCATAGTAAATTATACATTTGTTCGGTCAAAAAAATTAAATATAATTGGGGACTATTTGAAATGTTACGAGACTTTTCAGATCATTAATATATGTTAAGAGGGAAGGTTATGATGGAAGTCCTTGCAAAAAAATCATCTGAAAAACTAGATTCTATAAAACTTTTCGAAATGCAAGTTTCGGTCAAAAAATCATAATATATTATACACTAATCAAATTAAAGTGGGTAATGTTCAAAATGATACGAAACTTCACATATCATTTATATATTATACAAGGGAAGGTTATGATGGAAGTCCATGCAAAAATCATCGGATAATTAGATTCTATGAAACTTTTAGAAATGCATGTTTTGGTCAAAAATCATAGTATATTATACACTAGTTCGGTCAAAAAAATCAAATTTAATTGGGGACTATTCGAAATGATACGAGACTTTTTAGATTATTTATATATATTAAGAGGGAAGGTTATGATGGAAGTCTATGCAAAAAAAATCATCTGAAAACTAGATTCTATGAAACTCTTCGAAATGCAAGTTTCGGTCAAAAAATCATAATATATTATACACTAGTTTATACTAGTTTGGGTCAAAAATCAAATTAAATCTGGGACTTTTAGAAATGATACGAAACTTAACATATCATTAATCTATTTTACGAGGGAAGGTTATGATGGAAGTCCATGCAAAATATCATCGTAAAATTAAATTCTATGAAACTTTTCGAAATGCAAGTTTCGGTTAAAAATCATAGTAAATTATACACTAGTTTCAGTCAAAAAAATCAAATTTAATTGGGGACTATTTGAAATGATACGAGACTTTTCAGATCATTTATATATGTTAAGAGGTAAGGTTATGATGGAAGTCCATGCAAATAAATCTTCTGAAAACTAGATTCTATGAAACATTACGAAATGCATGTTTCGGTCAAAAAATCATAATATATTATACACTAGTTTATAGTAGTTTCGGTCAAAAATCTAATTAAAAAGGGGACTATTGGAAATGATACGAAACTTCACACATCATTTATATATTTAACGACGGAATTTTATGATGGAAGTCAATGCAAAAAATCATCGGAAAATTAGATTCTATGAAACTTTTCAAAATGCAACTTTCGGTCAAAAATCTTAGTATATTATACACTAGTTCGGTCAAAAAAAAACAAATTTAATTGGGGACTATTTGAAATGATACGAGACTTTTCAGATCATTTATATATGTTAAGATGGAAGGTTATGAATGAAGTCCGTGAATTAAAATCATTTGAAAACTAGATTCTATGAAACTCTTCGAAATGCAAGTTTCGGTCAAAAAATCATAATATATTATACACTAGTTTCGGTCAAAAAAATATAATTAAATTGTGGACTATTTGAAATGATACGAGACTTTTCAGATCATTAATATATGTTAAGAGGGAAGGTTATGATGGAAGTCCTTGCAAAAAAAATCATCTGAAAAACTAGATTCTATGAAACTTTTCGAAATGCAAGTTTCGGTCAAAAAATCATAATATATTATACACTAATCAAATTAAAGTGTGTACTGTTCAAAATGATACGAAACTTCACATATCATTTATATATTTTACAAGGGAAGGTTATGATGGAAGTCCATGCAAAAATCATCGGATAATTAGATTCTATGAAACTTTTAGAAATGCAAGTTTTGGTCAAAAATCATAGTATACTATACACTAGTTCGGTCAAAAAAATCAAATTTAATTGGGGACTATTCGAAATGATATGAGACTTTTCAGATTATTTATATATGTTAAGAGGGAAGGTTGTGATGGAAGTCTATGCAAAAAAAATCATCTAAAAACTAGATTCAATGAAACTCTTCGAAATGCAAGTTTCGGTCAAAAAATCATAATATATTATACACTAGTTTATACTACTTTGGGTCAAAAATCAAATTAAAACTGGGACTTTTAGAAATGATACGAAACTTAACATATCATTAATATATTTTATGAGGGAAGGTTATGATGGAAGTCCATGCAAAATATCATCGTAAAATTAAATTCTATGAAACTTTTCGAAATGTAAGTTTCGGTCAAAAATCATGGTAAATTATACATTAGTTCGGTCAAAAAAATTAAATTTAATTGGGGACTAATTGAAATGATACGAGACTTTTCAGATCATTCATATATGTAAAGAGGGAAGGTTATATGGAACTTCATGCAAAAAAATCATCTGAAACTAGATTTTTGAAACTTTTCGAAAAGTAAGTTTCGGTCCAAAAATCATAATATATTATACACTAATTTATACTAGTTTCAGTCAAAAATCAAATTAAAGCGGGGACTGTTCGAAATGATACGAAACTTCACATATCATTTATATTTTTACGAGGGAAGGTTATGATGGAAATTCCATGAAAAAAATCATCGGAAAATTAGATTCTATGAAACTTTTCAAAATGCAATTTCGGTCAAATATCATAGTATATTATACACTAGTTTCAGTCAAAAAAATCAAATTTAATTGGGGACTATTTGAAATGATAAGAGACTTTTCAGATCATTTATATATGTTAAGAGGTAAGGTTATGATGGAAGTCCATGCAAATAAATCTTCTGAAAACTAGATTCTATGAAACATTACGAAATGCATGTTTCGGTCAAAAAATCATAATATATTATACACTAGTTTATAGTAGTTTCGGTCAAAAATCTAATTAAAAAGGGGACTATTGGAAATGATATGAAACTTAACACATCATTTATATATTTAACGACGGAATTTTATGATGGAAGTCAATGCAAAAAATCATCGGAAAATTAGATTCTATGAAACTTTTCAAAATGCAACTTTCGGTCAAAAATCTTAGTATATTATACACTAGTTCGGTCAAAAAAAAAACAAATTTAATTGGGGACTATTTGAAATGATACGAGACTTTTCAGATCATTTATATATGTTAAGATGGAAGGTTATGAATGAAGTTCGTGAATTAAAATCATCTGAAAACTAGATTCTATGAAACTCTTCGAAATGCAAGTTTCGGTCAAAAAATCATAATATATTATACACTAGTTTCGGTCAAAAAAATATAATTTAATTGGGGACTATTTGAAATGATACGAGACTTTTCAGATCATTAATATATGTTAAGAGGGAAGGTTATGATGGAAGTCCTTGCAAAAAAAATCATCTGAAAAACTAGATTCTATGAAACTTTTCGAAATGCAAGTTTCGGTCAAAAAATCATAATATATTATACACTAATCAAATTAAAGTGGGTATTGTTCAAAATGATACGAAACTTCACATATCATTTATATATTTTACAAGGGAAGGTTATGATGGAAGTCCATGCAAAAATCATCGGATAATTAGATTTTATGAAACTTTTAGAAATGCATGTTTTGGTCAAAAATTATAGTATAATATACACTAGTTCGGTCAAAAAAATCAAATTTAATTGGGGACTATTCGAAATGATACGAGACTTTTTAGATTATTTATATATGTTAAGAGGGAAGGTTATGATGGAAGTATATGCAAAAAAAATCATCTGAAAACTAGATTCTATAAAACTCTTCGAAATGCAAGTTTCGGTCAAAAAATCATAATATATTATACACTAGTTTATACTAGTTTGGGTCAAAAATCAAATTAAATCTGGGACTTTTAGAAATGATACGAAACTTAACATATCATTAATATATTTTACGAGGGAAGGTTATGATGGAAGTCCATGCAAAATATCATCGTAAAATTAAATTCTATGAAACTTTTCGAAATGCAAGTTTCCGTCAAAAATCATAGTAAATTATACACTAGTTTCAGTCAAAAAAATCAAATTTAATTGGGGACTATTTGAAATGATACGAGACTTTTCAGATCATTTATATATGTTAAGAGGTAAGGTTATGATGGAAGTCCATGCAAATAAATCTTCTGAAAACTAGATTCTATGAAACATTACGAAATGCATGTTTCGGTCAAAAAATCATAATATATTATACACTAGTTTATAGTAGTTTCGGTCAAAAATCTAATTAAAAAGGGGACTATTGGAAATGTTACGAAACTTCACACATCATTTATATATTTAACGACGGAATTTTATGATGGAAGTCAATGCAAAAAATCATCGGAAAATTAGATTCTATGAAACTTTTCAAAATGCAACTTTCGGTCAAAAATCTTAGTATATTATACACTAGTTCGGTCAAAAAAAAACAAATTTAATTGGGGACTATTTGAAATGATACGAGACTTTTCAGATCATTTATATATGTTAAGATGGAAGGTTATGAATGAAGTCCGTGAATTAAAATCATCTGAAAACTAGATTCTATGAAACTCTTTGAAATGCAAGTTTCGGTCAAAAAATCATAATATATTATACACTAGTTTCGGTCAAAAAAATATAATTTAATTGGGGACTATTTGAAATGATACGAGACTTTTCAGATCATTAATATATGTTAAGAGGGAAGGTTATGATGGAAGTCCTTGCAAAAAAATCATCTGAAAAACTAGTTTCTATGAAACTTTTCGAAATGCAAGTTTCGGTCAAAAAATCATAATATATTATACACTAATCAAATTAAAGTGGGTACTGTTCAAAATGATACGAAACTTCACATATCATTTATATATTTTACAAGGTAAGGTTATGATGGAAGTCCATGCAAAAATCATCGGATAATTAGATTCTATGAAACTTTTAGAAATGCAAGTTTTGGTCAAAAATCATAGTATACTATACACTAGTTCGGTCAAAAAAATCAAATTTAATTGGGGACTATTCGAAATGATACGAGGCTTTTCAGATTATTTATATATGTTAAGAGGGAAGGTTATGATGGAAGTCTATGCAAAAAAAATCATCTAAAAACTAGATTCTATTAAACTCTTCGAAGGTTTCGGTCAAAAAATCATAATATATTATACACTAGTTTATACTAGTTTGGGTCAAAAATCAAATTAAATCTGGGACTTTTAGAAATGATTTGAAACTTAACATATCATTAATATATTTTACGAGGGAAGGTTATGATGGAAGTCCATGCAAAATATCATCGTAAAATTAAATTCTATGAAACTTTTCGAAATGCAAGTTTCGGTTAAAAATCATAGTAAATTATACATTAGTTCGGTCAAAAAAATTAAATTTAATTGGGGACTATTTGAAATGATACGAGACTTTTCAGATCATTCATATATGTAAAGAGGGAAGGTTATATGGAACTTCATGGAAAAAAAATCATCTTAAAATTAGATTTTTGAAACTTTTCGAAAAGTAAGTTTCGGTCCAAAAATCATAATATAATATACACTAGTTTATACTAGTTTCGGTCAAAAATCAAATTAAATCGGGGACTGTTCGAAATGATACGAAACTTCACATATCATTTATATTTTTACGAGGGAAGGTTATGATGGAAATTCCATGAAAAAAATCATCGGAAAATTCGATTCTATGAAACTTTTCAAAATGCAATTTCGGTCAAATATCATAGTATATTATACACTAGTTTCAGTCAATAAAATCAAATTTAATTGGGGACTATTTGAAATGATACGAGACTTTTCCAATCATTTATATATGTTAAGAGGTAAGGTTATGATGGAAGTTCATGCAAATAAATCTTCTGAAAACTAGATTCTATGAAACATTACGAAATGTATGTTTCGGTCAAAAAATCATAATATATTATACACTAGTTTATAGTAGTTTCGGTCAAAAATCAAATTAAAAAGAGGACTACTGGAAATGATACGAAACTTCACATATCCTTTATATATTTAACGACGGAAGTTTATGATAGAAGTCAATGCAAAACATCATCGGAAAATAAGATTCTATGAAACTTTTAAAAATGCAACTTTCGGTCAAAAATCTTAGTATATTATACACTAGTTCGGTCAAAAAAATACAAATTTAATTGGGGACTATTTGAGATGATACGAGATTTTTCAGATCATTTATATTTGTTAAGAGGGAAGGTTATGATGGAAGTCCGTGAATTAAAATCATCTGAAAACTATATTCTATGGAACTCTTCGAAATGCAAGTTTCAGTCAAAAAATCATAATATATTATACACTAGTTTATACTAGTTTCGGACAAAAATCAAATTAAACCGGGGACTGTTTGAAATGATACGAAACTTCACATATCATTTATATATTTTACGAGGGAAGGTTATGATGGATATTCCATGCAAACAATCATCGGAAAATTAGATACTATGAAACTTTTCGAAATGAAGGTTACGGTAAAAAAATCATAGTATATTATACACTAGTTTTGGTCAAAAAAATATAATTTAATTGGGGACTATTTGAAATGATACGAAACTTTTCAGATCATTTATATATGTTAAGAGGGAAGGTTAAGATGGAAGTCCTTGCAAAAAAATCATCTGAAAAACTAGATTCTATGAAACTTTTCGAAATGCAAGTTTCGGTCAAAAAATCATAATATATTATACACTAATCAAATTAAATCGGGTACTGTTCGAAATGATACGAAACTTCACATATCATTTATATATTTTTCAAGGATATGTTATGATGGAAGTCCATGCAAAAAATCATCGGATAATTAGATTCTATGAAACTTTTAGAAATGCAAGTTTTGTTCAAAAATCATAGTATACTAAACACTAGTTCGGTCAAAAAAATCAAATTTAATTGGGGACTATTCGAAATGATACGAGACTTTTCAAATTATTTATATATGTTAAGAGGGAAGGTTATGATGGAAGTCTATGCAAAAAAATCATATGAAAACTAGATTCTATGAAACTCTTCGAAATGCAGGTTTAGGTCAAAAAACCATAATATATTATACACTAGTTTATACTAGTTTCTGTCAAAAATCAAATTAAATCTGGGACTTTTAGAAATGATACGAAACTTAACATATCATTTATATATTTTACGAGGGAAGGTTATGATGGAAGTCCATGCAAAATATCATCGGATAATTAGATTCTATGAAACTTTTCGAAATGCAAGTTTCGGTCAAAAATCATAGTAAATTATACATTAGTTCGGTCAAAAAAATTAAATTTAATTGGGGACTATTTGAAACTATACGAGACTTTTCAGATAATTCATAAATGTAAAGAGGGAAGGTTATATGGAACTTCATGCAAAAAAATCATCTGAAAACTAGATTTTTGAAACTTTTCGAAAAGTAAGTTTCGGTCCAAAAATCATAATATATTATACACTAGTTTATACTAGTTTCGGTCAAAAATCAAATTAAATCGGGGACTATTTGAAATGATACGAAACTTCACATATCATTTATATTTTTACGAGGGAAGGTTATGATGGAAATTCCATGAAAAAAATCATCGGAAAATTAGATTCTATGAAACTTTTCCAAATGCAATTTCGGTCAAATATCATTGTACATTATACACTAGTTTCAGTCAAAAAATTCAAATTTAATTGGGGACTATTTGAAATGATACGAAACTTTTCAGATCATTTATATATTTTAAGAGGTAAGGTTATGATGGAAGTCCATGCAAATAAATCTTCTGAAAACTAGATTCTATCAAACATTTCGAAATGCATATTTCGGTCAAAAAATCATAATAGTTTCGGTCCAAAATCAAATTATAAAGGGGACTATTGGAAATGATACGAAACTTCACATATCATTTATATATTTAACGACGGAAGTTTATGATAGAAGTCAATGCAAAAAATCATCGGAAAATTAGATTTTATTAAACTTTTCAAAATGCAACTTTCTGTCAAAAATCTTAGTATATTATACACTAATTCGGTCAAAAAAAACAAATTTAATTGGGGACTATTTGAAATGATACGAGACTTTTCAGATCATTTATATATGTTAAGAGGGAAGGTTATGATGGAAGTCTGTGAATTAAAATCATCTGAAAACTAGATTCTATGAAACTCTTCGAAATGCAAGTTTCGGTCAAAAAATCATAATATATTATACACTAGTTTATACTAGTTTCGGACAAAAATCAAATTAAACCGGGGACGGTTCGAAATGATACGAAACTTCACATATCATTTATATATTTTATGAGGGAAGGTTATGATGGATATTCCATGCAAAAAATCATCGGAAAATTAGATACTATGAAACTTTTCGAAATGAAGGTTTCGGTAAAAAAATCATAGTATATTATACACTAGTTTCGGTCAAAAAAATTAAATTTAATTGGGAACTATTTGAAATGATTTGAGACTTTTTAGATTATTTATATATGTTAAGAGGGAAGGTTATGATGGAAGTCCATGCAAAAAAATCATCTGAAAAACTAGATTCTATGAAACTTTTTGAAATGCAAGTTTCGGTCAAAAAATCATAATATATTATACACTAGTTTATACAAGTTTCGGTCAATGAAAAATTAAATCGGGGACTGTTGAAAATGATACGGTACTTCATAAATCATTTATATATTTTACGACTGAAGGTTATGATGGAATTCCATGCAAAAAATCATTGAAAAATTAGATTCTATTAAACTTTTCTAAATGCCAGTTTCGGTCAAAAATCATAGTATATTATACACTAGTTCGGTCAAAAAAATCAAATTTAATTGGGGACTATTTGAAATGATACGATACTTTTCAAATCATTTATATATGCTAAGAGGGAAGGTTATGATGGAAGTCCATGCAAAAAAAATCATCTGAAAACTAGATTCTATGAAACTCTTCGAAATGCAAGTTTCGGTCAAAAAATCATAATATATTATACACTAGTTTATACTAGTTTCGGTCAAAAATCAAATTAAATTGGTGACTGTTCCAAATAATATGAAACTTCACATATCATTTATATATTTTACGAGGGAAGTTTATGATAGAAGTCCATGCAAAAAATCATCGGAAAATTAGATTCTATGAAACTTTTCGAAATGCAAATTTCGGTCAAAAATCATAGTATATTATACACTAGTTCGGTCAAAAAATCAAATTTAATTAGGGACTATTCGAAATGATACGAGACTTTTCAGATTATTTATGTATATTAAGAGGGGAGGTTATGATGGAAGTCCATGCAAAAAAATCATTTGAATAGAAGATTCTATGAAACTCTTCGAAATGCAAGTTTCGGTTAAAAAATTATAATATATTATACACTAGTTTATACTAGTTTCGGTCAAAAATCAAATTAAATCGGGGATTGTTCGAAATGATATGAAACTTCACATATCATTTTTATATTTTACGCGGGAAGGTTATGATGGAAATTCCATGCAAAAAATCATCGGAAAATTAAATTCAAAGGAACTTTTCGAAATTCAAGTTTCGGTCAAAAATCATAGTATATTATACACTAGTTTCGGTCAAAAAAATCAAATTTATTTGGGGATTATTTGAAATGATACGAGAATTTTCAGATAATTTATATATGTTAAGAGGCAAACTTATGATGGAAGTCCATGCAAAAAAATCACCTTAAAACTAGATTCTATGAAACTTTTTTAAATGCAAGTTTCGGTCAAAAAATCATACTATATTATACACTAGTTTATACTAGTTTCGGTCAAAAATAAAATTAAATCGGGGACTGTTAGAAATGATACGAAACTTCACATATCATTTATATATTTTACGAGAGAAGGTTATGATGGAAGTCCATGCAAAAAATCATCGGAAAATTAGATTGTATGAAACTTTTCGAAATGCAAGTTTCGGTCAAAAATCATAGTAAATTATACATTAGTTCGGTCAAAAAAATAAAATTTAATTGGGGACTATTCGATATGATACGAGACTTTTCAGAACATTCATATATGTAAAGAGGGAAGGTTATGATGGAATTCCATGCAAAAAAATCATCAAAAAACTAGATTTTTGAAACTTTTCGAAATGCAAGTTTCGGTCAAAAAATAATAATATATTATACACTAGTTTATACTTGTTTCGGTTAAAAATCAAATTAAATCGGGGACTGTTAGAAATGATACGAAAATTCACATATCATTTATATATTTTACGAGGGATGGTTATGATGGATATTCCACGCAAAAAATCATCGCAAAATTAGATTCTATGAAATTATTCGAAATGCAAGTTTCGGTCAAAATTCATAGTATATTATACACTAGTTTCGGTCAAAAAATTAAATTTAATTAGGGACTATTTGAAATGATACGAGACTTTTCAGATTAGTTATATATGTTAAGATGGAAAGATATGATGGAAGTCCATGCAAAAAAATCATCTGAAAACTAGATTCTATGAAACTTTTCAAAATGCAAGTTTCTGTTAAAAAATCATAATATATTATACACTTATTTATACAAGTTTCGGTCAAAAATCAAATTAAATTGGGAAGTGTAGGAAATGATACGAAACTTCACATATCATTTATATATTTTACGACTGAAGGTTATGATGGAAGTCCATGCAAAAAATCATCGGAAAATTAAATTCTATGAAACTTTTCGAAATGCAAGTTTCGGTCAAAAATCATAGTATATTATACACTAGTTCGGTCAAAAAAAATCAAATTTAATTACGGACTATTTGAAATGATACGAGACTTTTCAGAACCTTTATATATGTTAAGAGAGAATATTATGATGAAAGTGCTTGCAAAAAAATCATTATAAAACTAGATTCTATGAAACTCTTCGAAATGCAAGTTTCGGTCAAAAAATCATAATATATTATACACTAGTTTATACTAGTTTCGGTCAAAAATCAAGTTAAATCAGGGATTGCTCAAAATGATACGAAACTTCACAATCATTTATATATTTTATGAGGGAAAGTTATTGTAGATGTTTAAGAATTGGCAGAATTTTTGACCAAACAAGAAATGTTAAATTCAGTTCAGAATGTCCTATCAGATGTTGGGACATTATCAAACAGAGTATATGAACTTATTTCAGGATGTCCTACCAGATGTTGGGACATTGTGTAAATGACTTAAGTTCAGTTTTTCAGGATGTCCCAACAGATGTTGAGACATCTCAAACCTGCTTCCAGAATTAATTATTGATTAATAGATCAGAGATTTTTAAGGAGAGTTATCTGGAATTAATTAATGATGGATAAAAACAGAACAAGGCGCATCTGTAGGGAGTTTTATATTGAAGTTTCAGTTTAAAACAGAAGACCTAAAAGCACCTAGAATCTAGGAGGTAACAAACCCTAATTCAAGGTGGAAGCTGCTGCGCATTAGGGCTGGATCATTCTATAGAAAGCCCAAAATTCAGATACCTATTTAATTAACAGAAACTCATAGAATTTAGTACGAATTTCAGAAGACCAAATAGGGTGTCTAGTGTTTTAATAGCAGGTTGTATTTTATATGTACCACTTTATGAGCTTTTAAGCAAAAGTGCATTTGTGACTTGATTGAAACTGTGAAGTAAGATCAAGCTGTATTGTTTGAAGGATGTCTTCAATTTCTGTAAACTTGTAAACTTGATCACTGTGTGATTGAGGGGGAGTGAGTAGGGTACTCTTATCTAAGGTGTGTCTTAGGTAGAAATTGCATTGGGTAGTTATTAAGTGATAGATTAAACAGGGTGGTTTAAGTCTAGAATTAATATTACTTATAGTGGATTTCCTCCTGGCTTGGTAGCCTCCAGATGTAAGTGTGGTTATACACTGAACTGGGTTAACAAACTTCTGTGTTGTTTACTTTTCTTGCTATTTAAGTTTTGGTTAAATTTGTCAAGTGTCCTATCAAGTGTTGGGACATCTCTTAGGACATCTCATACCTGATCACAGAATTTCAATTGGCATCAGAGCAGGCACCCTGCCTGTTTATACTGGGTGAGATCTAGGGAAAACAAATTCTGTAACATGGACGGAGATATAGGGTCAGTAAATAGACCACCTATACTGGATGGATCTAATTATGACTACTGGAAGCCAAGAATGATTGCATTCTTAAGATCACTTGACAACAGGGCATGGAGAGCAGTAAATGTTGGATGGGATCATCCTGTCCAAGACACCAAAGATGGATCAAAAATGCTGAAACCTGAAGAAGAATGGAGTAAGGAGGAAGAAGATTCAGCACTAGGCAACTCAAAAGCCTTAAATGCCTTATTCAATGGCATTGATAGGAACATTTTCAGACTTGTGCATCATTGTGAGCTGGCCAAAGATGTTTGGGACACTCTCAAAACAACTCATGAAGGAACATCAAAAGTAAAAATGTCAAGACTTCAACTTCTCACCACCAAGTTTGAAAACTTGAGGATGAAGGAAGATGAATCAATTCATGAGTTCTACATGAACATCTTGGATATAGCCAATACTTCTGGAGCTTTGGGAGAAAAGATGACTGATGAAAAGCTGGTAAGAAAGATTCTCAGATCTTTGCCAAAAAGATTTGACATGAAAGTCACAGCAATAGAAGAAGCTCAAGACATATGTTCCATGAAAGTTGAAGAACTCATTGGCTCCCTTCAAACTTTTGAGATGGGAATGAATGACACAAATGTTAAAAAGAATAAAAGCATAGCATTGGTGTCAAATACTGATGAAGAAGAAGATGATGAATCAAAAAATGGTAAAAGCTTATCAGAAAACCTAGCTATGCTTGGAAGACAATTCAAACAGATTCTCAGAGGAATGGATGGCAAATCCAAATCCAGTGGAAAATACACAAACTCTTCTGAGAACAGGAGACCTTATGATGCTAATAAAAAGTCAAATTATGCTGAAAAGACCAGTCAAGAAGGAATCAAGTGCCATGGATGTGAAGGATATGGACACATCAAGAAGGAATGTTCTACCTTCTTAAAAAGACAAAAGAAGGGACTATCTGTAACCTGGTCTGATGAAGACTCAGGAGGAGATTCAGAAGAAGAATCAGCTAAGCATATTACTGCTTTAGCTGGACTGTGTGAATATGATAGTGATTCCAGTTGTGGAGAGCTTACTTATGAAGAACTTGAGCAAGCATTCAAAGATCTATACAAAAGAAGCTCTGAAATATGCAGTGAGGTTATAAAGCTAAAGAAGCAGAATGAGACATTAGAAGATGAAAAAGCAAATGATCAAGAAATCATTAACACCTTGAAAAGTGAAGTAAGTCTTCTCAACTCCAAGTTGGAACATATGTCCAAATCTGTTAAAATGTTGAACAGCAGCTCAAATACACTGGATGTGATTCTCAACAACAATAAGCACTCAGGGGATAAAAGTGGACTGGGATTTAACAGAGCAAATAAAGATGAAGCTAGCTCTAGCAAAACAGCTTCAAAATCCATACAGTCTAACAAGATGTCCCAACAGATGCTTCAACATCATGAAAGAAACACAAAGTCAAACATAATGTTCCAACAGATGTCTCAACATTCTGAAAAGAACAAAATGAAGAAGAAGTATCAAAGATGGAGATTCCATCACTGTGGAAGATTTGGACATATCAAACCTCATTGTTATAAGTTGCATGGATATCCAAATCAGATGTATCAGCAACCTTCCAAGAAGAAAATAGAAGTTACCAAGAAAGTGCTGCATAAACATCAAAGAAATCAGCAACCTCCTAAGCAGAAGACAGAAAACATCAAGAAGATATGGAAACCAAAAGCTAGCACTGAAGCTGATCAAAGCTACAAGAACAAGGTCAACAATCAAGCTTGGAGTTCATCTGATAAACAACACACAGGGCAGAGGCATCAAAAGAAATCTCAACTCATCTGGTCAAAGAAAAGTACTGCATACATAGCACATACATCACTGAGAGTATCAGCTAAAGAAGACTGGTACTTTGACAGTGGATGTTCAAGACACATGACTGGATTGAAGAATTTGCTAGTAAACTTAAAATCACATTCATCCAGGTATGTGACCTTTGGAGATGGAGCTAAAGGAGAAATCAAGGGAGTTGGAACCTTGGATTGTCAAGATGTTCCAAAACTAGATGATGTGCTGCTAGTTAAAGGTTTAACTGCTAACCTGATCAGCATAAGTCAATTATGTGATCAAGGATACAGTGTAAACTTTACCAAAACTGAATGCATAGTGACAAACAAAGAACAAGAGGTTGTCATAAAAGGAGCCAGATCTAAAGACAACTGTTACATGTGGGAATCCCAAAATCTCAGTCTCACTTCAACTTGCTCTTTAGCTAAAGAAGAAGAAGTGAAACTATGGCACCAAAGACTAGGTCATCTTCATTTCAGAGGCATAAAGAAGATAATATCCATGGATGTTGTAAGAGGTATTCCTAAACTGAAGATTGATGATGGCAAAATATGTGGTGAATGTCAAATAGGCAAGCAAACCAAGATGTCCCATCCAAAGCTCCAACATCTGACAACTTCCAAAGTTTTGGAACTTTTGCATATGGATCTGATGGGACCTATGCAGGTTGAAAGTCTTGGTGGTAAGAGGTATGCCTATGTTGTGGTTGATGACTTTTCAAGATATACATGGATAAATTTCATCAAAGAAAAGTCTGATGTATTTGATGTATTCAAAGAATTATGTCAAAGATTACAAAGGGAAAAATCCAGCTGTGTGATTAGAATTAGAAGTGATCATGGAAAAGAATTTGAGAATCAAAAGTTCTTAGATTTCTGCTCTTCAGAAGGAATCAATCATGAATATTCTTCACCAATCACTCCTCAATAGAATGGGATTGTTGAGAGGAAGAATAGAGCTATTCAAGAATCTGCAAGAGCTATGATCCATGCTAAAAAGTTACCTCTGTATTTCTGGGCTGAAGCTATGAACACTGCCTGCTACATCCATAACAGAGTTACCTTGAGAAAAGGAACTTTGTCCACAATATATGAAGTCTGGAAGGGCAGAAAACCCACTGTTAAGTACTTTCATGTGTTTGGAAGTAAATGCTATATTCTGGCAGATAGGGAGCAAAGGAGAAAAATGGATCCTAAAAGTGATGAAGGGATTTTCCTTGGATACTCTATAAACAGCAGAGCATATAGAGTATTTAATTCTAGAAACAAGGTTATCATGGAGTCCATAAATGTGATAATTGATGATGATTCTACAAATGTCCCAGAAGATGTTGGAACATCTGTTGATATCAAGATTGAAGCTGAAGAAAAGAATGATCAATATAACTTCACTCAAACTGATACAAGGACAGAAGAATCAAGCAAACCTCCCTCCATCAGAATACAGAAGGATCATCCCAAATATTTGATAATTGGTGATCCCAACAGAGGTGTGAGCACTAGATCAAGAGAAGTGATTTCAGGTTCTTGTTTTGTTTCCAAAATAGAACCTAAAAATATCAAGGAAGCTCTCACTGATGAATACTGGATTTGTGCTATGCAAGATGAATTAGGTCAATTCACAAGGAATGAAGTGTGGAATCTTGTTCCTAGACCTGATGACATAAATGTGATTGGAACAAAATGGGTGTATAAGAACAAGTCAAATGAACAAGTAGTTGTTACAAAGAACAAAGCCAGACTTGTAGCTCAAGGATACACTCAAATTGAAGGGGTAGACTTTGATGAAACCTTTGCACCAGTAGCAAGGCTTGAATTAATAAGACTACTGTTGGGAATTGCTTGTATCTTAAAGTTCAAGCTATTTCAAATGGATGTGAAAAGTGCCTTTTTAAAATGGCTATCTTAATGAAGAAGTATATGTAGAACAGCCTAAAGGATTTGTTGATCCAAGCTGTCCAAATCATGTATACAAATTAAAGAAGGCACTTTATGGTTTGAAGCAAGCTCCAAGGGCATGGTATGAAAGACTGACCACATTTCTCATCAAGCAAGGGTATAGAAAAGGTGGAATTGACAAAACCTTGTTTGTTAAAGATGAAGAAGGAAATATCATAATTGCTCAAATATATGTTGATGATATTGTCTTTGGTGGGATGTCTGATAAGATGGTCAAACGTTTTGTCAAGCAGATGGAATCTGAATTTGAAATGAGCCTAGTAGGTGAGTTAACCTACTTTCTTGGTCTGCAAATAAAGCAAATGGAAGACTCAATGTTTATCTCTCAAAGCAAGTATACCAAGAACATAGTCAAGAAATTTGGAATGGAAAATGCTACTGATAAGAGAACTCCTGCCCCCACACATTTGAAGCTGACTAAAGATGAAAAGGGTGAGAGTGTAGATCAAAGCTTATACAGAAGCATGATTGGAAGCTTGTTATACTTAACTGCTAGCAGACCTGACATAGCATTTACAGTAGGTGTATGTGCAAGATATCAAGCTGATCCAAAAGTCAGTCATCTCAATCAAGTCAAGAGAATTCTTAAATATGTTAATGGTACTTGTGACTATGGCATAATGTACTTTCATGGCTGCAAACCAATTCTCACTGGCTTCTGTGATGCTGATTGGGCTGGAAGTGCAGATGACAGAAAAAGCACTTCAGGATGGTGTTTCTTTCTAGGAAACAACTTGATTTCCTGGTTCAGTAAGAAACAAAATTGTGTATCCTTATCTACAGCTGAAGCAGAATACATAGCAGCTGGAAGCAGTTGTTCTCAGTTGGTTTGGATGAAGCAAATGCTCACTGAGTACAATGTCCCACAGGATGTCATGACATTGTACTGTGACAACTTAAGTGCAATCAACATATCAAAGAATCCTATCCAACATAGCAGGACCAAGCATATTGATATCAGACATCATTTCATCAGAGATCTTGTAGAAGAAAAGGTGATTTCATTGGAGCATGTAGCTACAGATCTGCAATTAGCTGATATCTTTACCAAAGCATTGGATGCTACACAATTTGAGAACTTAAGGGGCAAACTTGGAATCTGTTTATGTGATATTTAGCAGTTAATGAGATGTGCCAACATGCCATATGACATTGTATGGCATAAGTTCCAGATGGCAAAACCAGTCTGGACAAGATCATTGGGAATTCCATTCCTAATCATTTGCACTGTAACGGCTACTTATTTAGTAACTATTTATAAGCAGCTATCAAGATTCTCATCATACTATCACAAGCGAATCACATTAACTAGCTATCCTTCTGAAATCATAAACCCTAAAGCTGTTCATCCATCTTCCTCAACAATGTCTCAAAACCCTAACACAACTAAGGAAGTTCTCAACCAGGAAGATGTAGTTCATGCCACTCCCATCTCTGTGGTACCAATGCAATCAACACCATTGGACGAACTCAGGGGAAGCGTTTCTCACACTAAAAAGGCAAGAACTCCAAAGAGAGCTAAAGATCAAGTACGCAGCAAAGCAAAAGGCATTCCCTCTCCTGCTAACAGGCCCCCAAACTCTTCAAAATATGTTGATGATTCCATCAAGGAGATTGTCAACCAAATCCTCTTTGAACAAAGAGTGGTGAGTGGGATCTCTGTTCCTTTGAACACCATGCCTGCACCTTAAGAAGAACAAGCTCAAGCTGCAAAGGACACTCCTGCAGAACAAGATGTCCCAACAGATGTTGGAACATCTGAAGATAAGAAAAAGAACTCATCTGATGTTGACTTGGAACAAACTGAGGACCAGAATAAAGTACCAAATGAAAATGATGAAGAAGTCTCTGAGGATCAGACCAAAGCCTCAAATGAAGATCAAATTCCTGCTGATCAACCAGCTGAAGAGGAGGCTGCTCAATCTCCTCCAGTGGTCAACCTGGAGCAGGACTCTGATGCAGAAATCATAGCATCTGTTAAACCCAGCATAGCCAAAAGGCTAAGGTCCAGGAAAGGAAAGTTGCCAGCTGAACCTGCCATTCCTGAGAAGAAGAATGCTAGTCCAAAGAAAGGCAAGGCTAAAGCTACCTTTGGTCCAACAAAATCATGGAGCAAAGTCCAAACCCAAAAGAGAAAAGCTGCCACACCATCAGATTCAGATGTTGAATCAGATGTCCCAACATCTCCTCCCAAGAAGAGACCAGCACCATCCAGAGCTTCAACTGCTGTTCCAGAAGCTCCCTTGGACAACATATCATTCCATCATGTCTCTAGTGTTAACAGATGGAAGTATGTGTACCAAAGAAGGGTTGCCCTGGAAAGAGAACTGAGCAGCAATGCACTTGAGTGCACAGAACTGATTGACCTCATCTCTGCTGCAGGACTATTCAAGACAGTCTCAGATTTCTCTCCCTGCCATGAACTTCTTGTCAAAGAGTTCATTGTGAATCTTCAGGAGGATTGTTCAAATGGTAAGTCCTCTGAGTTTCAAAAAGTTTTTGTTAGAGGTAAATGTGTAGAGTTTTCTCCTCAAATCATAAATCAGTACCTAGGAAGAGAAACAGATGGACCAAATGAGCTAGGTAAGACAGATAATCAAGTCTGTAAGGTGATCACTGCAAACCAGGTCAAGGCATGGCCTGTGAAGGGAAAGCTCTCAGTGAGCATGCTTACCAGGAAGTATGCCATGCTGAACAGGATTGGTACAGCTAACTGGGTGCCTACCAACCACACTTCTTCAATCTCCACTGGTCTAGCCAGGTTTATATGCTGTGGGAACTCAAACCAAGATGGACTATGGAGATTTCATTTTTGATCAAACCATGAAGCATGCCAGCTCCTCTGCAACAAAGCTACCAATAGCTTTTCCTTCATTGCTATGTGGTATAATATTAAGCCAATATCCTGGGATTTTAACTGAGAAGGACACAGTCTGCAAGAGAGAAAGCCCCCTGGCTTTTCACTACAAGTTATTTCTCAGTCATCATGCTGCAGATGTTGAAGCTCCTTCTGGGACATCTGCAGGATCCTCCACTGCTAAGACTCCAATCTCCAAGAAGGCTTTAATTACTGAACTTAAAATCACATGCAAGGAACTTGAAGCAAGGAAGCTGAAACTTGAAGACATCATCAAAAGGCTGGAGAGTGAAGAAGATCAGAATGCTGCCTCTGATGAAGACAGTGCCTCTGATGAAGACAGTGAAGCTGATGAAGACAGTGAAGCTGATGAAGAAACAGAAGCTGATGAAGAAACTGAGAGTGATGAATCTGAGTGATCAATGTATGTGAGGCATATGTAATGACAGCAATGTATTTCTGGAATAGTGTCTTTGGCCCCTAATTTTGTGTCTACCAAGGGGGAGAACAACAACCAATTGTATTGCTGTTTAATTGAATGAAAAATTCTGTTTGTTTGCTTCTGAACTGAATAAGTTTTTCTGTTGGAACAAGACTGGATAAGACTGGATACATATATGTTTGAGGGGGAGTAATCTCAAATAAGAATCAACAGAAAAGTAATGCTATACTCTGATAAAAGGAACTTCTGCTGCACTCTGATAACCAGAAAAGATGTTAGCCAAAAATTAGCCAAAGGGGAAGTTTGTAGATGTTTAAGAATTGGCAGAATTTTTGACCAAACAAGAAATGTTAAATTCAGTTCAGAATGTCCTATCAGATGTTGGGACATTATCAAACAGAGTATATGAACTTATTTCAGGATGTCCTACCAGATGTTGGGACATTGTGTAAATGACTTAAGTTCAGTTTTTCAGGATGTCCCAACAGATGTTGAGACATCTCAAACCTGCTTCCAGAATTAATTATTGATTAACAGATCAGAGATTTTTAAGGAGAGTTATCTGGAATTAATTAATGATGGATAAAAACAGAACAAGGCGCATCTGTAGGGAGTTTTATATTGAAGTTTCAGTTTAAAACAGAAGACCTAAAAGCACCTAGAATCTAGGAGGTAACAAACCCTAATTCAAGGTGGAAGCTGCTGCGCATTAGGGCTGGATCATTCTACAGAAAGCCCAAAATTCAGATACCTATTTAATTAACAGAAACTCATAGAATTGAGTACGAATTTCAGAAGACCAAATAGGGTGTCTAGTGTTTTAATAGCAGGTTGTATTTTATATGTACCACTTTATGAGCTTTTAAGCAAAAGTGCATTTGTGACTTGATTGAAACTGTGAAGTAAGATCAAGCTGTATTGTTTGAAGGATGTCTTCAATTTCTGTAAACTTGTAAACTTGATCACTGTGTGATTGAGGGGGAGTGAGTAGGGTACTCTTATCTAAGGTGTGTCTTAGGTAGAAATTGCATTGGGTAGTTATTAAGTGATAGATTAAACAGGGTGGTTTAAGTCTAGAATTAATATTACTTATAGTGGATTTCCTCCTGGCTTGGTAGCCTCCAGATGTAAGTGTGGTTATACACTGAACTGGGTTAACAAACTTCTGTGTTGTTTACTTTTCTTGCTATTTAAGTTTTGGTTAAATTTGTCAAGTGTCCTATCAAGTGTTGGGACATCTCTTAGGACATCTCATACCTGATCACAGAATTTCAGTTATGATGGAAGTCTATGCAAAAAAATCATTTTAAAATTAGATTCTATGAAACTTTTTGAAATGCAAGTTTCGGACAAAAATCATAGTATATTATACACTAGTTTCGGTCAAAAAAATAAAATTTAATTGGGGACTATTTGAAATGATACAAGACTCTTCAGATCATTTATATATGGTACGGGGAAGGTTATTAAGGAAGTCCATGCAAAAAAATCATCTGAAAACTAGATTCTATGAAACTTTTCGAAATACAAGTTTCGGTCAAAAAATCATAATATATTATACACTAATTTATACTAGTTTCGGTAAAAAAATCAAATTAAATCGGGGACTGTTGGAAATGATAAGAAACTTCACATATCAATTATATATTTTACGACAGAAGGTTATGATGTGAGTCCATGCATAAAATCATCAGAAAATTAGATTCTATGAAACTTTTCGAAATGCAAGTTTCGGTCAAAAATCATAGTATATTATACACTAGTTCGGTCAAAAAAATCAAATTTAATTGGGGACTATTTGAAATGATACGAGACTTTTCAGATCATTTATATATGTTAAGAGGGAAGGTTATGATGGAAGTCCATGCAAAAAATATCATCTGAAAACTAGATTCTATGAAACTCTTTGAAATGCAAGTTTCGGTCAAAAAATCATAATATGTTATACATTAGTTTATACTAGTTTCGGTCAAAATATCAAATTAAATCGAGGATTGTTCGAAATGATAAAAAAAACTTTTCAAAACGTTTTTATATGTTACGAGGGAATGTTCTGATGGAAGTTCATGGAAAAATCATCTGAAAATTAGATTCTACGAAACTTTTTGAAATACTAGTTTCGGTCATAAAATCATAATATATTACACACTAGTTTATACTAGTTTCGGTCAAAATATCAAATTAAATCGAGGATTGTTCGAAATGATAAAACAAAACATTTCAAAACCTTTTTTATATGTTACGAGGGAATGTTATGATGGAAGTTCATGGAAAAAATCATCTGAAAATTAGATTCTATGAAACCTTTTGAAATACTAGTATCGGTCATAAAATTATAATATATTACACACTAGTTTATACTAGTTTCGGTCAAAATATCAAATTAAATCGAGGATTGTTCGAAATGATAAAAAAAAATTTCAAATCCTTTCTATATGTTACGAGGGAATGTTATGATGGAAGTTCATGGAAAAAATCATCTGAAAATTAGATTCTACAAAACTTTTTGAAATACTAGTTTCGGTTATAAAATCATAATATATTACACACTAGTTTATATTAGTTTCGGTCAAAATATCAAATTAAATCGAGGATTGTTCGAAATGATAAAAAAACCTTTCAAATCCTTTCTATATGTTACAAGGTATTGTTATGATGGAAGTCTATGCAAAAAATCATCTGAAAATTAGATTCTACGAAACGTTTTGAAATACTAGTTTCGGTCATAAAATCATAATATATTACACACTAGTTTATACTAGTTTCAGTCAAAATATCAAATTAAATCGAGGATTGTTCGAAATGATAAAAAAACTTTTCAAATCCTTTCTATATGTTACGAGGGAATGTTATGATGGAAGTTCATGGAAAAAATCATTTCAAAATTATATTCTATGAAACTTTTTGAAATGCGAGTTTCGGTTAAAAAATCTTAATTAATTACACACTAGTTTATACTAGTTTTTGTCGAAATATCAAATTAAATCAAGGATTATTCAAAATGATACGAAACTTTTCAGATCCTATCTATCTAATTCGAGGGAAGGTTATGATGGAAGTCCATTTAAAAAATCATCTTAAAATTAGACTCTATGAAACTTTTTGAAATGCTAGTTTTGGTCATAAAATCATAATATATTATACATTTGTTTATGCTAGTTTCAGTCCAAAAAAATCAAATTAAATCGAGGACTGCTTGAAATGATACAAAGCTTTTCATATCCTTTCGATATGTTACAAGGGAAGGTTATGATGGAAATCCATGCAAAAAATCATCTGAAAATTAGATTCTATGAAACTTTTTTAAATGCAAGTTTCGTTCAAAAAATCATAATATATTACACACTAGTTTATACTAGTTTTGGTCAAAATATCAAATTAAATCAAGGATTGTTCGAAATGATACAAAACTTTTCAGATCTTTTCTATATGTTACGAGGGAAGGTTATGATTTAAGTCCATACAAAAAATCATTTCAAAATTATATTCTATGAAACTTTTCGAAATGCTAGTTTCGGTCATAAAATCATAATATGATACACTCGTTTATACTAGTTTAGGTCAAATAATTAAATTAAATCGAGGACTATTCGAAATGATACGAAACATTTTAGATCCTTTCTATATGTTAAAAGGGATGGTTAGGATGGAAGTCAATGCAAAAAAATCATCTAAAAATTAAATTCTAAGAAAATTTTCGAAATGCTAGTTTCGTTCATAAAATTATTATATATTACACACTAGTTTATACTAATTCCGGGTAAAATATCAAATTAAATCGAGGATTGTTCGAAATGTACAAAAAAAATCCAGATCCTTTCTATATGTTACGAGGGAAGGTTATGATGGAAGTCCATGCAAAAAATCATCTCAAAATTATATTCTATGAAACTTTTCGAAATGCAAGTTTCGGTCAAAAATCATAATATACTACACACTAGTTTATACTAGTTTCCATGAAAATATCAAATTAAATCGAGGATTGTTTATACGAAACTTTTTAGATCCTTTCTATATGTTTCGAGGAAAGCTTGTGATGGAAGTCCATGCAAATAAACATCTTAAAATTAGATTTTTTCGAAATGCTAGTTTCGGTCTTAAAATCATAATATATTATACACTCGTTTATACTTGTTTCGATCAAAAAATCAAATTATATTGAGGATTGTTTGAAATTATACGAAATTTTTCAGATCCTTTCTATATACTACGAGGGAAGGTTATGATGGGAATCCATCCAAAAAGTTATCTGAAAATTAGAATTTATGAAACTTTTCAAAATACTATTTTTAGTCATAAAATCATAATATATTACATACTAGTTTATACTAGTTTCGGTCAAAATATCAAATTAAATCGAGGATTGTTCGAAATGATAAAAAAAAATTAGATCGTTTCTATTTGTTACGAGGGAAGGTTATGATGGAAGTCCATGCAAAAAATCATCTCAAAATTATATTCTATGAAACTTTTCAAAATGCAAGTTTTGGTTAAACAATTGTAATATATTACACACTAGTTTATACTAGTTTTGGTTAAAATATTAAATTAAATCGAGGATTAATCGAAATGATACAAAAAATTTCAGATCCTTTCTAGATGTTTCGAGGGAAGGTTTTGATGGAAGTCCATGCAAAAAATCATAGGGAAACAACACTGCCGAGGAATAAACCCTACTAGGGAGGTACCTCTGAACAAACTTTGCTGGAGAAGAGGACTTTGCCAGGAAATTTGCGTTGTTGGCGAAATAAACCCAAATTGGAAATTAAGCCACAACGAGGAAAATTACTCTGATGGAGAAAGAGAATTTTGTAGATTTCAATGAGGAAGTTTCTGCAATGCTAGGGACAATGATCAACTTCTTTATTCTGCTAGACGATCTACTAGGGAAGATAATCATATAAAGTTATCCAGTGGAGATATGGAGGTGAACTACTGGAAGATGTATTTCTCCTTACTTAACTCAGTTGGGGATTATATCTCCATTGGGGAGCTTTGTGGAGATGACTATGTGGGGATTCGCCGGATATAAGACTTGCTAGGGATTCCAACCTTCAAGGTCCTGTAGTAGATGTCATTTCTGTTTTTCATGTACATATTTGTTGGTAAACACCAATCATGTTCAAATGCATATGCTCATTCAAAATCACCATTGGACGTTTTTGCTACAAAACAGAAGAAAAAAAAACAACTTTGTAATGGAAATTGTATTGTATTTTCTTCTTTTTTTTTGAAAATTTGCCTATACTCGGCATTTTCGTTCAAAGAGACATAAATCCTAGTAAGAGGAAATTGTCCTAATTATTTTGAAAAAAATGTACAAGAAATAATAGCTATGTAAAAATGATCCCATCGAGTTCTAACTTTGCTACTTCCCCTATGTATTCAAGCATCTCATCACTTTTGTTGTTAGAAGAAAATGATTGGATTGATTTGTGCCATTCGAACTTCATATTAATAGTCAATCTAGCTACCTTTCAAATAAGTGATCCAACGGGACATAGTTATATGCCTTAATCCCTAACTTTTGCCTGGACCACCCTTTTCGGTTTTCAGTCCAACGGGATACCCTTTTTTTCCCAAGCCGCCTTTTCAGGTTTTTGACTTGCCGGGTGTACCATCTTTTCATATATATCCCTAATTTTTGCCCAAAACCTTTTTGTTCGTCGGGATGCCCTTATATTTTCCTAGGCCAGTCAACCTAGCGGGTATCTTTTCATGAATAGTATTTTTTGACTATGTCCGCTTTCACAGGGTGCGGAAAATCTTTTTCGTCCATAGTGGTAAGTATCATAGCACCACCAGAAAATATCTTTTTAACTACAAATGGCCCTTCGTATGTGGGAGTCCATTTTCCCCTGGGATCATCTTGCGGTAGGATGATGCACTTTATTACCAAATCACCAACCTGATACACCTGATGTCTAACTTTCTTGTTGAAGGCTTTGATCATGCGCTTCTGATACATCTGACCATGACAAACAGACATGAGTCTCTTTTCGTCAATCAAATTTATTTGGTCAAGTCGAGTCTGAATCCATTCGTCTTCATCTAAACCTGTGTATTTCATAATCCTTAAGGAAGGAATCTGGACTTCAATAGGTAAGACGGTCTCCATACCGTAAACAATAGAGAACGAAGTTTCCCTAGTTGATGTACGTACTGAAGTGCAGTATCCATGAAGAGCAAATGATAACATCTCGTGCAGGTCTTTGTATGTCACAGTCATTTTCTGCAAGATCTTCTTGATATTTTTGTTGGCGGCTGTAATACGGTGGGAGAACTGACTTTCTATATATGTTGCAGATAGCATGAGTCGCCACCGACTTTTATTTTATCTATATGGAAAGGGTATAAAAGAACAGGAAAGACCTTTTTAAAAATTCTAAGTTCGGGGGGTAGGTTATTTAAAGGGAAGGTGTAAGCACCATTTATATCCATGGTTATCCATGGGCTTTTACTTACTTAGCTCACTTATTTGTTTGAAAAAGGAAAGTGTAGTGTGTGTTTAAAAATTTATCTAATTACTTTGTAATGATCCTCGTATGAATGTATACAAAGCCTTGTTTTTGAAGATATTTGAAAATAGTCAGGTGTGAAAAGTATTTGGAAATGTGAGCAAGTAACTAAGTTGTACCTACCCTAGACTAGTCTTTCATGTTCTTTTATTTTCTTTCAAGGGTAAGAATGTCCCTACTATTAAGGAGTAGGTAGTCATTACCTTGGATTTATTTGAGGGACGGGCGTAGGGTCATCGTATGGTCAATGAAGGCAACTTAAGGGGTGTCTTTAGCAATTCGTATGGACTATCATCATATTTACCGAAGGGACAAGATCACTATATCGTAGGCAACCTCGTAGGGACTTGATCTTTTAATCTGAAGGGACTATGATGATTTTATTATGTAGGGATTTTGCTTAAGACACCCCAATGTTCGAGGGACTTGATCATTTGTTTAAGGCAACTAAGAGGGGAACCCTAGAAAGTGATATGGCGATCATAGAATGATCGACTTACGTGTGTGAGTGAATATTTTCAAATATTTATCTTGTTATTAATTATCTAAGTCCAATTATTCAATTAACCTTTTACACACCCTATATTACTAACCACGCAGTTATAATAAAAAAAAGGCAGAAATTAAAAGGCAGAATAATAAAAGGCCCCTAAACTATTACAGTGCTTCGGGGCAGTTACATAATAATAAGGCGAACATAAAAAATAAAACCTAAAATATTACAAGTGAGAGACAGTTACAAAATAATATAAACGGTAAATGAATAACATAAAAATTAGTGAAAATACAAAATAAGTTTTAAAAAAAAGGTTTACTTAAAGAAAACGAATTAGGGTTAAGATTTTAAAAAAAGTTTTAGGGTTTATAAAAATATTTAGGGTTTAAAGGTTTGAGACGAGGATTAGGGACAAATTAAGAAAACCTAAATTAATTAATCAATTTTTATGGAAAAAAAAACAATTAACCTAATAAGCTAAAAAAATTAATTAAAATAACCTAATAATTATATATAAAAAAATTAGGAAACTTATTTTATTTTTTAAAAAAATGGTTCATTAAAGGTTTTTAGGTTAACCATGGTTTAAAGAAATTGAAAAAAGAAAAAGGAACAAGAACAAAGTTTGCCCAAAAATGCCATGGGTGGGAGTTGAACTCACGCCCTTTGACCTCTAAGCATTCAGCCACTGGGTTATGCGCGCCTTTGGGAATAAACCTGAAACAAAATAATTATATAATATAAATGGGAAAAAAATATAAGTTGGAAAAAAATGTCATAGGCTGGGTTTGAACCCAGCCCCATGAATCTCCAGCCTCCTTTGACCACTAAGTCATGCGCGCACATGTGAATGTACCTGGAAAATAGTTATTATATAATAAAACAAAATGTATGAGAAAAAAATGATTGAGGAAAAATCGTCAAGGTTTAGGAAAAAAATCAGGGTAGTTAGTTAACATAAAATGTGCAGATCTAAATATATGTAAAATAAAAAATAAAAAGAAATTTAAAAAATACAACGATGTTGCTAACGTAAAAATGCGATCATCGCAACTGGATCGGATCAACACAAGTGCCACGCCTCATATACACAGATGTGAAAACAGCGTATCGACACGATCCGATCTAAATAATCTAAATAATAGTAAAGTAAAATAAAATATTTATTTAACAAAATATTTATATATTATATATTTTTTATATTATACATATTATATTACACATTATTATATATTATATATATTAAAGTTATATATACTATATATTATATACATATGATAAATTAATTAATTAATTAACAAACAGAATATAAAAAATAAAAGAACATAAAATGTTAATAAAAGAATGTAAAACATTTGTTAGAACATATGTATGTGAGAACATAAAAAGTTTATATAAAACAGAATAAATAAAAATAGTTTTTTCTATCTACCATACCTAATCAAACATGAGATGTGAGAACATATGTATACCACGATAAATTTAAGTGTTAACAAAACAAAGTATGATATCAATGTACGGAAGCCAACCGAAAATGTTTATGTATCCCAATATCAGATCTGCCACTCCGCTACAAAATATTTTTCTTTCTGTTCCCTTTTTTCGTCTTCCATTAGTTAGTATATATAGGGACCAATTAGAGTTAATTATAATGGGCCTTAATGTTTATTGTGGAACCCAATAAAATATTAATTTAAAATTAAATAAAGTTTAATAATTAAAATAGTTAAAATTAAAATAAAAACTATTAATTCTATTTATTTATTCTAGACCCGATATAAAAATAAATGGATTCAAAAAATAAAAAACCGGGCGTCAAAGTGCTCGAAAAAGTAAAATGAACACATCAAAATAATCAGTACGAAATAAATGACTCGGAAAAATACAGTGTTTAGTCGGATTTTGAAATAAAAATTATGACCGTTTAAGCTGCTCAGACTGATCAACATATGACCAAAACTAGTCGTAAAAATATTTTTAGCATGTCAAATTAAACCACGTGAACTGCAAATTAATGTTACCGACATTTGCAAACTTAAACTTGACATTTTTTCGTTCTCTGATTTTAGGCACAATTGAAAATTAATTTGACCAGTCTGTCTGTAAATTCCGAGAAATTATTCCGGCTAATATTAAGACAAAAAAATTTTATGCTATGAAGATGATGCAAATGAATGCGAAACAAAAAGTCGGTTAGAGTTTTAAACAGAGGGCAAATTTTGGGGTACAACAGTTGTCCCTGTTCAATTTTCTAAAACCTGAGGAGTTAGATTGGCATGCACGCCATTTGTGACTTGAAGGTTGAAGGGGATTGAACACAAAAGCCCAAAAATTTGCACTCGTCGGTGCGTGTGTAATACGGTGGGAGAACTGACTTTCTATAAATGTTGCGGATAGCAAGAGTCGCCACCGACTTTTATTTTATCCAAAAGGAAAGGACATAAAAGAGCAGGAAAGACCTTTTTTTAAAAGACTTGAGTTCGGGGGGTAGGTTATACAAAGGGAAGGTATTAGCACCCTTTATATCCATGGTTATCCATGGGCTCTTAGTTACTTAGCTCACTTTGTTTGTTTGCAAGAGTGTAGTGTGTGATTAGAAAAATTTCTTTAAGTACTTGGTAATAACCCTCGTATGGGTGTATACAAAGCCTAGTTTAGAGATTGTGAGGTGTAAAAGTAAGTTTGAAAAGTGTGAGCAAGTAACTATGAGATACCTACCCTAGATTAAGTCTTTCGTGTTCTCGTATGTTCTTTCAATGGTAAGACTATCCCTATTATTAAGGAATCAGGTAGTCATTACCTTGGATGTGAAGGGACAAGCGTAGGGTCATCGTATGGTCATAAAAAGCAACTTTAAGGGGTGTCTTTAGCAATTTGTAGGGACTATCATCATTTATTCGAAGGGACAAGATCATTATTCCATAGGCAACCTCGAAGGGACTTTATCTTTTAAACTGTAGGGACTTGATGATTTTATGAAGGGACTTTGCTTAAGACACCCCTATATTCGAGGGACTTGACCATATTAAAGGCAACCAAGAGGGATACCCTAGGAAGTGCAAGATGGCGATCAAAGATCGACTTACGTGTGTGAGTGTTTATATTCAGGTATTTATCTTGTTTAAATTAATTTTCTAAGTTCAATTTAATTACATATAAGTTATGCACACCCTAAGGTTACTAACCATACAATAAAATAATTACAAAATAAAACAAAGATATAAAATAAACCTATTACATGGCTTTAGCAATTACATAATAATAAAAATAATAATGATAATAATAAATATAATAAGAATGATAAATAAACAATAATCACATATTAGTAATAATAAAATAATAAAAATAAGGGTTAGAATAATAAATAAAGGAAGTAAGAATTTAAAAAGAAAAATTAATATTAAAAATTTTTTAGAAGTTAATTAAGAAAATAAGTTTAATAATAATAAACAAATTATTTACATATTAATAAAAATAAAGATTAATAGTTTAATTAGGGTTTAGAAAAATTAGGTTAATTTTTAGGGTTAGAAGAAAATTAGGGTTTTTAATTATAATTAAAATACATTATTAATTTATTTACAAAAATACATAATAATTATATATAAACATATTATAAAATAAATACAAGTAATTTACATTTAAGAAAATAAATATGAATTTTAGAAAATATAAAGTTTTATGAAAAATATTATTAGTTATTATTTAGAAATTATTTTAATTATATAAATTTAAATTAAAAATAAGAAAATAGTTAAAATAATGAAAATATGGACAAAACCCTAAAAAGATAGGACCTGGGATTTGAACCCAGGTCCCTTACCTCAACAACAACACTCAAAACCAGCTGAGCCAGCATGCACTAGTGAATACTATGTGCAATGCAATCCTTATATTATAAACCTGCAAAACAAAAATAATTATGAAAAAAAATGTTGGGACCTAGGATTCGAACCCCTGACCATCACAACAACAACCAAACACTCCAGCCACTAAGCCACATGGGGCGCGTCTGCAAGCTAATCAACAATCAAACATAATATATTAAGTCAATTGAATAATGGAAAAATTAAACAAAATATGTTGTCACCAGGGATCGAACACAGGTCACAGCCATAACACGCATACGCCTTCACCACTGGGCCAAGCAGCATCTGTGGAAATAATATGAAAACAAATCAATAAAATATTAAACTCAAATTTGAATTTCCTCCTGCTCGCCAACTGACTTCATCTTCTTCCTTTTTCCTGCGAAATTGCCTGCGAATTCATCCACAAATTTTCCTGCGAATTATGAATTTCAAGAACCTGCGAAAACTGGATCTTTCATAATACGCAAAATTTCATCAAATTGATCACATAGACATGATCCACACATCATACACAGTTCATTGATGTCCTTAGAATTTATTTATATTGGTTTAATTGAGAAACCCTAAACGGCCACCCTAAACCCTAACAATGGCAAATCCGTGGTCCTGCGTCAAAGCTCAAATTAAACCATCCAGAAACGTTCCTTGGTTCATTATAAACACAAAACATCAGTCAAACACAATTTATCATGCATGAATAGAAGAAAACTAAAAATCATAAAAAGTGTAAGAACATGGATTCGGTTTATGCAAATGGTAATGATTTGGATGTTGTTGATGATCGAAACATGATCAGTGAGTCTCAAGGAAGCTAATGCAACCTTTGTTTTGTCTTGAAAGTGCCTCTAGGTCAAAAACCGAATGTGACTTTTTGTGTGAAAATTTGAAGTTGAATGGTGTTCTTGGAGGCTCTGAAAATCGTCCTCTGTGCTTGTAATAGGTTTATGAACTTATAGTGATGTGAATTAGGTCATAACTCTGTGGATTTGTGGGCTTTCTTTCATAACTTGAGTGTGAAGAAATCTTATGATCAAAATATGTGAAAAATCAAATTTTTGTATGCCAATCTAGCCTAGAAAGAATTTGGATCAGATCAATCATCTCTAAATAATGTTTATGACCTTCTAGAACAAGAATCAAATTTAAATATTGAGTTTTCATATTTTATTTTAATTTAAATTGATTTTTAATGAATAAAATCAAAATAAATAAATAAAAAAATTATAAAAATCTGAATAAATAATATTTGATTCATGCATGATGTCATGGTAGAGATTGGGTCATAAAAATGCAAGCCCATGTGGAAAGAATTGGTTTTAAGACCCCATTTGCTCAATAAACCTCTCAAAAATTTCCCAACTTTACAAAGGCACAAATCCTTCAATTTTAAGGCTATGAAGGTGTTCTTGGACATTTTAGAAATATTATAGAGTCCTCTAACCAACCTCTTTGGTATCATGTCCATATCTTTTACCATTTTCAAATTATGCCCTTTGGAAGATGTTGCGTTTTTGTTGACTTTTAAAATGACCTATAATGTCTTAGCTCATACCTTCCAAATGAAGCATTTTTGGGCTTGGATTGTGAGACACAAAGTTGTAGAGAATTAAATTTACTTCAAAATGAGCTTTTAATGGAAAAAAATTTATGAAGCATGTGAAAGTTATGGCTGGTCAAAGTTCAGTTGACTTTTCCTATGAAAACCCTAATTTAGAAACTCCTGATTCTTGATGATCTGAAATCTCCTTGATGAATCATGATCAACCATTGATCAAATGATTAATTTTACTTCATATATTTGATGTTGGCAAAAAAATAATGAAGTTTGACTTTCGTTTGACCACAGTTGACCTTAGTTTGACTTTTTTGACTACTTTGACTGATTTTAGCCTATCTGATCATCTGACTGAGCAAACCTTTCGGGAAAGCCTTGTAACTTGACATAGGGTTTCTTGAAGACATGTAGGATGCTATGAATCTCACCTGAAGCCTTGGAAGTCCATTTAGCCTGATGAAATTCAAAACCCTAGTTAAGGGTGCATTGTTTAGGAGGATGCATTGTCTGAGGGGATTGTCAAACTTTCTGACTAATTGTGTGAACCCTGTGAACCTCTTGGGACACCTTGTGAACCTTGTAAACTTTTTTAACCTCTTGGGATACCTTAGTACATAATGTATGGTCTAGGTGAGGGCAAATTTTGGGGTGCAACGGCGTGGAGTAACACTGTTGGTTGTTGTATTGCTTGAATGGGCTTAAAGATGCCTTTCGGAGAAAAAGTTCTTCAGATATACTTCTTGGAGGATAAAATTGTCCAAAGAGTAGGTTGATGCAGTCTTGGGGGAATATAGCAGTCCAAGAGGTTGTTTGATGTGGTCCTAGAGAGTAGAGAAGTCCAAGATGATTCTGGGGATAAAGTAATCTAAGGTAATCCTATATAGCTTTTGGGGAGATGAAACAACCCAAGGTGTGGTGATAAAACTTTTGGGAAGATAAAAACAAACTAAGGTAGGATGATATAGCTTTAGGGAAGATAAAACAACCCAAGATGATGATATAGCTTTTGGGAAGATAAACAACAGCCCAAGGTAATGATATGGCTTTTGGGAAGATAAACAATGGCCCAAGGTAATGATATAGTTTTTGGGAAGATAAACAATGGCCCAAGGTAATGATATAGCTTTTGGGAAGATAAAACAACCCAAGGTGTAATGATATAGCTTTTGGGAAGATAAAACAACCCAAGGTATGATGATATATTCCTGAAGGATAAAGCAATCCAAGATTTCATTTGAAGTAACCCTTGGAGAGATATAGTAACCCCGAGAATAAGTTGTTGATGATGTTCGTCTGCTGAGGAATTGACCTGAAAAACAATGTTAGTTTTGTGCAATAATATTTTGCAAGATGATGTTTGTATGAGAATGTTATATGCATATGCTATGATATGAATGATGCATGTATGAGTTATGTAGTTGAAGCTTATCAATGTCTTCGTATAACAACTGCTGTCTGGGGGAAATAAATCCAGATTTGTTGCAGAGGAATATGAAGACTTCGTTCCCGTCTTGTTTTGGAATATTTTACTTAGGATCTTCCTTTTTTCGTTCTTCGTACTTCTTATTGAAGGATTAAGTTCCTGAATACCCTGACTGAGGATAAAAGAGATAGACATTCTCTGGGAGACTTATTCGACCAAGTATCAAATCTTCGAAGGATATTTGACTTGAACGAAATCTACTTGAAGATTTTGTAGAGTTGGAAGTACAAGAGGCTACTTGGAGTGTTTCGTTAGAATATATCCGTAAAGATTGCTCTGTGTGGATGAATCGGCGAAGATTTGTTGGGTTCTTACCCCCGATCATCCTTAGTAAATGCTATTATTGTATTTTACGCATTTCTGGTAAACATCAATCATATTCAAAAGTATATATACATTCAAACATAATCAATGGACGTTTTTGCCTAAGTAAAAAGGGAAAAGTAAACCTGAATTCGGAAATAAAGTTGTAACAATTTTGAAAGTGTATACTCATTCAAAGTAACCAATGGATTTAGAACTTCTTAGATTCTTGACTTCCCCGAGTAATTTCCTAGATATTCTCATGACTGAATTCGAAGACATGATACTGACACCATCTGATACTATTGGCACTGACAATTTATTTTCACAATGGCTTCCCGAGAGGAATGTGTTTTCAGACTGTGGTGGATCGTGTATGTCCCAGTCAATGGTTAAGGAGCTTGCAACTGAATTTAATCTAATTAGGTTTGAAAAGAGATTGTTGCCCCTAGTCGAGGATGACTTGTCCCAAAATGGCAGTATTTGAAAAACTACCTCAAGAGAAACAAGCAAAGTGCCCCACAATAATATGCCCCTGGCATCGTGAACTCGGTAATGTCACCTTTGGTAATTCAGATAGATGAGGAGACCTGCCCCTGGCTACTTAAGCATAGTTGAATCTTGACCTGGTTGCCCCAAATGAATTAGACAATAACATGGCACGCCTCTTTGAGTGGAAGATAGTGATCATGCTCCCTTTCATACATTGGCTTTGATCCAGGTAGCAACTTTGTCTGTCGGAAGGATTTTGGTTTATTGAATATTCATCATGTAAGCTTCTCCGTTGTTAAACACTTAGTTATATGCAAACAATGATATTCAAAATGCAACGCTTATGTCTGTCTCGAAGTTTTGAAAAAGAATTATTTTAGAAAAACAATGTTTGTAAAAACTGTGATATTAACTCAAGATTTATAATAAGCCTTAAAGGAGCCAGGATACCTTTTTGTAGCAGTATGCTTTCGAACTAACCCTGCTTCAGTTAGGACTTTTAAAGGGTTGTAACGTGGTTTGGTTCATGGTTTAAGACACAAAGGATAAAGGCTCAAATTTTATTTGTACCTAACTCATCCTTCGTAATGTTCTTCAGTCCTATGTTTGGTTAGCTTATGCATTGAGGCTCAAAAAGAGTTTGGAATTGTAACACTGACAGAAGTTTATTTGAAAAATCTGTAATCTTTTTTTTTTGAGGATTTATAGTGACCTCTTTTTCTTTTGTCTTTGTTATGCCTTCCTTTTTTCTGAACTGTTTGTTTCAAGATTACAGTCAGCGGGATGTCTCAATTTTTTACTATGTCTCCTTCATAGGTTTTGACTTAGTGAGCTTCTTTTTGCTAGATATTAACTGTCGGACTTAGTGATTACAGGGAACCATTATTAGTTGCGTATAAAAGGGTCAACTGGCATAATTGAGTTAACCGAGGAACCACCCTGCCCCAGATTATGATTAAGGGTTTTAATTTGCGTGAGAATGAAGAATCCTACTTCATAGGCTTAAAAGGGTTGACTAGGGATAAACTTCCTTATATCTCCACTATTTAGGAATCGAAACAATGCCTGTACATCGTCAGCATAGTCTGTTCAAAAGCATACTGCATAAGATTATGGTATTGTTTTTGTCATCCTCCCTCTAAAGGCTTACAACTTTATCAAGAGTTAAATATCACAAACAGCGAAGTAAAAGCATAATTTTAAGTATAGTGAAGCGAATGGATTAATTCAAGACAAACATATGCAATGCATTAATGTAAAACTAAGTTTGACATAATAATAAATGTTTAGACCAACAAAAGAAATCATAAATGAAAATTCAAATGTTCTCAAAGCCTCCTCTAAACTTATTACTCAGAACATTTGGTAGCTTTGATGTTTGATGGATGAAAGGAGAATTCAATCTGACCTTCTGGTGTAACCTCAAGGATTCCTTCATCAATCAGGTCTTGAACCTTATTCTTCAATGCCCATCAACTATTAGTGTTATGTCCAGGACAACTGGAGTGATACACACATCTTGCATTGGGATTATAGCAAGGAGAATAAATATTGGGTTTTCGAGGAGTGTCTTTCAAGATAATCAACTTCATTTCCAACAAGCATTGCAAAGCTTGTGACATTGGCGTGTTGAATCGGGTGAACTTTCTTCTACACTCCTTGTGTTGTGGTGAATTAGCCCTACAAGAGCTTCTTTTTTCAACTGAAGAATTATCAATAGTAGTCGGTCTCTTTCCTTCTCTTATCCTCATTCTCCTTTCAACCAAGTCAGCTTGTTTAATTGGAGGTTGACTGATGATTAGATTCCTAGCTTTGTTACCTTAAAGCTTTTTGAAAAATATTCTCAGCTCTTCTTGCCCCTGGGCTAAGCTCTGGATAAGAGTCACCTAGCCATTCATCTGAATTCTCATCTTTGCTGTCTCGGCTTGCAGTTGTTTCAAGTGATCACCCTTGTTGTCTTCAGGATTTTTCTTTTTCATGTCCTTAGTGATGAGTGCTTTCACCTCTTCTTGCCCCTTGGACAAGTTTAGGATCACCTCTTGAAATTGAGTAATCTGGGTTTGGAGATCTTTGACAGATTGTTCGAGAGCCATTTCTGCTGAAATAAACAGCGAGAAGATGAGAAACCTGTAGTGACAACCTGTTATGCAATGATATGGTATGTAGATGTATATGCAATGTTTTCAAGGACCGCAGGATTTAAATTGGTTTAAAGAAAAACCAAAACAAACTTTTATTAGTAAGTGTTAAAATAATTTGCCCCTTGGGCTTACAATGAAAAGAAATTACAATAAAGTACAAAAATAAATATATGGGGTTTTAAGTCTCGCATGGACGATTCCTCTTCGGGTTGAGGTATGTGTTGAGGTTCCGCTCCTCGTGAATTTGCCTTGTCAGCTCTTTAATTTTTTATTGATTAGCTCTGAAATGAGTCTCAAAAGTATCCCTTTGCTCCTTCAACTGAATCCAGGACTTCTTCAACTCTTCCAAATCAGTGGGCATGTCTTGATAAAGGATGGTATAAGTAACATCTCCTTCAGCAACAGGCTCCATAGTAACCGGTAGAACAGCAGGATATGGCATCATAAGAGTTTTAGCACGAGATCGCACCTATTTGAGATAAGGTTCCATAGGAATGGAGTAATTTGGTTCCAAGGTCTTGCTCTCAACTTTATTCACCTTGCTCCAAGCTTGTATAAACCTTTGACGGTAACCCTGAAGATTGTTGTCGTAGTCGAACACAATACCCTGAATAAGCATGTCATGAGGACCATTACTCCGAGCATAACCAAACTGACGTAGAGCTAAAGAAGGGTTGTAGGTAATGCCCCATCTTATGCCAAGGAGTGGCACATTAGGGAACTCTCCACAATGGTCAATGATAGTAACATTATCCATAGATCGAGAACACCAATGAATATTTAAATGAGAAAGTGACATGATCCTCTTAGACCACCTTAACCCTTATTCATTATTCATCATTGATCGAGGAAGGTGAGAAATAAACCACCTAGCCAGTAAAGGTATGCAACACATCAGAGTTCCTCTTGCTTTCGTTATATGAGTGTGAAGAGAGTGCAAGATATCTCCAAGAAATGTAGGCACTGGATTGTGAGTCAGGAATATGTTGATGGCGTGTACATCTATGAACTAGTCTGGATTAGGGAACAATACTAAGCCATAGATCAACAAGGCTAAGATCTCCTCAAAAGAATCATAGCTCATAGCATCCAATAACATTTGAGCTTTCTCCATCAATACCTTAGCAAGAATACCCTTAACTCCATTTCTCGTTTCTAGGACAATGTCTGATTTCTTCGAATGTAGGGCTGCAACAATGACTTCAGGTTTAGGCTCTCTCCAAGCCTGTGAAAGGTCTCTGGTCAAGGATAGGTATACCCAGTAGTTTGGAGAGCTCCTCCATTGTAGGAACCAGCTGATAGTCGGGGAATGTGAAACAATGATGTTTAGGATCAAAGAACTGGAATAAGACACTCATCATGTCTTCATTGAACTCTGAAGTAACTAGATCCAGAAGATTCCCATGTCTCTTGATGAATTAGGAGCTTTCAGAAACTTTACAGACCAATTCCTTAAGCATAGAAGGTATCCCTACAAAATTGATCCGGATAGTATTCCCACGAGTAGAAGCCATGACCTGCAACAAAGAACAAATATAAATCCTTTGGTCCTGTAAATGGTTAGTGAAAATGCTATGCTTATGATGTCATGATGTCATGATACTATGCTCAAACACAAACATGTGGCACACACAAACAAGTCACACAATAGCCCTAGGTTTGAAGGCTTGCATGAGGTTTAAAGGTAAGTACCCTCCCCTGAAGTTTAGATGGTTCATCCTGTCCTACAAAAGTAATCGGGTTCTAAGGGATCTCAATATCACTGATCCTTCCCAAGGGTGGTTTTTCAGTAGGCAACTTACTTGCCAACCAAAACCCTCCAAGTTTAGGATCTCAATGAGCGTAGCATTGAGTATCAACCAACTTTAGTCTTCACCAAAGCCGGCTATCTCACTACTTTATAAAGGCCAAGATGGGATAACTAGGGTTCTAAAAGTCAGTTAGTGTATTGACAAAATATGGCAGCCCCATATTATCCTTAACTTACTTAAGGAACATAAGCACCAACCAAGAAGTCACACTAACTATGGCCACTAGATTACCCATATCGGTATATGTCGTACAGTTTCCTTGGTCTATTTCCATTTACCTAGGGTACACTAGATCCGGGTTAGGATCTTTCACATAAAAAGGCCAACAAGTAATATAAAGCAAACAAAGCAAACAATTTAAGTGATCTAATTCCTAAGGGTACCCCTCTTTTACTTAGTAACTCCCCAGCAGAGTCGCTAGTTCTGTAACACGGTGGGAGAACTGACTTTCTATAAATGTTGCAGATAGCAAGAGTCACCACCGAATTTTATTTTATCCATGTGGAAAGGACATAAAAGAACAGGAAAGACCTATTTTTAAAAGACTTGAGTTCGGGGGTAGGTTATATAAAGGGAAGGTGTTAACACCCTTTATATCCATGGTTGTCCATGGGCTCTTAGTTACTTAGCTCACTTATTTGTTTTGAAAAAGTGAAGTGTGTGATTAAAAAAATTTCTAAGTACTTTGTAATGATCCTCGTATGGATGTATACAAAGTCTTGTTTTGAAAATATTTGAAAATAGTGAGGTGTGAAAAGTATTTTTAAAATATGAGCAAGTAACTATGAGGTACCTACCCTAGGCTAAGTCATTCATGTTCTTTTATATTCTTTCAAGGGTAAGATTGTCCCTACTATTAAGGAGTAGGTAGTCATTACCTTGGATTTATTAAGGGACGTGTGTAGGGTCATTGTACGGTCAATGAAGGCAATTGGGGGTGTCTTTAGGAATTTGGGAGGGACTATCCTCTTTTAATCTGAAGGGATAAGATCAATTAGGCAACACCGTAGGCAACATCCTAGGGACTTGATCTTTTAACTGAGGGATGGGCAAGATGATTTCTTATTAGGGTTTTGCTTAAGACACCCCACTTTCGAGGGACTTGACCGTTTAATAGGCAACCTTAGGAGGAGTAACCCTAGGAGGTGCAGACGGCGATCATAGATCGACTTACGTGTGTGAGTGTGTATTTTCAAATATTTAATCTTTTTAATTAATTATCTAAATTCGATTATTTTCAATTAATTATTTCTACTCCCTATTTACTTACCACACATTTAAAATAAAGTGCGAAAAAAAACAGTAAATCCTACGCTATTACATCGCTTTGGGGCAGTTACATAATTATAAAAGTGGGAAAATAAATTACATCAAATGATAGCCCATACAATCTTCTAATAATTAAATAAAGGAAAAATAATAAGAAGAAGAATTAAATGACTTAGGGTTAGAGATAATTAGGATTAAACAATAATTAGGGTTAATAAAGAATAAGGTTAGAATTAGGTTAGGGTTAGAAATTTGATTTTAATTGAGAAATTTTTTAATTATAAGTTTGTAGGAATATATATATATATATATATATATATATATATATATATATATATATATATATATATATATATATATATATATATATATATATATATATATATATATATATATATATATATATATATATATATATATATATATATATATATATATATAAGTGTTTAGTTATTTACATAAAAGAAAAGAAAGAAAAAAAAGTCTAGAAATTAGAATAAGATTATAAGAAAAAATTAGAAGTTTTGATTATAATAACATTATTTGAGAAAATACCTTTTTTAGAAGATATGAAAGAAACAAACAAATATATTTTTAAACAAACAAGTTAGTGAAGTTTTGATTAAAAAAAATATTTATTATTTATATGAAACATTATTGAAGTTTTAATAAGAAAAAGTTTTTATAATTATATTATAATTAATTTTAATTAATAAGTTTATTATTATATATATAAAAAAAAAGAAAAGAACAAAATATGAGAAAAAACAAAGAAAATGCCTAAAAAGATAGACCTAGGACTCGAACCCAGGTCTTGTACCTTCAAAGACCAAAGCTTTTACCAACTGAGCCATGCGCGCAGCTTGTATATATGCCAGACAAGATTCATTACATAATAAACCTGCAAAAACATCTGCGAAAACTGTTGTGAATTTTCCTGCGATTTTAATTTCGCAGGAAACCCTAGGATTCCTCAACGATCATGCTACCTGCAAAATTTTACCAAATTGAACACACCATTGTACTCAATACAACAAGCTCAGTTCATTTATGCTTTTAAAATTCATTTATATTAGTCAAATTTCAAAGCCCCAATTTCGTCTTTAAAACCCTAACAATGCATAATGTGTTTTACTCCATGAAGCTTCACGAAATTTGTCCAGAAACCTTGCAAACATCATCAATAATAAGAATATAAGATCAAATCATGTGAATAATGCATATGTAATGAGAATCAAAAAAAATAAGTATGGAGGTTATGTGGATTCGGTTTGCATGAATCCTTGATGTTTTGATGATGTTGAAGATAGATACATGCTCTAAGAGTTCTCAGGAACACAATGAGACCTTTAGAATTCCTTGAGGAAGCCTTGAAGTGCAAAACCGAATATTGAATTTTTTGATAAAAAAACAAGCTTTGAATGTCCTCCTCTCCTGAGTTTTTTACGTCCCTTGTGTATTGGTCATGTTGTTCTTTTATAAGTGAATGAATTTAGGTCATAAAATTGATGTGTTATGTGGGATTTTGGGTAACTTGATCATGAAGAAAGAATCAACCATAATTGGTCCAAAAATCAAATAAAATCTTACCAAATTGCCTTTGCACAAAATTGGATGATATCTAATCAGCTTGAATGATATTTAAGAGCTTCTAGAAGAAGAATCAAATCAAATATTTGAATTTTTATATTTTATTTTGATTTAAATTGAATTTTAATGAATAAAATCCAAATAAATAATAAATAAATTATAAAAATCAGAAATAATTGGAATTGGGTCTTTATTGATGTTATTGTGAAGATTGGGATGCAAATTGATAGGCCCATTTGGAAAAAAAATTGGATTTAAGACCTTATTTGCTTCATGCACCCCTTGGAAATTTCCCAAATTTGCCAAGGCATAAATCCCTAAATTTTAAGGATATGAAGGTGTTCTTGGACTTTTTGGAAATATTAAAGAGTCCTCTAACCAACCCTTTTGGTCCCATGTCAATATCGTTTACCATTTTCAAATTATGCTCTTTGGAAAAGGTTGACTTTTTGTTGACTTTTAAAAGGACCTATAATGTCTTAAATCATACCTTCCAAATGAAGCATTTTTAGGCTTGGCTTGTGAGACACAAAGTTGTAGAGAACTAAATTTCCTTCAAAATAATATTTGTATGGGAAATTTTTGATGAAGCATGTGAAAGTGATGGCTGGTCAAAGTTTAGTTGACTTTTCCTAGGAAACCCTAATTTAGAAACTTCCTGATTCTTGATGATCTGAGATCTCCTTGATGAATCATGATCAACCCTTGATCAAATGATAAATTTTACTTCATAATATTTATTTTGGAAAAAAATCTTGAAGTTTGACTTTAGTTTGACCATAGTTGACCTCAGTTTGACTTTTTAACCGCTTTGACTAATTTTTGCATATCTGATCATTTGACTGGTCAAACTTATTGGGAAAGCTCTGAAACTTGACATAGGGATTCTTGAAGTCACATGAGATGTTATGAAGCTCACTTGAGGCCTTGGAAGTCCATTTTTCTTGGAGAAAACCAAAACCCTAGTTCTGGATCCTTTACTTAGGAGGAGGCTTTGTCTGACGAAACTTTCAAACTTTCTGACCAATTGGGGACCTTGAGAACCTTATGATCATTGAGAAATATTGATAGACATTGCCTTGATTGTGGGAGGGAAAATTTTGGGGTACCACAATATCCATGAAGAAAAACACTTTACATTGCACGGTATTGTCGACTAATGCATCAATGTGAGGTAGAGGGAAGTCGTCTTTAATGCTCGCTTTATTCAAGTCCCTATAGTCAACACACATTCTAACCTTTCAGTATTTCTTAGGCACATGCACAATGTTAGCAATCCATGGCAAATAATTCACGACTTTTAGAAAGCCAACATCAAACTGTTTCTCAACCTCGTCATGAATCATCTTAGACATATCAGGCTTAGTCCTTCAAAGTTTTTGCTTAACCGGAGAACTGTCTTCCTTGATAGGTAACCGATGCACAACAATATCCGTATCAAGAATAGACATGTCTTCATACGACTGAGCAAATATCTCAACGTAGTCGCGTAACATCTGAATTAACCTTTTCTTGACACTATCGTCCTAATCAGCTCATATCTTGACTTCTCTTTTGTCTTCCTCGGTACCCAGATTCACGACCTCGATCGGCTCTTTGTATGGTTGTATGGTCTTCTCTTCTTGTTGTAATAGTCTAGCAAGTTCTCCAGGCACTTCGCAATCTTCCTCACCTTCATCCTCGGCTTGGTAGATCGGATTTTCGAAGTCATAATGGGAAATAGAAAAATTGTTATTAATGGGATCCAAAGTGGATATGGATCTGCAGTTTATTTAGTAGGTGTACGTAAGAATACATAGCTATTTAAAACAAAGAAAAATAAAAGGAAGACAAAGAACGGAAAATTTGTATGAAAAACGTCCAAATTATTTCATTGAATGAGCGATGCGAATGACAATGATAAGCCCTTAACAAATGGCCCTTTGTGCCCCGGGCAAGGCACAAGGTTTAAAATTGTTTATTTATTACATAATCCCAAAACAAACTTGAAAAACAACAAAACGACAATTACTCCTGGCAGAAGGAGACTGGAATGAAGTCTGTAGAAGTCCAATTATTGAGTCCTTCGGCAATAGTTGGGTAGATCCAGTTGTCCAAGTCACAGTCATTGTCTTCATCTCCCATGGCATTAACTTGATCTTTTGGAACTCCATTGCTGGTAAAGCGGATGGATTATTTTTCGGAGATGGCACAAGCACGACGAACCACCTTCTGAGCTTGGGAAGTGAAGCCTAAACCAAACTTGTCAAACTTGTACGGGACATATGCAAGTTGGTCCCAAATAGTGAAACCACCATTTTCAATCGTAGCTTAAGCATCCATTATCAAGGCCATGGCAGGAGGAATCCTGGAAACCTTGGGAATAGGTGGAGCAACCTTGGGAATAGACGGAGAAACCTTGGGAACAGGAACTGACAGGGGAATAAGTTCGAAGTTCTGACTGGGAGTCTCATGAAATTCATCTTTAACCTCCACGTACTTGAATGAGTTAAGGTGACTGATAGTATAATCTTCCTCACCACAGGCAGTGATAATCTTCCCTTCAGTTGGGTACTTCAGCTTTTGGTGCAATGTTGAAGAGGTTGCACCTGCCCCATGTATCCAAGGGATTCCAAGTAGACAAGAGTATGTCGGATGGATATCCATGACATAAAAGGTAAAATTAAAAACCTGGGCCCCCACCTTGATCGGGAGGTCAATTTCATCATATATCGTACTTTTTGAGCCATCGAAGCCTCTCAAAAACCACATCAATAGGCTTCAGTGACAAACCTTCACCATCTATCTTGTCTAAAGCAAATTTAGGAAGCACATTCAACGATGAACCATTATCCACCAACACATGAGTTAAGGTGGTCCCTTTGCATTCAATAGAAACATGGAGAGCTTTATTATGGTTTCTGCCCGTGGGAGTCAAGTCACCATCGGAGAAATCTAAACCATTGTTGGTAGTCAGACTGGCTACATAGTTCTTAAATTGGTCCACCGAGTCTCTTGAGGTACATGGGCGGATTTCAACAGCTTAATCAATGCCTGAGCATGAGCTTAAGAACATAACAACAAAGACAACATGGATATCTTGGATGGGGTCTGCCCCAACTGTTCCACAATATTGTAATCACGTTTCTGTTGCACCCCAAAATTTGCCCTCACAATACAAGACCTTGTGTTCTAAGAAGGTTCACAAGGTTCACAAGTTCTCCAACAACTTGCATAACCTTTCATGAAGTTCATAAAGTCCACAAGCTACTTTATGAAGGTTCACAAGGTTCACAAGTCCCACAGTGCTTTCAATACCTTTCATGAGGTTCATGAAGTCCATAGGTTGCTTCTTGAAGGTTCACAAGGTTCACAAGTTTCTCAATGCTTGCATAACCTTTCATGAGGTTCTTGAAGTCCATAGGTTGCTTCTTGAAGGTTCACAAGGTTCACAAGCTTCTCAACATCTACAAGACCTTTCATGAGGTTCATGAAGCCCATAGGTTGCTTCTTGAAGGTTCACAAGGTTCATAAGCTTCTTAATATTTACAATACCTTTCTTGAGGTTCATGAAGTCCACAAGTTACTTCTTGAAGGTTCACAAGGTTCACAAGATCCACAATGCTTACAAAGCTTTCCTAAGGTTCATGAGGTCTACAAAGCCACTTCATGAGATTCACAAGGTTCACATAGTTCACAATTGGTCAAAAAAGTTGACAATTCCCTCAGACAATGCACCTCCTAAGCAGGGCATCCATAACTAGGGTTTTGACTTTAATCAGGCTAAATGGACTTCCAATACCTCAAGTGAGTTTCATAACATCTTATATGTGTATAAGAACCCCCATGTCAAGTTTCAAGACTTTTCTCAAAAGTTTGCTCAGTCAGATGATCAGATAAGTCAAAATCAGTCAATGCAGTTAAAAAGTCAAACTGAGGTCAACTGTGGTCAAACCAAAGTCAAACCTCATGATTTTTTGCCAACATCAAGTATATGAAGTAAAATTCATCATTTGATCAAGGGTTGATCATGATTCATCAAGGAGATTCCAGATCATCAATAATCAGGAGTTTCTAAATTAGGGTTTCCTCAGTAAAAGTCAACTGAACTTTGACCAGGCATAACTTTCACATACTTCATCACCAAGTCTCCATCCAAAGCTCATTTTGAAGGAAATTGAATTCTCTACAACTTTGATGTTGAAGGTTAAGCCCAAAAATGTTTCATTTGAAAGATATGATCTAAGACATTATAGGTCATTTCAAAAGTCAACAAAAAGTCAACAACTTCAAAAGGGCATAACTTGAGATTGGTAAATGATATGGACCTGAAACCAATGGGGTTGTTTAGAGGACTCTTCAAGCTTTCCAAAAAGTCCAAGAATACCCTCATACCTTTAAAATTGAGGGAGATGTGCCCTTGCAAAGTTGGACAATTTTGTGATGGTTTATGTTGAAAATGGGGGCTTAAAAGCAATTTTCTCCAAATGGGCTGGCCAAATTATGACCCAACCCATACAATAATACCATGCACGAAATTTCCATGATATTTTCATATTTTTTATTTTATTTAATTAATTTATTATGATTTATTACATTTAAAATCATTTTAAATTTAAATAAAATATTAAACATGAAGAGATATTTTTGTGATTGAATCTAGAAAGTCATAAAGGGTGATTGGAGTCAAAGGAGAAGGAAATCATGTGATCTCTCCCAAAATATCAAGACCTTATGATCAAATATTTGAAATTTACACAATGATCTTTTTGAATATTTTTTGGATCAAATATCCACACAACACATCAATGTTTCTGACCTAAATCCATCACACATATATACTGATCACAACCCTAAGCCTCACACACGAAATTGAGCAGCCTAAAGGTAAGATCAAAAGCACAAAAATCCCCCCACAAGTTACATTCGGATTCTCGGATTTGAGGCATTTGAAGGTAAAACAAGTACATAGCAAGCTTCATGGGACTTCTCTGATCATGAACCATTAATCATATGCATCTCATGTGCACCCTATGGCTTTACCCGAACTCATCTTTGCCTTGAACTTAATTTTTTTCGAATCCATCAATATATGTATTATGAATTGTTTTTGATGATTGATTTGTGTTTATTTTGATCCCTAGAACGATTCTGGATAGTTGGATTGAAGGATGAGAGTCTAAAACAGAAACGGCCATGGTTAGGGTTTGAACCTCCAAATTAGGGTTCATCAATTCACCAAATATAAATGAATTTGGAGAACATAGAGTTGTTGTGTGGACTGTATGGATCATAAAACATTAATTAATTTCATGAATCTGCACTGTTTTGTCAATGTTTCGTTTTCGTAGGTTTTGAAGCATGAAGAACATGCAGCTAAATTCGCAGGAAAATTCACATCTGAATTCGCAGGAAATTTGAATGTAGAAGATGAAGTTTGCCGCGCATGGGAATTTGAATTTATGTTAATATATTTTATATTGTTTTGCTGTTTCGTTTACACACACGCGCGTGTGTCCTGGTGGTAAACTCTGTCTGTGTATGTTGTGAGATCCATGGTTCGATTCTTGGCCATGGCAATATTTTGTTTTATTTTTGCAGGATAAAGAGAAACTTCATATATTATTAGTCGTAGCCATTCAATAATCAGTTAGGCTCTCCCAGCCAGGTGGTCAAGCATGCGCGCGTATATCCTTAAGGTCCTGGGTACGAAACCACCCCAGGCCTTTTTGATCTTTTATTTTTCTGAATTTCCATGATCAGTGCATAAAACAAAATGAAGATATTTCTTTATCACCTGCGTTTGGTTGGTCCAGTGGTCCTTGTTGCTGCCTGCTAGCAAGGAGTCTTGGGTTCAAATCCCACCAGGTTCTTTTTCTCTTTTTCTTTATTTTCTTTTGTTTTCTAGTTTAATTCAATTGATTTAAAATAATTTATATTATAAAATATGTATATATGTTATATAATCTAATTAATCTTAAAATAATTTTCTAGAAAAAAATAAAACTCTTGTTTTTTTATTTAAAATTTTATTTTGTATAGTTTATATTAATTAAAATAATGTTATGTGATTATTAAAAATAAATTTTTGTATATATATAAACCCTAATTCTTACAAACCCTAAAAATTATTTTCTAAAAAAATAAAACCTAATTTTAATTTTCTATATAATTCTATGTATATATTTATTATAATTCTTGTAAATTTTTGTAAATAAAATTAAACCTTATAAATACTTAATGTAAAATTTTGTGAATGTGATTATTGATTATTTAAAATTTATTTTCATCATAATGTGTAAATATTTTTCTTAATAATTGTTAATATATAATTAGAGATAATTAAATTTTGTAAATGATTAAGAAATTTATAATTATGTTATATTTAGAACTTTATATTATAGTAATTATTTAATCATTTATGTTTCTAAATTAAAATCAAATTTTATGTTTAATCACGTTATTATAATTAATTATTATTGCTAATCATATTTTGTTGCTTATTATTATTTTGAAATTTCTATCTTATTATTTTTTCTAACTTTGTCTATTTTTCTAATTATTATTGTTTCAACTAATTATTTTCACTAACTTTATATTTCTACTAACCTTATTTAATTTTCCTTATTATTTACTAACCCCAATATTTTATTTACTTATTTATTATTTTTTTATTATATTTATTTTGATTATATCTTGCTATTTATTTAATTTTGTAATTGCCTCTTGGATGTAAATTGTAGTTATTTAATTATTATTATCATTATGGTTAGTAATTAGGGAGTGCTAATATGTATGATATTTTAAAAAATAAATTAGATCATTTTAATATAAGATAATTAAATTAAACACGTCACACACGTAAGTCGATTTTAATCGCCGTCTCACTTTCTAAGGATATCCCTCTCGTTGCCTACGAATAATGGTTAAGTGGGGTGTATAAAGCAAGTCCCTCAAATAGAAAAATCATCAAAGTCCCTTATGGTTGCCTTTACGAATCGAGTCCCTTTCGAAAAATGATGATAGTCCCTCCAGTTTGCTTATTACACCCCACAATGGCCTTAAAGATCAAAGTGTCCCTCACATGTCCCTTACATCCAAAGTAAGGACTACCTACTCCATTATAGTAGGGATAGTCTTACCAAGGAAAAGAAAAAGAACAAGAAAGACCTTAAACATTAGGGTAGGCTACTCCTAGATACTTGCTCACTTCAAAAATTTTCCAAACACTTAACATTTTCAAACAAATTTTCAAACAAGTTTTTTACACATCCATACACGGATTATTATTAAACTATTCTGAAATTTTTTGCTATTCACACACTACACTTTCAAAACAATTCAAAAGTGAGCTTAAGTACCTAAGAGCCCATGGATAACCATGGATGAAAAGGGTGCTAACACCTTCCCTTTTCATAACCTACCCCCCGGACCCAAAAACATTCTCTAAGGTCTTTCCTGTTCTTTTATAACCTTTCCTCATGGATAAAATAAAAGTCGGTGGCGACTCGTGCTATCCGCAACATTGTTTAAAGTCAGTTCACCGTGTTACAGAACTGGCGACTCTGCTGGGGATAATAATTTAAGAGGGGTACCCTTAGGAATTAAGATCACTTTAAATTGTTTGTTTTGTTTGCTTTATATTACTTGTTGGGGTTGCTCTTATGTGTGAAAGATCCTAACCCGGATCTAGTGTACCTTAGGTAAATGGCAATAGACCAAGGAAACTGTACGACGTATATCGATACGGTTGATCTGGTGGCCATAGTTAGTGCGACTTCTTGGTTGGTGCTTATGTTCCTTAAGTCAAGTTGAGGATAATATGAGGCTGCCATATGTTGTCAATGCACTAACTAACTTTTAGAACCCTAGTTAACTCATCTTGGCCTTTAGAAAGTAGTGAGGTAACCGGCTTTGGTGCAGACTGAAGTTGGTTGACACTCGATACTACGCTCATTGAGATCTTAAACTTGGAGGGTTTTGGTTGGCAAGTAAGTTGCCTTCTGATCAACCACCCTTGTGAAGGATCAATGATATTGAGATCCCTTAGAACATGGTTACTTTTGTAGGACAGGATGAACCATCTAACTTCAGGGGAGGGTACTCACCTTTGAACCTCATGCAAGCCTTTAAACTTAGGGCTATGGTGTGACTTGTTTGTGTGTGCCACATGTTTGTGATTGAACATAACATCATGACATCATCATGCATCATAAGCATATCATTTTCCCTAACCATTTCAAGGACCAAAGGATTTATCTTTGTTCTTTGTTGCAGGTCATGGCTTCAGTTCGTAGAAACACCATCAGGATCAACTTTGTGGGGGTACCTCCCAAACTTAAAGAGTTGGTTTCTCAGGTGTCTGATCATTCCCGGTTCATCAAGAGACATGGTCACCTATTGGATCTAGTCACTTCAGGGTTCAATGAAGACATGATGAGTGTCCTGTTCCAGTTCTTTGACCCTAAGCACCATTGCTTTACATTCCCTGACTACCAGCTAGTTCCAACCATGGAGGAGTTCTCTAAACTTCTGGGCATACCTGTTCTTGATCAGAAACCATTCACAGGCTTGGAAAAAGAGCTTAAACCAGAGGTTATTGCTGCAGCTCTACATCTGAAGAAGTCTGACATTGTTCTAGAAACGAGAAGTGGAGTCAAGGGTGTTCTAGCTAAGGTGTTGATAGAGAAAGCTCAAGTGTTCTTGAAAGCTATGAGCTATGATGCTTTTGAGAAGATCTTAGCCTTGCTGATATATGGCTTAGTATTGTTTCCCAATCCAGATCAGTTCATAGATGTTCATGCCATCAACATATTCCTGAGTCATAATCCAGTGCCTACATTGCTTGGAGACATCCTACATTCTCTTCATACCCGTACTACAAGGGCAAGAGGAGCTTTGATGTGTTGCATACCTTTGCTATCTAGGTGGTTTATTTCTCACCTTCCTCGCTCAGTAATGAAGAATGAGCAAGGGTTCAGATGGTCCAAGAGGATCATGTCACTTTCTCACTCAGACATCCATTGGTGCTCCAGATCTATGGAGAATGTCACCATCATTGATCGTTGTGGGGAGTTTCCTAATGTGCCACTTCTAGGCATAAGAAGAGGCATCACCTACAACCCCTATCTAGCTTTACGACAGTTTGGTTACGCTCGGAGTGATGGTCCACATGACATGTTGATTCAGGGCATTGTGTTTGATTACGACAACGATCTTCAGGGTTACCGTCAGAGATTCATACGAGCTTGGGGAAAGGTAAATAGGATTGACAGCAAGACACTGGAGCCTAAGTACACTATTCCTATGGAGGCTTATCTCAGATGGGTACGATCTCGTGCTCAGACACTCATGATGCCATATCCTGCCGTCCTACCAGTTACCATGGAACCTGTTGCTGAAGGAGACACAGCTTATACCATCCTTCACCCAGACATGCCTACTGATATGGAAGACTTGCAGAGATCATGGATCCAACTGAAGGAGCAAAGGGATACTTTCGAGGCTCATTACAAAGCAAGCCAAGAAAAGATCCTGGAACTAACAAAGCTACTTCATGAGGAGCGCAATCTAAACTCATACCTCAACACAAAGAGGAAACGTCCATGGGAGACTTAAAACCCCATCTTTTGTACTTATTTCACTTTCATTTTTTGTAAGCCTAAAAGGCAAAACAAGTTATTACTAATAAAAAGTTACTTTCTTGTTTGTTTAAGCAAATTTAAATCCTGCGGTCCTTGAAAACATTGCATATGCATTCCCATATCATTTCATTGCATCACAGGTTTATAATTGTGCACAGGTTTCTCATCTTCTCGCTGTTTATTTCAGCAATGGCACTTGAACAATCAGTTAAGGATCTTCAAGCACAGAATGCACAGTTCCAAGAGCTGATCTTGAACCTATCCAAGGGGCAAGATGATTTGAAGGCACTGCTGGCCAAGAAGACTAAGAAGACTAGAAGGTCTGCTGGGTTGCTCAACATGGGAAGAAGGTTCAAAGGTCCTGTCAAGACCAAGGAAGAGGTTGAAGACTATGAATCTGAGGAATCTGAGAAAGAGAGGGGCAGTCTCCACAACACTATGGGAGATTCTGATTCTGAGGCTAACTATTACCATGAGCCTAATGAAGACAAATTCAAGATGCTGGTGGATAGAATGGATGCTATGGAATTGCAGAAATCATCTGGGCTGGATTTTGAGGATTTGAGTTTGATATCTGGGGTTGTGATACCCATTGGTTTCAAGGTTCCTACCTTTGTTGTTTATGATGGAGTCTCCTGTCCCAAGCTGCATTTGAGGTCTTATGTCAGAAGGATCCAACCCCACACTGCTGACAAGAAGTTGTGGATCCACTTTTTTCAAGAGAGCTTATCTGGAGCTCAGCTGGAGTGGTATTATCAGTTGGAGAGTGTCAACATCAGAGACTGGAATGATCTTGCTGAAGCTTTCTATAAGCAGTACCAATACAATGCTGACTTAGCCCCCACACGCATGCAGCTTCAGAGCATGTCTATGGGTGCCAAAGAAAGTTTTAAGGAGTATGCTCAGAAGTGGAGAGATTTAGCTGGAAGAGTTCAACCCCCTTTGACTGACAGGGAATTGGTTGATATGTTCATGTGTACGCTGAATGGTCCGTTTTACAGTCATCTCATTGGAAGCTCATCATCTGGCTTCACTGAGTTGATCATGACAGGAGAGCGGGTAGAGAATGGTATTAAGAGTGGTAAGATCCAAGTGGGCACTTCTTCATCAGGTGCTGCAAAGAAACCTCCCACTGGGAAGAAAGAATCTAATGCTGTGTATGGTCAACCTGATCGTAACAGAAGGCATCAGTCTGTTAGTGCAGTTCATATTTCAAATCCAACTCCTGCAACAACAGAGCAGCCTCAAGGCAACCAACAGAGGGCTAGAAGACAGTTCACGAAGATCAACATGTCAATGGCTCAGGCATTGCAACACTTGTTGAAGGCTGAACTTATTACCCTAAGGGAGGCTCCTCAGAATCCCAATGTGACCTCTCCCAAGTACAATCCCAATGCACGATGTGCATATCATTCAAACTGTCCAGGACATGATACTAATAAATGCTGGGTCTTGAAGAACAAAATTCAAGACATGATTGATGCTGGAGAAATTGAGTTTGATCCACCAGGTACTCCAAATGTGATTACAGCTCCAATGCCAAATCACGAGAAGACTGTCAACGCCATTGATGAAGATATTGATGAAGATTTGCATGTCTATTCAGTTATGGAGTTGAGCACACCATTGTCTGTTATCAAAAAGAGGTTAGTACAAGCTGGGATCTTTCCAGGTTGTCGTGAAGATTGTCTGTATTGTACCTATAAGCCGGATAGTTGCTTCATTTTGAGAGATGGGATTCAACGTCTCATGGATAAGTATACTATAGTGTTTGAAAGAAGACCAGCATCTGTAGAAAGTATGGTAGATCATCTGACTCAGGGTAAGAAGATTGAAGAGGTTGACATGGTTGACAAAGTACCGGTAAGAATCACTTCAAAGGGTCCTATCAAAATCACTCGTCAGGGCCCAATTAAGATTACTGCTGAAGGTCCTGTGAAAGTTGTTGCTGAAGCCAGAGTAGCTCCTCTGATCATTACTACTCCTGGTCCTATTCCCTATACATCTGACAAAGCTGTGCCTTGGCACTATGGGTCTGACGTTTACATCCATGGTGTTAAGCAGGAGCCTTTACCTGATATGCCTGTTGACATTGATAATATTGCTGGATCTAGCAAGATCACTCGTAGTGGAAGAGTCTTCTCTCCTCCAGATACTTCCAAGAATGCAGTTACTCCTGCTGCCACTACCACCACTGATGCTCGGGGCAAAGGTCCTGTTATTGAGCCTGTATCTACTGATGTGCCAGCTGCTGATGATCTCTCTAAGCAGATGGAAGAAGTATTGAAAATCATTCGCAAGAGTGATTATGATATTGTTGATCAGTTGGGGCATACTCCCTCAAAGATTTCTATGCTCTCCCTGTTATTATGTTCTGAGGCTCATGCCAAGTCATTGATCAAGTTTTTAAAGATGGCTCATGTACCCAGTGCAATTTCTGTGGACCAGTTTGAGAATTGTGTTGCTCACCTGACCTATGACAACGGGTTAGGATTCGCTGATGTTGACTTGACCCCTGCCAAGAGGGATCATAACAGGGCCTTGCATATTTCAATTGAATGCAGGGGCACTACCCTGTCTCATGTGCTGATAGACAATGGTTCCTCTCTGAACGTGTTGCCCAAGGAAGTCCTGAATAAATTGAGTTCTGAAGATGCTGTGCTGAAGCCCAGTAATATTGTGGTAAAAGCTTTTGATGGCTCTAGAAGAGTAGTGCATGGGGAAATTGATCTTCCAATCAAGGTGGGCTCTCAGGTGTTTACTGCTACATTCTATGTGATGGATATTCGTCCTTCATACTCTTGTCTGCTTGGTCGTCCCTGGATCCATGGGGCAGGTGCTGTGACCTCCACATTACATCAAAAGTTGAGATATCCGGTGAATGGAAAAGTTGTTACTGTCTTTGGAGAGGAAGAATACTTTGTCAGCCATGTAAACACTTTCAAGTATCTGGAAGTGGAAGGTGAATACATTGAGACCCCGTGTCAGTCATTTGAAGTGGTTCCTTGGGTTGGTAATGATTGTATAGCTCCTCCTGCTGTGAAGAAGGTTCCTGTGGTCATCAGAAACCCTCCAACAATGGCAATGGCCTCCCTCAATGATGCCAAAGCTGTGGTGGAAGAAGGTGGTTGTACTATTTGGGGTCAGCTTCCTGATATTCCATACAAGTCTGACAGGTTTGGTTTGGGTTTCACTGCAGAGTCCCAGAAGGCTGTTCGTCGTGCTCGTGCTGCTCGTATCACCAATCAAGGGGTTATCAATGCTGTGGGAGATCAAGATGAAGACTACAACTTGGATGCATGGATTTATCCTACTGTGGGTGCTGGACTCAATAATTGGAAAGCTGAAGATGTTATCCCTATCTCCTTTAGTCAGGAGTAAATACTATTACTGTGTTATGTTTTAAATTTGTAATTTCTGGAACAATAAAACTTTCAAGCCATGTGCCTTACCCGGGGCACAATGGTGCTTGTTACGGGTTGTCATTTCATTTGCATACTTCATTCAATAAAATCAGTGGACGTTTCGCTTTCGTAAATATTGTGTTCCTTGTCTTTCTTTTTCTTTTATTTTTGCTTTATCAGCTATGTGTTCTTACACACACCCACGTCACTAAAATGCAGATCCTCATCCACTATGGATCCTGTTGATAACAGTTCTACTATTGCCAATTATAATTTCGAGAATCCGATCTATCAAACTGAAGACGGAAATGAGGACGATTGTGAAATACCTGTAGAGCTTGCTAGGTTATTACAACAAGAAGAGAAAGCTATACAGCCACATGAAGAGCCAGTCGAAGTTGTGAATCTGGGAACTGAAGAAAACAGAAAAGAGGTCAAGATAGGGGCTGATTTAGAGGACAGTGTCAAGAGCAGGTTGATTCAGATGTTACGTGACTATGTGGAAATCTTTGCTTGGTCTTACGAAGATATGCCAGGGTTGGATACGGACATTGTGGTTCACCGTTTGCCAGTGAAAGAAGATTGTCGTCCAAAGAAGCAGAAGGTTCGTCGTATGCGTCCTGAGATGTCAGAAAAGATCAAAGCAGAGGTAATGAAACAGTTCAATGCAGGGTTCTTGGCAGTAACTTCTTATCCTCAGTGGGTTGCAAATGTGGTACCAGTTCCTAAGAAAGATGGTAAGGTACGTATGTGTGTAGACTACAGAGATCTGAACAAGGCTAGCCCTAAAGATGACTTTCCACTTCCTCATATTGATATTCTGGTAGACAACACTGCTCAGCATAAGGTATTCTCTTTTATGGATGGTTTCTCTGGTTATAATCAAATCAAGATGGCACCTGAAGATATGGAAAAGACAACATTTGTGACACAGTGGGGCACTTTTTGCTATAAAGTGATGCCATTTGGTTTGAAGAATGCAGGGGCAACATATCAGCGTGCTATGGTGGCTTTGTTTCATGATATGATTCATCATGAGATAGAGGTATATGTGGATGATATGATAGCCAGATCTCAGAATGAAGAGCAACATCTTGATCATCTGCACAAGTTGTTTGAGAGGTTGAAGAAATACAGGTTGAGATTAAATCCAAACAAGTGTACTTTTGGAGTTAGATCTGGTAAACTCCTGGGTTTCATTGTCAGTGGAAAAGGTATTGAAGTGGATCCTGCAAAAGTGAAAGCTATACGAGAGATGCCAGCTCCCCGTACTGAGAAAGAGGTTAGAGGTTTCTTGGGACGATTGAACTACATTGCAAGATTTATTTCCCAATTAACTACCATCTGTGAGCCAATCTTCAAGTTGTTGAAGAAAGATCAGGTGATGGAATGGAATGATGAGTGCCAGACTGCCTTTGATGAAATCAAGAGATATCTGCTAGAACCTCCAATTTTAATGCCACCAGTTGATGGAAGACCCTTGATTATGTACTTAACAGTGTTAGACAACTCAATGGGGTGTGTGTTGGGGCAACATGACGAGTCTGGTCGAAAAGAGCAGGCAATATACTACCTTAGCAAAAAGTTTACCGACTGTGAAACAAGATACTCACTGCTCGAGAAAACTTGCTGCGCTTTGGCATGGGCTGCTCGCCGATTAAGACAGTATATGTTGACCCATACTACCTTATTGATTTCGAAGATGGATCCAATCAAGTACATATTTGAGAAACCTGCTCTCTCCGGAAGAATTGCAAGATGGTAAATGATCTTGACAGAATATGATATACAGTATACTACTCAGAAGGCCATTAAGGGAAGTGTTGTTGCTGATCATTTGGCTCATCAGGCAGTGGATGATTACCAATCAATGAATTTTGAGTTCCCTGATGAAGACATTATGACTGTTACCAAAGAACCTGGACAATATGACGGACCTGAACAAGGATCCCGATGGACTATGGTTTTTGATGGTGCCTCCAACGCACATGGTAATGGTGTTGGTGTTGTGATTAGTTCCCCTGAAGGTTGTCATACCCCGATTACTGCCAGACTTTGTTTCTATTGTACCAATAACATGGCTGAGTATGAGGCATGTATCATGGGTATTCAAGTTGCTATTGATATGAAGATTCAGTTCCTTGATGTGTATGGAGATTCAGCCCTGGTAGTAAGTCAGATTAAAGGAGATTGGGATACAAAGCATGATAATCTCATTCCTTACAGAGAGCATGTGTTGTCTTTGATCCCGCATTTCAAAGAGATTACCTTTGGACATATTCCACGAAGAGAGAATCAGTTGGCAGATGCATTGGCCACCATGGCATCTATGTTTGAGATCAGTTGGGATGATGAAGCTCCCAAGATTACCATTGATAGATTTGAGAAGCCTGCATATTGCAATGAGATTGACACAGAAGGGGCAGAGGAGAAACCTTGGTTCTATGAGGTGAAAAGATATCTTGAAGCTCAGGAATTCCCTGAAGGGGCATCTGTCAAAGATAGGAAGTTTCTGAGAAGGTTTGCTGCTAAGTTCTTCTTGAGTAATGGGATTCTGTATAAGCGCAATCATGATTCAACTTTGCTTCGTTGTGTGGATAAGAAGGAAGCAACTGAGATTATGGAAGAGATGCATGATGGGACCTTTGGCACCCATTCCAGTGGTCATACTATGGCAAAGAAGATATTGAGAGCAGGTTACTATTGGTCTACCATGGAAGCTGATTGCTACCAACACTCCAGAACGTGTCACAAGTGTCAAATCTATGCTGATAAAGTACATGTACCTCCATCACCACTGAATGTGTTGACTGCTCCTTGGCCCTTTGCCATGTGGGGCATTGATATGATTGGTGAGATCAAGCCTACTGCTTCTAATGGGCATCGTTTCATTTTGGTGGCTATTGATTACTTCACGAAGTGGGTAGAGGCAGCTTCATATGCATCTGTGACTAAGAATGTTGTGGCTCGGTTCATTAAGAATAATCTCATATGTAGGTATGGCATCCCTGAAAGGATTATTACTGACAATGGCTCTAATCTGAACAACACTATGATTACTGATCTCTGCACGCAGTTCAAGATTAAGCATCATAACTCTTCTCCGTATCGTCCAAAGATGAATGGGGCAGTTGAAGCTGCTAATAAGAACATTAAGAAGATTGTACAGAAGATGACTGTTACTTACAAGGATTGGCATGAGATGTTACCATTTGCTCTTCATGGTTATCGTACTACAATACGTACTTCAACAGGGGCAACCCCATTCTCCTTAGTCTATGGTATGGAAGCAGTTCTGCCCATTGAAGTTCAGATCCCCTCCTTGAGAATTATGAAGGATGCAGGCTTGGATGAAGATGAGTGGATTCAGACTCGACTTGACCAGATAAATTTGATTGATGAGAAAAGGTTAGCAGCAGTTTGTCATGGCCAGATGTACCAGAAACGGATGATCAAAGCTTTTAACAAAAAGGTTAAGCCAAAGGTATATCAGGCTGGTGACTTGGTAATCAAGCGCATCATATTACCACAGGGTGATCCTAGGGGCAAGTGGACTCCAACATATGAAGGTCCATTTGTAGTCAAGACAGTATTCTCAGGAGGTGCCATGATATTGACTACAATGGATGGTGAAGACTTCCCACAGCCTGTAAACGCAGACATAGTTAAAAAATACTACGCATAAAAAGAGACCCGCTAGGTTGACAGGCCTAGGCAAAAATAAGGGCATCCCGGCAAACCAAAAGGGTTTGGGCAAAAATTAGGGATATATATAAAAAGATGTACACCCGGCAAGTCGAAAACCTGAAAAGGCGGCTTGGGCAAAAAAGGGTATCCCGGTGGATTGAAAACCTGAAAGGTCAATCCAGGCAAAAGTTAGGGATTAAAGCGTATGACTATGTCTCGTTTGGATCACTCATGAAACTGCAACCAGTTGTACTACTTATTCAAGCTCGAACAGATAAAGATCAATCCAATCGTTTTCGTCTCAACAGCAAGAAGATGAGATACTTGAGGGGCAATAGTAGAATTGAAACTCAATAGGACTGTTTCCCACATAGCTGATTCTTTTGTAAAAACTTTATGGCAAAATCCTCTTACTAGGGTTTATGTCTCCTTGTACAAATTTACCCGTGTATGGGTCACTTTTTGATATAAATAAATTCCATCTTTTGAATCCAGATTTACTTTTACCCTATTTACATAAGCGAAACGTCCATTGATTGTGTTTGAATGTATGTATGCTTTTGAATATGATTGATGTTTACCAGAAATGCATGTATGTCTTTCAATATGATTGATGTTTACCAGAAATGCATGAAAATGCAGTAATAGTATTTACTAAGGACGAACGAGGGAAGGATTTCAACGAAGCTTCGCCGGTTCACCTTTATAAGACAGTTACAAACCATCAGTAGGACTAATCCATCTTCACAAAGTCTAATCTCCCCTGGAATTTATATCCATCTCTTTTATCCTCATACGGATATACGGGAAATTACTTTCCAATAGGGGTACGACGAACGAAGACGGGAGGTTATATCTACCCTACCATCAAACGAAGACGAAGGTTATATATACCTTACTATCCCAGCATACGGGAGGTTATCTATACCTTACTATCCCCAACAACGGGAGGTTATCTATACCCTGTTATCCCCAG